>OY982540.1:21772105-24172105 GCA_963859965.1 Ceramica pisi | reverse complement strand
AGGCTAGGCTAAGCAGATGATGACTCTAAAGTCTTAGGTTAGGCCCTCTCGATCGGTGGATTTCGATAAATGACATAGAAGAAGATCTCTGTGGTTCTTAAACAAATAAAGTGCGGTTATCTAATCATCTGCCTTGCCCTTGATTTCCCCTTTGATAGTGAAATTTTAAAAGACTGGGTTTTTAAATGAGCCTATAAAATACTTCGGTGCTGTAATTTAGATCGAAGAAAAGATGCCTCTATTCTGTGAGAGATGATGACCCAACATGGTATTCGTATATGAAAGATTAGAACGTGCTGATGGCCCAAAATAAATTGGAGTAAACGACAGCATGGAGTAAGAATTATGAGGTTAAGAATTATCAATGCACCCGGACGCCGCTCGTTAAAATCCTTTCGGCTCCAGGCTAATCTTTTGAATCTTAAAAACAAATAGCTCATAAAGGGGAGTCGTTAGTTTCTTATCAGTTATCACCGCGTGGCCCAGTTCCTGCGGCTGTTGGCGCAGCATCTTATTACGTCTCGCCGTAGAAACACTAGCGTGACTTAACTAACTGCTCCAATTTTCTACTTGGAACTAGTTTTGATTAAATGCTTATTGTTTTACGCTATATCTTTTCTGTTCAGTCCTACTAATATTTTAAAAACGTGAAACTTTTGTGAGGATGAGTACCCGTCTGCCTTCAAAGCAAGAGTGAACAAGCATCTTCTGGGCAAGCTCACTCCATCTTAGACCTCATCCATCGCTTTCCATCAGGTGTGATTGTGGTCAAGAGCAAGCCCCTTACATAATTTAAAAAATAATATTTTTTTGGATGGATGGATGTTTTTTACTCTTTCTCGTCAGAACGACTGAAAGACTTGACTCAGATGTAGATATAGTCTGGAATAACACAGTTTTTTTTCGTCATCCTCGCGAGCAGAGCCATGGGCGACAGCTAGTATTGCCATATGTACAGGTCTTAAGATTTGCAAGGTTTCCCTTTTAAAGCTATTTGTCACTGCAATAATTTAAGATGATCTTATTACGACGATATGGCCAATAACAGTGCACATTCGCTTTCGAAGGCCGAGGTGACTTATATCCACTATGTATTCCATTGACGAAAAATTCGTTAAAAAATTTAACATCAACAATTTTTGCTTCCGCTCTGGGCCGAGCGGGTGGGATTGCCGGATTCTTGACTAAAACCTGTGCATCCATGTTCGTGCTAATGCCCTTTCCGTTTAGGGGGTTACTCTCTAAGCCCGAAGTCCCGGGCTTAGTTGCGGGGGTAGAACTAAGCCCGAAACAATGGACATCGGACTTAAAGAGCCCCCTAGGGCCGCGATAAACTCTTTCGAACAATTTCGTAACCCTAGGCCAGGCATATTGTTTTACTACATGGACTCACGTTTGACCACTATCTCACCTGATGGTAAGCGATGATGTGGTCGATGATGGAGCATGCTTGCCTAACAGTAACTTATTCACTCTTGACTTGACTCTTTCTACAGACTTAACAAAAAAACTTTTTAGTCGGTGTTTTTGTTAGTTTCTTCGTATTTTGACACCGACTTCCGAAATTAAAGTTATTTTTTACTTTGTAGTTTTTTTTTGTTTGGGAAGTCGGTTGTATTTTTTTGTAAAAAGTTTTTTATTTTTTACTTTTTAGTGGTACCCCACACCTAACAACAACACTGCAAAATCGCAGAAAGCAAAATACGCAATTTCGATTACTTGGATGACATAAAACTATCATCCAAGTAGACGAATTCCAGCTATTTCGATTTAGAATTTTTCAAATCGGTTCATAATTGTCGGAGTTATGAGGTAACAAACATAAAAAAAAATATGCAACCGACTTGATAACCTCCTCCTTTTTGGGAAGTCGGTTTAAAATAGGTTTTATTTTCTAGAAAAACTCCAGTAATGTAAATACGTAATGTTGTGATACTGTCATCGCGGCAATAGCCCTGCACACAATGGCCGCTGACAATGATCCGTGCATTAGCGGTGCCGGGCCGTGCCAGCCTGCGCGCGCGCCTCTCCTAGGGCTGCCCCGCTATGAGGTGGTTCGTTTCATAATAGACAATGTTTTTACTATGTGGGAATGTTTTATTGGTTATGAAAGGTGAGAATATTCTTGTACCTATAGGTAACTATTTGGGTAGTATCTCTGAGATATTTTTCTCATAAATATTTAAGGACTGAAAAAATTTGGACAAATAAATGTATAGATTTGTGGACTTAATAAAACTCAACTTACTACTTCAGAAAAAATATTTAAAAAATGATGAATATCAACCTATTCTTTGTACATTTTACTGTAACTTATGCAATTATTAAATAACTAGCTTCTGCCAGCGGCTTCGCCCGCGTGATCCCTAGGGAACATGTTCCCGGGATTAAAAGTAGCTTATCTTCTATTCCAGACTATAATCTATCTTTGTTCTAAATTTCATTAAGATCCGTTAAGCCGTTCTGGCGTGATTGAGTAACAAACAACCAAACTGTCACATTTTCATTATAATTTTTTTTTTTTTTTTTTCTATTGATTGTAGCGGGATGAAAAGTATACTATAACCAGCTCAGGAGTATGAAAAATAATTATACCAAGTTTCGTTAAAATCCGTCGAGTAGTTTTTGTTTCTATAACGGTTATACAGACAGACAGACAGACAGACAGACAGACAGACAAAAATTGTACTGATTGCATTTTTGGCATCAGTATCGATCCCTAATCACCCCCTGATAGTTATTTTGGAAATATATTTCATGTACAGAATTGACCTCTCTACAGATTTATTATAAGTATAGATAGATATAGATTGCATAAGTTACAGTAAAATGTATTCATAGCATATCACCATTCACGAAGGATGCGAGATGCAAATGACCGGTTGTTGTAGGCCGTCCGTCTTTCAGCTGATATTATGATGATATCACAATTCACAAGTAATTTTATTAAGTAAGGCTGAAAAGTCAGCATTTCTGATCGGTAAATATGACTAAAGACAGTCGTCCAATGTTTTAAATGAGAAGCAGCGGTGACGCAACAAAATTCCCAGCAACACATTTATCTGAAGTAGGTACTGTAACCGGTCCTGATAAAATCTTCAATTTGTACATTTTTAATTAAACAAATTAATGAAAGTACTAACAGCCCTATAATAACGGAGGCCGTTTTAAAGACACAACACAAGTACTCGAGTTGTTTCTTTAGAAAAACTAAACCGCGCCATTCAGACCGACACTTGAGTATACAAATACTGTGCCAATGGTTAGCACGAGGTTACGCAACTAGGCCGCGATTTGGAATATGATGGGTGGCAGCCATATATAAAATGTCTGACTAACTTCTGTCATTGGTGCGTTCTGTTCTGACACTTGTACACATAGTCAAAATGCAAATTTATATACTGGACGCCGCTTGATAGGGGGAAGTGGAAATTATATTTATTTTTCCTACTCCTCCGCTTTACTCTTCTGATTAACTTCGTTGCGGGATCCAAAACAGTTGAATCGTTTCTCCGGGACTCGTCGGGCTTCATTAGCTCGGCGTTTTCTTGTGATCGCCACTGTTGATTCTGGCTTTCTGGAGTTGCAGTGGTTGGGAATGTGTAGCGGGATTGTTCCTATAAAAAAAAATATAGGAAGCCGCCCCCAATGTAGTTGGGAAAAGGCTAGGTTGATTCTTCGTAACAGAAGGTGTTTCATATAATATATATGTATAATAACCAAGAACCAGACAACGGTTAAATAACTCGATACTATTCTAGATATACCCTTAGTATACTTAGATCTAAGTACCCGAACAAAGTAAGGAACAGTTGAAGTATACCGCAGAATCGTGATAGGTTAAACTAATTTCTAATTGGCCCGATCATGTTTGTTATTCGAAAGTTATAATAACTACCTCTGGTTAACTTGACGTTGGTTGGTATTGAACGTTTGCTTTGGATAGTTTAGCTCATCGTATTTGCAGTTGATACCTGCGCTAATTGGTGAGGAGTGGACTGTTAATTGCATAATTAATTGATCAACGTCTTTATCAATAGTAACCAATAGACAAACTAACATATCCCCTAAGAATAAGTAGCGACGAATGTATAGATCACCCACAGTTAGCCAGTTAGAAGCCCCATGTAACCTAGACTCGGGCGGGTACTGAAAAAAGTCTAATGAAGAAATCCAATAACCCTTTGAACGACCTGGGAATCGAGCCCAAGACATCATGCTTAGCAGTAGCGTTAAGGCGAGGTTGCAGTACTGTGTGTTTTGACGAACAACAGCGACTGTCCGGCGAGCGAAATAATGCCTAAATTTTGATTGTTTTTTCTTCTTGGCGAAAACTGTTAAAGAAATAATACAATATGGTTTCAACATTAACTTCAAAATAAAAAGCTCTATCTATTGATATAAATTTCATATATATATATATATATCGTGATAAAATCTCTTAGCAGTACACGTTTAAAATTGTAATTTAGTGTCATGTTTGATAAAAAAAGTATCGAGCCAATCATTCTAAATCGAGTTTCTAACTTTACGATTTACTTGAGGGTATGTTCAATTTTTATGTAATGATTTTTATTTATTAAAAAACTCATAATTTATTAGATTTTCAGACGTTCAGAAATCTTAAAAAGTACGCTCGTTAAGGCGGGGTGAGCGCTGGACCAACTTGATGAAGCAGTCGAATCAACGTTAGTCAATTTATCTAGTAGATAAATAGTCTAGAAAATTATATTAAACAGGGGAATCATTTTTGAAACAAAAAATTCGTTACTTCGTCTAGTGGTTTCAGTACATTTAACTAACTTTTGTTAAAATACCAGTAGGTTGCCTAATAAAATTACCTCGCGTGGAATCTTAATGCAACGATTACACACAAATCACGCGATTTAATCCATTTTCACGATTGATTGGATGAATATTAACTGATTATGTTGATTTTGTATCTGATATTTACTTTAGTACGTGTTATGTTTTCAAAACGCACTTACATAATCAAATTTCTGATATTTTTACCCCTGTTTATCAATACGACTAGCTGACACGCGCAACTTCGTCTGCGTCACATTTTCCATTATTGCTCCGCTCCTATTTGTCTTAGCGTGATGATATATAGCCTATAACCTTTCTCGATAAATGGGCTGTCTAACATGGAAAGAATTTTTCAAATCAAACCAGTAGTTTCGGAGCCTATTCAATTCAAACAAACCAATCTTTTCTCTTTATAATATGAGTGTAGATTAGCCTTTTCCCAAGTATATTGGGGCTGGCTTCCAATCTACCCGGCAGCTAAGTACCAGTGCTTCAAAAGGAGCAACAACCAATCTGATCTCCTCCAACCAGTTACTTAGTAAAACGATACCTCTTGGCAAGACTTGTGTCAGATTGTTTGGTTTCTGACCTACTGAAGAACTGAGGCTGTTTCTATTTAGTGATATGAAGGAAAAAGGGAATGTATGCAAGCGTGACGATACGACGATGAAACGTGTTTAGGCTTCGGTTTTTAACCGACTTCCCAAAAAGGAGGAGGTTATCAATTCGGTTTTTTTTTTTTTTTCATGTTTGTTGCCTCATAACTCCGACATTTTGAACCGATTTGAAAAATTTTTGTTTTATCTGAAAGGATATACTTGCAGATTGGTCCCATTTAAATCATATCAAAATAGGTTACGATCTTTGGATTTTAAATCGAAATCGCTGGAATTTGACTATTTAGATGATTCTTTGATAATCGAAATTGCGTATTTTGCTTTTCTGCGATTTTGTAGTGGTGTTGTTAGGTGTGGGGCACCACTAAAAAGTGAAAAATAAAAAAAAAATTACAAAAAAATACAACCGACTTCTAAAAAAAAAACACTACAAAGTAAAAAATAACTTTAAATTCGGGCGTCGGTGTCAAAATACGAAGAAACTAACAATAACACCGACTTCCGAATTTAAAGATATTTTTTACTTTGTAGTGTTTTTTTTTAGAAGTCGGTTGTATTTTTACAAGAAAACAATGAACAACAATTTCTTATAACTTGTCCCGATTGCGGTCGAAAGCGCACTAGTTCTTGGAGACGGCCATTTGCATGTGATATGGTCAATGTGACCATGTCGCGCAGACACCGACACACCCCTTTGCTACTTCTCTTTTTTATATATTTCTTGAGGATCAAGTTTTTTTTTTACTTGATATGGATTTTCTCTTGACTCTAATCTATGTCAGAGACGACAGAGACAAAGTCTCCGATAGAGCGAGCTTACCCAGAAGTAGCCTGTTCACTCTAACTATGAAAAGATTAGGGTTGCAAGCATTCTGAAACACAGTCTCCTTACACAGGGTTTAACTCAGAAATCGTCTTGCACAATAGAAAATTCTGTTTTTTTTTTTCTACTAAGATCTAGATTTATAGTCTCAACACATCACAATAGTCTTCTTCTTGACCTAGATTCCTGTTATGAGACACTATAATTAATAACATACAGGTCTTCGACCATCCTTGAACAGCTGTTATTTTATCCATTATTTATTTATTTATTTATTTATTATATACTTTATTGTACACCAAAAATTAAATACAATAGGAAACTTAGAACTAAAATACATACAATGGGCGGCCTTATCGCATTTCGCGATCTCTTCCAGGCAACCTGCCATTATCTGTTTAAAACAATAAATTTAAACAGACTTCAAAGGAATTTAATTGCCGTCATTATTTATAGAAAAATGTGTGGATTATGTTTAGACTAAGAAAATACTATGGTCTGTTATGTTATTCTTATTATAGTTTTCCTTATTTTTAATAACAGTCATGAACTATTCTTCATGTTTTATTTTTCAGTGTTGTGGTTTCAGGAAATGATGTTATATGAATGAGTGACTGGTAAAGAATGCAAAAGGTTTTGTACCTTTGTGTCGCATGAAGTTAAATTAATCAATTAGTACTCACGAGGTATCACCATGAATGCATTTCACTAGTGTGCTGATAATTGTGATTTTTTTATGTTCGTTAATCTATCTCGCACTGATTTGGACGAAACCACCACCAGGTTTGACCAGAGGGCCAATTCTACAAATTTTTAAAAAACTTTCGCATTCGCATCTCAATCGCAAACTGTCAAAAATGTATGAAAATTAAGGCTTTTTTGACAGTTTGCGATGGACATGCGAATGCGAAAGTTGTTTTAAAATTAGTAGAATTGGCCCTTGGACCAGGACCGAATAGCTCTTTCACAATAAAAACCCCCATGTTTTTTCGAAATAATGAAGTCCATATGGTTCCAATAGCCTAAACATGAGCCTTACTTACCAACAATGAACAAAAAACAATCGTCAATTGTTTTTTCAAACGTAGTTCGACTAATATTCGCCTCACGACCCGCAAATGTGGTTAACAACAGTCTGTAATGACGTTTCAAGTGGCCATCGTGGCCCATTATGTACACACGTGGCCCAACACATGATCAGAACCTCTTATGTACGGCATGGGGCTCTATAAATCATGATACGTCGTACCACAACGCCCCATTGCCGCGTAGAGTCGGGCTAATCACGTGTTACAGCCATAACTAATACATGGATGTATATAATGTATGTAGTGATGTATTTATTGTACATTATATAGGTACATGATATATGTATTTGCTTTTCATAATAATGTTGGCAAGGTTGCCAGTAACTTAGCTATAACAGGTGTGAAGAAAAACTAATTCGTATTGCTTGATACTTTCATAAGAGCGATGACTCGGCTAAATTGAAGACTTTTTTTACGAGCAACACGAAACCTGGCGTTGTTTTTGAGACATGTAAACAAAAGTATGATAAAATTCCTCTTCCATTATGCCACACGACAAGGCTTTAACAAACTTTTGCCTTAACAGGTTACTAAGAATAATAATAATATCCTTGGACATTTCACACAACGCCATATAGTCCCAAGCTAAGCAACCTAATGCTTGTGTTATGGTAACGATATGGCTGATAAACTACTTATATACATTTTTTTTTTTGTAAATTCATATATATTATAGATAGAAAAACACCCAGACTCAGAACAAATACATGTAGGTCGTACAAATATTTGTTCCGTGCGGGAATCGAACCCGCGACATGCTGCGCAGCAGTCAATCGCTCAACCACTGCGCCAACCGTGTCGTCAATTAAAAATAAAAATCTAACACCCAAACAACTTCTCTTCCTTTACTTGAAACAAATACATTCTTTGAGACGATAGACACACAAAATCAAGTGCACAATCTCATAGGAATGCGAATGTCTACCTTCTTAACTCAGAAACCAGGTGTTATCCTTTTAAGGGCGGATTTCATCAATGGAACTGAACGCGATCAGCATGTAAACCACTTTTGCCAGCTGTCAGTGTCATTATTTTCTATGGAATATTGACAACTCTTGAACGCAGTTTAAATGTACTGATTGAGTTCAGTTTCATTGGTGAAATCCGCTCTAAGGCTCGACCCTAAACCGCTGTTGGGCACAGAAGTGCAAACACTGTGACCGATCTTGACCATGCATATTTAAAGGACTGCGCCGTACGGGAGCCACGGCTTTGTAAATAATTCATCAACACGCTCTGTGAACACGCTGTATAACGTACATGGTGTTTATTGGAGGTGTTTTGAGATTTAGGAAGTTTAAAGGTGTTGAGTCGACTATGTGCCTTGTCATGTAAAATCGTGTAATGCTATCACATAACTTACCTGGTACTTTTAAAATAAACTATATGAAAAGTACCGATTGAAAAAAAAAAATCAGTTAAGTTATTTTCGATGTACATATTATAGTGTAAGTTCTCGATAAACCTTCATTATATTAGAATAAGTAAGTATCCCTTGTAATTATAGTTGTAAGTTTTCTAAATGTAATTTAATAGTTACAACTTCTTCGATAAAGAAGCAATTTAAATCCCATTTTCTATACAACCCTTACACCAACGGATACCTATAATTTAAGAATCTGGAAAAAAAACAGAATATCTATAGCGTGAGAACTATAGCAATACCTATGTATGCTCGGCAACAGCCAAAAAAAATCTACACAATTTTTCCCTTCTTGGGTGGTCAAACTAAGCTTCTGAACATCATCATTCTTTACCTAACGGCATGCTCGCCTATCGTGACTAAACAAACAATAAGCATCCATTTATTCTACCGAGTGTACGTATAACATGCGCAAGAGTTTCTCCAAGCTCGCGCGCTGCGTGTCAGGGGTCGACTAACAGTTCTTTAATTCGCTAGACTATTGCGCCGGCGACGCTCGCTATTATCGTAATGATGGACTGTCGTTTCTTGCTGTGAGTTGCAAAGGGCACTGGCACACATCGAGTTTTTTGACAAAATAAGCATCTGCTTTGCCGACAAGATGGCAAATAAATTTTTTGTGTTCTAAGAGGCTGTAAGAAGTACCGTGTTACCCTTTAACTGGGTAGTGAAGATTTGAGTCTAGTTCTACTAAGCAATGCTTTAAACGCGTTTTGAACGCTTTTGCATTTAAAACGTAATCAGTCTGTTGTAAGAGGGTTGTAGGAGGGAGCCCACTCCAATTTTTATTTTATTCTGTTTTTTAGTATTTTTTGTTATAGCGGTAACAGAAATACATCATCTGTGAAAATTTCAACTGTCTAGCTATCGCGGTTCATGAAATACAGATGGACAGACAGACGGACGGAAAGCGGAGTCTCAGTAATAGTTTTACCCTTTGGGTATGGAACCGTAAAAATTAGTAGTTGCCCTCAGGAAGGCAGTCGCTCGTAAAAAAAATGGTATTCAGCTGTTTTCTGATTGACTGGAAGCCGACCCAATATATTTGGGCAAGGACTAGGCAGATGATGACTAAGAGGCTTTCTGGCTATTAATCGATAGGTGTACTTTTACGGAACAGAGGAACGTATGAGCCGGTGGTCCCGGCCGCCAAATGGCGGTCGTCAAAAAAACCATGTCAGAGGCCCTTGAGGCGGTTCAGAATCTCTGGCAATAGGGTGTGTGGGGTCGTTAGACCTTGCTGCTAACACGACGAGAAGAAAAGAAGACGATACAGATGAATAGACCTCAGAAGTAAAGAATGATCTCATAACTTGGGATTACAAACGTCACCCCATCACACCATAAGTTTATACAATCAAACAAAGGCACAATATGCTTATAGGAGGAAACAAGAAACATGGGAAGTAAATACTTAATTATTATTGTTGTGGTGGAGACAATCATGCTCGGCCATCACTGCTCATTGTACGAATGATGACTGGATGACTGGATGACTGAAATTGGCGCTCACAGTCATAAACAAAGGTCAGTGCGTCGCAGTGACAAAGGAATCGGTGATATTTTGAAATGAAATCTAAAGATTTTGCAAAACGCTTAGTTGACGCTTCGCGTGACCTAAGAGCTGGCTTTTACCTTGGACAGAGAATAAGTGGCAATGCAGCCAGTCTTTTGGGCTCACTTCCAGTCGATAGCGATGGGGACGAATTTTTTGATGTCATATTTTAGTTAGGAGTTTTTTTTTTCTATTTTAAGTGTATATAGTATAATTAAATAATTTTAACAATCTAAATTATTTTACTTCATTTCATTTCAAGATATCACCGTTTCCCAATAACCACAACCTAAAATAACTAACAAAAATCTAAATAAAATATCAAACAGCAAAGGAGTGAAACTCTCTGCCTGCGTCTGTGTTGCCGAACGCTTCCAACCCTAATCTTATCAAAGTTAGAGTGAACAGGCTATTTCTGGGTAAGCTCGCTCCATCGTATACTTTGTCGCTGTCATCTCTGACCAAGACTAGAGACTACCTAGAGCAAACCAATCACAAATAAAAAAAACAGAAACAATAATAATTATAAGTCTTAAGGTAGATTTTAGACGAAACGAACGTACAAGTAAGTACTAGATATTCGATTTACCTTTCTATAAAATGTTCGGTCTTTGTGGGACTGGCAACTCATAAATCATCACCAGTCCTACTACATACGTACACATAGATCTAACCAATACCTGGTGACAGTCCAAAAACACATTCATTATACTATCTCCGTAAACGAAACCCCTGAAAAAAGAACGCGATTTCTTTCCAATCCAAATCGGCAACGGCGCGGAAGTTTTCAGAATCAATCTAAATCATTGTTAAGGTTTCTCGGCAATATTCAACTCCTACGCAAGTTGAGCCAACAATGGCGACCCACTGAGCCAGTTTTTTCAATGAACGAAGTTTTTTCCATCAATCACCCCTTTCAAAGTTAAATTAGTCTGCCTCGCTAAGTGTCGAACTATTAACTATGGGGCTGAGAGCTCCTAACTTAGGATATCTACGGATATACGTTAGCAGTGGTTAGTTAGATTAGTTATTGAGATTTACGATAATCCTATAGGGGTGATTGAGTTCAGGGGATGAACTGTAATGAAGAAGATTTATACGAGACTAGCTTTCGCAAGCGTTTATCCCGTATTTCCGTTCCCGTAGGAATTTCGGGAAATCCTCTCTTTGTGCTAATCTACACTTCCCAAGGAACCTGCCAATCTCCAACTTACCACGACAAGCAGTTTTGGCTGTCAGTCACTCAATAACTCAGTAACGGAAGAAGTAGGATTTAAAAAGGCCTAAATTGGGACAGTCCTACTCCTGAATATGCGTCTATCAAAGCCTCTTCAATAAGCCAAGACCTGCTTCTTACTAGTCAAGTCTTAAATCATAGTTCCACAAAAACCTATAAAATTAGTTTTATCCCTGGCGTGTTAATGGCTCAAGCTTTACATGATGAAGTGTTTTCTAGATGTGTTCCCACGTCTCTGCATTTCAATCTCATAGCAAAGGTTTTAAATCAAGTTCGGTCAAGTTCAGCACACAAATCATCTGCAATAGTCTAGCTCTCTCTTAGATAGAAACCACTAGACCCTAAAACATTCTGTTCGACAGGTTCCAGCAGTAATGCATAAGGTTTAGGGGTGAATAGGACAAGGTTACCAATAGGTTTGCTAATTTAGTTAAAAGTTTAGTGCAGACTGCAGCGGATTCTTCTGAGTTTCTCAGGGGGATATGTTTATTTGAACCTTTGGCAAGATGTATAACGAAAATTATCATAAGATTTCTTGGAGTATTGTAAGTATGCTTAGAATAAATTTTAATGAAACATATTCTCGGTACTATTGGCAAAAACTTCAAGACAAGGCTAGGCACGACTCCGGGTACACAGATATAACAATACGAGTTTCTAAGTACTCAAATTCGTGGCCAGTTACGATAAACCAGGTCGAAAGTGATTTGCAGCAGTTCCGTATTCTGTCCAACATAATAATATTACCATTTAGAACGTTTAGCCATGAACCACGAAAGATGCATACGAACTTAGCCTCATGCCCTTGAAAGCCTATCACAGCCATGGTTACTAACTGCCGACGATTTTCCACCATACCCAGCCATGCATACGAGTCAATGACCTACTCTGACAACACTTTCATTTCAGCTCTCATCCATTACTGGGTATGTTCGCATGACGAACAACTAAGCTCATACCCACTCGTCAACGGACGTGAAACATAGTGATGTTTCAATTATAAAAGTGGGGGACCGCGGTGGGGGTACGTTGACATTCTTTGCGCCCGCGCATCGGCAAGCGGTCGTCGTCCATCGCGAGGCTGTATTTCGACATTGACAGTGCACTGATAATGTAGGGTTTATTGTATTTTTATGGTGGCTCAAGGTTATTCGTGCACGCTTGTGCAATAAAACTGCGGTGCGGTATGTGTAAAATGTAAATGATGATAATTTTATTGCATTTTTGTAACTAAACCAAATACCTTCAATAGTCAAGTATGAAGCCAAATGATAAATGATATTTATTTTGTAAGTAGGCTGTAAATAACACTTTTACACGTCACTCTTTTTTTGTCATTTTAAACTAGATGAGGCTGGTATTTCCTAGCTGACTGCTCTGAGAAGAAACACCGAAACAAACTCAGAGGTCAAAGTCTCTTTTAAAGTCCATAAAATCGTACTGGTCAAATCATATGAGAACCATGTAGGTTGATGTCTGAAGTGGTATTTTGAGGATGAGGAAAGTACCACACAGATTTGAGTGGACCTGTCCAGACAGTGCAAGCATTTGCCAGTTATCGTGTAGCTCAAACTTAGAACTTTAAGGAGCTCAAAGTTTAACCTCATCTCTAAAGACGCCTCTCTATTTAACAATTCTCCTGTTGTTACCAATCAAAAAATTAGAACAAAACAATAAAGGTTTTTTTTTAATCACAAAACAGAGCAGAAACCACTCTCGAATCTTCTTCAAGTGCCAATCTGTTGTCAAAAAAACCCCGACTGTCGCTCACAATTGACAGCTCATCGCTATCCAACCACTGTACTTATTAATTCCACACCGATCACCAATATCATGGACGCACGCGATTGGCTGGCGGCGACGTAACCGCATGTGCTAATCACAACTTTTCAATTAATTGCCAGCAACACGCTTCCTGTTATGTAAAACTTTCATGAAACACACCGATTGAATTCAGCGAAGAAAACAAACCGTTTATAGCTGAAAAAATGTAACGAGATTTTTATTGTGGCGGTGAAGTGAAAGTAATTTTGGACGGGAAAAACTTTTGGTAAAAGAATGCTTTGTCTCCTTAAAAACTCACATTGCCACATTCTAGAATTTCTAAAAGCATTGAATTAAAAATACATTATATAATGGACTTTGAGGACTGTTTAGAAGTTAACAATAATATCTGTGCTTCAGTTTTTGTGAGAAAAATTTTTAATTATACTTGTTAGAATAAATAGACGTAGATACTGATTGACGCAGTCACGAATTCACGGCAAAAACACAAAATAGGATCCTCTAAATCGCAATGATTAACGTATTTTTATTACCGACATTTTATGGTATTCATTCTAGCCTCGATCCATTTCAAATTGCTCTTGGAAGCTTTTCCAACACTGATTTGTCGGATGAACACAAATTGGCACGTAAATCCAAAAAACAGCGGGCTTCACACAGCCGTATATAGTCAACAACACTTTAGTTTAACACATGCGCTTCAAAAACCACCCTTACGTCTATAGCGTAAAGACGCTGTGAAACTCGAACTATTACCATGGACGTGTTGCTGACGTTACCACTTGGCCTAGCGGTTAAGCCAGTTCAAGGCGAATGCTTGCCAAACTGGTTCTACTCTCCCTCCTTTGCTCTCACTCGAAGAAAGAGCGGGAGGGCACATGTTTAGATAGCACTTTAGAATGTTTTGGACTAACTCGTAGTAATTTGATGTAAAATCTTCAGTATCACGAACCGGTCCGCATCAAGTTTGTGGAAATTAATTGGTCTGCTAGTGACAGATAGACACATTGAATTGAAGTTGAGAAGTTGGGATAGGAACTGTCGTTGGTTTTGAGTTAAACGTCGATTGAAACTAACTTTTGTCTCCTAAAATGTGAGCTCGATTCAAGGAAGCTGCGAACTTCGAAGGGCTTACAGAAGTCAGAAATAAAGGGAATGAATTAGCAAATTACAAACAGGACAACAAAACAAGCGGGGAGGTTTACAAATCAACTGATTCACCATTTTCGCTACAAATAGATACATCCCGTAGCCCGTGCGATAAGACCGCCCATTGTACACTTGTTTTTACAAACGTATTTCCTGTATTTGTTATGAGGTGTACAATAAAGTATTTAATAAATAATAAATAAATAAATCGCCAACAAATTGCGCAAAGCACACGTGTACCAAACAGAACTTGAAATTAAGTAGCTCAAGAATTTCTGTCGCAATGAGAATCCCCTAGCCGGCCTATCCCTCTTAGCGAAAAGGCCGCCCATTGTGTCACCCTATGTAATGTTTGTTTTTAATCTATTTTTTCTGTAACTTATATGGTGTAGGTACATAATAAAGAGCATTCTATTCTATTTTATTTACTATTGCAGTATATTTAGCCCTAATCCCAAGCTTTTCATTTCCGCCTATTGATTTACTAAGTGTAAGGTAACTAAATGACTGGCCGTGTGGTCTTCACTTCTTAAGGGTTAAGCGATTGAGGAACGAAAAGAGGCCCAAGTCTAAATCACAGAAATACCTATTTTAATAAGAAATTCTACATCAATATCTGGAAAAATACTTGACGGAGTGTTTTCGTAGAAAGAGCATTACAGTAGCTGACTCCAATCCAAACATTTTAAGTTTGAAAATAAAATTAGCTAGCTGTCTGTTTGTTAAAGCGTGTCGGTTTTGACAATAACCCGACAATTCTTATGAATTTGTCTGCGGGGAAGACCCAATTCCAGCATCGCAGGTAAAAACATGATTGTCAAGGGACATTACAATCAAAAACTACACAAATAAATTCTGAAACCGTACGAAACAGATAAAAAGCTTTATTAAATAGTCATCTAAGTTTCTACTTTCTTAGCTCAATTGAGAAGTCTGAAAATAACAAAATTCTCAACAAATTCTGTAAACCTGTGGAGGTGTTGTTGAACTCCTAAAAAAAGCGATGACGGTCGCCTGTGAGCGCGGTGGCGCGGCCCGGGCGACGGAGAAAGTGCCTGTGTTCGTGTCTATTGTAATTTCGACCACTTTTTCATAAAAACGCTCATCGAGGTAAAAGTTTTTGAAGTTATTTTTTAATTTCGCTATCTCTGCGAGAAACGATTTTGTTTGTTCGAGCACAAGTATGCTTCAATTGTTTTTTTATCTTCCGATTTTGTGTCTAGTTATTTTTATTCTTTATTCTTGGTTTATAAACTGCACCTCAAATTGTTCTTGTTTTCAAGATTTTATTTGTTACTTATTACTGTCTCATATTTAACCCTACTTCTGCAAAGTATGATAAAAGTAAAACAACAGAAGATGAGCTCAAAAGATTACTTTTCCAATAGTTGTTAAAAGCTGTGACCAAAAAGTTTGTTCCCAAAATAGCCCCCTTCTAAGAAAACTCTGTGAACCATGAACTTTTTATGACAAGCCTACTTTTACCGAGTGAGAGGTATCGGGCTGCGACCGTGAAATCAATTAACGCAAAAAAGCAAAAAAGAATCAATTGTAAATAAAAAAAGTACTAACCACGTAACCTAAATTCGACGGATTGCGGTCAGCCACCCAGCAATGCAACTCTCAATTACTAAATGCAATTTTGTACTTTAAAACAAATGCATGAAGCAACAGATTCGCTTGTGCCCATTTGACTCGTATGAAATTTCAGACGTATCAGCGTATTGGAGACTAAACAATTTGCGTACATTGGGAAGAGGGCTTTATTTGTTTAGAAGTAAGGTATGATCTTGATTGTGATGCTGTCGCGCTGCGTCGTACTACCGGAAGTGACTTATTGAG
The DNA here is from genome assembly GCA_963859965.1 of Ceramica pisi. Taxonomy (NCBI): domain Eukaryota; kingdom Metazoa; phylum Arthropoda; class Insecta; order Lepidoptera; family Noctuidae; genus Ceramica; species Ceramica pisi. The sequence goes on along the minus strand of OY982540.1, from coordinate 24,155,777 downwards.
CGGACAACACGTCGTCGCGACGAATCGTCTTCCGGTGGTCAATGTCGTCGGCTGTGGACGGCGGGAGTGGATCGAGACTCACGTTTGTGTGGCGACGTTATCCTGCCACAGTGTGAGGAGATACAGAAGACTCACTCGGAACATTTTTAAACGTATAATGAGAAACTCGAAGTAAAAAGACGACTACAGATGATGATGATGATGTCATGGTGCCCAGAAAGCCCTGTCCCTTAAAAGAGCACAATCATCAAGGGTAGGTTGCTTGGGGAATGTAGGGAAGCACTAAAGATTTCCCAAACATCCTAAGGGAACAGGAAAAAACAGGGTACAAAGTCGAGGGCTTAAGCAAGTACCTATAGTCGGTACGAAACCAAGAAAAAACACCGACTTCCAAAATTAAAGTTATTTTATAGGTTGTGATGATTTTTGGAAGTCGTTTGTATGTTTTTGCTTTATCAATTGGAAATGTGACAGCTTATTTTCCAGGCAGCAATAATTTAATATGAGGTTTCACTTATAGTGGGTTCACATGACACTGATTGTTTTGACTTTGAACTCTGATTAAAAATGGTAAATGTTATTGTATGTTTTTTTTAGAGATTAAAGACCGCGCGCACATAACTCTGAATCACGTGGATAGAACTTCTGTGCTCTAAGTCTAACAATAGTGAGTACACTGTAGGAACTATCTCAGATCTAGTGACTGTATGCCATCAGATTTAATTTGTGGGTTTATTCGCTCGGAGGCGTGTCTCAATCCCATGCGCTACACAAGGCACTCGCCAGGCAGGAGGATACTCGTTGGCAAACTTCTATGTGTCATTGTGCGGAATTTTTTGGCAGTTTTAATGATAGTGCCATAGTTTTTTATCTCGACCTTTGTCCCGAGAAGCTAAATTGATTTACTCGTTAGTTAATATTTAAAATTTTTGTATAGCTTAGTTTTTTTGTTTGTTATGCAAGATAAGTTTATGATGGGGCTGACATGAACTGAGTTCAAAAGTCCCTTAAAATAAAGATTAAAAAAATAAAAATAAAAAATGATAGTGCCGACATGAATTTGAATGATCGAGAGTCATTTCTTAGTTGAAACTGCATACAATGTTTTATGCCCAATTCTGCGTTATCAATTCCTTAATTCATTCCTGAAGGCTCAAAATGTAGCTAAAATTGTAGGAGTTTTTGACAGATTGCGACTGACGTACGAATGCGAACGATCCATAAAAATATAGTCAAAACTAAAGTCGTCGTTACGAAAGGTAGAATCACCCGAACTAAAGCAAATCTGCATAATTTTGTTGTAAACACCGAGAGGAGGAATTTTTTGCAATTTTACAAGACTAAAACTGCAAAAAATCCTCCGATTGTTCTTTTATTTTCTCGACTGTTTACAACGAAAATGTGCAGATTTTGCAGATGAAACACGAAAATCCAATAATTTATTAATCAACATAAAAATAAAAGCCCATCTAATGGGGCACATACAATTTTAGCTTTTAAAACCCAAGATTTCTTAGCACAGAAAATTCACAATCTTACCTGAACCGGTTTCAAAATAATAGCCCAAAACTTGCCTATAGGACAAAACCAGCTTGAAAAGTAGGCCCCTAAAACAAATGGCCAATTTGGCCGTGACGTCATCTGGAGGTCATTAACCCGTGTCTCACCACGACCTCAAAGGAACATAGGTTTGACCGCGTTGCTGTCAAAATGACACTCAAATTGTACCACTTTGTTTGTAGATCCGATTGTATTGCACTTTGAATGTGCAGTTGACATTTGGATCTTAGAAATTATGGGCTATAAAAGGTCAGTTATTTTGGGACTAAAGGATACGATCGTGGTGGCAATTTTGATAGTACTAGTTAAGGTAAACTAATTATCACTAAATTGAAGGACTGACATACATAAGATGAGCTGTAGTGCGATTCACTAAGGCAGAACATCTTTACAACCAAGAAATCATCGTTGAAACATCTGATGTGGCATCAATTTTTTCTTTTTTTTTAGTTGAATGTCTTTTTAAGGTTCCGTACCTAAAAGGTAAAAACGGGACCCTATTAATAAGCCTCCACTGTCTATCTGTCTGTCTGTCACCAGGCTGTATCTCATAAACCGTGATAGCTAGAAAGCTGAAATTTCACAGATTGTGTATTTTTAATGCAGCCATAACAACAAATAATAAAAATTTAGGTTCATGCTACGGAACCCTTCGTGTGCGAGTCCGACTCGCACTTGGCCGGTTTTTAAATTAGACAAGTGTAGGTGTACAAGTTTATTTTAGCCACATCAACACAAAAAACTTAATACAGCTCAAAAAACTAGTCACTTTTTGTTTATTTCTTAAATACCTGCAGCGTTCTACGAGGTAAACTTCTCGTAATTATTAAGCCTTGGAAGATACTGCCTAGACTTCCTTATCAAACTGTTTAAAGTTAAATTACCTAGAATTCATTTGATTAAAGAACTTCTGTGTACTCTTCCGTCAGTTAAAATGGAAGAAATCTGTTTATTTTTCAGTCAGAGTAATAATAGAACGTATACAAAAGCAGTGCAGTGGAAAAGATTTCAACGAGCGCGCACAACGTGATTTATTTTATTTTTATAAGTATTTAATTTCGTTTCCAGCTTTTGTAGGGAAATATTGAAAACATATCTTGCTGTACAGTAGGTTCATTAACCACTAGTTAATTATAATTAACTTATTTTAATTTGTAATTTAAGGAACTTTGGTATAATCTGTGTACTAATTTGGAAAGTGTATTTTTCCATCTTCAAAATTCTTTTTAACCGACTTTTGTTATTATTATATTATTCCGATGATAAGATAATGTTGTCCTACTACCCTAACTTAACTTAAAAATGGAGAATTCTTCCGCTCTGATAAGAGACTTGATAACTTCGAATACCGGTCAAACTTAAAGACGAAATACTTTTACATTTGTTTTGTTTGTAATAACAAAATTATCAGGCTTTTTATCAGTCGATAATTATCAAAAATACCTCGAATACATATTTGAGCTTCGAACAGTTATTTAATATTCACAAAAGATGGCGCACAAAAACGCGGCAGTTCAATGAACAGCGTAGAGCCGCCATTCAGTCCACAATCACGTACCATAGACTCGTAGACCATTGTCTATGGCCTTTGTGATGCAAACACACCGTTGTTTAGTACGGCCAACATCGCTAATTATAGAAACTTCAAGCTTCACTACAGGGGGTAAGCAGAACTGTGTTTGTCTGTGTGTAGAAACTTCTCTAAATTGAGTAAATCGTTTTACCTACCAGAATTATTTGCTGTCTTCATTTGTTCTTCAAGAGTTGGTTGAAGAGTTCCGTTAATTTATTACTATCAACAGATTTTACTGGAGATTTTTGTCGTTGAGAATGCCTACATAATAAAAATACTTACTGTTGTTTTTATGTGAATTTTAATAAGTGGTATGAAGTAACTAAGTTATTTTAGTTTGCTTTAAGCCAATACCAATTATTTAAATTACTTGTTTATTTTCAAAAGATACCTAACCTCTGACTACAAGACTGTTTATTTTTAAAACGAATAAATTATCTTCCGTACTTCGTCTACTTGTATTTACCTATTTTAATGATATCAGTTTATTCTACGAGTTTAAATAAAATTAAAACCTGCACACATTTCTTTAAAATACCAAAACGGCTAAGTTTCCGAAGACAACGGTTCAATTTAAGTTGCTAAGTAGGTTGCCTATCACGACATAATATCTCCGGCGTTTACCGTTACCTACGAATCTTGCTAATAATTTACTGTTTTTCGTCCAAAATTTCGTGTGCAAATTATATTTGTGCTGGAGTTTTGAAAATTCTAGAAGGACTTGGCTTTTAAGATTAAAAAAAGTTTTCTAAACTTACGTTCTAAATCGAAATTAATTCATCTGCGCAGCAGTGTGTTCTATTTTTTATATTAAAAAGTGAATGTATTTTTTTTTAAGTTTCATACTACATAAGTAGTGTTATAAGTTCTGACCTGATAAGTGCCTCGTGTCGATCTGTGCGGCGGCTGCCACCGCCAGCAACAGGAGGCAGAACGCCTCCCAGGCGCTCCGCATCTTCACTTCACCTCAAACCACATCAACACATACAAACACTCACAATAATATCAATAATAAAAATGTTGCACTCGCGTTATTATTCTATATTCGCTTAGTGGGACGTGAAGAAAGTTTGCTTCGGCTTGGAAAGTTTTGGTGACGTGTCGAACGCTCCGCGCGACGACTGACGTGAGTTCTTGACGGGCGCGGACTAGCGACTGAACCGCCGGCCGGCTTCTGCTCGCTCGCGTAGGGTGGCAAGCTCCACGACACTAAATTGCACAAAAGGTATATTTTTCACGCGAGTTTGCGTAATGTGTTGCATTTTTGACTTTGCATTGTTGTTGTTGGGTTGCTCAAAAGTTGCATAGAGGTTATTGGTAAAGAATTAAACAGTTGCATTAGGCTCCACACTTGCTTAACTTTTGAAATTGTGTTGAGTTTTTTTTAATGCATATCTTAAACATAATGTATGAAGTGATTTAAAAAGTAAAGTTTGTTAATTCAGTTTTAGAAAAGCTGCATTATAAAACAATCTTTCAGCCTACACAAAGTATTTCGTTCAGATTTTTGTTAATCATACTATATTATTTTTACGAAATCTTTTAAGGAATTAAATAAAAACCAACTTTATTTTACAGTTTATCTCCTTTCCACAAACTTGTTTTCACATAAAAAGAAACCCTTAAAAAAACTCCCTGAGTCACGCGACTAATTTGTTAGCTAGCAACCCAGCGACTCACACAGGTGGTCGCAGGCTCGCAGGGTGCAGGTAGCGGGTAAACAGACTCGCCCCACTGCCCGCTGCACCCGAGCCTGTATTCTGTAGCCTCCGGGAGCCCTGTGTCAGAGATGGGAAACCTACTGTAAGCAACTATGTGTGACACGTGCGTGGTGACCAAAAGCAAAGAAAGAAACTTCTAAGTACTGTCCCTTCGTTTTTCCACCCGTAGAAAAAGGGGAGCAAAATTCTATCAAGATTAGGTTTATGAGTAGGGGCGATAAAATACTTTTTTTTTAATTATAAGCGTAATCTCCCGTATTTGGTAGTTAATACTAGCCTCTCTTGCGCGAGGTTGAAGGTTCAAATCTCAGCTAGGGCCAATGCTAATTTTAAGTTCATATTTACGTTTTTTTATTTTGCCTGGACTTATCCAAAATAAAAAGATATAATTATATGTTGAATGTATTTAATAAATTAGTTTTTATTGTTATTATTTATTCATAATTAAGCAACATAGACTTATTATCTGGCAAACATAATTGGACAACACACAACATATAAGACATTTTTAAATACGTAAGTTATTAAAATGTCAACTGTTTATGAACAAGCGTTTTAATAGGCTTGTGTTCTGAAAAAATCTAATTAGTCCGTCAATTAGATTATCAAAAAATATTTGACCCGTGTTTTTTCTTTTGTTACGGGAACCAAAATTGACGAAGTTACGACGTTTTTAAAATTCTCATTACGTCACACCTTCGCATAATTTTTAGTGAGTCGTGACGTCACGAGCCCCCCACTCCCGAGTTTTGATGCGTTTTTATCTTTGTCAATATTCATTGATTTACAAAAAATACGTGTCCATTATTTTTCAATACTCTAACTGATAGAATAGTTTTGCAATTTGTGGATGATGGAATCTAGCCTAGCTCACAAATGAAAAAAAAAGTTGTCCATCCCTGCCAATAACAAAGGACTTGTGTGCCCTGCTTAGGTAGCTTGTTGAGATAACGAGAGCGATCATAAACGTTTATATGACTGTTTATAGCTTCTCTAAAATAACAAAAGACGTGTGCCTGTAATTGATTCAGGTGAGATATGATAAGCGTATATTGTCGACTGTCTTTGACTGTGTTTAAATATTTCTTTTTTAACCGACTTCCCAAAAAGGAAGAGGTTCTCAATTCGGTTGTATGTTTTTTTTTATGTTTGTTGCCTCATAACTCCGACAATTATGAACCGATTTGAAAAAATCTTGTTTTATCTGAAAGGATATACTTGCAGATTGGCCCCTTTTAATTTTATTAAATTCGGTTATGAACTTCCAAATTTCCAAACGTTACACTAGGAATTTCTCCTGTATCTTGGGAGCGCTTATACAAACATAAAAATACACATACACAAACAGCTTGACCTGGAACAACTATATGTAGGCCATACACATATTTATTTTGTTCCGTGAGGGAATCAAACTCGCGACACGCGGCGCAGCAACTACTGCTCAACCACTTCGCCAAACGTATCGTCGTCTTTATTAACCATAAAGAGGGATGCAGTAAATGTCTAGGTACAGCTTGATCTTCACATTTGAAGTGAGTGCTATTGGATGCGAACTATGATGCATTAAGTCCACCCATGTACTATGCACTATTGTGCAGGAAATTTAAATAAATATCGTCTGTCTGTTTGTTCACGAGAAACTCAAGGAAGGTTTTGAGTACCTAGTATTAAATTTGTCAAGCGGGGAAAGCCGCGGGCATTCGCTACTAAGTAATGAATTATGAATAAAACTACAATTTTGAGTTTCACGCCCCATTGTTTACATATAAATCAATCCTGTTAGCTGTCTCAAAAAAAATCTATCGTCACCATAGATAATAATGAACAAGTGCTTTTTATCTATACTTCTATACTAATATTATATAAAGAGGTAACATTTGTTTGTAAGTTTGTAACAAGTTTGTATGTTTGTATGTAGGTTGTTATCTCAGGAACTACTGGTCCGATTTGAAGTATTCTTTCAGTATTAGATAGCCCATGTATCGAGGAAGGAGGCTATATTTCATCACGCTAAGACTAAAAGGAGCGGAGCATTAATGGAAAATGTGACGCAGACGAAGTTGCGTGGGTCAGCTAGTATTATTTATTTATTTATTTATTTATTTATCACTTATTATATATATTTCTATTATATATATCTATGATCATCACCATCGAGTTTCAGCCAAAAGAACTGTTGAAGACAGACTTCCCTAGAGCGTCGCCACATGGACTGTAGACCTGCTTTAGGCTAAGAACTCACGGAGCGATTTTCACCCGCGACCGCCGCGGTTGCGGGCCCGCAGCTTCTGTAGAGGCGCGGGCGTAAATCGCGTCGTGAGTTGTGCTTTAATTTTTAACATACATAACTGCTTTCTACAGCCAGATAGATAATATGCTTCCTCCACACTATTCCGAAGTTGCACGAAGCGAAGTGCTCTCCGAAGTTGACCGAAGTCCGAAGTAGGTGTCCACACACCTCGAGCAACTTCGCGAGGAACTCAGTCGCCCGTTCCCCCCGTTCCCCTGACGATAGCCATAATGGATAACGTTCATGTGGCAACTGCCGTTGCAATGTGTACTCTCGCGTAATAAATATACGTGCGTATTTACTATGGCTAACGCGAACCGAAGTGAGTCGAAGTTACCCGAGTAGTGTGGACAGGTGCTTCGTGTTCGAACTTCGAGTCCTTTGACTCGGGCGCAAAAACCGACAACAACTGGAAGTCGCCCGAGGCGAAGCGAAGTTGCACGAGGCGAAGCGAAGTGCCCCTCCACACTATCGTATTCGCTCAACTTCGATCAACTTCGGGAATAATGTGGAGGCTACTTAAGAGATCGCCACTCCCAAACTATTTTGCCATGTGCTACCCACAGCCATATTAATTGGCAAGTTTTAGGGCTACATCTGTTACCTTGGTTCTTCAGCAAATCTTATCATTTTTAATTTGAAAATAAACTTTATAAACGATAAATTGCATTCGGTTTGTAACCGATTTCCCAAAAAGGGAGAGGTTCCTAATTCGGTTATATATTTTTTATGTTTGTTACCTTATAACTTGTATTTTTTTGATTTTTTTTTTTGAATCTTTGTTGGTCTTATCCCGTACAACATTCAACATCTTCCGAGATTCTGTGTGATAGTCTATAAACACGAGTCCACAACATGACGACTGGTCCTCGAGCGTGCGCACGCGCAGGGCGCGTGTACCGTCATTGTCAAGATGAACTGATGGTCAAGTAACGAGAATCAACGAAATTTTGAAGGTGAACAGAACTGAAATATTATTTTCTTTAGATACGGGTTTTACGTTAGCATTGGAAATACTGACTAAAACCATGGTTGTTCATTGAATTGTAAATGTAAGGTTGTAAGTCCTACTGCTATATGCACAGAGCATTTCAATTTTGACACTGGTCAATTTAAAATACGTGTCCATTATTTTTCAATACTCTAATTGACGGTGATGGAATCTAGCCTATTACAACTCATCTTGCATTCTCCTCCTTTTAACCGATAAACTATAATAATATTTCACTTAATCCATTCCACGTAAATCCTTTGTGATAATAATCCCAGCATTCACAAATTACTTAAAACTCTCCTCTAGTAAATAACATGAAAATCGATCATAAATGAATACAAAAGTAAGTTAATATCTGAATTGCTAATGTAAACACTTAAAAACCGGGCAAATACGAGTCGGACGAAGTCACACGAAGGGTTCCATAATAAAACCTTAATTTTTATTATTTGTTGTTATAGCGACACTAGAAGTATACAATCTGTGAAACTTCAACTGTCTACCTATTACGGTATATTGAGATACAACCCGCTGACAGGCAGACGGACGGACGAATAACGGAGGCTTAGTAATAGGGTTCTGTTGCTTAAACCTTGGATATGGAACCCTAAAAAGTGTGTAGGTAAGTTACAATGTTTCATCAAACAAAAGGCTTGTCGAGTACAACGTATCCTGTAACACCATACCGACATTTTTTGACAATGGCCAATATTTCTTGAAAGGACTGACTGTATGTTTTTCTTATGTGCTATAATGATTCAACAATAGTTATACTGTACCAGCCCGTCACTGTATGTGTGTCTTCTCGTCACGTATATATTCAACACGCCTAGGTATCTACTCGTATGTAATGGTTGGCGATTAAAGAAAAGAAAGAAAAATGTTTATTTGGGACTCGCACAAAACAGACAGAAGCAAAATACCTGAATACCTTAATTTTTTTTTACGGTGTCCGGGATTCAGCCAGCGACACACGACGCCCGGGGTGGCTCCTTCGGTTGCGGCGGCTAGGGCGTGAGGTTTGCCTCTCCCTCACACGGCCCTCCTCCACCTCCTTCGCTAGCATTATTGCTTCGCAGAAGGAAGTGACTGCTTCCTATGCCTCCTCCTGGCTCCGGACCATGGATTGAACCAGTGCAGGACGCGGCCGCCGATACGAGGACACGGCTGTGCTCCACCTAAACGCCTAACCTCTTCCTAAACCTTAATTTTATTTAAAAGATCAAACCCTGATGTATGCGTGGTTGTGGAGCTCTCAAGCCCTCCCCAAAAGACCGAGATATCTTTGGTAGTCTACTACCTTCAGAAGTCAATGATCCAAGGAGGCTTGAATTGCGTTAAATAAAATGAAATGTTATGTGCCTTTTTTGTGTTTACCTCTACTTTGCTAAAATCTGCCCCCAGCGGGGTCCAGCCTCCTCCCAAATTTCAACCCTGGATCCGTCCCTGTACGCCAGTTATTTTCACGTTTAATGAAAAATAGGAGGCGATCTCATTGCCAACCACCGTGCACTATCTCGGACTCCGGCTTCTACAGAGAAATTCCAGATGATAAAGTTCAATAAAAAAAATCCCGAACCGAGAATCGAACCCAGGACATCAAGCTCAAAAATATCACTTGCGACCAATAGACCCTTCTGTGTAGCACTGAAAATAATAGATTACTAGCTTTCGCCCGCGACTTCGTACGCGCATGTCCCGTTTTTTTCCGTTCCCGCAGGAATTTCAGAAAATTCTGTCTTAGTGACACTCCCCATGGAACCTACAAGCCAAATAGCTGTCTATGACCAGTAGTTTCGGCTGTGCGTTGTCTTTTAGTCACGTCAGGAAGAATTTTTCATAAATTAAGATTAATAAAATTAACACACACATAAATCTAATATTATCTATCAGTCTTAATTATTGAAATTGAAAAAAATATGCAATAAGAAAACTCCTCAATCACAACATCACGACCGATGACTACACGACCTTGTGTTTTACTGCTATATGCAGGTATGTATATACTTATAGTTTATTATTTATTTGCATGACTTCTATAACGATCGGTAATTACTACATAGAACACTGCAATAACTAATATATTCACAAAAACTGGATGCAGGAACTGTTACTGCTTATTTTTTATCGAAATAAAAAACTTCGTGGTACACGTTTATGTTGTACAATCAATCAAATGATCGACAGATCTTTACAAAAGTGCAAGCTCAACATTATTATCTAGAACTAGCTGGTCGTGCAACTTCGTCTGCATCACATTTTTCATGAATGCTCCGCTCCTATTGCTCGTAGCGTGATGTTATATAGCTTTCTAGGCTCTGAGCTATCCAAGAATAGTTGGTGTTAAAGAACAAAGAAACAAAACCAAAAACACTGAATTCCGAAATTAAGATTATTTTATATTTAAATTCCGAAATAAAGGTTATTTTTTCTTTGGAAGTCGGTTATTTTTTTTGTATAATAGTTTTTAATTGGTGATACTTAGACGATGTCTTCGTCTATACTCGGTTTGCTCTTGACTTTAGTCTAGGTCAAAGATGACAGAGCTTACCCAGAAGTAGCCTGTTCACTCTGACTTTAAAGAGATGGGTTGTAAGTTTTCGTAGGTAAACACAGACGCAGACCACTCCTTTGCTGTACGCATGATAAAAGACGTTTGGAAACGCTTAGTGCGAATTGGTGGGATAGCAACAAGGTAGGGATAGTAATTAAGTTGCAGTGCGTCTGAATAATCCGATGGTAGAAGGGGGCCGGTGGGATGAGGTCGTGGAGTTTTTAGGCACACTCACTGAAGTGCAATCTGTAGAAGATGGAAAACAGGTAACCTTGCGTCGATGAGCCAAGCTGTGTGTAGCTTGGCATCCACCAGTTTTACGTTGCCAATGAGCCTCTTAGCTCTGCGTTCCACCGAGTCAAGCGCGGCAAGCTGGTACTTAGCTGAGCCATCCCAAAGGTGGCTGCAACACTAGATGCAGGATCGGACTTGTGCTTTGTATAGGGTTAAAAGCTGTCCAAGCCTGAAGTATCGCTTCACCACATTCAGGCTGCCCAGCTTTTTGGCTGCAGTTTGGGCTTTGTACTCAATGGTGGCGCTGAAGTCAGACCAGATGCATCCATGCCTAGGAGCTCGAGCCGATCAGTCACAGGAACAAGTAGTGTACCCAGAAAAGTAGGAGTTTGGTCGAATCTATTCCTTTTTTCGGTAAAAAAAACACTGTATTTTGGTAGCGCAAAAGAGACCAGCAGTGCTATTCTGTAACAACATTTTCGTGTCTCGACAGCGGAATCCGAGGTGAGTTTCAAATTCGTAATAAATATAAGACCTTATGATGTGTGAAATAAAGTTCACTTTGTAAGCTTAGTCACTCAGGTGAAGTCGATATCGAAGTGGTTATTTACAGAATAGACTAGCAGATAATCATCACCCCACTGGGAGCTAAGGCTTACGGTCAAAGTCCGCTCAATCATGGCCTCTCTCAAGGATCGAACTTCATCCCCGCTGATTGTTGCGCTGGACAAGTATCTCTCTGAAACCGTAGGTACTGCCATCTGTGTACCCAACAAGATCAGGCTGAAGAAGGTTAATGATGTGCAGCAGGAAAAGAGTTGCAGAGAGAACAGACCCCTGAGGAACTCCAGCATCAATAGCCATGCATGAGGTCAGAGCTGTCGGCAAGGATCAGAAATGCCCTTTCGGGTAGGAAAGGCGCGATGCTAGTTTGGCCCCGATACGTCAGGCATGGTCAAAACGTGCCCTACGTAGAACCCGCTTGCAGAACTTGCCGGCAGAATTAAAGGCTCTTTTCTTCGCGCGAACCCTACGTGCTCTAACCTTTTGATCGCGGGTTTTGATCCAAACTTGGTAGGCACTTAGGCAGACTCTTTTCGGGTCTAAGCATGGGCGCATTCTGCATTATACCAAGGCCGGGATTTGGAACCGAGCGGGAAAAAAACAAAGGAAGGTACCATAAGGTAAGGGAATCATATTTTTCTGGACAGTCGTGAATATGGGTTAACAAAAGAAACCGCTCGATTTATAAGACAAAACTAAATGTTAAATTCACTAAAAGGTAGGGACAAAAAGTATCAAATACACGACCGCAAAAAAAAACGACAAAAAAACAAACAGTTCACTTTTCAAACAGTCCTGATACCACTGGTTAAATGCACCACTTGCACTTGTTTGGAGTTTTTTTTTTCAGTTCTATCACAGATTTGATAGCAAGAAACTGCAACTACAGTTTTAAAATAGTTCTATCTACTAGCATTACGTAATTATAGGTAATCACAAAAAGAAAAATAAAGTAAGTAGGTATCTACCTAGTCAATTTTTTTCTGTTACAGGTATTTCTATAGGTACTTAAATTAAAAGAAGACCACCACAAAATACTTGTTAAACCTGTTGTTCACGAAAGAAACTATTAATCCACTAGCTTCTGCCAGCGGCTTCGCCCGCGTGATCCCTAGGGAACATATTCCCGGGATGAAAAGTAGCTTATGTGCTATTCCAGACTATAATCTATCTTTGTTCTAAATTTCATTAAGATCCGTTAAGCCGTTCTGGCGTGATTGAGTAACAAACAACCAAACTTTCACATTTAAAATGTTACTCGTTTGGTGTAAAGCGAAATTATAACCATCTTCCCCTCGACATTATAATTATTAAAGGATATTGCCAACCGTCGTAAGCCGTTTCCCGAAGCTACTCGCTAGCCTCTAGGCGCCAAGCTAGCCGCCTGCCTGTGCGTTCGCGACCTTATACAAAAATAATCCATATAGCATGATTCAGTATTCACGCGCGATGGCTTATTATTAGCGTATTTCATGTATAACTTTGGTTTTTCTATACCGATTTCTATGATTCTCTTTTTATGGAATAGTTAATAATGTTAACTTCTTTAATTAGGGATGACTGAGAGTGTTATAAACGTAAGAGTAGACAAATCTAACCAGAAAGCTTCGAACTGCTAAGCTATCGGGAGTTACACGTGTTATTGTTCGTCAATCATAAAAGATAGACATATGCTGTCGTTGGATATTTTTTATATAATTTTAAGGAGAATATTTTCGTCATACATGATTTCTGTGTAGCTTTCACCATTAAGGTTGCACACGCGACGGAAGCTTAAAAAATGGAGTAACTTCTCCCGTTTTCCCAACATTTCCCTTCACTGCTCTGCTCCTATTGATTGTAGCGTGATGAAAAGTATACTATAACCTGCTCAGGAGTATGAATAATAATTGTACAAAGTTTCGTTAAAATCCGTCGAGTAGTTTTTGTTTCTATAACGGTTATACAGACAGACAGACAGACAGACAGACAAAAATTGTACTGATTGCATTTTTGGCATCAGTATCGATCCCTAATCACCCCCTGATAGTTATTTTGGAAATATATTTCATGTACAGAATTGACCTCTCTACAGATTTATTATAAGTATAGATAGAAGATAGATTATCCATTAGATACCTAGAGATAATGGATGTCCAAACACACTCGCCGTCCGAGATTCGTACGTTAGAAGCATTAGCTATTGAAAGCAATCAGGCGCTCAGGCTGATGACGTCATCAACCACAGCCTGCTTTATTGTAACATCTAGTTTCAGTCCTCATGGTAATCTAGAAACAGAAGAATATTGTAGCGACACATACTCAATACACATTACGTGCATACACATGTTTTTGACATTGTATTTACTTACACTCATCAATTTACCCAACCATCATCGGAGACAAGGCAGGATAAACCCAAATTATTCCTACAACTAGCTGACCCGTGCAACGTCGTCTGCGTAACATTTTTCATTACTGCTCCGCTCCTATTGGTCTTAGCGTGATGATATATAGCCTATAGCCTTCCTCGATAAATGGGCTATCTAATACTGAAAGAATTTTTCAAATCGGACCAGTAGTTCCAGAGATTAGCGCGTTCAACCAAACAAACAAACAAACAAACTCTTCTGCTTTATAATATTAGTATAGATAATAATGTGATGTAATTCGTTATTCACTCACTTTTGAGTTTTGACTCACTTCCGCTGGAACTGATAGTAAGCATGTCTGTATCAATTTGTGGGCTTTCCCCGTGTCCACTTCCATAATAAAATATAAGATAAGAATGGATGACCTTTTGACGTGCTGATGCCAATTCGAGGTCGCAAGCAAGCTGGTACTTGAAGAATATAAATCAACTACTTCTACACACGGCGTTGCCCGCGTTAATATCGGTAGGTAAGTATCCCAAGGGAGCTTATGTCCTTCAAGGCCCAATCAGTCTATATCAAAATTGTACCAGCAGTATAGGCGTGAAAATGTGACAGACACAATTTTTATAACTTTTCAAATGGCTCAGGATTATCCTACCCTTTCTTAATGGAGCATATCCGCCTATGCGTATTGCGTCGCATCATTGCTTGCTAGAGCTGATTATTCTGGTTACCCAAGGGGGAGAAACCCAGCTATAAAAGCGAACTGGAATGTGAGTCACAAGATTTGTTTGTTGCTTTCCTCGAGGAGTAGGTACATTCGCAACGTGTAATCATCAACTAGTTCCTGCCAGCGGCTACGCTTGCGTGATTGTCAAAAATTGTAGCAACACACGACCGGTAAACAGCGGCCAAGTGCGAGTCGGACTCACGTATGAAGGGCATCTATAAAAACGGCAAAAAAATCAAGTTTGTTGTAAGGGAGCTCCTTAAATATTTACTTTATTCTGTTTTTTAGTATTTGTTGTTATAGCGGCAACAGAAATACATCATCTGTGAAATTTTCAACTGTCTAGCTGTCGCGGTTCTTGAGGTACAGCCCGGTGACAGACAGACAGACAGACAGCGAAGTCTTAGTGATAGGGTCCCGTTTTTACCCTTTGGGTACGGAACCCTAAAAAATGAAGTCACTTTAGTATTTTGTTACTAGGACATAGGTACGATACTTTTTAGAGTTTCGTACCCTAAAAAGTATCGTACCTATGTCCTAGTAACAAGTTTCATTTAAATCCGGGTATCACACAGACAGATTTACTTTCGCTTTTATTAATTAATTAATTATGTTTACGCATCTTTAGGCTAATAAAGCATTGATCATGACATCCGCAATAATTCGCATTGTAAGTTATCTGCATTATTTACATTTACTTATCTTGCGCTGTTATTATAATTTGTAATAGTTAATTAAAAATAACTTTTATGTTATGAGCCGTGGTTTTCGTCACAATTTGACTTACATCGCACCTTGAGCATGGTACGAGGCACGAGCAAGCACGGATGCTCTTGAGGAAAATTATATTTATAAATTATGTCTTATTTCCGATGTTATCTAATTCACAATAATTATTGAAGACTTTTCCTGTAGGTAGATATGTATCCGTATTCCGTCATTCCTGTCGATTTCGTTTGATTCATTATAGTTGAGAATCAATTTGGATCTTTCGTTTTCAATTAATAGAAATCTAAATTAAGTAATTATAGATATGCGAAGCCAAAGAAAAAAAAAAAAAAAACAAAAAGTTATAGGTTTTTTTTACTTTCTCGGGTCCCTGGAGACCCGCTCCTTTGGTAAGCGTACGAGGGGCCGAAACCAACTCGCAGAGGCCCCAAGACAGAAATTTCAAATGTAATGGGGCACCAACCGGCGATTATCCCTGTGTGCACTTAGAAAGTGTTGTTTTTAAAGTAGGTATTGTTGGGCTGTGAAAAAGACGGATGAAAATAGATTGCATGTGGCGGAGATGAGAATGTTGAGATGGATGTGTGGAGTAACAAGAATGGATAAAGTGAGAAATCACTACATTAGAGGTAGTTTAAAGAGGTAGTTGAAAGTGGCGCCAGTGACGGAAAAGTTAAAAGGAAATCGCTTGTCTTGGTATGGTCATGTGAAGAGGAGGGAGGAAACGCATTTAACTAAAAGAGTAATGAACATAAATGTGGATGGATGGAGAGGGAGAGGAAGGCCAAAGAAAAGATGGATGGATTGTGTGAGAAGCGATATGAAAGAAAAGAGAGTTAGTGAAAGTTTGACGGCTGATAGGGCAGAGTGGAAGGAAAAAACGTGTTGCGCCGACCTCTAACATGGGATAAGGGCAGGAAGAAGAAGCACTTTGAAAGTATTCCCAAGGACTATCCCCGGTTGGAGCAGTACCTACTATTGCAGAATATGGAAACAA
Organism: Ceramica pisi; assembly: GCA_963859965.1. Lineage (NCBI taxonomy): Eukaryota > Metazoa > Arthropoda > Insecta > Lepidoptera > Noctuidae > Ceramica > Ceramica pisi. The sequence continues at coordinate 24,139,477 of OY982540.1, read as the reverse complement.
AAGATGAAACGCTATGGATTCGGATGGTTTAGTGGACTGATAATCGTTTATTATAGAAGAACTATTGGCCCTTCCCTGACCACTAACAATATACACGGCTGTTAAATGGCAGGGGGTGACTTGCACACTCAATGAATGGGCCCCCGAAAACGGTCGCTAGCACAAGTGACGTAGCGCCAAGGTGGCAACATTGCCTGAGGTGCTAGAGGAGTGGAGAGGTAGGAGAGGCTCCCGGAAGTGCGGTCAAGATCCCTACCAGGTGTGATATAATTCTATGAACTAGTAAAAAATATGGCATTATCAAAAGCACGAGAGGCAACGTGATGGGTTGCGTAGGTATCTACATTTTCACACAGCCAATGTCATGACTAGACTGATTGAATTTGTGACGACACGTCACAAATTCGACAACAATAATGAACTAAAGAATCATTGAACGACGACACGGTTGGCGCAGTGGTTGAGCGATTGACTGCTGCGCAGCATGTCGTGGGTTCGATTCCCGCACGGAACAAATATTTGTACGACCTACTAGTATTTGTTCCGAGTCTGGGTGATTTTCTATCTATACCTAATATGTATGTATTTACAAAAAAAAAAATGTATTTAAGTAGTTTAATCAGCCATCTCGTTACCATAACACAAGCATTAAGTTGCTTAGCTTGGGACTGTATGGCGTTGTGTGAAATGTCCAAGGATATTATTATTATTATTTTGATTTTTGTTTTGGTCCTTTGGTAGGCGTACGAGGGGCCGAAACCAACTCGCTGAGGCCCTGTTAGAAATTTCAAATGTAATGGGGCATCAACCGGCGATTATCCCTGTATGCACTGTGAAAGTATTCCCAAGGACAATTCCCGGTTGGAGCAGTTCTTCTATAATAAACGATTATCAGTCCACTAAACCACCCAAACCCATAGCGTTTCATCTTTTGTTTCCATATTCTGCAATAGACCTACTATTGCAGAATATGGAAACAAAAGATGATCGTTTATTATAGAAGAACTATTGGCCCCTGCCTGACCACTAACAATATACACGGCTTATAAATGGCAGGGGGTGACTTGCACACTCAATGAATGGACCCCCGAAAACGGTCGCTAGCACAAAGTGACGTAGCGCCAAGGAGGCACCTGAGGTGCTAAAGGAGTGGAGCGGTACGGCTATCAGGACAATCCCGGAATTGCGGTCAAGATCCCTACCAGCTTCTTACTGGATTATACATCCATCTCCCGAGCACTTGTGCTCTAGCGAATCTCCACTCAGACCGGCCAATTAAGGCAAGAAAGAGGTGGGAGCTCTGTTCCTCGTCAGTATTCACTCTGGCCAGCCAATAAACGTAAGCCGTAGATGAGGAACAAAACTTCTCCCGGTAGAGAAGGTTCGTGGGGTCGCTACTGCCCAACAGTTCGCCACAAAACTGCCTTGCGGATTGTATCTCTCTTTGTCTGGCCCCTCACCCTAGGTATGTGACCTAAGGTCCATCGGGACGCGCAAGCCCCACCACGACGTCAACGTAGAGATACTGCGGTATATTATTATTTTCATTTTTTTACTTTCTCGGGTCCCTGGAGACCCGGTCCTTTGGTAGGCGTACGAGGGGCCGAAACCAACTCGCAGAGGCCCCGTTAGACATTTCAAATGTAATGTTATTATTGAAACGCGATCTCTTTACGTGAATGAATTTTATTTTACCTTTACCTCAGCGAAGCTTGCGAAGTGACTGACTGAATATATTTGCCTCCACCACAGACATATAAATAGTAGCAGACCAAACATTAATACGTAGATATATTTTTTTCTAAGGTACGATTCTTTATCCTTTTTTTTCTAAGTGACAATTCATAAGGGTGTCTCGTTCTGTCACGTGTTGTCACACTGACTCAATAATAGACAAAATTTGACGCGTAGCTTGTCTGCCATATTGATAAGCAACATACGTTCTGTTTCAATCGCGTTAAAATTAATAAAATATTACTTGTTTGGGATATAAAACACACGAGGACGGTAAAATAAAATGGTGAAGTGCTGTGCGTATCGCTGTGACAGTGCTAGCTACCACAAAACACCTGGATTGACCTTTCATCGGTAAGTTTTGGGAAATCTTAGTGCTTTCTTTACTGAATTCAAATGTTTCGATACTGTGTATTCGTATTTTACAAACAGTTTTTAACAAAGATGCGATTTGTCTGTACCGTTAACCTACAACTAAAGAAATAAACCAAAACAAGGACAAAATAGTCAGAACGTGGCATCAAGTGACAGCTCAAGTACCTGTTCAGTTAGTCAGGGACGAATTAGGCAACAAAGACAAAACTTTTAGTTAATTGTATTTGTTGTATGTAAAATATTTATTTCCATTGAATTATCAAATAAAGTCTCAGTTTAATGTATGATTTATTTATTTTTGGTGAAACCATTCCAAAATACCTGTAGTAGTTTCAGTGTATGTGCACATGTTCATGCTATTAAAAAAATAAATTATAAAATCAATATTATGTTACCCAATGTCTGTGTTATGGAGAACATGAACATAGGCATATGTATAAATACAGTATAGGCTACTCACATAACGATGAATTTTCATTCACCAGGCAATAATTTGAGCATACTAATATTTTTCCAGGTTTCCAAAGGTTGAAAGTTTACGGAATACCTAGATTAAAAACCTAAAACTCCAGGATTGGCAACCAAGACTTTCAAGTGTACTTTGTTCAAAGCATTTTGAGAATCACTTGATTAATCCCAGCGCTTTTCGAACAACATTACGTCCCGGAGCAATTCCTACACTGTTTAACGAAATTACTCCATATGTAAGCATTATGAGAGTGTAAGATAGGATAGAAGAGTGTCCGTGGAGTTTCTTGCATGTTCTTCTCCACAGAGATCTTCGCTTTGGAACGTGCAAATAGCTTCAACTTTTTGGACAGACCGACCTTGACAATTAAAAAGTGCCTGTAAATGGTTTAATTAGAATGAATGCTTGAATTTTGAATTACATTACTTTTATTTCAAAAATCCTGATTAATTCCTAATCTAGTTTTCAGGCATACTAATACCTTGACTCTCGGTTCTACAAAACTGGGCATACGGGTTAATGAAAGCAGTGCCAGTTCTTCTAGCTGATACTGACGTCCGTCAACGGTTTGTAAACACCGTCAAAAGATGATGAGTGGACTGCTGCCCATCATCCTCTTAAAATATTCTCTTAGTCGCCTTTAACAATAACCAAGGGAATAGAGGGTGGTTCTATTCGTTAAGACTATTGATAAGTAATCTATATTTCTGTTCATGTACCCAGAGAATATCGATTTCACGGATTTTCAGAAAGTATATGGATTGTTTTATTATCGTTAGATAATACCGGCAACCGGTCCTAATTCGGCTCTGTAAAGACAACATTCCCTAGGTGTGCGTAATGGCTACGCAAATTTTAGCGAATGTTTGGTCTGCTAGTATTTATATGTCTGTGGCCTCCACACACTCAAAAAATCTAAAGAAAGTGTTGCAACTGCATGCTAATGCAAAACAAGGTTTTTCACTGACTGTTAACAAAAACAAAAGGTTAGACTTAAAGACTCAGTGGCCAGGTTATTGATTAAAAGTAAAAAAAATTGGTTAGAAATATTAATTTGTATTGGCAATATTGAATATTGTCACCATCAACGAAACGTCAAAATAAAAGTGTTCCAATTCCTATCTCATCCAAACCAAAACATGATTTTATACATGGGCTTGCTCACATCTTACTCTAACACGATACGTCTTTCTCACAATAAAACTATGCTTAAAATTTAACCTCACTGTTCATCGTGAACGTGGTAGGAAAGCAGACGACGCGAATTTTTGTTTGTTCGATTGTAAAATGTTATAATCAACAAATTCAGGGAGAGATTGACTAAAATTCTGCTAAAATGTCGGCAAACGAACAGCCGGACCTTTTATTTTTCGATACATTCTCCCACGACACCAGTGAGGTACAGAAAAACAACATTTTTACGATGCACACCTTAGCTGTTGTTTACCGTAATGTTTGATGAGTTTATCTAAATCTTTGAATTGTCTTTTCCAGGAGCTTAATTTAGATTTGGTGCAGTTTCCAAAGTCAGTTTATGTGAGGGAAATACGTATAATTCCGCTGGGGGCGCGAGTGGAAGGTGACTTTCCGGGCGGTGTGCGCCTGGGCGCGACGAACCCCACTAAGTTTCACATAGACTTCTTTGTGAACGACTTGAGTAAGCCTGGAGCGTCCACGTTTGAGGCCCTCGGCAGCCTGGATTACTGCCAAAATGGACAGATACACATGGAGTGCGGCAAAGGGCTGGATCAACCCAGGATCCCAACTGATGGACTTGTTCTTAGAGGTTAATCTGGTTTACTAATTTCTTCAACATGTTTCTGCTCACCTGGTACTTGTGAATATGTAGCGTTTCAACATGTTTCTGTTCTCTTGGTAAAAAAAATCTTTATCAAAACTTTGACAAGTTTTTGCTGTCCTGGCATGTGAATCTTTAGCGCTCACATTTCCTGCCTCAAAAATACTTCGACATAATTCTGTTCTCCTGGTACTTTTGAATCTGTAGTACTAGGGCAGCAGCAGCTCTGGATTTCCACTTCCTCCTCTGTCTCCATCAAGCCATGTAAGTTACCAGGATAAAAAGTAGCCTATTTTTTATTCCAGAATATGAACTACATCTGTGACAAATTTCATCCAAATCCCTTCAGCTGTTTTTGAGTGATTGATAGACAAACATACAAACTTACACATTTATAATATTAGTAGGATAAGTAAAACAACCAAGGCTGCCAATTATATGCATATTATAACTTAATGGTTACATGTTGAAATTATTCATTCATGAAAATTATAAAAAGAGATTTGATCTATACAATGCAAATGTCAAGCTGTAGGAGAACCATATATGTTATTGTCTGAAGTGGTCTTTTGAGGAAAGAGCCACACAGATTTAAGTGGACCTGTCCAGACAGTGCAAGCATTTGTCAGTTATCATGCAGCTCAAATCAGAAAATTGAAGAGCTCAATGATCCGATGAACAATATCAAAGTACGGACACTTGGGTAGGCCGCATAGTGTACTTGAATTACCAGGCAGACATAAAATCAACAATTACCTATATAGACCCTCATATTAACAATTCATACGTCATTAAAGAACTGTGCAGATTAGTGTCTGAGGTGGTCTTTAGAAGAAAGAACCACAGATTTGAGTGGACCTAGCCAGTCAAGACACACATTTGTCCATAGTTGTGTAGCTCAACTTAGTTGTACTTAGAAGCTCAACACACATATGCTTTTAGACCTAGCAGTAGGCTGTGTATCAGTATTTCAAAGAAAGAATTGAGGATTTCTATTAATTATTATCTTAAGAGCTGATTGTTAAAATTCATGTGAAGGAATACCATGGATGCTACTAAAAACATCCTCCCCACTGGGCTCAATCGGTTATATCAATTCAAATAGAAGAAAAAGAATCTGGTTAATTTATTTTTAGTTGGTCAAATGTAAACTAGGTTCTTCCTGCTACATTCTCGTTTATCTCTAAGATAAATTAATATTCAATGTGGTCAGTAGTTGAGGAAATCCAGACATAATAAACTTTTTGTCTTTGGAACATTTTTTTGGTTGAAATAAGTTTTTAATTTGAATAAACACATTTTTCCTTGAATCTTTTCCTTGTATTTGCAGTGTCTTCCTTGTAACCTCCTCTGATGGTAAGGAAAACATCCATGTTCGTGTCTTGTTTAAAAACCCAAAGCTATACTAGATTTGCCTTTGATGTGAATTCATGTTGAACTAAATCTGAATACATATTTTTTCCAGGTTGGTATACTACAATCACTCTGGCTGTCTATGGCAACCTGACTCAAGTGCTGCCAGAAACTCCAGTAGGTGCCAATCCTCCTCCAGTGGTTCAAAGACCTGTAGTTGCCCGGGAGGTACCTCCAGCTCCGCCACCGGTTGTCCCTCCAAACCCAGAATGGACTCAGGAGCCTGTGGTCCCAATACCCGCTTACACTGGCAACGTAGCCACAGCCAACCCGGATGCCTATGGACCTCCCAACTATCCTGAGAACTATGACAATCAGATGTATAGAGCTGACTACTATGATGCTGAGCAGCCCAAAGATCCTAGGACTTACCAGCATATTGAAGAAAGCACTTGGGAGAAACGGGATATCAGCATCGAAAGAGATGCTGACAGGCTGCGTCATAGTCCCCGGTCTATAGACCATGATAGGGAGAGAGATAGGAGGGACGCGCGCAGTCGCAGGCGCTCCCTCGACAGGGGACGAAGTCGCGAGTCGTCCAGACTGCGGGATAGAAGCCGCGAGATCGATAGAATGGACAGACTTCGCTCTCGATCGAGGAGCCGCGATAGAGACTACGTCGTAAAGGGAGAATACCGCCCTCTGTCTCGTTCAAGATCCCGCAGTATTGATCGATTGCGTGCGATTTCCACTGACCGTGATCGTGACTGGGACAGAGGATCCTACAAAAAGGATGATTACCGCCGCCATCGCGAACCTTCGTACGATCGATCCCGCGGCGGATCATACGATAAAGAAGCCGGTTCCTACGAACGTCGGTCACCATACGACAAGAGAGGTCCGTCATACGAGAGAAAGATTCCGTACGAGAAGCGTTTGTCGCCTTACGAGAAACGAGCGTCGTCGTACGAAAGACGTGCACCTTCCTACGAGAAGCAATCGTCGTATGACAGAAAACGTCATTCACCGTACAGTCGCATCAGGGGATCTAGTTACAGCAGCCGCTCTCCCAGTCGAGATGACCCTAGAAAGAGACCTAGGACTCCACCTGCAGAAAGTAGTCGCAGACCTTTGTCGCCAAGGGAAGTTGATGCTTCGAGTCCTATCAACTCCATCAGGTCTGAGGAAGGCGGAGAGTACGATAGAAGTGGAAAACAAATCCCAAGAGTTGACTTTTACCATCAAAGCTACCGTCATAAGACCTCGATTCGCAGTCCATCCCAAGAAGCTGAAAACGCAGCTTACGTTGAACAGCAACAGCATACCAGCTTGGTTACTGTCCAAATAGTCGACAATGCGACCGCTAAGCCGATTGAGTCCCCTAATAGGAACCCAGAAGAAGATAGGTCTATAGATGCTGAGCAATTTGAACCTATTCTATCTGATGAAGATATCTGCGATGATCTTGAAGGACCAGCGTATATGGAGGTAGATTACGACGTGAACGATTACTGTGGCGTCGACGACATCATTAAATATTACAACCCATTCAAGTGTGACTGGAATAAATATGAGCATGAGAACAAAATACATTTGCTGGGACCTAATAAGGAAGGTGTCAAGGATGTTCTGACTGCTACATATGATGAGCTGTGTGATGCTAGTCCAGAACTGTTTAAGATCTCTGAAATGGCAAAGTCTAATAAAAAACTAGACCAGAAATACTTAACAAATACTTTCGTTGAAATTGACAACACAGCCAGAGAAGAATGGGTACATCAATGTGAACAACTTTATGTATCAATCACTACGCTTTGCAAAAACACTGATATCATACTAAGAATATTCAATAATCCAAATAAGAATGATGCCACTGATGAGTTTACAGAAATCTACCAGTTATTCATAACTTTTTGCAAGATTGGATTGAACTTTGAGTTTGCATTGGCCCAGCAGCAACCAACGTACAAGATAAGGCATATGAAGTGTGGTATTCGTCTAGCAGAGGCTCTGATGGGTCACAGACATAATGGCGAAGTGACGAAGCTACTCCTTGCATCTGGCATAGAAATGTCCATGTTACTGCTAGAAATGTATTCCAAAGAATACATGGCCTTGAGCATTCGTCTTATGATTTTAAAAGCCTTGAATGCTTGTCTATCTTCAAAAGAATCTATAGAGCACTTCATGAAAGAAACTGTGTTCCCAAAGTTTGATAAAAATGATGATAGGAAACCAAGGAATGGTTATCAAGCTTTGATCACAATGATGCAAACTAATCCTCTTGCGAGATTGAAGTTCTCGATCAGTGCTTTGATAAAGAAGTTGAATATCTATGAACTGTTGAAGAAAATGCATGATTTGGTGATTGACTTCAGTAAGACTAGTAGTGTTGAGTCTGAGCTATCAGAAGCTGACTCGCATTTCATAGTGAACTCTCTTGAGGAGTTATTGTACATGTATCGGTCGCAATGTTTCCATTTATCGCAACCGAAGCGATTTCTACCAGTCTCCGCTCAATTCGAAATAAACAAAGAATGCTCAAATGAAACTTTATTGGAATTCTTGAACATTCATCAAATTCTTGAAGTCTGTTTATACTTACTGACTTGCCCGCAGACTTGCAATAACCTTGTAGTCGTAAGTCCGATACATGACTTGATTTACGAACTGATAAATTCGCAAAATGGACTAAACTTCCTTTATCAGAACATGGAAATGAGCGGCTTACTGTTCAAGACTTTGACTTTACCATACAGCCAACAGAATTCTGAGGAGTTCCTCTACCCCCATGATTTGAGTAACTACAGTGATCTACAGATTTTGGGCCTAGAATTGGCGTATCGATTGAAAGCTCTGTATTACTTGCAGTCGATCTGTGATCAGCAGGCAGGAAAGGCTGATGAAAACGAACTGATTGATAGGCTACAGTGCTTATACTGTCTCAGCTTTGGCAGCATCGGTAGAACTGCAGTACCAGATGTTATCGTCATGGGAGACAATGCTGAATGTCTCATGGAAGTTTTTGAGACCGACCTGAGAGCGAAAACAAAAAACGATTCGCCGTTGAAACAAAAATCGCCGGCGAAAGGATATGCTATCGAGCTGATCGTTTCTGCAGTAAGATTCGCGGCTAACGTACCATTTTTAAAGAAATACGGACAGAGATTAATCAATGTGTCTAGAGAACATGATAGATTTGAGCCCAGCGTCTCCAGCGTCTTACAAGAAGTGATTCCGTACCTCAAACCTGTTGAAAAGGCAACAGTTTTGTCCGGCGAAGACATGGCCGAATGCGTCGAAATACTGAAAGCTAGTTCGGAACATGCCCCTGACTTACCAGGGGAACTGATGACATGTTTGAGGATTTTAAGACATTACTGCATATCTGACTATGAGAATAACGTGACTATTGCTTGCGAGTCAGCGACTGAGGAGTATGTAGAACTGAAATATAAGTACAATGTACTTCAACTGTTCTCGTTAGACGGTGTAGCGCATTTGGCAGGAGTTTTAGATCGTTTGGCCACACATTTCGACCAGCCAAGCATGCATACTTCGCTTTTCGCGTCAGTAAAAGGGTTGCAACTAGCCCAAATCTTACTGCCATGTCTAAGACTGCTAGATGCTATGTTAGCAAGGGTCGTTCGCTGTCGAGGACCAAGATTCCGCGATTTGACCGCAGCTCCAGTTTTACTGAAGACTTACGGCATATCAAAAGCCTTTCCCGTTGGTTCTGTTGGGTATAGAACTGCTTCCAAAGCGGCTGAAGCTTCAGTGAGAGCGTTATTAGCATACGCACAACCAATCGCTGATGATGCAAACGATGGAGATTCCATCCGTCGTGGTCCTTGGACTTCGCTCTGTTCCGAAGTCATATCATACATAACTACAGCTCCATATACCTTTGTTCCTGGTCTTTTAGTCTTTTCGGAGCTACTGCCTCTGCCGTTACCGATGCAAACAAAAGCGCCACCCACAGACCGCGAACTAGCTGATGCATCAAATGAAAGACGTCTCTGGTCGGCACATCTTCACGCACTATCCAACGATTTGACAGATATGATACAGATTATCTGCATGTCTACCTATAGACCTGTGGTACATATGTTGAGACGGGTTTGCGTACAAATCGCTGATTTGGCTCCTAATACAGCTGCTACCGTCGCCAGAGCTGCTGTCGGGGCCGTGACCAGGGAATTGAAGCCTGGAGAACCGGCCACAGCAAGCATTGCTAGGGTCCTAGGCTTTTTGGCTTGCCTAGTGTCCCATGCACCAGTTAAATGCGCGGTACTCCATTCCATGAATAGTGGAGGACCTAGGGCAACGGATGTCCAAACTGCCTTATGCTCGGTCCTCGGCCTTGCCAATGCAACAAACGAACATGCCGCTGCCCAAGAATATGCAGCACATGCATTGGCAGCATTCTGTGACGCAGAAATAACTTTAACTCCTGTAAATGGACCTTCAGATATAATATTATCGAACTCCTTACCCAATAAGGACGCCTTGGTTGCATTTTTGGATGCTACAGCAGACTGCCTTGAATCAACTACGAAAACATGTTCAGTCGCTTCATCAATACTTCGAGCTTACTTCGTGTTGACAGAACATGAATATGGCTTCCAGCAGTTCAGGAAATTCGTGTCTAAACGACGAGAAAGTTTGGGGAAATTCTTCAAATGGGCCTTGGAAGGTCATGGAGAGGATAAAGCGGAATGCTTGAGTCTGTACATAGATTTGATCAGGATCCTGAAAATGGAAGAGGGTGAGGGTCCCGTGGGGCGGAAGACCATGCTCACGGTGGCGGAGATGGCTGATATGGTGGGTTTCTCGCCCACGGATGAAGAGCATCCTGTCTTGAAGTTGGATACTATTTTGAGAGTAAGTGGTTTTCTTTATTTGTGATATGAATGCTTGTATTGACATTTTTGTTCTAACGAAGCTTTACTTTATTACTTTAAATTTTAATCCTTGAGACTTTTACTGTAGTACTTAGCATCTTTAGAACAAAAGCCTACTACCATCACTTAAAACATTTTGTTTTGTCACTGACACCTAGTTTCTGAAAGGTAAGAATGAACAAATTAAACTTAATTCAAGTTAATAAATAATTGGCTGATGTTATTTTAGATGGAAAACCACGGCAGTTTCTTCATAGCCTTTCAGAAATGTGGTTTTACAGTTCTAATGCATTTATAGTCGACCTCGTAATATTGCTTTATTACTTTTGACAACAATGTCTAATGCATTGAAACTATTAAGGTTGATAAACTTTGATTTAACAAATGCACGCGACTTTCAAGTTATGATGGTAAATGTATTACGAGGTACACTGTACCCAATGATTCCTGCTGCTTGAACCTAATCAACACATTACTTGTAGGCATACATTAAGAGTAGACTTTCCTTCCACAGCCAAGAGAACAGAACAGCAATTTTAATCACCGTTTTCAGGAAAGGAACTCCGACGAAGATGCCTTGGCCAACGCCAGCTTCCTCGCCAGCCACCTCCAGAAGCTGAAGGTTCTGGAGGAGCCAGCCACGCCGCCGGAGGCTCAGGAGCCGGCGCTGCCAGGGCCGGAGAGCCTGGTGGCTCAGTTCCAGGCTCGCACGATATATGCCATCGGAGAGGCTAGCGATGAACGGCTGACGTCCAGTTATTGGTTGAATGTGCCCGCGGCTGGCGGGGAGGATGATGTCAATGATAGCGAGTTGGTGAGTCTACAGACATGTTTATTTTTAATAGCTTCCGCCAGCGGCATATGCTGCTCTTAAGTGGGAAATTATCCCAAAACAACGAAATCCCGGGATAGAAGTATCCCATGCCCTCCAAGGTCCAATATATTTTTTTATTGAAATTGATATAGCTGTTTAGGAGTGAAAACGCAACAGACGAACCAAGTTACTCTTATATTATGTATTTATGTAATATAAATACTGTAAATGTACTACAAAGTGTTTTAGTTTTCTTTTTTTTTTTTGTTTTTGCATGTCATTTGGAATTTTAACTTCAACCTAGAAAAATCTGCTGGTGTTAAGTAAAACAGATTATGAAATTCAGTATGGTTTACATAAGGGTATCAAACATGCTTGGAAATGTGAGCATTATATTGACAACCTTCTTCGAGATAAATCGAAATTGCTGTACTGGCCGAGCAGCGGCCGGCAAAAGTTGTATGAAAATCCATATCTACACGTCGTCCATCAATGCCTCTTATGCTGGCCTCTGCAGTAATGTACTATAGTTAACCATGTCGTTGAAGTCCCGCAATGTAGCATGTAATGTAACCTCAATATTGCAGGTAGCATGCGACATAATGGAGATAGCGGCAGGCTACGTGTGCGGCGGCGGCGAGGCCGTGAGCGGCGCGGTGCGGCGCCTGGCCGGCTGTCTGCTGGCCGCCGCCGACCCCGCGCCCCGGGACGACAAGCGGCCTCCCGGTACTGACATATTACTGATGAGCCATCTGTGTTTAGCAATACCTCTGGCATTATCATTCATATCAGCTGAAATGACTAGATGCCCTAGATGGGTAATATCTATGCCCCACTCATTTGTATTTCATAATATGTATTTTTATCGCACCGAGGTTTTTGCTGCAATTTTGGGTGAAGCTCGTCATTATATAATCTGTCCTAATTTATTTGTATGTTTTACTAGCTTTTGCCAACGACTTCGTACGCACATGTCCTGTTTTTCCCGTTCCCGTAGGAATTTCGGGAAATCCTACTCCAACCCCTACAGAGTGTAAGGAAGCTACATGCCAAATTTCAGCTTTCTACGACCAGTAGTTTCGGCTGTGCGCTGATCGATCAATCAGTGATACGGAATGCAAAACCTGTTTGGCAACGTTTGGAAAACAAAATGGCTGACATCAAATACATTGTTTTCACTGACACGTGGTGTAGTAATGTGTGTCATTCGAAAATAATGAAAAATTCGAACACTCTAATCGAATTTTGCAAAAAGACCTGGGATTTTTAGCCAGTGAGAATATACCGGTTTTTCGGTTTTCGCTGAAACCGGTTTGCATTCACAAGTCAGTTATATAGATGTGTGCATTAAAAATAAGAAGAGGTCAACCGTAACTTGCATTTTCGGAAAGGCGGGCTAGTATCTCGTCATCAAGTTATTCAATATAAAGCTTTACTTCCATTTAAATGTGTTGATATCTGCCGGTAGATGCGAAATGAACTGTCCATACTCCATCTTAATTACATTGATTGGAAGCTGACTTCGTGATCACTTCACCCAAGCCTTCGCTTAGACATGTTTACAGAATCGCACTGCTGGTATCACCACATCGGTACAATTCTTTATTAAGAGTCCTATTACATTTTTTACGGAAATTCATGATTTTTGACGCTGTAATTATCAGCAGCAGTAAGATATTTTAATTATTTGATCATGAATAACGATAGTGCCAGTCTCTTTCTTGTAAGTTAGAGTTACACAATTTCATTTTTCTTTTCGTGTAATTTACTATAAATATTTTACGAACTCAGTTTGCAAGAAAAAATGTCGGTGATGGAACTTTGACGGTCTAATTCACATTGTTACAATCAATTCTTTTAAAAGCTGAAATTACTAAAAGGTAAGTTAAATGTTTTACTTGTTTATTGGAGTTCTAGAATTTCTTTGAATTCCTTGAGTTTTCACGGAAAAAAACGTAAAGAAAGCCTAATTTAAGCCAGAAATGTCTTGATTCAGCGTCCATTATATTCCAAATAAAAACAATTTTATCAAATAAATTAATATGATATAAAATTTCAATCTACAATGAATACGTTTCATTAGTTTTCGTTTGTCAATTAAACAAAATTACAATAAATAAAATTAAAGTACTATTTATTCTGCGTCAATTCAGCGCGCGCACTCCTCAGTCTCGCGCGAGCGCCCAAATAAACTATAATCCTATTCAGACTAGTAAGTATCAAAATTGTTTCGCGGACTATAGATGTACTCCCAACGCAGACCAACGTAACTTCGTCTATTGCAAAAGAGCATTTACGATTCGTAATAGGACTCTTAAGCAATTTGTAGCCGAATGTCGCCACCAACGGAATTTGTCGACTTCACCCTAAGAGAAGAACTTAATCAATAAATCTGTTGTCTTAATGTTGAGCGTGTGTGTCCAGTGGCGCTGAGCCGCGGGCGCGCAGAGGGCGGCGCTGACGCCTTCCGCTCGCGGCCCCCCAACACGTCCCGGCCGCCCTCGCTGCACGTGGACGACTTCACCGCGCTGCACCAGCCCTACACCGCCACGCAAGTCACCAGGTACTACAACAATGTTGAGCGTGTGTGTCCAGTGGCGCTGAGCCGCGGGCGCGCAGAGGGCGGCGCTGACGCCTTCCGCTCGCGGCCCCCCAACACGTCCCGGCCGCCCTCGCTGCACGTGGACGACTTCACCGCGCTGCACCAGCCCTACACCGCCACGCAAGTCACCAGGTACTACAACAATGTTGAGCGTGTGTGTCCAGTGGCGCTGAGCCGCGGGCGCGCAGAGGGCGGCGCTGACGCCTTCCGCTCGCGGCCCCCCAACACGTCCCGGCCGCCCTCGCTGCACGTGGACGACTTCACCGCGCTGCACCAGCCCTACACCGCCACGCAAGTCACCAGGTACTACAACAATGTTGAGCGTGTGTGTCCAGTGGCGCTGAGCCGCGGGCGCGCAGAGGGCGGCGCTGACGCCTTCCGCTCGCGGCCCCCCAACACGTCCCGGCCGCCCTCGCTGCACGTGGACGACTTCACCGCGCTGCACCAGCCCTACACCGCCACGCAAGTCACCAGGTACTACAACAATGTTGAGCGTGTGTGTCCAGTGGCGCTGAGCCGCGGGCGCGCAGAGGGCGGCGCTGACGCCTTCCGCTCGCGGCCCCCCAACACGTCCCGGCCGCCCTCGCTGCACGTGGACGACTTCACCGCGCTGCACCAGCCCTACACCGCCACGCAAGTCACCAGGTACTACAACAATGTTGAGCGTGTGTGTCCAGTGGCGCTGAGCCGCGGAGGGCGGCGTCCTTTTTCGCGTTCGTCCATCAATGCCTCTTTTGCTGGCCGCTGCAGTAATGTTCTATTAGCGTTGTGTATTTAAAGTTGATTTTAATTCATAATTTGTCATAAAAACGTCAGAAATAATTATCATTTCATTCAGTCTTCCACTTGTCTAGACGGGAGGCTATGTTAAAATTATTTATCTCGATAGACCTTGACTTTCTTACTAATACTAACGTTTTGCGAGTACAGTGATGAGACTGTGTACTAACTTGTTAAGTAAATGTGTACTAACTTGTTAAAAACGAGTGATCAAGAAAAATGGGATTTCATAAACTTTAGTTTACTTCCGAATCGGAAGTTTAGTGTAAGTTTTTGGACGTCTCTTTTGCTGCTAAAATAGAACTTCAAGGCTTCTGGGAGAAGCCCGCCACACATTCCCAACCACTGCAACTCCTGAAAGCCAGAATCAACAGTGGCGACCACCAGAAAAAACGCCGAGTTAATTAAACCCGACGAGTCCCGGAGAAACGATTCAACTATCTTGGATCCCGCAACGAAATTAATCAGAAGAGTACAGCGGAAAATAAATATAATTTCCACTTCCCTCCTTATCAAGCAGGAGACAGATTAGAGCTAGGCCATTAGGCACCAAGGGACATATACAACTGGGTTAAGCCCAGTTGCCAAGCACCACGGATTATAATTAACATTTAAATTAATGGGTCCTAAATTGTGGGCTACTTTTGATTCCAGTAATAGGTATGGCAAAACTTCAAGGCTTATTATTGACGTTATGTCTAACGACTACATATAATTAAATTCTATTCTGTATTCTCGGAGGGTAAGTCTGAGCTGTACCAACAATACACCCACGTCGTATACTTGGAAAACTGTTCTATCTATCCAACTTATTTAGGCTGCTTATCCTACATTTTTACTCTGGCAACATTTCTGAAATGAATCTTGTGGCGCAGCTGTGTGGCTCGCACTCTATGTACAGTACGAATAATCTAAGTTTACCCATGCGAAGTACGTCGCAATCGATTGCGCAGGATGTCAATTTGACAAGAAACATAGAAAAGCGCATGCGCGGGTACGTCGCGTATGCTGTCTCAGTCACTCGTATACGTTTGATGCATACTTGTGCCTCGCTTCCTCAATGCAATACGACTGTTGGTGCGAAAAGTGTTAAACGTTGTTATTGTTTTAATTAATTATTCTGGTTTTTTCTTACTGTTTGACTTGTATTTTGTGTTTTCTTGTAGTGTATGTGTTTGTTGTGTTACTTTGTGATCGTGTTATTGTTATTGCATGCATTTTTTCAAAATTCAATTAAAACACGTACACAAAAAAAAACATAATCTACGAACGTAACACTTTTCTACGCGATGGGACCTGCGCTGTCGTCACTAACAGCCAACTTCGCATGGGTAAAGTTAGAATATTCGTACTGTATTGTTGTTGTTTTTATACATCACTGTTTTGTTTTAGGTATCTGATCAACTGTAATAAAATAAAATATTTTTCTAATTTCTCTCTCTGTTTAACATAGTATACATATAATATGTTCGGTTACAGAGGCATGCGGCGCGGCGGCATCGCAGTGGCAGACCGCGGGCGCTTCGCGTCGGCGGCGCCCATGCACGCGCACTACCGCCATCTGTGAGCTCACTGTTCTACCTTGTATTACTACAGCTGACTGAATTTATAGGCGGTTACTTTTAGCAGAGACTAATTATCGACGCGGCAGAATTACAGGCACTCCTTTCCTAACTTTCATAGTAAGTTGTTGGCTGAACCAGGCACGGGCACAGATATACTCACAGGCCAACAAAAAAATGTGCTTTCCGAGGCACGGGGGTCACACCACCAACTCACAATACGAACTGCCACAAGAATTCCTAATCGCAAAAAGTAAGTTACCTATCTGCGCGGCACATCTCAACTTCACTAGATTGCGTTATCTTGTTTACTTAAACTGCCAATAGATGGAGCTACGAGTGGCGAATTCTAAGTTTTCTTGTAATTTATAACGACTTTCTGTATATCGTCGGGAAAGTACCCGGGATCCTATATTCCTCAGTAGTACTTGCAACAATCCACTAGATGATTAAATCAAGCAGGTTGTCTATACTTCTTGAGCTTCTAACAAAGACATAATGTTGTGTTGCAGTCGCGGGCGCGGCGCGTGGGAGATGGGAGCGTCGCACTTCGGACACTTCCCGCCGGCTTCACAATACATGATGGGTAAGTTTAGTTATTCTTATTATATGACTATGGCTGATCACAGATATAATACAGAACTAGGCGTTGAGTAAGACTGAGAGGTCCAAGACCAATTATTCAGGATCTTCACTTCAAGGAAGTACTCGTCGGTATAGTACGGCCACGGAATAGCTTAAAAATTACGATATAGCGTCATTTCACGCCATGCCTTCACATTATCATTGCTTTGGCTTCAAGAACATTTATTAACATTGAGGAGCATGAAAATAAGTGTTAATACTAGTAGGTATTTGTAATTTGATCGGTACCTCTTTCGATTGGTATCATGATAATGATACCAGTTTGTTTCTGTTCCATTGTAGTTCAGAGACTTTTACTTATTTAGAGTTGAGTTGCATTAACTCCAACTTTTAATTAAAAATAAACTGCCCCACACTAGGAATTTCTCCTGTATCGTGGATGCGTTCACATATATACAAAGGCACATGCACAAACAGCAATAAAAAAATTGGAGCTTTTCTTGAGCTCCTGATGAACCACAGTCCGTCGACGACCCGGGTATGGCCCAGCAGTGCAATGCTGTATCTCACCGTGAAAGCCTATGTGAAAAGTGCTGTCAATCCATACAAACAAGATGGAATGACAATTCACTTCATACTCACTCAAAACAGACCAGCTAGTATGTTTGGATAAACCTTTAATCGTTACCATCCATGTTTTCTTGTGTTATAGCTATGTGTTTTTCCGCAGGCGGCATGGGCTGGGGCGGGCTGGGCCGCATGTCGCGCGGCCCGCGACACCGCTCCTTCATGCGATGACCCGGCCTGGCGCGCGGCCTCACGCGCGGGCCCACGCCCGGCCTCACGCGCGGGCCCTCGCCCGGCCTCACGCGCGGGCCCACGCCCGGACTCACGCGCGGGCCCACGCCCGGCCTCACGCGCGGGCCCACGCCCGGACTCACGCGCGGGCCCACGCCCGGCCTCACGCGCGGGCCCATGCCCGGCCTCACGCGTGGGACCACGCCCGGCCTCACGCGTGGGACCACGCCCGGCCTCACGCGGGGCCCGCTGCAGGCCAGCATGTGACACCGTGCTGTATAGTGCGCCACACAAACGTTACGCATACAGCTAGCGCGGACAACAGCGTCATTGAGCAGGCTACTGCTGGATAAAGGCTTCGTCGTATCAACCGTCCCATGTCCCATAAATATCCATCAGATACCCATGTCTACCAGTTTTTCTGCAGCCATTTTAGGACATGTTTAATTCCCAATTATAAAATTTTGTTGATGGTAAATGAACTGTACTATGATGCTCAATGTCCATGCTAGTTGTACCTACCCATCTGAACTTTTAAATCAATTTTGTTGTGCCAATATGTGCAATAAAAATCTAATTAAACCATTACTTAAGTGCAAGAATAAACTCAATTGGACCATATGAATAGTGTAATATTGTAGTTCAATATCAATTTAATGTGTATACAACTGAACTATATGTGAACTTGCTGCAATATTAGCATAATGTTTCATATCATAACTAATGTGTGTGCGTATAGATTCTCTCTCATGCCTAATTTCAATAGCTCGTATTTTTCTCCTAATCGGAATGCATTTGCAATTTATTATACATGTGTCTTTGGATTGATAGTCATGTATCTCAGTGTATTCGTGATCTCTATTTGGAATATTGTAGTTCTTAATTATTATTCCCACATATTGTTATCACGATGATTTGGATAAGTTCTTTATGTGTGTAGTAGAAATATATTATAATTCTAGAAATAAATATCTTGTTTTACTGTGACGAAGCTTTCGTTATTTCCCCAAGTAAATAAACGAAATCATACTGAAAGTCAAAAGGCAGATGGCAACATAAAGTAGTGATGCTGTTGACCTAAAATGGGTAAGATAAGAAACACAAAGAAAACAATGTTAGAAAATTTAGAAACAAATCAACTTTATTATCAAGATGAAAAAGATCAAATCATATATTATATTATAATATATAAGCTTAAGAAACAGATATGTAAACCGCGACAATCACAGTCAGCTCGAACATAACCCTTGCTTGATATACCTTACTGCAAACAAAACAAACATTCACTATACATACAATACAAGTATATTATAATTTACATTATACAATTATACATATCAAATAAAACAAACTAATCATTTCCGCGTTGAACTAAAGAATAACGATGTAAAATTTATAATTATAAGTATCATTAATACTCCACCGAGAATTTCCCATAGCGTTTCGTTTACTTTAATTGTCTTTGTTTTTTTTTTCTTATTTTGTTTTAATCATTAAACGGTAAAACATCTCACTAGCATAAGTTTATATTTACAAGCCCGGGGGCACAGTCAGTTCAGTATAAAAGTATCACTCGCACACATGGCAGGCGGCGCCGCGCCGCGGTACTAGTCTCCGGGGTGCTCGGGGCACGATCTGTTCACTTCGAACCATTGGTCTATACATCTGGAACATAAGAAAGCATACATGTTAATATTTTACACCAAGCAATAAATGTCTGGAACTTTGACCACTAATTTTCATAAACGTCCTAAAAACCGTGTGATTGTTTTTGTTTAAAAAGTAAGAGAATAGGATAATTCTTTTTTCCTTAAATGTCAATGCAAAATGCCAATTTCCTTAAATAAAAATCACATTGTGAACCTTTCAACCTGTTCTGTTCTCATCCAAAATAGATCCTTTTACATTATTGCAGATTATTTTTACAGAACGCTATCAATTTAATACTGGTCATTATAAACATACACAAAACAATCAACAGATGGCGTTAGTCGCCATTACTTTCTAACATAAAAATAAATAGCTACACTCAAGCCTCCTATCTACAAGTACAAACAAAGGCTAGGTAGGGTAGTAGGCAGGTTCTACCCCAGTAGCATGGCTCAGGTCAAAAGTTCTCGACTAAAGTATCGGGCGACCTAGATCGACGAGGGCCTTATCGGAAGCTTTGTCTAGGTACCGCTCTTTGAGCCCTAGAGTGCCCTGAAGAGGCAACGATGTTGCTAAGGGGGATTTAAAGAGCATTTTAACAAGTATGGCAAATATAAAAGAAGGGAAAGAATTACTTAGGTCTGAGTAGCAAAAAAAACGGGAATAGAAATAGGTACAAAAGTTTTAAATCGATAGGGGTCAAAAGTTCTAACAATAAGTGTGATGACAAGCTATAATTACAGAAAGTTAATGACAGACTCAGCCGCAATTAAAACTCGTTTTAGGGACTAATTGACATCCAATCGATTCTTCAGGAATACAGGTGTTAGATCAAAGAGACAGACATAGACACTCATTATAAACTTATGAATAATCAATAAGATAGCCACAATAACGATTATGATGACATCGCAGGTTTTACTTGATAGCTGCATGCTTGTTTCACTTCCCAGTAATCGCGGTGTTTCAATATAGCCAACGTACAACGACTATCTGTTGGTATCATCAGATAACACCGAGCTATCGGCAAATTGATTGTGAAACTATCATTTAGTTTTATCTAGCCTTCGTATTACTTACAATGAAAGCGGACAAGTTGATGTTATGTATGTACCACATATACTATAATATACATCTAAGTATAAAGACTTCCTTCCCTGTAGTAAAATATCCTGCAATGGTCGGCGCCAGATAAGCGCAATAAAGTAGGTACATTGATTTTTCCCTTAAATCCCCCTTCGTTGATACTCGAACAATAAATACCTATTACGAAACGTTTTATATTATGAATCATTACTAGAAAACGTAAAGGATCACGATAGAAGTCGATTCACGACAGGTTTATGATATTGTTTTTTCTCATTTTTGACTTGTAGCTCGCCTTTGTACATGAACTTTCCATCACTGTCAATGTGTGTGGGTCAGTGGCCGTTATTGCACGGATATCTGATGTCTGCCATAATTTCGTAAATTTTTTCAGCAGGTTAACCAATTTCACTCACTGCGGACAAAAACCCCAATGATGGTTAGTAATTTTATCATCTAGCGGTCTTTCAGAGGTCCATGATAAGCTTATAATCATAATCAATTAAGTCCAGATAATTGCCGACTGTTAGTAAACAAATAATATATTAAAAGCCACGTAACGCTGATATTCATGATCGTCAAATCATTCAGTGACGCGGGCTATTACCGATGACTTATCAAGTGTGTGTCATCAGCAGAAACCTAATCGTTTGTACCTATTACACATTACTGCGCAAAACGCCAGGTTTTGCGTTTCTAGAAATAATTTAATATACAATTTTTATGTTCCCGCTTTTCTATTAAACAAGATATTAGCAGTGACTTCAGTAAGTGTTCCCGGCACGTGCCGTAATAAAAGACAATTACTGCGGCATGTGGCAATACCAGCTGGTTCTTTTATGCATTTTACAAGAGAGTTGTGTCTAGTGAAAAGTTAATAACAATTCCTTATCTAATCTATTTTGTTTCCCTGTAGAAACATGCTAAAGTAGCCTTGTCACTCTACATTAGGTGCCAGTTAGCTTGGCCTTTCGCAGTCGACTGAACATGCCAGTTGTTTGAAGAGGAGTAGGTACCTAATAAAATAAGCTCACCCATTAAACTCAAAAGTCAAAATGTTTATTTCCATTAAACGGCACTTTTGAATGTCATCGTTACATTTAAAATTACATATAAAAAGTGATTCTACTGTCCATTCGGACAGGTAGATTTTGATGGAGAAGAACGGACAAGAAACTCCATTCACAACTCATCCCCATCACCCATCAAACAAACATACCTAGTCTATGTTTTTTTTGTATTTTTTTTTGTGGTTTTGGGCCCTACAAACCTCACGTAAGTACTGGTCAGTCAATCGTACCTGCCCGTCCTTTCTCCACTATGTTCGCGTCAGCTTCCAGTCTAGCCGGATGCGGCTAAATACCAGTGTCTACGCAGGGCTACTGCCTATCTGACCTGCTCAGCCCATTCATGAGAAAACCTGAACTATTCTAAAAGATGAAATAAAAATAACGCAAACCCAGAAAAGCGGCATTCCACATTTCTGTTTGCATATCTCGACAAAATGTAGATGCTAAACAGCTGATTTCTGTTAATTGATGTCAGGGGATACAATGCCCCTTTTCTGTTCTTGCGTTATATAACGCAAGTTGGTTTTATATAAGTAAAGAGTATATCTCACCCCTTGTGGTAGATGCAAAGGCAGGGCAGGCGGGCTATGGTGTCTCCAGCCGAGAGCTCCTCCAGGCAGATCACACACTCGCCCTTGGAGTCACTCAGCACGTCCTCTGAAAACACACGACAGCATCATCAGATATGGACATACATCGACATGCAATACAGACAGATATCAGTGGCAATAACAGCAGATATTGAACATACACGTTACCGGCTTAACAGGAAATATCGTACAATGCGTTTCAAATGAGAATAGGAACGTCAATGACCTCTATCTGTCAAATGTCTCTTGAAAAGTACGGTTTGCAAAAACAAAACTTAGTTGCATATCGATATTGGTTTATTTTACTTTGTTTGAATAAGTCTTAAATCAAATTTAAATAAAAACGTTCAATAGTAGTAAATTAGCTGAATATAATATTTTGTCATTACTATTTATTTTAAACCTTATCAAAACACTTTTTTCACTCAATGTTTATAAATAATAATAATAAATAAAAGTTGGTTTGAATTGACAGCTATGACGTCACAATATGGCGCTAAGTCGATCCTATTCTTATTTGAAACGCATTGTATTTGACGAGTATTTGTCCGGTGTTACAGGGTAACATGATTTGGGGTTAGACTTGGTTGTAAAGAAGTATTAATAGGTTAAGGAAAATGGTATGACAAAAACTAATAATTTAATTCGAAATGAACACGAAGAGAGCATGTTTTAACTATTGAATAAGTTTGAAAGTCAAATTAGTTCAAACCAAACATTTCATACTAGTTATTAATAAAGTTAGTTGGAGTTTAACTAAGCAAAGTCTACATAATAATTTGATTAAATTTCTTCTATAAATTGGGTCTCACTTCACATTGTTAACGAAAGCTTTCTACAACATCACACTACATTAAATCTCGAAAATTTTAACTAGGTCAGTTCCATAACATCACGCCTGTAATCCACCACGACTGGATAGGCAGAAGAGAGTACTGCCTACCCTCATTAAATAAATAAATAAATAATTTATTTCAGATATCAGATCCATACTTATTTGTTAGTAAAAATGCAAACTTAAAAAACTAATGTTGGTATTAAATAAATAACTAATTGATTGAGTGGCAGATCCGGGTGGACTCATCGATGATGGCTGTAAATCACTATATGACTGAGGGCAGTCGTATCCAGCGAGCCAGCATCGGTGAGTCCCACCGGTCCGCCAGTGCGCGCTGCAGGATGGTGTGGTGTGGTGGTGGTTAATGGTTAAGCCAGTCTTATCAAGTGCCAATTAAAAGGTGGCGAATCTATTGCCATTTGCCATCAACCACAATCCTAATGCAAAAACAGAATAATACTTTGGCCACCTGATGAGCAAACCTTAGACCCATGCTCAGTCGGTCTTCTGTCTATAATATTTATGTCTTTATATTATCCATTCCCATTATTGTTTTCACAGGAAGGGACGCAAGCTAACAAAAGTGGTCACAATTTCACAAATTGCAATATTGCAAACGTTAATACTAAACTAGTAATTTTATCATATTAGATTTTCTCCGTCAGTTTATGAGGAAAATACTAATAACTGTAATGCAAAGACAAGCGTAATTTTACTAAGCTCTCCGGGTTCTACATAAATGGTTAATGAGCTATTTCACTCAACGTCTGCTTGGTAATTACCGGGAAAGCCTCTGTCCTGGTCTGAAGTGCTTACTTCCACTATTTGTTAGTGAATCGCGTTGTGAATTACGTTCAGTTGCTTGCAAATCCTGTTGGGGGCTCTCGAGGTAATTTAACTTGATGGCTAATTAGTTTTAAAACGAGGAAGTAGGCGAAAGTGAAAGGCTTTGTGGAAAAAGCAGAATTATGCAAGTAAAGTGTAACATAATCAGCCTGTGATGTTTCCACTGAGTTTTACATAAAGTTTGGATTAGTAAGAGTGATGTCCCTTTCATCCATTCCTAGTTGGTTGTCTTTTCCTAAACATTTTATGTGTCATATTAAACCCAGCTACAAACAGTAATTATGTAGTTTGACATAGCAGGCACTTTTAAGGGTACCTACCACACCTAAAAGGTTTATTGTTAACAATTTGACGTTAGTGTGGTAAGTCTCATTTAATGGCTATCAAAATAGTTCCCTGGCATCGTGCGACGTTGGTGTTTACGCTCACTACTAAGAAGCTGACTAAGCTGTGCAAGTATGCATTATTGACTCATTGCGTTATAATTTTCCCGGTTTTAAAAATACCCTATACCATGAAACCGTACATTTTTAATCGTTATTTCTATGCCAGTCGACTTTCACCAGAAAAAAAATTGCGGTAAATAATGACCGGACCTTCTTTTTGGAAGTCGGTTAAAACTAACGTCTACCACTTAAAACAGCCACTGCTCAACAAAGCCCTCTTGGAATCATTGATCCCGATCGGGCCCGGGCCCGATTTCCATATTAAATACATAAAGATGAAGGTGTTACTAACCATTATAGGAGAGTCTTGGCCTGGTGAGGCACATGACGAGATGGCACTCTATGTCGTCCGGAAGCACGAACTTGCTGCATACCGGACATTTTATACCTGAAACACAACGGGAAATATACGTTATTATGATGTCCTAGTATTCCTAGATAATTGCTTACTGGGTAGATAACATAGGGATCATAGCAACTTTAGTACTGTAAAAGTTAAAGGCATTAGAATAGTTAGTAACGGGATTGCTACCATGTACCTTTTTATTTTCGAGTTTCCGATATTAAGGAAGGGGAAGGGGGTTTTAGGGTTTTTTGGTTGTTTTATCCCGTAATTAACTATTCTTATGTTAGTGACCATGAAAGTTTAAAACAAGTTAAAGGCAACAATGAGTCCAGAAAGCTCTGAAAATAATTAAAATGTTCAGAATTGGTCCTATAGACTTTATTGCTGAGATATGATAAATATCATTCGTATATTATCATCCTCGTGATTGCAAAAACAGTTTTCTCGGTTTTCTTTAAGATATTAATCGATGGAAGATTATCTTCTTCTGAAAGATATTGTTATATTAATAAATAAGTATTTATGTAGTTTCGCCTGTCGTGACAAATAAGTTTTCAGGCAAGCTTTTACTTAATTGTAAAATGTAAGTGCTGAAGTGATGATTACTGGCTATATTTAGGTAAGTGCTAGATAGTAATTACATAAAGTGTATTGGTGTTCGACCAGACTATATTACGTACCGAGATATCGACTGTAAAATTTGCTCAGTGTTCAAAATCAAAATTAAAAACTAAACAAGTTTCACCCACTAATAGCAGGGTATAAGTTGAGTACTATAAACTAATCCATTAGATTTATCAAACATATGCATAAAATATGACGAAATAAACATGTTTACTGAATAATTAACATCACGCTAGTGTCAATACGTAAATAAATAATCAGCTGAGCTTTACCGACTTAATCTTAAAGCCAAACATGGCGGGGGTGATATAAAATTCTGTTTGTCGTCACAGCATCAGGTAATCCGGTAAGAGTAAGCCAATTTAACGCTTTATCGTGTGTATTTTTGGGAAGGTAAGTATCGTATAGTGTGTCTTACAATTTTAGGGTTCCGTACCAGAGGGTAACCAACGGGAACCTATTACTAAAACTCCGCTATCTGTCCGTCTGTTTGTCAGCGGGCTGTAACTCAAGAACCAAATAGGTAAACAGTTGAATTTTTCAAAGAGGGTACGTATTTATATTTCCGATATAACAATTAAATTAAATTTGCAAATCCAATGTTTTATGTTCGTTATCGAAGTAACAACAAAAAAATAACATGTATTATTTAAGAAGACATGATGATGTATTTAAAAAAATCGGAGAATGTTTGCAACTGTTTGTCTAGATTTTGTGATGATAGTTGATGTTGTTAAGCGCAGAGGATTGTCTCCTCTGCAGAGAAGACTTTTTCAGCCGAATAATTATAGGTTCCAAAATCTACAGATGCTCGCAGATTGATAAGCGATAATAGGTTGATTGAATTTTGGATCAGACTGGAAGCGGAGACCAGGATACGATACGATAGACGATGTTCATTGTGGCGCAATTTGGAGGACGCCAAGGTATACCAAAGAATTCCTGAATTCGAACCGTGTATGGTAACAATAGTTATTGATCGTCAATTATCCGTATGGAGTCAAGTATAACATAATAGGGGCCGCAGAGTACTGTCTATGCAATTAGTGGTAGTCGTCAATGATGGCGGGCACCGACTGCCGGCTGACTGACAATCGATACTGTGCTACGTGCGTTCAGCTCAAATCGATACTCTTTATTCAGAGGGGAATACTGATTGGACAAGTTTGACGAGTTTAAAATATTGTTCGAAGGCGCATTGTTGGATGTTTGCTGGCTAGTGTCGCTTCGATTTTCGATCGATGCATTTTAGAACCACCAAATGGTGGTGATAGACTATTAAAGCGCTTCTGAGTGGAGATTAAACGTAGCTAAGGCTTTGGGCAGAAATACCCATAAATACACTACACAGTTAAAATGATCATGGCATGATAAAGTCATAGAAATGAATAACCAGAAATATCTTACTCAAAGTCCATAGGTATATGTTATATTGTTCGAAAGTAAAACCATCCAGAAACCTCATATTACATCTAGGCTGAGCCTGCAGCTAATATATAAGAACACAGCACATTACACACCATATTAATAAGCGATAGTGAATCTAGTTAGGTAACATGCGCGTACATTATGTAATTACTAGGACGTGTCCGGTCATCAATGAAATGAAACGTGCTTATAAGTATATCTACGTGCAGTATTTCACGCAACGCGGGCAAGTCGGAGGATTCCATTTAATTTTAACTCGAACAATATCACTGCAAATATCACGCATGAGATGCAGAATTGCCAATCGTGGTATTGTGTTTGTCTGGATTGATCAATCATGCCTCAACGACTTACCATACCCCGCATGCACCGATAGACCATGCTGTAGGTTACGATATGGTAACTGATTTATCCCATAGAAAGAAAAAGAGTTTATGTATGACGCATCCAAAAATACACAAAAATTACAATTATATACATGAAAAATTGGGAAGTCGGTCCCTTGTGATATTGCCTGCGACTGGACACATCTTCTTAGTTACTTAGCAAACGCAAACTATCATAAATAATGTCTATCTTTCAATATACCGCATACAGATACTGCGTTCTTCAAGCATCTGACGGAAACAAGTCAATTAGCACGCGCGGCCTAGCATAAACAATCGATGGGACCACTGAGCAGTAAGAGTCAGTAGATCAACTACCACCTCAGGATAGTACCAACTTTTGGAACTTCAGGAGTTATGACTCCGAACTAATTTCCGAGAACTATTTTCCCAGTAGGTAAGTACTCAGTAAGGAGTTTTGCGAAAGCTTTCTATTAAGTACACACGATTAGTTCTTCTTTTCAGGTTAGACTCCAAGAGATAATAGATAATATAGTTAGAGAAGGGATGAGGACTGAGTGAAGGAAACATGTTGTCATAGATATATATATACATATATATTTTTTTTTATTAGGATCATCAACATTGCATGCACATTAAATATAACAAGCATTTTTAACAAAAATCTTATAGTGCAGCAACACTTACAGACAATCACAGCATTTAATAAACAAGTATCGCACGACGAGGTGTAAGCTAACAGTATTCATTAAATTGTAATTGAAAATAAGAAATAGTCCATATACAATGTCAGAATATAAAATAATATATATTTTTTATATTTCTATGCATGTTGTACTTAAACTAGGATAGGTAAGGTTCAAGTAGGCTCGTGAGATATACGGATTTCAGTCCCTCTCAAAGAGAGATCAGCGTCCCAGCAGTTGAATAACTATACCTACTAAGGGCAAAGGGACGATCACAGATATACTGTTTTTATATTTATGTGGAAAGGAAACGATATATAAATCTGTTCTCGCATCGTTAAATTGCTTTGTAAGCTGTGCAGAAATTGAAGAGGCATGTGTTTTAAGTTTGTGTGAATGTACCTTCTGCCGTTATCTGTATGATGGCGAGCCCTGTCTGCGAGAGCGCTAGACTGTGGGTAATAGTACTATGATATTGCTAGGCAACGGATGGGAGGGCACTTGTTTTGTTTTATAGAGGTGAGCGAAAATACTGGGCCTCCTTACCATGACTGGTTAGAGCGTCACGCAGTTCCAGTGCGATGGATATCCATTATTATGTCCGTTTATTTGTTCAGTATAAGAAAACCGGCAATTACACTACAGAACATCAACGGTCAAGAACAATGTTTTGGGTTAGTGTAGACTGGACTCTCCAACATATTATTTAAAAAGCGTCTTAAGTTTTTCCAAATAAAATTTAGTAGATGATGAATGAAAACATGATCGCTCTCCTTGTTACCTCAGTATCTCCTCATTCATGGCATTCCTCAAAATCCATTTTTGTATCCTTAGGTCTTTCTCTTCGTCCATCAACATACTCATCATTATTATTATTAAAGGATATTAACCCTTTTGGCTGCAGAGGCAAGCAAAAACTGCACATAACTCCATCTGATATTTATACATGAATGTAGGTAGGTACTCTTTTTGCTTAAACCCATCCATCCAACAAGGAAGTAAACTAAAAAATCGCCAGTTTCTTTAACAAAGAATACATATTAGAACTCAGATGGTCGTCACAACAAAAACACGGACGCGTCGAACCCGGCACCGCGCGTTGAGAGTCCGGTCACGCGCACCGCCGCACCCACGGCGCATAGCGACGTGCTTCAAGTTACGATGCTAAGAAAACATGTGAGATTGTGTTTACTACGTGGATTTTTGTAAACTAGTTTTTGTTAAAAAAATAACAAGCTTTTATTAGTTGATACTTGATAAATGTAGGTACTCTTCATTGTACTTTGAACACCATAACAAATTGTTTATTAAGGTTTTTTGTGTCAATCTCAACTTGTCAAGACGCAATGTTATGTTGGGCTGTGGAGTTGTTTACGCGAATTGAAAACATGTTTTGTACTTTTCAATCGACAGATAGACCCACCCTGAAAGCAATCTATAGTTATTTGCCTGATTCATTTACTATTGATAGGCATAAATGTTTTCCTCACCTTTTCACCTAATGGTAAGTGATGAATTGATGATGCGGTCAAAGATGGAGCACGCTTGCCTAGAAATAACCTATTCACTCTCGACTTAAAGACTCCCAGGTTGTTGGCTCATTAAGTCTTGAATTGTATGATTAATATTAAATGTAGGTACCTATAAAACAGACCGTATTCGTTTTATTGTCAACCACAAGTGCAAGGAACTGCGCCAACCATATACGGCAGCTACATTGAATCGTATAAGTACTGCTATGTACATAACAGTTAGTTACTTTGTTACAGAGTCGCCACAAGCCACAACGACCCGTTTAATTGGTTTCATTCAATTACTTTTAGCACACGACAAAGAGGAGAAACTTGCTGACCCTTTTACAATGTGTGACAAGATTAAACGGGTAAATACCCTTCCCACAATAAGAGAAATAGGTGCAGTTTGTGCCCAGACGAGCTCCACGCATGTTACTACAATTTATTCAACTATACTTCTGTGAATTCACGTGACGTTCTAAGCCCGACTCATCCGCAGTCCACACACGTCCGGCCGAGAGTGACGGCCGCCGGCTCACGCCGCTTACCGCCCGGTCCGGCGGCGAGCGGCCCGGACTAACGACCGGCGACCGGCTACCGGCGCGCCAGCCTCCTCAATTGATCATTGTTCTACGGGTTTGATCGACTCTATTTGTACTACTAAATGTACTCTCAAACATTGTTAAAGGCTTCTTCTGGTAAGGTTTCATCAAGTTTATGCAGGCAAAGTTGGGCGTAAAATGTCTAACAGATCCTGGATCCAATTTTCTCGATAGTTTTGGTATTTTTTTATGGAAAATTGGATTTATTGCCGGTAACGCGACATGTCAGCTAAAAAAAACTTGTATTGGAATAGATAATCGTCTGTTTGGGTCAGCATAAAGTCGGATAAACCTCTCACAATAGCTTAAAAGGTTTCGGTTCGACTGAATTATGTTAAACTGTTCAGTTCAGGGCAAAATACGGCTGATCTTGTTTACAAAATATGAAGCAACTTACTCTACAAGTCTGTCTTGCCCAAATTATTTTGGAAAAATAACCTATAGGTTAACGAGATAGCGTCGAGCATTACGTCAACAGAAGATAAACATAGAAACACAGGGAAATGTTGAATAGTACTCGTAACTAGGCCAAACAGAAATAAAACATTTTGACACTATACCATCATACTAAAATCTGTTGCACTCCGCAGTCACAACAGCTGTTTTCGCAATACTTGAAGGTGTACGTGTATCCCCAGTCGTCAACTCCTAAACACTGAACACCTGATGGCTCGGTAACTAAAACAAATAACTTCACGGCACATAAATTGTTTTCGCAATGTTTGCGTAAGCACCGCTGAAATATATTACACGCAGCACACATCAGTAACGCCTTGCTCCGAACAAACGTTCCACGACTAGTGTTTAACTATAATACAATCAACATACAAATTTCGAATGGATATTGGACCACATGATGGCAAAATTGGGTATGAATTATCAATCAATATTAATTTGAAAAGAAATAGAATTTAAAATATATATTAGTTTATTTATCAAAGGCATTAACTGTATACACGTGGAGTCGTAGTTTTGGCTCTCCTACTTATTTTAATATGATCTATACTTCTATACTAATATTATAAAGAGGTGAAATTTGTTTGTAAGTTTGTATGTAGGGGGTAATACCAGGAACTACTGGTCCGATTTGAAAAATTCTTTCAGTGTTAGATAGCCCACATTTATCGAGGAATTCTATAGGCTATTATCATCACGCTAAGACAAATAGGAGCGGAGCAATAATGGAAATTGTGGCGCAGACGAAGTTGCGCGGGTCAACTAGTTTCTGATAAATTATAATTTAATTCTATCTATCTAGGAAGTTATAAAGTCTATTTTATTTGAATTGACGCCAATAAAAACATCTTCAATCACTTACAATAATACAACAGATGACAACTATCTGGTGTGGTTTCCTCTATTGATTCATAAATCAAATATCCTGGATGCACGAATTTAATGAACCAAACCTATAAGAATTAAAAAATAAATCACTCCACACACGTCTTGATTTTCTTTGAACGGCAGATCTACGTGAAATTACCAAAAACTTTCTGAGATGGCTCTGGAAACATTCGATAATTATACATTAAAGGTTATTACGGACTAAGCTAAGCTCCGATCTCAGACAAGGTTCTCTCTAAGGTCTTCAGTAATGTTCAACAATACAATAAAATTGAATGTTGACTTCTGCTTCTATTAAATCCTGTCTAGAGGCTTTGTTACTTTATCCTACTTGAAATAATGTGTTCCAGGTCCCCAGTACTCTTAACACTGGTGTTGCTGATCATCATACCCTCGAGCCCAGGCTACATAGACTGTAGGATATCCTGCAGGCGGTGCCACGAGAACACGGAGCACCCCGCAGTACTGGAGGTGTATTGCGCTATGTGCGAGGAATGCAAGCAGAGGCGACGAGAAAGGTATTCCACTGTTATCTTCAGTTAATTCGTTTAATAGACATCAAATGTCGAATTTATCGTAATTAATGCACATCTTCATTTACAAGGATGCAAGGACGGAATACGAAGGGAAAGTTTACCTTGGCTACAAAGGGAAAGGTAAAGCCAACGTTAAAACCTTTGGCGAAGCCAACGTTAAAACCTTTAGCAAAGCTAACAAAATCAAAACCATTCGTAAGAATGAGAGATGGCGTAGAAGCCAACAATGATGATGGAGACCTGGTAATGAGACCGCAGGAAACTTTACAATATCAACAAGGGGAACAGGAGTACCTCGGACAGCCGCAGCAGCCATTTGAGCAACAGCAGCCGCCATTAGAGCAACAACAAGCATTAGAGCAACAACAAGCATTAGAGCAACAACAAGCATTAGAGCAACAACAAGCATTAGAGCAACAGCAAGCATTAGAGCAACAGCAAGCATGGGAGCAACAGCAGCTGCCGCCGGAGCCACAGAAACCCCAAACGAAATATAGGCCGAAAAAATCACTTCGAGGTTCGTATGGAAATTGTAAGACTGGACTCTGTACGAATGAAGTCTACCAAAAACATGTTTTGAAAATGCTGGGACACAGATCAGCTTTTTCGATAAACCTTTTCGAATAAACTTATTTCACTATCGTTAAAATTTTGCTTCTGTGCTTTGATAAATATTCGTTTCTAATACTATCTTATGATTAGGGGTATCCTATCCGTCGGGTTGCCCGACGCCGCCGATATGCTCCGACACCGACGACAGTGACCCTGAAAACTCGAAGGAAATGCTCACAGTGACAGCTCCTCATGATATGAATCCCACCACCACGACAGAGGTGACCACCACTACGAAGGCGACCACCACCACCACCACCACCACGATGCAGCCATGCCCGCCCGTAGTGTTGTGCAGGAAGAAGAAGAAAAAGAAACCGCCGTCATGTATGACTCCGTGCATGGTTCCTCCGCCGCCCATGGTTCCTCCGCCCATGATGCCTCCACCCATGATTCCTCCGCCCATGATTCCTCCGCCCATGTGCCCTTGTCCCATGTACCCGCCACAAGTCCAACAAACACCGGATGGTTCGAAAAACCAACCGTTGAATCCATATGTCCCGCCTTATTACAATCCGTCGGACCCGTATAGGCCGCCTTACATGAATTCGTACTACCCAACGGGCCAGCCGTGGAGCCCGCCGTGGGGCCAACCGTGGAGCCAGCCGTGGTACCCGCCGCCCACGACGCCCTCACAGTCGGACAGACCGGGCGAATCAGCCCAGCCGAGTTCATACACAACCGTACAATCGTTGTTCGCTTCGGCAAACGGATCGACTACGAAGGATACGGATTTCGAGTACGTTTTTATTGGAGTGCCAAAGGATATAATCGTATGAGAGAGTGCGAGGTTGCTTGTGTGCGTACTTTTTATGTGTTGTATATTAAGTAGTATGTGTTTGTATGAGCATGTATATAAAAGTAGATTTATTAGAGAGTGTGCAATATTATTTGATATCGTACGTTTCTATGTTGTAATAAAAAGTTTTTGTTTTGCATTCGATTTCCCTTTCATTGATAGGTTTTACCTGTCGTCAATAATATCGACTTCTACAGAACCTTCACGTTCATCTCGTTGAAATTAATAACTTGAACCGTCCGTCAGTGCACTGCACAATAACATAGAACTGCTTGTTTGCATAACTTGTGATAAAGAACCAGTAAAATTGTGATGAGCTGTCGGTACATGTACTTTGTTTCATGATAGCAGGGTGTTGGCGGGTAGCTTAGTTCTAGTTTGCAATAAACTAGTCTGTCGTTGAGCCACGCATTTCATTGACGTTCCATTAGCGACAAGAACGGGGTTTTTATACTTTTGATTTTTAGCTACGTTGTACGCGTTAGCGTGAAGGCGGAAACATACCGCGACGCCGGCGCACGGAGGCTACGCAGGTGTGTGAGGCTTCTCCTTGCATTAAATGTATGAGATTGTCTCCACTGCAACCCACGCACACGCTACGCGTCAATTGGTGTCATTGGTACACGCATGGCTTGCTCGGATATGGCACTCACATAGCTCAACGCCATCCACGCGGTACACGGCAGACAAATATTAATTAATTCACGACGATCTCAAAACTAAATTCTTGCAAAAAAAAAACGTGCGTAGCCACACACTTGTACATTGTCGTGGGTGTGTACTTGTGTAGTATGTACTGCTGTGGAAACGTAGACCCACGTTGTCAAACAAATGAACAAAGCTAAAATGCGCCGCGTGCCCGTGCACAGCGTGCACTGCGGTGAGTTGGCTGTTAGTAAACTCCCCCTCTCAGAATTCGACTCTTGGAAAATGTCAAACATTAAGTCGATATTTAAATCATGGCTTTACATTTTATGAAATAATAGCTTTCTCCCGCGACTACGTACGCGCATATTCCGTTTTTTTTCATGTTCCCGTTGTTGGAATTTCGGGAAATCCTCTCTTAGGTCCCCCCCTACGGAGTGTAAGAAGCTACATGAAGTCAGGTTTACCTTTTAGATATAGATTAGATTTTGAACAGAAAGTAGATAGAACAAGTAAAATAAAAATTGAAATATCTTTAAAGAATATTTTAAGCAAAAGTCAATTTCAGATCCAGTCTAGTTAAAGGGCCGTTTTGATGTGCGAGCTCATTTTCAGGCAATTAGTAAGCCCCTAGTTCTGTCTCATCCAGCACAATACAATGCATGGGCGACCGTCACGAAAGAATTACGCCAAAGATAGTTAATGTTATCTTGGCCCGAGTCCGTGACCCGTACGATACGAAGATAGCCCATGTTTATTCAATTCTGAATAAATTGATTATGTTAGTTAATGAGTTTAACGCGTCGTTGTGATTAGGTCTACATAGTTCTACTATATATTGTTAGGAAACTCGCACAGGAAGAATATTCTTCACTTATTCATCTTAGACCGCATTATCGCTTATCATCAGGTGAGATAGTGGTCAAACGCGTGCCTAACAAAAGTAAAAAAGAAAGTATTACTTAAATATTAAAACACTGAAGAGTTTGTTTGTTTGTTTGAACGCGCTAATCCCAGGAACTGCTGCTTTGAATTGAAAAAATATTAGACCTGATATTTGCGAAAGTGAGTTTGTTTCATGCCAAAATCGCTGACACGATTTTGATGAATTTTGGTACAGCGAAAGAAGGGATTCTCGATGCAGTATACAAATTTAATTTTAAGCCGCGGACAAAAGTTAGTAACACATAACTTATTCTCACCTGTGACTCAAAATTTTAGAAAAACATTACTTACAAACTATGTTATACACGGTTTCTGGGAAGGTACTTTATCGGTCGGTTGAATAGATAGAGAGAATAGAGAGAGAGGGCACTAGTAAAACATTTAATGAAATGGCTTGGCAGTTCTTTTGATTATATATGTAGCTTGATTTCATTAGAAGAGCTGTATCTGTATTCAGTATCAACTTTATTGGGCTTTGACCACAATCGATCCTATCCATTATTATACTAATACTTAATACTAATATTATATAAAATTTGTTTCTAAGTTGGTATGTAGGGGGTAATCTCAGGAACTACTGGTCCGATTTGAATTCTTTCAGTATTAGATAGCCCATGTATCGAGGAAGGATATAGGCTACATATCATCACGCTAAGACTAAAAGAAGTCGAGCATTAATGGAAAATGTGACGCAGACGAAGTTGTGTGGGTCAGCTAGTTGGAGATAAACAGGATGTCAAAACACTGCCTACTCCCAAGCCAACAATAAAGGACTATACTACACTTTAGTGCCGAAATATCAGGCCACTATCTGAAATTACATTTCCCTGAAAAAATATCGATGGTGACCACTTGACACAGTTAGGTCCCGGGCCGAGTGCAGCCTAGTTTAGACGTACAGGTCTACCTACAGGTCTAGAGGTCTGGTCACTTGTTGAGTGCCACATCGATCCAGTCGCCGACGTCATCGTCATGTGTTGAACTGTTGAGTGATCGGAGGCACGAGTCGGCTCAAATTTAGGTCATCGGATGGCTCCAGCATGTTAGTTTGACTTGAGATTCATAGCATCTACTCAAACTTTGGAGCCTCTAAAGTAATTTCAATTATTCATCGAGTTGTAAATTAACCCTCAATAGAGGTAGGTATTGTGAGTAATCCTTTTTTAACATTTCATTTTAGATCATTTATTATAATAACAGTGGATTTTATTTGGCCAAATGTTACGTAAATTGACTAAAATAGCTCTGCAGAGTATTTTTCCTTAACAACATCGTTTTCCTGTGAGTACGAAGTACATATTTAAATGAATAACGAACTGAACGCGTTACATATACGACACTATGTGGGTACTGGTAATAAATATGAATAATGCAATAATTAGCGTTGTATCAAATATTTTACTTAACAGCTTATTAGAAATTCCATGTTCCGTTTAACAATTTTTTTATATCGATGCCTAACAAAAACACATTACCCTCCTATGCGTCGCGCAGTCGAGTAAAAAATCATGGCATGCTCTAGCTAATGAGCCCAGCACACTATAATCGATAAACAATAACTTTAAAGGCAAACAATAGTCGACAATAAAAAGCAATGCCTCCACGGTTCGTGAGTGACGGCACTAAGGCGCCGAGTGCCGTGAGGTTGGCACTGCCGATGCCGAACCGGTCTCATACCCTTGCACATAACTCAGTCTTGAGTTTCGTCTAGTTTCTATCAATAACTTTGGTATACGTGGCCTTGTAAACGAAACCTAGTTTTAAAAGACTAAAATTTTTAAACGCAACAAAAATATCAAATATATCTATACTAATATTATAAAGCAGAAGAGTTTGTTTGTTTGTTTGGTTGGTTGAACACGCTAATCTCAGGAACTACTGGTCCGATTTGAAAAATCCTTTCAGTGTTAGATATCCCATTTATCGAGGAAGGCTATAGGCTATATATCATCACGCCAAGACCAACAGGAGCGGAGCAGTAATGAAAAATGTTACGCAGACGACGTTGCACGGGTCAGCTAGTTCATAATAATTCTGTGCATTGGTCACAATCACATTAGCTGTTAGAAAATTATCCCAAGGGAACATAACATACTCCCAGCGGGCCAATTCTACAAATTTTTAAACAACTTTTGCATTCGCATGTCAATCGCAAACTGTCAAAAAAGCCTTAATTTTCATACATTTATGCCAGTTTACGATTGAGATGCGAATGTGGAAATTAGTAGAATTGGCTCATAAAATAAAAGTAGCCTATCTATACTGATATTGTAAACAGTTAAATTTTGTGAGGCTGTAGGGGGTATCTCTGGATCTACAGATTCGATTTTGAAAAAAAAAAAAAACAATGGAAAGCCGCGTTATTTATGAGTTTCATAGGCTAACCCGAAAAATACCACCCAACGAAGTGGCCACGAATCAGCTAGTACTCTATTAAACAGGTCATGATCTACCAGTGTGCCAAGTTTCATCCGAATCCGTTTGGCCGTTAAGACGTAAAGAGGAAAAACGCATTTTCGCATATACAACATTAAAAGATATTAGGATAAGTAATTAGTGAAGTAAGCATTATCCTTCTCGACAAGAAAATGAGCGCACAAAGGTACTACATGCTATAACTTTTAAAAGAAAAGGAAAAATTCGCCAGACAGCTGCTCACAATGTATTTAGGACGACAGACGTCCTAATTTAACGCGCAATCGGGAGGACCGATCTCGGAGGATGCTGTCAGGAGTGAGGACCACTGTCGATAAGTGGGGACGTTGAGTGATTTGCTCTCAATTAATGGCTGTGCATAACACACCCATAAAAAGGAATAAGTCAAGTTATCACACATTTATTTACAATCAATCTGAGTTCTGACTGCTGACGGTTTTCTGATGAAGCGACTGTCTATCCGTATGACTGTCAAAGTTCTTCAAATGGTATGTAAAGAAAATTCACCCATCCACGGACTGACCTAGGCAAGCGTTGCTTAACCTCGACAGACCACAGCTGCCATTTTTAGACACGTGTTAAACGTGAGATTAATAACCGTTAATCAATTCCTAACTAAACAGAGAGTAACTACGGCTAGAAAGTTCTTCAAATAAATCAATCAATCAAAAACAAATTAACTCAATTAATCAAATAAAAAACCAGAATACGTAAAATATTACAACAAAACCGAACATTAATCCGCCCCGCAACGACCTTTCAGAACAGAATTGATATATTCCTATGTTTACACAAACGACATACCTATAGCTAGTACATAACAGACAAACTTTTTTATTACTTTTCACATCATTGTTTTATTTAGGTCGATATGTGTACAGAGCTACCGATCTATCAGACTGAGTGATCAAATTATGAACTAGGGTTTACAGTGTCCGGCCGAAAAAAATACACATGCAGTTTTTTACGATTTTCTTAGCCCGAGTGATATTTCTAAAGTTTGAATTATAATATTTATACTCGGCTACCTAGTACATGTACAACGATTTTGCTGGTGGCACTAGAAAGTGTAGCTACACTAACGAAAAGTCAAAATAATTCGCTGAATTTTTTAAGGCAAGGCAAATAACAAGTTGAAATGGCTTCTGTAGAAGCCATTTCAACTTGTTATTTGTCATTTATTTAGCAAAAGATTAGCCTCCGAGTTGTTACTAGAAGTCGTCCTTGCTGACAGTTGAAAAATAACCAGTCGTGACTTGTGATGGCAAATTATATTATATTTATTTATGTAGCGAGTTAAGAGGTAGGTAACCTCGTAAAGTACCGATGGACCTTAAAATGAAAACAAGGACCTTTGTGTACTTACCAACAGCCGCGAGCCGGCTCGAACACGATAATTAATTTTACAAAAGATATTTTTGTTTGACCCAAACAAAATATGAATTCTAATTTTGTCAGTATTACAAAAATTAGGTACGTTCAGTTATTTAAAAAATATATATATATAATTAACCTTTTTATAATAGCTGCTACCTCTTAAACAAAAAGATGGCTTATAAGCTGTGAGGTAAATTGAATCGCCATAAAATGCATACCGTATAAAATCCTCCTGGGCGGGCGCCGGATCTGAGCCCCATAGGCGGAGTCCTGCTCAGCGTCAGGCACACAGGTTCCTATTATAATACCCATCGCCACCATACCAGTAGTCCGCACACACATCAGAAAATTCACTATCTCCTCACGTCAAACGTTACACTCGAGGACACAAAAACGTCACAAAACACATTATTTCAATAAGCACAATATAATTACGATAAAGTTTTAGTACAAAAATTGGATCGTGGAACGTGCGTTCATCGTCAGAGTCGTAGTGGAACTGGCTGTGGTTTGTTACCGGTGTGCTGCTAGGTCGCGAGCTGCTCGTCACATTTGGCACGCAACGCGTGACGTCACCGACGGCCAGCGAGCGTCACTTGCCCAGGACTACTGGGCAATCCTGCCTTGAGCGTGCAAATAAGGCGATATTAATAGACCCACTATACATGCGGAAAAACTGCCTGACGTTCGTTTTACTTTGCGCTAACAAAGGGTCCATATTTCACGACTTGGCATGACTATTTCTGGTGTTACACTCTTTACATACGCTGTACGTCAAAATATACATCGATTTATTCATAAACGGTTATGTTATGTAATGAGATCCTTATTGTTATTAATGTATTCAGAACTAACAACGCCAAATAATTAAAAGAACCGTAGGATATATCTGTATGTGGCAACCTGATATGTCAGTCACGGACATGTATGGCGAAGTTCTGATGTCCGGCAAGGCAACTTAATAAAATGAAAGTGTCCCTGACAGTACTAATAAGATTCATAAGAGAATAAGGCTGGCACAAACGAAAATGAAACGAATTTCAGTAATTTGATTTGTGACGTAGAAACTTGTGGAAACCGCGGCCGAATACAGAAAGAATCAAGTTAAATATAGAAATTTGTTGGTGTGGGAAGCTTTTGTTTTGATGATAGAATAATAATTGTCGTGTGTACTTTACTTTATTCCGGGTATAGGATAGAGTTCACCACAATTAACACTAATGGTAGGAAAATACGTTACTTAGGTTCGCTACCTATTCCATTTTGTGTCATGGAAAACCACCAGTGGTTTCAACAAATTGGGTGTCGGTGTATGGTGCGTGTTAAGGAAATGTTACGCAACTGTATGCCTCATTCAAAAACTTGTGCAAACAAGATGGGCAATGAAGTAATGACATAAAAGCTAAACGAATCATTTGTCTCTACTTATTTTTCAACTTTAAAACGTTGCATAACATTTTGTAGATCATATTTTTCAACTGCTGACGAACAAAATTACAACAGCTGAATACGAAAAATATAGTCATTGCATAAAAATGGTATCCAAATTACAACATAGATAACAATTTGTTGTATAACTAAATAGACACAATTGACGTAGAAGAGGCAAAGCCTGGTGAAAGCGGTTGTTAAAACAATTCAACAAGGAAAGGTTAGGTGTGAAGGCATTGCGTGCAGTTAATGTACCCTGCGACCTGGCACAGATCTGATACCCTTGTTACTTAAACCAAGTAGCTATTCAACTAAAGTTTTTTGAAGGTAGAAATGAATACCATTATGAATGCATGTTGACAAGACTCGCATAAATGCGAGCTCACTGAATGATGAAACAAAACCGTCTGCGCTAATTACTTGATGAATATCTTCTGGACAATAGAACCCAGACTTTAATGGCAGCCGAAATACAGACAATGTACGAAAAAGTCGCGAAAAGTGTTTGTTTAAAAAAAAATCAGTCATGCATGATTGGTAACCAAATCCTGTTCAACTAAACCAACGTCACATTTCTTTCATTTCAAGAATTGCACCTAACAGCGGTTCAATTATTTAATAAAATACTAAAAATGCAAAACTTGCCTCTAAGTTTCCACCACTTTTAGCTACTCCAGAAACGAGAGCACTCTAAATAAAGATTACTAGCCCTCGACTCCAGGCAGCGCCAGTTATCCGCTATCAAGCTGAGTACATAATGATTACCCTTAAGGGACCGCTGTCATTTGCGGAGCCGTGAATGAGGCTACGTCGACACGCAACGCCGCAAAGCCTAGCTTTTCACGGACAAACTACAAATAAATATTCCACAGAACAATCTAATATTTCAGCTAGGTACAGAAGAAATAAATATAATTTATTTGTA
This sequence comes from Ceramica pisi, assembly GCA_963859965.1. NCBI lineage: Eukaryota > Metazoa > Arthropoda > Insecta > Lepidoptera > Noctuidae > Ceramica > Ceramica pisi. The sequence goes on along the minus strand of OY982540.1, from coordinate 24,098,580 downwards.
TACTTTATTTTGGCATCCAGTGTCTCCCTGGAAGCTACAATAATAATTATTTGTTTTCAGCTCAGAGTTGTGATACGAGTATTTCTCCTTATTTGCCAATAAAAATAGGTATAATGAAACTTGGTAAACATACATTAAAAGCCATTTCAATCAGATAACTTCCATTCATCGGTTATATCAAAATAACAGTCTATAATTTATTTTGAGGAATGGTTCAAAAGAATAATCAAATCCGAGATCTCTTATACAAGCCATTCAAATAACCAATAGACCGGAGCAAAAGACGGTACGATGATAAAAGCAATCATTCGCTGCGTAATTTTGGTTATAAATCTTCCATATCACATTTCAATTACATTTTCATCTTTTAGCAAAAGTTATTCACCATTATTCATTCGAAAAGCAGAATTATATAACAAATAAAGACCATAAATAAAACGAATACAAAGATGAAAATTGTATGCGTACATCGATCGGCCGATTTTCATTGGCCCCAAGTGTACGTGGAAAGATTAATACGGAACCATCGGTGGAATGACGCGGCTGTCACGGGGAAGTTGGAACGATTCATTTGACTTGCGGAACCCTAAAAGGGACAAATTACTTCAATCAAGAGAAGTGAATCAAAGCGAGGAGGATTGTCCCTGTTCGGAAAAGTTTCGTTATATTTTCCCAAGTAATATAATATGTATGTAATTTATGTTAGGAGTGGCACGAGGTAGACGTTACCTACAAGTCCTGAGGCTAAGTAATCACATGTAGCAAGTTAGTGGCATGTCACTAAGAGCGGATTTCACCAATGAAATTGATCGCGATCAAGCTGCGCTCAAGATTTGTCAGTGTCAATATTCCATAGAAAATAATTACACTGACAGCCCGTAAATGTGGTTCCTATGCTGATCGTGTTCAGTTTCAGATTGATGAAATCCACCCTAAGTCTACAAGTTCTAGTCCTGATTTGATAAAGAACAGAAGAAAAACCAAAAAAAAAAAAAAAAACCTAGTTAACTTATTTATAAATAACGGATTGTTGCACAGAACTATTTTTTAATGTAAAAAATCAACCACGAATTGTTACTGTTGCTTATAGCACAGGTACTTACCTAGTTTAAGTGACAGTGTTCATATTGTTAACAATTTAGTCTAGACCAAATAAACGTTATTGTTGTTGTTGTTAGTAGAATCAATTCACTGTAAAAATGTAACAGAAACGGTTAACATACCACACGTTTGTAAGTAAGACATAAAAGAAGAATATATCCAATGTAAGCGACACTCACATTGCAACCGAGTTCTCGATATATTCACATGTAAAATTATATGGAAACTAAATTTGAATTGTATCGATAGTCGATAAAGTGAATGCTCGCATTGTTTCTCGAAGCGAGAACCTAACGATAGCGGAGGAAATGGCATGAACGGAGCTCTATTACGTGTCGTTGAACCTGTATCATAAATATCTAAAATAAGATGATTAGGTGGCTTTGTAGCTAAGTTGAAACTACCCACAAATAAGCCAAGTGCTTCGTTAGACACAATTGTAGTAAGCACAGCATGGTGTTGACGTCAAGACAAATTGCCCGCCATTATCGCTATGGGGTTTTATTTATATCTGTAGTGCTGCGTAACACAACATATAATTGAATTAATGTTCTAGCAAAAAGTGGGAACTGTGGGAAGGTTGTATGATTAATAGATGGAAATTGTAATGAGTAATTGGAGTTACCAAGAATAAAAGATGGAACCGGAAACTACAAAAATTTTTGTTGATAAGGGGAACATTAGCACTTGTAAAATTACAAACACTGCCCTTATCCCTACAAGCTGCTTATTTTATGTCACGACAATTTAAAAAATCTGTTAAGTAATATCTTAACAGGGTCTGCAAGGAAAAATAAACGACCTACATGAATACAGACAAAGTCACACAATGATAATTATAGTTCCATTCTTATCATTTCCCTCGTTGATCTTCATGACGTAAAAAACCTCAACGGGTACGAGAATTAAAAGTCAGAACTTTAACTGACAAGAAAAAGAAATAGCAAAACAATTTCTGAAGTAGCGTTTAAAGCAATATCAACTTCTAAAATACATTTCAACATCTAAATAAACAGTTTCACAAGTTTAGATAAACAGGTGTAAGAAAACTATGACGTAGATATGTCAATGAACGAAGATTGCCCCATTTACATAGTGACAGTGGTGTGTCATTGTGCACACAAACTCCTGCGCTTTAGGGTGTGTGCAAAATAATGTGCGCACGAGTTACTCTCATCTTAATATACGAGTAGGGCACTGAACTATACTTGAAAGGTTTTTCCTATTAAGAAGCAAAGCGATTTAAACATGATACTTATGTATTAAAGCAAAATGAAGGTAAAACAACATTTTTATCTGTAAATAATAACAAAGTCTGAAGGCACAAAATATTTTTAAAGAACTTTTAAAAATACACGAACGTTTTTTTTAGATTATTGGTCAAGTTTGAAGTAGAAAGGGAATTAACGAAAAAATATGAATGTAAAACAAGGCTAAAAGTATGAATATTAATTATAATCAACAAAGACGTGAAGGAAGAAAGTTTGTTAAAAGCATTTTAATTATAATTTTAAGTAAAGGAAATATATAACGGGCCTAAAATCCAGACTTACAAATTAACACTGAGAGCATCTGTGAAACTTTTACAGAAGCTTTAAATAAGAAAACAATTTGCGGTAAGCCTAACGAAGATAAAATTACCATGAACGAACACGCATAAGTCAAATCAGAAACAAATAAAAGCCGAGTTCATGCAACTCGATATATTTCGGGAAGTCGGAAGTCATTACCACTTAACTATGACCTAAATCTCGTACATTTGGATATTTACTGTCATGTTTTTCTCGCATATTTATAACCAGCATTTGGGCTTTAAATATTTCAGCTCGGAGATAAAACCCGCATCATTAAAATGAAATATTTTTTCTACGTTATGAGGACTCTCTGAAAAATCTGTGGTAAGTTTGTGATCATTAAACTTACTAAGAACTTGGACAACTTTACAACTCCTGTGTAACGTCCTCTATACTATGCAAACCCATTGATCACAAGGAATAGTGCAAAACTCCAATAGCTCATAGCAGTATTGATTAGCGGTTATTGCAAAAAGTAGTACCTAGTGGTGGAACCAGTGGCCCGTGCGACCGGGCAGCGGGTCACGGGTCAGTAATTCAATTAAAACATTTCAGACATCAACCCCTACATTTATAGGTACATCTGACTCCAGTCTCGCCAAGAAATACCGTGTGGCCCAGTTAATGGGTTGTGGAGCTCTGGTAGGCAGCCGCTCCACGTAAAATACTGGTATTCAGCTGAATCCAGTTTGACTGGAAGCCGACCCCAATGTAGTTGGGAAAAGGCTAGGCAAATGATGAACTCCTACGTTTATATGTGATGAATTTGAGAAAATACTAGTTTGTTTTCGAGATTATTTAGGAAACGTAAGAATAAGTAGATGATTTAGAGCTTGTTTCGAGTGATCAAGTGAAAGTGATGGATTAGATGTAAAATAAGAGAAAATAATAATGATGTAGTCGTGGTTTACCATTGAAAACATAAACCAAAGTCACTAAGTATTTCTGTTAAACCTAGTACAAACACAAAATGATATCAATAGGGCAAATAAACTCCAAATTAAAATTGCAATTTTCGAAAAGCACTTAATTCCGAAATCCGTCTCACAATCCAGAGCAGAAGTGTAAATTTCGCGACATTAAAACATGACACACGCCAGTTAGTAAGTCGACGTAATTGAAACACATCGGAGCACTCGCTAATGTGACGACGAGAATCCCGCAAAACGCTCGTACGAGCGACTTCATTTCACCGGCTTAACCAGAGTGTCATGTAGGCCTCGCTTCGCCTCATATTATATCATATTTCACAAAAGTTTTCACGTTTTACACGTCAAATATAATTTGATGGGACCGCTGTTTGAAATCCCCTGCGGTTTTATCAAATTCGTGCGTTATAAACTTGTCTGATAATGAAAGTTAGACATCAGTTTGATTGGCCGGTTTATTTAATTTGATTCTTATTTCTGCTAAAGGCTTCATAGAAATTAGATCAATTGATTTTATACCACACGGCAGCGGACAAGTACCATTCAAGTTGAAAGGCTTATTGATTTCTCAGTGCACGAAGGATAAATTTCTTCCAAGAGAAATAAGCTGCATCGGCTATTTCTATTTTCATGTTAAGAGAAATAGGTTGGAGTAAAGTTTGAACTCAATTTTATACTCGACTAGAATCTTCAAACGCTATCGAGGCGGCGCGCGCTGCTATCTCACTTCACATTAGTTCAGCTCGAGGTTTTACCCGTGAGCGAAGAAAACATACAAATTCTAAGCTTTGGCTACGGTTAAAATATTTTCGATGCTTTATCAAAAGTCGGCGAAGGGAAGTCGGTGCATACACCGCAGGAGATTCGAAAATTGCGGGAGTTGAAGATATATTGGACAATTTGTGGTTGCTAATTTTATTTTTAACTTAGTAGTTGGAAGGTCAAATTGAGAACAATTGATTTAAAGTGTAAAAGAAAAAATATGAAAGTTCGTTCGAAGTTTAGTCGCAATTTCGTAGCAGTATGAAAACACAACAAAAGAGGAAGTTAGTGCACAGAGTCCAATAAGCGAGCGAGATGTGGCCGCCCCTGATAGGTCCCTCGCTGTCAATATATCGTGGCTTTTCCTCAAGCCCCCTATATCGCCGGATTAGTTTTCTTCCGGAACCCCTCATGGTATTAATGCGTCACGGGCAAGTAAACCTCCGGGCTCCGTTCTTGTTGACGATATCAGTTCAAGGCACAAATTCCTTGGCCCAGAAATTGAGGCTCATACCAGGAACAAGTATATTTTTGGAGATATTAAACACTGTGTTTATTAGCTTTATGATTTCTATTGAATCAAAAACTTGGTCCAAACAAAACTTTTCTTGGACTAATGTTACTTTTAAACGAAGTTAAGTAGACCAAAGAGGGTTCACTTTAAGAAGGGAAAAAGCTGCGAAAGTAGGGCACATTTAAAAGCAGTGAAACGGTACAAGTTCCTAGATACGCGAGCCTAGAATTAGCCCAATTAGTTAATTAAGTTAGATTTTAGATAAAACATGCCTGCGAGAAAGGGCATAGCAAAAATTATTGAAAGTGTTTCAACTAGCCTAGCCAAAAGAACAAAATTCTTTTACCAGTTATAAAGATTCTAAAACATTAACGGAAAGATGACATAAATATCTGATATATAAAATCAAACAAGAAAGACACATTTGAAGCCGATGATATACTTAGATCAAAAGAATCTAAAGAACTCCATGAGGACACAAAGCTGATTTTCGCAAGCCACATTTAACAAAATTCCGGTCCCAAACAAAAATGTAGATAAACATTATGAGAGTCTTGCAGAAATTCACAAAGCTCTCAAAAGTCGTGGGTTAACATTGAAGTGAAATGAGAACAATCAGCATAATTAAACCGCTTTTGCGGATTATTTCACAACCTGTTGTTTTTAAATTCCCTTTTTTTTTCATTCGATCCTTCTTGTGGTTTCGCAAGGTGACACCTTATTGGTTTTGTAAAAGGTTAAGAGTATCTTGAAGTTGGCGTTGGATTTCCCGGACGGCCAGAAACTTTGATTGTGTTTTTCCGACGAAAGAAATTCCGTTTTATTCCGGGATTGGATGGCCAAAGGATCGTCATTTGTCGGGTCATGGGACTTAACACCGTCATTGGCAAACGATGAGCTAAAGATGGCACCAATATCACGCCCTTCGATTTTCGAAGGGATCAGAGATGAAATGTTTACGCTATCTATACTAATATCATAAAACTGAAGAGTTCGTTTGTTTGGTTGGTTGAACGCGCTAATCTACTGGTTCGCAATAGTTCGTATTGAAAAATACTTTTAGTGTTAGATAGCCTATATATCGAGGATGCTATAACATCACGCTGCGACCAAATAGAAGCGAGTATTAATGAAAAATGTGCTGCAGACGAAGTTGCGCAGGTCAGCTAGTTACTATGGGCGTTTTTTTAAAGGAACGTTAGGTGCAATAACAAGGTTAATGTAAATTCCTTGCAATAATAAAGGCCTCCCGTTCGAAAAGTACAACATAGGTCAGAACAACTGAATTTTAACAATGTCACCGAGGTCAGCGTAACAATGTGGGGTTTTTAAATTGAATTACAATAACAAAAGCTGAAAGTAGAACAGCTCCATTAAAGTGAGATTAACTAAATACACTATTGTGCTGAAAATGTAGAAAAAATATTATGTTCAATGATATCTCATTAATCCGAGGATCCTAGACCAGACGCAGCTGGATTTCATGTTCACACGGAGTTATGTGCTTCTGACTTATCCCTATTGGGCAGGCAATAGTAAGACCGCAAACAATATTATCTAAGCCGTTGTATTATATATAGCCAGCTATGGAATCATCTGATACTATCGTATCGTAATCGCGCAAGCTCGATCGATACAAACAAATTACGATACACGGCCATATATTTATAGTGATAGGCTGTACGTGTGTGCGTAAATCAACAAGGGTTCAATAATATTAGAAATGGAATCAAGGCCGCAAGTGTTGTAGAACATTTCAAAGCAAGTTTTGACTTTAAAAGTGTCCGTGGAGTTTCTTGCACGTTCTTCTTCACTGAGATCTACGTTATACGTGCAAATACATCAAGTTTCTTATAACCGGCCGACTCCTCGACAATTTAAAAGAGTTTATAACTCTTTTAGATGAAATAAATGCCTTAACTTAAAGCAGTTCGATTTCATTTCGTCTGCAATGCATTCTATTTGTCGAAGAGTTTTCGATGTTAATACAAACAAACTGTGGCTTGGGAAACCTCAGCCGTAGCTAAAGCTTAGCATTAGTAATCAGAGAAAGTTCTTAATAGAACAAGCTAAGCATTGAGAGCTATCCAACAGCAAAGCTTAAGATTTAAGCCGTCTTCGAGCATAAAAATCAAGCATCTCAAATTGATTCTGATATGGAGAAGCAGGCTCGCAGTAAAAATACTTGAAAGATATATCGCAGCAGGCACTGACCTAGCCCAGCCTTTTCCCAATTTTGTTGGGGTCGGCTTCCAGTTAAACCGGATTCAGCTGAATATCAGTATTTTACATGGAGCGGCTGCCTACCAGACCTTCACAACCCATTGACCGGGTAACACGGTACTTCATGACAAGACTGGAGTCAGATTTTACTGGCTTCTGACTATCTGCTGTAACGACTGCCAAAGATTTACAAAAGACAGCCGGGACCAACGGCTTAACGTACTTTCCGAGGCACGGAGGAAACTCGGTAGGTTAAGATGGTGACCACCCTGGCAAGCGTTACTTAACCTTGAAGATCGACTCATGCGGCTGTTTTTATTATAAGCCACGAGCTCCTTATATCGCAGATTCGCAGCAGGCACTACACGAGCGTAAATTAGGTTTAGAAGAAGATATCGATTTCTGCAATTCAGGTCTGTTAGATTGGCAACTTAATTGCCAATAAATCAAATTCGACGAAGGCTGTCATGTAAATTGTATCTTCTGGGTATTTGTAAGTATTCTGCATCTGTTCGACGCTTTTGCGAATATTGAGGACTGATGATGATGGTGTTGAATTGTTTCCTAATTTAACAGAATATGTTTGCCATAAAGTGGAAAAAATGTCACACAACAGCCTGTGGCCCATCACCACCACCGGGGATGCAAAGTAAAAGCAGGATATTTTCCCCAGGAGTATAGTTGCCTCGATTTTAATTTCTCTAATTTCGTGAATGAATTTTGTTTTTAGTTTGTTATTTTTTTAACAATCGAGAGGCTCTACAACTACCACTAAGTTGATCACGTTGCATGTGTTTATGCGATTGCAGGTGAAGGCAAGGTTCGATCAAAGATGGGTGGTGTGGTGGTCGATGGGTGATAGGTGGGATAAAAGTCCTTTTTCTCGACGGGGCATCAATCCTATAATTATACACGGGATAGTTGGCACACAATTTAGAGGTCTGCAAAAATCGCCGATACTCTGGAATTACTCGTATCTATGAAGCACTTCCATTATCAACCAAAGCACTTACCCATTTTAAAAATAGAGTATTTTGCTTTTGGTACTGTGAGATATAAAGTAGTTTCAAAAACTGTGGCAACTATCCGACTTTTACCCTACATAGGTGCGCTTTTTGCAGGATTTGTTATGTATCGATATAGGTTTTATCAATATTAAAACATAACCATTTATTGTATTTACAGTACAGGCGACTGCCTAGTAACGTGTGCTTATTTTTAGCTGTTAAGTTGAACATTAGCTCAAGACAAAATGTCATTTCTTACGTAGGACCGTCGAGGTTGATATGTTCCACTCGCTTTATATGTCAGAAAAAGTTGTCAGGGGTTTTTACATGTCGTATTATAAAAGAACGTCAAGTAGTCTACTCAGTTGTTTATTTTATTTATAGGAAAACATGGAAAAGCTCTTTTCAGGAAAACGACAATTTAAGAATAATAACTTTAGAATAACCTTTTGCTTTTCAATTTTATAAGATCATTTTATTCCGACGTTAACCTTGAGGTTATCGTAGTTACCCAACAATGTTTTTGTAGTAAGTACTTTAGTTTCAAACGTAAAACTCTTACACGTATAACGTTTGATACTAAATAATACATTAAATAAAATACCCTCACGGTACAATTTTTTTTTTTTTCCATTAACCGAAATGCTGTATGTAAACAACATATCTTTCCTATTTCATTATTTTAGCACATGATTTATTCAGAGCAAAGCAAAAAAATATATTTTTCAATAACTTTTACGGACACTATTCATCAAACTATGTAAACTCATAAAAAGGGATATCGCACTCTCTCATCGCATAAAAGAGAACCGCTGTCCCCCTCTCTCTCTTATTTTTAATATTTCAGTGGTGATAAAAGGCGGAAACTATCCGGCGCCGGATGCGGTCCCGCCCGCCCTTCCCGCCCGCCCAGAGCTACCGGAAGCGGAAATAAAGACACCGAGCGACACCTTCGGGCAACGACCTGCGTTCGACAACACTCGTGTATCTGCGTACTACCCTCACTTGTTACTTCAACTTACTACGGGTTTGTTTCCTTTATTTCGAGAGGTTTTTAACGACCTCTCTGAAAGGGGAAGCCTGCATCTGTCTAGTTAGGGTTTCTTCTTTCTGTTAGGAGTACTTTATACTGCTACATACACTTATACAACAAGATGAGAAAGTAAATACGCTCAAATAAAACGCACATTGTGAACCTGTCTCCTGTACAGAACGTCTTTGTTCCCAAGGCGTTAGGTGAAAATGTACTGTGACACGGGTATGCTTAGCCAATAGTTCTTCCGTGTATTTCCATAACTGGGGGGCTACTCTCTAAGCCCGAAGTCCGTAGTTTCGGGCTTAGTTGCGGACGTATTCTGCTCCGTAGCACTTGACCACTAAGAATTAATGACAACACGAATTAACAGTTAGTGTCAAATCGTGTTGTCAAACATTCTTAGTTCGGGTTCAAGACTAATCGTAAGTCCGTAGGTGATACGGAGCAGAAAACGCCCGCAACTAAGCCCGAAACTTCGAACTTCGGGCTTATAGAGTAGCCCCCCAGGCATCGATGAGAAGTCGGATTTGACAGCAAAATACAACATTACTTTATTAGTATGTGTGACTGAGACATGAAATAAATTTCTTTCACACTTGTTGGTAAAGCGCGGTCTTCTATCTGTACTCAGCTGTCCAATCGACTTAGATTGTCACGAATGTAATATCTACATAGAAATCCATTGCTTGAGGAGCTCGTGGCTAAATAATAACAGCGGCACAGGTCGATCTTCAAGTTTAAGCAACCCTTGCCGAGGTTGGTCTGTGGATGGGTGACCATCTTAAAATACCCATCTACCATAGCCTCGGAAAGCACATTAAGCTGTTGGACCAATCTTGCCAAGGAGTACCGTGTTACCCAGTTAATGGGTTGTGGTGGTGGGAGGTCTGGTAGGCAGCCGCTCCTCGTAAAAATACAGCATTCAGCTGAATCCGGTTTGACTAGAAGCCGACCCCAATATAGTTGGGAAAAGGCTAGGCAAATGACAGAAATCCATTGCTGGATATAGACCTGCCCAAAGTGAGGGTAGCAGCCGCAAGGCGAGTCTTTCACAGCTTAATTTATTGACCCGATAACAGGCTTCACTTAGAGGCAACTTCACAGTCACTTAAAAGAAAACTTAAGTCTTAAGGACCATGGAAGAGTAACTCTAATGTGAAAAGATTCCTATTACGAATCTTAAATGCTCGTTTGCAATAGACGAAGTTACGTTGGTCTGCGTTGGGGGTACATCTACAGTCCGCGAAACAATTTTGATACTTACTAGTCTGAATAGGATTATAGTTTATTTGGGCGCTCGCGCGAGACTGAGGAGCGCGCGCGCTGAATTGACGCAGAATATAGTACTTTCATTTTATTTATTTTAATTTTGTTTTATTATATTGACAAACGAAAACTAATGAAACGTATTCATTGTAGATTGAAATTTTATATCATATTAATTTATTTGATAAAATTGTTTTTATTTGGAATATAATGGACGCTGAATGAAGACATTTCTGGCTTAAATTAGGCTTTCTTTACGTTTTTTTCCGTGAAAACTCAAGGACTTTAAAGAAATTATAGAACTCCAATAAACAAGTAAAACATTCAACTTACCTATTAGTAATTTCAGCTTTTAAAAGAATTGATTGTAACAATGTGAATTTGACCGTCAAAGTTCCATCGCCGACATTTTTTCTTGCAAACTGAGTTTGTAAAATATTAAAATTTATAGTAAATTACACGAAAAGAAAAATGAAAATGTGCAACTCTAACTTACAAGAAAGAGACTGGCACTATCGTTATTCCGGATCAAATAGTTAAAATATCTTACTGCTGCTGAAAACTACAGCGTCAAAAATCATGAATTTCCGTAAAAAATGTAATAGGACTCTTAAGCGATCTGACAAGTTAAAACAAGAATTAACAAAGTTTAACTGAGAACAAAGGACTGGAATATAAGGGTCGGAGGTGACCTATTTCTTTAAATTAAATAGAATCTAGCTTCTAAAGGGGACTGTCGCGAACGCGAAGTAATACATACCCCACGCCAGTCAAAATCTGTAGCTTATAGGCACAGATAATAAATAGTTAGGACGTGACTTGAAGTGGAAGAGTGGGGGTAGCGCGCGCGGATGGACAGCGTGCACGCTCCCGGCTCACTTGGGCCTGAGGGTCGGAGCTGGTGGGAGTTAGCAGTACATTGGTGAGCGAACTTGATTTATCTTAGTACACGTGTATACCGTGTGTGTGATTTACCACATATTCATATTATATTATTTGCCAATGTTGTCCATGTGTGTGTATTATTCCAACAGCGATCAGATTCAGAAGTGATACCAAATCAGACTAGCATTCAGATGCGAGGCTCGGGGTGGCTATAAGGGGAGGTTGGAGGCCACTTCAGGGGAATAGCCCCCTATACCATGCTACTACAGGGGAATAGCCCCCTACATCATGCTACCTTAGGGGAACAGCCCCTACATGATGCTACTTCAGGGGAGTAGCCCCCTACATCATGCTACCTTAGGGGAACAGCCCCCTACATGATGCTACTTCAGGGGAATAGCCCCCTGCATTATGCTACCTTAGGGGAACAGCCCCTACATGATGCTGCTTTAGGGGAATAGCCCCCTACAGGATGCTACTTTAGGGGAACAGCCCCCTATATCATTGCGACGATAATTCAGTGACGGTTATTCGTGAAGATTAATCTATCTTATCTCGGTTGTTAGATGTTATAGATTCAGATATTCGTCATGAGAAGAAGCAATTGGCGACATGGTGGAGATGCTGGGATATCATTATCTCACTATTATAGTTAAAAATAATGTTTTGTTCCGAAAATAAATAATGTGGGTACATAGATTTTTTCTACATTTCAAAGTATTAAGTAGGTCAGTTTCATAGTATCGGTCGGTTGTTCATTCTCCTTATGAACAATGAACACTGATTAACCGTACGAACACATTCAAAAATAGAACAGAATTTATTTGAACAATCTGTGAAATAAATCAATCGGTATAGTAGCAGCAAAATACAAACACATAACGTTCTAAGCTGTTGTGAGTGTTGATGAGTAATTTAGTTCCGTGTTAAGTTCATGACTGATCTAAAGGTTTATAACCTATACTCAAGCAAAGTTAGGACATAATGTAGTTTATCTATTGATATAAACTTGTATATCAATGAGTTTGTCAGGTTACATTGTACAGCCTGCTTTTGGGCACCGGCCTACCCTGCGTCAAGTTCCAAGAAATATACGCGCAGGACGGTATTCGGTCATGACTATGATAAACATTTTATGTAATAGTAAAACCGAGTGCACGATAATTCCGAGTGAAGTCTAGTAAACAATTGCTATTTTTACGTTACGCAGTGACCAACGATAATAATAAAAGTTTATTAGCTAATTAAATTATACGTTTGATACCAAATATTAGTAGGTAATCAAAGGAGTATTCCTACTAAGTACTAGTACTTTATTAAGTGAACGAATTAAGATGTTTTAGATTTAGTCTAATGGTCTTTCGCTTATAAAGTAATGATAGTGTTTGATGGTTATTAATTTACTTCTTTGGTTTGATGTGCATAGTCGATGTGTTGGTACCTATATTGGTTTTCATAAGAATCTCATACTAAGTTATATTGTTTTAGATACTCGGGATATTATATTTACGAAGCTTTTGTATAATTTAACTGGTAATCTTTTAAAATGGAAGACGTTACCCGATCTCGTTTAAAAAATATTTATGAATCCCTCCAATCAAACTTATGCTCTGCTCAATGTGCCCTAACGGAGTTATCTGAAGAAGATCCTAACTGGATTGGAACTGATTGGTGCTAAACTAAAAGGTATAAATGAGATGTTTGTTTCGGAAATTCACAATTATTGTAAATTAACAAAGGAAATCAATGTTGAGGAAATTAGTCAATATACGTCCACACAGATTCAGGCTGAAGAGTTAATAGCAGAAATAAATGTATATGTTAAACAGAATCATCGAAACCGCGCACTTATTTTTTCAAAGAATGACAGTAATGTTAACACAATCAGTAGGTTACCAAAAATGGAATTAAGCAAGCTCGATGGTGATGTTCTAAAGTGGTATCAATTTTGGGATCAGTTTTCATCGAATGTTGATACGAGAAACATTAATGATGTCGATAAATTGTTGTACCTTCAATCAGTTCTTGAGGGTGATGCAAAACAGGCGATTGATGGGTTGGACACAACAGACAAAAACTATCGTATTGCTGTCGACACGTTAAAGGAACGGTATGGCAAACCCAGCGTAATTATTGATGCTCATTATGTAGCACTTTATCGAATTAAATCAGTGGAATCTAATGAAGTCAAAGATTGTAGACACGTTCTAAATGAAATTGAGAGACATCTAAGAGTATTAAGTTCTTTAGGCGAAGATTTAAATCACAATCATCTTAGAGTAATGATTTTAGAAAAGTTCCCCGAGGATATCATATACGAATTAAGGATGAAAATAACTGGCGTAGATGAGTCTATTGAAAATATTAGAAAATTCTTAGAGTATATCATATCGGCTCGGGAAACATCAAGTAGGTTAAAAAAAAACTGCAGAAAATAACAAAAACAAAATTACAACAACTAGTGAAGATAAACAAGCTTCCGATAATATCACAATAGGATCATTACATGTTAGATCGGAAGAGACTAGTGATAATAAAAGGCGTAGATTTATATCAAACTTCAGAAAGGAAAAATCTAGATATGAAAATAGACTGCAGAATAATAAACATATACTGCCAACTCGGAAAAGACCACATGACGGTGACACATCCGATGAGACACCAAAAAGGAAATCAATAAAATGTATATTTTGTAAGCAGGATCATTTTAATGATGAGTGTAATGTGCACAAAACCTTACAGGAAAGAAAGTCTCAATTAGGAAATCGTTGTTATAATTGTTTCGGTGAAGGCCACAGGGCTGACAATTGCCGTAACAGACAGAAATGTCGAAATTGTAATAAGTTCGGCAATCATAATCGAGCATTATGTCCAACTAAGCTAACATAGCATGTGAAGTCCGTACCAACCGATACCTTACATACGAATAATGCACATAGCACTACGCTGTTGCAGGCAGCCCTAGTAATTACAGAAAACTTAGAAACTAAAATGTAGGTTGTTGCTCGATTGTGGTAGCCAGCGCTCATATATAACGGAACATAATACAAATTTACTGAAACTAATTAAAACATTAATTTCTTGACACGATTTATTTGATTCAAAGGCATAAACCGAGCAGGTCACCCAGATAATGTTGTGCACCTACGTTTTTGTCGTGTCCCATTCGGTGTCCTATCGAGCCCATTTCTACTTAACGCTACGATCAGATATCAGTTAAATAAATCAAACAACACATTTGTGATACAAAATGCAGACGAAATTCATGTAGATAATATTGTAATTGACGCATAGACAATTTCAGACTCAAATAAACTGTTCTGTGCTGCTAAAGAATCATTTGATAGCTTGTCCATGAACTTGCGTGATCGCAATTCAAATTCAAAGGAACTAGTTTCTTCCATACCAGATAAGTTTAGAGCAGAAAGCCGTGAGCACATAAAGGTTCCCGGTTTAATATGGAACATACATAAAGATCAGTTATATTTCAAATCTAACATCAATACTGATTCAAGCACAATTGTATCAAAAAGAGACTTGTTAAGGGTCATTGCTTCAATTTATGATCCGTGTGGTCTCTCAGTTCTCGCAGCAAAACTATTCTTTCAAAAGTTATGGAAAGAAAAGGTTAAATGATTGTCAAATTGAAAAAACAACTGTGCATGCATACGCAGCAGCAATTTATTTACGCGTTACTTTGCACACTAATAATATTGTCAGTTTTGTTATTGGCAAGTCTAGATTAGTGCCGTTAAAGGACAAAAATGACTTACAGATTCCAAGATTAGTATTTCTGGGAGGACTTATCGGATGTAGGTTGAAAATCAAAGCACAATTTTTGTGGACTGATAGTCAAATAGTCAGCTGGCTCAAATCAGATAAGTTTATTCCGCTATTTGTGGCACGTAATAAAACAGAACAAGACTTTACAGATCAGATATGTGCCAACTGAATTTGATCCAGCTGATGTAGGCACTAGAACGGAACTGGTAGATTTTCACAGTAGATGGCTCGTAGGACCAGATTTTTTTATGAGTACTCAAATAAGTGGCCTACTTAGTTTATAACGACATAGATACTCAGCTTACAATTACCGGGCAGGGTTTTTCGAATTCGATACCTTTAGATAATAATGGACCAAGTCTTTCTCAAGGTATTTCAGAATCGATGATAGATGATTCAGACAAAAAAGAGAGTAAAATATTAGAAATTCCATCCATCCTTCCCTCCTCCTCATCTACTAGCAGAAAGAGTCACGACTTAGTCTTCCATTCGCCTTCACAGGCCTGAATTATTTTGGTCCACTACTTGTGAAGGAGAGCAGTTATGAAAAAGGCCGGGTATGCCTGTTTACATGCCTAACAATAAGGGCAATACATTTGGAGGTTGTTAAAGATATAATAGCAGAAGAATGTTTACTAGCCGTTAGGAAATTCTTCGCTATTAGAGGTTTACCTCAATTATTCGTGTCAGACAATGCTACGCAATTCAAGCTTACAGCAGAAGTGTTAACATCAGATTATTGTATTCAGAACCACTTGCGGTGGAAATTTATCCCAGAGTTGGTTTGGAGGATTTTATGAACTACTTGTAGGATTAGTCAAACATAGTATGACGAGAACTTTAGACAAACATCTCGTAAACCATAACCAGTTATGCCCAATAATGAAGGAACTTGAAGCCGTAATTAATCAGCCACAGTAACCAAGATGAATCTGATTGACGCATGGAAACTTAGGCAAAAATGTTCACTAACCAATACTTGATTAGCCTCCATGAACGGAGTGACACAAACAACCTAGATTATTAGTTAACAGCCACCAAAGCTAGCAGAGATGGTTCAAATTAAATCAGACAACAATAGGGCACATTGGAGAGTTGGCAATATAGCAGAGTTGATTAAAGGATCGGATGGGCAGATTAGAGTAGCCAAAGTTAAATTATCATCAGGAGAAAGAAACACTGACCCGTTTAGTAGGTCAACTGTTCCCTTTGGAGATTGACGATCAAAGCGCGAAATTGTCTCCAGAGCAGAATGTTTCGTCAGCCAGAATCAGTCCACACTCTGAAGATTATCAGAAGGAACAATCAGTACAAGGCGACCATCCAGTCAGTTTTAACTAAGAGTCTCGAAGTACTCGAGGTGATGAAGATATTAATGACGCACCCATAGTTCAGCCAGTAGCAGACACCAGCAGACGACCAATTAGGGCATCAGCAGCCAAAGCAAAAGAGAGGGTTAAACAGTGGACATCCCAGTTGATGAACAGATTATTTCAATAAAATCAGACAGAATCAGTTGGAGTCAGTCAGAATCAGTTGGAGTCAGTCAGAATCAGTTGGAGTCAGTCAGAATCAGTTGGAGTCAGTCAGAATCAGTTGGAGTCAGTCAGAATCAGTTGGAGTCAGTCACAATCAGTTGGAGTCAGTCACAATCAGTTGGAGTCAGTCAGAATCAGTTGGAGTCAGTCAGAATCAGTTGGAGTCAGTCAGAATCAGTTGGAGTCAGTCAGAATCAGTTGGAGTCAGTCAGAATCAGTTGGAGTCAGTCAGAATCAGTTGGAGTCAGTCAGAATCAGTTGGAGTCAGTCAGAATCAGTTGGAGTCAGTCAGAATCAGTTGGAGTCAGTCAGAATCAGTTGGAGTCAGTCAGAATCAGTTGGAGTCAGTCAGAATCAGTTGGAGTCAGTCAGAATCAGTTGGAATCAGACAAAATCAGTTGGAATTAATCAGAATCAGTTGGAATCAGTCAGAATCAGTCGGAATGAGTTGAAATCAGTCAGAATCAGGCGAAATCAGTCGGAATGAGTTGGAATCAGTCAGAATCAGGCGAAATCAGTCGGAATTAGTCGGAATCAGTTGAAATCATTGTATTGATTAATCCTAGTAAGCTAGTAGTAATCAGAACTCAGAAACCCGTCATCAGTCGGAAAATGTATCAGTTGTAATCCTATAATGATCTTGATTAAACAGTAATTTCAAGGAATCAGAGTTTTTTTCATTTATCCTTTTCCTTGGGCGGGAGTGTCGCGAACGCGAAGTAATACATACCCCACGCCAGTCAAAATCTGTAGCTTATAGGCACAGATAATAAATAGTTAGGACGTGACTTGAAGTGGAAGAGTGGGGGTAGCGCGCGCGGATGGACAGCGTGCACGCTCCCGGCTCACTTGGGCCTGAGGGTCGGAGCTGGTGGGAGTTAGCAGTACATTGGTGAGCGAACTTGATTTATCTTAGTACACGTGTATACCGTGTGTGTGATTTACCACATATTCATATTATATTATTTGCCAATGTTGTCCATGTGTGTGTATTATTCCAACAGCGATCAGATTCAGAAGTGATACCAAATCAGACTAGCATTCAGATGCGAGGCTCGGGGTGGCTATAAGGGGAGGTTGGAGGCCACTTCAGGGGAATAGCCCCCTATACCATGCTACTACAGGGGAATAGCCCCCTACATCATGCTACCTTAGGGGAACAGCCCCTACATGATGCTACTTCAGGGGAGTAGCCCCCTACATCATGCTACCTTAGGGGAACAGCCCCCTACATGATGCTACTTCAGGGGAATAGCCCCCTGCATTATGCTACCTTAGGGGAACAGCCCCTACATGATGCTGCTTTAGGGGAATAGCCCCCTACAGGATGCTACTTTAGGGGAACAGCCCCCTATATCATTGCGACGATAATTCAGTGACGGTTATTCGTGAAGATTAATCTATCTTATCTCGGTTGTTAGATGTTATAGATTCAGATATTCGTCATGAGAAGAAGCAATTGGCGACAGGGACATATAAATTCTGGGGCAGTGTTCAGACGCTTCAATTTAACACCTAATGTGCAGAAATGAGGCTATTGTGCTGGTTGGCTGGATAACTGGCAGTCCAGACTCCTTTTTAGAGCAAGTCCACCGCGCTATTCTCAACCACTGCATCTCTTGAGAGTCAGAATCAACAGTGGACGACCACCAGAAAAGTGGTGAGTCCATTAAGCTCTAAGAGTCCCGGATAAACTTTTTTAGATCCTGCAACGAAATCTATACTAAATACTAATATAAGCAAGCTGAAGAGTTTGTTTGTTTGAACGCACTTATCTCTGGAACTGCCAGTCGGATTTGAAAAACTAGCCACATTCATGAGGAAGGCTATAAATGAATGGGAAAAACGGGATATGAAGTCGGGGGCAAAACCTAGTTAATGATATGCTGACTACCTGCTCATCGGAAATCTGTTCATGATTCACGTCTTGCAAACTTCATCTGTTCGCTGTGTGTTGCCATGAATTCTATGGAAGTCGAGCACATGCGTGATCTATGCGGGAACTATTGTATGCTTCGCAGCAAAGTGCGTTAACCTTTTACCAATTTACATACATTTTCGTAGGTTGTCTAAAGGACATCTATGAATGCTATTAAACTACACATTGTTTCGTTATTTATTTATATATGCTTTATTGTACACCAAAAAAGAAAAACTTAAAGAAAACCTTAAACTAAAAAATATACAAATGTCGGCCTTATCGCATTCTGCGATCAGGCAACCAGGAATTATTAATTTTTAGGTACGCTGTATTCCAGATATTTATAGGTCTCTTTTCTAACAATAATAGGCGACCGTGAAAATATCCATAGTCATTGTTATTTTTTTTTTAATTTGTGATGGGTTTGACTTTGGTCTTGTTCAGAGATGACAGAGACAAAGTCTACGATGGAGCGAGCTTACCCAGAAGTAGCCTGATGGTTCTATAAAGCGACAATCGGATCTTTGAATCTTTGCATCAATGACGCGCACTGGAATGAATATCGAACATATGATAGAACACAAATGCCTCTAAGTAAACGCCTTGAGGAAATATCACCAATAACACCACCAAACGAAATATTATTTCCCGTATTTTTGTACACCCGAAAAATTCCCCTTGGGATACTTTTCAGGAAAATGCTACTTATACAGTTTTCCATAATGGGGCTTTTAATTAAATACAATTGTAAGTTACGGTTTGTCTTAAGGCCGCGCCGAGGCTTAGTATTATTTGTATAATTACATTGTAATGGTAATAATCTTATTAAATAAACTCGTATCACGCCAAGTCGTGAACCCTCTACGAGGATGTATGGCATCAATCAAGACATTAAACAGACTAACTTGATACAAAGTACAATGCCGAGCAAAAATTAATCAAAACTTGTTCGCAACTCGTCGAGTGGAAAGCCAGTGTCTTTGTTTTGTTCGCATGCCGTTGTTAATCAAAGTCACATTAGTGGATATTCAACTTAATAATGCCTTTTACATTCTAAAGTAGTGATTAAACAGTACCTTTATATACCCACTTAACTGCTTAACGATTCATGAAACCACAGTCAGTTAAATTATTTATGTAAATTTAAAATAACCCAACACCCACTGGTTAGTAATGAAGAATCACGAATAAGAGATATTTGTGTAACATAACATTAGTTATTAAATATGTTGAGTGTCGGAGGTCAGGGAAGCGCGGCGACGCGACCGGCCGCGACAAGCGCCCGACGGCGACTGACGCCACTGACGGCGACTGCCGCCGAGTCCGCTCGTCCCGCCGACGGCGCCTACCCCCACGACCAGCACCCAGAAAATATGGAAAACCCAGGAAACAAGGTACGAGGGTGCATTTATAAAACGAGCCTTTAAGGATAAAATATAGCAGGCGAAACAAGACGCGTTTTTCTCCCCGAATACCTAATGTTTAATTAAAACCAAGGTGCAGTTAACGAGAATTTACGGAATAATGACCGCCGAGGATTTATCTACCGTCTAATTACCTAGTTTGTTACATTTTGTTTGTTGGCTTGGCACTGGGCTCAGAATAATATTACTTTTAATATGTTTTAATTACTAATATCCAGAACAATTCTGTTGTGTTGCTTTTATCTCGAGTCCGGAGAAAGGTTCAAGAATACCTTCCTCAGACATAAACAACTCAATGTTTGCCCCATTCAGCGATATTCCTCCGGCAAAGCTTTTCTCGGAACACTTAATAGGTGCCACCGTATAAAGTAGGACGTCGCTACGTTTTGGAAGTGGTTTTAAGCAATTAAACATTTCTTTGGTATCAAATTCTGGTGAAATTAGCATTGTTTATTAATACCAATAACGTTCTGGAACTGTATATAAACAAAAGCTTTGAGCTTTCGTTTTTCTGAGTAATCAGAGCGGAATGTTCTTCAGAAGTGAGAGACGTGCCATTCCGAGCCGTCATACAATACTTGAAGTTATTCTGGCATTCGATGACGCGCTTTGCATTTGAAACAATCCTGACCGACGTTGAACCGACAAAGATTTGACTTTAACTGACAACCCTGTGCTCTTTGAAGAGCAGAACGTGCTCTCATAGATCGCCGAAAAACATAATTTATTGTCAGATAGGCACTTAATTCTGAATGCAAGAATTTTCCAGCGTCCGTTTAGAGCAGACGACCCTTACATACTTGGGAGAAGGACTAGGTAGATAAATGTTTTTGTTACAGCAAAATCCGATTAGGTACTATTACTATTGTCTCACCTACGGATGAAACCCAGAACTGGATTCACAGTCTCATTTGCGGCTGCGATTTTATTACCCACAAACATGGAGGTGTGACACAGGCACAAATGCGTGGTTTAGTTCTCCAATTTACATTTATAACAAGAGGCGGTTACTATTGCAGTTATGTGGTATAATGTGAGAGCCATAATCCGGCGTTCATTCGACATGTCTGCAAACAAATTGGTTTGTTTGCGCACAGAACTACACCAGAGTGTGGATGTGGTGACGTCAGAGCTCACATGTACACAACACTATGGGAATAGGGCTGGCAAGTTCTATATAGAGCCTATGAGCCCCCTGCATCCGTCTATAAGCTATTCAATAATGGAGGCAATAATTAATCTTTTTTATTAATTAGCCAGACAAAATGGAATTGGTTCAGGCTTTTAGGGTGAAATATGGTACATTCTCAAACGGTGCATTGCAAAATACCGCATGCATTGAACTTCAAAACTAAACTGCAGTTGTGACAAAAAGCCATATCCTACTTAGGGGTAAATTGACGATGGAACATTTCTACTATCGAATTTGGCAGCCCTACCCCAGGAATAGATGCAAATATTTACTTTAGCATCACATCTCGGTACCATTAGCGAGACCAGACATAATTATTGGGCAAATACGAAGTTAGCTGAAGATGTTACTGTTCTGGATTGTACCATTTGTACCTACGCGGCATTACGTAAGACTAGTGTTCGATGTCGTGCTAATGTCGACGAAATAGTGGGTGATGAGGTTTTGTGCAAATAATAGAGTTAGCGACGTACCAGTATCATCAATGGACAATGTGGCAACACCTTCAATTCAATTCAAATTACAAGCAATCGCGTAAAATAAACAATGATGTTACGAACAAAATATTCAAAGAGAGGGCCAAACTTTTAACAAACGCGTATCAAAGGGTAGTACATAAAACAGTGTGTTCCAGTGTAAGCCGTAAAGTCAACAAAGGCGAACAACAAAAAGGAAACATACTTAATTCTTTAACTATAAAGAGAGCCTTAAACTTTTTTAATAAGACCGCCGAATGACAGCGAGGCCCCGGACAAAAAGTTAGATTATTTACAGATTTCCAAACGGACGGGCTGGCTCGTAAATCCTGAGAGAGTGGGAAAAGACAAATAAGTGGAAAACTTAAAAATAATGCGCCGGAGTGAGGGTAGGATGATGAACTGGCCCTATCAACTGCTCCGTTCCCTGATTCAATTATGGCCCCTCGGTAATGGCGGTTATTTTTCTCCAATTTTCGCGAATTTGGACGTTGTTTTTCGATTAAATGGTTCGGAAAACTGAAATATAGTGCTTTTAATACCTATAGCTGTTGTGGGCGGTGATGATGGCGAGTTATTATTGAACTCTTTGACCGAATTATCGCGAATAGTTTTCATTTGAGCGGCCATCAATAACAATCCTCTAACTAATATTATAAACTAGCTGTCCCCCGCGGCTTCACTCCCGTCAACTGGCTACCCTACCTACCCATTTTTTTTTGCTTTTAAACCTTACCAACAAAAGAATTACCGAAATTGGCCCAGACGTTCTCGAGTTTTAGCGAGACTAACGAACAGCAATTCATTTATAGATATATAGAGATATGACAGTGTGTTAGTTTGTTTTACTACTTAAGTCGTCACGTCTTAGGTGCTAAACAGATTTGAATAAAACTTGACACACGGGCAGACCATGTCCCAGGAATAGGACATAGGATACTTTTCATCCCAGGGTATGTTCGCATTCAGAGGGGCCCGAAAGGGCCGACGCCTGCCGGAGTCGCGGGATTATTCGCAAGAGACACCGTGGCTCCGGAACACAAAGGGCAATGAAGGAACATGGATGGGTTTTAGTCAGTAGAAGTCTGACACTCCCTCCCGCTACACCCAGAGCGGGAGGAGTCATTGGATGATTTCTCATCCCTAAAAAAAAAAAAAAAAGGGTATGTTCGCATCAGTCAATTTTCGACTCCGGATGAAGTCGCCGTCAGAAGCTAGTGACTTTATATTTTTAATTTTTGATACCTCAGAATATACGTTCCATCTATCAAGGCAACAAAGTGCTCACAAAATATGAGTACTTCAGTAGTATGTGGGGCATAAGTGGAACAGCAAAAGGGCACGATCGATACGCCGAGCTGCTTCCTGTGCAATATTTCATTCTGCACATGAACCGTGCATTGTAAGGTAATTTCCTTTTCACATCTGTGTTATGACGTTTGTTCAGCATTGTGATTGAGGAAACTGAAAAAACAACACTGTATTTTTCATACTTTTCACAGCTGATTTCACGGACACACGCTGAGAACTGAGAAAATGAGTGAAGTCTCAAGTTGGGCTGCTGACAGTAGCTGTATGGAAACTCAGTTAAAAAGCATATTTTTTTCCAAAAAAGAAAACGGAAATCGTGTAAAAGAAAAAAATAGGTAAAAGAGGCCTTTGCCCAGTAGTGGGTCACAACTAGCTGACATATCCTAACCAGGTATAACGTAAGGAATTCTAGTATATAGATAAATAAAACACGTGAATTTTAGCGCACAGATAAATGGGACCTCACTAAAGATACCTGCTAAGTTCAACTATAGCGCCAGTATCCCCCCACTAATCCTACACGTTCCAACTGACAACACCATTGGCCTTGTCCATGATTTATCAGGCTTCCACGCGTCAGGTGGCGCGATTATCAAACTTAATTGCGAGGAAGACTCCATTGGGCTGTCGTCATGATTAATGGGCGCTCACCTGGCTGTAATCAACTAGAATAACTGACGCTAATCTCACTGGTGCCTCGTGTAGTCGTGTCCTGACAACTGTGATGGGGTGAGGTTTAGTTGATGAGCTTTTCTTTAGATGGCCTATTGGGCTGAAGAATGCATATATCGAAGTAACGAATGAATGAAGAGTTAATTTAATTTAATTTGCTTTCAAGGCAAGCAATTTGCTGTCTTTTCCAATTTATCTACTAAATATTTGAGCTCATTGTCAAAATAATCAGGTCAAATTGTATCACTACAATAATTCATTATATCAATTTCTATGTTTTTATGCAAACAAAGCCGATGTCGACTATTCTGCCAATGTCTAAAGTGGATTGAAGAAGCTAGTGTGTATAATAGTAAAAAAAAGAAACAGGCATAAACCAGGTTCTTCGATTGATCGGTACCTATTACAGTTGAATAATTGTTGGGGATTACATCTATGTCTGATGATAGCATAGTCTTTGATAGTTTGTCACTATATTTCAGTATGATAGACTGAGGATAATTGACAAAAGCATTGTAACTTACTGTTAACCAGCTACTTCATATTTTTTTCCGTGTGTCATTAACCCAGTTTCAAGGCCATGTGCGTTCACTTGACTGATATAACTGACAATTCAAAAGAAGAACACATAACTGTCAACCATTTTAAATCGAGAGCTCATAACTGTCAATGTCAAAGTGACAGTTCAGCTTCCATATTTCAAAAATGAAAGGTAATAACCGGCGCATCAGCGATGCATCAGTTACGTGGTTACATCAGTCAGGTCATAGTTGGGAATGCAATAAGCGAGGCTAGGGCTGGCACGGCGAGCAGGCATCCCGCCAAACTGTCGTGCTTGCCAACTGCCAGGGTTCGATAGCCTGCAAGTTTAAGGGGTGCTACGTGCTGCAGTTTCGGGCTGTATCGTTTAAAATTAAACTGCGAGACTGATTGTATGGGCTGTACGGATAAGATTTTAAAGAATTTGCATTTTCTTAGGATGATTTGCTGCAAGCATCTTTAATGGCATCTTCAGAAGCTTTTACATAACATGATCAATACTGTGAAGCTTTTCTTTTGTTGACGGCTTTCTGTAAATTTATTTTCTACCAGTTTCTCAAAAGAAAGATTTTTCTTTGCAGCTTCCTTATCTACAAAGACAAGCAAGCAAGCTTGAAATTGTCAATAAAGGCAGTTGTAAGGAACTTACGTAATTAAGATGAATCGTCTGAAGAACGGTTTATTACGCAGAAGTAATAATGTTGAACTGCATGAGATATGGATGTCGTTAAATTAATCTTGTCGTTACTTACGCTTCCTGTTTTCGACATTGTAATAATATGTTGTGGCATTCCTTACCTGTAACCAAAAGAATAAAAAACATTATTGAAATGAATGAAAAGGTGAAAGAATACTAGGAATCTGAAAATAACATTAAATAAAAATTGTTAACACAGTTATCTTTAGTTTTACGTAGGTAAAAAAAAAAAAATATTAACTTAAGTATTTACCTTTAGAGTAAAGCTTAATTAATGGAGATTCTAGGAATAAATATGAAAGTTTTATCTTTCTCTTGTTGAGACTGTTGCTTGTTGATTGTTCAGACTAAATTATTTTATGAATGTTAGTCTCAAGTTTTTGTAACAACCACTGGAACTATCCTCGGGGCTAGCGTAAACGACAATTTGTAATTCTAATGTTAGTGAACATGAAAGTTAAAACAATTTGTATTAGAACTGAATATGAGCGCCGTCGGAACAGATGGTCGATGGAGCCGAAAAATTCTGGATAGTTTATGGCTAAAATTAATTACAGATACAAGATAACTAGGAACTTAAAATATATGTAGCGACCTGCCCGAACTAGGTCTATTTAAACCTGTGTTTCAGGCCAAAACGGTCTGCGATGACCTGTTGAAGGTCGCGAGTAGCCGATGGATATGAGACGCTCAGGACCGATCGTGGTGAAGACGCTTGGGACAGGCCTATGTCCAGCACTGGACGTCTTTCGGCTGATCTGATGAAGCGCCGTCAGCTGACATTGTTGACAATAATGGAAAAAAAATATTATCTGTCGTCGAAACGCAGGCTTATTCTGTATATAAACAAACTTATGCCCGTATATTTGATGACAAATATACTTAAGTAAACCTTTCTCGAGAACCACTCTATCCATTGGTGAAAGCAGCATAAAAATCGGTGCACTATTTTTTG
Organism: Ceramica pisi; assembly: GCA_963859965.1. NCBI lineage: Eukaryota > Metazoa > Arthropoda > Insecta > Lepidoptera > Noctuidae > Ceramica > Ceramica pisi. The sequence goes on along the minus strand of OY982540.1, from coordinate 24,072,774 downwards.
ACGGCACGGTTGGCGCAGTGGTTGAGCGATCGGCTGCTGCGTCGCGTGTCGTGGGTTCGATTCCCGCACGGAACAAATATTTGTATGGTCTACAGATAGTTGTTCCGGGTCTGGCTGTTTGTGTATGTGACTTTGTATGTTTGTTAACGCACCCACGATACAGGAGAAATTCCTACTGCGGGGCAATGTTTAAAAAAAAAAAAGTTTATCGCCTACAGACATACAGATAGACGCGGCGAAGGACTTTGTTTTCTAATACATATGTAGTGATATATTGATTCAGAGTATAGTTGTAATGGAACCAGCACTTGTCTTTGGCGCCTATTATAACATTATCAGAGTTGTAAGTACTCAAAGTTACCGTCTCAAGCGACGAACTTCCACCTAAGTTTGGAACCTAGGTGCCGAGGTGTGAGGTATGTATGCTAATGTAGTCCACAACTTTAGTTCCACAAGTTTCTGTTTATAATTTAATATTTAAACTGTATAAATAGGTGCCGGTAATAAATACGATTATCATGGGTGAGAGGGTATTTTTATTGAGCGGCAAATGGCAGTCTCGGTATTTAATTATGGGCAATATGAGAATTATTACACTTGTTGTTAGGCACTGGGTCCGATAATAATTGCTTAGGTTGAGTGCACACACGTCACACACACCCAGTCTGTCTTGGTGCGTTAATAAGAACTATTTTTCTAATTATAAAATTATGAGTTCAATGTCTACGTTTTTGGGGTTCCGTACCCCTTTGGGTAGTTGGAATCTTAGTAATTGGACCGCTGTCCGTCCGTCTGCCTGTCCGTCTGTCACCAGGCTGTATCTCATGAACCGTGATAGTTACAGATGAAAGGGAAATGCCCATTTGCTTAGGAAGATTTGGCCAAGTTGTGCCCACAGAAGAAATAAATGATAGGCATTAGGATTGACATCATAGATAAGGAAACAACCGCTATTTTTAACATAGAACTCGGTGGGACTTCATAAATCACAAATATAAACGAAACGATGAAGGACTAATAAAACGATGCAACTTATTATTTATGTTATGTTCTTACAGAAAGTAAAGAGGTAAATAACTTATTAGTAGTGGTGCAATCCATTGCTGAATTATAGATCGCACCTCCTCATTGGTTACGGTCAATCTCTTAAGTCTTCGTGTATTTACACCACAATTGCAACAGAGATCGCTCCGTGGGAAACGTTCATGTAAATCAGGTTCCATGTTAGTGGTCTCTCGTGAGAAACAGGTACGGTATCCATTGGCAAGCCGGTGTCATCATCAGGAGCGGTTTCATGGTCCATAATCGTAAGCAAAGTCGTCAAAATATCCGATGTAAAACGCAAGAAAAAACACAAGTCGCTTTAAAACAGCACCAAAATAACGAACTGTGATTTTTCAATGTCAATCAATTATTGACATTTAGGGATGTAGCTGTGAGATCGGTTTATGGACAAATCGATATTCTTGCGGATTAACCGGAATTGACGCGGCATTGCTTCAATGGATCGTATAAATCGTATATAGAAGTCCATATATATTGATAAACTTTTTTGTTTATCCCGTAAGGAATAAAATAAATGATGTAAACATTTAAAAATAATATTTGTCACATACCTACCGATTTTGGTAACCGGTATTTAGTGAATCGCCATTTTGTGAAATTAAGAATTGCAATCCCTACTTTGACACTGACAGGAATAGCCACCATTATCTACCTACATAATGCAATGAACGATTGAGTGTCTTATAAAAATCGGCTTTTGATTCCGGTGTTTTCATTACAAACTGATAATAGCAATATTTAAGTTACTAAATTAGTATCTTTTTAGTCATTTTTACATGGATGGGCGAAACTTGGCCTAAAATGGGCGTTTCCCTTTTCACAGATGATGTATTTCTGTTGCCGCTATAACAACAAATCCTTAAAAAACAGAGTATAAGAAATAATTAAGGCGGCTCCCATACAACAGACGGGATTTTTGCTCGTTTTTTAGCAATTATACGGTAAAGATATAAAAAAAAGATCGTATTAGCAAAGAATAAGTACTTTAGTTTCATGAGTGTAAGTCTAGGTTTCCTAAACGTTAGAGAAGATTGAGATATTATATTCTTCAATAAGGACTAGTAATGGCAAAAAAAAACTAGGCTTTTCTTTTCAGATTTCCTCAACCAGGGAAAATAACATGAATATATTAGTACTTACCACCATTATAACTACGACAATAACCCAAGTGTATTATATCTCTATCACAATTAAATTACACGTAATTATTATGTAAGGGACCGGAACCGCAACTATGTAACATTGAGATTACACGCGCTGAACTTTATCAATACATAGCACACGCATGATAACGCTAATCTTTGTCTATTATCTACTAACTTTGCCTTTATAACTTCATTCAATATCAGTTAGATTATCAAACAGCTGTCTTAAACAAACATGCAGCTAATTTTTATGCAGTTCCACAGAGAGGGTAATATTTTTCCTATCTGACTCCCTACGAATTATAGATATTATTCGCAGACTGACTAAACTAAAGTAACCTGGCAAACAAAAAAAAAACTAAATCAAAATCGGTTCATCAATTTAGGAGATAAATTACACACGTCCAACTTTACCTAAGACCAAAGACTTATATTCTCTGTGCCTCGAACTGATTACGTCTCTATTAGGTACATATTTTCAATACACACAGTTTTTACATAAAAAATCTTGTTTCCCTCTCTTTGTCGTCTCCTAGTTTTCTTCAGTTGGCGCCAAATAGACGAGGGGTCCTCTTCATTGGAATCTAACTTGACTTGCCTAGACCTGGCGCCCCAGTGCTGCTATCTAGCGCACGTCATTTCAGAAAAACCTATTTTTTCTTTGCAATTTTCCCAGTCAACACAATTTTCCTCAATAATTTCCCGGTATTGTTGGTATGTTAAATCCGCACCAGCCACTGACGGCCGCACCCATGGGGTTAAAAATAAAGCAGTAGACGTGACGACTTACTCACTGGGAGTTATAACGGGAGCGGCCTTAGGGGGTGAGCACACGAGGTGGTATCAGCTGAGGCCTTGCATCGTCAGACTTATTAAAGCATTAAAGTTTCTAGCTTGAGTAATAGACTGCTTTGCATTCTTTAAAGCTTTTAAGGCTATTTTTAGGGTTCTGCGCGTCCCGAAAGGTAACCAGCAAAACCCTATAACTGAACCTCGGCTGTCCGTCAGTCCATCCGTCTGTTTGTCAACGGGCTGTACCTGAAGAACCGTAATGGGTAGACAGTTGAAGTTTTCACAGTGTGTATTTCTGTAGCCGCCATAACAACAAATAATACAAATTTAATTAAAAAATTACGGGCGATTTTTTTGTTTATGGTGCGGAACCTTGAGAGTCCGACTCACACTTGGCCGGTTTTTCCTTATCTATTTGGTGTTACATCTGGCATAAGGCATTTCCTGAAAAAAATTCTACTAACTTTAGCACTGAATTTAATGTAGTCCCAAAATCGCAAATCGCAAAACAGAATCTCTCTTTTGTGTCCCAAGCCTTATGTCAGCAGGAACAGCCATAACAGTTGGTGTGCGAACGCGATGCATTTGTGCAGTGACGTCAGAGCCATCGGTTTGCGGCCTATAGACGTACATCCAGCTATCCACACGTCCACGCCGTACATCCACACCTCCCGACCTGACGCACAGGACATGGTGCCGCTCGAGCAGCGAATGCGATTGTCGAAATGCCAATGTGTTAGGGACTGATAACGTGACTTTTCGACAGCGTTTGTCAATCCCATTTTGGACGTTTTGAAAATCGCCTTTGCCACGTCAGAGCTGTCAGCATGTCACTTATCTAGAGTTTCTGGTCGGGTCACACAGGTACTCGGGCCGATTGGGTCAGTGTGATCTGATCGGGTCGATGGCTTAATGACCTGTTCTAAAAAATTGAGTGCAACATTAATTTTGCACACTTACATTAATGTTAGTCTTTCATGTGTAACAGTTTCGCGTTTGCACTTGGCTAAAGATTTGATTGTGTCGAAATTAAGGTCATAGATCTGCAAAGACCGAGCACACTCACACACACAATAGCATTAATAAATACTACTTCATTTATTGCTAGCCTATTTTGTCCTACTGCTGGGCAAAAGTCTCCCTCTCCTTTTTCCACACAACTCTGTGCTTTGCTTTGTGGGGCCAGTTCTTTCCGTAGGAGTCTAGCCGTAGATTATGGTGTTTTAATATTTATAAAAAAAAAAAACTTTTTACAAAAAAATACAACACTACAAAGTAAAAAATAACTTTAATTTCGGAAGTCGGTGTTTTTGTTAGTTTCTTCGTATTTTGACACCGACTTCCGAAATTAAAGTTATTTTTTACTTTGTAGTGTTTTTTTTTGGAAGTCGGTTGTATTTTTTTGTAAAAAGTTTTTTTATTTTTCACTTTTTAGTGGTGCCCCACACCTAACAACACCGCTGCCAAATCGCAGAAAAGCAAAATACGCAATTTCGATTATCAAAGAATCATCTAAATAGTCAAATTCCAGTTATTTCGATTTAAAATCCAAAGTTCGTAACCGATGTCGATATAATTTAAATGGGACCAATCTGCAAGCATATCCTTTCAGATAAAACAAAAAATTTTCAAATCGGTTCATAATTGTCGCAGTTATGAGGTAACAAACATAAAAAAAAAACATACAACCGAATTGATAACCTCCTCCTTTTTGGGAAGTCGGTTAAAAATTGGTCCTTAGTTAAATTTTCAATGCAAAGTTGTAGCTATTGAGATTACGCCAAATTTACGAAGATATGCTGCAACCATAAAAAAATAATTGGGATACTTAGTTACGTGCAGGAGGATGATACGTTTAAGAACATGATTTTTCAAATGTTAAAAAGCAGTCGTACAAATACTATGTTTTCCTTGCTTTCCTACAATACAACCTATAGCTCCTTGCAACACTCGATGACCATTAGCAAGGCATTAATTATGGGTACCTTACCAAATAAAGTTAGCCTAAGAACACATTGTATACTCCGCACCTACTCGTACATAAGAACATATAGAATGCAGACGTCAGACATGTATACTTGTATTTTATAAGTACAAAGTGAGAGGTGCAGTGTTTACACTCGCTCAGTGTATAACCGCACAAGTACACATCCGAGCAAATGCATGCTGTATACACTCTTTTTGTTATGCAGTTCGTACGGTTGCTTGCGAATTAAATGGGCTAGGAATATATTTTTAAGTCGCAGTAAATACCTAATGGTTGCGATTTTTTTTTAAATTTTCCTTTAACTACCTATCTTGGTTTTCTGTATTTGTGACAGTCAAATAAAAACAGGTTAATAAAAATTAATAATCACGAACGAATGTCTCATTTATTTTGTGAAAACTAAAATAAAAAGTATTGGGAGAATTTATTTATTCGTCCGAAACAACTAGCAAATTGAGTTGGGAGATACATTGTGTACATTCAAGAACAATTTGACGGGTCGCGACACAGGGAAAAATATTATTTACTATGAGATACATTTTCAATCAAATCTACTTTGTTTCGAGGTGTGTTTGCTGGTCTGTCTAAAGAAATAAGACTATTATTTTTCTTATTCTTTTACGAAATCCTATTTTGTGTGAAGCCGAATGGAGCATTGTAGATAGCTGGCTAAGCCAAGTATAAATTAACAGTATTACAGTGTCGTTACTTCATTAAGATAACATGCTAATTACGTTTATCTCTTAAGTCGTCAATGATTAGTTTGAGTTGTCTTACAGCGGAAAATAACTATTGTTGCGTGTGCTTATGTTGTCAAGTGCCTGGTGATAGTAATCAATAATTATTTTGGATAATTATTATGAGGATGAACTCTTACCGGCCCGCAATGGCACAGGACAAGCTTTTTTGTAGACCTTTGACCAGCAATGAGACATTAAAGGCTACTAAAATTATAAAACATAGTAGCCTAGATTGCACTTCTTATTTGAAAGTTAAACATATAATCCAGTTATTTCTCTCCTTTTCAAAGCTAAGAAACTTCTCAAGAGTAGCGACCTTTGTTTCAAAAATTCATAAAATGTGTATTTTTACGAACTTGCCAGTCTGTGAACATTTTATCCGCATTTTCTTCAAAACAACTATTCAAAACTTTCTCACAGCATGACCTAGTTCCCCAAACACACTGTTACTTCAGTTATTTGCGATTTCTGACCGTTTTCATACAATCAAGGAGACTCGTATTAGCCTCATATGACTCTATATAACTATATGACCGCAAGAAATCTAAATGCAAACATGTTTAATATCTTATAACCTAGTTTACCAGGATTGAGATAACTGTCATGTTATCTGAGCTGGTAATCGTAGGAGAACCTGTTTTGTGTAGTTTTAATTTTCTTATTAAAATGACGCTCGACACGAAGAATACGGAAGAAACAAAGACTATTAAACCACTTGACTGCGCATACAGTGCCCCGACGCACGAAAACTATTAGTGTTTTTGCTCAGATGTTAGGCAGCAGGCACTAGTAACCATTTTAGTTGTGACCAATTGTTAGACCTGTGGGCATGCTAAGTTTTTACAAATCGTTTTAATTTTTATGCAATTTATAACGCATAAAAATGCCTTCATACCCGGTGAATTTGTGTGGGAAACATTCCTAGACCTTTTGTTACAAAAATGATGGCATAACTTTTCATCGGAGAGTAAAGATTAGGAAAAATATTTTTGATTTGAATCAGATGATGAGCCACTGCAGGGGTCTATATAAAATGGTGGTTAGGTGAACGAGCACACTGTGAGAAGCGCGCGTTAATGTCTTTTGGAAAAGTCTCTTTCTTTCATTAGGAAATACTTATATTTTTATCTCTTTCTTCCCCTTTGTATTTTTATCGTAAAAATCTGTGCTGTTACGTTTAATGATTGAAGTCGACTTATCGATGATCATAAAATTACACTTAATACAATTTTTAATCAATTAACATAGTTACATTAAACACTTAACTAATTTTAAACGACTTTAAAAATAGGAGGAGGGTCTCAGTTTTTTCATCTGTGTGTTGACATACATGTTCTCATTTTAGATTTAAAAATAAATCAACTTCAATCATTAAACGTAACACGTTTAATGATTGAAGTCGATTTATCGATGATCATAAAATTGCAACTAATACAATTTTTAATCAATTCACATACTTACATTAAACAAGTAACTACTTTTAAACGACTTTAAAAATAGGAGGAAGGTCTCAGATTTTTCATCTGTGTGTTTGACATACATGTTTTCATTTTAGATTTTCGAAGATTTCAGATTTAAATAAAAGTGGAAAGATAAGGTTAATAGGGAAACTTTGTTTAAACAAGATATAGCGCTGTTTGTTTGGATTGAGTATTTTTATAATGTTAAAATCCATTTTATCGATATCGACTATTTTCCTTTAATCAAGTAGTGCCACCACTAACCATAGGCTACCTATGCAACTTGACCTTGAACGGACCAATTGCAGCCGCGCGTTGTTCCTCGTCCCCCGGCCCGCTGTAGTGAGCCGCGTACTTAGAAGAAATCGGCCTATACGCTCTCTAGTGGTTATATACTCTATGGGAAGAAACATGCGACGAGAATCTGCACAAAGCGAATGAAAATAACCTTTTAAGTAAAGGAGAAGAAAATAGTTTTAATGAGGAAAGGATCGCCACCTGGGACAGCGACTTTTACATAAACGTAACAAGAATACATCGGGCACAAGTATACAACTAACGCCATTTAGAAAACGGTTACTAGAACTTTCTATTACAAAGAGAGAATTTCCGAAGGTTACTTCTAAGAGCCAACACAAATGACAATAGTGTTTAAATGATAATGATAAATGAAATTTATTTTATATTTATTAACATTTTTACACGCCTATCTTTTTTGATAATTTTAAACTAGGTGAGACCGGTGTTCCCTAGCTGACTACCCTGAGAAGAAACACTAATAAATAAATTTAATAATAAATAATTTTTTTATTCATCAATAGGTACAAAAAGTAAACATGTAACAAAATGTAGGTATATGGTTAAATCATTGTACAGTGTAGCAACTACATATAGCACACTGATTCCCAAACTGAGACGAGCTCGTCACACACACTGAAACAAAATCAGAGGCCAGATCCATACAATCGTACTGGTCAAATCTTATGTGAACCATACAGATTGTACTTCGGAGAGTGTCCCCAAGAACTCCACAACCTCATCCCACTGGCTCCCTTCTATCATCGGACATCCAGACGCACTGCAACTTGCCATCCCTGCCTTGTTGCTATTCCACCAATGCGCACAGCATAGAAGTGGAACTCTGCCTGCGTCTATGTTTTCGAATGCTTACAACCCTAATCTTTTCAATGTTAGAGTGAACAGGCTACTTCTGGGTAAGCTCGCTCCATCTTGTCTTTGTCATCTGTGACCTAGACTGGAGTCAAGAAGTTTTTTTTTAAACAAAACCATGAAGGTTGTCTAAGTGGTATTTAGAGGAAAGTACCACACAGATTTGAGTGGGCCTGTCCAGACAGTCCAAGCATTTGTCAGTTTTTGAAGCATTTGTTAATTTGAGAAGGAACCAACGGACCTTGTTTGGGGGAGATCAACAACTTCTAAGGCTTAATTATATGCTGATGCTGTATTTTGGTAGTGATCGTAGCTGCTGAAACATAAGGGAACGTAGTAAATTGGACAGTCAGTTAATTTGGACCACCTCCACATTTTAATCTTAATTTCTAAAATCGAACATACAATGCATTTTACCTGCATATCGCTCAGTGTTGCGAGTAATGAAGTTTCGAAAATATTTAGTAAAATCTTAAGGTGGTCCTAATTAGCCGCCGCGCCGGTCCAATTTACCATAGTTTCTTCTATAGGCATCGGTAATAGCTTCTTACCAACCGGGAGGACTCCTTAACCAACCAATATTTAAAATAGTCGTCCTCCTGACACAGTCAAAAAGATGTTATTAACTATTAATACTTCAGCTGAAGTTCAAACAAAGCCTTACATGACACCACTCGGGGTGTACTGCAGACTGCAGAGCCATCACGACGAGCTGCACTTGCATAACAAATCAAATCAAATCAAATCAAATCGTTTATTGCAATCCATAATGTCATACAGGTGGTAAAATTAATAATTAGAAACAATTATGGACCCTGTCGGGCACAGCAAAATAATCCACTACGAGCTCACTGCACAGTCGCACAATGACACTCACGAATAACGTCTTTAAATCAGTTTTACTTTCTTTTATTTACACTCGTCTTTTGGCTCAAAGTGGGACAATGTTGGTCAAATTTGTCAATGTTGGACACACGTCACTAAGAACTTCTTGGGTGTCGCACAATGACACTCACGAATAACGTCTTTAAATCAGTTTTACTTTCTTTTATTTACACTCGTCTTTTGGCTCAAAGTGGGACAATGTTGGTCAAATTTGTCAATGTTGGACACACGTCACTAAGAACTTCTTGGGTTACTATTTATGTTTTTTTTTAATTCGGCTCATTAGTTTCGTAGATAAGGGGGGAAGGAGGTAATTTTTCATCTAATTTTTTGAGTAACTTCTTGCCTTCAAGCCAACAGTAATGTTACAGAAAAGATAGCACTTTTTCATGATCTACGTTGAAACCCAAAGCCCAAATATTTCGTAATACCGTAACAAAAGCAATTCATTCTTTATGAGTACTGTACTTCCTCATAGCTGTAAGAAGACATTTTTACACACAGATATTAAACCACGGCTAGGTACTATGTTAACCGATTTTATTGACCCGACGAGCTGACTGCGAACTTATGTAATTTATGCTCCCCGGCAAACACGAACCCTGTATTCAGCGAAAAATACCGTAAATCTGTAGCGTCTACAGCTTCCCGATATTTTTCTAGCGCTAGTTTTTACTTTACAGAAGAAGTAATGTCCGTTATCTATGCATTCCAAGCTTCACTGGTTCATGGAGCATGTGCATCTCACAATTAGATTTGTAAGTCGGAATATCAAGGATTCCCTGATGCAAGTGAGCAAAGCAGAGATTCTGGTCCTTTGAGAGTCTGCGCCATTGTAAGATTACTTGAAAGCAAAGTATTTGATGCAACCGACGCTGAAGTGTGCTCAATCGAGAAGAGTGCTCTGGGACATTGATATAAGCGGCCATTTATGGCAAACGATATTTTATAAAACTTGATTCTAAGTGTCAACGACGCTCAGGACCGGTTGTGGCGACACTCAGTGGGGAGGCCATGTCCAGCAGTGGACACCTACTTTACCATGTTGAAATCGCTTCATATAAAAGCACTCGAAACTCACTCCATTATCCGTTCAGTCTGAAATCTCACCACAAACCGCATATTTAATAGGAACACAATTTTTGCACGTAAATAAAAAGCCATGTATGCACACATTCGCGCAGACTAACAACGTAGTAATAGTGCGGAGCATAAAGCTGTATATTTGAGTAGTTCATTTTTCTGTCCGCCGGTGCATCCGGCTGTGTTATCTGTAGGGCTGGCACTAAGTAAAAACATGGAAAAACTGGTACAGAATATCAGGTTTTTTTTTAATTATTGATAATGTTGCGTTTGGACACCTCATTTGACGGAAAGCGAAGATGTGTTCGACGACGATGGAGCACGGTGTCTACAAGTTACCTATTCACTATTGAAATAAGGTATTTTTTTCCTGGTGCTACAACCCCCACAAGTTGTAGCTACCAAGGAACACAGACTCCGGCAGATTCACTGCTTAGCTGTACTGTAGGTACGCACAATGAAGGTTTAATAAATTTATCTTTATTCCAAAAAGGTTTTTTTGCGTATGGGTGAGATTTCCACCATGTGCCGATGACGCATGAATCATTCTTTCAGTAATGGTTTTTTTTTTGTGAAATAAAACCATCATTTGTCTGGTGTTTTCTTACATAAATCCATTATTGCGTTTATAACGGCCTATTAATGGTCCTTGCAGGGATTTATTTGAGTTCATAAATCATGTGAAACAAAAATGTTCGTAACATTTTGCAAGCTCACTGGTGCCTCAGCCTAGAAGGACACATTACCTAGAATTCGGGTAAAACTTTGTACTGAATAATATTTAAGTAACGAAGGTCCGTCAGTACTCTTCAACGTAAATGGCCCATTTATTACTAAAGGTACTTAGATTGCGACAACCCAAGTCCATTTTACAGTACACTGCGCTAAATCTAGAATTGTAGACTATTTCATCGTTGGACGACGACTCGTAAACCGCAATGGAATACAAAGTGATTCAGATTTTCGGGTCTACTAATTCGTCTAATCTGAAATTGAATTTGGCTTAGTAAATTCGCTGATACAGCTGGAGGCTTAGCATCAGATAATGTAATGGAATATTCTCCAGTTGATACCTAATTGAATGTTGTTAAGAATATGAAATAGTGTGTTTATCCAGCTTACTTTTAATGAGACGTTTTAAGAAGTTATCTTATTATTGCGGACTGGCACAAAATAAGCTAGCAGTCGTGATAACAAATGTAAACTTGAGAGATTTTTTCAAAAAAAAAAAAAAAAACAAGTTATAACTTCACTTTTGGCGGGGGGCTGAGAGCCACACTTTTAGAATGATAATTTGACATAAAAATGCACCAAAAACTCCACCCATCACCGGTATCTTTGGCTCGGTTTAGTTTTTGGTTAGATTGTCATAAAAATATCCCTCAAAATAAAGAGTGATTTTCGCCAACCCTACGTCTGCCGCTCTAGCCTCGAATTATGCAAGTGCACTGTAGTGCAGTTTAGTTATACCAGCCAGCGTAGTATTGTAAGTTCACCTGGCGTCGCCCGCGGTCGATACGTCGCGACGACCGGGAAGTGCGCCCGTCTGGGGCTAGACTAACTTTTAGTTTAATTGTCTGATATATGAATTTACGGGGTGTTTTTGTTGTGACGGCGAGGGAGAGAATTTTAAGTGATGTTTTTTTCAGATCTGGCTGGAAGGAAAGTGTGTTCCTATATAATAATGATGGGCAAGCTAAAATCATCGCAATAAACGTTTTAAGACGACAACAAATCTATAAATAAAACTTAATATTGACTGAAAGCTTTAACATTCCCATTGACAAAGTTGACATTTAAACAGCCACAGTAATATTCCGAGAAAACGTTTCATCGCAAGTGACAGTGTGTGCCCATCAATTGGCGCTGAAGGGCCATATATTGCCACATAACGTTGACGCCATCACGACACGAGGTGTTAACAATGTCGATCAATTTGCCACCGCGGGCTAAACGGGCCCCCGTGGCCGGGCGCAGGTTGGATCGGTTTCACCATCGAGTAGCATTGTGTTGCAGAATTATTGGGGAAAATCGTTTTTTTTTTTTTTTCGAAAGTCCTAGGTATTTTGCATGCGGCCAGCTATGACATGCGGATAGCTTTTTTAAATGACTTTTCGACCAACAAAAATAGAGATTGTATTATTTGACTCTTGAATCAATCAATTTGTGTCGCAAAGTCGGTTTTTCGCAAAAATTCTCATACATTACAAAATTCTTCTGCTAAAATCCTCTGATTAGCGCGAAATGTTTTTATTTTGTTCAATTATCCCGCAACCTGGAGAGCTTAATCGATTTATGCTCAAGTGGAAATCATTTTGTTCAGTCGCGACTCGAGAGCTATTCGATTTGAAGTTGTGTGCCAACGTCCACGTATTAGTTTGTTTTGAATTTCATTGGACTGCAATATAAACAAGAGGTGGATCTGTTTGTTTGTCGGAACAATCCCACTGTTCTCGGTAGTCCGTCATCAGCTCATAGTTTTCAATCCTTTATAGATCTAACAATTGGGGGATTTATGAACGTCGTATAGATATTTACTTTCGATTATATAAATATATATCACCTATTCTGATGGTTTGTTATAATTATAATCGTCTTCCATATTTATAAACATCATATTTATAATAATAATAACCTCTGTCTTTCTCTTTGGCTCGCCTTATCCCATTATTGTGCTCGGCTGTCCTCGTCAATCTTCGGCAGACATGTCTGTTGTGGGTCATCGAACATCAAAATTTTGGGTCTTCAAGTCGTCGTTTACGACAGCCATCAAGTTAGAGGTATTTTAGGGTTGTGAACCAAAATTAAGGTGGAGGTTAAGCTAAATAATAACAGCCGCACAGGTCGATCTTCAAGGTTAAGCAACGCTTGCCGAGGTTGGTCTGTGGATGGGTGACCATCTTAACATACCGAGTTTTCTCCGTGCCTCGGAAAGCACGTTAAGCTGTTGGTCCCAGCTGTCATTTGGAGATCTTTGGCAGTCGTTACGGATTGTCAGAAGCCAGAAAATCTGAGACCAGTCTTGCCAAGGAGTACCGTGTTACCCAGTAAATGGATTGTGGAGGTCTGGTAGGCAGCCGCTCTACGTAAAATACTGGTATTCAGCTGAATCCGGTTTGACTGGAAGCCGACCCCAATATAGTTGGGAAAAGGCTGGCAGATGTACCAAAATTAAGGTTTATGGTACGGAACCCTTCGTGTGCGAGTCCAACTCGCACTTGGCCGGTTTTTTCCACTCTTTTTGTCTATCTAGGTGCTCAGGACTTATCTGGTCATGTGTTCTTCAAAATATCAAACAAACTCAGAGCTAAAAAAGGAAAACTTTACAACAAACAGCTCATATCTTAATTTTTTTTAATGGTAAACTCCAGACAGCGTCAACAATAAACACAATGTAGATAAAATCCCTGTCCAACGAGGTCCATTAGGTATGATCATGAAATTGAGCGCGCTGATCAAATAGCTGCGCGTGATCAGTTTGAACCGGAGCCAATCGTGGTCAAGGTCTCCGGCGAGGTGGTCCGGACTCCGTTAGGTGGAGCGTTTACTTGTTATGTCACCACTATTGTGTTAGGAAGGAAAACCAAAGTGTTGTGGAACCTCCAATTTGTACATTATCTTTATTTCTGTAATATATATATACCTGTAACTTGCACAAAATTATCTATGCCAGTACCTTGCATGCCATAGGGCCAACTACAATCAAAACTTGTCATGGCACAATAGCATGCTAGATACTTGTATACTTTTTAGCGAGTTTGAGGCTTAAAAGAAAAGCGGACATCTGTTTTCCCAACACACAAATCTTTTCTGATAACGAGGTCAGAATCTCGTTAGACAAGGGTCAGATAGGTACTGGACATAATCTCCGAAGAAATTACCACTAACATCAAAAGGCCTTGTTTTTGGGAGACACCGTTGATGTATACGTCACTCTATGATTGCTACGATAAACAATGCCGTGCGAATTAGGCTCTAAATACGGTATTAGTCCCAACAACTAACAGAGCAGGTCAACAACCCAATCAAAACAAAACCCAAACCTATAATCACATACTTGACTCACCAAATATAGAGTTAACCCAAAAAGGCGAATCAACCAAATATAATAAAGAAGTAAATGGAGTCTTCAAACCTGCCAAAAACATGGTAATCATCGAGTGGTCCGCAGTGGATCGGGGTGACCGTGTTTATGTCACATTCACATTGGGACAATGACATGACGGGTTAGTGACGACGGAAACCTGCGCAGGAGCACCGTTAGCATGACGGATGACCGATGCGCGAAAATTATCACTTTATTCTGGGAGTTAAGTTGGGTTACTGAAAAATACTGAAAATGCAGAAAATAGGCAACGCTATTGAAAATATGGACTATTATGGACGCTTTATTTTTCGTTTTAATTTTTCGAGTCTGACAATCTAATACCTCTATAACATCTCGTGGCACGGTGTTTGTTATAGAACTACTCCGAAACGTCTTAACCGATTTTATGATTTTTAGGGTTCCGTAGCCAAATGGCAAATAACGGAACCCTTATAGATTCGTCATGTCTGTCTGTCCGTCCGTATGTCACAGCCACTTTTTTCCGACACTATACGAACTATGCTGTTGAAACTGGGTAAGTAGATGCATTCTGTGAACCGCATTTAGATTTTCACACAAAAATAGAAAAAAAAAACAATAAAAGAGATTGCCCATGAACAGTACTCTTGATAAATTACTTGTGTCTCAAAACCTTGAACGGCATGAACTATTTAAAATAAAAATATATTTTAAAAAAAGATTTTGCTTGATATTTAAAATGGGATAGTTTTTTGAAAAATAATTAGTACTTTTATGTTTCCGACGTTATAGTACGCCATGTTTTACTACCGACTGTCAATACTAGGGATGTCCACTTTTTCTATTGCGGGTAATGTGCGTACCTACCTACCTACATAAAATAAAATAAAATGATATCGATTTTGTATCGATTGTTCAATCTTTTATTGTAAACTAATAACCGAGTTCTAAATCACAAGTTGTTGCTGGCATTATCAATATCAGTGGTTGTAAACGGCGACATCGGCGCTAAGTTGTATTTGTGAAATACCACTGGCTGGTTTACGGAAATACCAAAAATAGATATTTCATCAGTATGGGTACAACCTTATTTGACGTTTATTGCACGTCTGTCATATTTTTGCAATACAATACTTTTATTTCTGTTGGTTTTGGTACATTGTGCTTCGAGTCGAGCCTTTTAGTTCCTCCGTTACTGCTGCCAACCCATTGAAAATAAACATATTTTTAACGCCACTGCACCGTGTGTATTGTTTATTACTAAAAGCCGGACTTTTTGAGTTGTGATCATGGCGAGTACGACTGTGATGCAATGTCTCAACTGCTCTTTGAGATTCGCCACTTAGGCGCAGACACATGTTGTCGGAGATTCCGAATAACATCATGGACATTTTACGAATCTGGATCTCACCAACACCGGTAAGAATGCATATTGTATTTTTAACGTAGTAGGATTTTGTTTAGTTAGGAACTGCGCTTTATGTTTACGTACCATATAAAAAATCTTAGAGGACACAAGTACAATCCATGTCTGTGTGTTAGTTCCTCACCTCAACGTTGGGTTACCGGATTGTAACATAACCTATATAGGTAGAAACCTTCTACTGATGTGTTGGTAATAACTAACTTATTTACTTGGATTGTTTTTTTCAATGTGTATTCGAGGATATGAATGAATTGTGTGTAGTATCATTTAAGATTGCAGTTGCACAGAATTTTAGTATTGGGGACTAATAATTATTTAGTAAGAGGAAGAATAAAATCGAGGCCTGTGTCTAGTAGAACATATTATAGTTATATTTTAGTAAATAAAGATGAAAATGTATTAGGCGCTATAGTAGGATACTATTGTTCTTGCCTTGTGGGAAAAAGAACTGTAGGTTGCTGTGTGCATGTAATGTGCATAATGTGGTATTTGAGCTGGGCACGTCATGACAGTGTTAGTGTTCCAGCACTATTTTTGGATAACATATTTTTAGAAGAATAAAATACAAGTTTAAGAAATAATCATTCTTTTATTTGTTTTATTTGGTGTTGTGTGTTTTACCTTCCCTCTCTACTTACAAATACCATTTCATGATACCTACCACATCTATGATTTGAGTAGGATCTAGACAATAACACTGAGCGATTGACTATTTTAGTAATGATTTCTTCCATGCTTTGCAATTTCATGAATCGCGGGCATGAGATTTAAAAATGCGCAAAATCTAAATCAGTAAGACTTGGTGAGGTAAAACGTTACAGATTTTACACAAATTATGCTTCAAAGATACCAAGCTCACCCGTAAACCCATTCAGACCCTTTTAAATAGCTTTTTCAACTAATTTTTGGTCGAACATAACCTCAAAATGGTAATTTCATTTTCGTAAATATCTCAGAAACGCCATTGTAGTTTGTGTTAAATCTTTTGAGGTAGTATTTAGACATGCCATCAAGTATTTTAAAGATGATTTTATGAAGACACAACAATGTTGAATCGAGTACATTTGTCCATAGTGCCGTGGGCATTCTCCTTTTGGGGGTTCCCATACTTAGAACTGAAATTCAAAAATATTTTTATCATCAAACCCATACGTGTGGGGTATCTATGGATAGGTCTTCAAAAATGATATTGAGGTTGCTAAAATATATTTTTTTCTAAACTGAATAGTTTGCGCGAGAGACACTTACAAAGTGGTAAAATGTGTCCGCCCCCCCCTAACTTCTAAAATAAGAGAATGATAAAACTAAAAAAAAATATGATGTACATTACCATGTAAACTTCCACTGAAATTTGGTTTGAACGAGATCTAGTAAGTAGTTTTTGTTTAATTTGTCATAAATCGTAAACCGCATCTTTTGCTTATATTTACCTACGGGTTTGTACGGAGCTCTCGGTGCGCGAGTCCGACTCGCACTTGGCCGGTTTTTTTGTTTATATTCGTTAGGTCTGAGAATAGGCTGTAGGGTACTTTTTTTTTTTTTTTTACAAAATATCGTCTGCCGAGTCAGCAACTATTATAAATTCCAGTAAGATTTACCCTTCCTAAAACAAAATTTTTAACACTTCAACACTTGGTCTTTTGATACGGAAGGCCGCAGCTGTACTAATTCAATGGAACCTATTATTTTATAGAAAATAACAGCTACAAAATAAAAATATCTAGCAAAATACCTGAAAAAAACTAAGGTAACATTTTTTCAATTTAGCGATTTCTCCACACAATAACCCTAATTTTGGCGCGTGACTGCTTTCTAGGACATAGGTACAATAAATAACGCGGACACAAACCAATCCTCCATTTAATAGGGAAAGGGACCTGAAACACAAAGAACTTAGACTAGACTGAGGTTTTGTGATAAAACGGATAAAAAAATACACATTATAGGGTCTTTGTGACCCAAAGTTCCTTTCTACCTGTTCCAAAATCTGGCCTAACTTAATCATAAGCATGGTTGACTAATAAATGATAACATTTAACATAGTGTGTGTTTGTAGTGCTATCTTTCAACCAATCTTGTTTGACTGGGAGAAAATGGTGAAGGTATTAAGATCACCTTTATAGGTACGCCTGAGTAAGTTAAGTTGTAATAAATTAGATGATAAATCTCTTCGAAGTTGGAGTGAACAGGCTCCTTCTGGGTAAGCTCGCTCCATCGTAAACTTTGTCTCTGTCATCTCTGACTTAGACTAGAGTCAAGGGCAAAGCCATCCTGCCGGAGTCGCGGGATTATTCGCAAGAGACACCGTGGCTCCGGAACACAAAGGGCAATGAAGGGACATGGATGGGTTTTAGTCAGTAGAAGTCTGACACTCCCTCCCGCTGCACCTAGAGCGGGAGGAGTCATTGGATGATTTCCCATCAAAAAAAAAAAAAAAGCTAAGCCATCACAAATTTAAAAAAGGAAAGATTAAACTTCATGGTTTGAAACAATGATGTTAATGATGAGTAAGAAAGGCATTAGGGAGTGAATGCCAAAGCATTAGGATCTTTAAGATACCACTGTGACTCATAGAGTTTTCATTAATTAATCATAGCTAACTATAAACTTCATCGTCTGAAACAATGACGTTGATGAGTAACAAAGGCCTTTGCCCTGAAATTGGACAGTTTACAGTCCGATATAACACTCCAGCTAACTCCCAGCATCTGCCACCCCCCGCCGCCGAAACGAGGCGTGAAGCAAACGATGATGAATGATTTAATAAATTCGCATCAGCCGTATTAATCACTCGCACTGTTATAAAGACTTAGAATTACACGGCCGAGGGTAACGGGCGGAACCGCCACGGTTATCAACGCTAATACTAATAAGTGTTATTGTTTTGCGTCATTCTTACGAAAGAACTTCAAACACGAGGTTATTGGGACTTAAGTTTTATGGCTCGAAGCGACAGCTACGTGGTTTTAAACAGCATTCATAAAAATGCAGTTTTAAGATGCAGTAAATCTTAATTTAGATTTTTTCTGCAAAAAAGACTACAAGTTTGTGACGCAAAACCGAGCGAGCGACGCTGGTGTGAAATGCATACTGTGTGTGAAGTATATTATTTTTCATTATATTTTTAAATCTACAGAAACATTGTTTTAATTCTATAATGACGGAATCACGACACAAGTTAATTAATATACACATCAAGATCCAATTATATATCCCAGCTACACAATTATAAATTGTCATTATTAAGGTCACCGGTTTGAAACCACGAACAGCGGAATTAATTAATGATATTAAGTGATTATTCCGTTATCAATGACTCCCTGTGACGGCGGGTTGACGGTGCAGGTCGAAATGCGAGCCCGTGTGTTTACATCGATTAAGACGTCGAACAAACAAGAAGAGAATGCATTGAATTAATTCTTTCTTCGTTTTCTTTCTTGGTTTTAATTGTAAAATTTTTGAGTGTGAGATGATGAATTAATCGTCCTTTTAGACCTTTTTTGTTACAAATTAATTAACGCGTTTTATATATTCTTGTTTAATTTTTGCTTTCTATTTTCCTCCATATAAACTTTTACTATATCACAATCGTACTTACACATACCTACTTCAAAAGGTTTACACAGTTTTTCCTTCACGTCTAAATAGGTACTCTGGTTTAAAGGCTTGGTTTTGAATGACTGTACTATAATTTTCCATAGATTCTAGGAAACATTTTTGCCGTTATACCAATTTAACAGAATATTAATTACAAAGTAGCCTCATGTTTGGCTAATTAATGAATTCATGTATTTATTTGCAATTTAAATGCGGTGACATACGGCGACCTAATTATTAAAATGAACCGCACAAACAATTAAACAGAATAACGTGTGTCACCCGAACGTTCTTGCTAAGTTTATACCAAGTTTGGAAGTTTTTAGAACTGTTGGTTGTAATGCATGACACGTGCTCTAAATATATCCTAATCGCATGTGCACTCTTTCATTTCTAACTTCTAAAATATTCTGCCTCTAGGTCGAAGTTACGACGATAAACTTGACATAATTCGCATAATAGGGAATATGCATGCGATTTTTTATTTACAAAATGAAATACTTATTAGCTCTAGAAAACAAGCATGAAATTTTTTTTAATACCTTCATCAGCGATGAAGTTATAAAGCTTCAAAGATTACAATTAGAAAGAGAAGTCCGGTATGATTTTTGACGTCAAATTCCAGGACGCCTATACAGCAATATGAAACAGCGTTTTTGTGAGAGGGACCGATATATTTGTTTAAATTGTTATATCTCCTTTATTATTCTTATTTTTCGAGCAATTTTGATTCTATTTTCAATGTTAGTATTATATTTTTAAATAGCATGTGTAGATAATAAATATTTTTTTCATGTATATTCCCTATTGGCTCTAAGTTCTGTTTTTCAAGATTTTCTCATTAATTTTGAGAGGCTTCTTTATCTATTTAATATGGTTTCATGTAGGTCTCAGATCTCTGTTTGCCACAAAATTCAATATTCCAAATCTTTGTCATGTCTGCCGTATGCCCATCAAGCGGTGGGCCCAGAAAACACTAAATTGGTGTACCAATTTTGTCGCGGCGCCAGAGACTACAAGGGAGATAGCGGCACGACTTGGATGATTTTCTTGAGGATTGGCAAGAAGAGACACAGAACAGGGAACGGTTAGAAAGGCCGGGCTACGTATATTAATTGTTTAAATGTAAATCTTGCACTAAGAAGAACCTTTCTGTTACAAAGAAGAAGAACGTCGCGTCGTCGTTGTCAAAACTTTACCCCATTAAAGCTTGTCTCGTAACTCGTCTATGCAACAATGTATTACTTTTATCTGCAAAGCACCAGGAAGTGCCTAATGTCTAGCCTCTGGTGAAATAATCGCAGTTCAGTGCGTTTCACAGTTCACTGGGCCAGCCACGACAATGACATTGTATCCACGACCAGGGAAATACATTTTGTACAAAAAGATTGAAAGATTTGAGCGGGTTCATTTAATATGTACTGAATATCAGGGCCAATAGCGTACCATAAAGTTAAGTGCACTGACGTAGGAAAATCTAAGTGCACTGGAGTAATTCAATTTCTAATGGTGCATATCATTATGCAATGCTACCTCTTTGATGACATTTTTGTGATGACATGTCACAGAATAAAGATTGGTTATTGTTGTCAGTAATAGGTATTACCTACATTAATGGTTCACAGTGCTCCGAAGTTATTAAGATAATTAATTAAAACGTAAAAAATAGAAGAACAAAGGAATAGAGTCATCTTGATTGTACAATATTAATTATAAGTCACAACATATTTCAAGTGCAAGCATCCTAAATCACCCACATGACATTAACAAAAAGTTAAGTACGTATGAAAATTTTGAGGGTACATCGTTAAAAGCGTGGCGCGGCGTGGTGCGGGCGGACTATGTTAGATAAGGTCATTAATATTAGGGACTCGTCCGGGGGCGGTCGTGTCTAGGGCGTGCTGCCGAGCGGATTAGCATTCACAAAAAACGTTAAGAATACTAATAACTACTAAACAAGTTTAGTTACTTCATATTAAGCGAACTGGTGTATCATACTTGTACTAGTGATTTATTTTGAATTTTGGTTACGATGTAGTGATTTATTGATTGTGAAGAATGTGTTTGTGTGTTGAAGTTTACGTCACCATTGTGATAGCTAGGTAGCAGCTGATACAATACTTTATCTTTACTTTTTCCTTCCAGATCAATATGGAAGGAACAGGTCATCGATCTTATTGTCAGATAAGCGAAAATGTTTAATCCAGTTTAGTCAGTCATTTTGACCATCAAAAGCCTAAGAAGATTGATACGTTCGTATCTTTCTATGAGTCATATTAAGACGATTATTGTAATAATCTTTATTTGGGTCATATTCTTAACTATTTGTCATCCATATTGAGTAATTTTATGGCTTTACACATATTTCCTTATTGATTACAAGTCACAGTTCTCCTTGACTGTCATAACTAAGCCCGGACTCGCTCAATGTTGACCATTGGCCTTCCTTTACTTCTGGAATACTTCCTAGTTCAACGTGTCCCTCATTCAGGTGTTTCTCGTGATCTGGACGATATTTTCCGTCTATCTCGATTGTATGTTTAAAAGTATTCAAACTAGAGGTCGCCACTGTAGCGGCAATGCATTGAAATGTTTACTCAACTGTGTTTCGTAATTGGTATTGACTATTGAAGTATTGTTTCCGTTGACATACAGTTTTTTGGCAGCAGCAGCGAACGTTTCAGCTTTATAATTTATTCAGCTTTTAGATTTGTGATGGGAATTGTTTAACCATACTTTACCTATGCTTCAGTAAGGTATTGTAGTCATGAAAGATGCTTCAAATGTAGCAACTTTAGACGAGCAGTTCGATGCGTTAATAATATCATTACAGCTATAATGCGCCATAATATTGGGTACACATTTGAATCTTTACTTTGCTGATACCATTTCCTCAAATACAATGCCCGTCGTGTCGGAAATTAATTTTATAAATCAATTAGTGACATGATTCGTGGAATCGTATTTAAATCCTTTAATTAAAAGTCATGTAACATTGCAGTTGTTGAAAACAGGCTATAAATTAATTTATTTATAAATTTTAATCGAATAGGTATGGGTGGTAGATTATATAGAACGGAATGGCAATTCTCATATTTTTTTAAACCTCTACAATATTTTTATAGCAATTTAACTAATTTTTTACGAGAATTACTCTTCTAATATATAAATAATTATTTAAACAGTGTAAAAACTGAAATCTTTCCAGATGATCTTACGTAGGATAGATAACAAGCTCATAAAATATATCCTCACTTCTCCAGTCATCATGACAAAATAAAGATTAAATTTTAACAAAACAATATTCATCTAGGTACATATTCGCAAAACGTCACCCCCAAAATGTTCAATGACAACAGTAAAACGCAAAACACTGAGTTGTTATCACGACAATAGAGAACGTAAGAAGGAAATGATAACAGGTGCGAGTACATACGAGAGCATGATAAGGATTACATCGAATGATGGCGAGGCGACGTCACAAGTTCATACAAACAAACAAACCAGGATGCAAAGGAGTGCAGAAGGACCATTTAAAACAAAGTTATAAAGTTGATCAAATCACATGATAAATTTGTAACATGCGGTTAAGCGCCCGCAGCGTTGCTACGAGAAGCTGTTTTGCTATATGAAAACGAAAACAGTTAAATTCCTCATGCAGTTATACTTCCAAGCTAAAGGCATTCAGGAATGGTGGAAACTGTACTTAATATAGTCATAATTATAGTCAACAATCTATTTCCCGCGACTTCGTACGCGCATATATCGTTTTTTCCCCGTTCCCGTATGAATTTCGGGAAATCCTCTCTTAGTTCTCCTTTTCACTTCCCAAGATACCTACATTCCTACCTAATTCAATTTTCTACGACCAGTATTTTCGGTTGCGCGTTATCTGCCAGCCAGTCACGGAAATTGGGATTGATGATTGGTATATTTTTTTATATATACAAAACGGGGAAACTCTTGGCCCAAATCTCACCTGATGGAAAGTGATGATTAGGCCGAAGATGGAAGCGAGTTTCACCCGGAATCCTCTTACACAGAGGAACTGGCTATCATACCTCTAACTGCCGGAACACAACAATGCTGTTAACATTGTTGTTATGGCGACAGACTTAGACATGGTGGTGTATCTTTCAGTATCTTGTTATCTTTTTATTGCACTTGCTATATTGAAGTTTTGCCTTTCAATATTATTTATATCTCTTTACTTTTTTGCTATCTAAAGTTAATCGGTAGCTTTCCATTCATTAATTGTTATCTAATAATGGACCTTCTATAACTTCCTGTCAAACATGTAAATCTTTTAAGTTTCAGTTTCTAATCAGTAATATTAATGGATCATTTTTATCAGCTAAACAAATATAGATTTCCCAGTATTTGTTGATTTTCATCACTGGGGTGTACTGCATCACCTAAAGCCGAAGATACCTACAGCTACATAGTCATAATGTATGTTTATAATAAAATGAAATAAATTTAATCTGTGCGATTATGGTAGTGTCGGAATATGAGATCATCATTGCTTTGTGCGGGACCCTGCTTCACTTAGTCATCATGAAGTGATGGTGAGGTGTATTCCTACCTTGCTGGTATATTTGCAACTTCTCCCTTATGTTCTGTGTTAGCAAGTCTTATATCTTTCTGAGACAATCCTAGCAGCTACCTTTATCCTTTTCTTCTGTCATAGATTATATTTATTTGCTGCTGTAGGAAACAAATTATTAAAGAGATAAGTCATTATTTGTGTCTTGGAATGTAAGTAATTCATACATTTCTAGAGACGACATACTACGTTCACAATCAACATCGTCATCTTTACATTTATTCCCTCATCCTCACACATGATTGTTAGTATTACATGTTTGAATACATTCGTATTCTGTGAATATCATTTCAATCAACCTTTCCAACGCTACCTTCTTGTCTGACTCTACAATTATATTTTTGTCGTCATTGTGTCTATCTAACTAATATTATAAATGCGAAAGTTTGGATGTTTGTTACTCAATCACGCCAGAACGGCTGACGGATCTTGATTAAATTTGGAACAGACATAGATTATAGTCTAGAATAGCACATTAGCTACTTTACATTCCGGGAATATGTTCCCTAGGGATCATGCGGGCGAAGCCGCTGGTAGAAGCTAGTATTTTATAAATTTCTACATTGTTACCTATGTTTCCACGTATTCATTACTCACTTAGGGCAATTCATTGATTCGTCATAACTTACCTGAAAACAAAAAAACAAACATTATTAGTATATTCTTTAATTAAACACATAAAAAGATAATTTATCAAAAAATAAAAGTAATTATAAAGAACTATGAAAATATAACAATGCTGAACAAAAAAGTATTGGACTCCCACTATTGAATAGCGACCTCAGTGAACAAGAGACGTAAATTGAATGAATAACTAACGCAATTACAATCGTAAAAAAGTGTTTTAATATATATTGTTAACTATTTTAATGTTTTTAATATACTCTACAATACGGTCAAGGCCTGTACGTATTCATGACCATTTATAATACATTGCTTTGAAAAAAAAAATGGCAATAAAGCTAAGAATAGCTATTACAATAGGTGTTATAAATAACAAACCATTATTGTGCCTGCTTAATAAAGTTTAACGAGGTAAGTTAAATATTTATGTATTAGATTAAGACGCAGCAGCTCGTCTAGTGGACGTCTTACGGTGAAAATGGCGATAAAAATCTTGTAAAATTGAACACTCATAAATTTTTTTGCCCACAAGGCATTGATATAAATGCCACAAGGACTCATCGGCAAAATACATGATAAATGGATTATGGGTTTCAATTGCAACCGAATTAGACAAAAACTAATCCAATACTACTTTTCAAAATCACAGTTAATAAAAACTCTAGAACAGTTCATTAAACATTCTAAAATTCAAAGAGTTGTTGAACCTGAATCAAGCCGATGAAAAACGATTGAAAAGCCAACTCATCGATAATTGCTTCACCAGGCATCCACCGAACTTAGTCTGGCTCAAGTCTGGGCAAATGGAAAATAGATGTTGAAATAAAAATGGTGAAGAGATTTTGAAAGGTTCTCGAAGTAATTATTTTAGAAGAATTGACGATTTGTCGAACTTTTTTTTATTATAAACTGGATGCGATTACTATTTGAAGAATTGAAGAGATTGATGGATGACTCCTGTATTTTTTTTTTTTGTCCCACGGCTGGGCAAAAACCTCTCCTTTCTCCTTCCAAACGTCTCTGTTTTGGGTTTATTTTTGTTAAATTATTCTTTAATATGTTCATACTTTTTTATAATTTTTAAGTCCCTTAACTGTGTTATTTCAATCATTTGAATATCAATACAATCAGTGAGCTATATGTCATCTAAATTAATTAGAATCATATTAATACAAGATAGTAAGCTCTCTCTAGAGAACCGAGTCACGGTCGGCTTAGCACGTAGGTATGTTTACGAGAAAATTAATGAAACTAAATAGATTTCGGGTCTAGAAATTACTGGAAGGAGCTGGTAAAAATTGAATAACTCTTTGACTATTTAGTGACTTCCTTTTTAACACTATCGTGATGTGAGCGAATTTAGGTGCAGCTGATACTTCTGTTAACAAGTATATTTGAAGGGCTGCAAAACAAAGAAAGACTAAACTCTATAGCAGTGTGTGGTAGAAAGAAGACTGCATGAATGATGACCATGATGCTTTTTCAATACATTTAATTTTGTGCTTATCTACGACCAACATGCAAAACTTTATGTCTATAATTTACTACGCAAGCCCCCTACCGTTACCACAGCTGCAATAGCAGTAGCTACACCAGTTTCTGTAGCAACTAATAACGAAACTGTTGCTACAACAAGTTTCATTCCAACAACAAACTTGTAACTAGTTACATACTATTGACAAACGCTCATAAACCCTGCCAGGAGCATTACGGTCCGCCTTTGTACCTATGTGCTTGAAGTCCACAATTAACTTCGCAAAATAATTCGTAATGTTTTCAGGACCTTTCTAGTGCCTCTAGATCGAGGACTAAGTGCTGAGACTAACGAGGGAGACTCTAAAATGGTTTACCTACACCAAGCTGTAATCAATAGGACGCCTAATGAACGGTAGGATGAAATACGACCTGAGTAATTAACGAAGTGATTTGTATTGCATAAAAGTATAATCTGGAATTTCTGCTAATAAGCCTTTCTAAATCATGACCAAGTCCATGGTAGTATCGATGTTGTGATAAAAATTTATATAAATGGAAAACAATTGCCAATCGCAACTATCTTAAACTGAATCAATATCAAATCGAAACAAGCAACAACAACCTACAGACTAGTAACCATTGAATTTCTCGAATGGTCTGGTAGCCATAAATCCAGATCCAATCTCTCAGTATTGCGGTTACTCGTAACCCACTCCTCTCGTACAGACAGCCGAGCCAATGGTTCTGTCTGTACATAACTCTTCAAAAGATAAACGGAATATAATTAAGATCAAAGAACTGGTTACACAAAGCAGTCTCTCAAAGGACTTGCTAAGTGCAATTAATTCTTCGATTCTTTTCTCGATTTTTTTCATTTTTAGGTCCATTTCTGTACAATAGATTAAATAGAAAACTAAGTATTTATAAGTTAAATTATTATAGCTGTAAAAAAACAATTTTACAATATTTACAAAGCATTTCTTACGTAGAGACAGAAGATCTTCTTTCGGTCTGTAAGTAAAACTTGTTGTGTCCTTTTATTTTTATTTTTTTAATTGTAGTCATTTGATTTATTGTTAATTTATTATTTTAAGCTAATTAGGTTTAAATAAGCACTTTCTAGCCTGAAGCACAGGTTTATCCTAGTTCAGGCAAATTAACTATTGTGTTCTTATAACTGTAAGTCATCTGTAATGTAATGTGCCGCTTGTATAAATAAACGATATATATATATATTCTCAACAACTTGCAACTTTGTTTACTGTTAAGAAAGGGAAAGATGATGAAGTTATAGACGTCTTGACTTTCAGAATACTTGGAGCCGGCATAATGGTGTTCGCTGCTAGTCAATATGGGAGCATTGATAACCTTCAGAAGCTTCGAAAATATGTCAAAGAAGATGCACAGGTAATGATAAAAGACAGCTAACTAACTTATAAAATTCTGGCATTGAAAACAAACTCTCAGGGTTTGTTACATTGCATAACTTTCTGGTCAAAAAGTTTCGATCTGGCGTACGGCCAATAATCTCGAGATCATGAAGAACCGATATAACTTCGTGAATGAAGATTCAAAAAACTTTGGTTTAACAAATCTTTAAGAGACTCCATTATAAATACATTTGCAGAAAATAACAAGTGACATCAAATCTTGGAAAAGGAAAAGTGTTTATTTGCTTTCAAGAAAATTTGTCGTAAGAAAGACAAAAATCAGAGGTCGAAAAGAAATACTAGTAAAATAACACCATGCCTTAATGATGATATCAAGTGAGAAATTAATATTGGAAGCTGGGGCTTGTTTTGTAAGATATTCTCTTTTTTTTTATTCAACATGTAGGGAAACCGCTGCTAATTGAAAAAAGGATAGAATAAAAAACCATGAGAATACTCCATTACAGAAAAAACACAAAGGGGGCGGCACGAAGCATGATCAATAAACGATTGTGCAATCATAGCGCAGTTAGTTGCGCAACCAATGCATTACACAAGTAAACACAACAAAATTTCTAGGTTTAACAATTGACATTAAATTAGATTGGAAGGCACACACGGAGGAGCTAACCAAACGAATTAGTAAGTCTGCCTATGCCCTTTACAAACTTACCTCAGTGATGAGTGTGGACGCTTTAGTCACAGCATACCATGGCTTGGTGGGTTCTGTTCTGAGATATGGTGTTATATTTTGGGGAAATTCAACCAACAAGGAATTAATCTTTAAAGCACAGAAAAAGTGCATCAGGACAATGTTTAGATTACAGGTCATAGATACGTGTAAACCGTTTTTTATTAAATTCAAAATATTGACTTTTCCATGCATGTATATTTTTGAGGTGGCTGTATTCGTCAAGACCAATCCTAAGCTGTTTAAAAAAATGTCAGAAATTAATAGCCGAAGTCGAAGGGATAACAGTAGCTTATGTGTAAGAAGGTCCCACACGGCATTAATGCATAAAAGTTTATTTTGCATGGCTTCAGTGATATTTAACCACTTGCCACGGTCAATCAAAGAATTGAACGTTAGCTTATTTAAGAAACGTCTAAAATCCTTACTGGTGACCAAAGCATATTACAGTATTTCGGAATTTTTAACAGACAATAATCTTATCATTGAATGTTGACATGCTAATAAAATACAATTATCGTTTGATCTTGTTTACATAATAATTCTGTATATTGACATTCATATTGTATAAAATTATAATTTAAATTGAATTTAGTATTGTATATTGACATTTGATCTGTATTTTGACATTAGAATGTTTGTATTGACATTAGTATTGGATAATCTTATTATTTGTTTTCAAGCGCTCTGACATTGTACTAATTTGACATTTACTTTTTTATTCTTATTTTTATTGACATTAATTTCTTTGCGATATTTTTTAATTCATTTTTATTAGGCAAACCTCAATTTTTTTATTGTCCAGACAATTGTACTAACAAAAATTTGTACGCCCTCTGGCATAACATAGCGCTCTCTTTATTAACAATTAACAACTATAACTGTACCTATGTTAAACAAATGAATAAATGACTTATGACTTATGACTTATGACTTAACCATGACGCTCCGACGCTCTACAACTAGGAGCCCATGTCAACATGGTGATATCACGCAGATTATCTTGTGCACGGTCATTTGCGATCATCGAGGTAAACTAGTGTGAATGACGATTTGACAGTATCTCACGTGTAAGTCCACGCGATGGGTTGACGTAAGATGGGGATATTCTAAGAAACAGGTGAAAGAATATTGAAGCTTGTGTTTCTACATATATTTTAAACAAGGGATCATAAGATAACTGTTCCATCTATTGTCTTAGTGTGCTATTAATGTGGTTTATGTATGAGGCATTAAAATATTCTTCAGACGTCTACCAACCGACTGACAACCTTTTAGAGAGTGATGAAGTACACATGGCATCATTATATACAATAAACCTGAAAACTAGAGAAATGTACCAGTTGATTCGTACATTTTCATCGGCTAAATACTAATATGGTGTGTACACAATAAGGATTTTAATGATTTTCAAATAACCCTCTTTAACAGGCTACTTTTTATTAAGACTTATTGTTATATTCCTCGCTTAGTCTCCAGTAAAATATTTCAATTAATCAATAACAGTATCAAGCCATTAACCAATCTACCGCAAGTAACCATTCAACTCATTGTTCTGCCAACTAACGGGTTCCAAAACAACACGCACGGAAGTGTATCGCCAGGTTGCCAAAAACCTGGCAATTGTCGTGTAGCACCGCTGACTTGCTGTCCCACTGGCTAGTGGCAACGTTTCCGGTTTAAACGCGTCATTGGGACGTAAATACCGTGGTTCGACGACCGACCCACAATCAGTGTGATTACCTGTAACTACAGACGACGCTGAAATACAGTGACAGTGTTAATGAACTGTAAGTAATTTTACTATTGTGGAAATTAGGTTGAGAAATTGTTTACGAAACGGACATAATTGTTTTCCTATTTCGTTTCATGGTGATTCATACTGTGGTCTCTGGGCATCCTAGGCGTTAAATGTTTGAGGAAACTTGATAAAAGTTAGGAACAGATGTCGATAGATGAGACTGATCATTCCATCTCAACGCAGGAAACGTTCTGGTTCCATTTCCCGCATTTCCGGTTCGTTCAGTACTCCGTTTCCTTTCCCACGAGGGACAACAAAAGCGTAAGCACAGAGATAGGAATCTGTGAGAAATACTGGTAACATGGTGTCTACGTGGTCGCGCATTACTCACGTCCCCTGGGGCTCAACCATATATTACCGTCGCGTCGGCGTCGCAAACTGTTTCACCGATCCCTCACGTCACTCTTTCGTATTAGATGGAACATCGCATATCAAAATGTCACAACTTCCACTCCCTTCTTGTTTATACGACATGTAATTTATTGACGATCCCTTAAGATGAAATTTCGTATCAGCCGTGGGTGGTACTGTAACTATGTTGGGTACATATTTGTAGTTGAGCAATATTGGCTATAATCCGATGAGCTGAGCTGAGTTCTCAAGGGAGATCAAGACGATATATTACGCGAAATTGTGGAACGTACGGATCGTTCTGTTAACCATGTCCAGGCAGGATACACTCTAATGATAGATGAAACTGCCAGGGATATGTCAGCCTTCAGTCACATTTCAAAACACGTCAAAATAACCCTGTTCATGGCAGAAACAGCGAAGATAAATACAGAAGGGAACTATAATTTTGCACAGTATTCAGCACATCATTAGGGATGGTCCACACCTCATAATCACGGCGAGGCATACAAGCAGTGTTGCCGTATCATTGGTGAGGCAAACCGAAGCATAGCAAGCTTCGGTCGTTAGGCGAAAATACCAACGTGTAATCACGATATCGTCAGATTAATTACTACGTGTATTGCATATCGCTGGTGATATGGGATCAGAAGATAGATAGAGAATATTTATGAATTGAGCTTGGAAATTGAGAGGAACGAGTGCAAAAATACTGAAAATCATTGTGTAACAAAGTAATCGATAAAATTGGTTTATCGTCTATTTAAAGACCGATAACTTAATTCCGTCGCAGACTCGTATCATTTTTTATTAGGACATCTATTTTTATGAAAAGTGCTACTTGACTTTCAAACCATCATACGATAGAGATAGCGAAACAAAACAAAATCCACGTAGACCTTATCTGGTGACCATCAAACGCTTCAAGAGCAAGTAAAGTAAAACAAATGCTATCCGCCATATTTGTGTGCTCAAACTAGTTGGAGTAGCGTCAACGGACTGACAAGGCAGCCATTACGGGCCATCGAACCAACTTATCTCGCTGGACAGCCTTACATGTATTGAGTTCTTATCTTTTTACGTACTTTTAAAGTTATTTAAATTGTGTATTTGTTTTGCTGCTTCCTTAATGAGGCTTTGTGTGTAACGACCCATTTGTTAATTAAACAATTAGGGGACAAGGACTAGTTAATTGGAGATAGGGGTAGCAATTTATGACCTTTGTTACAGTTGGGTATGCCTCGGTTGCTATGAACACGATATTTATTTTGAATTCTGTTAAATAAAAAGTGAGACCTAAGCAAAGAAACATCAGTAAACTTCTTATTGATTGAAATTGAATCCACAGTGACGATGGAACTACACAACTGCTCATCCACCTAAACATTGAAGCCTATCAATCACCGATCACTCAACAGGCCTAAAGACAATTTAATTTTACATTTATAGGCAAAGTTAACGTTGGAAGACTTTCTAAAAGTATACGCGAGAGCACTTGTTGCGTAATGCCTACAGTCTACATGATCCTTTCTAACTGATGTGAAAGTGCTGGATGCTGGGCCAGCGATCAGTCATATTTTGCTGATGTCCAGTGAAGATAACAGCATTGTGCTGATATTTGGGCCGCAAGCAAAAGGATTGAGGACCTTTTGCAGAACTTGGATAGTATTGACAAGACAAAGATATCTTATAACTAATTAATTAGTTTAAAAATGGGTAAACAACTAAACAATCGAAATAAAAAATAAGCGTAATAGAGTTCTTCATTTGGTATCACAAAATGCATCGGATGACATCAAACAAAAAAATCTAAATACAAGATAATGAGTCAAAGAAACATTATGAATACCAATTCACTTGTGAACGACCTCAAAAAGGTAAAGAAACAATCAGACGAAAGGATTAAATATAAATATTACAGGCTTCATATTCGTCAAACTTAAGGGCAGGACAGACATAGACAGGCGTTTTATTATCCCAGGCTGAAGCCAATGACTCGAATAATGTTTCGTCTGGGACACAATCAGTCGCACTAATTAGATAAAAAGTAATAGGAGTGGAAGTAAAAGTGTCAATTTATTATTAACACGAAATCTCTTTAATGCCATTGATTAGTTTACTAGATTTGGCTTGATGAGCGTAATTATTAGTATTATGAGGGAGAAATAAGAAGACTGTATCGCTTAAGGTGAATGCTCCAGCCAGCCCGCGAAATTCAAATGTACAATAATCAACATACAACCTAGCACTGGCCTGCAAATTGCAAAAAAGCAAGGAATTTTGAATTTCGCGGGCTGGTTGGAGCATTCCCCTTAAAGATCATTCCAATTATTTCCACGACACACGTAAAAAAAAAGAAAAAAGCCATAAATTCAATTCAACTGTGCCAGATATAAAAAACAATCATATTAAAAGATACAAATATTTTTTTAAACATAGAGCAGACGGAGAAAAACCTTTTCATAATCCCAAATAAAAGCAACTACGCACTTCAACAAAGTGTGTCAGTGAGGTCATAGCCCCAGATTTGGATATTTCACTATCTACCTTAATATCGCGATAACTTATCAATTGCAGGAATAATAACACCTCTCTTATCAAAAAACTTGTTTTCAGTTCCGTCTCAAGATAAAATTGTTTGTCTATTTGCACATTATTAGCAGTTCTTTGTAAGCCTTCCGATGATAAAAGATTGCGGGAATGCCACCCAAATTGTGCACTGAAAGTCTAAACGCAGCGTCAGACGAGCGAAGGTCTGGCTGTGACGTTACCAATATTCTCATGTCCAGCTATAGACTACCATTAGGTTATTAACTTAAGAGTAGTTGAGATATTGTTTTACAATCTTGGATCTCAAAATATAAGGAATAAATACTACCAGCCATGTATGGATAGATTTAGAATATTTAGATCATAACTTGTTCAATATCTTAAGCCAAAGCTACTCGACTTGTCACACCCAGGTCCTACTTTTACCATGTTGAAGCCCATCTCTTTGGTCTCCTTCAGTTTTATCTCAGCTAAACTATTTGCTTCGAATCTACAGTCACAGATTCGTCAAAAACATTGCTTACGCAACATCCAAAGACAAAAGAAACATCATCGGTACGTATGCGACATTATCTTGATAACTATTGTATTGTAGCAGATGGACATTCACACGACGGACGTGATAAAAGCAAAGTCAAAACAAACTCGACCTGAGGATCCAATGACGCGAAGGACGACTGTCTAGACTTCAGACAACTGCCTCGAGTAACCTCAACTGGTTAGGAATCTGGAGTGAAGTGGTTTAGCTTAAAAAGCACGTCACAAATGTATTTCTTCAAATGTGACTTTGGGACTGAATGTCATGTTGCGACGTCCCAAATAAGTTGGGGTAGGGGCAAAAGAAAAATGTAGATAATATTTATATTTAATTTAAAACTCTGAATTTGGATATCACCACGTGCATAAAATTAAACATTGCACCGGATACCACGTTGATAGAAAAAAAATTTGTACAATTCAGATTTTGATAATGATTGAACTAAGTAGCTGATAATTCAAAGTATGTGAAGGTAGATAGTAGATTGCGAAATAAGCTGAGATAGCTATAGCCAATGAAGTACGTGTGTCATAAGGGTAGAAACCTGCTGCTTTACGAAGCACTTGCTACGATTTGTACCCGTTAGTCTCTCGCTTTCTCCACGTCCTCAGCTCACAGCTTCCATTCAAGTGCAGATACACTCGTGCACTATTGTCAACAGCTGTTCATTTGCGAGTGACGCTGTAGCTTCTACCTGCTGAGCACCATTCACTTTATTTCCTGTATTCACTTTGCTCACCAATTCATATCCGCAACAATTTAAATCTTAATTGAAGTGATTAGGGCCTTTCTACAAACAAATTTAATTAAGTATAACTTTTAAAGATTTGAGAATTTCAGGACTGCTATTTTCTAGATTCTAGTTCCAGTTAGTAAAATAGAACTTAGACTCGTCATATTCAGTTCGCTGACCTCTTATAAAGGCCATGTCTCACCGAGATGACGTTACATAGCCAGGAGGCGTGACGACTAACCGCAAAACCAAATACTGTAGCAGAGGAGACCTGAGACAGATATTCCAGGGCTAAAGCAATCCGCTTTAAATACTCGTCCTCAGCACAGATCTGCTAAATCCTACATTTGAAGTTGTGAAACGTTTTCGGACACCCACATTTGGAAATCGTACAAATATATCGAATGCTCTGCGCAAACTGGATTATTCGCGAATGGCCCAACTAAGTGCGAACCGCACTTAACCGGTATCTGAATTGAATACGTACCGCCGCCATTTTGTGTCATGTGTGATGTGAGTGCAACTGTTTTATTACTTCTAATCACTTCCCACACAGGGTTCAAGGGAGTTAGCAGAATTGACAACAGAGAGACGAGAGGTTCAGTTGAATAGCTAAATCAAGAGATGAAATAAGAAAAGAAATGAAATAACACAAGAACTTTTGGAAGTTCTTGTTTTGGAAGTTGTTAGTTGATTTTGGAATCATAGATTTATCTTCTTTAATTTTATTTTTGCAAACAAAAAAAAAACAATAAAAACGAATGATATGGTGACCTCGAAAGTGGCTCAAGAAGAGCCATTAAAGATAATAATATTTTCATCAAAATATTCCTATAAACAATCCCAAAATAATATGTTGAAATGGCCTTCTGGCCTCTGGTTTGCCAGTCACCACTCGTTCAGAATTCTAATTTGATCAAATCTTAGCAGCGGAAAACTAAATAGCAAACTAAATGTAAATAAACTACAAATTGAATAATTGGGTATCGACTTAAAATATAGTATTTTATTGCTCCTGGCAGAAAACCTACAACTTGAAAATGAGTTTTATTTGTTTTTAAGAATTTTGACTCGACATTTGGATTCCACCAAACTTAGTTATTGGCCTTTCTGGAAAGTACAGAACTTTCTTTCTTTCTTAGCCTCCAACTTCTTTCCGCGCAAAACCTCGAGAATTCGTATCGTAAATTAAAACCGAGTAGTGTTTGTTTGCCGGCGAGCGGTTCGCCTTGAGCTGCGCGGGCGCCGGTCGACCTCAGCCACACTTCAGTACACAACGCGCGAATTGAACCTTTTTATTGTGTTGTCAACGCGCCCAGTGATTCAGACTGAGATATTTTGAGTGGAGAGAATGATCAAACGAGTGTCTTTGTAATGAAGTACCTCCGTCTATATAATGATTTCAATGAAGACTTTATTAACCTCTTGACAAATTACAAAATCTATTTACAATTCTCTAAGCAGTAATGTCACAGCTTGCGTCACTGCCGTTCATTGCCGTTCAGTGCTCTGTCGACAAGTGCTACTACTCACAAGTTACAAGGCAACTCTCCAAACGGTAGAAGAAATAATCGGTTATAAATATTGCACGCTTGGAAGACGCCAAACATGCACCTTTTGCATTTTTCTAAAGAGTGAAAACAAAGGTCGAATTAAGAGGAAAATCGAGCGGATCGAGCAAAGTGGTCAATGTACTTTTTTACAAAAACGTAGAAGACGTTACACTATTAAGAGACATGGTTGAATGGACTTTGCCATGCTTGAAGGGGTCGCAATATAAAGGCAAACGAAATATTCAATAACCCGCATTCAAAACAAACTGATTCAGCACTTAATCATGCAGACTAATTTGCGCTTACACATTTAATCCAGTCCCCGGGAGCCCTATAGCTGCCACAACAAACATGTCAAGAGAACGGGTGGCTAAAAAGATAAGTGCGTATGCGATGCGTCGCGGTCGGTACGCCTCGTATCCGGCGCGCGCGCTGATTCAGAGCCGAACAAAGAATATAAACAAGCCGGTTGATACATTGTATTGCTTTTTGTACCTTATTGAGGCGGTCGAAGACAAATTATAAGCGATTTATGGGCTGAATTTATGTATTATTTTAAAGTTGAAGATAGTGGGAGGAGGAAACGGTATAGAAATTGAAACAATCGAGGAGACCCTTTGCCCAGGAGGTGATAGAATATGCTTTCAAAAAACAAAAAGAGAGGGAGCCTTCAGTTTTATGGTAGCAGAGTAACACATTGCTTGATTTTTTATTATGAATGTATATTTTAGCAAGAAATTAATAGAAATATAATTTTGAGCTTTTGAAGCAAAGCAGTGCTCTTTCACTTTTCTTATTGAGTCCTTTCGTAGCACATAATTTGACGCACAGTATACCGTCCAGATAAATAAAATCATCGAACAAAGAGTTATGGCGTCCATTTCCAAGTACTGGTACATAATCATATGTGAGACACGACATGTGACGACATGTCATGTGTTGACGGCACGGTTGGTGCAGTGGTTGAGCGATCGACTGCTGCGTCCTGTTTCGTGGGTTCAATTCCCGCACGGAACAAATATTTGTATGGCCTACAGATAGTTGTTCCGGGTCTGGCTGTTTGTGTTTGTCACTTTGTATGTTTGTAAACGCACCCACGATACAGGATAAATTCCTAGTGTGGGGCAACGTTTTTTTTTAAAAAGTAAGTAAGTAAGTAAGTACTATGATGTTAATGAATGCCCTGATACTCACAATCATAGCGGTAATTGCGCAGTAATTAGTTTACGCTCAAGGTGACAGGTAGTGCTATTTGCAATCATTACATAATCTACAGGTATTACAGCGGTTGATTACGGGATAGACGTTCTCCATCTATAAATATTATAAAATTAAAATAATAATACTAGGAGGCTAGAAGTAGAGCTTAAGCGACAAGTAACTCTTTGCAAAACTTTGAATTTTGTTAACAACTGTTACATAGTTTAGATTTCACCAAAGCTTTCGACAAGTTGAATCATTGCTGCCCTAATAATGACCACAACAGAGAAATAAATCAAGGAATTCTTTCGATGGTACAGAAGACAGGAGTCTCTTTCTTCAAAATCATGATTGGTCAACAAATTTCTAATCACAGTTTTGTCACCAGTAAGTGACGATCCTATTGACCATACTCTCTTCACTAGCCTTAAATTGAC
The DNA here is from genome assembly GCA_963859965.1 of Ceramica pisi. Lineage (NCBI taxonomy): Eukaryota > Metazoa > Arthropoda > Insecta > Lepidoptera > Noctuidae > Ceramica > Ceramica pisi. The sequence continues at coordinate 24,035,368 of OY982540.1, read as the reverse complement.
TTCAATGACAAGCAACGATTTAAAGACAAATAGTGCCCTATTATTTGTAAAGAATACAAATACAAAGCATCCTAATATCGGGTCGTGGAAAATTCTACAGTAACATCTATTAATGGTTTATTTACACTTCGATTAGTTAAGTAATTAGCAAGTTAAAATTAGAAGCATTGATTACTTTACAAGAGCTGAGTAAACTTCTCTTATTTGTGTCTATTCGTGCTTCTGTAGTATCACTCTAACTAACCGTGCTATCCACTGATGATACTCTGATGTCTTCGTATTATGTTTTTTTTTATATATATCGTAACAAGGATGTAAGAAACATTAATTTTCATGTCCTTTACGTCATTTGAACCCAAAGAACCAATACTGGCTACCTGTACTTAAGGCAAAGACCTTATCAAGTTTCTTAATAATCTCTTATGCTCCATCATCTTCTTATTATATTCTTGTCTCCTCTGACTATATGGTCATAAGCCTTCTACGTCAGACCAGAACGGGTTTGTTAAATAGTCTATATGTTTTTGTATGTACGGAGCGGCCACTTTAGTTTTTGGAGCATGTCACATGACCTGAAGATGTAGGTGCTACCGTGCTACCTGCCTTTTTATAAGCCTCCCCGGTTTTTGACCTATCTTATTATAGAATTTTTATTTGCTTAAATATTCTGGCAGGTATCGATTTGATGTGTCAATAAACTAATATGTAGATACTTGAATTGATGGCATATTTTTGTTTAAATCAATATTAGCATCAAACAGGATGCGGTGGTAACCAAACTCGCAGATTGTATACATTTTAAATTAAAGCATATCACAAAACGCATACAAACACATTCATTTAACAGAGGTTTATCACACTAATGACAACATTGGTATAATATGGCAACAGATGATCCAGACTACAGTTAATTAAAGGTACAAAAAAATAACTTATCAAACCTGTAGCCATTTCCTTCCGTTATCGCTTTTTAACGAACAAGGTTGATGCATGAGGAAACAACAACGAACAAGGAACATGTACTTAAACAAAATATCATTATTTTCCTGCCGTAGTAGGTACCTACAGGAAAAAACCTTAATTCGAATAATTATTACAAATGATATGTAAAAATCGATTAAGGTTATACGACTATTAGTCTGTTGAAAAGTAGGCTATCATATCAGGCAGAGACACATGTGTCTGTTTTGTTTCTGATAATACTATCGACATACAGAACTGCATACGTGAATCGCATTTTGCAATACACAATATCAGAAAGTGATTATTTGATGCGGCAAGATGCATCTGAGCTAAAGAAATGACTGACTGAAGCGAAGGTCGTGCTCGTAGCAAAAGAGGATCTCCAAGTATATTTTAAGTAAGAACAAAAAACATCGCGGAGAAAACCAGTTCCAGCTCAACTACCTGCAAGAGCCACTGCAATCACATAAGCAGCTACTTTCAGTTTTCGTAAACAACAGGATTCCATACCTCAGTAAATCATATCAGAAAGTGAACAATTACATGAAACCGAAGTTGCAATCATTAGAAGAAAGTGACCACAGGCTGTGGAACAGCAACAGCAAAACAATCTTGCTGCAATAAGACGGCAAATAAACTGGTTTCGAAGCCGGTCCGGTAAACAGTTCCAAGTGGACTGACCACAGATTATTGTGAAACGAATCAACTGGTCACTCTGTATTTAATCACAGCTCTATCAGTAATTGAATTATGTATATGTTGAGTTACACAACCACAGATGTTTTGATAATCTCGGTGACAACCATTGACTTGACAGCAGGGTCAATGCAAATTTCTGACGTATTCAAGATAAGTATAATATTATTAGAATCATTCGACATTGTTGGCTTATACTTAGTTTATATTGGTCCTATCAATATAATTTAATAGTGAGTATCGTTCAACTGGAAGGGTTTATTATTTTAAGCAGCTGTATTCAACATTATTACTAACTGAGGGTAGAGTTGTTTTTTTTTTTTCAGAACCTGCATCAGTATTTTTGAAAATTAGCTTGAGTCTTGAGCTGTTCTCGCTTGACTTATGTAGAGAAAGTAATGTTAAACATTATCTTATTTACATGACAGCTTTACCACGACATGCTTCTATATGACCTTTTCCAAGATATGGAGATTTTTCTCAACAATTCTCCATTCTGAATAATATAGAGTGCATCGGCTTCAAAATCATTCAAAAACAGGTATGTCCAATGTTTTGTTTTCTAATAATACTAATGCAAAGAATTCGTCTCAATTTAATAGAATTGGAAAAACACAATCGAGTGCAATAAACTTGGATAAATTAAACTTGGATGAATGATTCTCCATCTTGCATCTGTTCTGTATCTCAAGGAATGTCACCAGCAAATGGCTCGGTTTTGTATATTTTTCTGAATTCTGAGAAATAAAAGATGATGCGAATCTTCACTGCTTATTTTTTTTTTTTTTCATGGTAATGTGTCTAGCTATTATTTAAACAATTAAGCTGCTTCCAGACTACGCTAAAATATAATAGCATATTATAGTATAGAGCTCATAGCAAGGCAATATCGCGCACCATACATTGTTATGGACACGTTCACACTGTAACTGTACTATACAATATATTATTGACAATGTATGGAGCGCGATATTGTTGTGCTATGAGCTATACACTCTATGCTATATATTAAAGCGTAGTCTGAAACCAGCTTAAAAACTATGCAAGTATCGTACTAAACTAGTTTTTAATTAAAATAATTGCATACCATAACTAGTTGATCCAAATATTAGTAATTCCAAGGTTTCAATGCCTTGAAGAAATGTAAAACATGTTACTAATAAATTAAATAACATGGATTTTTGCTTCTTTCGTTTACTATTAATCAAACAAGTCCGAAATATAAAAAAATAACTTACCAACTTATAGGTTATCTGTAAGTAAAGAACCAAAAAAACCAAGTCCTTATAAATTACGCATAACAAGATTGATAAAAACATGCCACTACCCAAAATCACAAAAAAAAAAACGATCTTAATTTTTATCATAATAATATTGTTATTAACAATTGTAGATACCAGTGTTATTATTATACAAAAAAAGCTTGATTTTGGGAAATTTAAATAAGACCGTTATGTCAATGCCTAACGTATTTATTACTGGTTTACACAGTAAACATAAGCATATTATTTTGTTTATTGAAAATAATATTTTCAATTAACAAAATAATTTACTTAAGATAACGATTAGCTATAATTTACTTATGATTAACTCATTTAGATAAAGCTTTCAATCGACAAACAAATATATTGTTAACTAGCTAATCCCCGCGGCTTCGCTCCCGTCAACTGGCAACTTTTTCTTACATAAGAACCGTCTCCTGGTAATAACAAACACAACAAACAAAGAATTAGCGAAATCGGTTCAGCTGTTCTCGAGATTTGCGCTTAGCAACACATTCAGCGATTAATTTTTATATTATAGATTATATTGACACATACTTTCTAGAACACCTCAAATTATCCATTTTCTATACAAACAGCCGATATCTTGTAGATTTCATAACAGGCGATAAGAAATGCATACATCATAAGTACAATGAAAGTGTCACAAACATTCCCTTATCAATTACAACGAAGGAAAAACAACTTTATTACGCGGAGATAAGATACGGGGGGAGCGCGAAAAATAAGTTGTTTATGTTCTCACGATAAGAACACGCAATCATACTAGCATTCGTCTGAAGAGACAATAAGTACACAATTATAGACCATAAGTGTCCATTAAGATATTGATAATGGCTATTAATACAATTACATATTATTTTCCGCTGTTTCTCAGTCTGACACTCAATAATTGCAACGTCATCATATCATCATCTGCCTAGCCTTTTCCCAACTATATTGGGGTCGGCTTCCAGTCAAACCGGATTCAGCTGAATACCAGTATTTTACGTGGAGCGGCAGCCTACCAGACCTCCACAACCCATTTGACTGGGTAACACGATACTCCTTGGCAAGACTGGTGTCAGATTTTCTGGCTTCTGACTATCCATAACGACTGCCAAAGATCTCGAAATGACAACCGGGACCAACAGCTTAACGTGCTTTCCGAGGCACGTAGGAAACTCGATATGTTCAGATGGTCACCCATCCACAGACCAACCTCGGCAAGCGTTGCTTAACCTTGCAGATCGACCTGTGCGGCTGTTATTATTTAGCCACGAGCACCTCAACAACAACAACATCATCATAATGCAACATTCAATTATTCAAAACTCGTAATCAACATTCAATGTATCAAACGCATTAGCAAAATTCATACCTCAATATCCTCTGTCAACGACCAAACACCAAAAACAATAGTGTCACATAGAAGTAGCACACCAACCCAAAAATCAAATTGCTAATTCAGCATAGCTAGCAAAAAAAGATGGTGAAGCACACCTTAGAACTACTGATAAACCAAAGAATACAGCTGAGGACAACAATGGAAGTGATGCAACTAAAGAAGGGCCTATGTCCGTCACTGGTCTGCTAAAAGCCGATGTGATTGATTGACACGTCACTTCTAATAATACCACTAATACCGATGATAGTATTGTGTGAAATTCTCTCAGGTGCTGATGCAATAGTCTAAGACGTCACACCGGTTCTTTCCTTTTGAGAGGTTCATGTGTAATAGTCTAGCCTAGACGTAACGTCTATGGAATTCCCCTCATAGGATTTTCAATTTGATAGTAAATATTTTGATCAGACCTCAAACGATCGATGATTCAATACGTCCAACATTTAGAAATAAATTAATTAGAATCATCGCTTGTGTCGACAAGCACTCTCTTTTTGTACTTGATGCCATACCAAAAAAAGTTTCACTAACAAATATACCGAACTAAAAAATTATGAATTCAGAGCACAGTAATCTATTTAGAAAATCTAGAGAAGAATAGCAAAACTTTTAAGTAATTAAATAAACTAATGTGAAGTTGACGCCAAGTTCTTAGCCATTTCAGCATCGCTATAACATCATTACGACATTAAATGGATTCATATTGACTTTTCCAACTAATACGAGTCAACAAAGAGATTTAAATGGTATTTATTTGAAAAACGCTGAATAACCTAAAAGGGACATGGAAGAAGACGAAGATGTGTGACTCATATTTCTTAAGTAGGACCAAAATGTCTCCCAATATTTATTTTATTTTCATAGCATTGTGAGAAACTTGTGGAAACAAATCATAACGGTAATGCTTTACATAAATATGTAACAGAACATTAATTATACACAAACGTTATAGAGAAAGTTTCTGTTTGTCCGCTGAATAACAGACTCTTTGGCTTCTGGCAACTTTCTCGACGTAAGTTTAAGTTTACTTCAACTTTGTTTGTTATTTAAATTTAACACAATTTTGCATTTTTCCAGAACTCTTTCGAAAAAGTACTCACCGACAAGATTACATGAATGTTAACGTATACAAATTTTGGAAGACAATAATTTGTTAAACACGTCTTTTTCTTCAAAAACATCCGCAATAATTTCCCACCTGTACAGCACACATCCATCAACTTGCTTGTTTCATTATTTTTCATTGTCCAAAATACACGTTATAAATATTTGTAGGCTGGTTTAAAATTATTTTATTAGTCATTTTAACGACTCATTTGCCACTTATTACAGCAATTGAGTCTTTAAAAGAGATAAGAATATGGAGAGAACTTAAGATATGTACTCAATAGGATGATAACACTGATGGAGACAATAGACATAATAAAGTTAAATACGAAACTAAAATGGGTATCTCAAGTACCTTAGTCCATTTAGAAGGTACACGATTCAATTAACAAATACATCGAAAGGACGACCTCCGAAATGAATGAACCTCATCGACACTTTTTACATACAATACACATTTTAAATCTCCCATAGTGAAAGAAATCTTGGAAGTTCAGAACTGATTTAATTTTTCTGATGAACTCTATGGTCGTCGAATACTAAAAGCATTGAAGCAATTAGGGAACCGCAGGGGTTAGGGGAAAACCATTTACTCATGTAGATAGTATTAGTCAGTTGTCTAATTATGGACATGCATTTGTTGCATAAGGTGCAAAATAAAAATCATAATGGACCCTTTGGGTTGTGAAGACGGCCCATAAAGCCTCTTTTTTGCATCTTCATTGAGATTATCTACATTTGAGCATAGGCCGGGAGCTAATCCTCAGTAATACCTAAGCTGGTTTGGATTGAAAAGCTGTTCTTTGTCTTTCTAATATTCAATACGTGGTCAGGACAGAAGGTAGCTAATATAATACCTTTAATAACATAACAGTGCTCGGCCCACCGTCGCGGAGTCCAACAATAACAAACAAGACAATTTACATACCTATTTCTTTTCTGGTATAATGCCTCTGCTCATCATTGTGAGAATTGGTCGTTCCAAACGCCTGACCCATCTTTATATCACAGCACAGAGATCACAAATAGAAAATAACAAAAAAAAAAACTTTGACAATCAGCTGATTACACCGAACGTAATAAAGCGTTTGTACGCATGCGCGGGCTCATATCACGGGAGACGTGCGCGCCCAGCGGCGTCTCATACAACACTAGTGTTCTGTGCAAAGGCTCGCGGCGTGGAAGCGAGACAGGTAACCTGTGACCGATAAGCTCCTCAGTGACCTACATACAACCGGCATATGAGCGACAGAGACAGCACGACTTCTAGTTGCACAGATGCAGGCAGACACGGTCTGTTTACATTCTGGGTAGGAGCAAAATGGCTACCGGCTGAACGTCTCAACTCAATTCTCAGACAAGTTGCAAAAACAAACTAACACTGTGTATTCTGCTTAGTTTCATCAACGTCACTGTAGTTCTAAGCAAAAATAAGGATTGGTACTTTGCTTCTCCTGAAAATGAGTACAGTGGAAAAGCGAACCAGCTTGAAAATTCAGAGAAAACTTTTCCAGTTAAAAAAGTTTTTGCAGCTCACGATTTTTCAAACAACTTGCAGTTAAAATTCATTTCGTTTCACAAGATAAAACTGAGTTGAATTTCCCAGAAAACTTAAAGACTTAGTTATTAGTTAATCAATCACGTTTCTCGAGACCAGACACTTGTCAGAACCATTAAAATTGAAACGCCACAAATAACCACCGTAAACAATCAAACCACTGTATCTAATTATAATTGCCAATTATACGTGAGGTCAGCAGAAGTCTTTTGACTTGGCATAATGACTTTAGGGAAATCGGGAGACAATCGGAAGAAATTTTTAAGAAAACCACATTTCAGTCAAATGGCCCAAATTGCTGAAGAACTGAAGAAGGCAGATGGTGTTGTACCTTCAAAAGGCTATCTAAAGTTGGTGCGAACATTGAAAGAGAAAAGTTTCCTGGTATTTACATCATCCAGATCCATAATAAGGACATCAGGGCATAAACTTTATCTAATAACACTTTTGGGTCGACAAGAGTCAACATCTTTTGATAAGTCCATTGTCACAGTGCCCTTGACATGTTTAGAATGACGTCAAAACTTGAACAATGCCTGCATATCGAATTGTATTGTGGCAATAACGAATTGAATTGGGTTGAAAACTTGAAAAATACAATTGTGAGAAAAGGTGAGTGTGTGAGTAATGAATAATTAATTGTGATCTCATTTAAAAATATGCTTTCTTTTATCTCAGAATGTTTAAACAAAAGAAATAAACAATAATGTAGATATATCAAGGACAAATATAGAAAGAATCTCTAGGTACAGTTGTGATCGAAGCACCGTTCCCCAAGATGGAAGGTGCAGAGTTTGATTTGATTCAGATGTTATTTTTCACCTAGAAATTTTCACACATTTTTAATTTTAAAAAGATTACTGGAGCATTGCAGAAAAAGGGACAGCCCAAAAAGATAGTAAATGATATATATATACCTTAGTATTTAATTTATTGTCCCATTAATCAAACAGAAGGTAACCATCAATCTAATGGCACTGCCACAAGCTGAGATCTGAAGCTCGATGCACAAGCACAAACCGCAGTGTGATGATAAAACACCGCAGTTGGCGATTCAGCCCATTCCCTAAACAAACGCAGCGGAGTTCTGGATCGCGTTACTGGTGCGACTGAACCGATTGTGGAGCGAGGCAGCTGGAACGCTGCTGCGGTTACCCTAGATTCTCGAAATGTTCAATGTTTGGGTAAAGTGCTGTTGTTTTTGTCAATGAGGTAAGTTCTATCCAAGAAGAACGAGAACTTTATTTTCGTCTTGTAAAATATGTCTCCAATGTGTTTAATTCAGTCAACATTATCAAGTGCATACATATAAGAAATAGCTATTTAGTAATGAGGACAAATACTGTTTCTATAAATAGCAACCGTTTCAAGTAACCTTTGTATCAGAAATAGACATTAGAGAACAAACTTTTAACTGTGTAGCATAGCATGCCTTGGTAGCGTGTCATAAAGATCCAGGAAACCGGTAGTAATTTCTATAGATAAAGATAACCACACTTGTTGATTTAATATCCAGTTAAATCCAGTAACAACAAATTAAAAATCCTTCCATTTCCTAGTTTTAATGGTAATTTGCTTAGATTTTCCGCCGTGAACAAGGGACAAAGACACTCGAAGCGTACCCTACGCAGGAGCTGATAACGACGGCCCTGAGACGATACATGTGGAAATGCTACGTAGGCAGGCACGTATTGCGCAGTTTTCACAAACCCACGACATCGACATGAATATGAATATGCATAAATGGATAAAGAATCTTTGAAGGCATTCCTACAAAATATGGTTGAAGAAATTCACTGCAGTTCCTAAGAATTCAAAGAGTCAGTCATGGATAGTTGAATAGTTGTTGAAAAAGAAAAATTCTCTTACAAATATTTAGGTTATTTCGCCGTGCTCGTATTTCTGTACATTATTGTGAAAGACATCATCATTGCCGAAGCTCTTGTCGAAACGAAAATAAGACAAAACATTGAGCAAGCCTGTGAGGTAGCCCTCACTCACAATACTATTGTTCCTCCAACATTCTGCACGTGGCTTCTGGTTATTGTGTGTGCGTTTGTTATGCTTCTCATTGTCGTCACTTGTGCGTGTTGCAAGACACGCAGTATCTGTTTCTGTGTTGGTTACTTCATTCGAAGTTACATCTACCAAACTTGGCGCTTGTGACAAATGCTTGTTTGCTGGTCACAACCAAAAGATTTACCAATTTTAAATAAATATTGTACGGTATAATGCCATTTGTCACAGGTTGAATACTGGGTTAAGGCCCACTGAAAAAATTGAACACTCCTAAGCATCACCTTGGAACGAAAAACAGTGCTAGGAGGTATGAGATTTTTTATCAATAGGACAGTCCTAGAAATGAAAATTGCGCCATTCGCACGCAAGCGTCTTAGAGATTTTACAACATTCTCAGTAAAGTTAAGCAACCATATATTACAAAGTTAACCTTTACAGGCATCCAATACTAACTCACAGTAAGTCACATTTATAGAGGCCGAAACGTTCGGTAGATAACTACATACAGAAATAAGTTGTCCTTGAAATATTGTTCAGTCAAGTGTGACATGATATTCAAACCAAACCCTGCCTTAATTCTTGAAAAATAGAAGCCAAAGTCGTGCAGAGGCTTCAAGTCTATACATGGCATTTGAAACCGTATTAAAGACGGTATTAATGCCGTGTATCATTAATCCTCTTGGAAGAAAACCTTTTATATTAGTTGCTTGTCATCTGACGCATACTGAAAGAGCCAACTGAAAGTTAATCATAGCTTAGACTGAAGCGAAGGACGTGTATTCTACACAGGGTATAGAATAGATGACATTACTAGACGAACTAGAGAAGTTATAGCAACATTATAATAGTAAAGATACCAACAGATAGTCAGTCACATTCAGTACCAGACATCCTTGAAAAGGGATTGCGGGGTCGAATCCTAAACTCAAACAAAGACCGTAGTGCTCGAGATAGCGACACTAATTAACATAAGTGATATCATAACAGTAATGGACTACCATTGTACTAATCGCTATCAATAGTGAAATGATGACGTAGGAAGATAAGAAGCCTGTAAATGGAGCTGCTACAGGAAAAAAACTGATGGGCCCGTTAGTTCTAAATTCATGGCGCAAAATGCTCAAGCAGTCACTCATATTAATGTCATCCGTGGTTCTAATTATCACATCGGTGCTAACTTTACAGTTCTCAGTTCACCCTTTAAAGATCATAATAATTTAAGCACACTATATATTTTCTCTCTCAGTGCACGTTTGAATGTCATCCGCCTCTATTTGAGTTCACTCTTTGTTTTAAAACGAGTCGTGCGTAAGCGTTCATCGAATACTTGTACATCATCTGCCTAGCCTTTTCCATACTACATTGGGGTCAGCTTCCAGTCAAACCGGATTCAGCTGGATACCAGTGTTTTACGTGGAGCAGCTGCCTACCAGACCTCCACAACCCATTAACTGGGTATCACGGCACTTTTTGGTATGACTGGAGTCAGATTTACTGGTTTCTGACAATCCGTAACGACTGCCAAAGATCTACAAATGACAGCCGGGACCAACGGCTTAAAGTGTTTTCCGAGGCACGGAGGAAACTCGTTATGTTAAGATGGTCACCCATCCACAGACCAACTTTGGCAAGCGTTGCTTAACCGCAAAGATCGACCCGTGCGTCTGTTATTATTTAGCCACGAGCTCCTCTAAACCTAGTAGTACCTACAGTACTTAGTTAACTACTGAGTGATTGATGACGTCCTTGCCGCAAACTTAGCAAGCGATTGCGTCACAAAAGATAAGACATATGTCACTAAAGTCCCAAATTCATATGAGAAAATTGGGTATACCTGTGACTGTGACATATCTCACGGTAGAGCTAAGTATAGTTTCTTAGTACATTGTCTTGCCATGTAAGATGACACAACACGCCATTATCAAAATATGTGATATCAGAACTGGTGAGTAACGAGTTCTAGGAAGATGGTACTGTTAACTTTGTGATTAATTTTAAGAAAGGAAGCTCGTACTTAAGTGTTGATATAAGTAATGCTGTCAATTATGATAGTGTTCTAATGAAGAGTTTCTAATGAAAAGTATATTAACTTTGTATACATTGGCCCCACAATACATTAATTTATTTATTTAAACTTTGTTCAGTAGTGGTATTAATCACCATTCCAATGTATTGGATAATCAATATAGGCAGCATTTCTTCTTCCATACACTTTTAGGGTTCTGCACACAAAGGGTAAAAACGGGACCCTATTACTAAGACTTTGCTGTCTGTCTGTCTGTCACCAGGCTGTATCTCAAGAACCACGCTACCTAGACAGTTGAAATTTTCACAGATGATGTATTTCTGTTGCCGCTATAACAACAATTAAGTACTAAAAAAACCAGAATAAAATAAATATTTAAGGGGGCTGCCATACAACAAACTTGATTTTTTGTCGTTTTTATATGCCGATGGCCAGGTTTTATATACCGTCGTCAAAATAATCAGCTGCTTTCCAGCCATCTCATTTAGCTCATCATAATATATAAAACTCTTCCGTTACTGACTGACTGACGGACAGAAAACGCACGGCATGTAGGTTCCTTGGGGGAGGGTAGCACTAAGAGAGGATTTCCCGAAAAATTCCTACGGAAACGGATACAAACGGGCTATGTGCGTGCGAAGTCATGGACAAAAACTACTCTTTTATAATGTCCGACGACACGGTTGGCGCAGTGGTTGAGCGATCGACTGCTGCGTCGCGTGTCGTGGGTTCGATTCCCGCACGCAACAAATATTTGTATGGCCTACAGATAGTTGTTCCGGGTCTGGCTGTTTGTGTATGTGACTTTGTATGTTTGTAAACGCACTCACGGAAGGAGAAATTCCTAGTGTGGGGCAACGTTTCTTATTTTAAAAAAGAAAAAAGAATGTCCACCCATCCTTTGATCGGATTTTCGCAAAGTGTGGCATAAATTCGGATTTTAGCTTCAAAATAAGGATCTTTAATACTTTGATCTTAGTCAAAAACATATACAACAATAACCATAATGATACCCTTCCTGAATCCTGAAAATCGTCTCTGAGTTACATTGATGACCTACTTTGCTTTGAAAATTATTTGTCAGTTTTTCTTCGAGTTAACATGAATGGAAATAAATTATGAAGTCCGTAAAATCTACAGTTACTGGCACTTCTTGGAAATAAACATTGCAGGCACTTACCAAGCGTGTTTTTCGGTCAAACCGCAAACATGCTCATTATTTGTTTTCTTTATTACAAAGCACTCGATTCTCGATTCTATGTTGTTTGGTTTGATCTTAAAACCAGCCATAGACGATGTTACGAATAATAACAAGTCTTACCTGAAACAAAAAGATAAAACAATTTAGAAAACACGACAATAAATCAAAGTCCGGACAATATTTTTCTTAGATAAAGAAGATGAAGGTTCTTTATAACAAATTAACATGATATTTTATATAGAACGTAAAACAATGGGTACAATTTTGACATATAATAACAAACATTGAACAAAATAACTATATGTATATAAAAATTACACGAGTCTTTCTTTTTCCACATCGATGTAAGCGCCTGAACATTTGGTCATAGCAACTAGTTGGAAATTGTTGCTATTACTTTTGCTTTAGGCGCTTTTTTTATAAAATAGTAGGGAGTTATTATTCGTGGCTAAATAATAACAGCCGCATGGGTCGATCTTCAAGGTTAACCAACGCTTGCCGAGGGTGCTCTGTGGATGGGTGACCATTTTAACATACCGAGTTTCCTCCGTGAATCGGAAAGCACGTTTAACCGGTGGTCCCGGCTGTCATTTGTAGATATTTGGCAGTCGTTACTGATTGTCAGAAGCCAGTAAATCTGACTCGTCTTACCAAGAAGTACTGGTTACAGTTAATGTGTTGTGGAAGTCTGGTAGACCGCCTGCTCCACGTAAAACACTGGTATTAAGCTGAATCCGGTTTGACTGGAAGCCGACCCCAATGTAGTTGGGAAAAGGCTAGGCATATTAAGATGATTACTACGGAGTTATTATTACAGTGATATAGGGGATTCAAACGTTTTATTTACTTTTTAATAACTCTTTGAACAACAAAACAATAAAATAATAACAGCACGCCGTAAATAATATTAATGTCATCACACTCATTACATAGAATTTAAATATAAATCAGAGGTTTAATTGAGCGTTGGGCTACAATGAAACGCGGTGGAAATAGTTGGGTGCGGATTGTTTTTCGAGACTCTTAGCGCCATCTAGCGGGGAACATGAGAACTCATTATAATGCTAAGTGTAATAATTATAATAAAATCAAGTTAATTGTTTTATAAGGGGTCTTACGCTAGGAGAGATCCCTTGTGAGTTTATAGCAGACTAAAGAAAAATCAATTTTTGAAACTACTGCGCAGATCATGGCAGAAAAAATGCTTGTTACAACATTTCTTAGCTACTTTCTCTAACTTCCCCACCTTGGAATATATTTCCACGTTAGCCCGTCTGGCCTTCCGAACAAATCTCGCTAAAAGGGGTGTATGAACTCATTAATCTCCTGTTTTCGCATTCTATATCGCTTCGAGTGCTCTACGAGTAACGCAATGAACTGACTGCAGAGCTAATTCTGTTGTTTGACGTAGATGTAACTAGACGTAGCCATAGACAAACAGGGCTATTGTTACATGTTTAGTATGACTATTAATGCCTTGGTGTGTGCTCGATATGCCAAAAAGCTTACTTTTGGGTGAATAAAGGAACGAGGAAATTCAGCGCTCAGCTGCATTCGGCTAGACAGGCCATTCGGCATAGTTGGGAAAAGGCGAGCAAGATTTTTAACCGACTTCAAAAAAGGAGAAGGTTCTCAGTTCGGCGGGTTTTTATGTCCACCAATTACTCCGAGATCCGATTTGTGTGATTCTTTTTAGTTCGATACTGCATACTTGCCATTTGGTCCCGTAAAAACATTATTTTGGATTAGTAGTTTTTATTTTATGAGCATTTTTGATTATTTCAATTCTTGCGTAGACGAAGACGTCGTCCATGTATTGTCAACTATGTATGTACCATACCCATGTTTGCAAAGCAATAAAATGATTAAGTATGATTATGATTATGACCACTTTAAAGTGATAAATTAAAAAAAGTTTTTACAAAACAATACAAATTACAAAAAAAAAAAAACTAATAAGAAGAGTTTGTTTGTTTGGTTGAACGCTAATCTCGGGAACTATACAAGTCCGATTTGAAAAACTCTTTCAGTGTTAGATAGCCTATTTATCGAGGAAGGCTAGGCTATATATCATCACGCTAAGACCAATAGAAGCGGAGCAGTAATGAAAAATGGTACGCAGACGACGTAGCACGGGTCAGCTAGTAAAGTATAAAATAACATTAAATTTCGGAAGTCGGTGTTAAAAAACAAAGATACAAATCAAGTTATGTTTGGAAGTCAGTTATATTTTTTTGTTGGCCCTGATTTCCAGTAGTATGACCCAATTCAGAATCGTAAGCAGTATTCACTCATTTCTATCCATATGAAGAGGTTTAATCAGCTAGCTGACTCACTTTGTATGATATACTAGGTATCTAGCTACTATTATACCCGCTATCTACATAGAAGATGTATATCAGAGAAGTTAACATGGACACGTACAGGCCATATCTGAAATATATTACAGAACTAATTTGCATGCTGCACTGCAGTATTTAATTAATGAAACATCCGCAAGTAATCAAAACTGTAGCCTACCTATCTGCTATCCCGCATGTGATGCTAAGTCTAAATGAGCGGAATTGAGTTTATTCCTAGAAAAGCTGCTAGGAATTTTTACTCCGGATATGAGAAACATTCCTCTACATTTTGATACTAAAACTGATGCTTAAAAAATGTGTGATGTAACAAGAGTGTCTGTTTAAATTTTGTTTTATAGTCAGGGGCTAAATGTTATTATTTACTGGTGTGTATTGAGAAATCAAAACAGCCTATTAAATCCACTACTGAAATCTTAGGTAGTACTAGTAGTTAGGTAGTCCTTTGAGACAGTGCTACATAATTAACAAGCTAAATCTACTGTTGAAACCGGCCAAGTGCGAGTCGAACTCGCACACGAAGGATTATGTACCATAAACCTTAATTTTTATTATTTGTTTTTATAACGGCAACAGAAATACACAATAGATGTGCGAAAATTCAACTGTCTACAGCTATTACGGATCTTGAGATACCGCCTGCTGACAGACAGACGGACGGACGGACTGACGGCGGTAGCTTAGTAATAGGGTTCCGTTGACCCTTTGGGCACGGAACCCTAATAAATGGGAAAGTTTGGATGGATGTTTGTTACTAAGCAGACTAGAACGGTTAGACGGCTCTGGGTGAGGCTCAGAGACAGTCAATACTCTGGAAGGTGTCACTTTTATCCCGGAAGTATGTTCTCTTGCAATAATTTCAGCATTTTGTGTTGTTTTTAGCCGACATAAAAATATATTCTGATACCCATAATCATAACATGACATCGCCATACGATTGCAAAGGAGATGGCAAGCATAACTAGTGGGTGTGATTCATTATTTGCGAAAAAACCTTATGGTAGGAAATTGTATTTTTATGTAAGTATTGTGTTCACTGTTTTTTATTGTTTGTTAGCTGTATGTCAATGACACTCCATCTGACGTCAAAGAGAGTAATCTAGAAGCGTTAGATAAAATGAAATATGGCTGGGATTAAAATTAATGTCTTCCACAAATCAAAGTTGTTTTCTTGATAGCCACGAGGAAAGAACTAGCGTTTGTTATTGCTAAGTGGGCTCATCTCTCGTGATGATAAAATGAAGATTGAAGACGTAGCGATAAAATGTTTTAGACGTATTCTAGAAATAGCAGAGAGTTAACTGTATCTAAATTCATGACAAAAAGGTGTAATGCCATGTATGAAGACTTAGGGCGGATTTCATCAATTAGAAAATGAACGCGATCAACATAATTATGAACCATGTTTACGGGCTGTCAGTGTCTTAAATTTTTTATGGAATATTCACACTGACAACTCTTTGAACGCTGCTTGATCGCGATCAGTGTCATTGGTGAAAGTCGCTCTTAGTACCTTTGTTAAACTTCTTATTGGCCGAGTGCATGACTGCATGAGCATTTTGTGAGTGTCGCAATGTTTCTGGATGTCGTTTGACAACAGTTTCCTGAAAATACAGCAGTGGTGGTGAGACGCAATGCTCGCATACCGTCTGGGCTAGGACGACGCATGACGGTGGCGCGGGAAAAACTACCTGGAAGGACTTGGGGAAAGCCTTTGCCCGGCAGTGGGACAGTATAGATAGGCTAAAATAAAAATATAGCCTCTCGGTGTACTATTGCTACCAAATAAGTGCTACTAACTAGTAAGACTATTCATAAAACTATCAGGATCATTTGCGCCGTTTTATTAACTGTAGTTGGTGCCCGCAGCTTCGCCCGCTTGAAAATTATACATTTAAACCTTCCTCGAGAACCACTATCCATTGGTGAAAACAGCATGAAAATCGATGCAGTAGTTTTTGAGTTTATCGCGCACAGCCAGACAGGCGTGGCGGTTTTATAATATTATACGTAGTGATTTAGTGAACAAAAGTTAAACTAGTACCTAGCTACTTAGAATCGGTGGCTAAAATACCTTCCGACAATTTATGGCTATAATTTTCTTTGTCTTATCGCAGTTTTCCATATCGTGTAAAGAAACTCAGGCGGTTCACACAATCAAAGCGCCTTTTTAATATCATTGTGGCGCCCCACAATGATATTAAAAAGGCGCTTTGATTATGCCTATCCAAGTATCCATTTGAAACTCAAACTAGAAAACATGGAATTTAGTTATCAGTTTTCCTTTTATCTGAGAAGAGTGAAAACATGGGGCCCCTTTCCCATATTTTCACATTGAGATCTGGGAACAAAACAGTACTGATTGATATTTTTCCCAGCGTAATAGTGATGAACAAGATGCGTTCCTGACGGATTGGCTGGAGAAAGAGCTTTGGAAAGCAATGGGGAAGAAATTTGCGCAGCAGTCGGAAAATATGGTTTGGGACAAAAATATGTGAAACTGTGATTGGTTACGATTAGGAGTGAGGCATATTTATCGAAACAGTTAAAAAAAACAGGTATTTTAAAGTAACAACATGAAACAGATATCTCGGAACCGAAATAGCAGTTCCTACCTATTTCGCCTGTTCCTCAAACAACCATAGTAGCCGTAACTCGACATACAAAACGAAACGATCTGGAACAGCTATGTGAAACAGTTTCAAATGGAACATGCTCCATTCTCTTCTGACTTATTATAATAGAAAGAGACAACATCTGTTCTTTGGAACAAGCTCTTTGCTCCTCTGGTTCATTGTAATAGAAAGAGATAGAACCTGTTCCCTGCCTGTCACTGTTTCTGACCTTTTCAGTAGCAGGTACTGTTTCTGAATCTGTTGCAATCAATGAGTCTTTAGTTCCAGTGGAACAGGCTGCTTTTTTGGAACAGGTTTTTGGAACTGTTTTCTTCTTGGAACTGAAACAGGTGAAACAGGTTTCTAATTTTATCTGTTCCAACCCACCCCTAGTTTCGATAAATACTTGGTGTAAAAACTTTTAGCAATAGGAGCTCACTTTATTGCATCTGTACTAGATATCCAGCTTGAACGTTGTTACAAGGATTCAAGGTATTCCAAAAGCTATCAACCACGACAGTGGGATAAGCCTTTAACAAAAAATAATAAATGATGATGATTTATAAGCCTACATTATAGGGGAGGCATATACCCAGTGGGCGATTCTGGCTGACTGATCGATGGCGGCCGTCGAATGCCTATAAACGCCGGTAACGAAACCATAGCGACTTCTAATTCGACGCTAACGCCATCTAGTTACAACATGCATACTAAATTCGCGAACATTTTCTTTGGAGAAAATTCAAAGGGATTTTTTTGCTGGGTTTTTTTGAATTAATATTTAAGACGTAAATATAGTTAGGTAAGGATGTTAAAAGTCAAAATATACGTAGATAAGATGCGACTCAAATTGCTTATTTACACACATAATATGTAATGTTAACTCTACATGAGCGAGGGTGTCAGTTTTAAAACCTCCATAAATCTTCTAATTTAGACTGATTCCAAGACAAAGAATCATACAAATTGCGCGTTAAGGACAAACTTAAGCGTCGGAAACATGTAGTTATTGGTTCATTGACTCTAAGCCGGTTTATTGGGCATTCCATTAAATATGCATAAATAAATAAACCCGAAGTATTGACATTTATGATAGTTTGTTGATTAATTATTTATTTATATTTAGAGGCTAAAAACACTAGAGGTAAAGCCATACCTTTCAACTTGGTCACAAACTTTCAATATTTGAAATTGGTTACTATGGGGAAATCTTTGCCATTTGCCCATGACCTTGTGTGCTTATCAGTATAGGTATACTCGTCAGTGGCGAAGGGTCCATACAACTCGATTCCTATCGGCTTCCCTTTCGAAATAATAATATGGCAAATACTAGTATGAAATTAATTTGTTTTCAATTATCATTTAAACAAATAATTATTTACGAAGTTACATTGCAGGTATAACATTTGCTTATAAAAGTAACAATCAAAGAATCAATCTATGCCTAAAGTAAGCCGGCCGCTCGCACCGGAATTCAGTACATTTAGTTCATAGTCTCTTGTAGCGATCGTGACCTTGAGACCACAATATAACACTGCTAGATTTAGGCAGTTAGCAAGCCGGAATTTGTCGAGTTACGATCAGGACAGAGATAGGAAATGTGTACGCCAGAACGAGATGGAATGATCCTGAAGTTGTAAATCGAATTTGTTCGTATAGTAATATTTGGATGACAGATCCACAACAGAGTTCTTTCCAGTGTTGCCGTTTTAGCCACTTTGTGTTTTTGCCAAAAAATAATCCATTTTAGCCACCAAAATAAATCTAGCTACCTCTGGCTGCTTTTTAGATTGAAAAATAAATTAAGAAACAGACTATGTGCATTAACACTTAATTCCATTATTATGATTAGAAACCAATTTAAAATAGGTATGTTAGGCCACCTGAAGTTTTAACAAAAGTCACAAAAACGGTCAAATCAGTAAAACAAACCGAATCCACTGACGAAGATATTACAGAATTTTTAATAACATTGTAGACTTTCATTTATTGATTTTTAATTTTTTGTTGTAAATAGGATTAATACATTTTTAACTTTGATGTAGCCACAAACAAGATTGTCCTAACGGCAACACTGGTTCTTTCGCGGTTCGCGCTTGTTTATGTGTCATGTCTAATGATTTCACTTGTTTCATTTGTTTTGTTATATTCGTATCATAATATTTAGAATCTTGTAGCATTACTCGTGTATTATTGTTGAAATTGAGTTATTTGTGTAAACTAGTGATAGTTTTGCGTAGTGAAAACAAGGTTAGTGGCGTTGTATTGTTTGGTGATCGTCTATTTAAATAGGTATTTAGGTAAGTTTATAGTTTTACTAGAAATTAGTTATTTAAGTAGTGATTTTGTTATTATAAAGTAAGTTCGATAGCATGGCGGCATTATTGAACATAGTATGCTGTCTGACAGATTATTTGTTGACTGAGGAAACCTTTTCAAAGTTGAGTTTTAAAAATAAAAAAACATGTAATTCAGATAGGCCGTGCTCGCCCTGACATGATTATAAATAATAAACGACGCGATGGTTTTTTCAAACATTTTAACAGTTCTTTGTACCTACGACAAATACCCGTGGCTTACGGAAAGTTGTAAATTAAATAAAATGTTTTGTTTCCCTTGCATGCTGTTCAGATTCTAGTAGCTTAGGGAGCCACACGGGATTTAAAGATATTAATAATCTTTCAAATTCGTCCAAAAAACATGTTCAGACCGAAAAACATATATCCGAAGTTGTTTATCTTTGCATGATTTCGGAAATCGTAGGATAGAAACATTTTTTGCTAATACGTAAGAAGTTCATAATAGAAAAGTAGATCGGAATAGAAGTTTAATGAAACGGTTCATCGGCACAGTAATTTTACTAGGTAAACAAGAATTAGGTTTTCGCGGCCACCACGAAAATCCGGCGGCATCCGATAACCGCGGTAACTATATCGAAACGTTGTAATATTTAAGCAAGTATGATACTGTAATCGATTCGCATTTGGAACAATGTTCCTCAACACAAAATCCCACATTCTCTGGCCTTTCGAGTGATAGGTATACAAAATGATTTAATACAAAGTACCTATCGCATTCGTTTTACGCGAATTTTAAATTAAACTTGAAATAAATAAAGCTCAGTTTGTATCGGTCATGAATAGTCATGATTGATGAAACGCCCGATACAGGGAACAGCTGGAATTTACGCATCACACTTGAGCAAGGTAAGCATTTTTTGGTCCGGCTTCCCTTTTAAGAAAATTCACCCTTCGCCACTGATACTCGTGAATTAAATGCTTATTTCTATTTTATTTTAATGTAATGTAGACTCATGTTTTTTATCCTAATACTAGCTGACCCGTGCAACGTCGTCTGCGTAACATTTTTCATTACTGCTCCGCTCCTATCGCTATTTGTCTTAGCGTTATGATATATAGCCTATAGCCTTCCTCGATAACTGGGCTATCTAAAACTGAAAGAATTTTTCAAATCGGACGAGTAGTTTCTGAGATTAGCGCGTTCAACCAAACAAACAAACTCTTCTGCTTTATAATATTAGTATAGATAATATTAGTATAGATATTATATAAATCACGTGTCACGTTGTTTTTCCGCGATGGACTCCTAAACTTAACAACAATGTTAACAGCATTGTTGTGTTCCGGCAGTTAGAGGTATGATAGCCAGTTCCTCTGTGTAAGAGGATTCCGGGTGAAACTCGCTTCCATCTTCGGCTTAATCATCACTTTCCATCAGGTGAGATTTGGGCCAAGAGTTTCCCCGTATAGTATAAAAAAAAAACTACTTAACCGATTTTAATCAAATTTGCACACCGTGTGCAGTTTGATCCAACTTGAAAGATAGGGTAGCTTACAATACATCTCAATTTTTTGTTGCAATATTATTTAGGAGCGGAAAATGTGACGCAGACGAAGTTCCGCGGGGCATCTAGTATTAGTATAGATTTAAAATTCTTCCATAGCTGAGTGAATGACTGCCAGAAAACGAACAGCCGAAACTACTGGTCGTAGAAAGATGAAATTTGGCATTTAGTTTCCCTGGGTGAGGGTGGGCGAGCTCTAAGAGTGGATATCCCGAAATTCCTACGGGAACGGAAAACATGGGATATGTACTTACCGAAGTCGTGAATATTAGCTGTTATAGCCAATGACGTATTATATATAGACACGTCATAAACCAACATCGCGGCGCTTAAAAACGGCGAAAATACTAGATAGCTACTAATACGCATGAAGAAAGGGAAAGAAAATATGTCACCGTACGGCGGGATGCCTGTTGCTAGAGGGAGATAAATATATATCTTCAGTTACGTCACAGGATAAGTAATAGTCAAATTGACATCAAAACAAACGTAGTGTCGCGCGACAGGTTGGTGCGTAACTAAGCGCGATGTGGCCAATTTGGCTTCATTTTATGTTGTCATTTTAGAGTGCGGACAACGTATCTATAGTTTTATATATCATTGGTTATAGCTGAACAAATAAATCCAACACTTAGCAGACATAAACAGAGTTTCAAGGAGGAAAAGTTTAAAGACGATTGGGTGGCAACCATTTGTTATTACAAAGCTGAAAGCTTTTGGACTATACGCAGTAGATTGAAGTGAGCTGATGTAGATAAATGTCAGTTATATTGTTGTGACATTAGGCGAATATTTGCTGACTTGATCTAATCAGCCCGGAATCATGTGTGTCCGGTTGATATGCTAGCCTCTCTTATGATATCAGCCGAAAGACGAACGCAACTGCTGGACATGAAGACCGGTCCTGTGCGTCTTGCATCCATCGGCTACCTTGTGGGAGGGAGGCCACCAGTTTAACGGTCCACCTTGTGGGAGGCCTTCTAACGTTGCGTCATCCGGTACCCGTTCACCACTAAAGAACTTTTTTTTTATACAAAATGGGGAACTCTTGGCACCTGATGGAAAGTGATGACTAGGCCGAAGATGGAAGCACCCGGAATCCTCTTAAACAGAGGAACTGGCTATCATACCTCTAACTGCAGGAATACAACAATGATGTTAACATAGTTGTTATGGCGACAGACTTAGACATGATGTTTCAGCTCCATCGACCATCTGTTCTGCGAGTAATGTGCCCTGCCGTGTCTCTTTATTTTGGCGATCCTTCGGGCTATGTCGGTAACCTTAGTTCTCTTCCGGATATCATCATTCTGATTCGATCAAGTAAGGAAACTCCAAGCATTGCCCTTTGAGTGACTTAAAGCCTTCTGATGAGGCCCATTGTGAGGGACCAAGTTTCAGTTTCATAAGTCATCACTAGTCGAGCGGTCGCTTTTAAGCTGCTTCAGAGCCATCTTAATCTCGTACAGGCTGACGACCGGGACGTCTTCGGTATAGTGCCGGGACAATTTAGCTCATGGATTGTTAGCAAGATTCGTAGCAGGTTTAGTCATTGACGTGTATGATTGTCCATAGAATCTCTCGATCTCTCTCAGAAGCTCCGATTTTGCGAGTTTTATTCTGCCATCGGCGGTCTTCAGTTTCGTGAACTGGCTCTGCTGAAGACAGATTAGCAAATCGATCAAGATCCCTTATGCCGCTCTATCGCATCTTTAATCTTTTCAGTATTAAAGCGGCGGAGGTCGCTTTTCAAGCTGCCGGTATATGCACGCATCGTCTGAAGACTGCAGATTCATCTCCCGCCTCTCCTTCATGAGCTTGAGAGTAAGATCAGAGATCCTCTTGGAGGTAAGTCCACTGCTACTCTGGAAACCGATTGTGGCGGAGGGCCGGTCTAAGCCTCCGCAATCTGAATATGTCGTCTGACAAGATGTCATGTATGGGTTTTTATATAAAATCTGTTCAGCAAGTCTTGAAGAAATTAGACCCGACCGTAGGGACAGTTTCCAGCTGCAAAAAGAAGTGTTCCAGAAAGATGTTTCTCCATACAAAACTCTTGCTAAAGAACTATCTAAGTAACGAAAATTACTTAAAATGTAGCGCCAACCGCATTGTGTGCTAAGTCGCGCCATTGAACAAAGAGTTGCACGCGCTATAAATAGCGCTCCCCAGCGTTGTCATCACACGGCTACTGAGTCCACTGACCAGGCCTTGGGGTATTTGTGGCCGACAGGGTGGCTGCTGGGCCACTTGGGAACTTCGCAGGTGACTGTTTAAGTTATTGGATGATTTACTGTTATTGCTAATGACAGTAGGGTCGTACTTTGAAGAAGGTTAAGCTTCAATAAAGCTGTAGGTTGTTGGGTTTTATTATTTCTGTTTAAAATGCCAGAGTCAGAACAAGGGCTGATAGTTGGGCTTTTTGAGAGTAAACATTCTATTGTAATACTAGCAAATGAATATGAATATGAATTTTTATTATCTACAAGATGCTACCCGCGGCTTCGCCCCAGGACATGTTGACGTTTCGTCCAAATCCGTTCACCCGTTAAGACGTGAAGAGTATAAAAAATATTAAACTCTTTTTCGCAATCATTATATTAGTTGGGATTCTTTATTGCTGGCAGCAGATACAGCAACCATTGGACGCACTCACTAAATAGCATAGCTTAAGCTGAAAATACGGTCCATTGAAGGGTTTGAAAGAGAAAAGCCATTCTTTAAAGGAGCACCAGTAAACGTAACATTTCAATAAAATAGTGGCTCATGGTCATTCGTGTTAACAGATTAATGAGAACTTAAATGTCAGACCTAAAGTCCTCCCTCCCAATGACCCACCTCCCAATGACCTACCTACATTTTACAAGACCGTGTACGGATATTTTAGAACAGACCCAGTTGGTTTTTATGTACCTAGAATTCAGGGCTTGTACAGTAGAGGCCGATAAAACTACACTTTTCTAGTTTCCCAATAAAAGGAATTGAATTAGAGATAATTGTAAATTGATAGATAAATAATTAATCACTTCTGTATCATTAAGTTTTCTAATAGAGGGAGATTGTCAAGTTTAATCTATACTAATATTATAAAGCAGAAGAGTTTTTTGTTTGTTTGGTTGAACGCGCTAATCTCAGGTACTACTGGTCCGATTTCAAAAATTCTTTCAGTATTAGATAGCCAATTTATCGAGGCTACATATCATCACGACTATCTAAGACTAGAAGGAGCCGAGCATTAATGGAAAATGTGACGCAGACGAAATTGTGTGGGTCAGGCATGCAGGGCGCTTAACACCTAGAAGAGGATTATGAAAGAAATAAACGAGGGCCGTTAGAAACTTGACTTGGTTTCATAGTATTAAATGCCTTGCTCCACGACCTCATCCCACCGGTCCCCTTCTACCATCGGACATCCAGACGCTCTGCAAGTTACTCCCCCTACCTTGTTGCTATTCTACCAACTCGCAACAAAGCTTTTCCAAACGAGCACAGCAAAGGAGTGGAACTCTCTGCCTATTTCCTAATGCAGGCTTCTTCTGGGTAAGCTCGTTCCATCGTCACTTTGTCTCTATCATTTTTGACCTAGACTAGAGTCATGAGCAGACCCATCTCAAATGAAAAAAATGCAAGATCAAATGCCCTGGTCGTTGCTTCATAAGTATTTAATGTGCATAACACCAGAAACGGTCAGTGGCATTTATTCAAACTCGTTTGGTCAAAATTAAATAAAAGACCAGAACTTCAGTTCGGCTGGTTTTAAACCTGCTTAGTATTCTAAAGTTAAACATCAAAGAAACCAATTCAGTTAGCGATTACGACTATCATAGATGTGCCATGAATTTTAAACATACAAATTCACAGCTTGAATAAGTCACTATAAAATTTTACGACTTTGTGATGGATTACCGATAACAGGTTCCTTATAATGGTAGATACAAAATACTCAGAGGGTACTAAGGAAGGACAGAATTGACGTCATTGGCTTGGCGGTAACAAGCACGGAGTGTGACCTGCTTTTCCTAAGACCATGACCGGTTACTGCATGGGACTATGCTTTAAATGCCTTTGCCAACTAGGTAATACAAATTGCCTTATGACCAGGGAGGCTAAAAAGGCCACTTTAGGAGAATCGTATTAGAATCATAATATGAATCACACAACAATCTGTCAAATTTCATTTTTAACTTTATCGCTATTCGCTACCGTTTTAGGTTCAAGGTTGATTGGGAGAGCTTGACAGGGACGGGTAGCGTGTTGTGCTTGTCAGTGGCCTTTTCAACCACCTGATAGCAACGTATGTGTTATAACTAATATCGTCGAGAAATAATATAAAGTGCATTCTGGAAATTAGATTTTGCCAAAACGTTTTGGGGATACTTTCATTGTGAGCGGAGGGCTGGAATTTCCTGTCTGTGTCTGTTTTACCCGATAGCTCTAACGTAGGTTCTTTAAGGTGGAAGCGCCAGGGTAGCCCGCGAAATTCAAATATTTTCATGTTTATTGCAATTTGCCGGTCCGTGTGAAGCTGTATGTTGAACAAAATACGATTCGCGGCCGTAACGCATATTTATCTAAAGAATTATACCCATTTTAATTATCAATATCACCCTCTCGGTTCATACAACTCGATTGAATGAAAAATACCCTTCCACAAACGTATAGTAGGTTGAACGGCTGTCAACCAATAACTCGAGTTGTGAAGAACATATTTCGACTAAAGGGTTTTCCAATAAGAGGTGTTATTTTTGATATATGTTTATTTCATTATAAAGAGGAAGGTATGCCGTTAATAGTGGAAAATAACATCAGGCAAATGCCCACCCCGACCACGCTTACAGGACCCATTTCCTTTTCATGAAATTTTCCATAACCAAAGCGCAAACACGGGAGAACCTAAATAACACAAATAAGGTAAAAAAACGATCACAAAACTCCCTTTCATACCCGCATTAACAAAAACAGCAAGCGAATCACTTAAATCATAAAAAGCGAAGATAAAAAGTACGTTATTTTCCTTTTCGCTCATGCGATAAACATAACAATAACACACACAATTATATTAGAAGACGCCGTTTATTCTGCACGAAGTGTCCTTGTACCGGCGGCACGCGGGGTGCGGGTGCGGTGTCATACGAACAAATCAAATGTAGCGTTTGACTAAATTCACATTTGCATTGCAAAGCGTTCAGGACCGAACAACTCGGGTAAAATGTGGTACAAGTGGACACACAAAGGATTGTAATTTCCGGGATTCTCGAGTGTTTGCTCCTTCTGCAGGTTACAAAGAGTATTCGATTCTGTGTGAGTTGCTGAAAAACACATGGGTATAATCTTATTTCGCATACTTGTTTTGAAACAATAACTTTGTTTTTATGTTCTACATAGATCTTTCTCCAGTGGAATCACTTTCGAAACAAATTGCAAGCGACAAAATTATCACCGTAACAGCTACATCTGGATAACATTGCAAGCATGCACGAAATAAATTGTTTCTAACTGTTTCTACGTGTTATGATGTTCGAGTCTTGTGTTTCGCTAAATTAAATTATTTTGCACAGAGTAAATGAAGCCTAAGAAACTGCGATGAAACTTAATTTTTACGATTTTGCTACGAATAAAGTTGGCAAACGCTCAACAAACGATTACTGTGGTAAAGAAGAAGCTTTACCACATTAGATATAACGCTGGGATCGGATCAAAAACATTTCTCATTAAGAAAACTGACTAATAGACCACGTCAAACCGAGTGAGATCAGCGAAAAAAATATTGAAATAAAACTCCGGCTGAATTCGCGTTGAATTCAAAACACAGTTTAAACGTGGCAAAAATACAGAACATGCAGATAATATAAACATAATAGACCTATAAATCAATTGAGAATATTTAAATTCTGAGAAACACGCAGATTTGATGTTTAAATATTTTATGGTTCAATTTAAATGCGTGTCAGGATGCGGACCAAAGCTACGGTGATTTGATGCAGCTTCTTATTCATGCGCAAATTGTACAAATAGACCGATTCATAAAACCATACCACTCAATTCGACTCTCAAGTCACAACACGGGATTTCCTAGTGACTGCTATTTTAAGGCCCCTGTTATTACGACGTTCATTGAAACAGACTAGCCGTTGGCATAGCAACCCACTATTTATGCACTGGAGGGCAATCGCGCTAATAAAATTCGGCTGGAACGCAACTGAACTGTAGCCATTTCACAACTTTTTTAAACATTCCGTATCGCGCTAAACGTTTGACAGAAACTTGGAACGCAACTACATCACAACTGTAACGTTACCGCTGTCAAACAAAAAGTTGAAACAGTGCTACTTTTTCTTGACTTTTTCTCAATCGTTCTCGTTGTGTTGTTTGGATTTTGAACGAAAATACGAAAATATTTGTAAAATTTTGACAACGCAGCTTTGGTTGAAGTTTAAACTTTAGCGCG
Organism: Ceramica pisi; assembly: GCA_963859965.1. Lineage (NCBI taxonomy): Eukaryota > Metazoa > Arthropoda > Insecta > Lepidoptera > Noctuidae > Ceramica > Ceramica pisi. Next base: position 24,007,843 of record OY982540.1, on the reverse strand, counting down.
ATACCAAATTCCTTACAGGTGAATCGAAACTAGATCATAACCAAAACTGAATTGGAAACGAATTGCAAGCGGACCTAAACTTTTAAAATTAGCGCGATTGGCCTCCTGTACTACAACTTGCTCAAATCAGAATCTCAGTAAAACTCTCACGTCAATGAAAAGCTGACGCTTAACTTTTCAACATCGACATCATCAAAAATAGTTTCACTTAAAATTCAAGAAACGAAAAATTGCTAACTCGAGCACGTCTACGTATGTATAATATTATCTGCGTAAAATTGGCGTCGCGTTAAAATAACTCCGCCGTCACAAGGTCACTGCCTACAGTGCCTACCGAACATGACCGAGGATTGATTCTAAACAAAACAATTACAATAATTAATTACGTAGTATCTGTACATGGAAAGATGTGGAAGTTATTCAAAGTGAACGCATATATTTTTGTTTAGTTCAATTTATCAGAACACTGAGTCTTGGAATGAAATTAAAGTTTTTTAATGTATTTCTAAATCTTTAGAGTTCAATTTCAAAGATTTACTCTAGGGAGTCTCAAGTTGTTTATTCATAGAAATAAACAGCTACAGAGATACTTTGCGAAAACAATAAATAAATAGCGACAACTTTTAACACTTCTTTGATCCATCAGTAAATATTCACCAGAAACCCACCAATTTATGAATGAAAAAAAAAATCGTAGTGTTATATTTTTTTACGACCACACGATAGCTGGTCATCAGCCAGGAAAACTATTTTTGTGAACCCAATGCCGTAAAACACCTGTAGAAGGGTCAACATACTGAAAATTACTATACCTTGACCGAAATATAAAAGAAACCAAAGAATAACAAATCACTCAACATAAAACTGCTGATGTAACTAATTTTCTCATATAAACAGCAACAACGAGAAGATTTTATAACTACAAACGAAGGTAGAGATAGCAGAAAATCTGTAGCAAGTAAACATAAGAAAATATTGAGAGAAAACACTCATATTCCGAGAGTCAATATCAGCTTATGAATAAACAAAGAGGGATCTGTGGATCTGTCTGTTGCTCGGCAGCATCCAATCTCGAAACAGAGGACTTTACGACTGTCGGTGCACTCGTAAACTGGCATCTTAGTCTAGTTGATCTAGAACAATATAAATGAGAGAGAAGAACTGATGCGAAAACCTCAGACGAATCATAAAGCAGTCGTTCAGCTATTGAGAACGAATTTTACAGTTGAATTAGCTAAACAGTAAAAAGGTTTCTGGGAAATTGCACCCCTTTACTATAATCGTGTAGCTCTAAACGCAAATCATCTGAACAAAGACTTTCAAACGGAACATATATTTTTCAAAGATAAGTGCCAAAGGAATATTCGTTTCGCATCCCAAAAACAAGAAATCTCACGCTAACCATCTCTCGCTTCAAGCTTTCTAAGTACAGATCAACAAACAGAGGAGCCAAAACCCAACAAATTGTTTGCCAATTCTTTGAAACAATCGTCCAAATTAATTCCTTGGTAAGCATGTCACTGTCCCATACAACAAAGAAGTCAGTGACAATAAAATCAGTGAAACAGTGAGAAACAAATGAGAAGTGTTGAGATCAGCCGAGATTAATGACCCTGCGGGAAACCAATGAAACTTACAACGAAAACAACTTGCCGAAATCCTGGCAGGTTTTCTAGAAATCAATTCCAATGATAAAGTTAACATTTTTGAATGAATCAGAATGTTTGTCAGACTGAGTTTCATTTGCAACGTCGTTTTTATCATTATTTTTCGAAATGTGCGTGGAATAAGGCATATTATCGTTGTCTGGTTTTAGTTTTTAAGCTTATTAGCCGCTTGTGGGGCTTCGTCGTGCGTAATCAGGATTCTTGCGGTTTGTCCCTTCAACGGAACGTGCAAAAGATAAACAAGTTTGAAATGACGAAAGAAAGTAAAACCTTGGACAATTTCACAGAAGTAATTTAATTGGTTTTAGCAGCATAGCTGTTTGTGTTCTAAGAGGCTCTTTACGAAACATTAGAAGACATGGTTTTATTTTAAACAATGATGAGCATGGTAGAGGCAGGATCAGAATCACAAAATGTAATCAACTTTTCAAATTAAACCAAACTTCAACAGTAAGTGATATGAATGATAGTTCTTTCAAGTAACTACACAGCACGTCACTGTGGACTTGCGGAGACGACGAACAATGTTGCCAAAACTTAGCGTCGAGAGCCCTGGGCAAGTTGGCACGACTCGGAAACCATCTCTTTGATGGATGCTCTTCATTATTGGCAAAAATGTTGCAAGAGGGAAGGTGAAGGTTGTTAGTTATCAATTTGGGTAGGATTTATTGATGCAAAATCTGAACATTTAGCTGCGACATCAGACTTAGTTAGGTTTCAGTGGTAAGTGATGATGCTAAAGCAGATTTGTACACATGCATGGGACAACAATAACTCCTCGATTAAGGCGACTCTCTTTTTGATCTGAACGAATGCACAGGTGTATTTAAAAAAGAGACGTATCTCCTGCCTTTGCTAAAACCATGATGGCAAAAATCAAGCGCTATAAAACCCAAAAATGTTGATCAAAAAGATGAGAATAACAAAATCCAGAAATGGTTATTTGAAATACCGCGAACACATGGTTTTGTAAACAATATTTTCTTTTGAAATTAGGTGTCGTTTCTTTCTTTTAAGCTGCGAAGGTAATATAGGGATAAAATTAAGCTTGCATGGTTCAAAAATATTCGTCCCACACACACATAACTATGTTTACATCTAAGGTTCAATATCTAAGAAACTTCTCGTAAACTTTTACAGCTCCGGCGCTTTCTGCCTTTAACATTTATTAGAGAAGAATTCGGGCAATATAATATTGTGATTCCTGCTGGCTTTTAGGACACACTGGTGAACATCGGAATCAACAATGACCGTGTTCTATAATTTATTTCTCGCTGGAGAATGTCGTGCGATTATGGGTATTTAAATCTACATATAAAACCTTTCTTGACATAACGACTAGAGGAATATTTTTATGTGATACAAACATCATCATCCACGACCAGACTTCGCTTCGAAAGGTCTCTCTTATGTTTCCGCTAATCCCCACGCTCCAGTACCAGCCTCATCCAGGTGGTACATGAAATGTAGTCCGTCTCCCATCCCAAGTGTAACAAATTAATTTGTATAGTTCCATTCATAGACTCCACTGAAACCGGGAACAACTACTGTAGAGTGACCTAATAAATTATAATCACCAACTCCCAAATACTCTAAAAAAAACACTTAAAATCACGAATCTACTGCAATAAAAATATAGTTAAATCCCAGACACTTGTAAATTGCAAGCGTTGACAAATGAGAGGAGACAGAAATATCTTGAGAGAAAAACTGCGTAATGCAGTTGCTTTTTCTTTAGTCAAACTAGTGTAATCTGTCATCAGGTAAGAAGTGGGTGTATAGATCACCTCTATTGCGTCAAACGAGTCCCTGATCCCTGGACAATTTTTTGATTGCTTAGCAAACATTCGCAATTTCAGGTCCTGGTCAAATTCCTGCAATGGAAGAATCTTACTAGACAATTAATGTAAAGCCTGAATCCACGGCTGATTTTACCATAATAGAGGTAGGAGGTATTACAAAAGCCAACTATGATTTATGGAAAGTAGTCTTTAGGGCGTTCTATAACGGGTGTCAACGACCCGCAGGCGATTTAGAACAGTGCCATTTCTAACTAGCGTTCCTTTATAACATGCATTAATATACACAGTGAGTAGTGAGTACAAATGTTGTTTTAGCCTCCTTGTTGAACCTTCCACAACCATATCTACACTGAAAATCGTGGTTTACATTTAGATATTATTAATAATATTGTATTTTGTTCTCCCATAAACAACTAACGACAAAATGAAGCCTATATTTATCCAGTTCACAGCATGCATCCGGCCATTTTGTGCGGCAAGCCCCGCTGTTGGGAACAATGCGTTGCAGTAAAAATAGCGAGTTAGCCCCAATACACAAGGCCGAGTGCGCTTTATTTTAGCTGTAAAGTGACACGCACGAAAGAAAAACAAAAAAAAAGAACGCCAGAAAGTTTCTGTTCGAAGTTTAAAAATCTGGCGCGAATTCAAGGATATGTGTGGTCCTCACGAACGAAAACTTATTAACATTGCCAAGCTCTAAAAGGCAAATGAAGCTATTGGAGAATAGATATGATCGGACCTGGAATTAATTAGTTTTACGAACAGGCTGATTCTGCCAAGAATATTAAACTACAGGGTTACAGCATTTGCGTATGGCACAAACATTATTGACTTACGCAACTAAACAAAAAGTTTACTGCAAAGCTACATGTAGAAAACTAAAGAAGTCTACAACGGTAATAAAAATGATTACTTCCAGTTTAAATCTACGTGATTACCATAAACTTTCAACTTATTCATTGTTACCATTATTTCTTCAAAACCACCCCGCATTATTGGATTTATCACTCAAGATAGACAATCCGTAACATTTTTACAGCGATATAAATCAATTTTAGAACAAGATTCGGAGTCGAACAGTCCTCCTCCAGCCAATTCGAAAGTCAAGGTCGCGAGGGATAACGAGTGTCAAGGTCATGTATAAAAAATACAGGGGCTTATGTAACGCCCACGTATTTGATCTGTTAAGTCTATTTGTGTGGCGTTGTATGGCCGCCATGTTTAGGCTTTTTATCAGGCAAAGCCCTTTATGAGTTTTGCGAGGATCCCATTTGTGTGTCTTGAAAAAAATAATGGTTTTTGTATTTAACGTCTTCAACATTGTGTCATGTGTTTTCTGATGAATGGAGAAAAATAATGCGAGCTTGTCTGGTGTTCTGTGAGAGACAGTATGCGAGGGTGTCCACTGTTTCATGTTAAATTCTTATTAAAATTTCAAATTTGTACACATTTTGTATCTTGTTATGTTCTTTTTTTTTGTTCTGTTAATTCTATGTTAATTAATGTAATTGGACTTGCACCGTTTTAATTAACTATAAATAAAATAAAAAATACATAAATAAACATTGTTGAGTTTTCTACGTTTTGCGTATTTTTTCTTAAACGCTGAAAACTCCAGACGCAATTAATTTAACAGGGAGTAAGTTATATTAAGGTTTTTTAAAGATTTCAACATGTATGAGAAGCAGAGTTCTAATGCTATGACAACAGATGGCGCTATTACAAACAAACAAGACGTAACACGAAGGTCCTAACTCGCGCAAACAAAGTTTGCATACCCAGACCGTTCGTTTAAAACAACGTACGTGATTTTAATCCAAATTATATGAAACCCAAGGATGTAGGGTTGTTTTCTATTAATTATTACATTATTTATAGCTGAAAGCGTTTGCATGCGCGGTACATGCGCCTGATTACTCGAAATAAGGCCGACATTAGCATATGCGTGTCTACGTGGGTTAAGTCTCAAGTTTGTTCGATTTGTGAGTATTTATAGTTTAACGGTTCTGCAGGGTTGATGTAACTTGTAACGACGGACTTGAGTTGGAAATGCTTATTGAATTTATGCGGACTTTGGACTACTTTTAGTTGAAGTTGGTTCAAGTTACAGTACTCTTTTGACTTCAAGTGTTTCAAAAGGTTAGAGACGTGAGAGGTCGTTGGAATTGGTTCCACTTTGAGTGCCTCGTTTTCCCAATACAATCCAGACCAGACCACACTAGATATTTTACTCTGATAAACCAATAAATCTGTCACCAATCTTGCCATCGTATTATCCAGCTACTGGGTCGTCGTGGTCAGATATGCAGTCGCTTTATGTACATAAAGTACTGGTATTCAGCTACATCCTGTAAAGACTGGAAGTCAAAATCAACATAGTTGGAAAAGGCTAGGAAGATTCATAGATCACCGTTAAATTCGTGCCATTTCAGCGCACTTGAGGCGGTTTAGAAACTCTACCACTAGGGTGTGAGTGGTCGTTAGACCTAACTGCCCACAGAAGAAGATTCTCCAATCTAAACTTCAGGTAGTTCCCATACGTATCCAGAGACAAACACTCCACGTATTGTCATCAGCCAGTCGTACATGATTCAGAGGTCCGCAGCAATTTGAGGTCATTACGAGCGCCCACGCACGCGCTTTATGGTTATATTGACTCTACGCGACTGCAGCATTAAAGTTTAAGACCCTAAGATGCCTTTGTATCTTCTTTTGGTATGAACCGTTTGTACTCAAAATATTGGCTAAAATTGAGGGACCCATCTGCATTTCAAAGTTTATGTGTATAAATGCGTTCAGTACTGGATACCCCAAAGCTATTCTACTCTCCAAATGTGCTAATATTTAGTTATCGAGTTTTTGAAACCATCTGTTAGTAGGTACAGACCGAATAAGTGATTTAAATGTTTTGATCATAACGCTCTACATATAAAATTAAATTAATATGGTGTAGGTAAGACTAGCTTGTAATAAGGAACTTCCATTAAACGAGACAGTTCTGGCAACAAAACACGATATTAATAAAATTATAACCCGTTGCCATTCACATCTTGAATTTAATTTCCATCATAATAACCTTAGTGTTTTATTTTGCATATCTGTTATTCTCTCTAAGACTATCCAGAACACAAGAAAGAAAATAAAGAGTCATATAAAATATCATTTTCTTTAGTACGTTCTGGAATTTTACTATAGTTTACGCCAGATAAACGTGAAATAAAGTACATTGACCTTTCCCTAATATCTCTTCGTAGATACTAGAACAATAAATTAAGAACTGTTTTTCATTACTAGAGAACGTAAAGGATCACGATAGAAGTCGATTCAGGACAGCTTTATGTCATTATTTCTGATTTTGATCTTAAGAAAGTCAATAAATGTATGTGGGTTTATCTGGCGTAAACTATAGAATACAGCAAGCTTTTGGCATTTTTATTTCTGACATAATCCCTCTAGGCTTATCTGTGATGCCTCTTACGACATCTTCGTCAACTGATGGTTCCTCGTCATTTATGTCAGTAACCAAAACAAAGAAACCAATAAACCTATCATCGCCAAGATCTTTTAATCTCCTATCTCTTACACAAATTACGTAACACTGTGGTCCAGAATATACGACCTAATTTTCCCGACCTTCACACTACAAAATTTATTTAAAAAGCAAAGATTAACAACGTTTTAATCTTAACTTTTTAGAGTCTAAAATAATGATGGCGTATAGTCCGGCAACTGGACGCATAAATCAAGCAAAGAGTAGATAATAATTACTGTAAGAGACGTTTTTATATAAATCGCCGCGGAACCGTCGGCGTTTGCGTCAAGTAATAAATTGCAATTTGGCTTTATACCAAAACATGGTGTAAGTGATGTGTCTAACTCTATTAACGGATTGATATGAGACGAGTAACTGAGTTGCAACTTTTATGCCGGCAGTAGTTTTCCATAAAGATCTTGGAATAAAAAGATACTGAGTTAAAGCTATAAATCTTGAACAATTATAACAAAAAAATAAGAACACTTCATCTACGAAAGCAGGCTTAACAAGGACATAACACTTATTTAAGTCATTCAATCAATTCCAGATAATTGTGTATTTAAATGTTTCAAAAGTATGCACTACCAATCTTGATTAAAGTCCAAACGCCTAGCACAGCCGTTGACGCCCTACATCGAACCTGTATAGCTTAAAGCCTTTCATTAGTGTATAAAATAATATATTTAGATGAGTTTAAACTTTTCTTTATTATTAAACTAGCTGACCCGCGCAACTTCGTCTGCGTCACATTTTCAATACTGCTCCGCTCCTATTTGTCTTAGCGTGATAATATATATCCTATAACCTTCCTCGATAAATGGGCTATCTAACACAGAAAGAATTTTCAAATCAGACCAGTAGTTCCTGAGATTAGCGCGTTCAACCAAACAAACAAACAAACAACCTTTCTGCTTTATAATATTAGTATAGATTCGTTTCGAAGAATCTATATCGTTTGAACGACGACACTTATAGTGACCTGCTTTATAGAATAGCAGTTTAAGACCAATTAAGAAGGTTTAGTTGTCTTGAAGTCAGTATAAAGAAAAACCAACATTATCTCGCTACAAGAATCAAATATCACAGATTAAAGTTGACGACCTAAGATTACTTGTTCGTTATTGCGGTAGGTCACATCGATGACATTTGTGAAACAAACTCAAGTCTTGAGTTCTTGACATGCTTCCAGTCGTTTTCATTCCACACATTCGGTTTTATTCTAAACTTGCTGGAATCCTCCCACGTGGCATTCCACTGTCTGCATTCTTTACCAGAAACGGCTTTAGATGCCTTTCAGAGTACAGGTAATTTAACGCTTGTTCTAGCATACATGGCTTCTGCATTCTTTACCAGAAACGGCTTTAGATGCCTTTCAGAGTACAGGTAATTTAACGCTTGTTCTAGCATACATGGCTTATATACAATCATTGATTTTTCGATGTTTTTCCCTTTTTTCCATTTGTTTGCTAGAAATACTTTAATTTCATTCAAAATGGTAATGCTGCAATAAAACGCTATTTATTATAAAAATACAGGACCCACTAGAACCAATCAGTTCAATAAACTCTGAACCATCGACTTTGATCTTGATGAGTAGGTACATAACATACAATCATAGATGCATTAGAAATAAATATTACAAATGGAATACTATCAATAACTTTGCGGAAAAAAACACAGCTGATGACGTCAATCCGCTAGGCCAACCCAGTGACGTCAAGGAAGCAATGTGTTCTCGTTGATGTTATCATTTTATCAAGATACGATGAAAAGCCGTTGTTAAGCTGTTTAGAACCAAAAGCTCGAGAACACGGGCTCGCATAAAGGAGTCGGCACAAAGGGGATGACGCGTGATTATATGAGGACAACAACCTGATCCTGATTAACTGGGACTAAGAGAAGTCAAACAAAGCATTGCAGCAGGATCACAACGGGCTTGGTGTATTTGCAATAATTAACTATTCTGCCAGAGCCCACAATATATATATATATTATAATTAAGGAGATATGGTAATTAAGGAGATAAGAAAATGTATACGAAAATGTATAGGAACCTAGTTTCTCCAGTACAGCCCCACCAAACGTATCCATATATCTGTGGAGCCTACACAACCGGAACGTGAACAACAAAAAGACAGCCCGTCAAATAATTGGACAGATCCAATTTTATACATGTTTCGTAGAAAATAACGTTCTGATATTACCAATCACTTTTCGGAGGATCCATTACAACGAACAGAGGAAACGAAGTTACTTATTTTGGAGATTGAAATGTTTTCGCCAGTCGAAGAAAATTTTCCCAGATGTTCTCAATTATTTGGTAATACTTGGAATATTTTTTTTTGTGAAAGAGCAAAATTATTTCTGGAATCGACAAAGATTCCGAAAACGCAGTCGAAATGATTTCGCCAGAACGCATTGTATAAATAAGTTTTGAACTGAGCTTGTATATTGATAGTTCTTATTTGTAAAGTTCTCTAAGTGATGAGGCACTTAGACTTAAGTCTGAAATGTTTTTTTTTGTAAAAGTTAAGTGTACTCATTGTTGAAGAGCCAAATAAATAAATAAATAAATAAATAAATAAATAAATAAAGATCGTGATAAAAACAAACCTCCTGTGAAAAACCTGTAAATTACGTTGACTTTTACAAGATCGTAAGATGGTGCGAGCCTATGTCATTGCCAAGGCGACGTTTCCGACGTGTTATAAAGGCATTTGTGCACTGGCTGATAACGTTCTCAGAATAAATGGTTGAAACGCAAAAGTTTTCATCTTTACAATTGAATATCAGGGAGAGATTTTGCATCTAGGATTCTACGACAGTAACTGTTATAGCGACATTAGTATTTTTGTTCTGAATATTCAAAACAGCATTGCAAAAATATAAATCAATAAGGTAGAAGCCACTTCAAACAAACAACTACTCAGCATGCCGCGAGGCCAGTGAATCAAAGCTTAAAGATATGAATTTGCAAGCTTGGGGAGACATCAAAGATTTGGCATAATTTCACATTTGCGGAGATAAGCGACAAATTATCTCTGATCTATTGTTGTAGGCTGAAGATGCTGTAACGACACGCGAGTTTATTTATAACACTGAAACACAGACATAACACGATGACAAGATGGTTTATAGTATGTATACTAAACTAGTGTTGGGTAACTCAGCACATGTGCTAGCACAGTTGTAGCTACTCACTTGGCTAAAAAGAGTCACTCACTCTTTTTATTTTGATGTGCTAGCACACACCACAGATTAGCTACACCACAGAACATTTTTACGTGTTGTGAGTTTCGAACGAAAACGAACGAGTCACTCACTCTTTTGTTTGCCTCGCCATTTGAAATCTTTTCAATCGAAACTATAATCAAATTTCTGTTTCATTGTAACGTAATAAAGCCGAATTTCCAGTAATGAAATCTCTCAGCGACTCCGTCCGATCATTGCCGAAATGCCGATTCGTGAGGGAGCGAGCGAGACAGAACAGCGGTGAGCCGGTCAGCCGGCGAACACACACGATTTGACACGAGTGTCTGTGCTCAACTGTGCTGTGCGAGTCTCCACGCCTCGCGGGCTCGCGGCCCTCAGCCTCGCCTCAATTGTGCTAGCACAGTGTGCTAGCACACTTGAGAAAAAGAGTGCCTCGCACGATACTCTTTATAAATGTGTGTGCTACCCAACTCTATACTAAACGTGCGTTTATCAAACTCAGTGGTAAAACAAACAAGTGGTTTTGTTGTTCTTGCTAAATTGTACCAAGTGCGTGTTAGCCTGCATGTGGTAAATTATGTTTCAAACATGATATATTATCTGACAAGCGTAACTTAGGAAATATCGTTCTTCAAGACGGGTGTGATGTGAAAAATTAATTTTGTTTTTTTTTTTTTATGTTTCTTTCATAAGTGTGTGAAAATCGTACAATAATATATTAGCCGTTGGAGAAGTATATGTTTCTTCTAATACCATCATTTCAATGTCTTAACATTTTTTAGTTTTAATGACATTTCAATGTTGCAAATTTAAACCCTAGCGTTACAATGATCAGTTAAAATTTGACTGAATAAAAATACCAAAGCACACAGTAATAACAGTAAGCAATGCAAAGGGGTTGCTTTGGGGTAAGCCACTAGGTTGTGAACAACTCTCATGTAACAGAGCGGTTAACGAGACGAACTAAAAATACGCGCGCGACACGACAACTCGGCCTTCAAGCCAATTTTTATACAAACCGGTATTGTAATTCGATTGAACGAAGAAATTCTGTCAATTTCTTTAATACTTTATGAAATACCTGATCCTCCCTCAAGGCATTTTGCAAAGTACAAGATTATCCTTATCGGGTTTTTATGATCTCTTCATACAAAATCCAGTTTTGGGGATCCTGAGGTCATCTGAGACCTGTTTTTAGACCAGTTAAGAAGATATTGATTTAGCATAAATAATCGAGCTCACTTCCTTTTTAGGCAGGCAAATACATATTGCGAAACTTGATCAACTTGTTTTAACACAGTTGTTATGAATGTAAAAAAGAATAAAAGGAGAAATAAAGACTACAGAAACTACAAAACTGCTGCGTAAAAAACAGTGTCCAGGAAATCCAATGTAGTTTCGTAAATATACATAGAAGCTAAAAATCGTAAACTCACGCTAAGCACGTGTGAAGGACTAATAAATTATTGTGAACAATCGGAAAATAAACACAAATGCTAAACGTAGCTGATCTGGAGTATTTCTAAGTGATTAAGAAGGAGCGAATCATTAATGGAAACATCGGGGAGAATCAAACAATGATGTCGATACTGAAGAAAAGAAAACAACTGAATGCAAAATAGGTATGTGGTGCACCGAATTAACTGCGCCAAAATATGGTAATGAATTCAAGTAGTCTAAGAGTAACAGAAGTCGCATCAAGGTAATCCCGTCCACTGACGACGCCACTCGGTGACTTCTCAGAACTCAGACTTCAAAAACCAACACCCACTTCCCGGAAGCCTCAAGAACCCAAGACCAATGAACCTGATCAGTTATTACGCAAAGCAACACGTGACGAATCTAAATGCAGAACTTTTAATTCCTGGCGAGATGCACAGGCTGGGTTCAGAGACCGGCGACTCGGGAGTCGTGGAGACTGAGTTAATTCCCGTCGTGATAAACACGGGAACTGGCGGGCATCCAACGGGAGTCCAACCGCACCCACTGGGGAACGTGCCCACAATAAATGCTGGTCTATTGTTTTTATACACACAAACTCACATCCAATTTTAATGGAATTCGGAGATGTCAGTGACCGTGGTATTGCCATATTTGTGGAGACTAAGGAAAAGGAATACTGTGAATACAGGATACAGATCCATAAAAACAAATACCGAACCCGAAGGAGGTCTACCATGAAGTATATGAAACTGTCTTTGGTATCAATCGAATAACATTGATGTACATAGAGAAGAACTAGAATATCAGATTCATACGCTTTCACGTCATCAGAACACATCGCGGAAAGTTATACAAAATAGTGTTAATGAACTTGATTGTTAATTTTGGACATCCGGAGAAAAATCTGATAAAATTAGTCCGCGTTCCTTTTAGATGTTCTTAAAATACCTTTCATAAATATTTTTCCCGGTACAGAGTTGAATCTGTTGTATTTTTAAAACAACTCTTGATATTCGACGCAAAAAAGTTCTTGTTATAAGTATTAAACACTTGACGTTTTGTTCGCAGGAAAAACTGGAAGATTTCGGGACCACTTAACCTGAAGAGACTAGAAATAATTTTTGAAACCGAAGAATAAGTCCACGAGACAGAATTTCTTGGAATTTTGATAATTTTATTAAGCATCTCAAGTTTCTCCTAGATGTAAATTTTTAGTTAAATCGACATGTGCCAATAGCGGCTCGGTAGATGCGCGTACGCACTATTTAAAGCGGATGTAGGGCAAGTCAGTGGGGCGGCCGAGTCCACGCTAGTGCCAAATATTGGCCAGGTGGCAACCGCACACGGTTACCGACTATTTTAGCGAGTACTACAGCGTTTGGGAGCGGATTTAGTTTTATAACAAAATATATGAATGGATCAATAATAGCTCTTTATTTTGGGTGTTGCGTAAATGTGTACTCCATTTAAAATCTTGCCATTTATTGCCAGGTTAGGTACTTTCGTTTCCACTTCTATCTTCACGCCAATATCTATCCATCTTTTCCATTCTGGTAATCCTTTATGCACAAATTGGAACTTTTCGCCGCCTGCAGTCTGAATGAAGCGAAATTTAATTGTTCCTCTGCATTCATAAATCAATTCAAGCCTAGTCTAAAGCTATGTCTGACCCAGTTTTATTGTTAGCGCATATAGGACATCGCTGATAGTAACTATGCTAGTATTTGGAACACACAGATGTTTAACTTACGCTCACAAATAACGTTTGCAGTTAAAATACATATTGGAGTAGCTTTTAACTTTTTGATGGGGAGTGACCCAAACAGAATTTAGAGTGCCAAATAATCTGGACTGGTATGCTTAGTTTACAAAAACTTAGAAAAGAGTAAAAGGAAGTATAAATCCTATCGCTTATAATGAAATACTTGATATATTCTACACCTAATTAGCCAATTAAGCAAAAATGCGCTAAATAGACGTGAATGAGCTTCGAACACGAGCCAGAGTAACAGCTCCATCAGTTAGCACCTGAGCGCGACCGCTACAGCTAATTAGACACAATCTAGTGCGGTTACCACTTCCGACACGCTGATTCACTTTTAACACTTAATTCGAAACTAATATGGAAATTTTCTGTACAACAATATTTGTCTCAAGAAAACGCAGCAACTAGTGTTCTTGTAAAAAATCTGTTTTATTCAATTTTTTTTAAGTCTCATACTTTTTACGGTGAAAAGCAATGCTCTTCCTTTGTCCATTGATATCAATAGTTACTCATAACATCTGCATCTGGTCAAATTGGCAGCATTATTACACAAGCAATCCACTTGAATCTGCAATTATTATATTATGATAGCCAGGAACTGAATAGGAGATACATTCAGTTCCTGGCCTAGTGGATGACTCGATCACTACTTGCAGCTGAACAAAACTTGCCTCAGAACTTTTTCTACCAATTCCTTCGTTGCATAACTTTGTTAGAACAAACCGAGAAGATTATAACAAAAGAATAGAGATCCGCAGTCCGTAGGTTACGCGAGAGGCATCTCATGACACCCTCGGGATCAATATAGGGTAGTATTCATAGTCCGCACGTGTGTGTTTAGGTGGATATCGTAAAGATGCTGCGGTAAATAGAAAGAAAACTCACCGTATTAAGCTATTCTACCTTGCGATGTTCTTCTAGATTTCATTTTTATAACTGAGAATTTTAGTTGGTCAAGTTTTCTCTAAGGTTTAACAATGATGAAAAGTGTGGTGTTCAGCCATTTCATATCTTCAATCAAGGGCTATTGACTTACTGGTAAAATTCTATAACTTAACGATATAGTCTTGCATACGTTGTTAATAGTTAGAAAACCAACCATACAACCACTCGAAATCTCTGAAATCTGTCATCCTCTTATCCAAAACGGCATCGGCAAAGATTATGGAACACCAGATTGCAGAAGACCGATGCTAAATGCTATTCGTTTAGCACAAGTCTGATCCCACATAGTTAGACAAAGACTGAGCTGATGACCGGCATAAAACATCCATGGATTTACGTGCACCAGTATAAACGACGTACTTCCGAATGACGCTTTTCCGTCCAACACAAACAAACTTGGAAAGCTCGTAGCAGTTAAACGACGTCGCAGCCCAGGTGCAGCCACGTGGATCGCATTACATTTGTGTGGTTTATGCTGCAATGATGCATAAACAGCTCCAGAATTTATGCCCTCAATTTACCTGAACACTTTTATGGCATACGTCGGTGTGGTGAAAAACTTCAGTAAGTACTGTTGATTAAGAGATGGTACGGAGTACCTACACGTACATTATTTTTTAAGCTCTGTATACTCCTGAATTTAGTAGGCTTAGATCGTAAATCGTTATATTCTCTAGCGACCAAATTCACAGTCTTAATTTTAAGTATGTATTGCTAATTTGTTTTGTTTTTTGTTTTCTCTGTTTTCTGACACTGGAATGAGAAATGTGTCCCTTTGGGTAGAAAATGGTGAAATCATCCACTAACAAACTCAAAGCATTTATTTCAAATAAAATATTTACAGGCACTTTTGAATAGTCAGGGTCGCCGGTCGGTCAATCAATTAAAAACATGAAACTATTTGCACGTTCTAAAGCGTAGATCTCTATGGAGAAGAACGTGCAAGAGACTCCACGGACATTCTTTTCAATCATGTGAAGTATTACAAAAATTTTGGTAACATTATCTTTGATTGCATCTATATGTGAATACAATGCAAAGAACAAGAGAGTATATAAAACAATTCAAAATATAGAAATTAAATAGCATTGCCAGCAGATAGCTTTCTTACTTAAACTGGGATCCTAGTGAGGTCCTAGAAATATCCCAATTTCTTAAGTCTGTATTGTAGAACTAAGGATAAGAAGAGCTAATTGATTGGCAGGCTGTTTTTTCAACCACGGCACCAAGACTTTTTCGTCATATCATTTTATTTTTCTTCAAATTTTAAAAAGTGCGTCATTTCCTAACAGAATTGGTGTCGCGTAAACATTGCGATAGCGGATAGCATAGTAAATAGAACATTATTGAGGCAACTTCCTCGGGAAAACTGCTACATTTCCACTAGGGAAGCGAACCTGCGGATACGGAATCGACTCGCGGATACAGATACGAGAATTGTGGCGGCAAGCGATTACGTTGTTTGTGAAACTGTGAATGTTACGGGGGTTTCCAAGCTTCTTTTAAAACGCACTTCACTTTTTTTTTTCAGAAAATAAGTCTTCAGTATTTGTTCTATAGGTTTAGTACTCGCAAGTTGTTTCCACAACACACCCAGATGCAAAGCAAAGTTCGCAGTGAAGTTTAAAATAAATCGCAGTAGTAATTTATAGCGACAGGTTGTTAGGCTATCCACAATAACTAGTTCCCACAGATGATTCGTGAAACTCACTTGGGATAACAAACACCAGATACACTGTCCTATTTCCAGAACAGCGTGGAAAAGAAAAATATAAAAAATAAACATTATTGTAAACAAGAATGAGACGCAAAATTTCATAGTCATGATGGTGCAAAAACATTGTTATGATAACATAGTAACCTAAAAGACCTATGGCATATCTGCAGCGCAAATCATGTTCTTATTTTCATGCGGTCATCGAGTGCGTAAACTAATTATTCTAAAATCGAACTTGCGGATATGTAGCTGTTTACAAGTGTGGTAACAGCACTAGTTTCGTCTAAATCGTAAATATTAAAATTAATATCTTAGCGGAGTGACGCGCCATTTGATTTAGCTTTTACGACAAATCGGGATCAGACGCAGTCAAATGTCAGACTTATTTAAAGTCTGGACGTCTGTCATTCTTTCATTTTTTTTTTTTTTTTTCCATACCCACACATTCCCAACCACTGCAACTCCTGAAAGCCAGAATCAACAGTGGCGAACACCAGAAAAACGCCGAGTTAATGAAACCCGACGAGTCCCGGAGAAACGATTCAACTGTCTTGGATCCCGCAACGAAATTAATCAGAAGAGTACAGCGGAGGAGTAGGAAAAATAAATATAATTTCCACTTCCCTCCATATCAAGCAGGAGACAGATTAGAGCTAGGCCAATAGGCACCAAGGGACATATACAACTGGGTTAGGCCCAGTTGCCAAGCACCACGGATTATATATTAACATTTAAACTAATGGGTCCTAAATTGTGAGCTACTTTTTATTCCAGTAATAGGTATGGCAAAATCGCCTGAACGCACGGAAATTTGTTCTGGTTTCTACAAGGTCCGTATAGTAAACTACTCCAGATTTGACCTGAATACTATCTAACATAACATTACGTTCAGTCTGCCAAAGAATACACTCCCACAAGATGTGATGTGCGGATTGTTCGTATTCAAGGTCAGCTGTAGAGCATTGACATAAAGGTGAGGCCACAAGCCTAAAGGAAAATAATTTACTCTTAAAGTTGCCATGACCTGTGAGAAATTGGGCAACACAGTGATCCACCTCCAGCCATGTCTTCTCCAGCCGCTCACGAACGGATGGAAAAAACTGGTGGAGGTGTCGGCCCTTGATGGAATCTTCCCACCTACATTGCCATTCGCATAAAAGTGCCTCCCAGACGTCAGTCTGGGGTTTTAATAATCTAGAGATCTTAGCACGGTCGCGTTGCGGTAAAAACTCTGGGTCCGTGATCTTTCTAGCGTAGAAGTACATTGCAGCACGCCGCTGCACCTCAAGATCGACTGGGAGAACACCCGCCAGCACCGGTAAGGCTTCAGTACTAACCGTCCTATACGCCTTGCATAAGAATATCAAAGCCAAACGCTGGTTTTGAAGTAATTTACGTCGTACCGCCCCTATGGTGGCCCTATCGGCCCAGACAGGTGCCCCGTAGCACATACAACCCAAGTAAGTAGCCCCATATATAGTTTTTAGGGTTTGAAATGATAGACCCCAAGTAGCCTTTGATATTCTCGTCAAGGCGTAGAAGTTATTTTTTGCTTTTTCTCCTACTGTTTTTATATGATCAATAAATGAAAAGTTTCTTTCTAGTAGCATACCGAGGTAGCACACGGATTCTTTCCTTTTAACGGGTACGTTATTAAATTTTATACTAGGCCAGGATTTAAGGTTTCCTTTTAAAAGAAGTTGATGGGTTTTATGCGGTGCAAAGGTCAGACGGTTTCGATCGCCCCACTGAGATATTAAGACGTCTGTCATGTCGGGTTTTTACATGTGGCCTGACTATAGTTGAGCCATGTATTTTAACAGTAGACATAATTATTTAAATGATCCGTATCATAGCCTGTCGCGTAAATCTCTCGTTGTTTGCTGAATATTCATGAATATTTTAAACATTAAAAAGACGTTTAGGATTAAATGTTTGAATACACAATCCGTCTGTTTCTTAACAATTTATTAATGGACTCGAAAAATATCATTGTTTTTAATTTTGCCTACGATAAAAAACTTCACAAAAACCCATGTAATTTAAAAGCTGTATAGTTTAAAGCACATTAAGCTTATAGAACCCGGAAAAAAGCTCGCTCCTAGAACTTCATTATGCAGAAAAGGTAAAACACGATTAAATTACTGCTCATAAAGAGTAGAATAAAAATATTTAGTCAAAGGTCCGCTTCGCCTGTTCATTTGTAACTTGACTACCTGGAATGGCAGACAGAGGGTAATGTAGCGTTTGAAAAAAATATTAAACAGGGTTGTTTAATAAAAGCTAAATAACCTTAGTCCTTTGGGTTGCTTCTGGCAGTTAATTAACTTCGTGGGTCTTTTGCGTCGAGAAATAAGTAGTTAGTAAAGACGACTTAAATAAGCGAGCTTTTAAAAAGTTTTAGCCTCAAACAGAATCGAATCTAACCACAGTCACAATAAATGCTTATAGATTTTTTCAGAACAGCTGATAAAGATTTCAGCATTGCAAAAGAATTACGAAATAAAAAGTTAGTGACGACTGAAAAAGCGAGGTTTTAAAAAGTTTATCACGCAGAATCGAATGTAACATCCGTCATAATAATTGCTCATCATTGCTTCTATTTCAAACCAACCGATAAAGCTTTTCAGCATTTCACTGTAACTGCAAAAGCTTCGCTTTACGCTTAGCTAACGCACAAAGAAGTGTCCAACGTCAGTGTCATAAACAGTGTGTTTCGCCAGCTTTTTCAGTTAACCCTGAAGCAATTTTCTTTTCTGTTTTCATTGACTTTTTGCTCTAGGTCGTCGCGTCTAGTGCTTGTCAGATAAAGTGGCTCTCCGTTCTCAGTATTCGTCTTGTGTGACACTATTATGTCAAAGCATACTTGTCCCAGAATTCGAGCAACTCCACTATTTATAGGACGTGTAACTACTGTATGATTTATTAACTAAACATCGAGGATCCAGCTAGATGTTAGGTAATTTCTGACTTTGTTTTAAATTTCAGCTATGTCTCTCATAAAAATAATTGAAGTCTTGCTGGCACAGCGCTACACAAAAGTTAATAAACGTAGATACGCGAAAAAATGAGATAAAATATTAGTAGAAGCACTGCAAACAGTAGCTCCTCTGATAAAACGATAATATTAAAAGCTAACCAAAGTTATCACATTTTTATCTGGATCACGAAAATTTTGTTTCAGTCGGAAAATCCATGTTATCAAAGAGGAAAACCATTACAATAAAGGGCGGGGAAACAAATATATTTGAAATGAACAATCACAACGAACATCCCTCACATAAGGAAAACTATAAACAAAGAGGCTACGACCAGCCGTTACTCTCCCGATATAGTATGAGGAAATAAACACGAAAATATATTTTAGTTTTCGAAAATCACAAGAGAACGGTTATTAGTCGCACACACGTTAGTAACAAACGCACCTTGCGCTGTACCGGCGTTTTCATACTTCGATTTGAGCTTAGCGGCCGTCGCACGCGCATCCGAGCGGACAGTGTCGGTGGCGGTGCTGGTGGTGGTGCTGGTGCGGAACGACAGCGTCGTGGAAAACGACGACGAGAACGAGGAGCCAAGCCCCAGGCCCAGGGTGGTGCGGTAGCGGCGTCTGTACATAGTGCTGAATGCTGGTGTGAACGCTGCGGTAGTCCGAACGCGACTGAACGACGAAAGCGCGTGCGCCCCAACCCGGAAAAGCGGCCGCGATTTATTATAGTACGAGAAAGTCGCTCCCAGACGCGTAGACGCACGGGAGTTAGTGCTGTCGCTGTCACGGCGGGGGGTAGGCAGAAATAGCGCGGTGATAGCTCAATAACATGACAAGTGATGACCCTGTCTGTAGCACTGCTCATAATGCCTGAGGTGAATAAACTATTTCAATAGTTTCGAGCCAAACATGCCAGAAATATCCCGCGTGATGACGCCGAGATACCCCCGCGTGGATGTTTGTCGAATGTCGATGTTGTATTGAAATCGCGATCCTTGCTGAACTTAATACGGGATTGGGTCCAGTGAAAAAGACCTAAGGAAAATAACAAAAACCTCATATAAAAATTGCAGAAACCAAGCAATTCTACGTTTCAAAATACAGGTAAATTTTATCCTTATTTAACTAGTGACTTTACCAAATGAGATTGACATTTATCTGTTTAGATAAACTGAATAAATAAGTAGGTACTTGATGAATAATAATGACAAAAGTTTTCAGGCTTTTATCATTTTTTGTTATGATTTAACTAAATGACTAGTGAATATTGAAATAATAATAATGCAAGTCAGCACTCCACCCACTCAACAGACAGCTAAAAAGAACTAAAGAGGTTTTAGAAGCCAATAATTGGGCATTTTCCATTTTGGGTAAAAAATATTATATTTTTAGGATTAATTAGATTAAATGAAATCTATACTAATATCACAAAGCAGAAGAGTTTGTTTGTTTGGTTGAATGCGCTAATCTCAGGAACTACTGGTCTGATTAGAAAAATTCATATTCTTATTAATTCAGTGTTAGATAGCCCATTTATCGAGGAAGGCTATAGGCTATATATCATCACGCTAAGACCAAGAGGAGCGGAGCAGTAATGAAAAATGTTACGCAAACGACGTATGAACTTCTGTAACCCAAACATGGATGTGCAACATAAATAAATAATATTGGAGTATGGAGTCACTTTTTGGGCATAAATAATAAATTTAAACATTTTGAGACTAAAAGGAACGCCCTTGCGTGCAAATGTGACTTCACTTTATGTGGTCATCTAAAAATATTTTAGATTTTACTAACTTACATTGCAATTATTTTGATTGAAAGTTTGGATTTTCAACACCCAATCTTATGAAACAGCCTACCTTTGACCCCATACCTCATCATATACAATAAAACTAATAAAGAGTGCGACACAGACAATGACCTCACTGATTTAATATTATATATTCAACACTAGGCATTACATAACAATACTAAAAAGATGCTTCATTAACTATTCAGTTTTTTTTTTCTTACAGATTCCAAGGTCAATGTTAAGAGTCCTATTACGAATCGTAAATGCTCGTTTGCAATAGACGAAGTTACGTTGGTCTGTGTTGGGAGTACATCTTTAGTCCGCGAAACAATTTTGATACTTACTAGTCTGAATAGGATTATAGTTTATTTGGGCGCTCGCGCGAGACTGAGGAGCGCGCGCGCTGAATTGACGCAGAATATATAGTACTTTAATTTTATTTATTGTAATTTTGTTTTATTATATTGACAAACGAAAACTTATGAAACGTATTCATTGTAGATTGAAATTTTATATCATATTAATTTATTTGATAAAATTGTTTTTATTTGGAATATAATGGACGCTGAATCAAGACATTTCTGGCTTAAATTAGCATTTCTTTACGTTTTTTTCCGTGAAAACTCAAGGAATTTAAAGAAATTCTAGAACTCCAATAAACAAGTAAAACATGCAACTTACCTTTTAGTAATTTCAGCTTTTAAAAGAATTGATTGTAACAATGTGAATTAGACCGTCAAGGTTCCATCGCCGACATTTTTTCTTGCAAACTGAGTTCGTAAAATATTTATAGTAAATTACACGAAAAGAAAAATGAAAATGTGTAACTCCAACTTACAATAAAGAGACTGGCACTATCGTTATTCAGGATCAAATAATTAAAATATCTTACTGCTGCTGAAAATTACAGCGTCAAAAATCATGAATTTCCGTAAAAAATGTAATAGGACTCTTAATAGTCTTCTTCCGAATTATTTTGTAACACATCTTATATATAAAAATGAATTGCTGTTAGTCTCGCTAAAACTCGAAAACGGCTGGGCTGATTTCGGTAATTCTTATTTTGTTTAGTTTGCCTGAATACAGGGAAGGTTTAAAAGCAAAAATAAAAACCATCAGTTGACGGGAGCGAAGCCGCGGGGGACAGCCAGTAGTATATAATATATGTTATTTTAAAATAATTTAATTTTTAGATATTGTAGGGTAACTGACTTGCCAATTTAAAAAAAAAAACCAACGAATTGAGAACCTTTTTGAAGTTGGTTAAAAATCACATGAGATGAAAATCCATACAAATAGTATAAAACTGGAGTTTGTTTGTTTGGTTGAATGCAGTAATCTAAGGATTTACTGGTTCAAATTAACAAAAATCCTTAGTGTTGGATATCCCATTTAACAAGGAAAGTTATCTATACTAATATTATAAATAGTTAAAGTTTGTGAGGTTGTAGGGGGTAACCTTCCTCGATAAATGGGCTATCTAACACTGAAAGAATTTTTCAAATCGGACTAGTAGTTCCTGAGATTACCCCCTACATACAAACTTACAAACAAATTTTACCTCTTTATAATATTAGTATAGATTTTACTCCATTAAAACTAAATTCAAAAACGAAAAGAAAAAAACTCATTATGATAAGTACTAATAAAGAACCCATCGTCATCTGATCTACCCAGCAACTTCTTGGGACTTGCTTCCAGTGTCACCAGAGGCAGTGAAAATCCAGTACCTACCATACATGAAGCACCTGCCCGATCTGATCTCCAAAACCCATTCACTGGATAACACCTTGCCCCTTGAAATCAATCAAGAAATCCCCTTACTAACCTAGATCAAATAGACCCAGCACAGTTCTTGGTACAGTAATCATCACCATCAAAAATGATTCATCCTTGTATTACTAAAATTGTTCCATTTGACCTTATATTCTGCTGAATGTCAATTGTATTGGTAACTACTGTTCAGTCTCAAGATAAATTGGTAGTATTCTCACAATGATATATGACATAGCAATAAAACATGAATTTATAAAGTTTTTATCACTATTTATAGTAAGAATAGGATTTGCATAATGAAATGAATCAGCATTCATTTGTATGTTCAAAACTTGTCACATCTTATATTATAACTTATAGGAAAGTGCTAATTTTATGGGGTTTTGTTCTTAATAAAGTTCTAGTAACATTCCAATAAGAAGCAAATAATATTTGATAGAGTGTGGTCATGTAAAAAAAGAGAGCAAATTGAAAACAGGATCAAGAATAAAAAAATGAAGGTATTTCAAAATATAAACCTTTTTGAAGAAAGGGTATGTGTTTCATGTAGTGTTTATCTTCATTCTCCATATTTCTACAAATTTGAGCCATAAATAGACCTTATCTATTACAGAGATCTAGTTAATAAGCTGATCAAACAATGTTCTACTCATGAAGACATATCATTTTTATCTCAGCATGTGCCACTTGACTGGCTCAACACAGTTCAATTTGAATCATTACATGACACTGCAGCATATTTCACACAATATATTGAGTGCAGACTTTGTATGTTACACCTACTTGTGCACATATTACAACTAATTAGTTATGACTGTGTTCATAAACATTGTTATTTTTGAAAGCAGTCATTAAAATAAAAACATTGATGATTACCTAACAGCTGATAACACTGAGTAGGCACACATTGAGAGCTGGTACAGAGGAAAATATTGGTACAGAGTACTCACCGTTAATGGACCAGATGTGTGAGGGCAGCGAGTGCGCGGCGTACACGCGGCCCAGCGCCAGCGAGGTTCCCGGCATCGGGCCCGCCTCCTCGTTGGAGCTGGAGTCCGTGTCGGGGCTGGCGGCTGCAGACGCCTCGTAGCTCTGCGAGTTCGGCGGGATGGCGATGGCCTCGTGCGACGCGTGCAGGTCCGGCACCGACGATAGCGACCTGGCGCGCTGGCGGTCGTTCGTCACCTGTATGCCCGGTATTGCCCTCAGCAGGCTGAAGCCCGCGCCGCCCGACACCACCTCTGAGCTGGAGCTCGTGGAGAATGTCCTCGTGCGCGGACTCTGCCCCCCGTTCGCGGTACTCGCCTTTGCGCCCATCGCGACTCCGTTACGCAAAATTCACACCTGTCACGCACTAAAACCGAGAATCACGACCACGCGCGGGAACCGGCCACCGCGCCGGCGGTAGACATCGTACGACACACAATAATTGGATAACTCTAAGCTAACTAAATACACTGTAACGACAAACACAAGTCTGTTGCGAAATTGTAAACAGCCTTTGCATGTGCCCTGCTGCAAAATTTTGACAGATGGACGTAGTTATGCTACAACGTTCCAATCCACACGCAGGTCGAACTGAGTAAATCGCGTTTTTATAATTTTGTGGTACGCTTTTTTTTGGTAGCGAGTACAACTAAGTAGTGCGTATCACTTCAACTAAATAAATAAACCTTATTTTATTATATAATTGTCATTAAAATATATTAATATTTCTCATACAAATTATGAAAAAAATGTACTTGAAACGTTTTTGAAAAAAGGCTTTTTGTATGGAAGTAGCTTTTAACTTAATTTGCAAAAACGATCCAATATCTGAAAACTGGTATATTTTGGTAGTTAATATATATTTTTTTCTAAAACATAAGTGTAACAATGAAACAACATTATTAAAAAAATATTTATTAAGAAATTGTTGTATCAAAGCATGGAAAATTATCACAATTTATTCATCATCCAGATCGAAATCCAGCTCCTTACCAAATCCATCGACATCGTCAATGGCGTCATTTGTCGCTTTCAATGTTTTGTAAAAACTAAGGCAATCGCTGGAATAAACTTGTAAACAGATCGTAAATCAGTCAATTTAGCTGGAGCAATGGGTTTCCCGTTAGGCCATAACTGTTTCAGATCAGATCTATGTATAGTCGAAATCTCTCCTTTTGTCGTTTTTTTAATGTTAAGTTCGTTATAATAATCAATCAATAAATCAATCGGTGTATATAGAATGGACAAAAATGACCTTTATGGCACTGAAGATATTGAGAAAAACATAGTAAATCGTAAGAAACTTTACAGATAAAAGTAAACTAAACTGGTTGCTGGCAAAGGAGATACAAGATTGAAAAAGCTAGATTATATTCTATTTTTATGAAAACGTCCCTTGATGAGGATTATAACGAACTTAACATTAAAAAAACGACAAAAGGAGAGATTTCGACTATACATAGATCTGATCTGAAACAGTTATGGCCTAACGGGAAACCCATTGCTCCAGCTAAATTGACTGATTTACTATCTGTTTACAAGTTTATTCCAGCAGATTGCCTTAGTTTTTATAAAACATTGAAAGCGTCAAATGACGCCATTGACGATGTCGATGGATTTGGTAAGGAGCTGGATTTCGATCTGGATGATGAATAAATTGTGATAATTTTCCATGCTTTGATCAACAATTTCTTAATAAATATTTTTTTAATAATGTTGTTTCATTGTTATACTTATGTTTTAGAAAAAATATATATTAACTACCAAAATATACCAGTTTTCAGATATTGGATCGTTTTTGCAAATTAAGTTAAAAGCTACTTCCATACAAAAAGCCTTTTTTCAAAAACGTTTCAAGTACATTTTTTTCATAATTTGTATGAGAAATATTAATATATTTTAATGACAAGTATATAATAAAATAAGGTTTATTTATTTAGTTTAAGTGATACGCACTACTTAGTTGTAATCGCTACCAAAACAAAGCGTACCACAAAATTATAAAAACGCGATTTACTCAGTTCGACCTGCGTGTGGATTGGAACGTTGTAGCATAACTACGTCCAATTATCGTACACATTATAGAGTACATGGAATGTTTTGAAGAAATAGATAATAAAAAGTAATTTAAAAAAAGATTACAAGATGAATGGATCATTATTTTTATGTTATTCAGTCCAAAACGAATTAAAACAGTACGATCCAAATGAAATGTCACTTTTTAAGATTTAAAATTATTATTTTTAAAACGTTCCAAGTTGATTGGATCATTATTTTTTTTTTATTTAGTCCAAAACGAAATAAAATGGTACGATCCAAATGGAATGTCACTTTTTAAGATTTAAAATTAGTTATTTTTAAAACGTTTCAAGATGGTTGGATCCTTATTTAGATTGCATTCAGTCCAAAACGAATTAAAACAGTATGATCCAAATGTAATGTCACTTTATAAGATTATAATTAGATCTTTTGGTTCGTTTTATCATTTAGACCGCTTAATTATTTTAATAGTTATTGTCGTAAGAGAGTCAGTGTCTTCAGCACTAGATAGAACGATCCAAAATACCTAGCTTGGGCTCAAAAACTCAATTTTGACTACCTTGTGGATTGGAACGTTGTAGCATAACTACGTCCAGATGTATCTTTTTTTTATAATCGAGTGAAGTTGGAACGGGTGTTTGCGATATGCGCAACCTTCGTTCAAAAACCAAATATCAGAAATTCAGATTTATAATTATGTGTTAATTACTATTGATATATTTCAAAGAAAAGCAGTAGATAATTTCAACCCATGTGATGGAATAATTATTAAAGAATTCACGGCAAACATATTTCAAGTTGCATTTTCTGAAGCATTTGACGTTTCGTTCAACAATTAAAAGTCCTCTTTTATATCAATTCATTCATTGATTTATTTTCTTGTTATGTTTTTTTTATTTATTTTATTTACGAGAGGAGGAAAGCTGTACCCAAATTGATAAAATTCAATTAACATATTTTTAAACAATTGCTACTAATAAATTGCGAAAGTTTGGATGGAAGCATGTTTTGTTCTTCAATTCCAGAACGGCTGAACGGATCTGGATGAAATTTGGCACTGAACTCGATTGTAGTTCGTCTGGAATAGCACGTAGGCAACTTTTTTATCCCTAGTTTAAGTTTCTATGGCATAATTTCCCAATTAGGCAGCTAGTGAAAAATATTTACAACTTCAGCGGAGTGCCGACAGACGATGATGGATGACTAAAAATGACAGTTACTATATGTAATACATATATACATATTATGTATATAGGTGTACCTCACAAAAGCCATAGTGAGAGTATCGGCTTTAAACGGCGACCGATCGACGAATCTTGGCATATTTATTATATTTCAATTACCCTCTGCGCTCTGCTTTTACAGTTAGTACCAACATGTACAGATAAAAAGTATTATATTGGTATAGTAATTACACTGCTTTGTATGTAATCAGCAGTTTTGAAGATAACATTGACTATTCGATCGAGCAGTGGCTACCAAGGTATCTCAGTGACTCAGTGTTCGGTGGGTTATCCTAGCTACGTTTCTATCTTGGGTGAAAATATAAAAAAATTGCGATTTAAAAGATTGTTTCTCGTTCGACTATTCATGTGAACAACTAAATAGAAGCATAAAAGCAAAATACAGTTAAGAAGTGACAGCATATCTTTTTCTTATAGTGGCTGTTCTTAGAGGTTCTAACATTATTAGTACCTAAGACATTTAAGACAACGTTGTCACAACGACATACTTATGCAGACAGTTTTTTCTCACAGTTTTATCTCATAATTATTTCAGACAAATTACGATTTTCTATTATTTCAAATGTAAGGAACCATAAAAACGATTTATTAATACAATCCGTGTTAGGGAACCCTAATCGTACGTGTCATCGCTTTTCCTCGTCCAAATTGTCAGTGTCAAATCAAACTGAACTCCATTTCACATTATTTCTTAAATAAAACATGTGGCGTGCAGTTTTCTCTTTCTCTCAATAGTAAGTTATATGTAGCTGTTTCATGTGCGCGTCAACTAATGCTGTCTACTGACAATTAAATATAGTTGTTGTCAAAATAGTGATCGATGACGAATTAAAAGAAGTGTGTTAATTCCATTTTGGTGAAAAAATACATATTATTGACATCGAAAAGTGTAGAAATTAGCAAATAAATAAATATGAATAATCCTGGAATGAATTCGGCCACGGTAAGTACTTTGAATGTCTAAATATAACGTCATTACAATAACATGTTTGTAAGCAGTGATTGATTTTAGTTTTCATAACGTTCCCCTAATTTACAAGACCATTATCATAGACATTACAATTAAATCATAGCCTGTTACTGATATTTAGTCCTTAGCTGTTTTGATTTGCGAGTAATTATGTAGAGAGAAGTTAATTTGAGCTCGATAGTGATAGTGGATGGATAGCGTTGATTTGCTTTGCACGGCTTGAGCTGATGTAGTGTTGTTACCGCGCTACTTACAGCCAGGTGTGCCGCAGGTGCCGCTGCTCGACGATGACACGCTGGCCTTCGGAGAAGAGGATAACGCTGCCAAACAGTTTGTGTAAGTGTACTTTACATTACCAGATGTTGTTACTACATTGCGACTTTTTTATCTACTAGGAAACCGAAAGATATGACGTGTAATATATTTTACCGAAATATTTTGTCCTTTATTTGGACAAAACTCCTGCTATTGTAATTTTCAGGCAAGATATTGCGGGGTTTAGCAAAACTTAAGTTTTGATGGTGGTTTTGTTTGACAATGTTATATCAAATCGAAAACCTAGTCCCTTTATTTGTGTTTTTGGACACCCAGAATTAAGAAACACCCGTTTAAACATTCACCTGATTCTGCTGTTCCCATCTACAATTTATTTTTTTGTTTGTACTTGAACATCTTAGCAGATACTACTGTTGATAGGGATTGACAAAGATTTCACTAAAACCGTGTATCACATACTTCCAGGCACCCGTACATAGTGTTCTTCCACCTTGTGTTCCGGTGCTCGGCCATCGTGGTCTACATGCTCTGTGGGTGGTTCTCAGACTCCTTCATCGCCAGCTTTGTTCTTGTGATCCTACTACTGTCTGCTGACTTCTGGACTGTCAAGAATATTAGTGGTATGTAGTTAACTTGTGTTGCTAAACAAGCCAATGTTTGTTGCATTTGGTTTGAAAGGCAGGGACATTACGAGATGCAACTGTGACTATTGACTACAATATTTCCCTTATTTAAGAATATAACCCTAACATAATATTTTATAGATGCCACAGAGTATTAAGTATCCAGTACCAATCATTTGAAAATGAATGGTGGGACAAACAGACAGTTGCAGTTCCATAAATAAAAATATTTTTCACATTCTTGATTAATATTAATAGTGGGTGTCACAAGTGGATCTGTTATTTTACATACATCAAAATGTTACATTCATGTTTCCAGGTCGTCTCCTAGTTGGTCTGCGATGGTGGAACTATGTGGATGATGATGGCAAGTCACACTGGGTGTTTGAGACCAAACAGGTAAATGTGAGTGTTATGGGTGCTTTTACAATTTTAACAATAGATGAGCAATATTTTCTATTTTCAAAAATCTAGCATTTTTTAAAGACTATTCTTTTTTGGCCGTGTGTCTAGAGTGTTACTTAGTAACTTTTTGTAGTAATATAACATTCAACTGTTTCCAGAACCGTGTGAACCAGAATGAGAGCCGGCTGTTCTGGATGGGTCTGATCCTGTGCCCGGCCATCTGGTCCACATTCTTCATCTTCTGTTTATTCGGACTCAAATTCAAATGGATGGTATGTGACTTTAATGAGGATTTTTACTATAACTCGTAAGCCATACCATAAGCTCAGCTAAGATTTCTGTGGATGTTCTCCAGGACCGTTTTCCTGTGACAGTAAAGTTTGCCCTTACTACCCCAAAAATTCACCCTAAAAAATCGAAAAGAAAATATTTTTCGTAAATATTAGCCTGAATTTCTCAAATGGACTCAGTTGTTCTAATTCCAGTCCATGTATTACAATAATGAAAAAATATAATAAGAAAGTACAAATATTCCGAAAGCAAATTATTGTTAAATCAGTATTTTTGATGACGCAATCGTACCTCACAAAAGCGACAGTTTCAAACTGTCATAATCAGATAAGGTAAAACATGGATTATTCATTACTAATATGTACCTATTAATAAACTGGAGTCATGGTATTTGTGGTAGTCTGTATATTCCGACATCAAACTACATATACCTCATTATGAATGAAGGAGTCTTCTCATCTTATTTAAATTAATAAGTTCTAAATGTAATCCCTGAAAATACTTATCTGATCACGAAAATCACGGCGATAAAAAGTTCTATTGCTGCCATCTAGGCTGCGTTGGGAACTCAGCCAAACTTTTTTGAAAAAAAAAAAAGAAAGCTATGTTGTCCCACCGCAGAGGAAAGGCCTACTCCTCCTCCCTCGAAGCATAAAGAACCACCGAAGCAATGCAACATGTTAGTAGACAATAATCTCTATTTTAGTCTTTTTAACCCAAAGGTTGACTGGTAGTCTGGTAGAGAATGCATGTCCGCCCGCGCCCATGTAACACTATTGTGCATAAAGTTTAAATAAATACACATTTCTCCGTTCGCAGCTGCTAGTCCTCATCGCGCTGACCCTGACCGGCGCCAACCTGTACGGCTACATCAAGTGCAAGTTCGGCGCCAAGGAGAACCTGAAGTCCGCCACCACGGAGTTCGTGAAGAAGCAGCTGTTCCAGAACGCCACCACCTTCATGTTCGCGCAGCCCGCGCCGCCCACCACCGGGAACACGGGAGTCGTCTAACATTCTTAATACTGTGTTCATACTGTGTTCTGAGGACTTACAATGTTCATAGAAGGGTTAGGTGGGCCCAGTTCATTCTATAGTCTGTTTATGGCAGAAAAATATAATGTCATCAAGAATTTTTTAAGTTTTTAAACTCGAAAGACTATTTCGTCCTTCGCATTGTGGCCCATGATACTGCGAAATAAATTCATTTTTTATTATTTTCGTTTTAAGTCCTGTGAATATATCAAGCAGAAGTATAATTCTTGTGTGTTAAACTTCTGCTCTCAGTCTTGATTACAAAAAATCATAATTAGAATGTTAGTCTTTTTAGCATTCCATTCACATGGTTCTGATATTTAATAATTGTTTTGTACACTGCAAGCTCTTTCGTTGAATACAAAATTAAAAAAATATTCAATGTTACAGGTTTCAAGCAGTTTTACTTGTTTCAAGCATAAATTATTGTGTAAAGGTCTTTAATATTTATAATACTATGTGATGTGATGTAATTAGTTTTCATAAATTACGATACAGTGGGGACTTCTTTATTTGTACTTTATTTATTTGTAGTGAAGTCAGTACTTCTGTCCAAGCGAAATAAATAAGCTGCACAATTTAAATAATATAAAATATTATATCAGAACTGGCCTGTTTCACCAAGTCCGTGAGATTTAACCTATCTGGCAGATAAATTTAGATTATTTCCGTTACATTACTGAATTTATATGCTAGATAATACCTATCCGTAAGTTGTGAAGCAGGTTCTTAGCGGTTTCGAATTTAAAAGTGTGAGTTTAAAATGTTGTGATTTTAGTCAGTTGCTACTCGCTTGTCGTTTTGGTCTTAATGTGCACATATAAAAGATTTATTTTGGTCGTTTTTAAGAGTGTTTGAAGAAAACCGATGAGAAAAGTATGTCAATTAACACTCCATTTACATACTACCTACCTACGCTGTAATTAAAAACATTCGAGTATTCAATGCTACCCTAAATTTACGGTGTGTTTAATTATACCATAAATAATTAGGTGTGTTGTACCAAATGTCATGATACTGCAGTTATAGTGTTGAATGCATAAAAAACGGCCTTTGTTAGTAAAATAAGCTAATAAATAGCCAAAAAGGCTCATATTTCTTTAAAAATTTTGTTTGCACAATTGCACTACAATAAATGGTTGAATAGCATTCAACCATCTTTCATCTGAAATGTTCTTCAAGAATCAGAATAATGAGTCTCTAACACAATAAAAGAGTCACACTGCTGCTGCACACTGATAAAATTTAGTGTTTTTCTTCTGAATTTCTTAAAAAATCGCATTTTTTTAAATTATATTATTTAATAACATTTTAGTTAAGTACTAGGAGTGTCTGACTGTACATTGTTGAAGGCCCGATGGTTTAATTATATTGTATATAATTATTTTAAGATAATCAATAAATTATATTAAATATATGTTTACTTTTATTTAGTATTTCTATGGTAAAACATCTAAATGATATTAACAGGAATACACTATTTTGCAATAAGAATTATAGTTTGAAATTTCGATTTTATTAGTAACTGATATTAATTTTATATTATTTATAAGTATTTATATTATTTTCTTAAGCCCGTGCTGTCCCACTGCTGGGAAAAGCCCTTCTTTCCCTGTGTCCATTAATTTCTTCTGTCTGTCTAGTCTGTTAATTTAGCTCCCCTCATCCATTTCGACTACGGTGACATAATGAATGTGTCTTCTAGTGTGTTGCATAGTTTTTTTTTATTTTACTATTGATAGGCATACGTTTGACCGCTATCTCACCGGATGGATGCGGTCTAAGGTGGAGCACGCTTGCCTAGAAGTAACCTATTCACTCTTGACTTAAAGACTCCCAGATTGTAGCTATCAGGAAACACAGACTCCGTCAGGGAATTCCACTCCTTAGCTGTACCTACGCACAATGAATGTATTCCCAAAACGTTTTGTACGTTGTTACGTTGCGTCAGCTAAAATGGTCTTGTAAGACAGCGCTAAACATAATAAATCCAGAATAAAATAAAATAGTTCAAATACAATTAATATTTATTATAATATAATATCCTTGGACATTTCACACAACGCCATATAGTCCCAAGCTAAGCAACTTAATGCTTGTGTTATGGTAACGAGATGGCTGATAAACTACTTATATACATTTTTTTTTGTAAATACATACATAAATTATAGATAGAAAACACCCAGATTAAAAAATATTTGTCATTTATGCTTGCTTAGCAAAGGCGTTCACCTAAACAGTGTTCATTGGTGCCGCTGCGTCAGTTTTAATATTAATCACACATTATCTGATAGATAACATCATTTCGATTGAAATATTATTCAACAAATTGTTTAGAATTCAACAAAACTTGCAACAAAAATATTGCTCCAGGTGAGGCTCGAACTCACAACCCCGGCATTACTCACACGAAGCACTGTCTTATAAGTACCGTGCGCTAACCAATTGCGCCACTGGAGCTATGTGGAAAGAGGCGAAAAACCAGACCTTTATCTACGTCACTATCAGAGTCAAGCGATGTACTCTTTTGTGATTATTAAACGTCAAATCAGTCGTTCACAATACTTTTCGTGGCACTTGTCCGATCTGAAAATTATCGTCTAATTTACTAATAGTTAAAAAAATTACCACTACATACATTTAGCGGTACAAATAAAGTGAAATACTTTGACAATTGCAAAATTCTTTCGAAAAATACATAAACAAAATGGAAACGTCATCTGGTTTGTTGTGATAAGTTGAAGTGTATTTCTATGGATAATCTCATAACAAGCACGTTATTCAAGCTACTTTAGGTATGATACATTACTGTGTGTTTTAATTGAGTTGTAGTTCTTACTGTGTTGTGTCTAATGCGCCGACAAAATGAATTGGTTCGACACGTCAGGCTTCACGAGCCTCGCTAAGAATGCGCTGAAGGAAGCACAAAAGACTATAGACAAAGCGCTGGATATCCAGGACGAGAGCGGAGAGGAGCCGGAGGAGGAGGCGACCCCGCAGACCAGCGCTAAGTCGTCCCCCGGACACAGCAACACGTCACTCAAAGATAACTCTGATTTCTTTTCTTCCTGGGGATTGACCGTCAGTGCGGAAAGTGAAAACGATGCTCCCATCAAAGACCAGCCTGTCGTTACCGAGAGTCCGTCCAAGTCTACGTCGCAGAGCATCTGGGGCTCGTTCGCGGGCTCTTTCTTTGAACAACCTAAAGAAGAAGACCCTACAATAGTGAGACCACCGAAAGCTAAGTCTATGAATGTTATTTCTGATACTAAATATGGCAGTCATGATGACTTGTTCTCTAAAAGTCAGCTTATAATGTCAGACAGTGATGCATTAGATCACAGAATCACAAAATCTTTGAAAGATGAACTCCCAAAAGCTGAACCAAGACGTGATTCTGCGAAGTCACACAGATTATCTCTTGTCTCAAGTAGAAATAGTTCTGATTCAGTAGAAGTGTTATCACAGAGTTTAAAGACAACCCCTGACTCTGAGGCTTCTGTTCATTCCATGTCACACAGCAGTAGTACTGGCCAGAAACATAACTCAGAATCTGTAGAAATATTACCTGACAGTCTGGTGAGTCCTAGCTCCATTGAGTGCCTTGGTTTTGATAGTTACTCTAGTGATAAAAACAGCAGCTCCTCCTCCCTCTGCCTGTCCCCTGGGGACCTCAGTGATAAGAAGTCTACTCCTATTGGTGATAAGACTGAGAAAGCAGAAACTGCTGATAGTGTCAGTTTAGTGGCTGATGATGATGAAGACACCATGTCATACAACTCCATATCAGAATGTACAGCACCCACTGTGTTGGATACTGATGACAAGTCTGTGAGCCCATTCCCCAAGCTAGTCAAAGCAGAAACAAGTAGAAAAGTAATTGAGAAAGAATTCATACATTTGGAGCAAGCCATAATGCCACAGAGAATGCAAATCAGTGAAAACTCTTCAAATGATGGTTCTTGGTCTGACAGGACTCTGAATGCTGACAACGACAGTATTAACTTAGACATAACTGTAGAAGAACAGAAGAAGGAACAAGAAGATGTTCTCATTGATAAACTGAGTGACTCGTCATCATTCTACAATGTCAATGTTTCTAATGACATGCTGAGATCTGAAAGTTCTGCTTTTGTCAATGTTGAAAAGCAGCAATGTAATGAATCTAGTAGTAGCTCTTCACAGAAAGATGGCAGTATTAAAGAGAGGACATCTCCAATAAGCTCTGATAGCAAAAGTGATTTAGTCAAGATAGGGTCAGACCGAACTTCAGGACACACGTCAGGGGATGAGTTGGAGACTGCTACTTCTTCAGACATTGAGATAATTCCGAGTCCAAATGGGGATGGTCATGGGTTTAGGAACAGTCCTGCTAAGTATGCT
This sequence comes from Ceramica pisi, assembly GCA_963859965.1. Taxonomy (NCBI): domain Eukaryota; kingdom Metazoa; phylum Arthropoda; class Insecta; order Lepidoptera; family Noctuidae; genus Ceramica; species Ceramica pisi. Next base: position 23,972,948 of record OY982540.1, on the reverse strand, counting down.
TTCAAACAGTCAAAGTTTGATGGCACAACATCACCTAACCTAGTTGACTTAGTTCTAGGAAAGTCTTTAGCTACCAAGATCCGGGGGCACAACCGGGAGTTATCAGAAGCATCCGTACAGAGTAATACAAGTGATGAGAGTCAGGGGTCAGAGAATGAACGGTTGATGAGGAGGTTGTGTGAAATGGCCGAGCTTCTTGAAGCTAGAGAGAACAGGTTGTTAGAAATGAGCAGAAATAATGCAGACTTAGCGGAGAATAATGCTGACTTGAAGAGTCAGGTGGAGTCATTGATGTTGAAACATGAGGGAGGTGACATCAATACTATCACTGAAGACTACACACAGAGGATGTCTGCATTAGAGAAGAAGTTTCAGCAAGCTATCAGAGAAAAGGTATGCATTTTTATAGAAATAGAATTGATAATGCAGTTGACCTATAATTATTTGCTTGGTTATTTTTAACATTGTAGAATGTTTGCCTTGATATTTATAATGACTTGATTTAATTTACATTGATGATTATTACCAAGATAAACAGCTTCAAGATTTACAATATTGGGTTATAAAGATTTCATAAAATATTAAAATCTTTTAAATCCAGATTTGGGTTACATAATCTTGATATCTTGTTACAATAAGATACTGTAATCTCAGAATATTTTATGTTTACAAACAATACTTTCACACTTAGTTGCATTTCAATGCTTTCGGTGGGACTTTAAAGGTGGCTGTACTTCTTTGTAGTTTTAGTAATTTATGGTTAACTCCTGACGTACTTTGTGATCTTCGTTTTTTTTATGACTTACTAGAGTTTAACCTACAACTCCACAGGATCAGCTTAGAAAGCAAGTAGACGCCTTCAAATCGGAGTCATCCTCTCGCAAGAACTCCTCAGAGCTGGAGAACGCCCTCAAAGAGAAGGACGAGGTGATCGCGCAGCTTCAGGAAGAAGGCGAGAAGCTGGCGCGCCAGCAGCTGCAGCAGTCCAACATCATCAAGAAGCTGAGGGGAAAGGATAAGGACAATGAACAGGTCATTAAGGGCTTGAGGTGAGGCAGCCAGCACTGGGTGTGAAGAAGATCTTGCATGGTACATTAATGTCGCAATCCATGCCTTGACAATAGGGAACATGCATGAAAAAATATTTACTATCCATACAGTGTATTAAATTAAAATTTAATAAAAATTACTCGAAAAACAAATGAATGTACCTATAATATGTCCCTCTTGCGAAAATGTTTGCTATGGCAGCTGTATAGGTGTCATGGACATTGATGTCAAAGTTCAATTCAGACTTCTCTTTTTAATTGTTATCTTTGAAGCTTTACAACTTCATAGCTGATGCAGGTAGGTATTAAAAAAAAAAACGTATTTGGTCACTAGAGCTAATAAGTATTTCATTCGGCAAATAAAAAAATCGCATACATATTCCCTATTGCTGTTAACTACTCGCATGACGCAATCGGCAATACCGGCCACCCTACGCCAATATTGTGTAGAAATTGTCAGATATTGCGCAATATTTGTAGTCAATGTTATATATTGCGCTTTTGTTCCTTAAGATGGAAGCTCCAGGGTAGCCCGCGAAATTCAAATATTTTTATGTTTTTTGCAATTTGCCGGTCACTGTGAAGCTGTATGTTGATCAAAATACGGTTCGCGATTGTAAAGAGCATTTATCTAAAGGATTATAACCATTTGAATCATCAATATAACCCTCTAAGTACATAGAAGACGATACTCAATACTCAATACTCAATAATTTAAAAACGAATGTTATTTCGTGAAAAAGTCATTCGATCGAGTTGTATGAACTTAGATAGTTATATTGATAATTAAAATAGGAATAATTCTTTAGATAAATATGCGTTTCGGCCGCGAATCTTATTTTGTTTAACATACAGCTTCATACTGACCGGCAAATTGCAAAAAACATAAAAATATTTGAATTTCGCGTGCTACCCTGGCGCTTCCACCTTAAGCGGTAGGCAGTGTTTAGAACACCATCATTTGAATGGTGGTTAAAAGGACTACTTAGAATGCGCACATATGCATGGGTAGTTAAAATAAATAATTCGGCTTTAAGAAGCTTAGTTGAAGAAGCAGGAAATTATTTTACGGGCAAAAAGTCAATATATATATATATATATTTTTTTTTTTTTTTTTTTTTTTTTTTTTTATACAAAACGGGGAAACTCTTGGCCTAAATCTCACCTGATGGAAAGTGATGATTAGGCCGAAGATGGAAGCGAGTTTCACCCGGAATCCTCTTACACAGAGGAACTGGCTATCATACCTCTAACTGCCGGAACACAACAATGCTGATAACATTGTTGTTATGGCGACAGACTTAGACATGATGGTGGTAGCTTGCCAGGCGGACTTAGAACAAGTCCTACCACCAACCAAACCGAGCAAAAAATTTGCCCCCGCTGGGAATCGAACCCGGGACCTCTGGGTCTGAATCAGGTGGTATAACCACGAGACCACGGAGGCGGTTAGTGTCACCTGTTTAGCACCACCCGGGGACCACGTGTAGGGATTCGCTGAAGGGTATTCTCCTACGGACGCGGGTGACTCGGCCCCCAAAATATATAAATATCAAATATGGTAACTGGTAAGTTATTTGAAATATCGTAATTATTTTCCAGAGATAAAGTAGCAGAGCAGTCAACGGAACTAGACAGGCTGAAGCGATCCATAGCTGCTAAAGAGGAGCTGGAGGTTAGCCAGATTGAAGCAGTGTACCGGCTCACCACTGCCAACAAGAAACTTGAGACTGAACTTATGGAGGTATGTACTGATGAGATAGTAATACTGCTTCATTGTAAAACTAAGCTATTAATATATTTTCTTTCAGCTGTCAGCTTAGGGTTATTAATTTTATAATTAGGTATTCCACTATAGCTGTACCTTTGTCCATTGATCAATCAACTTTTCCTTTTTTAACCGACTTCCCAAAAAGGAGGAGGTTATCAATTCGGTTGTATGTTTTTTTTTTTTTATGTTTGTTACCTCATAACTCCGGCAATTATGAACCGATTTGAAATTTTTTTTTTTTGTCTGAAAGGATATACTTGCAGATTGGTCCCATTTAAATCATATCAAAATCGGTTACGAACTTTGGATTTTAAATCGAAATAGCTGGAATTTGACTATTTAGATGATTCTTTGATAATCGAAATTGCGTATTTTGCTTTTCTGCGATTTTGTAGTGGTGTTGTTAGGTGTGGGGCACCACTAAAAAGTGAAAAATAAAAAACTTTTTACAAAAAAATACAACCGACTTCTAAAAAAAAAACACTACAAAGTAAAAAATAACTTTAATTTTGGAAGTCGGTGTCAAAATACGAAGAAACTAACAAAAACACCGACTTCCAAAATTAAAGTTATTTTTTACTATGTAGTGTTTTTTTTAGAAGTCGGTTGTATTTTTTTTTCTTTGCCAATCCTGGAGAAAAAATAATTTGGGTAAATTCAGAACTCAAAATGGATAGAAAAATGAGATAATGGAAATAAATACATAGCAAATATGAATGGTGACTTTGAAGACAAAAGTCCAGTTTGATATACCAATTAATTAATAATTATGACCATTCCAGTGCCTTTTAGTGCTACGTACGGAATTCAAATAAACGCCTAAACCTGTTATTTTATTACTGAAATTAATTATTCAGCCATTGTGTGGAAATGTCTACGAAAAGTTGTAAACTGTCCATTGTAGTCGGATGTGTTTTATGTTTAGCTTATCGCGACGAGAGCGCTTATCAGTGGTGTAACGCGACACTCGAGCGCCAAACAAACGGAATTCAATGTTATTTTCACAGCTGGAGATTATATTATGCTGTTATTAGGAACAATGTAAGAATATAGAAAAAAGTCTACATGTCTATGTTGAGAACCTAGTAGATAGAAAAGATTATATTAATCGCTCGAACTTTTTCACCATTCTATGCCATTGTGATGTGTAATGCCACTGTATGCCAGCTGACACAATAAAAATTTCATTGCGAGGTTAATGGAATGTTTATTGTGTCTATAATGTTATCATTATATCATGTCTTATCTTTTTATTGTTATGAACAGACAAAAAGCCAGTTAGACGACACGCTACACAAGCTGGAAGGCAGCCGGGCGTCCCTGGAGGGCGCTCGGCGAGAGCTGACGGAGCTGCAGCGCTCCAGCGCCGAGCTGGCGCGCCGCAGCGCTCAGCACGAGCTGGCGCAGGACAACCAGAGGCGCGCGGACGAGGAGCTGCGTCGGCTCCGCGCCGACCTGCAGCAGCTCAGGGTTGAGAGGGTCAACGGTCAGTAACTACAGCAATCTCACAAACAAGTAAGTTACCAGTTTGTTTTGCGGACAAGTAAAGATATTGAATATGCTTTTCTCATTTTTCAGAGGAAAAGAAATGGGTGTCCCGTGAGGAAGCCTTAAGACGAGAACTCCACGAGGCTCGCGAAGCCTGCTCGGCGCTAGAGAGCAGCGAGAGTTCCGGCGCCGCCGGAGACAGCGGCGCGGCTTGCGTGCTGGCGCAGCTAGCGCAGCTGCAGAGGGCGGCGTTAGACAGGGACCAGGCGCATGCGCACGCGCTGCGCCAGAGGGCACTACAGCTAGGTGACTGATTAACTAATTAAGTGCGGGTTTTACCGCGGACTACGTAGTGGACTGTAAAGGGGGGCTTATTAATGCCTGTGAAGACGTAAATAAAGACTTACTGTAAAGCAGCAGTAAACTACCTGTTTAGAGGCCCCTTAGCATGTATTGTCGATTCAACAATCCTTCATAGACGATATGTCCTGTCTCCAGCGGAGGTGGAGCGCTCGCTGGCGTCGGCGGTGGAGCGGTCGCGTGTGTCCCGCGCGGAGATGGCGGCGCTGCAGGCGCGCCTGGCCGACGTGGACGCGCTGCTGAGCGCCGCGCGGGACGAGCTGGCGCTCCGCACGCAGCTCCACGGGGAACAAGCCAGGACTGTGCAGCGGCTAGAGGACGAGCTGCTCATGTGAGTACAGCATTGTTCTTTTCATTTACTTATATTGTGGATAAGTTCGAACTGAACCTCGGCAACATCAATGTCACCATAAGAAAAATCAACGTAGCAGAATCTGCATCCAGCAAAAACAACTGCAATGCCATCTATCTCGCCAGTAGCGAACAACTAACGAATCCTGCATCGCGGTATCAGAGGTTTTTCGTGCCATTTCAACATATTATGCAACAGTCTCCGGCAGTTGCCCGCCGGACAACTACCCGATGGAAAATTAACGCTCACCTGCTCCTCAACTTGCGGGCCGCCTCGGCCCTCTGCGCCTACGCGAGCTTAAATTACACTCTAGGTGTAGGGCAGACAAAACTACGTGGAGTCGATTTTGCAGCGATTCGTTTCTGTCACGCAAGTTAATTATTTACTGTTAAATACAATATTTAAAATTTTATTTAAAGTAAAAAATGCTATTTTATTAAAATCTCAAAATTATTACTTATCATTAAATTTTCTAATGAAATTCTGCAATCTTCATAGTAAGCCAAGTAAAATTGAACCAAAATTCATCGCTCTAATAAACGTTATGCCAAACGAAATTATGCGGATTTTTAACTTTGCCAAAGGTAATTATGCCAAATAAAATTCTGCAATCTTAAAAGTATGCCATTGTAAATTCGGACATATACATGTATAAACATTCAGCCAAACATGCTTTAAAAATATTCGATTAGAGAAGATTATGCCAAGTGTGTTATCTATAGTATAGTATCTATACTAATATTATAAAGAGGTAAAATTTGTTTGTAAGTTTGTATGTCGGGGGTAATCTCAAGAGACACCGTGGCTCCGGAACACAAAGGGCAGTGAAGGAAAATGGATGGGTTTTGATTTCCCATCCCTAAAAAAAAGGGGGTAATCTCAGGAACTACTAGTCCGATTTGAAAAATTCTTTCAGTATTAGATAGACCACGTATCGAGGAAGGATATAGACTTATCATCACGCTAAGACTAAAAGGAGCCGTGCATTAATGGAAAATGTGACGCAGACGAAGTTGCGTTGAGTCAGCTAGTGTCAAATAAATTTCGAAGCATCAAGATTCTGTCAGAGAGAGGGACCCTACGCATATTCATGACATCGAAATTTTGTGTTTCATTTCAATTTTTAATGAAATCGTAATTTTGTGTTTTTTTAGGTGTGGCATAGCTACTTCATTAAAATAATATTTAATGTGAATTATATTATTATGTCACTGGAAAATGGCAAACGCCGTAAGATTGTAAAATATCGCGTAAAATTGTGAACTAATTTTTCTAAAATAATCCACGGATGTATTGGAAACTATTGAATTTGGATTTGGATATTTCGTTAAATTATTGTTTTTGAAAGAGTTTTTCTACTCGGGATTGCTCCTGGTGATTTTTCTTTACTCCCACCCTGAGACCCTCAGGGTAAAGGAGGTTCGGATCCCCTGCTAAGTGGTTACAAATATTGTGTCCCCTAGTACTTTGCTTAAGATGGTAACTTTATGAATAGCTGCTCTTAGCTACTATTCCTGTCGCTCCTATTACTACCGGTATGGGTTCTGTAGGTGTGTTCCACAATCGTGTAATCTCTGTTGTAAGTAGGTGGTATTTGCTTAACTTTTCTAGCTCTTTAGGCCCTATGTTATAGTCTGATGGTACTGTTATGTCTATTAAATAAGTTCTATTTTCTGTTTTATTTACATAAATAATATCTGGTCTATTATGAGTTACTGTGATATCTGTCTGAACTGGAATCTCCCACACAGGGGGTGTTTTGGGATCTACCTCCTCGCGGCCCACCCCGGGCAACGGCACCACAGGCAGCCTGTGGTGCGGCAGAACGATCCCACTTAAGTGGTGGTAGCGCCTGGCTCGCAGCCACCATCCCGCCGGGCGGGAGTGCCAGTGCCTTTGGGGGAGAAAGAGGTTCTCTGTTGCGCTGTTCAGAACCGGTCTTGGACGCTGGGCGAGGCTTTCCGACTAACTCATTTTTGGAGGGTAGCGGTATCCGAAGCACTGTGCCAGCCGTTGGCCGACCGCAGTCAGTAGGGGGCCCAAGTAGCTCGCCAGCCACGTGTGAAAGGCTGCCCCGCTAACTCGCGGATAATCCTGTTATGCTCCACCGTGCCAGCCGGCGACTGGATGGGAGGACCCGGTGGCCATATCCGGGAGGTTCGGGCGTCCCCGCAGTGTCCAAATGAGTTCCCCATTGGTTGGCTTAGCTCTAGTGTACCACTTGGTTTACTGAACAGCGCCTCGACAGTTCGACTTTTTTCCCCAACTACTTCTTACCCTAACAATGACCAAAGCACAGAAGAACGAGGTGAAACAACGGCTGCACTTCCTCCCATTAAAAGTGCACCTCACAAATATAAGAGGGTTGCACTCCAATCTCGATCCGGTCCATCACCACCTTGAGACCGACGCGCCGCACCTGTTGTTCCTACCGGAGACGACAATAACAAGCCCGTCGGACGTGGCGTACCTCTACTACCCGGGCTACTCTCTGGAACACAAGTTCAAGAAGCAGGCTGGGGTCTGTGTGTACGTCCGCGATGACATCTGTTGTCGTCGTCTCCGTTGCTTTGAGAAATCGGGATTTTCTGCCATTTGGCTACTTGTGGACACTGACGTGGAAAAAAATATCTTTATCGGCGTTTACCGATCGCACAGCGGCGACCAGGAGACAACAGCGCTGTTTAACTCCCTCGTGGAGTCGACCGACGTAGCCCAGCAACGGTACCCAACAGCGAGGTTCACTTTTCTGAGGAGAAAGAGTGGTTTTTCCCGTACCAGAAAACTGACCATGCCGAGTTAGAGGCGCGCAAGTTTGCTTTAACGCTAGATCTAACCCAGCTGGTGAATGTGGCAACGCGAGTACCGGATGTTGACGCCCATACACCCAATTCCTTGGACCTTCTGCTAGCAACTGATCCGGACAGTCATTCGGTATCGGTCTCAGCCCCGCTGGGAACGTCTGCCCACTGTCTGGCGAAATCCGTATCGATCTGCTCTCCTCCTGATGAGAGCCCCGAAGGCACGAGACGAGAACGGCGATACGAGTCAGCAGATTGGGATGATATGCGGCATTTTTTTGCGTCTTATCCTCGGGTGACCCCTCGTGCTGTGCTGACGTGATTGCGGACGTGATTCGGCAGGGGATGGAGTATTTTATTCCATTCTCCGAAATCCCGGTCGGTCACAAATTGCGGCCTTGGTATAATACAGAATGCGCCCACGCTGAGGCCCGTAAAGAGTCTGCTTACCAAGCACGGATCAATACCCGCGACCAAAAGGTTAAAGCACGTAGGGTTCGCGCGAGGAAAAGGTCCTTTAATTCTGCACATAACATCTCTTGCAACGCGTCTAAGCTCAGCCGCTTATGCTGTTAGAAAGATAAGACAGTTAACAGATGTAGAAACCGCGCGTTTGGTTTATTTTAGTTACTTTCACAGCATTATATTATCTTATAGTATTTTGCTGTGGGGTCGGGCTGCTGACATTGAATCCATATTTATTTTACAAAAGCGTGCTGTCAGAGCCATTTCCAACAATCTATGTCGACGCGATTCTCTTAGGGAAGTCTTTAAAAAGATTCATATTATGACAGTCCCTTGTCAATTCATTTATGCAAATATTATGTATGTAAGGAAAACTCGACATCTATTTAGCAAAATTAGTGATAGACATAATTTTAATACTAGAAATAAAATAAATTAGATCAAAAATTTTATAGATTAGCCTAAGTACGAACATCTTTCATCTTTCTGTATTAAATGTTACAACAAAATACCTTGTGACATATTAGAATTAAATGAAAGAAAATTTAAAACTTATTTTAAAAGCACACTTTGTAAACAAGCATATTACAAATTAAAAAAAAATGCTGGTCCTGCTCCATAGGACAATTCTAGGGTGTAGTAGACAAAGTCGAACTTGTTGATATGTTGGTGTAAATAATTACATTTACTATATATATTCTTTAATCACTTTTAAATTTAATTTAACTCACACACTGATCCATTATTGTTAATTATATAAATCAATAGAAGCAAAATTTGTAAATATGTGTGTGTTTGCATTGTATAGACTCAACTTATTTAGCATTGTATAATTTCGTCCATTAACGGCACATGTGCGAGTACTGTGTACCTTAAACGTAAACTATAGCTATCAGTTTAACGTTTGTTTTTGACTTGAGTGTACTCTGGCGGTAGGGCACGCCACGATAGCGGCGGTAAGTCCCCTCTTTGAGGAGTGGCTTGAGAGGCGCCACGGCGTCCTCACCTACCGCCTGACGCAGGTCCTCACCGGACATGGTTGTTTCGGGAGGTTCCTGCACCGAATCAGGCGGGAGGAAACGCCCGGGTGTCACCACTGCGAGGATCGACCAGAGGACACGGTAGAGCACACTGTGCAGGTGTGCCCCGCTTGGGCGGCGCACCGCCGTGTCCTCGAAACGGCGATCGGCGGCGACCTCTCGCGTCCGGCCCTGGTCCAAGCCATGGTCCGGAGCGAGACGGAATCGCTCCTTCTGCGAAGCAGTCATGCTAGCGAAGGAGGTGGCGGAGCGGGAGAGGAGACCCTCTCGTCCCGGCCGCCGTGGTGGACGCCGCGGACGTCTGGGGCCACCTGGTGACCTCCGGCCACCGTAGGCGCGGGCCTGTGGACGGCGAGCTATGGGTGGCTCGCCGTCCGTCCGTCTAGTGACGACAGGCCGTGTCGACGGCGCGTTAGTGTTCCACGCGCGCCTCAAAGAGAGTCAGCAACACAGAGGGGCCCGAAAGGGCCGACGCCTGCCGGAGTCGCGGGATTATTCGCAAGAGACACCGTGGCTCCGGAACACAAAGGGCAATGAAGGAACATGGATGGGTTTTAGTCAGTAGAAGTCTGACACTCCCTCCCGCTACACCCAGAGCGGGAGGAGTCATTGGATGATTTCCCATCCCTAAAAAAAAAAAAAAAAAAAGTGTACTCTGGCGGTTGGGAGTGTCATGGTCACTCAAAAGCCTAGCTGATGGTCACGTATGCGTTGTATCATTTGGCTCCATTCAAAATGGTTGAGAACTTGAGACGAATGTGCCTGGCGCATGTGTCATGTTCGTGAACGGGCGCCGTCGGTAGGGACCGGTCATTTCTCAGCGGCCATGGTTTATTTTAATTATGTCTTTGAATTGTTATTTCGGGCGCTTTATCCTGCTCGTCTTTTACATCGTTCTCACATGTATGATAATTTCAACACGATGTGAACAAAACTTTGTAATCATTTTATTATTTTTAAAAAGAGTGTCCATGGAGTTTCTTGCACGTTCTTCTCCATACAGATCGACGCTTTGGAACGTGCAAATTGCTTCATCTTTTTTATTTTGGTTCAACCCACCTTGGCAATTCAAAAGTGCCTGTAAATGGTCTAATTGAAATAAATGCTTGCGTTTGAGTCTGATATTGCCGCTAAATTCTGCAAGCGGGTTTAACGTTTTGAAAGCAGTTGAAACGAATTTCTGTCGACCCACTTTGCTTCCAATGTTGAAACCTGATGACCGGCTCTCTCTGCTAGTGAGAAAGTAAATTTATTTGCATCTCTCTTTGCAAGCAATTCGCGTCTGGAGGCTGGCTCCAATCAACAACCAACATTACTCCGGACCTCCGGCATTAGGCCGAGGTCCGGAGTTCACATTAAAGAGGTCCGGAGAGTATTGTGCAGTCTAGACGTGAATAATGCCAGCGGAGCTGACGGCATTCCAGCAAGAGTGTTGAGGCAATTTGCGCCTGAAGTGTCTGCTGTGTTGACACGCCTACTGTTTCGCCTCTCTCTAGAAAAAAAAACGGTGCCAAAATCCTGGAAGTTAATGCAAATGTGCTACTGGTGCCCAAAAAGGTTATGACCCTGCTCATTACAGACCAACCGCCATTACCTCCATCCTATGCAAGGTAAGGTAAGTTGCTGACCTACCTTGAAGACAATAATCTCCTCAGTGGGCGTCAATATGGCTTTCGCCGGTGACGGACTACTGGCGATCTTCTTATGTATGTCACGCACTGCTGGGGCAAAGCCATCGAGATACACGGCGAAGCACTTGCTGTTTCTCTCGATATCTCGAATGCTTTTGACAGGGTCTAGCACGCAAGTCTACTCAGCAAGCTTCCTGCATCCCAGCTGTTTTTCGTAGCTCTATCGGACTTACTCAGTGAAAGGTCGATCCGAGTAGTCGTTGACGGCTGCTCCTCTGACCTCATGGCTATTGATGCCGGTGTTCTTCAGGGGTCTGTTCTCTCTGCAACTCTTTTCCTGCTGCACATCAATGACCCAACTTCAGCCTGGTCTTGTTGGGTACGCAGATGACAGTACGGTTTTAGAGAGTTACTTGTCCAGCGCAACAACCAGCGCGGATGAAGATCGTTCCTTGAGAGAGGCCATGGTAGAGCGGACAAATTTGACCTTAAGCCTTGTCTCCCAGTGGGGTGACGACAATCTGGTCTTTCTTTACCACAAAAAGAGATTTTTCGACCAAACTCCTACTTTTCGGGGTACATCTGTTCCAGTCACTGATCAGCTCGAGCTCCTAGGCATGGAGCTGACATCCAGTCTCAACTTCGGCGCCACCATTATTCAATGGTGGCATTCGCAAAGCCCAAACTGCGGCCAAAAAGCTGGGCATCCTAAACAGGGGGTGAAGCAATACTTCAAGCCTTGACAGCTTTTCTGGACTCTATACAAAGCACAAGTCCGATCCTACATGGAGTATTGCAGCTACTACTACTAGCTTTAGGACGGCTCAGCTAAGTATCAGCTTGCCGCGCTTGACTTGGTGGAACGCGGAGCTAAGAGGCTCATTGGTGACGTAGAACTGGTGGATGCCAAGCTACACAGCTTGGCTCATCGCCGCAAGGTTGCCTGCTTGTCGTCTTCTACAGATTGTACTTCGGAGAGTGTGCCCAGGAACTCCACGACCTCATCCCACCCGGCCCCTTTTGCCATCGGACATCCAGACGCATTGCAACTACCTTGTTGCTATTCCACCAATTCGCACTAAGCGTTTCCAAGCATATTTCATAATGCGCACAGCAAAGAAGTGGAACTCTCTGCCTGCGTCTGTGTTTCCGAACGCTTACAACCCTAATTCTTTTTATAGTTAGAGTGAACAAGCTACTTCTGGGTAAGCTCGCTCCATCGTAGACTTGGTCTCTGTCATCTTGACCTAGACGAGTCAAGAGAAAACCTATATAAAAAAACAAATAGTTACTTTAAACTTTACTCAAAAATCACAACAATCGATCATGAGTTTTGATGCTTAAGTTTGTGGTGAAGGATATAAACTAGCTGAAATAATCAATTTACCTGTACTTTTTGGTGTATGAACAGACCTTGATAGAACGCTCCTTCAAAATGTATTGTTTTTACTCAACAGCAAGAGTCAACAATTAGAGACACTGCAAGCTGAGCATAATGCGCAAATATCCGAGTTGCAACAGCGACTGAGCGACGTTGAACAACAATTGAGCGCTGAGAAGAACGCACTAGACACGGAGAAGAAGAGGAATGCTATATTACAGGTAAATTCATTCGTCGGATGACATTTATGTATTTATTTACATCAAGGTGTAAATCGATGGATGCGAGACGCACAGCTGGACCGATCGTTGTGGCGACACTTGGGGGAGGCCGCCGTCCAGCAGTGGACCTCTTTCGGCTGATATGATGATGATGAAGCTGTACAATGCGTTTCAATTTCAAATAAGAATAGGATCGACTAAGCGCCATGTTGTGACGTCATAGCTGTCAATTATTATATTTAGCTCATTTATGAACGTTTTTATTTAAATTTGATTTAAGACTTATTTAAACAAAGTAAAATAAACCGTTATTGATTTGGATATCGGATAAGTTTTCTTTGCAAACTACTTTTCAAGAGACATTTGACATAGAGGAACAGGAACGTCAATGACATTGAATTCATTTGACTCGCATTGTAATTCACATAATCGTCATAGACCGGTAAAAATAATAATACGAATAATAGGTACAAGTTAAATAAAAAGCATTTATTTTGCAAGGAAAGTTAATTAAAGCGCTCTTCCTCTCTCCTATTTATTTAAAGTTTTGCTGTGCCCGACAGGGTCCATAATTTGTTCTATTTATTCTTTTACCACCTGTATGTGTACATTATGGATAGCAATAAACAATTTGAGATTTGAGATTTGAATCGTGCGGTGGCAGCGTAAACCTTACGCGTCCAATGTATTCATATTTGAGGTTTGTGTCTAAATGATATTCTATTGTGTCTAGGTGGCAAAAGTTGAGGCAGGTATGTAGGCACAAAAAAAAAACTGCTAATCTATACGTACGTACAGTACGATTTTTCTATTTTTGCCGCTCCGAAATTAGGTTTTAGTGACGATCGCGCAGGTCCCATCGCGTAAAAAAGTGTTACGTTCGTAGAATATTTTTCTGATTAATACGTTTTATATTATAAACGAGTAAGAAACACAACCAGTAACAATAACAAGGTCACAAAGTAACACTATAAGCATATACACCACAAAAACACACACAAAACACTAATGAAAGAGTAAGAAAAACCATTATAAATAATTTAAAACAATAACAACCTGTAACATTTTTCGCATCAACATTCGTGTTGAATAAGCGGGACGCAATTATGCATCGAACGTATACGAGCGACTGAGACGCCATGCGCGACCTACCCGCGCATGCGCTGTTCTATGTTTCTTGTCAAATTGACATCTTGCGCAACCAATGCGACGTACTTTCCATAGGCAAAGATAGCAAAATCGTACTGTATATTCCAGTTTTGCCTGTGAAGTGAAATATTAACTTAAGTGACCTGTATGACTTGCTTCATATAGTGTATTGTGGTTCCAGGAGCAGGTGTCGACGCGCGGCGACTTGTCTCCGCCGCACTCCGTCACCTCCGACTCGCTGTCCGCCTCGCTGTGGCACTCCGTAAGTACATTACTTACCTATTTATTATTATTCATTCCCGCTGCACCTTCTGAACAGATAAAAAATCGGAAGAGGCCTGCAGCAGGCCAAATTTTGGTCATCAAAACTCCCATTATCCATTGTCACGATAGAAATTCATCCAAATTCTAATCGCAGCTTGTGTTGTATGTTACAGGAAGAAGGCTGCGCGACCCCCACGGCGTCCTCAGCCATGTGCGTGGAGGAAACCCTCGCACAGCTGACCAGACGTGATGGAGAACTGCGAGCGCTGGCGCAGCAGCGGGACGCCTTGCTCAGCGAGCGGACCGCGCTGTCGCACCACCTGGCCAGGCTACAGGCCGCGCTGGACGAGATGCAGGTGCGTTACATACCATAGCATAGTATACTTGACACAGGGACGCCTTGCTCAGCGAGCGGACCGCGCTGTCGCACCACCTGGCCAGGCTACAGGCCGCGCTGGACGAGATGCAGGTGCGTTACATACCATAGCATAGTATACTTGACACAGGGACGCCTTGCTCAGCGAGCGGACCGCGCTGTCGCACCACCTGGCCAGGCTACAGGCCGCGCTGGACGAGATGCAGGTGCGTTACATACCATAGCATAGTATACTTGACACAGGGACGCCTTGCTCAGCGAGCGGACCGCGCTGTCGCACCACCTGGCCAGGCTACAGGCCGCGCTGGACGAGATGCAGGTGCGTTACATACCATAGCATAGTATACTTGACACAGGGACGCCTTGCTCAGCGAGCGGACCGCGCTGTCGCACCACCTGGCCAGGCTACAGGCCGCGCTGGACGAGATGCAGGTGCGTTACATACCATAGCATAGTATACTTGACACAGGGACGCCTTGCTCAGCGAGCGGACCGCGCTGTCGCACCACCTGGCCAGGCTACAGGCCGCGCTGGACGAGATGCAGGTGCGTTACATACCATAGCATAGTATACTTGACACAGGGACGCCTTGCTCAGCGAGCGGACCGCGCTGTCGCACCACCTGGCCAGGCTACAGGCCGCGCTGGACGAGATGCAGGTGCGTTACATACCATAGCATAGTATAACTTGCTGTATAAGTAGTTTTTGACACCCTATGATAATGCATATTAAAAACTTGCCACAGAAAGGTGGGTGCTTCTTACCATCTAAAGGCCAAAAAATGTTGTCATGTTTCTGCTATAAATTATGTAGAAAAGTCACAATTTGATTACGCTCTTGCAGACAGTACAAGAACAGTATGACGCTCTCCTACAAATGTACGGCGAGAAGGAGGAGCAGATGGCGGAGCTGCGCCTGGACCTGCAGGACGTCACGCAGCTGTACAAGGCGCAGCTGGACGAGCTCATCGCGCTCAAGCAGGCGGCCAAGCGATAGCACAGCTCCTGCCTGCAGCTCTGCTAGGCACGGCACACCAGATGGGCCCAACTATATTTGGGGACGATTCGATTGCTCGTTCGACAACTTCGAGTTTAATGCCCGTCTGCACTTAACTCAGAATAACTCAAAAACTTACGTTAATCTTAGATATCAAATATATCTGAAAGCATTTAGACATCCCTGCTTAAGGTTGGCACTTCACATTTTTGTGGCTAAAGCATCCTAAAGACTAGTTAGGCATGAACGTCAAAGTTTAGTGTAGACGGGTATAAAAGTAACAAGTAACGGTAAACACCTTGCAGCATAAAGACTGGACTTCGAAATAAGAGAGGAATATTCGAGCTTTTGGTTACAGTACATGTTTCGTCACGTTACTTTGCCGCTCTGAAACCAGTCTTTTGGGACTTAGACTGAGACTTACTGCGCAGTAATTTGTAGCCTACATCAGAGCGATAATGTTACGTGAAGTGTACGGTACAATGTGTGTGTGAAGTAAGCTGCAGATCAGATTATCCCATCTAAGGACTTTGCGAAATAAGTAATTGTGCATTACAAGCTATGTTTTCTAAGAAATTTCTATCGAGTTCCGTGCAAATTATCACAAATAAAATGCAGCTAACTTCACACAATCCGTGACACGTACAGTACGCGCCACGGATTCAAAGATGACTATGAAATCATTGGGATGAGTTAATATCACTATCTTCCCCACTAATTTTACCTATCACCCCAAATGGCGATAAGGGGCAAGCCTTCCTTATCTTTTTTTCTACTTTTGAGTTCACTAAACGGCGATGATATGGCATATTACCAAATTAGGCAAAAAAATACCATATAACAATATGTAATGTTGTTAGTCGAGCCACTAGAAGCTTAATGTTTGTTTGACACACATTCTTTCTTGTTTCTCATTAGGTGAATTCTTGTTAATTCTTCTATGGAAATAAAATTCTTAAACAATTACGGACCGTACTATTTTCAGAACAATAAAGTAAAATTAGAAGCTTTTACTTAGACCTCGTAACAACTATTGTAGGTCTGGGTAATTGCTTCCAGATTATTGTGTGCTAACACTGAATATCACTGACAAAGCACTAAGAATGACCTGACACAATAGCACAGGCGATTTTAACGAGAACGGAATTAATGATAGGATTTACGCAAGGTTGAGATATGTATGCTGTTGGTCCCTGCCACGGCAAGCATACGGCATATCAATCAATAAGCAATAACAATCAGTGATGTTGTGCAAAGAATCATCAACAATAACTCACTTGAGTATTTTATTCAAATGTAAGTGAAAGCTTCAATCAGCCATCATCAAGATTAAGTGTGCAATAGGCAAGGAATGGAAGCGTCGATATTATTGTTAGGATTTCTTAAAACAACCTAAGTGCATTTTATTGACAATTCTATTCGTTGCCGTAGGTAGGTATCATGGATTGTTCGATGAAGATATAAGGCTGGTTTCAACAGTCAGATAACTTCTACCTGAACAAAATTACGGTTTCACATATTATCTATACCAAAGCTGTCAACCGCCATTTTATGCATGAGATAAGTTATCTGGATATTGAAATATAGGTCCATAAACGAAAGTATTTTAATCTCTAATAATTTAATTTAGAAATGGCGCTAAAATATAATGGCAACTTAATCTGAATATGTAAGTTATAGAAATAATAGTTGACTATAGATGGCGCTACTAGAGGGTTTCTATCTACTAAACTAAATCGCGCTCGCGATGTTTTCTATATAATAATATATTGTTTGCTTCCGTCTTAAAATAATATTATATTTGCCAAACGTTGAACGTTCCTTTATATTTCGATCTTGTCATATTATTATAATTGTCACCTAAATGCTCTATTATGAAATATTATAAAAATATATTATTATTGAAATTGTATAACATGAGTTTATTATTGCACATAGATGTAATTATTATTGTGTACAGTTTAGTATAGTTTTAAAATTCTTTGTGACATGTTGGACTGTGTTGATAGGCTTCGAGGATATGCAATTAGGAAGACAAACAAAGATACTATGTGATTTTCAAGAATACTCGACTCAAGAAATCATTCGGATGTGATTCAACGGGCACAGTTGTTGAAAGACTTCTTTACAATACTCAAAAATCTTTAAATATAATCTGCTGCTCTGAAAATCGCTCTCAAAATCAAAATCCTGTATCACTTTAGGTCACTAATTGTTTATATTTTTATGGTAAGCGTCATGCTTGGTTTTTCCCTTATTTGTTTGTCTTCCTACATCGAGCAAGCGTCTGTGTTTCACTGCGAAGTGTGTTTACACACGATGTTTACATTTGTTGTTGTTGGTTGCGCACGAGTAGCTTGTGTGAAGTGCTTCGTGTGATGCTCCGGGAGTGTACTGAGTATTTTTTAATTCATAGCTATCGGGGATCAAGGGCGTGTTTGTAGATTTATTCTGTGGAACGTGAAGTACAGTAGATATACATTTCTAGGCAACGTTTCGATGGCAGTCTATATGATTATTGAGCCGGATGAGAGCTTAGTCGAGAGTTTGGTTGCCATCCGTTTCTGTACCGTCAAGGACCCGTTATGATAATTTTATTCGCTTCATGCTCTGCCCAAAAAAAACCGCGTACTAACTTTTTTCTTTTATCGTTTGTGGCTCAGCAACATATTTGTATTCCAGACTGGAGTTGTCTATAAACCCTGCACATCTGTAAATATAATCCTGTGACTGCTAGTGTTAAAGTTGAGATAAGTTTGTTTTCTCCACACTTGTAACATCAAAAGACCTTTCTTAAAAATAACTCTCGTATCAGTTGTTATTTGGCGAGTAACGCATATCATGTACTTTTGAAAGCCCAAGTAAAGCTAGATTTCTAACCTACTAGACTTGTTTACAACAAATCAGAAAGTAATTATGTGGTTTAGTCAGGCGTAATGGATAATATAATAGTACTGTAAACTGTACTTCACGTAAACCACATTTTAGTAAATATATTTTATTGCGCATTACCCATCTTATGAAACAGATTCAAATTATTACAATAATTTAGTTCCTCCACAATTCATCCCACATGTGATTATTGTTATGTAAATAAATATAAACTGCCAATTACTTGACTGTGTTTGATTTGTCAAAGTTCCACCATTTAGAACTTGCTTAACTAGTAGGGATGCTATACCCGTTTATCATGTCTAGCACTATTTTTTCGCTGGATAGGGGAATTAAGGGAATATTGTAAATAAAACACCATCTGCTACATACACCATTTATTTTAATATGAAGCGATACAATCACACAGTCGATGGATGCATCGTTACGATTTAGACCAATTACTACGCGGTACAGGGAATTACATTCAATGAGGGTGATCTACGTGCGTCACGTTACAGATAACGCAGGGGGACACAACATCCATCGTATTTAACATCCATTAACATCCAAAATATCTATGAGCTATTATTTTCTATGAATCAGCGACATCGCTGGAAACAATTAGTATGCCGAGCACATATTATACTAAATCGCCTTAGCTTATATATTGGGCCGTATAACACAATGTACGGCATCTCCATTAAAGTCTGATTGAGATGTCATGCCAATGTCTTGGGGAGGGAAGTCTAACACTTCGTTTTTTAACCTATCAAGCCTCGACTAATGACACAAAGTTACCTATAGTTCGTGGCTCTCGAAAGGTTCACAGTGGTCTAAATCTAGATGGTAGTAGTTATTTAAGTATCGAATGCATCCACGTCACATTTACGCTACGTCCTAGAGACGTACGAACACACTCAAGTCGTAAGGACGTGGGAGGTGCGGACTGTCACACATGCGCGTGAAGGTTATATAGTGCGGTACGCGATATATAATATTATTATATGTTATACTATGTACTCATCTCCTGCAGGGAAAAAAGGTTTGAATTTGGAAAACCTTGCATTTCTTCATAAAGAGTTAACTATTAAGCATGCAAACAGGACAGTATATTGTAACATATATTTTTGATAATCCCGATTCGCGATGATATCGGTTGTCATCGGCTTTACGCCTTTGTATTTTGGAAATTTTGAATATGTTGAATTGTTTTTGACATCGAAATCTTTATTTCTATGGTTTATTCAGCAGAAGTAAATAATTATCTTTCTTCAAAGATTCGTCATATCAGCCAAAAGACATCTCAGCTGGTCGTATTCATAAATCGAAATAGTATTTGTTATATTTTCTCAAATTTCTTCAATGCTAGAACTAGGGACTAAATTAAATTAATAAGAACGGAATGGCCGATACTAACGTCAGAATTACAATGATTTCTAGAATAAGAATGACGGCCGCCATGGCTCACGTACAACGGTCCAACATCAGGACTAAGTGCGGAATGCAAACCCCAATAGATAGAGATAGAACATAAGTTAGAGTGAACAGGCTACTTCTGGGTTAGCTCGCTCCATCGTAGACTTTGTCTCTGTCATCTCTGACCAAGACTCAAGTCTCAAGTGAAGAGTAGGCCCATCAAAAAAAAAAAAAAAAATAGGATAGAATACTCTTGACAATGAGATACTGTGACATAAAATTGTACTTGCCGGGGCACCGAGAGCCTACGACATGGCGACAGAACAATTACCCAACAAGACAGAAATACAATACTGTAGAAATACCTTTTTTATAATGATAACGTCGAGGGCCATTCCGTACAGTGTATGAGTCCCTTAGCCTGTCTGTATGTAAGACACCACCTACAAAGGCGAGTTTTTGCGCTCACTTAAGGTACTCTGTCACTCAGAGATGTCACCGGTAATGTAACGTTACAGAGTCGAGCATTATATCATTCAGTGAGGAGAACCATGCGCTACAGTGCGCAACCTGTAATTAAACAATGTGTACTGTAACATTTAGAAACAACTTGGATTGACAGCTTCGAAACAACTAATTCACCTAAAGGCAAATGCCTGAAAACCTCAAAATCAAAACTTTAATGCCTGAAAACCTCAAAATCAAAACTTTAATTATTACATTACAAGTGAATACACCCGGTGATGGAGCACCTTTCCATTGCTACGCTAAGAGTTAATCACAGAGCAGGGAGACACCCCGGCTGCTGATAGAGACATATTCAGAACGCTTTTTGTACTTAACAAGCATGACAGTGTCACTGTTTGCTCATACAAGCAGACGGCTCGTGACAACACTGCGGTAATAACAGCCGAAATTTGCAGCCTGCAGAGCTTGCAAGAAACTGACATTTGGTGTAGAAAGGAATTTATGTCAAACTCTGTGAGTTGATCTCTACGGCGTCGTGAGCACTGAACGAGGGCGGTGCCAGCCAAGAGTTCAAAATGAGTTGCGGATTTTACGTTCAACACCATTTCATCATTTTGTGAAGTTTTATTTTGCGTCAAATGTGACTCAAACCGCATTTTGGTGGTAGACTAAGTGCAACGTAATATCGGCGCCTCAATGTAAAGAGCTTAATTAATAACGCTAGGTGACGCTTGACTGGCCCCGCCCTGAAATGTCTTCGCTCTGAGCGTATGTCCAGCGTAGACGTTGCCGCCGCGAAGACGCTGCGTACAAGCATATAGAATTAGATGTGATTTTGAGAAACACGTCACAGATCAGCGTAAGCGTCGCTATTGAGCAGCGTCTACGTCGCGATATGTTCGACAAAAGTCTACACTGGAGCAACGCTACATGCGAAGACACCCTAAAACGTTGGGATTGTCACTTGGCTTATTTATTAAAATATTCTGATTATTTTGTTTCTGCAAAATATACTTTAAACATTAATAGGTATGTGAAAAATTCGAAAAAAAAATTGAAGAAAAAAACGTGTTGCGCCGACCCCATGTAACATGAGGGACGGGCAGGAAGATGATGATATTTTTTTAAAACCAAGTTTCGCAAATATTTCGATAAATACGCTAAGTGAAGGGCCAGCTTTCGACTGATAAAACCGGACGCATGGTCGCCATCGCTAGAGTATAGTGCCAACAGCCCATTCACAGTTAGTTTACCTCTGATTTTATGAGCGATCTATATTTTCGTAGTTGTAAAGTTAATATCAGAGGTAAAATAACTGAACGGCCTGTACGCGTCGTACTTATTGTGAATCGTTCAGTGATGATTTTACTTACATGAAGGTAATAATAGTGAATAGACTAAGTATGGGAAACACATTGGTATTTGCGTTTAAAGCCTTTTGTGCGGAATAGGAGAAGTTACTTTTTTGAATGCTATAAAACAAAGCCAGTGTAGGAGGCGTCTTATTCACATTTTTATTTTGTTCAGGACAAGTTTATATAGTGTGTTTTACAGGAAATGAGTACAACTAAATTAATGCCTACATTAAGATAAAATGTGTTAGAATATATCGAATCGAAGTTTAGTCATAAATGTATGAGTTACATGAATCCGATAATATGATGAGAGCTACATCGTGCAGAATTTAATGCTATGTATTCAATTTTCTAGGTTAACGGTCTAATAAATGGAATATAATATAAATCTAGCTATTATAACACCAATTGATATATGCTGCAGCTGCTACGATATTATATTGTTCAATGAAATGTAATTCTACACTGCAGTGTAGTGCACTACTTCGGATTTAATGACATTCAAATTACATCTAGAGAGGAAAACTGAATAGATCAGTATATCGATTCTGCACATTTCGTGTCGTTATTATTAGTACTTTTTTTGTATTTTTATAAGTTTTTTTTTATAAAATGTTATCATAGATGAGCTACAAATAAATTTTGTACGCCAATAATGTCACATAAATGTTTAATTTCGTCGCCTTGACATCAAGATGTTTGTAGAAATAAACACAGTAATCGCACGGATACTATAAGAACATTTACTTAAGTTTACATGAAAATAACACCAGCTCGGTATTTTATTTTGTGTAACAACTATGTTTCTGTAAATACATACTAATACGTTTATAGACTGCGTCATATTTCTGATACGAAGCAACAATACGTCGCCAAAGCGCGACACATTCAGTGACAGTGTCACGATAGTTGTAGACCGCCACGAGCCACTCGGCGTGGCACGCGGGTGTGAGGACTACGCCGCTGAGATGCCGTAGTCCCGGGAGCGCCGGCTCGCCCGGCTGCTCAGGGATCCGTAGCTCCGGCTCGAGTGGCCTGAGCCTCGGAGCTTCTATACAAACCATATCTAACCCTATTGCTCGGCCCGACTGCGAGCGTCGTCACGGACGCGCTGCTACATACGAACGCGAACAAAAAAGATAAAACTAGTAAAAAAACGTGGTACCGAAAGTGAGGTTTAAACGAGTTGTTTCTCGTAGCGGTGCCCCGGCGCGCCCCTTGCGGGCGCTGCGGGCTGCGGGCTGCGGGCTTGCGGGGAGGCCATCTGTCCGGGCGCGCGGGCCAAGCGGCGCAGGCGCGCGGACCTCGGCGGGGACCTCAGACCCACGCCATCCAGCCCTCGTACATCATGCACAGGTTGTCTGAACTAACCGCTTCCGTTATCATGTGGTCCACCTGCCAAACAAAACAACCATCATTTCTACAATCATTCAAGCTGCACAAATTTACAGATAACTAAAGCTGGTAACACTATTCCAGCACAAATTTAATGCGTGAGAAGGCGATGAGGCCTGTGTAAGGCGTTTGACTGCGTAATTCAAGCAAAAAGTTAACCTGAAACTTAAGCATTACGAACTAGGCAAAACAGCGTTATGCATAGTCAAATTGTATTTGAATGATGCTCAGTTAAAAGTTGAAATAAACTGTTTCGTCAGGATTAATGTTTCAAATTGGGGCTACCTCAGGGCTTAATTTTAGGTCCATTCTTATTTATTTATTTATTACAGCTTGGAGGACTCACAGCTTAAACAAACTAAAAATAATAAACAAACATAAACGACAGAAAGCCAATTACAAGTCCTCACGTATAGTGTCAGACTTAAAATTGTGAAGTGAGCATAACAATCTTTACTTCTTAATTGAGTAGTAACTAGAAACCTTTAGTTAAATAATAAAAACATTACAGAAAAATTAAGGATACAATTAAAGGACTACTTAAAAAACCTGAGGCTTATACGTCGTCTGGCCGACGCCACGCTAGTCATAAAGGGATCCAAGTCATGCTGCTTACACATATAATTGAACTGTCTACTTGCTTGCTTGCGTTATTTTTAGTTTGTATGATCTTGCCGATTTTTTGCAATACGTTACTGGTTTATGGTTTATGTCGATTGACGATATACTGTTGAATAAATCAACTTACTCATGTAGACATCACCAGGCTAATCCCTGAAGCTGAACGTTGATCCGACGATGGGCGGTGCAAGTTGCATAGAACTGGTCGATGTGGCGCCGCTTAGGGGAGGCCTAGAGAGCAACGAGACATAAGAACGAGGATGGCACTAACTTGGTCGTGCAGCGCGTACCGGCGCGTGCCCTGCGAGTCGTCGCGCCCCTCCAGCTTCAGGCGGACGCGCTTCCACACGCCCGCGCCCACTGCGTTGCGCTCTCCTCCTGGTACACAAACAATTGTTTAAAACATTTCCATAAAAATTATTAATGAAAGATGTAATCATCCGTACTGGATTTTTCAAGCGGCTTCGGTTTTTTTGGTACAAACGTAGCCTATGGTCACACGATGTGTTGACCTTGACGGTGCGGTGCGGCGCCGTACCGGCCGCGCGGCACTGTGCGGCACGACGCGTCATGTCATATACTTTAGTGATTTGTATGTAGGAGGACACAGCGGCACCGCACCCTTAACGCATGGTGTCCCGTATTCCAGTGAATACCACTATTTATTTATTTATTAAGACTTTATGCACAATAGTGGTACATGGGCGGACTTAATGCAACAAGGCATACGTGGAGCGCCTGCCTACCAGACCCCTACAACCCCTTAACTGGGTAACACGGTACTTCTTGGCAATACTGGTGGCTGAGGGCCTAGCACGAATATTTTTGACGTATAGTAACGTAACGTAAAATTTTACTAAAGCTTTAAATACGCTATTACATTTTTCTACAAGAAACAGTAATTTTCAGGTACCATTTAAATTACAAAAGTAAAGATATCATAGTTTTAATTTAAAGATAACATAATCATCTCTTGATTAAAATAAAAAAAAAATTAGGTGGTCATACAAAATTTTCAACAAACACGTTTTTCCCATCACAGTAATCGCAAAAAAATATAAAAAGTAGGGTAGGGTCCGAATAGGTTCCATTTTAGATAAATTTACAGCTTATTTTGTCTTTAAATTTATAAAAAAAGGCGGTATATATAGTCCTTCATTGGTTCAGCAATTTTTTTTTGTATCTAAATCAGGGATTGAATAACCGGAAAAAATATGGTACCGTAATTTAAAGGTATGACGTCATCCCTTTAAATTTCGGTACCTTAAAATAAAGGTACCTTTAAATTACTATACCTTAAAGTAAATGTACCTGTATATTTTCGATATTGTAATATTGAGGTATCATTACTTTTTTAAGTACCTAAATTATGAAATAAAGGTTTTCTTTATACCCTGCCACCCGCGCCGAGGCGGCCGCAATGGGAAGGGAGTAGGTACTTGATCGAAAATTTATATTCGTGCCTCGGCAGCCAGATAAAGGTGGGAGTGAAATAGCGGGTGTACCATAGCGAATTAAATTATACCAATTACCAAACAAATATACCTAAATAGTACTATTTAATACCTACCTAGCTCTATTTGCAAAAATTGTACCACCTCCAGGACAAAATTAAGATACACCCGCCATATTGACATTAAGATGGCGGGTGTTCTGTAATATTTTTAACCGACTTCCCAAAAAGGAGGTTTTTTTTTTTTTTTTTTTTTTATGTTTGTTACCTCATAACTCCGACAATTATGAACCGATTTGAAAAATTCTTGTTTTATCTGAAAGGATATACTTGCAGATTGGTCCCATTTAAATCATATCAAAATCGGTTACGAACTTTGGATTTTAAATCGAAATAGCTGGAATTTGACTATTTAGATGACTCTTTGATAATCGAAATTGCGTATTTATCTTTTCTGCGATTTTGCAGTGGTGTTGTTAGGTTCGGGGCACCACTAAAAAGTGAAAAATAAAAAACTTTTTACAAAAAAATTGACACCGACTTCCGAAATTAAAGTTATTTTTTTCTTTGTAGTGTTTTTTTTTGGAAGTCGGTTGTATTTTTTTGTAAAAAGTTTTTTTTATTATTTAATCATTACTCACAAAATATAATTACTCCAAAAAAATGTACCTAAAAAGTACCTCAAGTAAAAAAAAACACTTGATCAGTGGGATAGGTCCTGAAAAATAAAACAACCGTGTCTCGTTTAGGTACTTATGTTTTTTTTTTTTTACTTTCTCGGGTCCCTGGAGACCCGGTCCTTTGGTAGGCATACGAGGGGCCGAAACCAACTCGCAGAGGCCCGTTAGAAATTTCAAATTTAATGGGGCACCAACCGGCGATTATCCCTGTATGCACTAAAAGTATTCCCAAGGACAATCCCCGGCTGGAGCAAGAATATTGCAGAATATGGAAAAAAAAAGATGAAACGCTATGGGTTTGGGTGGTTTAGTGGACTGATAATCGCTTATTATAGAAGAACTATTGGCCCCTGCCTGACCACTAACAATATACACGGCTTTTAAATGGCAGGGGGTGACTTGCACACTCAATGAATGGGCCCCCGAAAACGGTCGCTAGCACAAAGTGACGTAGCGCCAAGGAGGCAACACAGCCTAAGGTACTAGAGGAGTGGAGAGGTATACCACGGCTATCAGGACAATCCCGGAAGTGCGGTCAAGATCTCTACCAGCATCTTACTGGATTATACATCGTTCTCCCGAGCACGTGTGCTCTAGCGAATCTCCACTCAGACCGGCCAATTAAGGCAAGAAAGAGGTGGGAGCTCTGTTCCTCGTCAGTTTTCACACTGGCCAGCCAATAAAGGCAAGCCGTAGATGAGGAACAAGACTTCTCCCGGGAGATAAGGTTCGTGGGGTCACTACTGCCCAACAGTTCGCCACAAAACTGCCTTGCGGATTGTATCTCTCTTTGTCTGGCCCCTCACCTTAGGTATGACCTAAGGTCCATCGGGACGCGCAAGCCCCACCACGACGTCAACGTAGAGATACTGCGGTAGGGAAGATACTACATACGGTACTTATGTTATTATTATTATGAATTATTGACCTAGGTACATATTTATATTATATTTAAGGGTATCATGAATGTAAATAACGCGTCAATGTTATTAGGTACCTCTTAATTTCATCCATACATAATGCAATTAGCGATAAGTGGATTCGGAGTTTTGGTAAAATTATTAAGATCATCAAAACATTTCCATTCAGCATTATGGTGGCAATGAGCTCGATAGTGGCCAATGTTGTGGATGTCTGTAACATTGCCGCCGCGCCGGTGGTTAAAAACTCAATTAATCCAAGAACTTTGTATTTTGTATTTTTTTATGTTATTTCCATAGGTATGTCTTTAAGACAAATTACATCTGTTTGATTCAGCTCAAAAGCTATTGTATAACTTAGTTTGTATTTTAATGTTCGTATGCCGTTGCAGTCATTACGTCTACGTTGTACAATATTATTATCTTCATATAATAATATACACTCTGCCGATTGGTTGAGCATTGATAATATATTTGGCAAGTTAAAATTAAGTGGCAAAATAGTAATTCTTCATTGTACTTTGTTAATGACACAATCAGTATTCGTACATTATTCTCAGACGTACTATAGATTGCATCGATCAAAATATTATCAAAAATAAAAGATACATTGCATTCGCAAGAGATCAAAACTGTTTGATTAATAACAGTTTTGTTTTGTGTTGTTGCTAAATCAAAATTATTAAGTGACAAAATTAAAAATTCTAATAATAAAGTAAAAGCCACGTGGCAAATCATTAACAATGAAACGAGCAAATCGGTTAAACGAGACAATCAGTTAGAGATTATAGTCAGTTTGCATGCTCTGTCTATCGCATCATATTTTACACTATGCTTGTATTATATTGCTTGTGTTTTTAGTATAAACAGTGTAACAATTGTAGATAGGCCAATAAATAATAAAAATAAAAATAGTCGACAACAAATTAATTAGTGAATCTGCTACCGTAGCATTTAATGAGTTTTTTCCAATAGTCCTATAACTAGAACTCGCTCCTTGAATTCGTCTCCTTCTAAAGCTGAAAACCTGTGATTTCTGGGGCATTTTCATAAAACTTTTGAGTAATATAATAGACATAGTAGCCCCCTATCTTGCTGTAACTTTTAATTTATGCGTGGATTTAGGAACTTTTCCTGATCTCATGAAGAGTAGTAAAGTCATACCTTTATTGAAATCAGGTCATAAAAATTACATAGGCAACTTCCGGCCTATCTCCATCTTACCTGCATTTAGTAAAGTATTTGAAAAATTAATACTGAAGTAGTTGTTAATACATTTTAATTCACTCACATAGACTACTTCATAATGAACAGTATGGCATTTCAAAAGGCCGTTCGACTACAGACAGATGCGGGTGTCGCTCTTCTAAAACATAAATTTAACGCATAGGAGAGCTCGCAAAACGCAATTGGAGTTTTCTGTGATCTCTCTAAAGCTTTTGATTGCGTACACCATGACACAATTTTACGTAAACTACGTCATTACGGTCTCCAAAGTGAAGCTCTTAACGTAGTTGATTCATATTTACTTAATAATAGGTTCCAATGTGTTGATGTCAATGGTGTAAAATCTTCCGGGCTGCCAGTGCATTTAGGTGTGCCTCAAGGCTCAATACTGGGTCCATTCTTGTTTCTGGTGTACATTAACGATCTACCATTTTCTTAAGGGACATCTGTGACGTACTATTGTTTGCGGATGATAACTCTCTTATCTTTAAAGTAGATAGAAATAGACAAGATTTCTATAGCGTAAACAGCGCTCTTTCAATGGTTACGGATTGGTTTACTGCAAATAATTTAGTTCTAAATGCTAAGAAAACGAAATGTATAAAGTTTGCCTTGCCAAACGTTAGAAATTTAGGTCCCAATGTAATCTTAAGTGAAGAAGTGCTTGAAACTGTGGACACTGCAGTATTTTTGGGCATAACTGTTGATTCCAAACTGCAATGGGGCCCACATATATCAAGCCTGTCGGGAAGGCTCAGCTCTGCCGCATACGCCGTCAGGAAAGTTAGACAATTTACTGACATTGACACTGATCGGTTAGTATATTTTAGTTATTTCCATAGTATTATGTCCTACGGTATTATATTGTGGGGTAAAGCTGCTGATATACAAAATATATTTGTCTTACAAAAACGTGCTGTGCGAGCAATATATCAGCTAGGGTCAAAAGCTTCATTAAGAGAAATTTTCAAAGAGATTGGAATTCTCACGGTAGCATCTCAATTTATTTTTGCAAACATTTTATACATTAGGCAAAATATACAGTTATACAGTAAAACGAGTGACATCCATAACTAACAAGCACAAACTACATGCTCCTTCACACCGACTTCGTAAGGTCCATGATTCATTTGTGGGGCTCGGTACCCGTTTATACAATTTAGATACTTCCACTTTCTTTTCTCGATCTGCCTCTTAACTCATTTAAAGCTAAAGTAAAATCTAACCTCTGTTCGAAGGCATACTATTCTGTTAGTGATTATTTAGATGATAAGAATAGTTGGTCGCTGTGTTGAACGCAAGACTTATTATCATGTTCTTTTTCTATAAGCAGTTCGTTTATGACGGGTTATATGTATTCATATAATATTGTATTTTTATTATATATATATATATATATATATATTAAATTTCGTTTTTGTCTTTTTTACACTTTATTTATCTGACTATGTAGGTCAATCTTTCAACGTCAACACTTGCTTGAGTGTGTATTTTGTTTTATAGTATCATTTTTTTGTTTTGTGTCATGCATTAATTACTTTGCTTTCTACTCATTTTATACATTCTAGTTCCTAAAACGTAACAGACAGATGTGTTGCTGGGCAGTTTGTTGGCAACTTCGTCTCCACAGCAAAAACACTAGGAAGTGGAAGACAGTCCCCCAAAACGCCCGCCCTTCAGGGCGGGCGTTTTGGGGGACTGTCTTCTGTAGAACTTGACGTTTAAAAAGCGCTGGCTCTCAGGCTAATTTGAATAATGACTTGAATTTTGGCATACGAACATTAAAATACGAACTAAGTTATACCATAGCTTTTGAGCTGAATTAAACAGATGTAATTTGGAATATGGAAATAACATCAAATAATACAAAATAAGAAGTTCTTGGATTAATTGAGTTTTTAGTTCCGGCGGCAATGTTACAGGCATCCACAACATTGGCCACTTTCGAGCTCATTGTTATTGTAATGCTGAATGGAAATGTTTTGATGATCTTAATAATTTTTTAACCAAAACTCCGAATCCACTTATCGCAAATTGCATTATGTATGGACGAAATTAAGAGGTATCTTATAACATTGACGCGTTATTAACAGTCATGATTTATAGTCAGACATGATATATATACTTCTATACTTCTATATCTATACTTCTATACTAATATTATAAAGAGGTAAGTTTGTATGTAGGGGGTAATCTCAGGAACTACTGGTCCGATTTAAAAAATTCTTTCAGTATTAGATAGCCCATGTATCGAGGAAGGACATAGGCTACATATCATCACGCTAAGACTAAAAGGAGCCGAGCATTAATGGAATATGTGTCGCAGACGAAGTTGCGTGGGTCAGCTAGTCTACACTAAGAGGAAAACTTTGTTTGTATGTTTGTTTGATTGTAATGAATAGGCTCAAAAACTACTGGACCGATTTTAAAAATTCTTTCACCATTCGCAAGCTACATTATCCTCAAGTAACATAGGCTATATTTTATTTTGGAAAAAAATAGGGTCCGTAAGATACTTGGGTTTTTCGGGCACAAGGTGTAAAAATCAACCAGAAAAGTTTACTTATTTTGCGTACGCTGCCTAAACTACAAAAGATAGAACCATAAATTGTTCTAATTAATTGAAGATCTTATAAATATCTACAAAAAAGTTCGCAACACACTATACCTATCTATGTCGAGTGAGGCACAACAACAATTTTTTTATTTAAAAATCTTGATTTTTTTTGGACTACATTTTAACGTGTTTATTTTACTCATGCTATTAATCCTTATCAAAATAAAGTATTTCATCACTAAGTACAGTTTATGTAGATAATATTTGGTCTTTGAATGATTAAAATCGGACGTTTTGTTTTGAAGTTATGGCGAAATTAAAATATTACGATTTCTGCTGCACGGCCCGTTGCGAAGTGGACGTCACCAAGGCGGGGGTGCGCGTGCGGGAGGGGAGTTTAGATCTATGAGTAAGGTACCCGCGCGGCTCAGACGCAAGGTAACAGTTTTTCTGTAGTGTATTTAGTATCAGCATTGCACCCGTGCGAAGCCGGGGCGGGTCGCTAGTATAATATAAATATGTACCTACATCAATAATTCATAATAATAATAACATAAGTACCCTACCGCAGTATCTCTACGTTGACGTCGTGGTGGGGCTTGCGCGTCCCGATGAACCTTAGGCTCTACCGCAGTATCTCTACGTTGACGTCGTGGTGGGGCTTGCGCGTCCCGATGAACCTTAGGTCATACCTAGGGTGAGGGGCCAGACAAAGAGAGATACAATCCGCAAGGCAGTTTTGTGGCGAACTGTTGGGCAGTAGCGACCCCACGAACCTTATCTCCCGGGAGAAGTCTTGTTCCTCATCTACGGCTTGCCTTTATTGGCTGGCCAGAGTGAATACTGACGAGGAACAGAGCTCCCACCTCTCTCTTGCCTTAATTGGCCGGTCTGAGTGGAGATTCGCTAGAGCACACGTGCTCGGGAGAAGGATGTATAATCCAGTAAGATGCTGGTAGGGATCTTGACCGCACTTCCGGGATTGTCCTGATAGCCATGGTATAACTCTCCACTCCTCTAGCACCTCAGGCTATGTTGCCTCCTTGGCGCTACGTCACTTTGTGCTAGCGACCGTTTTCGGGGGCCCATTCATTGAGTGTGCAAGTCACCCCCTGCCATTTAAAAGCCGTGTATATTGTTAGTGGTCAGGCAGGGGCCAATAGTTCTATAATAAACGATTATCAGTCCACTAAACAGCCCAAACCCATAGCGTTTCATCTTTTTTTTTCCATATTCTGCAATATTCTTGCTCCAACCGGGGATTGTCCTTGGGAATACTTTCACAGTGCATACAGGGATAATCGCCGGTTGGTGCCCCATTACATTTGAAATTTCTAACGGGGCCTCTGCGAGTTGGTTTCGGCCCCTCGTACGCCTACCAAAGGACCGGGTCTCCAGAGACCCGAGAAAGAAAACAACATAAGTACCTAAACGAGACACGGTTGTTTTATTTTTCAGGACCTATCCCACTGATCAAGTGTGCGTTTCTTTTTACTTGAGGTACTTTTTAGGTACAATTTTTTGGTGCAATTGTATTTTATGAGTAATGGATAAATAATAAAATATTACAGAACACCCGCCATCTTAATGTCAATACGGCGGTTGTATCTTAATTTCGAAATAATTTTGTTCTGAAGGTGGCACAACATTTTTAGAGCTAGTTACTAAATAGTACTATTTAGGTATATTTGTTTGGTAATTTGTATATAAATTATTCGCTATGTTTTTGTGGTTTTGCTTATTTGCCTCCATTCATTCATTCAATTTGACGCCGTTTCCGCATCTACTTTGTTTGTCAACTTAATCACAAGTGTGCTTTGTTGTAACTTTACTACTAGATTGACGCCAAGATGGATAAAAGTACAAACTCATTAAGTATGTCTTAACGTTATTATACCTATAACTTTGTGTTACTTTATACTTTTTTAGAATAAGGCCAAACGAATGTAATTTTTCGAGTTTTGAAATCGTAAAGTCTCTACATTCGCTTTCATACAGAAATTCTAGTCTAGCAGTCAACTCTTTGCGTCGCCGCGCTCTGTGTGGCACAAACAGAACTTTTGTATGCAATCGAATGCAGCGACAGGGACACATTTTACGGACTCACAACTCAGAATATTACCTAAACACACGCGCCCCGCGCCGTCGCGTCGCCGCCGCTTCGCGCTCGCTCTTCGTCGCATAATTTTTTTCTGTACCGAAATTATTTCGGATAAGGTACTAGTAATATATAGGTATAACGATACCGTAAAAAAATATATGTATAATTCTTTTTTTATCGATACCACAACCGTAATTCCCAACCGTTTTGGTTCAACCTTTAAATAGAAGCTGTATCGTAATTCTATACCGGTACCATACCCTTATACCTTTACCGCTTTCAACCCCTGATCTAAATAGCTATATTTTTAAATTATTAGCTAAAATAAAAATACTTGTCGAATTCTTCATACATTTTGCACGCGCGATTCATCATTCCGCGCTCAGAAGCGCTCGTGGAGGAACAGGTGTATCGCTCTCTTGTATAATATAATAAATACAAAAAACAAAATTACAAGTAATAGAAAAGATTCTAGTGTGTATACGTGTGAGTACCGTGGGGGGTCGTACCGTCGACGTTTATCGGATAGGAAAGAGTTGATACTTTTTCGGAGTAAAATAAAATTAAGTACGACTATCCTACTTTTATTAATTGAATATGATTTAGAAATCTGTTGGGTAAGATCAGGATATGGACAGGATATAGGATAATGGATAGGAAGCAGCTTAGGATTTGGGTAAGGTCAAGCTGTCGGCTGTGAAGTTTGTAAGTGGACGGGAGGGAGGAGGATTATGATTTTAACCGGTTTGTTTGTTACATGTATGAATATGGGGTCAAAACCAAAATGTCACCGGCAAAAATTAGACAACTGTTCGTCATGGGTCGCTGATATCAAATATGGGGTCAAAACCAAAATCCAAGATGGCATCGGCAAAAATTTTACAACTTCTTTTAGTCATGGGTGTAATTTTCATAGTTTTTGGGGTCGCTAATATCGAATATGGGGTCAATACTATAATCCAAGATGGCAACGGCAAAAACTGTACACCTTTTCGTCATGGGTGTCAATTTCATAGTTTTTGGGATCGCTGATATCGAATATGAGGTCAATACTATAATCCAAGATGGCAACGGCAAAAATTTTACAACTTTTCGTCATGGGTGTCATTTCCATAGTTTTTGGGGTCGCTGATATCGAATATGGGGTCAATACTATAATCCAAGATGGCAACGACAAAAATGTACAACTTTTCGTCATGGGTGTCATTTTTATAGTTTTTGGGGTCACCGATATCGAATATGGGGTCAAATCCAAAATCAAAGATGGCACCGAAAAATTTTTTTACAACTTTTCGTCATGGGTGTCATTTCCATAGTTTTTGGGGTCGCTGATATCGAATATGGGGTCAATACTATAATCCAAGATGGCAACGGCAAAAATGTACAACTTTTCGTCATGGGTGTCATTTTTAGTTTTTGGGGTCACTGATATCGAATATGGGGTCAAATCCAAAATCAAAGATGGCACCGAAAAAAATTTTACAACTTTTCGTCATGGGTGTCATTTTCATAGTTTTTGGGGTCGCTGATATCGAATTGGGGTCAATACTATAATCCAAGATGGTAACGGCAAAAATTTTACAACTTTTCGTCATGGGTATCATTTCCATAGTTTTTGGGGTCGCTGATATCGAATTGGGGTCAATACTATAATCCAAGATGGCAACGGCAAAAATGTACTACTTTTCGTCATAGGTGTCATTTTCATAGTTTTTGGGGTCGCTGATATCAAATATGGGGTCAAATACAAAATCCAAGATGGCACCGAAAAAATTTTTACAACTTTTCCTCATGGGTGTCATGATATCGAATATGGGGTCAAAACCAAAATCAAAACAAAAATTTTAGTCACGGGTGTCAATATCATTTACGCAGTTGTGGGCCACGGCCGCCGCGGTTGTAAATAGCACTCCTGTTGGTGTACTTTTAACATGTCTCATTAAATATATTATAGACTAGGTAGCTATCCCCAGCGGCTTCGCTCCCGTCAACTAGCAACATTCTTATTTTTTTTTACATAGAAGTTTTTCCCAAAAAATACAACCGTCGTCGAAATAAAAAAAAAACTGAAAATTATAAAATAACTTTAATTTCGAAAGCCAACGTTTTTGGTTGTTTGTTTTTTTTATGGGTAAAGTTTTATATTTTTCACTTTTTAGTGGTACTTACTCCACACCTAACAACACTGGCAATGGAAAGCCGCAGGAAAGTAAAATATGCAATTTCATTTATTTGGATGACAATCATAATACGTCATCCAAGTATACCAAGTGGGAGTGTAATGCTCACTCAAAAGTCGAGCTGATGGTGGCTTATGCGTTTGATCATTTGGCTCCCATCAAAATGGTTGAGCCGAATGGTGCTGGCGCATGCGTCATGTTCGTGAACGGGCGCCGTCAGTCGGGACTGGTCATTTCTCAGCTGCCATGGTTGATTTTAGTTATTTCTTTGAATTGTTCCTCTTTTATTCCGGACGCTTTTATCCTGCTCGTCTTTTACATCGTTCTCACATGTATGTATAATTTCAACCCGATGTAAATAAATCTTTGTAAAAAAATATTATTTTTAAAAGAGTGTCCGTGGAGCTTCTTGCCCGTTCTTCTCCATAGAGATCTACGCTTTGGAACGTGCAAATAGCTTCAACTTTTGGACCGACCGACCTTTAAAATTCAAAAGTGCCTGTAAATGGTTTAATTGAAAAAAATGCTTGAATTTAGATTTTGATTTTTTTAATTTTGAGTAAACAAATTTCAGCTTATTTTGATTTAAAAACAAAATTACAAAACAGATTTTGATGTTATTTTTACGAGACCACTTCTACAGTATGATTTGTTTGTTAAAAATTACGAAGTTACCAATACTTACTACGTTAAACAACACAACTTCTCACTTTAAACCATTTGGCAACTTTTGGATAACAAAATGGCTGACATCAAATGCATCTTTTTGACTGATCCGTGGTGTAGTATGTGTCATTCAAAAATAATGAAAAACTAGAAAAACCGGAAACTTTAATAAAAAAAAGCTGAAATTTGTTAACTGGAATAAGACATAGGCTACTTTAATCCCTGGAATAGGTTCCCATGGGTTGCGGAAACGGGATCAAAATTTCATGATTACTTTTGGTCGCGATAACCGACGTCCACACGGGCGAAGCCGCGGGCATCAGCTAGTTATACAATAAAATCTTCCCTGAAAACATATGCATTTATAAACGAAAACCCGATCAATATCGGATCAGTAGTTTTAGAGAATATCGCGGATACATACGGGTCAAACCGAGCACCTTTTCTTGCAAGTCTGTTGGAAATACTGACTTGGGTACTTATCCCGACGACGCCGACGGTAGTAAGTAACAGTTACTTTTCAAAGTTCCAAGTAATCTACCAGAATCAATAAAATTAAAAATAATATCAAGGACCAAGATTATATAAGTGAAGTATAAAATCGAGCGGTCAGTCAGTGGTTCAATGTGTGTGTACGCGTGATGTTGCTGTGTGCGTCTTTAGATACCTAAATTTGAGTCCTACGAAAATGAAACAACGACCTGAATACACATTTCGCGTATTATATTTATTTCAATTAGATATTATATTCATATTTTTAAATTATATGATTAGTGGAGGAATCTCGGTATGTTAAGATAGTAACCCGTCCACAGACCGACCTCGGCAAACGTTGCTTATTCTTGAAAATCAACATCACTGGCTGTTATAGTTTAGCCACGAGCTCCAATCGGATGTGTTATTCTAGAGATTATATACCTTAACCTACCTTTTGATACCTTTTTTAAACAACAAACCATTTTTGGATGATGGTTTTTAGATATTTTTCACATGGAATTTCTAAAGTTTTTATTTAGTAAAATTTGGAGATTTTCTCAAAACTTCATCTCATAATGATCTCATGAACAGGGGTTTCTGTTTGTTACAGAGGTTGTGAAACACCTCTGGATTATCAGGAATATTTTGTTGTCTGATGAAATGAAGATGACTATAAAAATGTTGTATGGCCGGACACAAGCCATGCTCCAATTTCTATCCTGTCCTCTGACTCCCAAAACATGCAGACCAAGTGTAACCTAAAAATGTGCTTACCAATGTTTTGAGCTGTTAAACTCTGAGATTTTTTTTTAATAATACTTTGATCACACTTAGAATTTCTCCTGTATTCTGGGTGCGTTCACAAACATATAAACTCACATACACTAACAGGCAGACCCTGAACAATTATTTGTAGGCCATACAAACAAATATTACTTGCGGGAATCGAACCCGTGGCACGCAATGCAGAAGCCAATTGCTCAACCACTGCGCCAACCGTGTCGTCGAACATGATCGTGCCGGCAGCGCAAGGAGCAAAGTCGGAGGTGTTAAGAGGGCGTATTCCGTCCACTAGCGCCGCCAATCGTTTTTTTATTAATTGTGGTAAATTTAAGACACGTAGATAAAAAACCGCTCTGTAGTGTTCTGAAGAAATAAATATATTATTTTTTGAGAGTTATGTTTTGTACTTTAGAACATAAACAGTTGCCAAAGTCGATATTTTTGCTAAAAGTGGCCACTTTTAGTTTAGCAATAATTGCCGTATTGGCTATTTAGCCATGAGTTATGTATTAAAAATAGCTCTCAAAACATAATAGATACATTTCTTTAGTGCACTACAGAGCGGTTTTTTATCTACGTGTCTTAAATTTACACCAATTAATAAAAAACGATTGGCGGCGCTAGTGGACGGAATACGCCCTCTTAATGTTAAAACATCGAGAAAATAGTTGTTCTGACTCACCATGTCTGTTGTTGTTGCCTAGTTTGACGGCGCATTGGCGCGTCAGTGTGCGTCCGTTTGCGTCTCGAGGCCAGTTGTTGTGTATCCTGCAAATTATAGTGGTGTTCATTATTGTGGTACTGTTGCCACAAGAGCGACTGGCTTTGATCTCGTAGTAGTCGCAGTAGTAGGCAAGCAGTGTGGGGGCGAAGCCCTCTGGCTGCCGCCGGGCCGCCTCACCCAGCCGGAGGTCTCAGCGGGGACGGACCGCTGCGAGCTGTAGGCCCGGGAACATACGGTACTGACAGACAGTACCGTGGCGCCCTCGCACGGCACTATTGATAGTAACACTTCTATGGTAAGCAGCAACACCTAAATGTCGCGCTACCAATTCGGCTGTGCCTATACCGGCAATTCAACGCCGTGCCCGTAGTTACGGGCACGAAACACCGATCCCGCGGGATAAAAAGCGTAGTCCATGCCCGCCCGCCGCGTCCCCCTGCGGGGGCGCCGCGTACTCCTCCAAGTATCCATACAAATTCTGTTTTGTTTGCCTGCTTTGTACGTTTGTTCATTTAACTATAGTATAGTACTTGCTTTAAAGCTTCTTTGCATTTAAATTAACTTATCTACGCCCGTCAAGTAGATATCTAGCGGTCTACCTATTTGCACAGGAAGTAAACCAGGAATCATTAATTTATTACATACACTTACCTACTTCGCTGGTTTAATTAGAACTGACAGGTTTTCTGTGTCTACAATAAGTTTAGCAATCATAGTGACAAAGTAAAGTAGAATATAGAGATATGTTGTGGCAGAGTGTAAGTCAAGAATAAAGAGCAGCTCACTGCAGCAGCGCGTCGTGATGGTCGGGCAGGTCGGCCAGCAGGCGCAGCGCGGCGGCGCGCGCGGCCCGCACGCCCGGCTCGGAGCCGGCCGCCGCCAGCGCGCCCGCCGCCTCCGACACCAGCCGCTCGCGCGCCACGAACTCCGCCGCCGGGTTCAAGCCCTAGCGGAATCACACGACGGTTAAGAACACAGTTGGTTGAAGCCATGCACATAATGACAAAATGATTCTAATTAGCCATAACATTTGTACTGAGTATGAAGTCTTAAACTAAAAACTTCCGTGGCCGCCGCCAGCGCCTAGCCGCCTCCGAGTTCAGAGACGCTATCATCTCGCATACAATAGACTGACCCCGTTGACAGTGTGCAGCGTGCCGATGGCGGCCCTGACGTCCTGCAGCAGGTGCTGGCGGCTGGCGTCGGGCGCGGCGCCGCGCTCCGTGGCCGCCGCCAGCGCCTAGCCGCCTCCGAGTTCAGAGACGCTATCATCTCGCATACAATAGACTGACCCCGTTGACAGTGTGCAGCGTGCCGATGGCGGCCCTGACGTCCTGCAGCAGGTGCTGGCGGCTGGCGTCGGGCGCGGCGCCGCGCTCCGTGGCCGCCGCCAGCGCCTAGCCGCCTCCGAGTTCAGAGACGCTATCATCTCGCATACAATAGACTGACCCCGTTGACAGTGTGCAGCGTGCCGATGGCGGCCCTGACGTCCTGCAGCAGGTGCTGGCGGCTGGCGTCGGGCGCGGCGCCGCGCTCCGTGGCCGCCGCCAGCGCCTAGCCGCCTCCGAGTTCAGAGACGCTATCATCTCGCATACAATAGACTGACCCCGTTGACAGTGTGCAGCGTGCCGATGGCGGCCCTGACGTCCTGCAGCAGGTGCTGGCGGCTGGCGTCGGGCGCGGCGCCGCGCTCCGTGGCCGCCGCCAGCGCCTAGCCGCCTCCGAGTTCAGAGACGCTATCATCTCGCATACAATAGACTGACCCCGTTGACAGTGTGCAGCGTGCCGATGGCGGCCCTGACGTCCTGCAGCAGGTGCTGGCGGCTGGCGTCGGGCGCGGCGCCGCGCTCCGTGGCCGCCGCCAGCGCCTAGCCGCCTCCGAGTTCAGAGACGCTATCATCTCGCATACAATAGACTGACCCCGTTGACAGTGTGCAGCGTGCCGATGGCGGCCCTGACGTCCTGCAGCAGGTGCTGGCGGCTGGCGTCGGGCGCGGCGCCGCGCTCCGTGGCCGCCGCCAGCGCCTAGCCGCCTCCGAGTTCAGAGACGCTATCATCTCGCATACAATAGACTGACCCCGTTGACAGTGTGCAGCGTGCCGATGGCGGCCCTGACGTCCTGCAGCAGGTGCTGGCGGCTGGCGTCGGGCGCGGCGCCGCGCTCCGTGGCCGCCGCCAGCGCCTCGGCCGCGGCGCGCAGCGTGCCGGCGCGCCTGGCTGCCTCCGAGTTCAGTGACGCTATCATCTCGCGGAGCAGCGCTGATACGTTGTCCACCTGGCGGTTTTCAAAAGACCTGTTATAAAGCTTCTTTACCCAGAAAAAAGCTTTAAAATTCTCAAAAAAATTATTGTTTTTACATAAAAAAGTACGACTATGCCTTAGTAAGTAGCACATTATACATTGATTATGCTGTATTCATAATTTCATATTATAAGTTACCCATTGTGTGTCAATGTTTCCTTCAGGATGTAACATCTCCATCAGTGATTCTTCGATGGGAGATACTTGCAGGGAATATTTCTGGGCCAGTGTGCATGCCTGGAAGAAGTGGAAGAAGAATAAAAATATCATAAAGAGTGTGTGACTGACTGACCACGCACAGCCGATAAAATTGGTCGTAGAAAGCTGAAATGTGGCATATATGTATCATTCTGTAAACAAACCGCAAACTTCTTTTGAAAGGCTCTTCAAACTTTACCGTCTGTGTATATTGCTTGGGGAGTGTAGAAAAGAGAGAATTACCCGAAATTTTTACGGGAACGGGAAAAATCGGCCAAGTGCGAGTCGGACTCGCGCACCGAGGGTTCCGTACAAACCATTAGGTATTAAATTATAAGCAGAAGTTGCGATTTACGATTTATGACGTATTAAAAAAAAACTACTCACTAGATCTCGTTCAAACCAATTTCGCTGGTAGTTTCCCTGGTAATGTACATCATATATTTTTTTTAGTTTTATTGTTCGCTTATTTTAGAAGTTAAGGGGGGGGACACTTTTTACCTCTTTGGAAGTGTCTCTCGCGCAAACTATTCAGTTTAGAAAACGTATCTATAGATACCACAAACGAATGGGTTTGATGAAAAAAAAAATTAGGTAACAATATGTACTAACAATAAGTAAAAATGGTCATTTACTTGTTTTCACTTATGTTTTGTGTGAATATCAAAAACAAATTCGCGAAAACAGCTAGCACGCGAATACTCTCATTCGACACAACAACAAAAAAAAAATCTGAACGGTGATCAAACACCAAAGAAGTGATGAGTCGATTTTTTTTTTACTTTTTTAGCGCTGCTGTTAAATAAATCAAGCTTGAGATCCTGACACACCATATAAACGTACGACAAGCTCTTATGATAGACAGTTCTTTCTGTAGTTCGTTTTAACTTGAGGAACATGAAGGAGACGCGATCTGCGAAGAAACGCACACGGCACACGAAGTCCGATCTTACTTACCAGCTCAGGGACATCAGTAGATCCGTTCATAACACTAAATAAGAATGTAAGATCCGCAATTTTCCTTCGCTCGTGTAGTGGCAGAAAATGGAATTTTTTACACCGACTCAAGTAATTAGGGAGACAGATTTTTGAGCGATATTGAGTGTACCTTAAAAACCGCTTTTGTATGCTTTCAATGCGATTGATGTAAAAATTATAGTTGGGATTCTAAATTTGACAAGCTTATTTAAGATGGCTACGGAAAAACGCACAGTAAAGAATTTTCATTGTCTTGACATTCTTAAAAGTCATTAGAAAGCCTAAAAATAAAACCCAAGGCTTTAGAAGCTTTACTATGACTACGCTACTGTGACTATGTTATTTATATGAGCATCAAACAAAAGCTTCGAGTCAAAAGTAACTCCAAGGTGAATGACATTGACTCTTGCTATTAGAGTATTCGATAGCTTATAATCATACTGAATAGGGTTTAGCTTACGAGTAAATGTACATACATAACATTTGGAAACATTTAAGTCTAACTTATTTTTAGCACAGTAATCTTGAAATCAATCCAAATCTTCTTGTAAGAGACAAGAATTTTCAATAGTCATCCGCATACAGTAGAATTTTCGAATATAGGAAACAAGATGCTATTTCATTTATAAAATATTAAATAAAAGAGGCCCCAATAAGGATCCTTGAGGAACCCCCTACGGAATGAACATCACTCTCGAAGTAAACCCATTGAGGACCACCGTCTGACACCTGTTCTCCACATATGATGAGAAACAACTAAACAAATTACCCCTCACACCAGCCAATAAAAGTTTACGCAATAGGAGTGCATGATCAATTCGATCAAAACATTTGCTGTAGTCAGTGTATATAACGTCGACCTGCACGCGTAGCATGACCACCGTAGAAACGAGTTTTGTCGACCGGGGAATCGACAAAATGACAGATTGAAAAAAGATTTCTATTGTCCTAAGCATGGCGATGTTTGACACGTAGAAAAGAAAAGTTTCTTTTCTTCGATCGACATAAGTCTACAACGTCCAGCATGCCGACAATATTTTCTCTACTTTTGACACTTGGGGGTAGAAATAACTCTCTATTTGAAATGTCAAATAGTCTACATCTTATCGGACCTAGACAAAGATTATTTATTTCAACAATCATTTTATTTTTGCCAATTAGAACTTAGAAAGTATGTCGGGGTAGACATATAGTCTACCAACAACTCAATTTGTCGGGTGGTACTTCGTACGCTGTAAATAAATTGTTTTTGTAATGACTAAAGTAAAAACACTTCGGACGATATTAAAAAGAAGAAAGATAACAACGCCTTGCACTGTGTATGGCAAAGTTTTCATCAGACAATGCCACCAATCTTTTATTTAGAATTATTATGTTCTCTTGTCATCAAATGGTAGGATATTATGTTCACTTACATTAATTACACACAATTATTGGAATAATCAGTACTTAATTTAATTAATAATTTAATCTACTCCCTTTTTCCTTGCCGCCGTGATCATAAACACTAAAATTCTAATTTAAATCGGTACGATAATAAATTCAACAACAATAGATTATTAGTAAACATAAACCGTATAGATTAAAAATATGTTCGAGTACCACGTTTTGTTGTTGCTTTGTGTTACGTGCGAAAAGTGTGAAATATAGTGTATTTGACGCATTTTTTTGGCTAACTAAACGTAAATTCATCGTAGTATTCGCAGAATGACCACATCACTAGGTACTTCTTCGTTGCTATGGAAAGACTAGATATGTATTTGTCTTCATAGAAACGCGAGTCTACGGGTCGCGCCATGGTCGGGCAGAAGACATGTCGAGTTGGATAGAAAGAGCTTTGTCTTTTCTTGGTAGAATAGAGATAAAATCGCCATGCTACGCGTGCTGAGCCCTCCTGGAAATGTGCTCCGTCAGAAAGTCACCACAGACAGCGAGATTGGATGTCGTAGACCGCCCTTTTAAAAATCCATGTTGCCGCTCCGCAAAAGATAGCTTGAGAGAGGAAGACAGTTGTCTGTGTAAAAGTTTCTCCATAACTTTAGCAAATACACAAAGTTTGGAAATTGGTCTATAATTATCTATACTGTCCTTAGGTCCTTTTTTGTGGATCGGCGTTATAGTATACGCTGACTTCCAGATAGTGTCAAGCTACAATAACGGGATTGCTACCATGTATATTTTTTTTAACTATTCTAATGTTAGTGACCATGAAAGTTTAAAACAATATATAGCTGATTCAATGTTGCCTTCTCCAAATCTTTAGCGCGCTGACATAAAATAACGAAATATTGATGATCTGAAAGATTTCCATAGTTTTTAAACTTTGCATGGAACTTAGCCTTTTCCTTTAAGGACGCTATTACATTTTTCTACAAATAATAGTGATTTTCAGGTACCATTTCAATGTATAAGCAACTACAAAAGTAAAGATATCATGGTCTTAATTTAAAGATAACATATTAATCTCTCGATGTAAATTAAAAAAAAATTAGGTCGTCATACAAATTTTTCGAACAAACACGTTTTTCCCATCACAATAATCGCAGAAAGTTTTAAATAGTAGGGTCTGATTAGGACCATTTTAGATAAATTTACAGCTCATTTTATCTTCAAACTTATTAAAAATTGCGGTATATATAGTCCTTCATAGTTCCAGCTATTTTTTTTGTATCTAAATAGCTATTTTTTTAAATTATTAGCTAAAATAAAAACACTTGTCGAATTCTTCATACATTTTGCACGCGCGGTCTATCATTCCGCGCTCAGAAGCGCTCGTGGAAGCACGGGTGTATCGCTCTCTTGCAAAAAATAAATACGAAAATCAAATAGAAAATATTCTAGTGTGTATAATATATACCTACGTGTGAGTACCGTGGCGGGTCGTACGTCGTCGTTTTTCGGATAGAAAAGAGTTGATACTTTTTCGGAGAAAAATAAAATTAAGTACGAGTATCATACTTTTATTACTTGAATATGATTTAGAAATCTGTAGGGTAAGATCAGGATTTGGATGGGTGGGGTTAAGCAGTTGTTGACATGGTTGAGAAATCGATGGGTGGGGTTAGGCAGCTTAGGATTTGGGTAAGGTCAAGCTGTCGGCTGTGAGGTTTGTAAGTGGATGGGAGGGAGGAGGATTGCGATTTTAACCGTTTTTTCTGTACGTATGTATGACGAATCTGAGGCCTTAGTGTGAGTTTTTTCGACTCACGTTCGAACGCGTTCGATTGCGAGCCCGTTAGAATTTAGTATGGGAAATTAGGTTCTACGAGTGACCACCAGGTGGCACTATAACTAAATTCCCATACTAAATTCTAACGCGCTCGTAATCGAACGCGTTCGAACGTGAGTCGAAAAAACTCACACTAAGGCCTCTGGAGTAAAAACCATAATCCAAGATTGCACGCACCAAAATTTACGTCACGGGTGCCATTATCGTGGTTTTTGGGGTCGCTAATATCAAACATGGGGTCAATACCAAAATCCAAGATATCACCGACAAAAGTTTTAAAACTTCGTCAAGGGTGATATTTTCACGATTTTTGGGGTGAGATGTG
The DNA here is from genome assembly GCA_963859965.1 of Ceramica pisi. NCBI lineage: Eukaryota > Metazoa > Arthropoda > Insecta > Lepidoptera > Noctuidae > Ceramica > Ceramica pisi. The sequence continues at coordinate 23,928,675 of OY982540.1, read as the reverse complement.
ATGTCACCGAAAAAAATTAGATAACTGTTTGTAATGGGTCTCTAATATCGAAAATGAGGTCAAAACCAAATTCCAAGATGGCACCGATAAATTTTTTACAACTTATCATCATGGGTATCACGTTCATAATTTTGGGGGTCGCTGATATCGAATATGGGGTCAAAACTAAAATCCAAGATGGCATCGACAAAAATTTACAACTTTTCGTCATGGGTGTCATTTTCATAGTTTTTGGGGTCGCTGATATCGAATATGGGGTCAAAACTAATCCAAGATGGCAACGGCAAAAAATTTACAACTTTTCGTCATGGGTGTAATTTTCATAGTTTTTTGGGGTCGCTGATATCGAATATGGGGTCAAAACCAAAATCCAAGATGGCACCAACAAAAATTTACAACTTTTCGTCATGGGTGTCATTTTCATAGTTTTTGGGGTCGCTGATATCGAATATGGGGTCAAAACTAATCCAAGATGGCAACGGCAAAAAATTTACAACTTTTCGTCATGGGTGTCATTTTCATAGTTTTTTGGGGTCGCTGATTTCGAATATGGGGTCAAAACCAAAATCCAAGATGGCACCAACAAAAATTTACAACTTTTCGTCATGGGTGTCATTTTCATAGTTTTTTGGGTCGCTGATATCGAATATGAGATCAAAACCAAAATCAAGACAAAAATTTTCGTCATGGGGTCAATTTCATTTACGCGCTTGTGGCCGCCACGGTTGTTTGCCTCATTCAATATATTATAGACTAGCTATCCCCGCGGCTTCACTCCCGTCAACTGGCAACTTTCTTATTTTTTTACATAAAAAACTTCTGATAATAAAAAACACAACATAAAAAGAATGGCTTATTTTTGAGGCGAATAACTACTTATTAGGCGACTAACTACTTGGTTACATCAAAAATAACTTGGTAACGATTATATATTTTTAGCATAATTATATTGTATGAGCAACAAAAGGCAAGGATCTATAAAAAATAAATAACGGCAGCTACTATAAAATAGCAAATATATTAAACAGGGCCAATGAAATAATAGGAGAGGTAATACAAAAAATGAAATGGCGGCTAATATTAATCCATTTTAGGTATTAAAATTCTAGCCGTGCGACTAAATGACTAAGTGAGCGACTAGAAATACAGAGAGGGCAACTTCAATATTAAGATAGATAGGTTAGCTTAGTTTTTTTTTTGTACCATTTACACTTTTTAGTAAAATACTGGTTCTCAGCTTAATCCGGTTTGACTGGAAGCCGACCCCAATATAGTTGGGAAAAGGCTAGGCAGATGATGACTTTTTAGTGGTACCTACTTCATATTAACAACACATAAAATACAAAATACAAAATAAACTCCATATTTAAAATACAAAATCATTTATTTCAAATAGGCCAGTTTACAGGCACTTTTGAATAGTCAAGGTCTGTCAGTCAAATAGATGAAGCTAATTCTGCCGCGCTAGCGACAAGAGTAGCAAGTTATTCTGCAAAAAAGAAACGACCCTATCTCCAGCGCGGCAGTTGTACGTTCCAAAGAGTAGATCCTATGGAGAAGAACGTACAAGAAACTCCATGGACACTCTTTTAAACACAAAGCCGCAGGAAAGAAAAATTCGCAATTCATTTATTTGGATGACAATCATAATACGTCATCCAAGTAAACAAATTTCAGCTTTAAAAACAAAACTACAAAACCGTTTTTGATGTTATTTGTACGAGACCACTACCAAAGTGTGATCAGTTTGTTAAAAATTACCAATACTTACTACGATAAACAACACGTCTTATCACTTTAAACCGTTTGGCAACGTTCGGATATCAAAATGGCTGACATCAAATGCATCGTTTTGACTGACCCGTGGTGGAGTAATGTATAATTCAAAAATAATGAAAAATAAAGAAAAATATAGAAAAACCGGAAACTTGAATAAATAAAAGCTGAATGTGGCACAGGGATATATTATAGCCTGGAATAAGGTATAGGCTACTTTTATCCCTGGAATAGGTTCCCATGGGTTGCGGGAACGGATCAAAATTTCATGATTACTTTTGGTCGCGATAACCGACAGCGTGCGAAGCCGCGGGCACCAGCCAGTTATACAATAAAATCTTCCCTGAAAACATATGCATTTATCAACGAAAACCCGATCGATATCGGATCAGTAGTCAGTTTTAGAGAATATCGCGGATACATACGGGTCGAACCGAGCACCTTATTTTTTTGAAGTCTGTTGAAAATACTGACTTGGGTACTTATCTCCCGACGACAGTACTAAGTAAAATTTACATAATGCATTTTCAAAGTTCCAGTTAGTTTTCCAGAATTAATAAAATAAAAAATAATATCAAGGATCAAGATTATATAAGTGAAGTATAAAGTCGAGCGCTCAGGCAGCGGTTCTATGTGTGTGTACGCGTGATGTTGCTGTGTGCGACTTTAGATACCTAAATTTGAGTCCTTCGAAAATGTAACAGCGTCCTTAATATTTTAATAAGTCGCTGTACAGTGTACATACCTTCTCCCAGTGGTGTAGCGCAGTGAGCAGCGAGTGGTGGTGCTTAGCTCTGGTGCGCGCCGGGCGCTGCGTGCTGGCGGCGCGCGCGTGCACGGCCAGCGCGGCGCCCGCAGCACAGAGCGCGTTCGCGCGTGCAGCGGCGCTGGCTCCGGCACGTGCCAGCCCCACGCCCACGCCGGCTAGCGCCGGGTTGGCTCCGGCGCCCCACTTCACTCTGCAATGTCGAACATTGTATCAGACTAGCTGTTGCCTGCGGCTTTACATGCTGGACAAATTATATACTAAAACCTTCCTCGAGAACCTATCTATCCATTGGTGCAAATAGTATGAAAATAGGTGCAGCACTTTTTGACTTTATCGCAAACAGATAGACAGACAGAGAGACAGACGCGGCGGAGGAAGTGCGTTTCCTAATATGTAGTCAAATTGCGCCAGAAGAGTTCCGACAAGCCAAATACAGAAGCCAGTCAGTCTGAGCGAAAAAGCATTATTAGCTTTCTACACACTACATTTGAACTCTTCTTTTGTATAGCGTTAAAGCGAGATCAGAGCTCGCATAGCCTGCGACGTTGCCACTTTGCGATAACGCGCGCCGAAATATTATGAATGAGTTGGTGCATATTGGCAACCTTGCATCGACTTGACCGCTATAGAACGCGACGCGGAGACACGCGAATTTTAACCGTTTAGTTCGGTAGTACCGCCTAAAAATTCCTTTTTTGGTGAAATCTTGACGATACTCGTAAAATAAATGGACCTGCATCTGTGCTTCATTGGGAACATATAGTGCAGTGTTGATTTTTGGAGTTTCAACCATCTCACCGGTGGATTTAAGATTTGGCTCGCCGGCCGGTAGCCCATATCAGCGAGTGATCACGCGCGCATGAACGAGGTATTTCCCCATCTCCCTGGGTCTGAGTGGGATCTCTGGATGGCCAAGGTACGTGGGCATGTTTTGCTGCTAATAATTCTCTGGTATTGGTTTGCCGAGGATTCATCATTACACATAAAACATAGGTTCTTATTTTAAATTTTCATGAACCCTTCACAAAGGTGCAGGCTATTTACACGCCTCATCATAATTTTTGGTCCTTCGAGCCGGATTAATACCCGTTACCTAAATTTTTGCGTAATTGTTTGGTGAAAATCGTATAGGTTCAATAACGCACCATAGGTATATAGTTTACGTAAACCATTGGTAAATTATTGTCCTCTTTAACGCAGCATAATTGACAATAGATTTTACGTAGTTGTTGGTAAATCTGTTCAATTATTTGTTAGTTTACATAGAACGACATTATTTATTGGTAAAGTTCATTTTATGTAGGTATCCGCATTTAAAAAATCGTTTTGATATTAATATATATATAAATTGATGACCTTCGAGATAAATTTGAATCTTTTGTTGATCAAATTAATCAAATAAACATTAGTATAAAACCTGGTGCAAGTGTCGATTATGCTTGTTTAGAGTCCTTTGAAGATTTGTACATTCATATTAAACGTGTTAGGAATAAAATAAACAGTAATCAATCGCCATCTACACCCAGTAGTAACTCAAAGACTCTTTTTGAACCGCTTAAAATAAAGTTGCCTCCTATTGCGCTGCAGTCTTTTGACGGGAAAACTGAGAATTGGCCTGTTTTCTACGAGTCGTTCAAGTCGAATATTCATGATAATGATCAGCTGACTGACTCGCAGCGTGTGCCGTACTTGGTAGGTAGACTTACGCACAACGCATTGAAGGTTACCGCAGGAATTGTGGCTACGGGTGATACTTACAAGTTCTTATGGGACAGTTTAGTTAAAAAATATCAAGATAAGCGCTCACTAGGTACGCATTATTTAAATAATATTTGATTTTTGATTTGATTCAGTCTCTGTCTCGCACTCTGCGACCTGTGAACTTGACAACTGTGTTCCGCCTAACATTAAACCAAACTTGTCACTCAAAATTCTAAACCAAAATATCCGCAGTATTACAAAAAATATTTCAGGTCTCCATACAATACTAGCTAGAACAAATACTGAATGGGATATTATTACATTAACAGAGTGCTGGCTTCTTGGCACACACATCATTCCTGATTTGGACGGTTATGATCGCTTTATCACTATTAACAATCTTACACAAAATGAGGGTGTGGTTGTTTATGTTAGGAGGGAGCTCAGGGTCTCCTTTGAAGAACCCACATTCTCAAATGCCAACTGTCTCCAAATAAAAATAGACCAAAATACAGTACTTCTGGCAATATACCGACCACCAGGCTATAAAGATATCACTAACTTCCTAAATTCATTAAATGATACCTTAACCAAGATTGCATGCTACAATAATATTATAGTTTGCGGAGACATCATCATTAATATCCACGATCAATGTCGTGACACAAATAAGCAAAATTACTTGAACTTGTTGGCATCACATGGTCTACTGCCTGCTCATACGCTGCCTACTAGACAAAAAGCATGTCTTGATCACTTTGCCTTGAAAAGTCAAAGGCCTGCTTCAACACTTGTTGCTCATTCTGCACTGACTGATCATGACACGGTATTGCTGTTTCTTTCAAAGAAAACCACTAATACGACTACGAAAAAAAATGTAGTCCGCGTCAACCACGACCAGTTAGATATAGACATTGGGAAACTAGATTTTAGTGACGTCTATAACAATCGAGATCCTCATGTGGCAGCGGAAACTTTTGTTAAGCTAATAAGGCAAGTTATAGAGTCCAATTCACAAACTGTCAACGTGCCGAACCGTAAAAAAACTATAAAGCCATGGATAACCCCAGGCCTTCTACGCTGTGTGCGACAAAGAGACAATTTGCATAAGAAATTTAAAAAAGCACCAGATAATGTCGATCTAAAAATAACTTTTACTAGATATAGAAACTTTTGTAACAACTTAATAAAGAAAATTAAAACAAAATATGAAAAAAATCAAATAAGCAAAGCTGGATCAAATCCCAAGCAACTTTGGACTGCTATAAATAATTTAACAAACAGGAATAAAAAGAAAGAAACTCCATCTCATCTTTTAACACTGTCATCTACTCCGAAAATATCGGTAAACTCTGTTAACGATTATTTTGCTGAAATTGGCAAACAGCTCGCGCAAAAAATAATAAGCCCCCCAGAACCTATCAAATTAATCGATATAAACAACCAGAATTCAATGGCTTTGCTACCAACGGATGAAGATGAGGTCGAAAATATATTGTTGTCCCTTCGAAGTGATTGTGCACTGGGATGGGACGGAATATCGAGTAGTCTTCTTAAGAAACATAAAGCCTCTATTGTGCCCCCGCTTACATACATTTGTAACCTAGCTCTCTCAACAGGTAAATTCCCTAAAGTTTTTAAGAGATCGATCATACACCCTATTTACAAGAGTGGGGACAGAAGCTGTGTCAGCAATTATAGGCCTATAGCTGTTTTACCTGCCCTCTCGAAGGTTCTGGAGAGGATAATGAACAAGAGGCTTGTTGATTACCTCGAAAAACATAATCTCTTGTCTCCAACACAATACGGCTTTCGATCTGGTAGATCCACGTCCGACGCAGTACATGATTTAACAAATTATGTTGTCACCAACCTGGATAAGGGGGAAAAAGTGCTGGGCATATTTTTAGACCTTGCTAAGGCATTTGACACGGTTTCTGTGTCCATACTCTCCCAAAAATTGGAGAATTTGGGAATAAGAGGGGTTCAACTTGAACTTTTTGAAAACTATCTGAGTGAGCGTACCCAGTGCGTTAAAATAGACGAACACATTAGTAATGAACGCACAGTCTCATATGGCGCCCCCCAAGGAAGCGTATTAGGTCCCACTCTTTTCCTAATCTATGTTAATGACCTGGGTAGGCTCACACTCCCCAAGGGTAAGATCATAGCATTTGCGGACGACACGGCACTCGTCTTTAGCGCTGATACATGGGACGAAGTCTTCTCATACGCGCAATCGGGCTTCAATACTGTGTCAAATTGGTTACGAAGTAATGTTCTAACACTGAGCGCGGAGAAAACCAATTATATGACCTTCTCTCTTAGAGCAAATGGCAACGTTCCAAACTCCTCAGTGCTTTACACAATATTAGCACACACTTGTCCAGAACCATATGATAACAATATGTGTACCTGCACTCACCTTCGCAGCGCTAATCACGTGGTATCTGGGAGTTATAATCGATAATACCCTTAGATTCCAGGAACATATTGATACTCTTAAAACCAGGTTACGCAAGTTAATATATATTTTCAAAACCCTAAGACTAGTAGCCGATGAAAAATTAAAGAAATCAGATTATTTTGCCCTCGCTCAGTCACTGTTAACATACTGTATCTCTGTCTGGGGAGGTGCTCCGAAAACTACAATGATTGAATTGGAGAGAGCCCAGAGAGCAATCTTAAAAGTGTCCTCATTCCTGCCATACCGCTATCCCACAGCGCTCTTATACAAGGAGGCTAAAGTTTTGACAGTGCGTCAACTTTTTATCTTGAACATCATATTGAAACAGCACTCATTACTTATCATCCCACAGCCTCATATTGCAAAAGACGGTACGACCCTGTAGATCGCCGTCTCATACACCACTCTACTACCCAATTTTCAAAGCGGTTTTTCTGCCACCTGGGTGGCTTTTTATATAGCAAAATAAACAGGATGGCACCTATAGTTAACCTCACTAAGGCTATGTGCAAAAAGAAAGTTACTGCCATACTACAACAACTAAATTATGAGGACACTGAAATTTTACTTACCTATATGGTGTAATTTCGTAGCTGTTACAATAACCCTACAAAATACAAATCGACTTACATTAGGTCTAGTCCCAACGTTGAAATAAAAAAAAAATCATTATATAGTGTATTACTTACCAAAATATCCCGATCTTCTACTACAACAAAGTCACATAATATTACATATATATATATATGATCTTTAGATTGAAATTTGCCGCGCTTCGTGTTTTTGCGTGGATTTATATTTGGCGCGTTTTACGTTTGACAGCAGAAGTGTCATCGAGATCGGCGTAAGACCGTTTGAAGGTTATGTGTGCTCACTGTGAATTACACGGAAGATTTAAATTATTACAAAATTCGATATAAAACAAATATTGTAGAATAAACTTTAAATGTCGTTTCTTTGTTTACAGGTGAGCATGATTATGTGAATATTTTAGTGCTATGTGTTAATTTACTTGTGAATTTGGTTTATAAAATAAAACCTTTGTTTACAGAGCAACGCATTGTTGTTTATTCAACCCATACCAAGAGGGATAATAATCATCTTATATATATTATCATTAAAATTCAGTCTCACTCGCCCTGAATAAATGAAATAAACTAAAAAAAATAAAAGCGCCTAACACACATAAACACACATACACACACACACACACCATATCACACACACAAATAACTTAAGTAACAAAAGTTTATGGCTAGAATTTCCAATCTTCTTATAATGTTGATTTCATTGTTTCCATTCGTTTTTTTTTTCCCTCTTTAAGTTGTCAGTGCACAAGTACATAAAAAAGTATAATGCATAATTTTGTAAAAGGGCGGAGACCTGGTGTCCTGAAATACAGGCCTAGAGCTTAGTTTAGGCACCAGTCTCCCACAATATTTAAGTTGTCTAACTGATAACCTGTAATATGTATATTGTAATATTGTGGTGAGAAAATAAATTATTATTACTATTAATATACTGGATTTAAAAAGTTGTTCATTTAACGCTAACAGTCTCGATTCTTTCAAAGAAACATTTAGTGCATCTATTTCTGCCTTGAAACAACTTGGGATTACGGATCTTGCTGATTTTATTCTTTTAGTGCAAAAGAATAAAATCAATGAGAAAAATCGATTCACAGACTATCCAATCGCTTGAACTTTCCATTCGAGATATTGAAATTCCCACAGCGAAATTATTGATAAGCTTCGTTCAAGATCAGGCAAAGATATTGGCACGCTGGAATGTGTCTCAATCGAACGCGAGAAATTATAGTAGAATCCCCGCTTCCGCGCCTCGCGAGTCACGCATACAGACAAAAGCGTTTGTTGTGAGCGAGTCAGCTGACTCGTCCGCTTGTTCACCAGCGATTGCGGTTCCGTGTGCGCGTACTGCAATGATAACGCTCATGTTCATTTGTACAACTGCGCTAAGTATAAATCCGCGTTGACTCCTAGAACAAGGTTCGAGTTTATTAAATCCAAACGTGGGTGTGCTAATTGTCTGAGCACATTGCACGGATTGAGTAACTGCAAGTCAACATCAGTCTGTGAATTATGTAAAAAACGCCATCATACATTATTACATTTTGATAAAGAAAATAAACCGCAAACAGCTGATGTTAAAGCGATGAATTGCAATGTAGTCGTCGCGTCGCCTCCTGCGACGCTATCCGTCGCGCCTCCCTCGTCCCTCTCGACCCCCGGTACGTCTTTGTCTGCCCCGGTTTCCGTCCGATTTCCGCACGGGTGATTACGTCTGGAGGGCTACTCTCTAAGCCCGAAGTCCGTAGTTTCGGGCTTAGTTGCGGGCGTATTCTACTCCGTATTAATTACGGACTTCCGATTAGTTCCAAACCCGAAACAAAAATGAATGAGAACACGATTTGACAGTAACTTTCGAATTTTATTGTCATTAAGTCTTAGTGGTTAGATAATACGGAGTAGAATACGCCCGCAACTAAGCCCGAAACTACGGACGTCGGGCTTAGAGAGTAGCCCCCCTAATTCGTGTGATATGACGCCAGCGTCTTCGGCTCACAACTCGGCCGTGTTATTAGCAGCTGATGCAGCGAGGGCTAAGGCGATAGTGCTGTTATCGTCAGCTTAGGTTTATGCTCGAGCTAAGAGTGACAGTGCGGGTCACAAAACAATAGTGAGGTGCTTAATTGACAATGGCTCGCAGAATAATTTAATAACTACAGCTTGTTGTAGAAAACTTAACTTACTGATAATTCCTTTGAGTAATTCTTTTGTCAAAGGAGTTGGTTCTGTATCGCGACCGATAATAGGATACGTACATTTAGATATCGAGTCTCGTGTATATCCGGATAAAAAATATAATAAATAATAAATAAATTTATTAGCACCATAAAATACATTTTTACACAATTTGTCTATGAGCTACTTATGATTATCCTAATAAATAAAACAGTTGCAATTGTGTGTTACATACGCATCTGCTGCTGAACTAGGTTTGGGGCCTGTGTTTCAATATACTATTCACGCGTTAGTAGTTGAGTGCATTACGGACCAGATACCATCGCACCATGTTAATTGTGATAGCCATGTAGACTTCCACGCGCTTCCGCTTGCTGGAATATTCCAGGGAATATTGACCTAGTGTTGGGCGCTCAACTGTTTCCGTACATTTATTTGGGGAATAGGGTCGATTTTGGTTCACGCGCCCCACCTGCATTATTGACCACATTCGGGTACATCTTTATGGGTGATTTTCCGCATAATAGTGATAATTTAAATTTACCTAACTCCTCTCCTTTCACGGCATTGGCTCTCAATGGTTTATTACAAAAGTTTTGGGAATTGGAAGAAGTTGAGAATAAACGTTTTTTATCTCCTGAGGAAACCGAATGTGAGAATATTTTTTCCTCGACCGTGTCACGGGACGATGTGGGACGTTATACCGTCGCGTTACCTTTTAGTAAGGATCCCGCTGAGTTAGGTAACTCCCGCACCGCCGCGTACCGTCGACTTGTTGCGCTTGAAAGGAAACTCCGCCAATCGCCGTTGTTGCGGAAAAATTATAATGCAGTGATCAAAGAGTACATTGACAGTGGTTACTTAAGTCAAGTCGAAGAATCTGCCATTTCTGATAACGGGTACTATATCCCTCATCACGCTGTCGTTCGGCCAGACAAACCACCCGCCGCGCATTGTATTGGATGCTAGCGCTAGGACTCATACAGGATTATCTTTAAATGATGTACTCCATATTGGTCCAAATTTACAAACAGTAAACAGTAGTTTTATTTATTCTTTTAATAAATTTAAGATTATTTCCCATCGCTATAAATGCGGATATTAAACAAATGTATTTACGTGTTGGTGTACCCGTTGACCAGCGTAAATATCTACGCATTTTGTTTCGATTCGATGAGCACGAACCTGTGCTAACCATCGCTTTTAATCGCTTACCTTTCGGAATTCTTATGTCAAGTCCATATATAGCTATGCGCACTGTGCGACAGCTGGCCTCTGACAGTCCGCATTATCCCGAAGCTGCTAAAGTAGCAGAGACCAGTCTCTATATGGACGATCTGGTGCATTCTGTGAATAATGAAGATACCGCCATGCAGCTATCGCATGATCTTATAAAGATGTTTAAATCGGGCGATTTTGACCTTATTAAATGGTGTAGCAATTCACCCCTTCTTTTAAACAGTCTTCCTGACTCGCATCGTAAGTCCCTCGATTTTCACGCGGGGAGTGATGTGTCTAAGGTTCTAGGCCTTTCGTGGGAACCTTCTCAGGATAACTTCTTCTTCACTTCCGCTCAAGTGGCTGAGAAATGTACTAAGAGAAATATACTCTCGATAGTCGCACGCTTATTTGATGTTCTCGGTTTGGTCGCCCCCGTGATCTTTTATGCCAAGTTACTCATCAAAGAGTTATGGCTGAGCAATATTGGTTGGGATGATCCCGCTCCTAGCGACATTTTTAAACGTTTCTCCAATCTCATGCAAGAGTTTCCATTGCTAGTTACATTACGCATACCACGCCATGTGGGTGTTACCGATGATTGTTCCGTTCGTATAGTCGCGCTTGCTGATGCTAGTATGGGTGGGTATGGATGTGTGATTTATATACACTCTACTGGTCCATCTGGTGTCATAGTCCGCTTACTTTGTGCGAAATCAAAGGTTTCACCCACCAAAGTCACAACTCTTGCACGTCTGGAGCTATGTGCCGCCGTGCTCATGTAAAAATTGGTAAAAACTGTTCGCGATACTTACGCTTTACGTGTTCCTATTGCAGGAATTTACGCCTTTTCGGATTCCACGATAGCCTTATCTTGGATACACTCTTCTCCGCACCGCTGGTCAGTCTTTGTCAGCAATATAGTCGCTCAATGTCAGGAGAACTTGGGTTCTCAACATTTTTACCATATGGCAGGTGTTGAGAATCCAAGCGACTGTCTATCTCGTGGCATCCTTCCTTCCCAGTTAATTTCACATGAACTCTGGTGGGACGGCCCCTCTTGGCTTCGTTGTGCTCCTGAGGATTGGCCCGTCAAACCGTTCTCTCCTGTTAATTGTGGGGAACTTCTTGAGCATAAAGCAAATGTCTTAACAGTGACCACGCAAGTAGAACAACCCCTTCTATATCAACTTGCTCAACGTACCTCATCATGGGATAAATTGTTGCGCATTGTTTCCTATATATTGAAATTCGCTAGACCAAAGGTTCATGGTGAACCTCGTTCTATTCAGGGTTGTCAACTGCGGAACGAGCGATAGTCTGTGCTGTGCAATCTGTGCATTTTGCAAATGACATTAAGCTCATCAAATCTGGGAAATTACTTTCAAAGAGACTCCAAAGTTTAGCTGTCTTTTTGGATAAAGAGGGAATATTACGCATTGGCGGAAGGCTTTCGAAGTCGCACCTTCCATTTGACGCTAAGCATCCCTTTTTACTTCCCAAACATGACCATATTGTGGTTCTAATAATCCGTCATTACCATGTGATGAATTGTCACACTGGACCGGGACTACTCATGTCTATTCTAAGACAGCGATTTTGGATACTGGATGCCAGGACTGTCATTAGGTCCAAGTTGCGACAATGCAACACATGTTTTCGGGTAAATCCGACGCATCCCATTCCAGTGATGGCAGACCTGCCTGAATACCGAGTATCGGGAGCAAAGGCATTTGTCCACACTGGAGTGGATTATGCTGGTCCCATACGTATAACCCTCACTCGTCGCAGAGGCCAACACGCCCAGAAGGCGTACATCTGTTTATTCGTGTGCTTGGTAACCAAGGCCGTCCATGTAGAGTTAGTCTCTGATTTAACCTCTGATGCCTTTTTAGCCGCGTTTAAACGCTTTATCTCGCGTCGAGGGCCAGTATCTTATCTTTACTCGGACAACGCTACCAACTTCGTTGGTGCAAAGGCCCAACTAGATGAGCTTTATAGATTCTTATTAAATTCAAGTTTCAATCCGTCTCTTTTACATGAGTTATCAACCCGCCGCATAATGTGGAAAATGATTCCACCTCGCTCCCCACATTTCGCGTCATGTGGGAAGCGAATGTTAAAACATTAAAAACGCATCTTTATCGCGTGATCGGTAGTCAGCTTCTCACTTATGAGGAGTTACAAACTGTACTCATTCAAATAGAGTACATTATGAACTCGCGCCCTGTGAGCGTTTTGTCTTCCGATCCCCATCCCGAAGTTATTACTCCCGCTCACTTTTTGATGTCGACTCCATTGCAGTGCTTGCCGGCAGCCGATTTGTCTGGTCAGCGCATTAATTTATCACAGCGCAAACAGTTGTTAGAGAGTATGGTCCAATCCTTCTGGAAGAAATGGCACCTAGAGTATCTGCATACGCTGCAAGTCAGGCAAAAATGGGCAACTCCGGACAAACCCGTAGAAGTTGGAACTGTCGTACTCGTGGGATAGGATAATTCAGCTCCTCTAAGTTGGCCACTAGGAGTTATAACTGAGGTTTATAAAGGCACGGACAATGTCGTTCGTGTTGCAATGGTAAAAAACAAAGTTCGGTAACTTTAAACGTGCCGTCGCTAAATTATATCCTATTCCAACGCAATAAACTTTTAACTCTTATACGTAACTCATAGTCTTAAGGTTTAGAAAATATATAAAATAATTTATATATCATTTGTATCTCGAATTCAGTCGTAAAGCTTAAATTTTTCTGATCATAATTTAGGTCAGTAAATAATATATTTTTTTCACTTTCGTTCTGAAAGCACTTGCGTCCTTCCAAAGCCCCCGAGCATGGTGAAGCGTCAATGCCTTTTCAATATAAAAAATAAAATAACAATAATTTAGGATTTCTCCATATAATAGAATATGTTAGTATTTCAAATTAAATATTTTAACTTCTCAATTGATGAATCCTCGCACTACCTTTATTGATGCAGCGCCCATATATCTGAAACTTTCTTGAGTTTTCTCGCAAGGGCCAATAGATGGCGTTAGCGAGTGCGGACAGTGTCCTGTGACCGTCGAATAAGACGGGTGTGCGCCTCTGCGCACCGCTCTAAAAATTCCTTTTTTGGTGACATCTTGACGATATCTACTCGTAAAATAAATGAACCTGCATCAGTTTATATAGATTATTTTGACGTGACAACGTCTAATAAATCGAAGAACGCCGGCGGCACGCACGAAAAGGGATGACTCATTGTCCCGTTACGCTCATTGTAACGTTAAGATCGTAGCGAGAGCGCTACACGAGCGATATGATATGATTCAATTTTATTCATAAAAGTATGCAATCAATTCATCAACCTTTTGTTATGACGTTGTCACGTTAAACTATCGTCCGTAAACCGACTTTACAGACAAGCAATTTTTAATACAGAGTGCCTACACTACGACATCCGAAACTATGAGATATATCGAAAAACACTAAGGAGTCTCAAGCCCAATTTAATTCAAAACTACACTTCTGGACACAGCTCAATTTGGCCCACCTTAGAGTTAAGGTTTCGATGGCCCCTACCGAAATATGATTGCTAGATTGAACAAAAACTGTTGATGCAGTTTTAAACCTGATACATTTTACCATGTTTTTCGATCGTATTGTTTTAAATTTGAATTCAGAATACCATACGACATGGAGCTACGCCTAACAAGTCGGATATGCGCCTTGTTAAAGGCAATTGATTTTTGAATAAAAAACATGTTTTATCAAATAAAGGTTTAATTTAATAACGCGTGTTGCCTCCATGGGCATCTACCACAGCTCTCATACGATTAGGCATAGAGTTTATCAAACGCTCTATGAAATTTTGAGGGATCATCTCCCATTCCTCTTCTATGGCAGTTTTCAACTCCTGCATCGTCTGGGCAACTGGCTGACGAGCCCTAACACGTCTTTTTAGCTCGTCCCACATGCGCTCAATGGGGTTCATGTCTGGGCTTCTGGCTGGCCAGTCCATAACTGTGATGTTCACATCCCGAAGATATTCCCTGACGATGCCGGCCGCATGGGCTCTTGCATTATCATGCATAAAAAGGAAATTTAGGCTCACATAGTCCGCGTATGGTATCACGTGAGGTTCTAAGCACTCACGAATGTACCTTTCAGCATTTAATGTTGGCAGCTGTGGTCCTGTAACAACCTCAAGTTGAGTTTTGCCGCTCGCGGATATACCGCCCCAGACAGTCCATGAGCCACCGCCATAAGCAACCCTCTCTTCAAAGCAGCATTGTGCGAAACGCTCTCCCTTACGTCGGTAGACCTTCTTCCTTCCATCATTGCCATGTAACACAATTTTAGACTCATCAGAAAAGAGTACACGGCTCCAATCTTGCTGTGTCCAATTTAAATGACTGCGTGCGAAATGAAGGCGCGCTGTTCGGTGGGCTCGCGTTAGTTTGGGCCCATTAGCTGGCTTGTGTGGTACCATATCGCGTTCTTTTAACCTTCTCCGAACAGTTCGAGCGCTCACAGATACTCCGTGGAAGTCGCGAAGTTGGTTTTGTATCTCAATGGAGGTAAGGTGACGATTTCTCAAGCTGGTCGTCACGATGAATCGATCCTGCCTTTCAGTTGTGACCCGAGATCGTGGCCTTCCTTGGCGACGAACAAAGCCGCCAGTCTCTAGGTACCTCCGATAAACATTTCGGACCGCAGATCGACTTAAATTAAGTTGAGCACTCACGTTTCTTTGGCTGTGTCCGGCCTGAATAAGTGCCACAGCTTGGGCGGCGACTTCAGGTGAAGTATCCATAGATTATTGATAGAACCTCACCTTAATGTTAAGAATAAGTAATGTTTTTTGCAAAACCAAAGATATCAATCACTTTTTCAAGAATTAAATCCAAGTAAACCAATAAAACCAAATTTCCTTAGTATTCGATTGTTTGATATCAACAAACAGGCTCCAAATTGTCTTTTGTTTCTTTAAATTCTGTGTTCGAAATTCAAAAAAAGACTATTGAATGAAATTGTGAATGTGCCAGGTTCAAAACTGCATAAAAACTTTTTGCTCGACCTAATATAAAATTTTAGCTAGGACCAAACGAAACTTAAAATACAAGGTGGGCCAATAGATGTGTCCAGAAGTGTATAACTGCATCACTGGATTATTGAAAAATGTTGTTAAAAATTAGCTCTTTCCTTTAGTTTGTCTTTCCACTTCCCAGAATTCGATGCCTATTAGCTGTAGTATCGGATGGTGTAATAATACAGGATGTTTTTTTTTTCAAAATCAACGGATTCGATTCCTGGGTAGGAACAACGATTTGTCGATGATGCACACATTAAAAAATGATGTATGATAGACATCATCGAATCCTGATTTACGACACAACATACAACAGTAACGTAAATCCCACTTTAAGCGATATTAATTGATAAAGGGCCGATTTTTCAATTCTCAGATAAACAGTTCTTATTGTTGTCAATTCAGTTGGACTCATAAGCGAAAGCAAAGAAGTCGCTGAAGAATTTGTAAATTTCTTTACCAGTGTTCCAATTAAAATTACTGAAATCTTAAACTCGTCGCCCTCACTTTCTGTTGAATTATTGAAGGCGAACGTTTCAGCCTGCCCGATTGAGTTTAATTTTAAAGCATATGTAACCAACTGTAATAATAAAAGCTTTTAAGCAAGTCAAGGTCAAGTTGACATAAGATCTATGGTGTATGTCTGTAAAAGTTTGTGCCTCCATTATTGACACTATAGCACCGTATTTAGCTTTTTTCAATCTGTGTGTTCCCGGACCTTATGAAATACAGTAAAGTTATTCCTTTATTCAAATCCGGGGACAGTAAAGATATCAATAACTATAGACCCGTCTCTGTGTTGCCGGTTTTCAGCAAGGTGTTTGAAAAGGTTATGCTAAATCAAATGCTCAATCACTTTAATGAGAATAATATTTTACATGACAAACAGTACGGTTTCACCAAGGGGCGCTGTACAACTGACGGTAGTGTAACGTTATTAAAACATATCTTCAATGCGTGGGAAGAGGCGCAAGATGCCATAGGTATCTTCTGCGACCTATCGAAAGCGTTTGATTGTGTGAGTCATGAAACATTACTCCAGAAACTAGAGCATTACGGACTGAGTAAAACAGCCTTGACTTAGTAAAATCGTATTTGAATGAAAGACAGCAGCTAGTTCATATAAACGGCAACAATTCAACAGGGTTAATCGTGAAAATGGGGGTACCACAAGGCTCAATTTTGGGTCCATTCTTGTTTCTCGTTCATATAAATGATTTTCCCTATATTTTAGAAAATAAACTCAATATGGTGTTGTTTGCCGACGATACATCTTTGATTTTTAAAGTAAATAGACATGCAAACAATCTTGACAGTGTAAATAACGCCCTAATGAAGGTACATGATTGGTTCACTGCTAATAATCTAGTGTTAAATGAGAAAAAAACGAAGTGCATTCGATTCACTTTACCAAATGTCAAAGTATAATTGTGACATAATCCCCAGGAAAACTGCTAACTAGAATTAGTCGAAGAAGCAGTTTTCCTGGGGATTAAGCGAGACTCAAGGCTACAATGGGGTCCTCATTTAACATCTCTTGCAGGAAGGCTAAGTTCAGCAGCATATGCTGTTAGGAAAATTCGCCAGTTTACAGATGTTGAAACCGCTAGACTAGTCTACTTTAGTTATTTTCACAGTATAATGTCTTACGGTATTTTACTATGGGGACGGGCTGCTGACATCGAGTCTTTTTTCATTTTGCAAAAAAGAGCCATCAGAGCCATTTACCATCTGCGCCGGAGAGATTCTTTCAAGAGAACTGTTTAAAGAAATTAACATCGTGGCGGTCCCTTGTCAATATATTTATGAAAATATTATGTACGTTAGAAAGAATCTACATCTTTTCAGTAAACGAGGCGATACACATAACTATGTCACTAGAAATAGGAATCAGTTAGTTAAACCAGGTTTCAGACTTGCTAAAGTAGCAACATCTTTCATGGGATACTGTTTAAAGTTTTATAACAAAAATACCGCCACATATACTAGAACTAAATGAGACGAAATTTAAAAACTTTGTAAAATGCACACTTTGCAAACAAGCATATTATAAACTAGGGGAGCACATTGACGACAAAAATGCTTGGCTCAATGCTGGTCCGCTCCACAACGACTAAAATGCCCGAACTTAATGAAGATGTGAAAACATTGTGGACCTGCTGAAGATTGTAAGATTATCTTTGCATTGTATAGACTCATTAAATAATCTAACCATGATTTTGTAAAAAGGCAGTGTTTAAAAGAGTGTCCATGGAGTTTCTTGCACGTTCTTCTCCATAGGATCTACTCTTTGGAACGTGCAACTGCCGCACTGGAGATAGGGTCGGTGATTTTGTTTTGTCGCAGAATAACTTGCTACTCTTGTCGCTAGCGCGGCAGAATTAGCTTCATCTGTTTGACTGACATACCTTGACTATTCAAAAGTGCCTGTAAACTGATCTATTTGAAATAAAGGATTTTGTATTTGTATTTGTTGGATACAACTCATTAGACACGCAAAATATTGTATTTTTCAATCGACAGATAGGCTCTATCTAGGCGTTAACGGCCAGCCTTTGACAGTCAGATAAGCGTCTATTCAATAGATACAACTAGATCCATTGGCAACCGAACGAACGAACGAACGATCTGGCAGTTGAAGAAGAGGCTAAAATGTATGAATGTGTAAAAATGAAAGGAAACAAAGAGTAATCATCTTAAGTTCCAGCTCGTTTTTTTTACAATAAACAAGTGATCTAAGTAGGTAGCAGTGGCGAAGGCCCCATACAACTCGATTCCTATCGGCTTCCCTTTCGAAATATGGCAAATACTACCTAGCATCTATTGTTTTCAATTATCATTTAAACAAATAATTATTTACGAAGTTACACTGCAGGTATAACATTTGCTTATGAAAGTTACAATCAAAGAAATAAATCAACGCCGACAATGAGTTGAAATAAGCCGGCCGGCGTTTTAGGAATCCCAGTACTTGTTTCTCTTCTAGCGATCGTGACCTTGGGGCGACATAATACCGCCAGATATAGATCGACGGCAAGCCGGGATTTTTCGAGTTATAATACGGACAGAGATAGGAAATGCGTACGCCAGAACGAGATGGAATGATACTGAAGTTGTATATTGAATTTGTTCAGATAGTAATATTTGGATGACACTTGACAGATTTACAACAGATTTCTTTCGCGCTATGTTAAAATTGATTTATTTGTGTAAACTAGTAATAGTGCAGTGAAAACAAGTTTAGTGGCGTTATATTGTTTGGTGATCGTCTATGTAAATCTAGGTGTTTACCTAGGTAAGTAAGGATTACTAAGATAGCTTTTTAAGTTTGTAGTTTTATAAGAAAGTAGTTAGTTCAGTAGTGATTTTGTTATTATTGAGTAAATTCGATAGCATGGCGGCATTAGTGAACGTAGAATGCTGTCTGAGAGATTATTGTTGACTGAGGAAATGTCCTTTTCAAAATTAAAAATCAACCCAGTTTTATGATAACACTAGCTGACCCACGCAACTTCGTCTGCGTCACATTTTCCATTAATGCTCGGCTCCTTTTAGTCTTAGCGTGATGATATGTAGCCTATATCCTTCCTCGATACATGGGCTGTCTAATACTGAAAGAATTTTTCAAATTGGACCAGTAGTTCCTGAGATTACCCCCTACATACAAACTTACAAACATACAAACTTACAAACAAATTTTACCTCTTCATAATATTAGAATAGACTATCATAAAAGCTATAATTTTTTACATTTAGCACATTTTGTAAAAAAGAATAGACCAATAGTTTTAGAGTATAAGTAGAAAGTAGTTAGTTTAAAGAATTGTGCATATTTTATTTCTTCTTTTTCTTATAATTTTAACGACCTGAGTGTCACAATTCGCCGTTGCGCGAAATATTGCGAGTTCGATTTTCGCATCAAATCATAATTACTATTTGCATGCATGCATGGTTTTGTTTGTATAAGTTGTAAAAATTAAAGTTGCACTTTATATATTTTTTAGAAAGTTGTGGCTTTCTAAAAAACCCTATCACACTTGAGCAAGGTAAGCATTTTTTGGTCCGGCTTCCCTTTTAAGAAAATTCACCCTTCGCCACTGGTAGGTAGGTACCTATACCTTCCTACATTACGCTCTCTTTTCTTTAATTCCATTTAATAATAACGTGTCAATAAGTGTACCAAACTACAAAATCATCGCACACGCAAAATAAAGGAGCACGAGATGCACCATGAAAAAAAATGACAAATTAAATAAAGGTCAAATTTGCTATCTTCTTCTAACAAACATTACACCAGTTGTCAACTAAGTAGTTTATAACTAAAATCCACAGATAACTCGAAAAAAAAAAAAAAAAAAATCGTTTGCTATCTGGCCATTGAAAAATGCAACAATTTTTATTTGTATTTTTAACAGTCAGTTAATATAATTCGCTAATTAATTATTTGTTCAGTTATTCGATAATTAGCCCTTAATCATATTTTATCTAAACGTAAAAATGTTACTATTGTTATTGACAGTACATACCTTTGATGAGCGGCGGTGAGTAACGCATTGGCCTTGTTGTTGGCGGCGGTGAGGCGCTCCACCGCCGCCGTCAGGTCGCGCGAGCGCCGCGCCAGGGCCGCGCTGGTCTCCTGGCTGCTGCCCAGCACCTGGACGGCAGACACTACTAGTTAAGTAACAGTCAGACTACATGTATCAACGGTCCCATTTTGTTTTATAGTACACTAATGCAGCAGCCAGCAAAAGAGGCATTGCTGGACGAACGTGTAAATGTGAGCCGAGGCGTAGCTGAGGCCCACATATTATGTAAGTTAATGCTTAGTTGTGGCCAAGGTTTGAATAGTACTTTTCTCAAATAATGCGCGGAAATTAAAGCTAAGCAGTATCTAGATAGTACTTTTTGTTTGAAAAACAACAACTTTACGAACAACGAACAAATATAATATTTCCCGGGTGAAACTGTTGATATAATGTAATAATGATTACGTCAGCGTGCAGATGCGCGTGCGCGGCGTGCAAGAGGCGCGCGCGGTGCGCGGCGGCGGCTGCGCGCGCGTGCCCCCGGTGCGCGCGCGCCGCCCGCTGCACGCGCGCGCGCGCCGCCTGCAGGCCGCGCGCCAGCTGCGCGCCGCGCTCCGTCGTCACGGACTTGCTGCTCGTGCAGCGGCGCCGCGCCTTCTCGCACAGGGACTCCAGGGGGACGCTCCACGATGCACCTGTACACGAAATTATTTTGTAAATACTTAACATGGAGACTATTTTAAATTACCCCTGTGGGCATGCTACAAATAATTTACCAATCTAATACATGATCAATATAAGAAAGGCGTTTCGATTAATTAATTATTGGTATTATTTTATGTAATAAAGGGTATAAAGTCCCGCAAACATCTATTGAAAAGGGAAGACCATCCGACCACACGGATGTTATGTCTGGTGGGCAACTACCTAAAAATCCATAGATGGGCTGTTGTACATACACGTACTCATCAATAATAAGAACACTCACCGATCTCCTTCTGTTCCACTTCAGCGTGTAGGTCCAGTCTAGCACGTCGCAGCAGCAGGCACAGCACGGAGGCCAGCGCCTTGGAGTGCACGCCCAGCACGCAGCGGGACACATATTCGGCTGTAAACCTGCAACATTAGTAAAATACAATATGTAGGACGACTGACATTTTGTGCTGTTTTATAAGAGGCTAAATAGATTTCCGGCAAGATATAAGTTTTTCAAAAGAGCATAAGAGCTTAGATGATAGATGTCTCTCTTACCGTCTAACAGGCTTGCAGAGCGCGTTGTCGTCGAAGAGCGCGGGCGGGCCGCTGCCCTTGAAGGCGCACGCGGCCTGCGCGCACATGGCGAACACCTCCGCCATGCTCTGCACGCGCCGCACCAGGAAGATGTCCTCCAGCACGCCACGCAGCACCGGGCTCTGGAGCGCCGCCTGCGACATTCATTACATTATTATTAAAAGAATCAACAGCTGCAATATTAGTCGATAGCTAGGCAGGCAAAACGGTATAAGGAATTGAATTAAGAACACCAGTCTACAATAGGGTCGTTACTCACACTCATGTGCATAGACTCGCTGATGTGGTCGATCTTCCTCCAGGCGGGCGGGATGGGGATGGCGAGGTGGTCGGCCAGCTCGCGCGCGCGCAGCTCGACGGCCGCGAACAGCCCGTTGAAGCCCATGAGCAGCATGCGGCCCGCCGACTGGCCCTCCGCGTCCGTGGCCGACAGCAGCGCTTCGTAGCGCGCGCGCACCTCGGCCGCCAGGAGCGGGGCCGTGCTGGCTGGGGACTGGAAGATAATTCTTTGAAGTTACATGAAAGATATCAGGGTTTTAAATCAGGTATAGAAATTTTAAAAACACATTGACTAAAACTGCATTACAGAAAAAAACATCTGCTTTTATTTTGACGTGAAGTTATGTGACAATACTTTGCAAATTCATTTTCAACTAGTTTCTCCCACCAAATTATCTTGAGGAATAAACCTCAGGGACAGTTAATGTCCCAAATATTGTAACCAGGTTTTGAATTAGGAACCGTTCAAAATTATTAACAAACATCTAGATATCCAATCTAGCACATTTATGATATTAACAGGGTATATAATGACAGTTATAAACTCACCTCCATATCCATAATCAAGTATCTAAGATGCAGCTCCAGTTGCGTAAGTAACTCGTTGAGAGGTACCGGTGAGTTCATGATCACGGCGTTCAATTCGCTGATCATCAGCAGCACTGACGGGTCTTCAGAGTGCACCTTCTTCAAGGCTTCCGGCAGTATGATTGTGCTGAAGTTGTAGTTCAACTGGACCAGGTCAGCCAGTAAGAGATTTGCGTTTCGGACGCATTCTACAGCCACAGGCATCGCTGCATCTTCAGCCGATGCTGATTGTAAAGGCAGCAGTGATAACAGCTCAACTGCTTGCATGGATAATGCACTCATATCCTCCAAGAACCATTCTCCTTCTCTCGAAGTCAAGTCTACTAAACAGTCTCCAGCGCTTTGGGCGCCATTCTCCAACATCAAGTATCGTCGGTTCAGGTTGCAGAGCATGCCAATCACGACACACTCTAAAGCCGCTCCAGCACCTTCTTCCGCCCTCACCCAGTTGCTAATGTTCGTTTTTGCTTCACGGTAAGCCTCTTGAGCCAAAGCCAAGGCATCGGGACCACCTTCTAAATTGAGCCTCTCAATAGCCTTAGTCAAGTTAGCATTAGCTTCGACATTCATGGTTTGTAGTCGATAGTTGTAGTTGATGATTTGCTGTGACGTGTCGCCCTTGTTGTTGTCAGCGTTGACCAGGGCGGTCACTTGGCTGGACACGTCGCGACACACCTCAGGAGACTTGCTCTCTAGCGCTGCAGCTAAGAATTTCCTAAACATCATCACGCGATGGTACTCTGTGTGGCTCTGAGGATAGTACTGAGATACTGCCACGTATTGCGAGAGGAGTTCCAGGCAGGATCTGACAAGGTGGTGCGTCTGCTTCATGCTCTGATACAGTTCTGTCTCGGCTTGCTCACATTGCGATATCATGGCGCCTTGTCCAGCATTGGTGAGGAACTCTTTAATATGTTCGAATATCGGTTGCTCCTCTTCGTCGTTTCCAGAGAACTCTTGCACCCACTCCATGAGCTGTGGGCCGTTGATAGCTTCTGTCGTGTTCGCGAAGTTTTCGATCTGAGTGTCGAAGTCTTTGAGTATCTTCACTAGCGCCTTCATGGAGTCCTCCATGGCGTTCTTCGCTTGCTTGTAGGACGTGTACTTTTGAGAGATGGCGAATAACGGATGTGTGTTCAAATTCGGTCCGTAAGCTTCTATTTCCTTGATGAGGGCCATCTGTTGATGACAGTCTTGCAGTCTCGTCTCGATTGACTTCAATTCTTCATTTTCCTTCAGCCAGTTATCGGCGCACTGCTTGATTTCGGGCAGTACAGCCAAATATTGTTCCCTGAAACAAATATTCGGCAATAAATAAACAGTTCACGGTATGAATTTTTAACGAGGCATATTGAACGCGCCGCATTAATAATTCAGAGCAACCGGGAAGCGCGTTATATTGACGCGTCTTTTAGTTGAACATTAACTTGAACACGGACACAAATTGACATGAAACATTAGGCGGCGTACAAGACAGCTGTAAGTCGTGAAATGTTTGTTATTAAGGAGAAAACGACGCTATTAAAGCCTTAACAACCAAGACACACATTTTAGAGAGTGTGTTTCTCTGTAAGGAACCCTGTATTGCAATAGACGAAATCTGTAATGATTAATAGTCCTTAGAGAATGTCTACAAACACGAG
The DNA here is from genome assembly GCA_963859965.1 of Ceramica pisi. Classification (NCBI taxonomy): domain Eukaryota; kingdom Metazoa; phylum Arthropoda; class Insecta; order Lepidoptera; family Noctuidae; genus Ceramica; species Ceramica pisi. The sequence goes on along the minus strand of OY982540.1, from coordinate 23,904,584 downwards.
GTGTTTGTTTGTGTAAAGACTAAATCGTCCAAGGTCGAGACCGTTCATCAAGGATACTAAGTAATTAAGCTACCCACAAATGGGCACATTAGAACTACAAAGCGCTTTCGATCCAACACATTTCTGAAACATTAACGTAGAAACTTTAAATAGGTGTGATTTTGTATCCATGGGAGCTTATCCTTATTTTGTAGAATATTTCCTATATTTTGTGATCCACATATTATTCACCAAATGCCAATCTTCCGGGGTGTATGACAAGAAGAATTCGTCTACGACCCTATAAAACTAGACCTCGATATTCTAGATATATTATTATATTTCGACCTATACATTGTAAAAGACCTTAGAGACCACAGGGAATTTCCAATTGAAGACACCTCTAGAATGTCTCTTCTACTTGGTAACACGTTACTGACAATAAACATCCGCCTTAGGGTGTCTTTCTTGACATAATATTATTATGTAGGTAGTTGTTTTTGTAGACAGCTCAGTGAACTATCAATAATAATATTCATTCATTCATTTATCATTCACATCATTCTGCTATACAAACATTGGACAGTTACGGGCGGCCTCGATAATATTTAACGTGTTCTACTGAGAGAAGCTTTCAATTCTCTATTGAGTAATGCACTTGAAAACTGATTTCGTTACATTAAATAGGGATGGGAAACCGATATTCAGGTTTCATATCAGAAATCTTGCGGATAACACACACGCTGGTTTTCATTGAAAGGTTAGGCAGAGGTAGAGGCATACACATCAAAGCTAGCCTATCAACTAAAAAACTTTAAGCTACTTCTGAGGAATTTCGAAAGAAAAAACCAAAAGCACATTTTACCCGCGCCCTGTAGGAGTCGACCCCCAGTATCTCATACTCAGCGGTGCTTGCAACTATTAAACCAAACGAAGCAGTCTTGCGAATATTTTCTAAAAATGGAAACCATTTTTCGGGTTTTTACTATGTAGTGGCATACTTTTGACCACTACCTCACCTGATGTTAAGCGATGATGCGGTCTAAGATGTAGCACGCTTGCCTAATCTGACTCATTAAAAATAAGCCAGATTATTCTGTTCGCGTTCTATAGAATACAGCAAATTGATCAAACCTACGATCTGAAAGTTAGCGGCGCAGTGCTTCTAAGACACCCGCATCGTCCATCCCTAGTGCTGATATAAATAGTCGCATAGTAAGAGCGTCGATCGCGGCATCGCGTCAGATAAAATGCAATATTTATTGGCCACGCAAATCTGCGCCGATGAGAGTCGTATATCGCGGCCTAACAAAGCAACGCGGCGGCCCAAGCAGCTCGTTTGCTAGAAGTATGGGTGTTATGCCCCTTTGTAGTGTGGAGAAGTGTTTATGAGTCGGTGCTCTTGTGGGAATTGACCGTGCAGTATATAGGTTTTATATATAGGAAATGGACTACGGGCAGTAGCGATAGATTTAAACATTGGGTAATATCAACTCAACATTATCCAGACATGTTTTGGATGAAAATCTGATAAAGCACGAGATTTAACACGTTAGTGTGTGGATTGTCCGCACGAATCTTTACAGCAAGAATAGTGGAAGATAGATGTAGGAATGACCTTGATCTAAATTGGAACTATCATAATATTAGCTATGACGGTAGTTAAAATTGCCCTAATTTATTAATGCGAGGTAAACAGAGTTAATACTGAAATAAGCCTACTCGATATCGGCTAGAATTCATCAATCTGGAGGTGACTAGCATGGCATCCTTCTCTATATACTTAAAAGCCTTCGTCCTATAGGACAATGACAAGACCATGTAGATTAAAACCAGTAGTAGTGAAACAAAACAACAAAAAATACTTACGTGACTTCAGTGAAGTGATGCTTGAGCTCCTGCGCGCGCACAGCCATCATAGCCAGTGCTGCGCGCACGTCACGCGAGGTGCAGCGGCGCTTGCCCCCCGTGCCTGCGGCGCCGCCCCACTCCACCAGCGGGTCGTACACGAACGCCTCCAGCAGGGTCAGCAGCGTCTCGCGACCTCGACGCATGGTGCGCAGGACGTGTTCGCAGGCGAGGCGGAATATGCCCTGTGAAAGAAGAGAACGGAATTTTAGTAAATTGGTTTAAAGACTGGGGATTAGGTTTTTGTTCTTCTCATGTGTTTATGATATGAAAACGACTAAGATAGATATAATTTAAGGGTGTTCCACATGACTAAAATAACACTTTTTATTTGTAGAGTAGTCTCTACAAATAAAAAGTGAAAAAATTAAACTGACATGGTTATAGGTGCATCGTTATCTTTGAAGGTTCCCAAGTTTGAATTAGAAAGTAAAAAAATTCATCACGTATAAATTTTGAGTTTTTTTTTTACTTGAAATGGGATGGGTTGGTTCCTAATACGGTAAACTAATGCAGATTACAAGAAAAAATCGTTATTTGCACAAAGGAAATCTACAAAACAATTACAATAGTTACATGTACCTATCACTACCGCAAAAATAAACATTTTAATTACAAAAAAAAAAATCTGGATCGGTATATATTAGCCAATCTACATTATTTTTCATACATTTTTTTCAAGAATTTCTTTTTCATGTAACTCAATATTTATATGTGATAGATTTTTTTACTTTCTAATTTAAACTTGGGAACCTTCAAAGATAACGATGCACCTGTAACCATGTCAGTTGCATTTTTTCGCTTTTTATTTGTAGAGTAGTGTAATTATTGTTTTTCCTAGACTCTAGGAACAACAGGTGCTTAACATCAGGTGAGATAGTGGTCAAACGTTTACAGTAATAGTAAAAAAAAAAACAAAAATTACTTTAGTCTTGTGCCCATGACGATGTGAAAGAGTGTGCAATATACGATAAGTGGTTGTAAAACTTGTAGGTTTCAAAAACCGAACAACACTCAACGTTGCATACACATCATCTTGACATTCGCCTTACACATTTTTACAAAAACACTAAACTTCCTTCGCCTAACGTAACTTCGTGACAAATCCAGTACCTAGGCGCTCACCGTCAAAGCCTTGTCGATACAATCCAGGTTATTAAAGCCACCGTTAGTAATAATTCGCGGCGGTAACAAGCCAGCAGATTGTTAGCCCGACCGCCTAGTTTGACCCAATTCACTCGTTGACTCTTAGCGGAGACCTAAATAACTAATAAACTACGCTTTGCAGCCATTTTGGATCAGCTTAATAGGGTGTACCGAGCAGTTAACTGGTTTAATGGAGCGAATGATTTGTGAATAATATTTGTAAAATATTAACATTGATGCAGGTATTATCCATGGGCCCAAATAGGTGTCCCATCAGCAAAAACGAACAACACACTTTCATATTAAACCTATTCAGGGGATGAATTACCCAAAATATTTCTTTAATGTTCGCCTTTGTTACATTAAGAACTTTAGTGCATAAAATCATGCTTCGAGACCGCGCAATTTATACTGTTCTTTGATCGATTGAATTTCAGATACCATCATATATTCTAAACAAATAGATTTTAAACAATAGGCTTTAAAGTGATAGATCGTTTAAGAAAACACACGATAATATAGCTTATATTTCAAGAACAAGCTTAACATGCTCAGTAGGTTATTACGTCACACATTAGAATACAACATGAACATTGACGGCAACTTGTACAGCCTCCGCGACTCCGGGTAACATTATGCATATAAGCCGCCACAGTGTAGCAAGTTGTTGCGAGTTCGCCTTGTTCCACTGATTATAACTTGGCTATGTGTAATGTAATGAGCGGGAGTTATACTGAAGGTCGACTCGGGAGTTGTGGGCTTTTAGGAAATATCATGTTATAATGGCCGTGGAAAATATTGTATTTGTTACAAATAAGGAAGGAAATATCAACAGCTAGTAATATAAATAAATAAACGGTCTTGAAGAGATACCTTATACCCAATCATCATCACTAGGTAAACTCAATTGCGTAACATATGAAAAAACCCTCTCTGTGTCTTTCACAGTCGAAGTACCATTGCTTATGTGTGACCCATTGCTGTTTGAATTGACTCTAGTCTAGGTTAGAAGTGACAGAGACAAAGTCTACGATGGAGTGACCTTAGGTTTAAAGAACTTTACCCAGACCATACTCAGAAGAAGCCTGTTTACACTAACTTGAAAAGACTAGGGTTGGGGGATTGCGCAACAACTACATGCACAGGCATTCCGATAGATTATACCCGACAGATGTCAGGGTATTTTTATATTTCTGTATTTTATTCAAGAAATAGGGTGGTGGATTGATTTAAGTAAATTCAGTCTTGACATGGTAATTTAAAAAATAATCCCGCGAATATTTTCATCCAGTATCAGAATCAGTTAAGCTTAAATTGGGGCACATTATATTACTAGTTTTAATGTGCCCCAATGTAAGCTTACATAATTCCCCAAATAGTTAACCTACAACCTTTTAACTAACGCTCACCGTGTTGCATATAATAAGCGTGCACAAAGACGATGGCAGGAAATATTCCCGGTCGAGCACAAAGGTGCTGGGCCGCTCGCCTCGCTCCAAATATGTTGAGTCGAGTGGCTCAGCCTTCCTCAAACCTCACCTACTGAATATTTAAACGAGACCTTCTTTGTTCTTTGGGGCAAGTGATCGGTTTTGTTTATCTATTAGTTTGGGAAGTTTATGAGAAGGGTTGAGTTGAGTTATTATTGTAAGTGATGTCTATATCGGATGAAGGACTATTTGATTGATTGATATTATTTTCGAGACTACTTTTGGAAAGTTGTTTTAGATATTCCCTAAGGTGTCGGCTGCTAAAACCTTGTTCTTTTATTATTGATCAGTTTGCTTTAGACCATATCTCAACTGATAGTAAGCGATAGTGGCCGGCAAACGAGCGCGCGTGTCTATAGTAAGCTATGCAATCTTCGTCTTAAACACCTAAGGTACATATCTGGAATCACAGACCTCGGCCAGGTCAACAGTCAACATCACCAATAAGAACTACTATTATCAAGCCTAATCACCAGACATTTAAATCCCTTCTCACAAAGCAAGTAACTGTACACTATCTACAAGATAAAGGTCCACAGTCCCCCGAACAGCAGCATGCAGCAGCACACAGACACTTCTATCCCTCACAACGTCTGGCGTCAATTGAAAATTTACTTTACGATTCTATCCATCTTAATTCTCATAAAACCTAACGATTCAGCTACTATTAATGTCAAGTAGGACTATTCACAAGACATTTAATCCAGCAACTAACCGTAGGTACACTATGAAGAGATACTACTATTATTACTAGACAGAGATCCATAAGTCCCCGGGGACCAGCAGTACACAGACACATTCGTTCCCAAACGACGCGACGAGACGTTTCGCGCCAATTGAAAAATTCCGCCGTTTGTCACCGACAATACAACTATAGTGCACTAGGGAGGTACAGGTAACGAAAGAGTTAGGTTAACGGGTGGAAAAAGATAAAATCTTTGCACAACACTGGCAATATCTATTGTTATTTAAATTTATGTATTCTAAAAAAAATTGCCTTTTATACCTAATAAAGTATCTGAAAGACAAATTAGTCATCAGGGGTGCTAAAAAGGCCACTTTGGGTAAATCATAATATTAATCATGTTATATATGTATGTGTTACCATGGTGTATGTGTGCGTGGGCTGCGTCCCCGCACTCTCTAGTACAATCATTAAACAGTGTACTAATAGCTGTCAGTGGTTTCACTTGTGTTCCTGCATACGTACCTACATACACAACAGTGGCGACGAGTTTACCCACAATCGAGTTATAATTTGAAAATGGCACAGTCATTCTGTGGAATTTTAACAACTTTCGATCACCAAGTAAACGACTGGAAGACTTACAAAGGACGTATTACGCAGTGGTTCATCGCAAATAACATCGATGCCAAAAATGATGCGACGGGAACCAGGAGGCGAGCCATACTACTCAGCGCGCTTAATGATGGTACCTACAAGTTGGCAGCAGACTTAGCCCTGCCCAAAGACGTACAAGAGGTGCCATATGAGGACTTAGTGACGTTATTGGATAACCACTTCACTCCAAAACGTTGCGGGTTCAGCGAGCGGTACAACTTTTATGCAGCATCGCAGCAGTCGGGCGAGACATATACGCAATGGGCAGCAAGGCTACGTGGATTAACGATGCATTGCGGATTCAGCAATGTTGAAGAGGCGTTGCGTGATCGCTTTGTGATGGGGATGGTAGCGGGTCCAGAACCCGATAAACTGTTTGCGCAGGACTTGGAGACCTTAACTTTGGCGAAGGCGGTGGAGCTGGCAGAGAGCACAAGATGCGCGCGCGCGGGCGCTGCCGCAACTGCTTCTACCCCAACGAACCAAGTTCAGGTGTTCAAGATCGCGGAAGGACAAAAAAGTGCCAACCCGATAAATAGTGCCGAGAAAGAAAAGTGTTCGGTGTGCGGTCGTGCTAATCATAAGTCGTCTCAATGTCGGTTCGCAAAGTATAAGTGTAAAAAGTGCAATACAGTAGGGCATTTGCGTAGAATGTGTAATAAAATTAACTATGTGCTAACGGGAGATGTGAGCGAGGACGACGATGGTAAGTCGCAGTTTGTTTATAACATTAGTTCAGCTCGGGGGGTACCTACATACACAACAAATCACACAATATTCTGTAAAAAATCATTTTCATCTTTATCGCTAACGCATTCGGTTCAAGGTTGATTGCGAAAATTTTACAGTGACGGGTAGCGTGATGTGCTTTCTGTTAAACCAACTGTGGGCCGATTATACTTATTTTTAAGCAAAGTTCACATTCACGTTTCAGTAAAAAACTATTGCGATTGCAATCCGAATGTAAACGTTGCTTAAAAATATCCGACTTGGTCTTGCGGTCTTTTGAGCTGATTTCTTAAGAGTCCTATTACGAATCGTAAATGCTCGTTTGCAATAGACGAAGTTACGTTGGTCTGCGTTGGGGGTACATCTATAGTCCACGAAACAATTTTGATACTTACTAGTCTGAATAGGATTATAGTTTATTTGGGCGCTCGCGCGAGACTGAGGAGCGCGCGCGCTGAATTGACGCAGAATATATAGTACTGTAATTTTATTTATTGTAATTTTGTTTTATTATATTGACAAACGAAAACTAATGAAACGTATTCATTGTAGATTGCAATTTTATATTATATTAATTTATTTGATAAAATTGTTTTTATTTGGAATATAATGGACGCTGAATCAAGACATTTCTGGCTTAAATTAAGCTTTCTTTACGTTTTTTTCCGTGAAAACTCAAGGACTTTAAAGAAATTCTAGATCTCCAATAAACAAGTAAAACATTCACGGTTGGCGCAGTAGTTGAGCGATTGACTGCTGCGCAGCATGTCGCGGGTTCGATTCCCGCACGGAACAAATATTTGTACGACCTACATGTATTTGTTCTGAGTCTGGGTGTTTTTCTATCTATAATATGTATGTATTTACAAAAAAAAAATGTATATAAGTAGTTTATCAGTCATATCGTTACCATAACACAAGCATTAGGTTGCTTAGCTTGGGATTATATGGCGTTGTGTGAAATGTCCAAGGATATTATTATTATTATTATTTTTTTGTTTTCTTTCTCGGGTCTCTGGAGACCCGGTCCTTTGGTAGGCGTACGAGGGGCCGAAACCAACTCGCAGAGGCCCCGTTAGAAATTTCAAATGTAATGGGGCACCAACCGGCGATTATCCCTGTATGCACTGTGAAAGTATTCCCAAGGACAATCCCCGGTTGGAGCAAGAATATTGCAGAATATGGAAAAAAAAAAAGATGAAACGCTATGGGTTTGGGCGGTTTAGTGGACTGATAATCGTTTATTATAGAACTATTGGCCCCTGCCTGACCACTAACAATATACACGGCTTTTAAATGGCAGGGGGTGACTTGCACACTCAATGAATGGGCCCCGGAAAACGGTCGCTAGCACAAAGTGACGTAGCGCCAAGGAGGCAACATAGCCTGAGGTGCTAGAGGAGTGGAGAGGTATACCATGGCTATCAGGACAATCCCGGAAGTGCGGTCAAGATCCCTACCAGCATCTTACTGGATTATACATCCTTCTCCCGAGCACGTGTGCTCTAGCGAATCTCCACTCAGACCGGCCAATTAAGGCAAGAGAGAGGTGGGAGCTCTGTTCCTCGTCAGTATTCACTCTGGCCAGCCAATAAAGGCAAGCCGTAGATGAGGAACAAGACTTCTCCCGGGAGATAAGGTTCGTGGGGTCGCTACTGCCCAACAGTTCGCCACAAAACTGCCTTGCGGATTGTATCTCTCTTTGTCTGGCCCCTCACCCTAGGTATGACCTAAGGTTCATCGGGACGCGCAAGCCCCACCACGACGTCAACGTAGAGATACTGCGGTAGGGACGTAGAGATACTGCGGTAGGGTTATTATTATTATTATTATTATTATTCAACTTACCTATTAGTAATTTCAGCTTTTAAAAGAATTGATAGTAACAATGTGAATTTGACCGTCAAAGTTCCATCGCAGACATGTTTTCTTGCAAACTGCGTTCGTAAAATATTTATAGTAAATTACACGAAAAAAAAAAAATGAAAATGTGTAACTGTAACTTACAAGAAAGAGACTGGCACTATCGTTATTCAGGATCAAATAATTAAAATATCTTACTGCTGCTGAAAACTACAGCGTCAAAAATAATGAATTTCCGTAAAAAATGTAATAGGACTCTTAACACTTAAAAAAAATCTTTCGAATGAATAAACTAGTTTGACAGTATAAATATGTCTTACGTGAATAACTGGATTTAAAACTAGTTGAAGCTAAGCTACTGGCGGTGTTAAGTCGACAGTACCGTGCTCTCCTAATGTGTGGAAGCATTGTGTCCTGTGTGTCAGTGTAAACAACCGCAATGACACTGAGTGTGTTCTTACAAAACGAGGAAATAAATGAGAGACGAGCGCGGGTTTACGTCTGCTGCTGAACAGATCGTATCAGATGACCAGGGATAATGCTTCTACGTAGAATTTAACGTAAGGATACATGCAAGTTATATCTATATTTTTTAACTTGTTTCAGCAGTTCTGCTATAGATGGATGAATTAATTATTTATTTACAGTATATTAAATTCTTACACTCCTAATTTTTGAAGTGATAACTTCTTTAGCGGCGTTGAGCACATTTCTTGGGATGGGTATAAAATGTTAAACTCGCGTCAGGACACGTGACTTGATCGAAAATTCGTAAGACGGATGATTCAAAAATGCACAACGTTACTGTTAAGTTTTCACTTCTGCCGGCACTCCCGGAGTGCAACCCGTTATTTTTTTTTTTCAGATAGTATCTACATTACATACATATAGACATATATTTCGATTCGATACACCTTCTAGTAGTTATGACTTTTAAAATAAATACAGGCCCAGCCACTGGTATCACACCAGACATGTTTTTGTGAAGTCTCCGCAGTCATGGTGATCGGCACCAGGGGGACGCGATTGCATTCTGTCTGCAGTCTGCCCGAGAGATACGAATATATTGGATTTATTGCCAATAACTTGACACGCAGCTTTTTGTTATCGATATTTGTTTGTAACTTAATCAAGGATGGTTTTATTAACATTTGCAAAGGTACATGGTAGCAACCCCGTAATTAATAATACCGCTATTCTAATGTTAGTGACCATGAAAGCTTAACAATATACGGGGTGTCCCAGAACTCAACGTCAAGCCGGAATCGGGTGATAGGACAAATCATAATAGTTACCAGAAAAATATAAAAAAAATCTTTGTAATGTAATTTTTTTTTAATTACAGTGATTTCTTTAGTTTTTCGAAAAATGATAATAACTAAGAATTTAAAACAGGTTACACAAGCACTACTCAAGATTAAATTCTTAATCATGTATCTTCTCCTTCTTAAAATCTTAGTCATGTATTTTTTAAACCGTAATTTAAAAATACATTACTAAGATTTTTTATATAATTTTTCTGGTAACTATTATGATTTGTCCTATCACCCGATTCCGGCTTGATGTTCAGTTCTGGGATACCCTGTATATCACTTTCTTTTTGTTTGAAAAGAGTAACTAAGGAGTTTCTTGTCCGTTCTTCTCCATAAGAATCTACCTTTTGGGAACGGACTAGAGTGACTTTAATATTTTATTTTCATTTGACGTTCAAAGGGGCCTTGGTCTAGTTGAAATAAATCATTTGACTTTGATTTTGTTTTGATATTTTTCCTTTTGTCATAAGACGTGAAAACTAGTCACTATAAATTCAAAATTTAAATAACAGAAATTCAAGAGGCAGGTTTGTGCTTCAAACCAAATCGGTTTTGGACAAACCTTTGCAACTTACGTTCACTAGATACAGTTTGTGTTGTGAAGGTAAGTATCCGTTGAGTTCTCTGCTGTGAGTACACCTTGAATACTTTATATGTGACCGGGATACGTTTCCCCAACCTACTCGTAGTGATACGAATAAAAATGTTAAAACAAATAAAAGCTCTATTTTTACAGATACGAGACGATACTAAAACCCAATTGTACATACCAATAAGTGCACAGAGTACACCAAGAAACATTAATACAGTAGTAATTCAATCCAACTAACAAACACGGAGACCTAACGATTGGAACATGATAACTCGTAGCAGCGTAGCAGTGCTACGAGCTACGACCGCTACGAGTTACGACGTAGCAGCGTAGCTTCGTAACTGCGTAGACTTGTAGCAAATCGTTTTGAAACGAAAGTGAATTTTTTTCAATTTCTTTTTGTTTTTAAGTGTTATTTTATTTATCCGAATAAATCAATACAATATTGTCCTAAATTTTGTACCTTAATCGAAACATGTACAGTAAAAAAAATATTAAAAGATACTACATTGGGGGTCGGCTTCCAGTCAAACTGGATTCAGCATTCATATAAAATAATAACAACAGTAAGGCGATAATTTGATTTCAAGGATAAAAGGTTTTAAATTAAATCATGCTTTTGATAGGAGCGTTGACATTTCTCTATTAAATCACTTTTGTTTAACCTACTACATCTAGTTGTTCAGTCAGTTTCGAGAGTTTTATTGAAATCATCGTAAATAGATCTGATAAATATAGTCAATTCACAATGTAAATCCCACTGCAGTCACTGTTTCTCTAGAGTCGTATGTTCTTGTACGTTGTATTGTGTTCCAGGTCGATGGGCCATCGGTAATACATGTTGAGTGCTCTCAGCGTCGCGTTACTCCTACGAGCTCAACTCAGCTCTCGTACCCTTTCATTTATTTAATATAAGATTCAAGAGAATAAAATTATCGCATACGGTTTCCTGATTTGTTATTGAGAATCTAAATAAAACCTTTAATGAGAAGACATACTCGAAATTGATTGATTTATTTAATTTTACGCATAATTGATTGATTTATTTAATTTTACGCATAATATACCATGACTATTCTATACTCGTATCCAGTAGTTACCGCGGCCTTCAGATCACCGGTCCATTTTGTGGATGACCTTCCAACACAAGACACTTATTTTTTATATTTGCAGTACCTTTGTAGCTTTTCTATTTATTCACATTTACCACCTGTATGTGTACATTATGGATTGGAATAAACGATATGAGATTTGATTTGACAACAAGTCTGCTCCACATTACACCTTTATAATGATTTAGTTTTTGCGTCGTAACGTCAATTCGAAACCATACAACGCCAATATTGTATGCGCCTTACCACATTGTAAGCTTCGAATTAGTAATTACATTCACCTGGCAATATTATCGCTCATTAATCTTGTTACAATAGCGCCCTGACCCGCAGCACTCGTGGGATTTGCGTATAACAATTGTAATAACGTTATAACTTATCGACAACTGTTCGCTACTATTACGGGTTCTTAGTTAGTTGAATTATTTAGTTTAGTAGACGGTATGGACGGGTGTTTTGTTAAGCTATGGCAATCTTTGAAGGATGACGAGAAGTCACTTTACCTGGAACTAAAATTGTGAAGAGGTGCTTATTTTTGTTGGCTCTGGAAAAAACATGATTTGATTTCAATTGTTTCACTGATTTTTATCTACTATATCACCGTGTCAAGGGCTTTTTCTAACTGAGAAAAATGCACGGTTCTGTGGGATTCACGGCGGCAGTTTTATTAGATTACTTAAATCAGTCTGTTAATACTCTAAAGAAGATAAAAGATTGTGGGTAATTGAAACAGCCAGATTATTATGTCGGTAATATTTATGTAGATGGTCATTACACCTACGTGTAACCGTAACCTATATACATAAATATGATAATTATGTTTTACTTAATATTCATATTTATACAAACCACAGGCACCTGAAGAAATAAATTATTGATGAACAGAAAATTACTATGTTTAAGATTAGTTGCAAACGGAGCAGTTTCATAACTAACGCTGGTATTTTAGAAGGGTGCTTATTAATCATGTTATAAGTAATAATAATAATAAGTCAAACAGATTTGACTACTACATAAGTACTACCAACTATCTTATCTTGACTTCAATTGTAGTTTCTATTCGAAATAGTATTCTATGATTATCGTTTGTTGTGATTATGTTAATATGAATATAATACTTGTCTATCAAAGACAAGTATTATATTCATATTAACATTTCCTTTACGGATTTTGTATGTGTGTATGAATTATGTTATTTTATGGCTATTATTTCGGTTGTTACTTATTTAATAGTTTACGCACACAAAAGTACAGAGGCGGACCTAATGCCTTAGGCATTTTGTGTTCGTCAAACTTAGAGGCCTTTGCAAGTTAACCGCGGGGCATACAATTAAAAGTTACATATTTCCTTGCTCTATTACCTGTCACTTTTTCATCACTATAATATATCTGCAACATTTAGAACCTTATGAATGGCGCCATAAACTTTGCTATCTACTGGATAAAAAATGTTTAAAAGTCATCATCGACTCGGAATTAAAAGAAAATTATTTTCTGCACCAAGAAACAAGGGACCCCCGAGTTTCCCGTACCGGGTTACCTAACATTCGACCAAGGACATCACAGTACTCGAAGACTCGGCCCGGCTCAAAAGGCCAGTGTCATCTAACGTGGTCATTGGGCGCGCCTCCCATGCACAGAACTTACACATCTATATCTATCTATCTATCTATATACTTATAATAAATCTGTAGAGAGGTCAATTCTGTACATGAAATATATTTCCAAAATAACTATCAGGGGGTGATTAGGGATCGATACTGATGCCAAAAATGCAATCAGTACAATTTTTGTCTGTCTGTCTGTCGGTCTGTCTGTCTGTCTGTCTGTCTGTCTGTATAACCGTTATAGAAACAAAAACTACTCGACGGATTTTAATGAAACTTGGTACAATTATTATTCATACTCCTGAGCAGGTTATAGTATACTTTTCATCACGCTGCAATCAATAGGAGCAGGGCAGTGAAGGGAAATGTTAGGAAAACGGGAGAAGTTACTCCATTTTTTAAGCTTCCGTCGCGTTTGCAACCTTAATGGTGAAAGCTACACAGAAATCATGTATGACTGAAATGTTCTCCTTAAAATTATATAAAAAATATTCAACGACAGCATATGTCTATCTTTTATGATTGACGAACAATAACACGTGTAACTCCCGATAGCTTAGCAGTTCGAAGCTTTCTGATTGTATTTGTCTACTCTTACGTTTATAAAACTCTCAGTCGTCCCTAATTAACATTAATAAAAGTTAACATTATTAACTATTCCATAAAAAAGAATCATAGAAATCGGTATAGAAACACCAAAGTTATACATGAAAAACGCTAATAATAAGCCATCGCGCGTGAATACTGAATCATGCTATAAGGATTATTTTTGTGGTCGCGAACGCACAGGCAGGCGGCTAGCTTGGCGCCTAGAGGCTAGCGAGTAGCTTCGGAAAACGGCTTACGACAGTTTGCAATATCCTTTAATAATTATAATGTCGAGGGGAAGATGGTTATAATTTCGCTTTACACCAAACGAGTAATATTATAAATGTGAAAGTTTGGTTGTTTGTTACTGAATCACGCCAGAACGGCTTAACGGATCTTAATGAAATTTAGAACAAAGATAGATTATAGTCTGGAATAGCACATAAGCTACTTTTCATCCCGGGAATATGTTCCCTAGGGATCACGCGGGCGAAGCCGCTGGCAGAAGCTAGTTCATAATAAACTAGCTGACCCGCGCAACTTCGTCTGCATCACATTTTCCATTACTGCTCCGCTCCTATTTGTCTTAGCGTGATGTTATATAGCCTATAGCCTTCCTCGATAATTGGGCTATCTTAAACTGAAAGAATTTTTCAAATCGGACCAGTAGTTCCTGAGATTAGCGCGTTCAACCAAACAAACAAACAAACTCTTCTGCTTTATAATATTCATAATAAATGTGGCAATATTAAAGGTTTACTTTTAGCTTTGCCGAGATGAAGGCCTCTGTAATACTGAGAAATGTATATAATAACGTTTAGGTACTTACGTTAATTTATTTTTATTTATACGAGATGCCGGAGTGTCTTTTGTAAAGTAAATTCTAATTTATTTTAAAGGTAAAATTGTTAGACTTTAATTTGTGGTTTTGGGTGATCATTCAATAGCTCTTTTGCCAATTTATTTATTCTCCATTTTAGTATTTTATTTAAATTCCAATTAAGTGTCACCGTTCCAGTAACATCAACCTCACACAGTCCATCCATCATTTCTTGGTCATGCCCTATTCTTTCTAGCCATTAGAAGGGCTATAAAGTGTGTTTGGAGCAAACAAGACTTGGAATTAACTGTCGGATACAGTTTATCTACACTAATATTATAAAGAGGAAAACTTTGTTTGTTTGTTTGATTGTAATGAATAGGCTCAAAAACTACTGGACCGATTTGAAAAATTCTTTCACCATTCGAAAGCTACATTATCCACGAGTAACATAGGCTATATATTATTTTGGAAAAAAATAGGGTTCCGTAAGATATTTGGGTTTTTCGGACACAAGGTGTAAAAATCAACCAGAAAAGTAACTTATTTTGTGTACGCTGCCTAAACAATAAAAGATAGAACCATACATTGTTCTAATTAATTGTAGATCTTATAAATATCTACAAAAAAGTCCGCGACACACTATACCTATCTATGTCGAGTGAGGCACAACAACCATTTTTTTATTTAAAAATCTTGATTTTTTTTGGACTACATTTAAACGCGTTTATTTTACTCGTGCTATTAATCCTTATCAAAATAAAGTATTTCATCACTAAGTACAGTTTATGTAGATAATATTTGGTCTTTGAATGATTAAAATCGGACGTTTGGTTTTGAAGTTATGGCGAAATTAAAATATTACGATTTCTGCTGCACGACCCGTTGCGAAGTGGACGTCACCAAGGCGGGGGTGCGCTGCGGGAGGGGAGTTTAGATCTATGAGTAAGGTACCCGCGCGGCTCAGCCGCGAGGTCGGCTCCATAGATAAGTATAAGTACGTCGGCTCCCTACGCAGCGGTCGTGCGCGAAGTCTAATAATTTTCGTGCGATTTTCTTTAGATTTCGTTCTTAAAACTACACCTACGCAAAAGTTCTTCTCAGAGCCAAACAACAGTTCTTTTCAGGGCTAAGCAACAGTTCTTTCCAGGGCTAACCAACAGTTCTTTTCAGGGCTAACCAACAGTTCTTTTCAGGGCTAACCAACAGTTCTTTTCAGGGCTACACAACAGTTCTTTTCAGAGCTAGAATATTACTACAATGTACTCACTGATTTTACGGGGGAGTGCGTTTGCTTTGGCTTGATGTGTTTTATGTAGTAAGTCTAAGTAGGTAGTTTAAGTTTTGTTTTATTAGTAAGGTTTTTTAGATTAATGTTATGGGTGCTAATGCCTGACTATGAAAGCCTGATATGCCTGAAAATGTTAATAGCGTGTAATTTATTTATTTATTTATCGTTTAATAAATAAATAAAAAAAATACACGCTATTAACATTTTCTTAAACATTTGAAAATGCTTAAAGAGAGCCATGTCTCAACTTACTAAACATAGTTCAGCACGGGCAGCAAGAATACGCCGTATGGGACAATCTTCACCTGAACGTTCACAACGCCTTGCTGAACAAAATCAGAGAAACTCTCAGGTACGCGCACGAGAGTCGAGTGTCGAACGTTCGCAACGCCTTGCACAACAAAATCTGAGAACCTCTGAGTTATAATATTATAAAGCAGAAGAGTTTGTTTGTTTGTTTGGTTGAGCACGCTAATCTAAGGAACTTTCAGTGTTAGATAGCCCATTTATCGAGGAAGGCTATAGGCTATATCATTCAGCTAAGTCAAAAAGGAGCGCAGAATTAATGGAAAATGTGACGCAGACGAAGTTGCGTGGGTCAGCTAGTAATATTATAAAGCAGAAGAGTTTGTTTGTTTGTTTGGTTGAGCACGCTAATCTAAGGAACTTTCAGTGTTAGATAGCCCATTTATCGAGGAAGGCTATAGGCTATATCATTCAGCTAAGTCAAAAAGGAGCGCAGAATTAATGGAAAATGTGACGCAGACGAAGTTGCGTGGGTCAGCTAGTATATCTAGATAGTCAAAGTCCAAAGAAAATAAACCTTCTATATTCTGTAGCGGACCCGTAGTGCCAAATGACATTTCGTAAGACCGAGAACATTTTAAAACTTTGTTCGACATTGCGAAGACGCCAAATACTAATGTACTGTTGACAAGTTTAGGTACTCGCTAAAATATAGTTCAGTGGAATTTCTCTTCAGTGAAATTCTTTGAATTAACTTTCTCGGCTTGTAAGGTTAATATCTGAGACGTGGAAACGCAGCTAAATAATTAACAACGAGAGAATGTAGGCGGAGGAAGTTTGCGCAATGTGTGGAAGTTTATTTGTGCTAACATTGTTTAAGATATTGTTGTCTGTGCTTACACATAAGTAAAAGCCGCATCAACCAATGAGATGAGCTGTAAAATGTTCCATCAGTTTTTTTTTTGCGTTCTTACATGGAAATGAGTTTGATGGGCGCGATATGTAAGTGAATAAGTTTGTTTAATTGACCACTGTCAATGAAAAAATAAGAGAATTTTGATCCGGTACTGGCGAGGACTGTTGGTATCTAGCTCATGCCGCCATCTTCTACCTGGCCAATCGTGTCACCCGTTTATTTGATCCAAATCCTAAATCACAGTACACATCTTTATAACCCACTCCCTTAGTACTAAGTGTGGTAACCCCGTCTGAGTAACTCGTGTGTACAATTAGGGAGCTGATTACAGGTCAAAGGTACGGCGGCCATGTTTTATTCACGCGGCGGCATCCTTTGTAAGAAGTGTTTGCGCCGCCTTTGATGACCAACTCGTCTGATCATCGCTATTTGAATGTGGTTATGATATTGTGGTTACATTGATGTGGTAAGATGGATTGATAGAGGATGGTCTGAGCTATAGTAATGGATGTCAACTGAGGGTTGATTTGATTTAAGTGGAAGTAGCTGAGCCAAGAGAGGATATGGTCTTTACATCAGGGCAATTATTTTATAAATAATATAAAACAATTGCTGGTCTTATAACTCATCTTTCACATGCACCTTGATCTTGTGCAAGTAAATTCAGACATACAAATACAAATCTTTACATATGTACCAAAAAGTTTTACATTAGTTAGTGATTGGAGCCTCCTTTAAAGCAAGTAATGTTTGTGTTAGGTAACTGCGCTCTTCTACAGCAATATACGATTTATTGAGAACCTTAGATTTAAACAGTATGTGTGTGTGCGATGGTGTGCATGTGTGATTTAGTTTTTGTGTTGCAATAGTTCCTCAGTATTTGCGTAATTTAGTGTTTTTATCTAATTTCTTACAATATTTTTACACTCGTGAATAGCAGCAATTTTTGTTTTAAATAAATAAAAATAAATAAATAAAATTGTTTATTGAACTAAAAATATTGTACAATCAAACACTAACGAACAACTATAATGCAACTATAACAAAGACATTGGAGAGTAACAATTAGTGTCAGTAGTATTTGTATTGAATTCTGGTACCCAAGGAAAGATTTAACTTGTGTTATGGGTACCAGGATTCTCACGCTAGTTTTTACCATTATAAGTTACATCAGAAGGTTTAAAAGTTGAACAAGTGATAAATTTAGAGGTAGCCCTGTCATGTGTGAGTGTTTCGAATAAGGAGTTGTGCCTCAGTGAGGTTGTGTGTTGGATGTTGCAATGATAAGAATTAATATTATATAGGTTATGTATTAAAGAAATGATAACTTTAGGAGTTTTTCTGTTTCGTCATAGGTCTGCATCTGTAACCAGGCGTAAACCGTTCTCTTACATTTCTGAAGAGTTGTGGAATAAATCGAGCAATATTTGTTGGTTTCATTGTATAGGTGACTTCCGATACCATAAAAATGTCTCCGAGCAAGTGCAGTCCTACAGCTTTGAGTGGGGCATACCCTAAAGCGTTGGCGCTTATTTCGAGAACTGACATCATACTTCAGCGAAATGTGCTTGCGCAGAACCACATGGAGCACAAAGAGCTGCCTAACAGTAAGAACACAACAATCTCTCAATAAACTAACTGTTGGATATCTAAATGGTTTAAAGCACATGACCTTCAGGACAGCCCTTTGTGCCCGCTCAAGATGAATAAGGTGAGTCTTGGGTGCACCTCCCCACACAGTGACACAATATGTCAGCAGTGACTGGCACAAAGCGTAATAGACTGTTTTTAGGGTAGTTTGGTCAGCCGAATTTCTTATTTTTTTGAAAATATAAATTAATTTTCGAACCCGGGAAGTGATTCCATCAACATGAGATTAGTTTTAGTTGGTGGATCAAACGAAATGATTATATCTTGGAGATTTGATTAGCAATTGACCTTTTCAAAACTTCTAGAGCTTGACCCGCATGAGTTAATCCATCATTCCTCCCACAGATGTCGCCACTGGTTGGTAAGTTCCAGTCAAGTGCGAGTCAGTAAGCAGTTGGCGCTAGTTGTGAACTCGGGGCTCGGGGGCACAGACTCGACACTTCATTAAAAGTTGGGCGCGCGCTCAAAAATATCTCGCCCGGAGATATTGCCCCAATTCCGGACAGCGCTGATGAATAGCGCGCTTAGATATGGAAGAATTATGTTGTAATTTGATGGGAGGAGAAGCACTGTGATGTATTTGGTGGACTTTAGTTTGCATCTATATTTAGTGGTGCTATTTTTGAGAACATTTACAATCATAACTGTTCTAGCCATGTCTTCAAAATACATACGTGCCTTAATCGTCAAGACTTATACAAAAGAGTAGCATTTCTAAAAGCAACTTACCCCTTTCTTATTTTATTGTAGTGACCTTTTCTTATCCTACAACTAAAAGTGAATTGGTACTTAACTTTTAACTTATCTAAGATTTTCTATTCTCAGATTAGAACTAGAGAAAACGATCGACGAAATAGAAATACCAAACTTTCACACTCCTTCACGAAAAGCGAACATTACCAGAGTCTAAAGTCTTGCATTATTGCAAACAATCGCGATATTTTTAAAATAAGAATGGATAAAATCGCGGTAAGACTTGAGAGGCAGGAACATTATAGATTCAAAAGCTTCAACGCTTGAGAATTTAAATTCGTATATGGCAGGGGTAAAAAACAATATCGAGGCCAAACAATACAGAGTTCCGTTTTACGTTTCATAGGTAATGAAATAATAATGTGTTGCAAACTTGACTAGGCGTCAAGTTTGCCGAATAGAGCGGAGAGTTCGCCCGGTGACCCCATGCAATATTCATCCTATCTCCTAGTCAGCCAGTCTCATAATCACAGAGGAAATTATCTTGAATTGATGCTGGAATAAAACGTAGAATTATGCAGATTAATTCCAATAAAGATATTTTTCTTCTTTATAAAAATGTGGGTCATTAGGAGTAATAAATCAAGCGTCGATTCCTTTCTTTGCGAGAGATTTTTACTTAAAAGTTTAGAGACTCGATTGTATTCAGGTACGACCCACGGTCTCATTCATTCATTATGCTGGGTCATTTGAGTATTTTGAAAGGTCATGGTATCATGGCACGAGATAGCTTTCAATTAAAACATCATCGAAAATCACTCGTATTCCACGAGGCAGGTAGTGTACCTATAACACATCTACATTTTGACAGCTATGATGTGTCATGTAATAAGTGGCAAGCTTTTTGCCATCAACCAAGGAAAGTCATAATTTGGACTAAGTACTATGAATTTTCAGCAATAAAACGTAGCTTGACCCAAAAAGAATCCTGGAGCTCACGATCAGTAGTATAGCTTCAATTCAATCCAATTCCTTAGCAAAACATCTCTTGGTGTTCGTTGATGTTATTTTGATACTACGATCAATCTGCCGAAATACTGTCTTGTTCGATGACACTTATGGCTAAACATGACTGGACTTAAACTTGCATGCTTTTGTATATATACAATGTTTAAACAAATAAAGAAATCTTATCTTATAATCCGATATTTCCATACACAGATACACATGTTTCCGAAAATATCCCCCACCCTACTTTCAGTGGGTTACTATCACAAACAACTGGGACGACGACGTGTGATTTAATGTCGCGTGTCTATATATGAGGACTCTGTCTCAGCAACTGTACACATTAGGTTTTACTGTCTGTCGGTGAGTGGTTTGACGGTCTCACAATTGATAAGGCCGTAGAACTGATACTTATTTGGATAAAAATATAACACAGAGTCAAAATATACAACGCATTTAGTGTTGATTTTTTAATGATCAGCATGAATCAAGTATTTCTGTAGAATTAAAATAAAAGTTAGGCATAAAAGATATATAACGTTACATATCTTTTATGCCTAACTTTCATTTTAATTGTGTGTGATAGTGTAAAGTCAGCATTTTTTGGACTAAATGCTATTCCAAAAACTGTAAGTTTATCTTACTTAAATAATAACTAAATACCCTGACTTGCACTTGATATCAAAACATGACTTATTACCATCTCCTAAAGCCTCTCAATGAGTCGTATTATGATGAATCTTTATTTTTCTGCTGACGCAATAATCCCTGAAATATTTCTAAAAATATTTATCTCAAATGCATTTTATTTCGTTTATGCTTCTATCAGCATAATTCGTCAGACCAGAATGCGATTCAATTTTGATAAAAATAAATATATTGCCCGTTTAGTTTAGATTAAAAAAAAAAACTAAAAGATTTCGATTCGATTGTAAATTAATTCAATGATAATAACAGTCGTTACAATTTCAACGTGAATGCGTCTTTGTGTAAAATTGATTTGATTAGGATTATCGATTCTGTTGAGTCGCTTTTAGAAAAAGCAACATTGGTCTTTGAAGATTTAATTAAATTGCATGTCACTACATTATAAAACAAAGTTCTGCACCGCGTCTATCTGTCTGTTCGCGATAAACTCAAAAACTACTGCACCGATTTTTATGCTGTTTTCACCAATGCAATGGATAGAGTGGTTCTCGAGGTAGGTTTAAGTATATAATTTGTCAAGCGGGCGAAGCCGCGGGTTTTAGCTAGTCTATAATAATCTATTTTATTATTATAAATGCGAACGTTTGGATGGATGGATGGATGTTTATTACTCAATCACGTCAGAACAGCTGGATGGGTCTTGTTTAAATGTAGCATAGGGGAAGATTTTAGTCTACTAACACATAAGATTCTTTTTATCTCGGGAGTAGGTATGTTCCCTTGGGATAATTTTCGACAGTCATGCTGGCGGAGCCGTGGGCAACAGCTAGTTTGTATATGTTTTTAGTACACACCTTTTAGAAATAGAAATGTAGTCAAAGAAATACAGTTACTAAAGTAATGTTAGGTATCAAATAAGTAAATTGTTCGTTGACGTCTTTGACTTCTTAAAAGCAAACCGTCGTGTTATATTAGGAGTTCTCACATCAAAAGTCTAGTGTCAGACAATATTCAAATCACGAATGATTAGAATCCGTTCTTGAGATAAGTAGTGGATGTCTGGCACATGAACAAAATTGGAAATTTGCGCCGTTTTGATTTAATACTTGCGACACATCTCATTTAGGTATTCCCGTGAAACTTAACATTTTATTTATTTTATAAAAAAAGCTGTTTAGAGCGATAATAAGTATGAGGATTTAACTGATTTATTACTGAACATCACGATGCAATTGAATGTTGAACAAATACGACAGCTTTCCAGTTTTACTTGTACGGTACATGTATTCTAGGAATTCGCAAATCATATTTTAATTTTAATCGGCGTAAAATATGCAGAGGAGCGTGTCTGCAATTCATGTCCTCAGAAAAAAAACTCAACATAATAATAAGAGACATTTAAACGTTACAAAAAATATTATAGCATCTACACAACACTCCCACGAATGTATATTCAAACTGTATATTGAACACGTCACTCAAGAGTGTTATAAGTAACATTCCTCGCACCACGTCGCGTCGTCGCCGTGACGCCAGCGTCACGTCACACACATCCTCATTATAACTGACAGCCGATGCCTTCGACACTCTGCTAGCTGACGTCATCGATTTATCGCTGAACTTCACAGTTAGTCGAGCAATAACAATGATATAAGTCATGGTTGGTATGGCGCCCTGCCCTTATGTTTAGGAAACTTGGCTGACACACTGCCTTGGTTCTAGTTTACAAGCATCATAGGCTTGCCTCTTCCCAATAATGTTGGGGTCGGCGTATTTAATTATCATAGGCATATCCCAGATAGTGGGTAACACGGCGGTTGACGCTCATTGCTCAGATTGGTCATCATAATTTTAATGGCATCTGACTACCTACTTGTAACGACTGTCAAAGATGAATGACAGCCAACGACTTAACATTCATTCTGAGATACGAAGGAGTCGTGGTATGGATGAATATCACTCATCCACAGACGGACCTCTACAAGAATTTCTTAACCCGTGCGACTGGTATTAGTCACGAGCCAATAACATAAAAAACTAGCCACACAGTCAAGAGAAAATTAGTTCAATGTATCGTTTGAACGAGCAATACATGCCAGTGCTACGTGGCTACCCGCGACTGCTACGCCGTAGCTCTGCTACAAGCGTAGCGAAGCCACCGTAGACGGGTTTCGGAATCATGTTACATCTCTTTTAGAATACATGATGTGACCTTTGACTTCTAAAACTACATTTCTATATGATTTTGTAATCCAAAATTCCTTTTGATGTTATAGCCACGAAGATAGTTTAACATTCCGGGAGCTGACAGTTTTAGAGAACATTAACTTGTTTGTAACAATATTACGGAAAGGGCAGACGATATCTGTTTTCCGCCTCAGTTACAGACTGATGCTTCCGCCAATCAAAGTGAGAAGCGTTTCATCTAAATTAGTTCTAAGATGAAGGCCTTTGTGAGCTCGCACCCATTGTGAAGTGATGACATATCCTTCTCAAACACACGATCCGCTTTACCGATACGATCTGGCATTAATCAGATTATGTCAAACGGTTTTATATGCAGACGAGGCTGTGAAAGAGACTCGTTTACAGGAGATATCTATCGGGCTCATTATACGCGTCTTTGTGCGGCATATGCGATGGCACCGAGCGCTGATAACACGCTGATAACGGGCTAATACGTCTTAATGCTAAGGATATTATGAACCAGAGTGATATGGAGAGGCAAAGCCTTGATGGCTTGTATGTAGAGCTGAATGCCTGAATGCAATATACCCTGTCGTTAATAATGCCTGAAAATCTTTAGGCCTTAAGGGGCTTAGTACCTGAAAGTCCTACAGCCTATCCTACTTACAACTTTATCCTGCCCTCGCTAACAACATGCTAATTGTGTTTGTATCTTTTGATATAAAGTTTGAAACACGGGTAGATCATGACCCGGATCAGGACATAGCATACTAGTAGACTATATATGTACTTGTACAAGTTGTGTTGCTAAGCACGATGTACTCGTGTCATCATAGCTAAAACAATAAATCGTTTTCAATGGCATTGTGTCGTGAAACAGTAGAGTACTATTTTTCTCGTAACTAGTAGACAGCACTATTGATTCGTCGAGGCCTTCGAATGGGCCCAGCTCTCCGACTACACGAGACAATCTAGACAGATATTATTTATTAAGAAACCAACCGATCTACCGATATCAACGTTATGTTTAACAAACAAACTTTCAATAGAAAGCGGTGAAATAAAAAAATATATAATTCGCTTTTATAGATTTATGCAGAACTATTTATGGTGTATGATCATCAAATTGAGCAATTCATTACGGTAATACTGGCTCCTGCCAGCGGCTCTGCTCAATTGAAAGTTGACAATGATTCCTTGGGAACGTACTATTGTATATTGTAGCTTGTTATCCAGACCATGTTTACCAGTGCTTCAGATAATATGTAAATCCGTACAGCTGATGAGCCATGTCTGATTTATCTGATACCAAAATTACCAAAACTCCAAATATTAGTGCCAATTCTACTAATTTACAAACAACTTTCGCATTCGCAGCGATTGAGATAATCGCTGTGTGTCAAAAATGTATGAAAATTAATGCTTTTTTGATAGTTTGCGACTGCCATACGAATGTGAATGTTGTTTAAAAATTAGTAGAATTGGCCCTCTTGTCAAAACTAGTATCAGTTGGAAGTAGGACCATCTGAACCATTCAATTGCGTGATTTGTCCGTCGTGTATAAACGAAGTCGACCTACAACCGAACGTGTATGTTTGCTCATCTGTAGGCTCATAAAGTGGGCAAACATTACTAGCTTTATGTCCTCAAGTGTGTAAACTTTTCAGTTTCTGGGTCAACGCCGCTCCTGATTTATGTTACTGCTGCCCCAGGCTGGGAGGTGGCTGTTGGACGATTGTTCTGGCGGTTATCGTAAACTGCTGTGGGTAGTTATGACGAATGTAAATGTTGTTTTGTGGTGTTACATTTTGTAACGGTTACATTAAATAAGTCTCTGATGTAATGTTTAAGCAACATTTGTGTGTGGTATGTTTGTGTGAAAGCTCAACCCTTGTTGTATTACATATTTGCATTATTACTCCATCAAACTTATAAGTTTGGCGAGTAAATTGTAAATTGTAAAATAACAAATAGTGTACCCTTTTATTGACAATAAAAAATAAACTGGTTAAGGAAAAGATGACTGGCGAAATAATTAGTATTAAAGTATTATACAATACAACTGTATCCAAAAATAAATAGTTAAGGCAGGCTTTTTACTTTTTGGAGCTGCAGGCTTTTATTTTTATGTTATTCCGGATAATAACTTAAAGAAACTTAAGGATTCCGATATATAATTATTTGATCAGTCTTGTAGTCTTACTCGCATAGATTGTTCATTAGTATAGTCTTATGAATTGTATATGCTGTGGATAACGGTGTGAGTTTCACATTTGTAATATCTTTGTTTATATTATTTGCGCAGATATAATGTGTTACTGTTTGTTTGTCCCAAATAAATAAATAAATAAATAAATAACGAAAATCGCAATCACTCATGAGAAGTGTAATGTATACGTTTAGTAGAAAAGTATGGTCACTGGTTAAGGCCGTACCCTGAGCAAATAACCTTGAGCATTTTTTCCCTCAATAACAGCGCAAGAGATACAATAGCGAATGCGCTCAGAATGTTGAAAAAAATCGTTATAAAATCTAATTTTGGTCGTTTGAAAACAATACTTCTACCAAAATGTTCATAATTAAATTTCCTATCTATTAGTGTAAGTACAAAATCAAAATAATCGTTAGTTTTCGAGAAGATGCAATTTTTCAGTATTTTTTTCTCATTTCTGTGGTTTCGTTGTGAGGAGATTACTTAAACATTATACTTAATAATAAAAAATAAAATCTACCATTTTGAAGCCAAGATTATGTAGAAATTTAATGTATTTTTTATTAGTTGGTATTTCTTTTGGATAAAGAGTAGATAGCTCCAAAAAACTGCACAAAAAACGGCTAGCGCTGCGTTTTGCTCGGGGACGCGCCTTAAGTAACAGTTACTGATTAAGGCGGGGTTGCAGTACTTTTTAAATTTTTGAACGTCTGAAAACCTTATTAATCATGAGTTTTTTAATAAATAAAAATCTTTACATAAAAATTGAACATACCCTCAAGTAAATCGTAAAGATAGAAACGCGATTTAGAATGATTGGTTCGATACTTTTTTTAATCAAACATGACACTAAATTACAAATTTAAAGTGTACTGCTAAGAGATTTTATCACGAATATTTATAAAAGATATATCAATAGATAGAGTTTTTATTTTGAAGTAAATGTTGAAACCATATTGTAAAATTTCTTTATCAGTTTTTGCCAAGAAGAAAAAACAATCAAAATTTAGGCATTATTTCGCTCGCCGGACAGTCGCTGTTGTTCGTCAAAACACACAGTACTGCAACCTCGCCTTAAGGAAGGAATAATGTTGTGGTTGCTTATCCACGAGGAAAGTGAGATGTAACAACCGACATTATTCTCTGTTTGTTTGTTCAACTGAGTAATTCCTTGATGAATGAACGCCGGAAAAGATTGGACTCTTGCTAGTTCCGCTTGAGTTGTCCACGTGAATGATAGAGTAGACACATAAATTACTTGTTGGAACTTTTGGATATTGTGAGCTGTCCCAAATCAGGAACAGTAGCTCCAAAGAAGAATTTGATTTTGGTTAAAGAATTTAACATGATAACTTTTAACTGGCAATTTTCGGGGGTGAAATTTCTCATTTATTCGCTATAGAACTGAAATGAATTATTAAAAATAACTTATATTCTGTATCTACGAGTACATGGTCAAAATGTAGGGTAGAGTCATCTTTTTTTAGTCAGTAGAGTCATTTCAAACTAATACATACAAATCGAAGCTAGACTTAGATTCTAAGCGAATGGCTCCGCACTATCTTACACAAATCCGCATAATTAATTGTATTTATCGCGTTGTTCGCGCTTGTTATTCACGTCGCCGACCCGCTTCCAATCGAGTCGCAAATGAAAATACTCGTAATGTTCTAATTAGATTTCCATATTTTCCGATAGTGCTTTAGTAATAAGTGGAATCGGACAAGCGTGAGGGCTTTGATTTGGATTTATATTTAAATATTGTATTTTAATAATATTGCGAACCGATTGTTGATTGAAGGAAGAGACATTTTATTGAGTTACAAGACCTAATTATATGTTATTTTTTATTTCATATTTTGAATGTGAATATTTGTATGTTTAGAGCACTGAGCGCAAGCGATTCTTGAGGTTCTGGATATGATTTCTGGGTTCTGGAAATTCTCAGAAGCAGCTTGGAGTTAGTCTAGATTTGGTTCCCATTGATGATAATAGGTTCGTCCACTATTACATCGAAGTTAATACAACTGGCGAAATTAAAGTGTAGGTACTATGGACACGCTTCTGCCTAACCCTTAGGCGACTAAACGCTTCATCTTAGATTATTACCGTTTCCCGTTCAAACTTACAGCCAGTGTTGCCACGTGCATCGACCTTACCCAAATGTACTACTCGGCGCTTCCGTTACAATCAATTTTAAATATTTAATCAATCAAGTAACACTGAATTAGAGATCGAGTAGATGACGTCACACTACTGACGTTCCGACATATAAAAAAAAACAATATGTTACATTCAAACGCGATCGTGTGGTACAATTTGATATTTTATACAGAAATGTATTGCCACATCCTCAATTCAAAGTTAGTAGTAGGTTGCGAATCGTGGTTTAGCGGCGAATTGTAGGCACCGGTCAATTTAACGTTTATTTTGTTCATATGTGTTTCGTCACCAATTAGTGTGACCGAAGTTTTACAATATATCAAAGTTATGGTAACTTTTTCTGTTGTATAATAAGTTCATGTTTATATTTCATAGTAACTTTTGCAAGCGTTCGGAATTCGGAAGTTGACCCAAGAAACTTAATAACGTGATAAAATAGAAATTCTTATGTCCTACATCAGGTAATGGTCGTGGCCGCGTCTAGGAAATGAAGCATGTTTGATTTTCAAATTTTTATTGGTTCTTAACAAACATATCCCTCGCTAAACATCCACGCACATCTCTTGTGGAAACGCAGCCTCAAGCTCGGCAGTAGCGTTAAAGACTACTAGACCAACATACTATACATGGCTATTAAAATCATTACATTTCGCTTCAGATTAAAACAATACAATTTATAATGTACTTGCTTTTTAGCAAGTCACTAGGTTTAATCATTTTACCCAACACTGTTATTAAGCAAGTGGAACAAAAAGAACCCGAAGAATAGCGAGAACCTTTGGTTAATCTGTCAGACTATAATAGTAATGAGATTAAAAGTATAACAGAGCCATCGCGGGAGGCAACAAGTTCAGCGCTCGCATTAGATGCAGTTAGCAGCGCAGACGCTGCCAGTGAAACACATGCCACGGGGAATGAGCCTTAAGGCGATGTCGTTGAGCAAAAACTCAATACATGCTGGTTTTGATAAAATCTAGATCAATTTACTTTCGAAACTTAACACATATATTTTAACTATATTTCTAAAAACTTGACTATTATCGAAATAGGTTTTAAAAAAAAAACAACAAACTTACATACCGCAACTTTATAAAAAAAACTGTATAGTGTATACGTTGGTGAACTCAACAATAACAAAACATATCTTAGTATAGAACTTGGTTTTCTACAAATCTTTATGTAACTTCCCTTTTGAGTTAGCTTGGTTTGGTTTTAAAATGCAGCACATACTGCAACAGCATTTTAAAACCATTAGTATATCCCCAACCGCTTCAGCTGAAATATATCATGATAATTTTAACGCACGGTTAGGTAAATGATAAGGTCTGCTGAGAGGACTCCGCACGTAAAATAGCTTGATTTTTCTATTTTTATATCTCAACTTATATTTCAGCTAATAAATAATTTGATTCATATTTTGCAATGATTTGCAAGCATTGACCGTAGTGACCGCACTTTACGTGTTGTCATGGCCTTAAACTCCCAGTTAATGTACCGCGACATTGTAACGTGAAGTTAATTGTGTTTTATAAAGCTAATTAGGAGCTCGTACAAGTGTAAGGATGTCTGGAGCTTAACTTTGTAGGTAGATGTAGGACACAAGACTGATGCAGTTAAACGTATTAAATTATATAAAAGAACATAAAAGTAAAGTGACGAATTTTAATAAAGGTTATAAAAATTCGATGGTTAAAACTAGACTCATCAATCGTTGGCTAACAAAATCCACTTTTGTAAGAATCTAAAAACTATGCAAACAAAGAAATTACGAGAAGCTGCGAATTCAAATAAACCGTGTAAAATGAAAGGTTTTAGGCTACCTTGTCACACGATCCTTCTGCCTCATGTTATTTGCAGATATCTTATGAATCCACGAGAATCTAACAAAAGACAATTCATTATACAAACATATTATCAGGAAAATAAGGTATAAGATTCGAAAAAATCATCGCTATTATGTCCTTTGTAAACGGTCCACGCGTTTTCATAGACGTATCAAGGGAAGTGTATTCTGGGTACTACATTATTATTCGTGTATAATGGTATCATTCACCGTATGAATAACGTTTAAATGTCAAGAAAATTGAAAGGGCCTTTCCTTTCATGGTTTGTGAAATCGAATGCATATCGGAAGTAAGTCAATTTACCACAAAACTTTTAGAACCTCTATTTCTAAAAATAAATCAACAACATGGCAGCACGTACCTAGCGAACATATTTAGTAGAAGTTTGTTCAAGACAAAGCTACAATAATTTCTTATAGTTTCTCTCGCGAATAACTATTTTGCACATCTGCATGACGCTCGGTTGCCGGAAAACTGCCAAACTTAAAAACTTTATCACATTTCCTTTACTACTTTATATTTATCAGTTTAGAGGAAGGTAAACTGGCAACGAAGTTATACATTAATTTAGAATAGAGGAAAACCATAATTTAACGTGGATTAAATGATAATACGAATAAATTAGGACATGACATACATCTACGAAAAAACCCAATTCTCCATTTGTGTAGGTTTATTTTAACTAAAGATTAGACAGCGTATCAGACAATTCTTGTTAACTCATTCCAAAGGGCTCGCATCACTTCTTCTGGTTCTACAGAAAATAACAGGCAATGAAATCCTAAAGAAATTAACAATTACTCATATGAAAAGACGCCTCGGTACAATCTGTAATTGATCAAAGCAAGCAATTACACAACAAAGCGATTGTCGTCGCGCCGCGCTGCCGACACAACAGCGCACAATGGCTCGCAGGCTCAGGTGTGCCGCTCAATTGTCATGTATTCACGAATCCTTCAGAATATCATATTAAATACGTCCTTTCAGAGGAAGCACGTAAAAGGAATCAAAGGCAAGGATGTTTTGTGTGTGTAGACGTAATGATGAAGATCAATCGGGAAAAAAAGATACGATTCTTTTGGTGCCTCTCCAATTACTGAAGATTGGCCATTAACTAAGAACGTTTCAGTTTGAACTGTCTATTACATGGAAAGTTGCGCCTAAACTAAGTAGGTATCTATTTTGAATGAGTTGCGAACGTCGAATTTAAAACATTATCAAATAAAAAGTGACCAAACTGACAGAGAAGGCCTGTCGACCATTCAATAACTTTGGGACAAGATCGTCACACTGTGACTACTGCAATATCGGAAGACCAGAGTCAAGAGTGGCGTATACCAGAAAAGAGCCGATACAATGAAGCTCGGTGACTCCCGGAGAAACGATTCAACTGTCTTGGATCCCGCAATTAAATTAATCAGAAAATAACTGCGGAGATGCAAAGCAAAAAAAAATATTTCTCCTTCCTCCAATACCTACAAAGATCTAATAAAAACACGAATATTAAAAGCGATTTAAGTATGCCATGACCCCCAACCTGATGAACCACGTACAAAGTACCAACAACCTCTCACTATTACGACTTCGTACAAGATTACATCATGTTCCGAGTAATCTGCATACTCTGCCGACCCCCTCCCAATCATACGGACACGTAGCATATTGAATATCGAGTCCCATCGGGATACGAGTCTGGGACGTACCTACAAGTGTTATACAAACTGCTTTTATTTTCATTATCTTTTTTATTTCGTCTAGGGCTCGGAGGAATCTAAATAGTTGTAAATAGAGAATGACAATGGACTAAATTCTGAAAGGTTGATTTTTTTTTTCAGGATTTGGTATGATTATGAAACAGAATTTTTTATCTTGTTTTTTACGACTACGAAGTAAAAGTTTAAGCTCACCAATGTTCTTCGGTTTAAATTAATTCTAAAAGTAAACATGAGCCTAATTCCCTCGCATTAACTTTACGAGATTTTTCAGTAATTAAACAGTTTTCTTTTTATTCAGAACTAGCTGACACGCGCAACTTCGTCTGCGTCACATTTTCCATTACTGCTCCGCTCCTGTTTGTCTTAGCGTGATAATATATAGCCTATAACCTTCCTCGATAAATGGGCTATCTAACACTGAAAGAATTTTTCAAATCGGACCAGTAGTTCCAGAGATTAGCGCGTTCAACCAAACAAACAAACAAACAAACTCTTCTGCTTTATAATATTAGTATAGATTAATACTCCCAAAAATCAATCTCGTTATTTTCAGGGTATTATTGGGGTTAGTTTGCACAACAACTGTATTTCCACGGAGCAATCCAATTACTGGAAAATAAAGGTAACCTAAGGTTTACTTTCCAAAAGTAATCTTAGTATAATTCCTGAGGGTCCTCTTGTGAACTCGAAGCGAAGTAGATAAAAAAAATCGTTGACCACAGCAAATGAAAGAGCAAGGAAACTTTTTATTTAAGTTAATGACATATTTTCTACAGCGACTCAGTAAATAGAGAGCGGACTTAGTTAATTGGAGACCATTAGGGACATTTGACCTGTGGACAGGGCTGCCACGGCGTGTATGCGAAGTATACATCTCTGAAACACAAATGCGGAAATGGTATGGTAGTATTAAGAGGAGATCAATTTAGGTCACAGCAGACTGATATGTCTTAATCTTAATGTATCAAAACGCCTAGCCATCTATCTGTTAAGGAATTAGTCTCAGAATGATTGATATTCATTGGGAATATTCCTGTTGCAACGAAGATATATGTATAATCTATCTATCTATATCTATACTTATAATAAATCTGTAGAGAGGTCAATTCTGTACATGAAATATATTTCCAAAATAACTATCAGGGGGTGATAAGGGATCGATACTGATGCCAAAAATGCAATCAGTACAATTTTTGTCTGTCTGTCTGTCGGTCTGTCTGTCTGTCTGTCTGTCTGTCTGTCTGTATAACCGTTATAGAAACAAAAACTACTCGACGGATTTTAATGAAACTTGGTACAATTATTATTCATACTCCTGAGCAGGTTATAGTATACTTTTCATCACGCTACAATCAATAGGAGCAGAGCAGTGAAGGGAAATGTTGGGAAAACGGGAGAAGTTACTCCATTTTTTAAGCTTCCGTCACGTGTGCAACCTTAATGGTGAAAGCTACACAGAAATCATGTATGACGGGAATGTTCTCCTTAAAATTATATACAAAATATCCAACGACAGTATATGTCTATCTTTTATGATTGACGCACAATAACACGTGTAACTCCCGATAGCTTAGCAGTTCGAAGCTTTCTGATTGTATTTGTCTACTCTTACGTTTATAAAACTCTCAGTCGTCCCTAATTAACATGAATAAAAGTTAACATTATTAACTATTCCATAAAAAAGAATCATAGAAATCGGTATAGAAACACCAAAGTTATACATGAAAAACGCTAATAATAAGCCATCGCGCGTGAATACTGAATCATGCAGTAAGGATTATTTTTGCGGTCGCGATCGCACAGGCAGGCGGCTAGCTTGGTGCCTAGAGGCTAGCGAGTAGCTTCGGAAAACGGCTTACGACAGTTTGCAATATCCTTAAATAATTATAATGTCGAGGGGAAGATGGTTATAATTTCGCTTTACACCAAACGAGTAATATTATAAATGTGAAAGTTTGGTTGTTTGTTACTCAATCACGCCAGAACGGCTAAACGAATCTTAATGAAATTTAGAACAAAGATAGATTATAGTCTGGAATAGCATATAAGCTACTTTTCATCCCGGGAATATGTTCCCTAGGGAGCACGCGGGCAAAGCCGCTGGCAGAAGCTAGTACTGAAATATAACTAAAGAACCACGCAAGTTATTAGTGTGATGCAGACGTAAATAATGTGATCTGCCGGTCGCTTCTGTAAACATGTCGAAGTGAAAGCTTAGATAAAGTGATCACTAAGTGAGCTCTCATTCCACCTTGATTACTGGGATTGCCAGCTTACTTTTTGATCACTTCACAAAAGCCTTTAATTCGACATGTTTGCAGAATGGCACTGCAGATGGACTGATGATCTATTGAATCAAGCGTGGAGTTAAAAAGCTCAAGAGGACGTCTATATTCTAGATACTCAAAGACCAAAATGTTTGGGTTCAAGATCTTAGTGATGAGACGAGAACAGTGGATAGGAAATAGTGACAACCCTACTCATAGGCAAGTCCGCGGCGACTTAATGACTGACGAGGTAATTAAAAGTTTGTAAAGTAAATTTTAAGGGTATGTCGTGTCTTTTGCTCCATTCGCAGACGAGAATGGCGAATCATTTAGTTTATATACATATTTGTTAATTACGCAGTCATTGCTGGAATGGGAACGGTGTCTCTTTTCATGAGAAAGATATTTCTTTTTAAATATTTAGAATGAATAAATTATCGAGGTTAGGTAGGTGTGGGGAAAGTCTCAATTATTTATAGGTTTTACGAAAAAGGGCTATAAGAGATGAAAAAAGACGAAGATAAGACTACGTCAAAGATAATCAGTCTAGAAATGGTGAGATTGCAAATATAAAGACGAATTGGAAAGTATAGGAGGACATGTTGCACCGACCGCGACCCCAAATAAACTTCAATAAGGACAAGAGAATCTTGAAATTGATGATTTGGAGCAGCCGTTCAGCTAAATCACAGGACCCAAGGACCGCCCCAGCCATATTATACTTCACAAGCTATGCATGATTAGACGCAGATCAATATTAAATGCGCTAATAAAAACTTTTGCGCTAAAATCCTTGCACAAAATCACATAATACTGCATATCTTTACAACAGTTGTTGATGTCATTTGAACATTTACTGCCGTAGAGGTTATGACATCACTAATGGTGTCATAAAATAGTTCGATAGAGCCCATTTTACGGTTATATACTTCTTTCAGTCGCTTTTGAATAGCTTTCGCCGAGATAGCACCTGCGCGGGTAGTACCAAACTACCGATATCTAACATTGAAGGTGTCATAACTATGTGAATTCTTTTTAATAATACAAGCCGTGACCGATGGGATTTACCGTCACTAAAAGTAACGACCATCTAAAGAAACTTTTATTCCATATTTAAACCCCTTTATGGGACGATTTTTAAAGATTCCGTTCTTAGTACTCGCTCTTATTTGGTTTTTTTTTTTATATACAAAACGGGGAAACCTTGGCGCAAATCTCACCTGATGGAAAGTGATGATTAGGCCGAAGATGGAAGCAAGTTTCACCCGGAATCCTCTTACACAGAGGAACTGGCTATCATACCTCTAACTGCCGGAACACAACAATGCTGTTAACATTGTTGCTATGGCGACAGACTTAGACATGATGGTGGTAGCTTGCCAGGCGGACTTATAACAAATCCTACCACCAACCAAACCGAGCAAAAAATTTGCCCCCGCTGGGAATCGAACCCGGGACCTCTGGGTCTGAATCAGGTGGTATAACCACTAGACCTAAATCGAATCTAGAAATTTATTTTTTACTGTGCACCCAGAATTTTAGTTGTAAAAATTAATTAATTGTGCCAGGTTTGTGAGTAGTCGCGAAATGGAAAAACAAAAAAATCAATGATCTAAAGCTATTTGCTAACCGGAACCTGTTTAACTGAGTCATGTAATATGTTTTATGGGTCTTTGCTTTGTATAGTGACCTCATGTGAAATGCTTGGTTCTTGGGTACAGAAAGTCAACAAACCAATCACTAAAAAATACTCGTACATTAGAATTATATGAAAACGAAACAGCTGTTAGATTCGATCTGCAGATATTATCGTTCGGAAATGATGGCCCGTCTCAATATCCTGGCGTACCTACGTATCGCCACAAAAGAGATAAGTAAATACAGAAGGTGGGTTCCATACATAGCCCAACATAATAAGCCTTTATTGTTCCCACTGGTGGGATGTAACTCAGCCCACTCCTGACAGACGGGCACCACACGGGCAAAGAGCGGTCTGGTAGAAGTAACATGTTTTCGAATATTTGTTTCTTCACTATGTTTTTTTTTAGGGTTCTGTACCCAAAGGGTAACAACGGGGCCACATTACTAAGACTTCGCTGTTTGTCTGTCACCAGGGTGTATCTCAAGAACCGCGATAGCTAGACAGTTGAAATTTTCACAGATGATGTATTTCTGTTGCCGCTATAACAAAAAATACTAAAAAACAGAATAAAATAAAATAAAAAAAATAAAATAAATAAAAATATGTTTATTTCTCACCACAATATTTACAGTAGGTACATGAATTAAATGTTATGAGTATAATTTATCATTGTGGGAGACTGGTGCCTGAGCTAAGCTGCAAGCCTGTGTTTCAGGACACCAGGACTCCGCCTTTTACATTAAATCAGCATTACGTAAATAACATTATTTTGGTATTGTACATTGATGGGTGAACCCAAACATAATTATTATCCAAAAGTTATAGTTAGTATGATTGTGCTTGTGTGTTTGTGAGCGTATGTGTGTCTGTGTGTGTGTGTGTGTGTGTGTGTGTTTTGCATGTAAGTGTGATGGTTTATGTGTGTGTATGTGTGTGTGTGTGTGTGTTACTGTGTGTGTATATGTGTTCGTTTATGTTTGTTACATATTATTACACCAAGGTCGCAAGTAGTTTTTCAGTGTCGTCATAGTTTATTTCTTGTAAGAAGGAAGTTATTTTAATTTTACACGTATTCTTGTTAAGATTGAATATCGGTAGCATCCAGGGATTGAATAACCGGAAAAAATATGGTACCGTAATTTAAAGGTATGACGTCATACCTTTAAATTTCGGTACCTTAAAATAAAGGTACCTTTAAATTACTATACCTTAAAATAAATGTACGTGTATAATTTCGATATTGTAATATTGAGGTATCATTACTTTTTTAAGTACCTAAATTATAAAATAAAGGTTTTCTTTATACCCTGCCGCCCGCGCCGAGGCGGCCGCAATGGTAAGGGAGTAGGTACTTGATCGAATATTTATATTCGTGCCTCGGCAGCCAGATAAAGGTGGGAGTGAAATAGCGGGTGTACCATAGCGAATTAAATTATACCAATTACCAAACAAATGTACCCAAATAGTACTATTTAATACCTACCTAGCTTTAATTGCAAAAATTGTACCACCTCAAGGACAAAATTAAGATACACCCGCCATATTGACATTAAGATGGCGGGTGTTCTGTAATATTTTATTATTTAATCATTACTCATAAAATATAATTACACCAAAAAAATGTACCTAAAAAGTACCTCAAGTAAAAAGAAACACACTCTTGATCAGTGGGATAGGTCCTGAAAAATAAAACAACCGTGTCTCGTTTAGGTACTTATGTTTTTTTTTTTTTTTTTTACTTTCTCCTTCCGTAGGCATACGAGGGGCCGAAATCAACTCGCAGAGGCCCCGTTAGAAATTTCAAATGTAATGGGGCACCAACCGGCGATTATCCCTGTATGCACTAAAAGTATTCCCAAGGACAATCCCCGGTTGGAGCAGTACTATTGCAGATTATGGAAACAAAAAATGAAACGCTATGGGTTTGGGTGGTTTAGTGGACTGATAATCGCTTATTATAGAAGAACTATTGGCCCCTGCCTGACCACTAACAATATACACGGCTTTTAAATGGCAGGGGGTGACTTGCACACTCAATGAATGGGCCCCCGAAAACGGTCGCTAGCACAAAGTGACGTAGCGCCAAGGAGGCAACACAGCCTGAGGTACTAGAGTGGAGAGGTATACCACGGCTATCAGGACAATCCCGGAAGTGCGGTCAAGATCCCTACCAGCATCTTACTGGATTATACATCCTTCTCCCGAGCACGTGTGCTCTAGCGAATCTCCACTCAGACCGGCCAATTAAGGCAAGAAAGAGGTGGGAGCTCTGTTCCTCGTCAGTTTTCACACTGGCCAGCCAATAAAGGCAAGCCGTAGATGAGGAACAAGATTTCTCCCGGGAGATAAGGTTCGTGGGGTCGCTACTGCCCAACAGTTCGCCACAAAACTGCCTTGCGGATTGTATCTCTCTTTGTCTGGCCCCTCACCTTAGGTATGACCTATGGTCCATCAGAACGCGCAAGCCCCACCACGACGTCAACGTAGAAATACTGCGGTAGGGAAGATACTACATACGGTACTTATGTTATTATTATTATGATTTATTGATCTAGGTACATATTTATATTATATTTAAGGGTATCATGAATGTAAATAACGCGTCAATGTTATGAGGTACCTCTTAATTTCATCCATACATAATGCAATTAGCGATAAGTGGATTCGGAGTTTTGGTTAAAAAATTATTAAGATCATCAAAACATTTCCATTCAGCATTACGGTGGCAATGAGCTCGATAGTGGCCAATGTTGTGGATGTCTGTAACATTGCCGCCGTGCCGGTGGTTAAAAACTCAATTGATCCAAGAACTTTGTATTTTGTATTTTTTGATGTTATTAATTTCCATAGGTATGTCTTTAAGACAAATTACATCTGTTTGATTCAGCTCAAAAGCTATTGTATAACTTAGTTTGTATTTTAATGTTCGTATGCCATTGCAGTCATTACGTCTACGTTGTACAATATTATTATCTTCATATAATATTATACACTCTGCCGATTGGTTAAGCATTGATAATTTATTTGGCAAGTTAAAATTAAGTGGCAAAATAGTAATTCTTCTTTGTAATTTGTTAATGACACAATCAGTATTCGTACATTATTCTCAGACGTACTATAGATTGCATCGATCAAAATATTATCAAAAATAAAAGATACATTGCATTCGCAAGAGATCAAAACTTTTTGATTAATAACAGTTTTGTTTAGTGTTGTTGCTAAATCAAAATTAGTAAGTGACAAAATTAAAAATTCTAATAGTAAAGTAAAAGCCACGTGGCAAATCATTAACAATGAAATGAGCAAATCGGTTAAACGAGACAATCAGATATAGATTATAGTCAGTTTGCATGCTGTGTCTATCGTATCATATTTTACACTATGCTTGTATTATATTGCTTGTGTTTTTAGTATAAACAGTGTAACAATTGTAGATAGGCCAAAAATAAATAAATAAATAAATAGACAACAACAAATTAATTAGTGAATCTGCTACCGTAGCATTTAATGAGTTTTTTCCAATAGTCCTATAACTAGAACTCGCTCCTTGAATTCGTCTCCTTCTAAAGCTGAAAACCTTTTGCATAGTAGTGTGCCTAAGTGTAATCAATTATTTAGTTTTGAGCACGTAACACCTCGTGATGTAGTTGACGTATTCAATACACTAAAATCTAAAAACACAGGTGATTTATGGGGCATTTTTATAAAACTTTTGAGTAATATAATAGACATAGTAGCCCCCTATCTTGCTGTAACTTTTAATTTATGCGTGGATTTAGGAACTTTTCCTGATCTCATGAAGAGTAGTAAAGTCATACCTTTATTTAAATCAGGTCATAAAAATTACATAGGCAACTTCCGGCCTATCTCCATCTTACCTGCATTTAGTAAAGTATTTGAAAAATTAATACTTAAGCAGTTGTTAATACATTTTAATTCACATAGACTACTTCATAATGAACAGTACGGCATTTCAAAAGGCCGTTCGACTACAGACAGATGCGGGTGTCGCTCTTCTTAAACATATATTTAACGCATAGGAGAGCTCGCAAAACGCAATTGGAGTTTTCTGTGATCTCTCTAAAGCTTTTGATTGCGTACACCATGACACAATTTTACGTAAACTACGTTATTACGGTCTCCAAAGTGAAGCTCTTAACGTAGTTGATTCATATTTACTTAATAATAGGTTCCAATGTGTTGATGTCAATGGTGTAAAATCTTCCGGGCTGCCAGTGCATTTAGGTGTGCCTCAAGGCTCAATACTGGGTCCATTCTTGTTTCTGGTGTACATAAACGATCTACCATTTTCTTAAGGGATATCTGTGAAGTACTATTGTTTGCGGATGATAACTCTCTTATCTTTAAAGTAGATAGAAATAGACAAGATTTCGAAACCGTAAACAGCGCTCTTTCAATGGTTACGGATTGGTTTACTGCAAATAATTTCTAATTAATTCTAAATGCCAAGAAAACGAAATGTATAAAGTTTGCCTTACCAAATTTTAGAAATTTAGGACCCAATGTAATCTTAAGTGAAGAGGTGCTTGAAACTGTGTACACTGCAGTATTTTTGGGCATAACTGTTGATTCCAAACTACAATGGGGCCCACATATATCAAGCCTGTCGGGAAGGTTCAGCTCTGCCGCATAACTGTTGATTCCAAACTACAATGGGGCCCACATATATCAAGCCTGTCGGGAAGGTTCAGCTCTGCCGCATACGCCGGCGCGCCGTTAGGAAAGTTAGACAATTTACTGACGATGACACAGCTCGGTCAGTCTATTTTAGTTATTTCCATAGTGTCCTACGGTTTTTTATTGTACGGTAAAGCTGCTGATATACAAAATATATTCGTCTTACAAAATCGTGCTGTGCGAGCAATATATCAGCTAGGGTAACGAGTTTTATGAAGAGAAATTTTCAAAGAGATTCGAATTTTCACGGTAGTATCTCAATTTATTTTTGCAAACATTTTATATATACATTTATACAGTAAAACGAGTGACATCCATAACTCACAAGCACAAACAACATGCTCCTTCACACCCACTTCGTAAGGTCCATGATTCATTTGTGGGGCTCGGTACCCGTTTATACAATGTATATACTTCCACTTTCTTTTCTCGATCTGCCTTTTAACTCATTTAAAGCTAAAGTAAAATCTAACCTCTGTTCGAAGGCATACTATTCTGTTAGTGATTATTTAGATGATAAGAATAGTTGTTCGCTGTGTTAAACGCAAGACTTATTAACATGTTCTTTTTCTATAAGTAGTTCGTTTATGACGGGTTATATGTATTCATATAATATTGTATTTTTTATATATATATATATTAAATTTCGTTTTTGTCTTTTTTATACTTTATTTATCTGACTATGTAGGTCAATCTTTCAACGTCAACACTTGCTTGAGTTTGTATTTTGTTTTATAGTATCATTTTTTTTGTTTTGTGTCATGTATTAGTTACTTTGCATTCTACTCATTTTATACATTCTAGTTCCTAAAACGTAACAGACAGATGTGTTGCTGGGCAGTTTGTTGGCCACTTCTTCTTCACAGCTAAAACACTAGGAAGTGGTGAAGGGC
Organism: Ceramica pisi; assembly: GCA_963859965.1. Taxonomy (NCBI): domain Eukaryota; kingdom Metazoa; phylum Arthropoda; class Insecta; order Lepidoptera; family Noctuidae; genus Ceramica; species Ceramica pisi. The sequence goes on along the minus strand of OY982540.1, from coordinate 23,864,022 downwards.
GGGCGTTTTGGGGGACTGTCTTTTGTAGAACTTGACGTTCAAAAAGTGCTGGCTCTCAGGCTAATTTGAATAATGACTTGAATTTTGGCATACGAACATTAAAATACGAACTAAGTTATACCATAGCTTTTGAGCTGAATTAAACAGATGTAATTTGGAATATGGAAATAACATCAAATAATACAAAATAAGAAGTTCTTGGATTAATTGAGTTTTTAGTTCCGGCGGCAATGTTACAGGCATCCACAACATTGGCCACTATCGAGCTCATTGTCATTGTAATGCTGAATGGAAATGTTTTGATGATCTTAATAATCTTTTAACCAAAACTCCGAATCCACTTATCGCAAATTGCATTATGTATGGACGAAATTAAGAGGTACGTAATAACATTGACGCGTTATGAACAGTCATGATTTATAATTTACTGATTAACCCTTAAATCTATACTTCTATATCTATATTTCTATACTAATATTATAAAGAGGTAAAATTTGTTTGTAAGTTTGTATGTTTGTAAGTTTGTATGTAGGGGGTAATCTCAGGAACTACTGGTCCGATTTGTAAAATTCTTTCAGTATTAGATAGCCCATGTATCGAGGAAGGACATAAGCATAATATACATAAAAACAAAAGCGATAAAACATATCATCACGCTAAGACTAAAAGGAGCCGAGCATTAATGGAATATGTGACGCAGACGAAGTTGCGTGGGTCAGCTAGTCTACACTAATATTATAAAGAGGAAAACTTTGTTCGTATGTTTGTTTGTTTGATTGTAATGAATAGGCTCAAAAACTACTGGACCGATTTTAAACATTTTTTCACCATTCGAAAGCTACATTATCCACAAGTTACATAGGCTATATTTTATTTTGGAAAAAAATAGGGTTCCGTAAGATATTTGGGTTTTTCGGGCACAAGGTGTAAAAATCAACCAGAAAAGTTTACTTGTTTTGCGTACGCTGCCTAAACTACAAAAGATAGAACCATATATTGTTCTAATTAATTGTAGATCTTATAAATATCTATAAAAAAGTCCGCGACACACTATACCTATCTATGTCGAGTGAGGCACAACAACCATTTTTTTATTTAAAAATCTTGATTTTTTTTGGACTACATTTAAACGCGTTTATTTTACTCGTGCTATTAATCCTTATCAAAATAAAGTATTTCATCACTAAGTACAGTTTATGTAGATAATATTTGGTCTTTGAATGATTAAAATCGGACGTTTGGTTTTGAAGTTATGGCGAAATTAAAATATTACGATTTCTGCTGCACGGCCCGTTGCGAAGTGGACGTCAGCAAGGCGGGGGTGCGCGTGCGGGAGGGGAGTTTAGACCTATGAGTAAGGTACCCGCGCGGCTCAGACGCGAGGTAACAGTTTTTCTGTAGTGTATTTAGTATCAGCATTGCACCCGTGCGAAGCCGGGGCGGGTCGCTAGTATAACATAAATATGTACCTAGATCAATAATTCATAATAATAATAACATAAGTACCTAAACGAGACACGGTTGTTTTATCTTTCAGGACCTATCCCACTGATCAAGTGTGCGTTTCTTTTTACTTGAGGTACTTTTTAGGTAAAATTTTTTGGTGTAATTATATTTTATGAGTAATGGATAATCAATACGGCGGGTGTATCTTAATTTCGAAATAATTTTGTTCTGAAGGTGGCACAACATTTTTAGAGCTAGGTACTAAATAGTACTATTTAGGTATATTTGTTTGGTAATTTGTATATATAAATTATTCGCTATGTTTTTGTGGTTTTGCTAATTTGCCTCCATTCATTCATTCAATTTGACGCCGTTTCCTTTGTCAACTTAATCACAAGTGTGCGTTGTTGTAACTTTACTACTAGATTGACGCCAAGATGGATAAAAGTACAAACTCATTAAGTATGTCTTAACGTTATTATACCTATAACTTTGTGTTACTTTATACTTTTTTAGAATAAGGCCAAACGAATGTTATTTTTCGAGTTGTGAAATCGTAAAGTCTCTACATTCGCTTTCATACAGAAATTCTAGTCTAGCAGTCGTCAACTCTTTGCGTCGCCGCGCTCCGTGTGGCACAAACAGAACTTTTGTATGCAATCTAATGCAGCGACAGGGACACATTTTACGGACTCACAACTCAGAATATTACCTAAATACACGCGCCCCGCGCCGTCGCGTCGCCGCCGCTTCGCGCTTGCTCTTCGTCGCATATTTTTTTTCTGTACCGAAATTATTTCGGCAAAGGTACTAGTAATTTATAGGTATAACGATACCGTAAAAAAATATATGTATAATTATTTTTTTATCGATACCACAACCGTAATTCCCAACCGTTTTGGTTCAACCTTTAAATAGAAGCTGTATCGTAATTCTATACCGGTACCATACCCTTATACCTTTACCGCTTTCAACCCCTGGTAGCATCCCGTTAATTTTATTATAAAGATAACCACCGAGATGGCAGAAGAAGCGCTTGGAAAATTGTGTCGAAAGGCGAATGTCCGGGCGATCTACGGGGTGTCCGGGCGATCTACGGGGTAAAATAAATATTTAAAGGGGCTCCCATAAATATAAAAACTTGATTTTTTTGCCGTTTCTATAGATAATGGTACAGAGCCCTTCGTGCGCGAGTACGACTCGCACTTGGCCAGTTTTTTTACTATTGATAGGCACGCGTTTAAACACTGATACAGCGGTGGCCTTATGGTAAGCGATGATGTAGTCGAAGATAGGTTACGCTTGCCTAGAAGTAACCTATTCACTCTTGACTAAAAGACTCCAAGAATAGAATACTCTTTATTATGTACACCATATAAGTTACAGAAAAAATAGATGAAGAAAACATTACATAGGGCGACACAATGGGTGGCCTTATCGCTAAGAGCGATCTTTTCAAGTCAACCAGGTTGTAGCTTTCAGGAAATCCAGACTCCGGCAGAGATTTCTACTCCTAAGCTGTACGCACTATGAATGTGTTCCTAAAACATTTTCCATATGTGTCTAAACACACTATGCCAGCTATACCTACTCAACCTGTGGCCCGGGGGCCGCATCTGGCCCGTCAAGCTTTTACGTGTGGCCCTATAGCATAGATCATTTTTGATGCTACATGTAGTCAACACAATAATGTGATATGTATCTATACTGTACTGATTTACTCCTTAAAAAGTTGACCTCAGCCATATGAAAACTGTCCTTTTGTCACAAATTTAAAAGTCTAATTCATGTAGATACTATTAAAATGTGTAGAATTTTATTTGACTGCAGGTTGTTGCGGCCCATTATGAGAATAATAGAAGCACGATGGCCCAGACAGAAGTAAGGTTGAGTAGTTCGTCATGATTACGCCTGCAATGCTATTTGAATTACTGACGACACATTATGCCGAAATTACGTTGCGTTATAGCGTACAGTCGAACTTCAGTCGGGCGTATTTTCAGCGGCCATCCAACGGCAACGTATTCTGTAGAGCACACATTATACGCGACGAAGATCCGGGGCGGGGAGCACCGGGAGGCAGGCATCACCGCGCATTTCGCTTCCGCCTGCGCACGACGCAAGTGCTATGTTGTGTCATTAAAACATAAGTACCTACACCGTGTTTGATTCAGCAAAAATAATTGCCGCGGTTGAGTGGCTACCATGTTTATGGAACCTCAAAAGTAATATCGAAACACTTTGATTTAGGATCACTTTGTTTTAGGTCTGTCTATCGGACTGTTTAGATAACACGACACAACGACACGACAGCGCTCTAGATATTGAATACACACAAAGTTGCGCAACTGAATTTCTGTCATATCAGCCGAATACGTCGGATCGTAAAATCAGCCGCAGAACTTCGGTCGCGTACCTTCGGCGTAGTGTGTTTAGACACCATAACGAGCGAAAACAGACGCACGCACGCATATTATTTATCTTTTTGAAACCAAGATATACCCTAATACCACACGGCTAGGTATATGACACTCGCGAGTGCGCTTTTACTTGCTGTAAGTAGACGTGTCAATGACTCTTAACATTGAGCCTTTTGTTAACATCTTTTTATTTAAGCTTGTGGAACGTAAAACGGTAAAAAAGTATGTGTCTATGTGTCGAAGGTATGTGCATGAGCTCTCGTTCATTGTACGGAGCTGTTCTTCTGCTTCCACCTATCCTGTGGTATCGCTGATTTAGCTCAGTAAGCTTAATTGTACGGCAGCACGTTGTTATAAATAAGCTGATTAATTAACATGTTGGAGTTATTTATGGGTCCGTTACGTGAGTTTGTTGTCGATGTTCGTCACGTTTGCTCTGTGACGCCATTTTATTTGATCGTATAACTTTATTATTGAATGTGGATATCGTTGCGATTGAGTTAAATTATTGGTGTACATTGTTGTTCGCTATAAAATGAGGGAATTTAGAAGCAATATAATCTATCTACTCGTATTCCGACTAGCCTATATTGTCCCACTGCTGGCGAAGACCTCCCTTTTTTTCCTAAGAAAAAAGGGAGGTTTTTTTCTTACATAAAGGGCATGCAGTAGTTGGCACCAACAAAATCTATTCAGATAAAATATTCTCGACGTTCAAAACATCTATTTTTACCCCTATTTTCAGACCCTAAGCCACAAGTTTCTTGATCTCTTTTAACTTAGACCACATACCACCAAGTATCGAATCAATCAAATATTCAAATGGATAAAAACCTCTGCCCGCCTCGATATTAATATTGTATCAATCAATAACACTTACGCCGATCAAGCAACACTTGTCGCGAGAGGGCACCACTCGTAATTGATTTTTAACTCGATTATCTGAACAAAGCGCGAACACTCGAACATTGAACGAATAATAGAACGGTTTCTTGACATGTTTTTCATAAAATGAGTTTTGCACAGAAGGACCAGTTTTGTACAACTGAAAAGGATTTTGTAAAAGTAAAAACTATACCATTGCCAAAACTGACAAAAACATAGACACTGTAGACCTCTTTAGTTGAATTGGCCAGTCGATAAAGTGTATTAAGTTTCATGAAAAAGATATAACACGAATCGAATACATAAGAAAAAAAAAAGAAAAAAGAAAGAGAGTCATTAGCTTTGAACCGGGCTGGGAGCCCTAATGATTAATACTAACAAGTCAAACAGTGTTTCATTTATAATGATATCAAGATGATGCCTTAGCAAGCTGGAGCATCACAGTACTGAGAGATAGCAGGAAGTTTTTGTGAGCTTCAGTCATCCGATCAGAGATACGCAATGATGGTTTGTAAAGGTATTTCAGATTACCATACATTAGGTTGAAGGGGTAAATAAGTAATGGAATGTTTCTAAATAACAGGAAGAATAAGTAAGCACCCGTGTGCGATGCAATTATCGCCGCGAAGATTGGAAGCTCACCAACCACCAACCACCAACTTTCTATTTTTTATTTACTGTTATGCTTGACTCAAAACTCCTGCATTTATTCTACATTGTGTATTACACAAGTTCCGATCCAAGTCGTCCACTAACGAAATTAATTAAACTCGCTTGCTATACGTGAATGCTAAACATTAGCCTGAACTCAAGACACGCCTATTTAGCCGATGAAGATCGACGCGACAGATTAAATTATACGCTCTGTTTATTCTATACTTTTGTTGGGGTTTGCTATTGCGCAAAGTAATTAGCTAAGTTTTCAGGAAAGCTGATTTATTTCACGAGCTGTGCCCGAGGATTTGCCTTTATTGTACCGGGTTGCTAAGTTACAAAAACGATATTGTTTACTAAGTACCTACCAACCTACGTATCGGGACAAATAAACTGACACAGGATCAAATATTTAGTCTATGGATGATTAACAACCAATAAAACTTATTTCTCTTGCGAAATCTTGGTTGTCGACAGCAAAATATTCTACAATTTACCTTAACGCAAATTAGCCGTTAGAAACGTGGAACGACCAGTCAAACCAAACATTAGCCAGCCATCAGTCTTGATGAAATAACTAGGTAACAACTTGTCGAGAAAGGTCACAGAACATACACAACAATTTCAACGACTCTTGACAAATTGAAGTGGTGCGCGACATATCAAGGACTAATTGAAGTTACTACAATAAATTGGTTAACGACCTTTTAATAAATTATTGCAATGAATACGTGACCCATGGCTGGACAGGTCAATGCTAAAATGCGTACTTACGCATTGGATTTGATATTTTCATGATAACTCTGATCTTCTTGAGATTTTAAGTTTGATTGATGTGCCTGCTTATTCAAAGTTTTAATTCAATTTGCAATTGGTGTTTTATTGTGCATTCAGCTTTAATCTTCAATTTGATAGAAAAAGAAAAGAAAATATATATATATACGGGTCGTATTCCGTCTTACAAGCGCAATTCCGTCCATAAAAAGAAAATTTCGTTCTAATACAATATAATACACATAATACTCACAAAATTTCTAGTTTCCAAATCATAGTGACCAACAAAAAGGTCAAAAGTCCCACATCGGGCGCCACTAGCACTTACACATTTTCAACAACTGTCTTATAATCCGCGACGTTGTAGCAAATAAATAGAACATTACACACATAATACTCACAAAATGACAACTACCCGCCAAAGCGCATTGAGAGGCAAAAAGGTCAAGAGTCCCACGTTGGGCGCCACTAGCGCACACGCGTCACCTAACGACGGCTCCTAAGCTCCGCAACAGAGCACACAACACTTTTATTTGCTAAATAAAACTTTATTATCCTTACTGCTGGGGAAATTGGGAGACTTTTTAATGTAGAATAACGTCCTCTCTCTGCTCAGAGGCAATTCTAAGATTGAAACTAATGTTTAACACTTTATACTCTATTTGCTAAAACATTGTAACTTTAATAATATCTGAGGGCCAATTCTACTAAATAACGTGTCATGCGAAAAACATGACATGCGAATGCGATTAGATTTTTAAGACACTGGAAAATGGTATTCTGCTAACTTTAAAATTCGTTCAATTCACAATCGCATCGCAGTATAATCACATTCTAGTCGCATAGCAGGCAAGTTTGTTTTCATTTACGAAAATAAATATGTTTTTGTGTTGGTTCAATACATGCAGACGATAATAAGCAATAATTGTGATAATTTCCATTTTAGTAACGTAATTTTTTATATTACATTGAAGTCCAGTTTATCGAGCTAAGTTAAATTCATATTCACAATATTTTCGTTTTCCGATTATAATACATTTACACGACTTTCAAAGCAAACAATATTTGATTGGAAATATACCTCAATTGGAACGTACTTGTAAATGCGGCGCGCAGGCGTGGAGCGGATGATTTAAGACGTCAAAAAGAGACGTCATGAATGCTAGTCAAAATATTATATTTTATTAAAAACTCTAATTTTCTGCTGAATTGTATTTTGTATGGATGTATTGCATTATCAAAAGATGAAAGAGCTTTTTTTGAAGTACTAGCCATCACAGCACCTATCACCGCGAGCGTCTTTATTATACCCATGGGTTGCTTCATTTGGTATTCTGGAATAGAATCTGAGTATTTAGGGTAAATAGATACTCTCGGAACCTTTGTAAAAACTGTGTTTGTGTTTAAAGTGAAAGGATAACAGTGAAAATCATAAGAACTGATTGTGCCGTTATGATCAGGCGGTCTTTCGTACTGCAATGAACCTAATCTACTCAGCTCGTTTGCTGATCACAACAGCAGTTTCATCGATACCCTGGCCCTACTGGCTGAAGCTTAACAGTGGATTTACAGACTTGGCCGACTGTTCGGTACTGCAATGTTATATTGTTAATTATAATTTACTACAATTCTAGTTTTTGCTAAAGTATCATACAAATAAAAACATTGATTTAAGTTATCTTTTTATTTCCTTTTTGCATTATAAAGTCTTACATAGAAAGTCTAAGTTGCCACTTGGCTACTACAGAAAGAAATTTAAAGTCGTAAATAATCTTATCTATACTTCTATACTAATACTGTAATCTTTACTATTAGAAAGATATCATTTGTTTGTAAGTTTGTATGTAGGGGGTTATCTCAGGAACTACTGGTCCGATTTGAAAATTCTTTCAGTATTAGGTAGCCCATGTATCGAGGAAGGATTAAGGGCTCGTACACAAAACTGCGATGCGATGCGAATTCGCAACGCAGAAAAGAGGGATGTCGCACATTAACGTAGAGGGAGCTCGCACATTTTTGCGATGCGACGTCGCATCGCAGTTTTGTGTACGAGCCCATAGGCTATAATATATCATCACGCTAAGACTAAAAGGAGCCGAACATTAATGGAAAATGTGACGCAGACGAAGTTGCGTGGGTCAGCTAGTTATTCATATTTGCACTAAAGCCACTTCAGAACTTTTAAAAGGTAAGAAGGTATTAACAAAGTCTATACCTAACATTGATACCTATTGTGAATGCAAATATGTACATGGACGTATGATGTTTTAAATATTGCTTGAAAAGACAGAAACAAACGTAAAAATAAAACAAAAATTGAAGAAAAGAAGTGGTATGGAAAGGCAAGGAGCTTCACGGGCGCTTCTATCGGGCTCTTCATGGGTCCGATGTAGATTTTGCAGCGTCCGTGGCTTGGCTACGCTTCAGTGATCTCTTCGGAGAAACTGAAGGTTTTGTCTGTGCGATTATGGACGAAGTCATCTTGACGAATAACTACCGGAGACATATTATGAAGGATGGGACGGTGGACGTGTGTCGGGCATGCCACCGTCCGGGTGAGTCCATCAGACATATTATCTCTGGTTGTTCTCGTCTGGCTAACGGCGAGTACTTGCACCGACATAACCAAGTGGCCAGGATCATCTATCAGCAACTTGCTTTGAAATACAAACTTGTGGACTCTGAGGTACCGTATTACAAGTACGTGCCCAACCCAGTTCTTGAAAATGACCATGTCACGTTGTACTGGGATCGGTCTATCATCACTGACAGGACTATTGTTGCCAATAAGCCTGACATAGTGGTGATAGACCGATTAGCGCGCCGCACAATGATAATCGATGTTACCATTCTGCATGACGAGAATCTCGTGAAAGCTGAGAAAGAGAAGCAAATCAAGTATCTCGACTTAGCACACGAGGTTGTCGACATGTGGAATGTGGACTCGGCTGTCATTGTGCCGATTGTCGTTACGGCTAATGGCCTGATGGCCAAAAGCTTCGACGACCACCTGTCGAAGCTGGGATTACACAGTTGGGTAAAGGGCCTGATACAGAAGGCAGTACTCCTCGATACGGCTCGTATTTTGAGGAGGTTCCTTTCTCTGGAGCCCTAACCACCGGTAGCTTGGACCCTGCTCCCGACACCGGCGGACTACTATTTTTTGTATTTTTTAATGTATTTTTTAATGTTTTTTAAAGATATATTTAAAAATGTAATCAATAAGTATTTAAAAATGAATAAACAAAAATTACAACTTAAGTTTGAAGTAGTTTGAACTTAAGTAGGTACAACAAAATATAAGCACGTAGGCTTAGAATAATAACGCATAGAAGCCGCGTCTAGAACAAAACCCGAGCAAAATCGTGTGTCCACTTCATTTTCTTTGTGTGCGTGAGCCGAATGTGTCTACGTTCCTCTAACGCACACAGATATAACTTTCAGTGATACCATTACTAAGCCGTTACCCACAAAATATGGGAAGACGCATTACTATTTTGCTATCAAGGCAAGTATTTTATGTTGTTGGGAACTGGAAAAGGTAAACATGATTTTTCATGTAATATGACATATTTTTTCAGAAGGTATAATTCAATTTATTTCAAAATAAAAGGAAATAAATCGCATAAAGAATGAGATATTGTTCAATGCGTTTAGAATGCTTGATGGGTTATAATTATAAACAATGTTAAAACATCGGGTTTGATATGAATTAACAGTAAGTATTGTATTTTAAAATTACAAAAATGAAAAACATGAATGAAAGCAATGTGGGTATTTTTTCCTCACAAATAGCAACACTGTGTTATGACAAGTTAGGTTATTAGAATTTTGTTTTATTTATCGATTTACGTAAAAATAGTGCATAGAATGTGAGTACTTATTTGTGAAATGTTATTTTATCACATTTTTTTATTTTCCTGATGTGCTATAACATCCTTTCACGCAACAAACTGTCATTTTTAATTATTTACTCGCGAGCTGTGTTCGACGGAACGTGACATTGAGTACTGACGGCCTGGTGGCTAAGTTTGACGGATTAGGCTAAGTTTTAGTTGCCTCACTTTTTGCACTCGTACTAGGTTTCTATGCGTTATTATTCTAAGCACGTAGGCTAATTCTTTGGTTGACGTTAGTGTAAAATATACGTTCTAGTTGGTAACCTTTAGTACAAATACATACGTTTAATATCATGTCACAGCCAAAAAGTAAAATCCGATTTATACATGCATACAGACTATCTGGTCTATAAAATGGAGACGGTAAACGGTCTTAAACAGTTTTATTGAAGGCGGATCAGCTTCCAGCCAGATTATCACGTCCTTTAATGAGAAAGCAAATATGTAAGCAATTTAGCTTGTCTTGAACCGCCTTTGTAAATCCGTGGTAAATCCGATACATTTAAATTGTCGTTGTCTACCATAACAACAAAATGTTTAATATTGAGCGCAAAAGATTAATATTGACCCGTTAAGGCGTCGACCTAATAGGTACAAAGCGCTTATACCTACACGATCGTCTCGTTAATTTTTGCGACAATCCCTATCGCGGCAAAGCAAACGCACCATCAGAGGACGCCATGTAGTATTTCCGAAGATTATTCGTACCAAGACGACGCCTTAGCGATTCGAACAGAAAGTAGGTGTTTATTAAAAAAAATGTATCATTGAAATTAAACTACGTATTGAATTTGGAGCTATGTAATTTCCATGTATGTAGGTACTATCTTTTTTTATTTAAGATGGGTTTGCTCTTGACTCTAGTCGGATTAGTGAAAAACCGTGGTAAAAGAACTCATTTTAGAAGTCAATGAGTTCATCCTACAGTCGGTACAAATTATACCTACTGAGTGATAAGCATGAGCCACCGTAGAAAATATTGAATGAAGATCCGGCTAAACATGAATTAACACTGTACTTAATACAAAACTGCGCCGATTTTAAGTGGAACAGCTAGCTATGTAAAGCGGCGTACTCTATTTTATATTTGACTGCGACACATCATGCACCCACGTCATTATTGACTCTGTTAGACTGCTAAATGAAACCCCGAAAATAACTTTGAGTGTAGGTATAGCTTTTTTAATATGAAGTAGTTTTTTTAACAAAGATGACCAAAGTAACTAACATTTTGCAATAAAGTTGTAAATGAAAATATTACTTTATTAAAAAACCAGCAACACAATAAAACTCCTTCGAATATAATGCAGAAAAGTCACAAATGAACGCAGCTTGTTGCTATTCATCTGCTAGTAGGCGTCAGTATTATTTAAATCTTCTTCCTATTTTTTGCGTGTAACAGTAAAAAACGAAACAGCCACGTGAGAGTCGGACCACAAATGAAGAGTTCCAAGAGTTATAGCAGTAATAGAAATATAAAATCTGTGAAAATTTAAACTTTTTAACTGAATTCTTATTTAGGACCTTGAGATACAGCCCGCTGACAGACAGACAGACGGACAGACAGTGGAGGCTAGTGATAGTTCCGTTGGTTACCTTTTGCGTACAGAACTCTAAAACATTCATCGATTCAGCCATCCGTACTTCCTAACCTTCACGTTTATAATAATACTTATACCTAAAGGAGATCAGCAGATCCAGGCCCTGATAGACAAAGTATTGTACCATTTGAAAAAATATATAAATAATTTTAAGCCCTACTCTGATTTAACATTTCCGAAAAGAACCTAGGAAAAAGGAATTAAAAAAAAAAAGTCAATTAATGTATTCCTCGCGTTGCAGTTGTTTAAATACAACTGATGTTGCCATATTCTGCTATTTTAAAATAAAAATGTTTGTATTGTATTTTAATATTCGATTTAAATATTTCTTTTCACTTAAAAAAAGTATTATACGAGTTTATTGCGAAACGATGATTAAAGATGGAGTATTTTATTCGTTGTTGTTATGTTATTTTTTTGATTTTAGAAAAATCGATTTGCATTTTTGTGAACTGCAACACTCGATACGGCTGTCACTTGTCGACAATCGGTTGTCAACAACAGATTGCCGGCATAACGTTTCGCGCTCGTGTTGCTCGGACTTACTTTTTATGTTTATTTTGTGTGCCACATATAATTACCGACCCTTGCTGTGTTTTTGGACAATTGTTACTGCCTTTGTGACCGACCCTATTTCGTTCTTGGACCCCGTTTCTTCCAGACCTATTGACCTTAGCACGCATTTTGGACTCCGAATTTGCCTTTTGATATTGTTACCTGTTCTTTACGATGGATAACCTCCGCTGTATTAATTGTGGCATATCAACTGCTCGCATGAGAAGAAACCTGCTGAACTCAATCGATATACTCTCAGTCATTAGAGAATGGATATCTCCACGACAAGTAAGTGTTATTTTAATAATTGGAAGGGTTATTTTAATTATTAGACTTATACAATCATTGCAAGATTGGGCTAAAATGACATAAGTACTGGTTTCTTTAATTGTAAAACATGCTTGCATTCTTAACAAACAAATACAAGTAAAAAACACACCACCATATTATATGCACCTGCATATGCAGGTGCTTCTTTGGAACCAAAGATATGTAGCAATTAGGTATTTGTATATTTATATTTAATCTATATTTCAGGTCACTCCATCGGACCATGTGTGCGACTCTTGCTGGATGGTAGCTACACAATCATTGCCAGGAACTAGTGTTGATTCCAGTATTGGATCTAACTCGAATGTTGGCCATCGTCATGTTTGCATTAATTGTGGAAGATCTTTACTGCGCATTCGATTCCATACACTGACCCAACATTCTCAGCGTGAAAGCCATATTTTTGATGTTATATCAGAATGGATTCAACCTCGACAAGTAAGTACTTTATAATCTGACAGTAGTATATAGCTATTAAAATAACAATAAAAAAGTTTGTAGTCCTGGCTTGTTATGTACGGTGTTATTACTCCTCATATAAATGAATCACATTCAATTTTTTTTTCTAGAATAATATGTTCCACTGAAATAAGTATGATTGATTTTCAAAATAGTCATTTTGTTTGCATAGTGTTACTGCGCCCCATATAAAAAAGTTCATTTCTTTTCTAGTGTAATCGCTGATTCTAGAATTTTTCTGAGTTTGTGTTAGGATTTTTGATAGAATATATAATAAAATATTTTTCTTTTTATAGGTAAGTGCTACAAGCTCTATTTGTCATCCATGCTGGCAACGTGCTGACCGAGCTCCACATGTAGTCAGAACATCAAGAGAGTCCAACGACGATCCTATTCCTGAGCCTGCTATTGAGGAACCACCAAATGTTCGAGATCAGATAATGATGCCATTGTATGCAAGAGCTGCAGAGTCACAAAATCGTTGCTTTGTCTCGGGCTGCCATCGCACTGAACGTCTTACCATACCATTGTCTTTAAGACAATTTCTACTAAAAAACTACAATTTTTATGTCCCTAACAATAACCGTGTATGTTCTAGACATATAAGTCAAGGTTCATGGGATTTTTTGAATAATCCTCCATACAATAGTAACCACATGTTTACTGCTTTGCAAATACAGGACTTGGTGACATTAAATACAAGTCCTGTAAGTATAGATTTTAAAAATATTCAGAATATGCCAGACCATTTAGTTCACTATTGGTTTGGTCGAACTAAACAGCAATTTGCTGAAATTCTTAATGAAGTACCTCGGCTCTCACAAATGCATAATGGATCACTTGCCCTAGCAGCATATTTAATTAAATTAAGAACAGGGGACTCATATGAAAGAATCTCTTCCTTAATTCAAATACCAACTAGAACAACATCGACTTTAATATCACGGGCTAGAGATTTGCTTATACAGGACTATGTCCCTATGCACTTAGGTTTAAGTCACACCAACAGGGAACAGATTACACGGAGAAACCTTTCTATACCCAATGGGATTTATGGAGATAACAATAGAACCAGAGCAATTGTGATAGCCGATGGTACTTATGTATATGTACAAAAAAGTACCAATTACTTGTATCAAAAAAACACTTATTCGTTACACAAGTATCGAAACCTAGTAAAAATGTTTATAATTGTCAGTACAGACGGTTATATTATTGAAGTGCTTGGTCCCTATCCAGCAACAACATCAGATGCTGAAATAATGTTGAAAGAATTTCGTGATGAAAATCAACCTTTAAGAAGATTTTTTGCGCCAAATGATGTTTTTATACTGGATAGGGGCTTTAGAGATTCTCTGTCATTACTCAACGATTGTGGGTATCGTGCTTATACACCAGCTACAGTTCAAGAGGGTGAAACACAACTGTCTACATTGGAGGCTAATCGTTCCAGGGCAGTGACAATATGTCGTTGGGTCATAGAAGTGATTAATGGTAGGTTTAAACGAGACTATAAGATTTTTCGTCAAGAATATTTTAATGCCGCATCTCGCAATTTGATGAAAGATTTTTCTGTGGCTGCTGCCTTAATTAATGCCTTTCACCCTCTTATCGAAGACAGGAATGATGCTGGGGAAATCCTTAGTATTATAAATCAGAAAATGTACTCTGATAACAATTTAAGTACTCTTGTTATTAGTAATAACTTAAACAGAAGACGAACGAATTTCCAAAGAATAAATGTTGAAGATAATAATGTCAGTGATTTTCCCCGGCTCACCTACAATGAGCTGATATTGGTATGTTTAGGCACGTACCAAATAAAACAGGCACGTTCCTATTACGGCGAGCATATAAGGGCCAATGGATCATACACAATCGAAGTATGCAGAGAGGTTGACAGCAGTTTACTGACAGAGCTGTCGACTGAAAATAGTGTTTGGCTGCTAAGAGGCAAAATTCAATCGCGCCATATAGGCCGTAAAATATATTTTGTTTATATTTTGGTCGACGGCTCTCTTAACGGTAGGGACGCAATATTGCAACACTATTGCAATTGCAATGTGGGCAAGAGAACAGTAGGCTGCTGTGCACATATTTTATCCATAATATGGTACTTAGGGTGGGCTAGGTACCAGGACAATGTTGTACCTCCCGCCCAGCATCTCGATAATATATTAATCACTTATGATGATGTGGAAAGCAATTAATAAAATATTTTCTGTAAACTTGAATTCGTATTATTTCTTTTAAATCCCTGATCATGCACAGCTAAGGAATATAAATTCAACATTCTGTAAGTAAGTTTCACCTCATATTACAAAGATAGAGCCTGGCAAAGTACTTTTAATGTTTCTCTAAAACCCACAACCTAATAAAAGAGCGGTAACAATATGATAATGGGGTTTATTGACTACGGTCTGAAATAAAGTTTTTTTTTTTTCATTTTCACATCCCATGTTATTTCGAAAAACTAATTGCACAGGGCTATAGACTAATATTACCCCTTTAAAACCCAAATTATTTCATTTTTGTTTATTGAGGCCTAATTTATTAGGACTGTTTGCCGATCTCCTTTGAAGAAGGATTACCAGTAGAATATTATACACACACCCTACCACATGCTACGACTAGATTGAAAGACTTCATCCATTCAAAATCAAAAGAATTTAATCTAGACTTTTTGAGTGATTTATTTTTAGTTTAGCTGCGTTCCTCCTATGGTTCTCAGTTTTTAGTAAGGTTTCTTTAAGACTGCCTTAATTTAGAATCAGTCATTCTAACGTAAGATAATCGACAGATCGAGAGATCTAGGCACACGTATGTAGGAATGGATTTATATTTTAATTTACTTATCTCTTATATAAGCAATGTAAAATAAATAAATAAATAAATAAAATAAATATCCTTTGACATTTCACACAACGCCATATAGTCCCAAGCTAAGCAACCTAATGCTTGTGTTATGGTAACGAGATGGCTGATAAACTACTTATATACATTTTTTTTTTTTTGTAAATACATACATATTATAGATAGAAAAACACCCAGACTCGGAACAAATACTTGTAGGTCGTACAAATATTTGTTCCGTGCGGGAATCGAACCCGGGACATGCTGCGCAGCAGTCAATCGCTCAACCACTGCGCCAACCGTGTCGTCAAATGTTAGGTACTTGCTAATTTTCGACCAAAATGTCCTAAGAACTAAACGACTGGAGAATAAAGTGACCACCAAAATTGAACACCTATCTTTTATTTAGAAATCTTTTCACAGAAAAATAAAATACTCATTTGGTTTTAATGTCTTGCTATATGCTTTCCATCAGTTGTTCTTATGATGCAGAAATAAACTCGTATCTTATTATACCAAAGGAACTCCAAAAAGTAAAGTATCTGAAAGGAAGAAAAGAGTATTAAGTATTAAGTACTTGACTAATATTATCGTTAAAAGTTCTCTCTTCTAGCCTTTTCCCGGACCTCCTCTTAAAACGACTTCTCTGACAAATCACAGAGAATTTCGCTTATGTTTTGACCACACATTGATGTCTGTTTTATCCTGCTACATAGGTATGAATCTGAAGGAACCGAGTTTTGTTCCTCTATGTTACTAGTCTAGCATTGAAGGAGCTATCAATTCGCGGTGATAAAGAAGCTTAGGATATAGGTACATTGTTGCCTTATTTCTGAATTATAATAAGTATGCGCTTAGTAGACCAACCTTGCTGCAACAATCAGTCCAGTCCTTAGCGTAACCTTTTGGATAAACGGCTCCATTTTGGTAAAACTTAGTGAGTCTGTTATCTTTTTCAAACGCAAGGCCGCTTTTGAAATATACGTCAATTGTGAGGCACCTTATCCGACAATACTGAGAACAGCTTCTGCTGCTCGCTCTACGTCGTATCACCACCAATTCATCGTCTTCACAGAGCCCGATGAATAAAAATTCCTCCACAGGCTGAACCAACACGTTTTATATTATTTCACCACACAAACACAGAACTATGTATTGTAGCTTTACTGCACAAAGCTCTGCTTAATAAATCTTGGATTTCATGATGTTTTTAAGGATTAAATAGAGAAAAAATAAAAAATTTGAATCTGCAAAAGCTAAAATTTTCCTTCAACTTTCGATCTCAAAATAATTCCATGGTTACGTCAGTTTTGACGTTGTTATATTTAGCAAAATACCGTTTTTGTCTCATTTTCAAATGTCGTTCAACTTTAAAAATAGCAGAATACCGTTCCAGTACATTTTTTTGTAAAATTCAATTCGCAATATAATCGCATGAAACTTCAACTTTGGTTGTCCTTTTAAGTTTAGCAGAATACCTTTTTTGACATTTTGGCATTGAGATGCGAATGCGACTTGAATTTGACCGTTTTTAAATTAGTAGAATTGGCCCCCTGGACTGAAAATCTACACTTAATCTAAAGATTCTAAAAGTTTAGTCGTTAATCGTTTCCGGATTAACAAAAATATTCCAGCTCAAGCACTTTTCTTTTTACCCAACACCTAAGTTATATATTACCGAACAATATTGAAGCTAACATATCAAGGCCGTTCTCAGTACCAACCCAAAAAAGTGAAACATTTTTTACGTAACCCAATTTTGTCGATATATTCCTTTCGTACATACAGGCTTTCTCGCCCAGAATTTAAAGCTAAACGTTCGAATCTTTCCATCTACCGTCAAAATAACTAGAAATTTACGTCTACTCTCATTTTCATGCAACGTCTGACCTTGGTTTGCATGTACAGGGCGCATGTGTTATGGTTATGGAGCGCACATTAGTGATGGCTGAGCTGCGCGGAGCGACGGATAGCGCAAAGTCGCGAGTACATTATTCAACCTGCTATGCACTATGTATTCTGGTTTAAAAGTTGGAACTAAGTGACAGAGCTGCTACAAGCAGTTCGGAACATGTTGTAGAGGAGATTAACTTTTTTTACTGGAAAGATGAGATTAGCTGACTTTAAGGACAGGAGAAACTTTTGCGGACAAATTGTGGTCAGCAATGGCGTTTAAAACGGGAGGCGGGCAAAATAGTGAAGATTATAGGGCGAAATATATATCATGCTCCGTAGTTAGAAAGTTAAACATTGCATTGTAATACATGTAGGTACTACATTCTGCCATCAAAACACTGAGTGCTGGTTTTATTCGCTATTTGTGAATCATAAATGTAGCTTGATTAAAATTAACACTGCGAGTATTTCGGGTAAAGCCGGGCTATGATGAATTACATCAAATAATCTCGGGCTTAGCTCCCTGTTAATGATACGTTTTAATGTGAACCGTGCGAATATGTTTATCTGGATCTTGATTATGTATGCTAATCCTTTGTCGTCTATTATCAAACCGTACTTACTCTTAATAACAAATTCCAAGATGGCGTTTGACAGCAAATATTTTAAAGTGGTGTCAAAATTTTAACATTGCTTTTCAAGTTTATTTAAACCAGATTCAGCTGAATACCAGTATTTTACGTGGAGCGGCTGCCTACCAGACCTCCAAAACCCATTAACTGGGTAACACGGTACTCCTTGGCAAGACTGGTGTCAGATGTTCAGGCTTCTGACTATCCGTAACGACTGCCAAAGATCTCCAAATGACAGCCGGGACCAACAGCTTAACGTGCTTTCCGAGGCACGGAGGAAACTCGGTATGTTAAGATGGTCACCCATTTACAGACCAACCTCGGCAAGCGTTGCTTAACCTTGAAGATCGACCTGTGCGGCTGTTATTATTTAGCCACGAGTTCCTCCTTCTCCTCGATTATATCAATACGTTACCATTTATTTCCCTACCATCGTTAAGCCCAGTCTACACTATTTTCATGGAATACAGTCTTCCCAAACACAGCAATGAGTCTTCCTGTCAGTTCAGCTGCAAGCCTGCACCGCGCAGCCGATCGATCAATATCCAATATCCGAAACGAAACACACACGAATACATAGCGGAACTGTAGGCTTGGATTAATGAAATATAGGCACACACGGCATATTTGATGAAACGGGGTTTGAGTTGTAACTCTGTTTATGATGCAGGATTTATTTATTTCAATTCAGAAACGTTCCAGCCCAGCCGTTTTCTCAATGATTCGAAATATTCTCCTAATATTGATAGATTTATTCCTACATATTGTGAAGGGCTAAAAGGGCGACATTGAAAATTGTGCATACGTTATCGATGTATGCTTGTCAAAAGTAAAAACTTCATTTTCGTCGCCTTTTACACCTTTAAAATATGTAAAAAGGATTGAATAATATACTTCTTTGCAAAAAAAGTAATCTATTTAAGAGTTTCACCACAATAGTGGAGCGAAGTTGTGATGATTGTATAAAAGTAGGTATCCAGGGACAGCCGAGGTTGTACTGTCGACTTAATTCAACCATTACGGGAGAGTTAGGTCTTATTTAAATATTTTTGGAGTTTTAAGAGATCGTACACTTTTGTGATTTGATATTCAGGTGCAGGGTTGTTGAGGAAAGCTGTATTAAGATTTAAGATATTCTGCAAAAGCAATGTGTGCAAACTCACGTCCATTAGGCGAAGTTTTAAACATTAAATGCATGAGAAGTAACGTCGTTTTTTAAGATCCGAGCAACTTAGTGTACAATGAAGATAATTTTTTAGTCTAGCTGCACACATGTGCACAAAGCTGAAAACAAAATGTCGTCGGTTCCTCCTCGTTATTCCTTTGCCTCGTCGCGCCGAGCAGCGTCTGAATAATGCATGTCGCTTGCTGGCCCACGTGTTCGACAATTGCCGCGCCGTTGCCGATTGCATGCTTGCGTACTGCATACAACATGTATCTAGTCACATGCTTTTGGCAATGCATTATACACGTTTTGAACAGCTGGAGGAGATTGGAACCTTGACCAATCATAAAACTGAAAGCGATCGATTTTATTGTGCAGTTCTATCCAACTATAAAACAAACATTTGAAAGGTAAACAGTTTTGTTTGAGTCTCATATGATGTTCTATTTCTTGTAGCAAGAGATATCTTGTGACAGGGCTGACTTGAGAGTCGATCCGTCTGATGCATTACCTGCTTATGGGAGGTCCGATGGGATCTGGTGATTGAGTTAGGAGTGCAGAGTGACCGAGTTACGCTATAACATGATTGCATGCTCCACTGAGCATGAGAGCTTCTCAGATTAATTACGCGATATCTCGCTTCAATCACTCAATCAATCAGCTCTGCCTGCCTCAGCATCTAGCTGAACATATGCAGTTAATACAAGTAAACAAATAAGCTGACTATCATCGTACTCATTAGTTTCTCAACACCCTTTCGCAATATTAACGTTTTCATAAACACATTATTGGCACGAGATTCCATAATATTATCACTTTCTAAAATGCTTTAAGTGATCATTGTCGAATTGGCAAATAGTCAACACGTAAACATTTGTTTTGGCCGGCTTGCACTAACAATCTGTCACTATGGTGTGATTGCAGCGCTTAGGTTCCATATTTTTGTCACAGAGTAGAAAGATTACGGGATAATGGCTCAATTTATTTTCTGTATGAAGCAGTAAGGCGACGGAATGGGTCCCCTTGGCGTTGTTACACGAGACGGCATTAAGATACTGGTACTTCTGACAATAAGCTTTCGGAAAAAGTGTAAATAAAATATGTATTTTGTTTTTATTTACCGTTCTTTTTCAAAGCGAAAATGTTTCAGTTTAACTATTCTCATGACTATCGTGTTGATACATTTTAGTCTAATATAGTAAGAACAGACATAGTGCATACAGACATGCATGGCATCGTGAAAATGTATTTTAAAAGTAAGAATATCGTATTGAATAGTAAGTGGAATCTCAGGCATATATTGTCTGGTATTCGTATGTGTAGATGTCTGGTAGATAACGCGAACAGTAATCAGACCTTCTTTGTAAAAGTACTCATCCATAGAATAAACAACACTGCGCAAGAGCCGATATTCGTTTTTTACAATAAATGATAGGTTTCAACATGTTTCCATCAAAATGTAATGTTGCAAATAGCAAGGACCTCTTTCCAATGACAATAATGTAAGCAGTTCTTAAGAAGTGCAATAGTACATAGGTACTTAATTTGAGGTTGTCACAAACTCAGCTGTGCTCAAGAACAAGCAAGCGAACGTCAGCAACTCGCGTGTAACCTACTTCAATTTATTTTATAAATAGTATACACTTGAATAAACCGCTTACAGTCCTATTAAAATATAATTAGTTTCAATGAAAAGAAAATTGCTTATTTGAGTAAAAAAGTAAATGTACTTGCTGTTACTTAATAAAAATCCCTATTTATGTAAATCTAGATTGTAGATTAATGAAAAGCCTGAGATAGACAAAGCCTGTGACCTGGAAAAGCGTCTTGAACAAAATTAGCCAATTCCTTTGGTAATATTTTACAAGTTTTCAGACCGTAACATGGAAAGTGATGGTTTAGAATTTTGGACTTTAGTTTTTCGAGGTGTCATACTAGTTTAGGTCAAACGTCAGAGTGTTTTAAGGCGATCTGACGGTATGTCTAAACTAGTTTAAAAGTTATAGTTTAATGGAATTTCAGCGTTCTGATTCGCTTTCATCAGTTCCACGATTATCTGCGAGAATCAGCAAGAATTTGCGGGTGGTGCCCTCAAACATACGAGCCAAAATCACATCTACATAATCATAGTCTTAAGACCTCTATAACACATTTTCCATTTTCTCTTATACGAGATTCCATAACCCGGTGTAATCCCAAGCAAATCACAGTCAAACAGCCTCCCATTGGCTTCCCCCATTTATTATTCCAGGTTGGCTCAACAAAGTCTCCGTACTCTTGGCGTTCCCAAAACGTTTCAATTCACTTAATTGAACGTACGGAACCATTACACGAAACATCGAAGGGGGAATTGTCACAACAAAGACGTGGACAAAAAGGATCACTACTGCCAAAGCGTATCAAGGACAAGGGTCCTTAGACAAAGTAACATCACTTCGTACCGAAACGATATCTAAATTCGTCATCGTCTCTGAGATAACGACAAACATTTCATAGCCAATGTAACACTATGGTCGCGATCGTTGTGTCGAAGTCTTTGTTCGATAAAAAACGAAAATATTGTACTCTAGGGCGGGACTCCCATAGAAAAAACCGATGTATGAAACGTAATACAGTCAAAGTATTAGATTATATAAGAATAATAAGACAGTGAGTGTTGCGTTTAACTGTTTTTAAGTTATAATAAAAACGATATTTTTACAGTGGTAAGTGAATAGTGTTATTTATTACTTTTAGATTGTCGGAAAAACTTAATGATAATTAAAATAGACTCATTTCTAAAAGTGACTGGTGTTCAAACGATAATGGAGTAGGTATTTTTTAATTTTGAGTGATAAAACATGGAATCAAGAGTGCGAGAAACGTAAGTAAATCCAAGTTTTATTCATGAGTACCTATGTATTGTAAACAATGACGCGATCTTAACAATGAAGTAGTAATATATTGAATCTTTGTTTGTTTATGTTACAGTCATGGTGACCTGGCGAGGCCTCTTGCTGGATCACAAGGTCGGGTACGGTCAGACCGACTGTGGACTGAACTCCCAGGCGTTCTCATTGTGTGCAGCCCACAATAAACGTAGAGAATGCATTTTATAATCTATTTGATCTGCAGTAATGCCTCTAACACAGAATAAATACTAAGAGTATGTCATCAAACAATGTCAAAAATCAGCTGCCGAATGAAATCCGGCCTTATTGTTTCGATAACTACAACGTTTTAACATTCGTTTCGTTATCTTTTTTGGCGATCACGATCGAGGCGAAGGCGAACACTGAAAGCGCTGCTTGTCTACGCATTTGTATGGGATAAACACGATAACGATTCGTTACTTTATGGATTCGTTATGAAATATAACATTGTCTACCAAATTGCGATAACGATGTCGATTGACCACGTGACTTAACGCGGCTTATGTCAATCCCATACATTTTAGTCTTTTCTAACTTCGTTATCGTTTTTAAATTGTTACTTTGTCTAAGCCCCCTGGTCAAATGAGCTAATGCGACAAAATTAGACGCCAAAGTGTAGGAAAGGGGGCATCTTGTAGCCTGCCTTTTTTATTGTCTGAATGACTTTGCTGTTGTAATTTCATCAAGCTGTGAACTGCGATACCTAGACTGTATTAACTCTTCTATGTAGATAGCGACCACCTCTCCTTAAGCTTTAATAGTGGTACTTTTGCTTTTCTCTTCCATGTAGTTTTATGCAATCGTCAGCAGTTAATGCCTGGAAGCAATTACTGTTTCGGGGGTCCGCCCTCCCGTGATCGAGGATAAAAAATGTACTCAACCCAATGGAAATCTAGTCAATTTTAGTAATTGGTATGTGTTCCTTTGGCAAGGGAATTGTAATGGAGTTCTAATCAGCACCATGGATTTAACCTTCAAGGTAGGTTTAACAGTGATTTGTTGTACACAGAGCCACGTGAGCGGTGTTGTACTTATTAGCATTTTAATTATTGTGATCAAGCAGATATGCTGATTTGAACACAAGGAAGAATTCACAGCAATTTTTAGTACATAACACTTGTTTCTAGGTAGCAAAGGAGCAGTAAAACAACCAGCTAGTCTCTATGAGCAATCACTCATCAAAACAAAATGCCAAGTCTAAGGCTGTCAACGACTGTGGATTGCGTGATTACGATAACACCTGGAACATGGAACCTACAATTTGTCAGTTCAAGTGCAAAGCTTAAACCGATGCAGGTCAAGGACGGCCTCGGCACGTGCTACGTTGTATTGGATAACTAGCTACGTTTTCAGGATATTTTTAGCCAGAGGGCAAAATGTATTTAAGAAAATGTAGACAAAGATGTCGTTGGAAACACAAATAGAGATGCAACGTAAACAGTTGCAAGGAGCAAAAATGAATTATCCAAAAATTGTAAAACAAAAAAAAAGCTTTGCCGCTTTCATTTTTGTGGAGGATGAGTTTATAATGAGGGAGTACGAATTCAAAAGCGAGGTGCAAAATGTATTACAATGTAGCGCGAAGATAAAGAGATGACCGGAACGGCTACTACACTGCAGTCATACAAATTTATATAAAATTTTAGCGAAGTAGAAATTAACGGTATCAGTATTATAGTTGAATAAGATGGCAATGAAAAGAAAAACGCTTAACGTATTAGAAAACGCTAAAACTTTTCAATTTAAGACCATTTTCTACATCGTTCAATGTCACACTGAGGCACGTGTAGGATTACGGAGATGCTGCGTCCGCATCCAAGTGCAAAAGAATGGGTTCTACGGGCAGAAGCGTATGGTGCTTAACATAATAACACCGTTTGTCAAGTACATATCTACTTAGATTAACGGCGAATTTGTGAGCATTTAAACACCGATTTGTTAGCTATTTTTTGCTAATTTTGGTTGTGCCCTTTATGATCTAAAGTAATAAAATATTTTTTTACTATTATTTTTTTGTTTTCAAGAGAATTTTGTGAACATGTGGAAGGGTAATCTTCGGAACCACTACACCTATTTGAATAAATATCTCACCATTTGAAGGTTTCATTGTTCCAGATGGACATAGGCTATCTATGAGGTAGATGTGGGAATTACGGGGAACAAGCTCCAATTTTTATTTAAAAATAAAAAAGAGGAATTTAAAGACGGCTTTTTTAACTAATCTGAATAATTTTGATACTTTGAGTCTAAACGTCACCATTGAAGATTAGAGGATTTTTTTTCCTCCTTTGTCTATACTAATATTATAAAGAGGTAACATTTGTTTGTAAGTTTGTATGTCGGGGGTAATCTCAGGAACTACTGGTCCGATTTGAAAAATTATTTCAGTATTAGATTGCCCGGGAAGGTTATAGGCTATATATCATCACGCTAAGACTAAAAGGAGCCGAGCATTAATGGAAAATGTGACGCAGACGAAGTTGCGTGAACAGCTAGTTATTTATAAAATTAGAAACTCGGTGGTTGTGTGGCAGTTTGATTTAGTTTAAAAACAACACATGAACGAAGACTAACTCCGTCCTACAACAGTAAAGCCTGGGGGTAAGCACAAGTCGTGCTTTTCGCGGCGCGTTGAACTTAGTTGAGAGCAAAGTTCTCTTTCTACAAAGAAACTTCAGCCTTTTGTCGGAAAAACATTCAGAACTGCGTTTTTCGTTGGAGGTATTTTAAAGCACACCCTATTTACGTTACTACAATAGGGCCGGGCCTTATACCCGAACTTAGTTTGGTCCTAAACATAAGCCGAAAACTCTGCTTAAATTCCAACGATACACAAATAAAATCTAACTCGAACAAAACAAGTGAAAAGCCGTAGATATCAGCTGCCGAATAAAACTATATAATTAAATTGAGCGGCCAACTCTAAGCAGACAGCACTTAAGGCCTACGTGTATTCAGCCGAGCGTCTGCCGAATATTAGAGGATTAAATGCCGGATATTCCGCCTCGGCGGGAAACTCGCCTGATTTATTCATGGAGAAAATTGTCGAAACTACACATTGATATATTGCCTGTCCATTAGTAATCGTTCACTCGAGCTATTTATTTTGAACGACGAATTAATATTAATAGGCTTTGTTCGGCCTGAATGCTAAATAAATATAAATTTTGTTATTGCTAGGATGGAAACGAATATTTTATGTGCGGATAAAGGAAACAGTGTGTGTATGGTGAAATAATAATGTTGTATGTTTATAGCAATATAAATATAATACAAAATCTAACAGCCTTTTATTAGAAAACACTTTGTTCAACCACAAAACAACGCTCGAAAAGTTGCGTAATCCAGTTCAGTAGGTAATTTCATTATAATAACACAATTAGTTTGTAAGCACTTTCTGTGCGAAAACTGTACTAAACCAATTTTTGCTTCAATAGAAGGCCACCTATAAATCGGCAATAACCGTCATGCTTTTATGAGTTAAGTGGTTCTTTGCTATGCAGCCCCTGGGCCCCTGGGGCCCGCAGGCATATCGGAGCAAATTCCAATTTGCCATCGATATTTTACCGGGAACTCCTGCAATTGTTCCGACCAATAATTTTTGTATTAAAATACGCAATCACTGACTGCGGAAATCTGTTTCAATAACATACCGCTTGCAATAATAACGCTGTATTTATATATCGGGAATCCGGACTGTGTGCCAGGGCAACAAACGCTTATAACAGCCGAATGACGGGATAAATAAGACGTAATACATCGGGACATGTTTCGGGGAAGCTGAAAGAGACATAGCTATACAAAAGAGGATTGTGGAGAAGGTCCACACCGTAGAAAGGAAGATGATGTGGTTAAGCGAAGGCATATTAGCAATGGACGGAAGGGACGGGTATGGTATTCAGCTGTCTCCAATTTACCGATCCCATCTCAGTTGAAAAAGGCTATACTGCTGGCAAGCTACGTTGATGGTACGATCACCAAAAAAAAACATAATTCTGAATCTGATTTTCGCCATAATTCTGAAGGATTTTTCTTCTCTAATTTTCCAATAATATGAAACAGGAGTGAAAACAATCGGATGTGACGTTATTATGATTGATTCGCCGATACATTAGCCGGTAATGTGCGCGTCTGAGGACATGACAAGACCTGTCGCGCGGGCCCGGCGAGGAGACAGCTCGACGATATGGCGCCGGCTCCGCAGGCTTGTTTCTGAACAATACAAGATGTATTATGAATAAATACTGCTTGAATTAAAGAATTTCAGGAAACATGCCAATGTGGTATTCGCCGAAAAAAAGTCGAACGAAAATTTTACTATTCATCAAAATCTTACGAGAAACTTGGTATCTTCAACTCTGGTATAAACACTCCTATATTTTTCGAGTTTCAAAGCTGCTACTCATCATCATAATTTACCTAGCCTTTTCCCAACTATATTGGGGTCGGCTTCCAGTCAAACTGCATTTTGCTGAATACGAGTGTTTTAAGTGGAACTACTGAGTTTCAGACCTCCACAATACAATTAATGTGGGAACACATTACTTCATGTCATGTGTTAGATTTTCATCAACGACTTAGCGTGCTTTCCGAAGCGCGGAGGAGTGATACCTATGTGACGATGGTCACCCATCCACAGACCGACCTCGACAAGCGTTGTTTAACCTTAAAGATCTACACGTGCGGCTCTTATTATTTACTTAGCCACGATCTACCCAATATAAACACTTCCAGAAAAGTCTCAGAGCTGCTTCTAAACGAACTAGAAACCTACGTAGCGTGTGAAAAGCCTTGTGTTTGCTACGTAACAGCAATAAATTGTAAGCCGCCGTAATGTGTTGCGAACTGCGCTGGTAGCTCCACCTAGCGCCGCCGAGCGTGTGCTGCTCAATTTATCTGTCCAAGTGGCAGAAGTGGTCAAAGTGACGACCATACTGAATGGTAGGAAGGGAAGAAGGACTAGCGCATCAGAAGACAAAGAAACTGCAGCGAAACCCTATGCTGAAATTAGATTTATTTGAAACTAACGAGTCTATTAATAATAACAATATCCTTGGACATTTCACATAACGCCATATAGTCCCAAGCTAAGCAACCTAATGCTTGTGTTATGGTAACGAGATGGCTAATAAACTACATATATACATTTTTTTTTGTAAATACATACATATTATAGATAGAAAAACACCCAGACTCGGAACAAATACTTGTAGGTCGTACAAACATTTGTTCCGTGCGGGAATCGAACCCGCGACATGCTGCGCAGCAGTCAATCGCTCAACCACTGCGCCAACCGAGCCTATTTTGCGAGAATTATGTTATAACAATGAGGTGAAGCCATGAATTTGTAGGATCAAAACAACCATTGACAACAATGTATTGTTTGTTGCGGCTAGGGCTGGACTATAATTAAAATGTCAAAGGCTATACAAATGACAAACAAATAACTGAGTATTCAGCCAACCACAAAATCACACAGAACAAAACTATTAATAGTAATCAGAACATACTGGCAGTAGTAAAACAAGCCAGTTAACACAGTACTCTTAATGCAAAGTCATCACAGAATGAAGTAACAATTAAAACTAATGTTTGTGATGTAAACGCCGAGGGAGCAAACAGCAAGTTCCATTTAAGTTAACAATAGTTTTCATTTTAGTTCAAATCTAAACGGAGCACAGTTACCGGCGAAATTTCAACTTTCGTCTGGAGACGAGATGAGACGGAAAATTTGCTTTTCACAACTTAATGAAGGATAGAGTTTTATAAGAGTAAAGTATTACTCTAAACTCTTTCTTAAAGGGATATCGCCCTCTTCGGGCATCTGTCCGGCATGTGCTATGCTAATCTGGCCCTTAAGTTCATTAGGCATTCTAAGGGTTATGTCAGTTGCATTGGTTTTCTGATTGATCTCTTCATTTCTGTTTCGATCACTTAGGGAAAAACCGACATAGCTATCTTCATTTGATTTGTTGTCTATTTTTATATTTTCAATAGAACAGAGATTTTGGTCTTATCATACACATAAGTAATTCAAGAACCTTGGATATAAACGTTCTATCTAAAACTAGATAAGCATAGAAATCGCTCAATATTCCGGCCACTCCCGCAGATTTGAATAATGTCGGCTGATTGTCCCTCGCTCTGTTAGCGGTATGCAGTTAATTTCGCCGCCAAAGCAATGTGGGCGCGGAAACGAACAGTTTTCATAGTCAGCACACGTGGTGCTTTGTGGTTATGTTCGGTTAGATTCAAGCAGAAGGTCGCATGGAACTGATATTGGATGAAAGGTTATTCAATCAACGTTTATCGTGTACATGTGGAAATGACGACTGCAAATCTCCTATCTCAGCGTAAAAATACATAACATTTTTGAGAAAACAATGAGGGCTAAGCGAAATGAGAGGACAAAGAAATAAAGACCAAATATCCTTATTACTCAAATACAGTTTATTGTTTACACAACTCAGTGAAAAAGACCTCATAAATACTTAAGTACAAGTGTTTGTACAAGTATGCCTTCAGAACATGGGATTCAGTAATTGTCAGTTTTTAGGGTTCCGTACCCAAAGGGTAAGAACGGGACCCTATTACTAAGACTTCGCTGCCTGTCTGTCTGTCTGTCACCAGGCTGTATCTCAAGAACCGCGATAGCTAGACAGTTAATTTTATTTTTTTCATAGATGATGTATTTCTGTTGCCGGTATAACAACAAATACTAAAAAAAAAACAATAAAATAAATATTTAAGGGGACTCCCATACAACAAACTTGATTTTTTTTGCCGTTTTATGCCGATAATGGTACGGAACCCCTCGTGCGAGAGTCCGACTCGCACTTGGCCGTTGGTTTTATAACCTATTATTTATTTATTTATTTATTTAAACTTTATGCACAATAGTGGTACATGGGCGGACTTAATGCAACAGCATTCTCTACCAGTTGACCTTTGGGCCTTTGGGTTTTTGTTTTTTTAACCTATCTTTATTTTTATTAACTATTAATTGACTCTAGCGGCCTAGCCCGACATAAGCAAGACATCGCATGTCTAAACATCTATCTATCCAATACTAGGCAACTATTCGGTCTCATTAGCGAGCACGACCCCTCGGGCACTCGACCCGCATTCGGCCGCCACTTGCAGCCAATCGATTGTCTTCAGCCACTCTATCATTATACATTATGTTCCAAACCTCATGCCCATCAACTTGAGAGACTTTGAGACACTGGACAGAATACACTATTTAGATGTGTTGACCATCTCAGCTTGTAAATACGAACTTAGGATCGCTGCTTGAACTCAGCTTGATAAGCCTTAAACAGCTGTTAAAGAATTTGTTTACCAAGGGTTGTGGCGTAATCCCACTTCTGATGATCTTTTAGGTCGCTATCAGGGGTGGGAGTTAAATGATTGATTGTACTTCTTGGACTTATAAACAAATTGTGGGATAATAAAGTCTTAGGAATTAGGTATTGATTAATAAAGAGCCAAGAAATATAGAAATCTATCTACAGTAGTTGATTTTTCTCTGGGCTACTATCAGGCAGTGCCTGATGGCACTGTTTTTCTTAAACGTACAATAAGCTTATTGCTTCAACGAGTGCAGTTGACATATAATATAATAAGAGCGACAATAATGTCCAATAACATTGAAACTTATTCCCAATCGAATAGCAGTTTTATGTTAGTTTCATCATTTTCAAACTATCAGCTTTTCTTTACAACTGTACAATAAAAGCGAAAGTTTTACAAACAAATATATCTATTCGGACAATCCTTTAGATCCAAACTTGGCGAAGCGCTTATTTTCTGTTTCTTTTATTTTCGTATAAGAAGTTTGGAGCACTCTAAAATTAATGTTTTTGTTGAAAATATTTGAAAGTTTGATCAAGACGAGTTTTTCGGAGATTGATTTATTATCACTCAAGAGATGAAATGAAAAATTGATTGCGAGTGTGACATTCAATTTTTTAACTTTGGATTGTGATAAAGTAATGGCTTAACCATTGACATTGCGACTTTCAACCACTTTGAAAGATTACTCTCGTCGTTAACATAATACGAGTGTAAAACTGTGTTTCTGTGACAATGTTACTCAATGAGCTTGTTATAATGATATATGGAACATTCGGTTTAAAAAACAAAAATAAAAACAATTTCAATGTTGCTAAAAAACAAAAAAATATTTAAATGAATTAAAAAGAATAGCATCCTAAAGGCTGCGCATTTAAATGAAACAATAAACCTAATACAATTTAGGTACTGGAGCATCATGTAAGAGTAGAGAGGGCCGGAGCCGCCTGGGAGCGAGGTTATTACCGCTAACATGACCAAGGACGGCGCAGTCCGAATAGAAGCATGCACAGCACGAGCAGGCGCTTGGCTACTTCAAATGTATGAAGTTAGGTGCAGTTTAGTTAATGTTTTTTTTTTTTTTTTTCGTTTCTTCTATGATCTATCCCACTGCAGAGCAAGGACCTCCCTTTCTTAATTCAATTGCTCTTGGCTTTGGGTAAGTATTGTTATGAGAATTTTAATTAGCATAATGCAAGTCACAGAAATTCTTGAAAGCTTCCAAAAGATGTCAAATACACAGTTTAAAGTAAAATACAGATATCATGACTTTTTTAAATATAATATTGTGTAACTTCTACTATTTTATGTACACCATACACTTATTAAAGAAAATGTATAATTGAAAGTTATGGTGTACAATTAAGTGTATATACTATCTACAATCTACAGCTGGCTTCATCACTTCATCAAAACTATGTTATTACAACAATTAAAGCGGTCAACGAATACGGATTACATCATATAACAGCTCCAGATCTTAGGGACTCTGGCTTCATCTTAATAATACACGCGTAATTTCCATGTAGACCTCCAGGCTTAAGAGGCCAGGTCCCCAGGGTACAGGAAGTGACCGGTGTAATACTCTTGAGTAGTTTGTTACAGAATTTATTTGTAAGCATAAATAACACGTCCTTGAAAGGGTTTAGAACATTAACGATACGTTCTAATGTAAAAAAAATACTAATAGTGTCACGTCTACTCAAACTTTTTAGGAATATATTGTACGTACTGACTACGAAGTCAGGCAGGATCAGCAAATGGCTCCTTTCGCTCTGGGTGGAGCGGGAAGCAGTGTCAGTCTTTTACTGACTAAAACCCATCCGTGTTCCAAATGCCGTTTGCATTCCAAGGCCACGGTGACTCAAATTCCGAAACTCTGGCAGGCAGGCCGGCCACTGCAGGCGCACAACTTAGTCACACAAGGGTAAGTACTCCGATGACGCACAATACGATTGCATAGTTACGTCCCAAACAATACCTCATCTCTTGTTCTGCTCTCTGTAAAACAAAACCTGTATCCTAAAGAGCTTTACGAGGAAACGCAAACGCGGTCGATGTTCCTATATTATACTCGAAACACATAGTTTGAATTCATCGATACGACGAAGAAGACAGGAATGCAAAAAGGCGAAATTCTAACAAATCTATCAAGCGTCAATACACTCTATGATGAGTCTAAAATGGTACCAAACCCAAACGATATTCTAAGAACCCGAAGTAATGAGCCACAGACAGAAATAGAACCCTAACACAATTATCTAATCCGACGCACCCAACAGACGTAAATACTTAGTTAACAATAACAAATTAGGTAGTTGCCCTTGCACGTAAACACAGCGACTCATACATTATTCAGGCTGAAGAAGAGTGATTCGCGCGCTTATCAGTAAATGCTTTTATTTTATGTGGCTGATGTATGTTGATGATATGCTTAGCGCCTATTAAGTTCGATTGAGCGGTAATATGAGGGGCTTATGTTTTTGATACTAATTTGTCTATATAATGCCTTTTGTTTCTGAAGTTTTGTGTGTAATTTGGAATCGAAGATACAAATCAACAAACAAAGAAACTTAGGCATTCAAGAAAACTTATTTATTTATTTATTTATTTAGACTTTATGCACAATAGTGGTACATGGGCGGACTTAATGCAACAAGGCATTCTCTACCAGTCAACCTTTGGGACTTATCATGAGGATTTGTTTTTATAGTAACACAAATTTTAAAAACGTCATTAAAGAGCCCGATTCTAAAAATAGTTCCAACTTAAAACTTCAATAAGGTTCCGAAGTAAATACTAGTGTAATATAGAGAGGAGCACAAAAGCCCGAGTACCTGGTGTTTGCAGCCCGCCAGCCCATTCAGAGGTATCATCGTTTCCACATCAATGGAGCCTTCTTCCACTCCCAATCGATCCAAGACTTAGTGGATCTCGTTTAACTTTCTATTGGATTCTATTGTTGGCTTCTATCATGCTATTATAAGTTTAAAATGAGTTGAACGAAAAGGCAGAGTATGATTCGGCGTATTTATCAAACCGGGCGATGTTTCGGTGGTCAAATAAAGAGAGTAAATTTATTAATATAAGCCCGAGTATAATTTGGTAATAATGCGCCTGGGCACGATTTTTAAGACATGTGCTTTACTGCCAGCCATTGACATAGCATCGCCAAATATTTACGATGTAATAAAGACCATTTGCTAAGCATATCCGGATTCCCACGCAAAGAATAATCGTGAAAACATTCTTATTACTGCCACAACTTATATTACAATGGAAAATTACCTCCATAAAGTATTCTAGATAAATAGCAATAAAAAAATTATGGGAAAAATAATGTTTTCCCTTTTAGCTGTTGCGGGGCGTTGAAATACACGCAAATTTTGTTTAAAGTTAAATACGCTTACCGACTGTGTTGTACAAGATTTTTCAAATGGTGAAGTTGGAAACTGTATGGAACTTAGTGGTCACTTACCTGAAACAAAACAATTTACATAAATAACTAAACAAAAATTAATCAGATGCAAAAATCTTGAACAATAACAATCTCAGGCATCTCACAGCAGCAGTGTCTCAAAGCAAAAAACAATTGTAGCTCCCGAACAAACCTTAATTATAATTACCATACAAAACAGGGAAAACAATCTACTCGCATAAACAGTCGTAACTACCCACATGTAATATTCACACGCGTATACAAAAATACTACGTTCATGTATACGAAAATACTCGTTTGGTTAAACAAATAAACTGGTTGCATCATTGTTATTCACACTCCCCGGTGCCGCCGGGGCTACTATTAAAAACAAGTTAGCACTACACAACCGCTGCAAACCCCACGAAAAACTTTTACGACCTTTTGAGTACAGTTTAATAATAGTATGGACGAAATTCAATATTCTACAGTCTTCGACATGTGCAAGCCTTTGTACACTTAAAAAGCTTTCAAGAATATTACATAGCAATTCAAGTTTATTTTCTAAAATCCAATAAAGTGTTGTTTTTAATGACAAAAGTGATAAATGTGACATTCAATGATTTATGAAACCGAATATATAGAATAATGGAAAATACACAAAAAGCTGCTGTCGTAAAATACATGTAGTAAAGCCCATCAATAACTGTAAAAACGGAATATAAAAAATACTAGGTTATATTTCACTTTCATGTATGTAAAACATCAAAAGTGCGCATGTAAACCCGCATATATGTATCGTCACGGTTGCTTCCCCAGAGCGTTCGAGGCTTAAAATTTTAAGCGATACCCAGTAGCGACGTATAAGCCTTAATGCTACTTTTAGTTCCAGACAGCATAATCCACTTTAAATAATAAGAAGTAACTTTATAGCTAAAACTAACAATGACAAGTAACGTCGTATATGCGACGGCGTATAATACTGAATGAGATTACTAACTCGAGTCAATAGGAGAAATGAGACGCGAGCCTTCATAATAACTCTATCAGCTCATCCGGAGTTGAACGCGTACTTAAAATTTCAACTGCGACGAAATTGACACTCAGACATTCACATCACGTAAGTTTTACTGTCCACCGGCGCTTCTGGGACTTGTAATTCAAATCAACCTAAGTGCTGGGGACCATGTAGTATCGAATAGAAAATTCCCGAACCTCCTGGGCCCCGTTGGTGAACGAGCCCGGAGAACCGAACGAGATATTGCAATGAAATGCAACGCAATAATAAAAGACGAGTCCGATGTAATATATTTGATGGCGCCCGACGTGGGACTCACAACAACATGTCTACGGCCGCCATCGCTGATGAAAATTCGAATTGGACGTTTATTTGTGAAAAAGTTCGCTTTAATC
This sequence comes from Ceramica pisi, assembly GCA_963859965.1. Taxonomy (NCBI): domain Eukaryota; kingdom Metazoa; phylum Arthropoda; class Insecta; order Lepidoptera; family Noctuidae; genus Ceramica; species Ceramica pisi. The sequence continues at coordinate 23,829,357 of OY982540.1, read as the reverse complement.
AATTGGAGATGTTAATAAAATGACTTTTAAAACCAAAATAAAAATATTAATATTTTGCTACTTCAAAAAGCACTTTTTGCTATTTATTAATCGCTACATCAAAATCAAACACGATTCAGTGGTTCTTGTAAAATAATTAGGTGCTAAGTAAACTTTCAAGTCACTGCCATAAAAATGTCAAGTTACAAAATGAAGTATTATTGCAGTAAGTTGGCTTGTCATCTTTGACATTGAAATATTTCAAATGGCGCGTTCATTCAAAACAAGTCGAAACATGGAAAGCAATAACCATTTATTTTGGCGCCCAACGCGGGCACGGCGCAAATGAAACTGCTACATACAATGTTACGTATACCGGTGTACTTGTATAGATAACGCGCGCCCCTGAATATGTAAATGCGTGTATTGTGCTTACTTCGAGCGCCTACTTGAAATGATTACTCGCATAATATCTGTTATTGGTGCGCGTGTTACGCCTGAATTATGTTGGATGCCGTTAATTGAAGTTTGGGTCGACGGTGATACTTAATTAGAACTTGGGTTGCCACAGTTGAAACTATGAATGAGTTAATTACATAACAAGCTCCTGTATTTAAAAAAATACTGACTTCCGAGCCGGCTTTCATACCGAATTATACAAATAGGCACATGAAACAAAGCTGTCAATCAAAAGTTGTTTTTGGATAATGCCCAAAACGTTTTAACTAACTCTACAATTAAATTGCCTTTCAAGCTTAACTCAAATATTCGTTAACTAAAAGCACGATTATAGCATTCGCCGCGAATTGCGACGGCAAATTAAAGAGCTTTCTATTAAAATAATGAGAACATAAACTAACACGTTTATGAGAAACAAAATACTCGGCTTGAAGCGCGTTTGAGGACCATAATAAGCATTTAAACACGGGTTAAGGGACTCCATTCGTTTGCAGAATTAATTAAGTAAATTATGAAGCTAAATTAATACGCCCACTTACGAGGAGCGTGTTGTATAATAAACTAAGTTAGATTGGAGATACAGTACAAGTAAGAACAAGAAAATCACCATTGAAAAATAGACATACGTGTATAAAAGGTAGCCCCAATAAAAAAAAGTTCTAATCTTTTCGTCATCTTCTAAACCAGTATCGATAAACACATGCTGCAAAGTTAGAGTGTACTGCGGTTATAACGCTCGCATGTACCAAGAAAGATAAATATGTGCCGAAATGATTTGCGTAAGCCTATGTCTGTTTAGGACGAGGAACACAAAGCGGATAGTAGCAGCTACTCAGCAAACTCTCCTCCATAAAATTACTAGCCATAGTTCTACAAACACAATTTACTTATTTATACTAGACTCTCGAAACGTTTTATAGTCGTACATCGATGATATGCTCGTTTTACTATTTCGAGTTGCGAAATGGGAGACCTAGATTCGTGGTCCGAGTATTAATATACATAAATGTCAGTACATAGCTAGTCAGTTTGTTCAACGTAAGTCGCATAACAATTATGTAGATCCAGATCGAAGAGTTATGAAGACTTAATCATTTTGAAGAAGGTGCAGCAATCCAATCAGAATTAACAATGAAATATAAACTAACCCAGCTAAAGATGTACGAAAAGAACATAGAAGATAGAGCATAATTATGACATTTAAAACCACTTCCTAACAATACATACGTGATGGATAAGACTCAAGTCAAAAGAAAAGTTCATATCACTTTCAGCAAGCTCAGCCAAACTTTGTGCACTCCTTGTGGGAGCAATTTGCTACAAGAAATATGACGTACGCGAGATGGGATCCCACAACACTAGCGAAGTTTGGCGACACGATCTGAACACTTTGATTACAGCTATCTAGAAACACCGTGATGGACTTGGGTATATTCTTTAATTTGGATAGAAACAAACCTTCTTGGGGAAAAAAACTTTGCTCATAGGGTGCAAGGAATTTTACATTTTTAACGTAATTCACGAACTGAAATGGCATCATCTCTAGCCATTGTCTCTTCTCTCTTGTCTCACAGTGAACAACCAAGCCAAAATACTACCTTGCTCTCATACATTTCCCAGTGTTTGAGGACAAACATTTACGTATAAATCTCAGGCGGGAGAATGCGACAGGACAACGGTGTGCAATAAACGTGTCCCGGCGGACTTACATTTTGATCTGGGTTCCGGGATTCTCTGACCAATAGCTACGGAAGCTGAGCGAGCCCGAATTACGAGTATTTCTCATTCAAATCTTTTATCACATACAAAGATATATGGAGATACAGAAAAGAAACATTATCTGTTGCTACAAAACAAACAGGGTATTGCGAAAACTCGTGAAAAATCCATCGTCAACTTTGCTAAATAACGCATTATTTTATCCTGTACCATTTCATTCGCTCTTATCTCACGAAGAATATGCGAACATCAGTTTAAAATGCGACACGGAATTTTAGAATGCTGTTACTGTTCGTGGAGCTCAGTACCGAGAGTGAATGCATTTGAGTCGTTATTCATGTCCGACATGACGGGTGACGGTAGCTATCGATGCTTCCACGTCATTACACACGTTTGGTACTTGTTAGTGACCTATAGACTCAGATTTACCTTGCTCGTTTGAAGCTGGATTCAGTTCAGGAAGAAATCCTTTTATGACAGGGGTGTAAGCTCAGCTTATCAAAAGGACAGAAATAAACTATCGTGATCGAAATATAAATGATAGTCAGTTCATCTCCCTCTCCGCCGGGATCGCGAACGTGACTTAGATATGTGATACTTTTACATCTCAAAGAGTACGTACTTACTTCCATTTCATCTGTCCGTTCGTATATTTAGAGCGTACTTCACATTTTAGTAACGTATTTATTACCCACGGCTCTCGCGTATGATAATAAATATCCGTAATTTGCAATTGAAATAAATTCGCTGTTGTAGCGGGTGTGCAATTTATTAGCGCAGCGCTGCATTGCCGCGCCGACTGGCAGTTGGTACCGAGTCGGTACAGCGGCCAGTCGCGGTACTACCGACTGACTAGTCAATGAATAGGAAGGTATTATTAGAAGGGTAAAGAGCAACAACTACAAAGCGCCATCCTTCTTAGAAATGCGCCACAGTTAAACATTTGGAACAAAACAGGGTTTGTTTTGTTATTCACACCCAGGACGCCAACTCATATCGCAAGAAATTTGTTCATACCAGTCGCAGCTCCAACGCCATATTAGATTCTGTGTGAGGTTATTCTTCTGAACTAGTCTGCAAGTGCCGCTCCGCCGACGTACCACTGAGCCATAATGTTGCCGCATTAGCTTCATGTGGCGTTAGTGGTTGATGTCTGCACTAAACAGTTTATTAGAAAGCCGTACATGCTGCATACTATACCCACCCCGACTCTAGGTACGACCCATTGCGTGTCAAACCATATAATCCGCTCCATTTAATACTATTTCTCTACCAAGCTGGCATTACGAAGAAACTTACAAGAAATAAGTATAATTCTTGGAAACAGTATAAAAGCGAGCTTGTATCGTAAATTCAATTATAACTCCCCAGTCAATATTTAAACAAGAAAGCAAGAAGGGTCTTTCGTATAAATATTTATGAGTCCATCTGTAATACTGAAATATTATCCATTTCCGTCGGTAACTACAATATTTCTCGAGCCATGTGATTTGCGGCTCGTAATTGGTACTCTTCGTTTATTTCTACATCGCGAATTCAGCTTTTCGATTAGGTCTAGTTCGGCGCTTCGACAAATAGTCGTAGGAATATTATAGCTGTAGGCTATAACAACACGTAAACGGATTCCGATGCGACTGATTGTGAGCCGTAACTTGGAAAAGAAAATATGAGAAAGATTTGTTCTCACATTCGTTGCTGTTCGTTATTATTCTTACCGAGACTGGCAAACTTTTAAGTTCCAGTAGATGAACAGTTTGCCTTTGATAATCAACAAATATTTTGTAAAACCACCTTCGACGACGCAAGGCAGAAGAATCGACGTCCAGCCGTCAGAATAACCGCAGCCTAACATTCTCAGCACAATCAATTAGGCCAGCTATGTGTACCGAGTATTTCGTAACTAAAAGCACAATTTTTCCCTTTTGCTGCTAACCGCATATAAATGTTGACTCGGTTGTAGCTCGCTAATTAGTGTGGCGGCGATTCGGCAGAACATTGTGTTCGACACTATTTTCTGTATGGATGTGATAGGTTCTACCAATTATTTGAATGTAGTTAATTTTTTGCAAGCGTGTTCTAGTTCTTAGTTATGTATTGATTGAAAGCTATATTTGATTTTACGTCTTGTATTTAAGTACGCCGTAAGTAGAGGTGGATTAGTCACATGCTCTGAGGGGATCCCGATCACATTCTCAAATAGGCTATGGACTGGCATCCTCAAGAGAAAAGGAAGCATGATGTTCCCAGTCAAACCTAGCGAAGCAGTTGGCAGAAGCGACGAGCATCGGAATGACGTCGAGCGAGGTGAAGCGAAAAGCTCAAGACCGTTCTTGATGGTAGACTGTTCTGGAAGCCCTCTGCCCCAGCTAGGAGATATAGGATCTTAAGAAGAATGCGTCTCGTGTTTTAGTCCTGGTACCTACTGAACCATCTCTCCGTAAAGTATTTAATGAAAAATTATAACTAGATTATCGTTTGTGACGATGAACATAACAACTATCCTCATGACCCCTCTTCCTCATCATATGCGAGTCCAAACACGTAATTATCCAGACCGACCGACCAGGCACATTTCCATTCAGCCAATACATTCAGTAAAGGCATTAATGAGCGCGTTTTAATTAATCGATTGTCGTACGACGAGACTGGTTGTAAACATGCAGCCCAACAACAACGATTGCGTTACGAACGCAACCATGCAGGCAGTTTAGCCACGCTTGTTTTTCGTGTAGGATGTGGAACCGCAAGTTTTTAGAATTTAAAGACAAATTGACAAAAAGGTACGATTGCATGTCGTACAACACAATCTATAATATAATAATCGAAAAAACCGGCAAAGTGCGAGTCGGACTCGCGCACCGAGGGTTCCTTACAAACCAGTAGGTATTATGAGATTTACGATTTATGACGTGTTAAAAAAAACTACTTACTAGATCTCGTTAAAACCAATTTTTGCTGGTAGTTTACATGGTAATGTACATTATTTATTTTTCAGTTTTATCATTCTCTTATTTTAGAAGTCAAGTGGGGGACACACATTTTACCACTTTGGAAGTATCTCTCGCGCAAACTATTTTTGAAGACATATCCATAGATAAGCCACATGTATGGGTTTAACGAAAAAAAAAATTTGGAGTTTCAGTTTATGTATGGGGACCCCCTGTATCGTTTTTTTTCTATTTTTGCTTGAAAATCTTTAAGCGGTTCACGAAATACATCTACTTACCAAATTTCAACAGCATAGTTCTTACAGTTTCGGAGAAAAGTGGCTGTGACATACGGACGTACAGACAGACAGACATGACGAATCTATAAGGTTTCCGTTTTTGCCATTTGGCTACGGAACCCTAAAAATGAATCGCTGAATGTGTTGCTGAGCGCAAGTCTCGAGAACAGCTGAACCGATTTCGCTAATTCTTTTTTTGTTATGTCTGTTATTATCAGAAGGTTTTTAAATAAGTTGCCAGTTGACGGGAACGATGCCGCGGGGGACGGCTAGGTAATTTTCAATATAAACATAAGTCATACTTTAAATGCTGCGCTTGCGTTTATAGTATGACTTATGTTTGTATTGAAAATTAGCTGTCCGTGGATCTAAACCTTTCGTACAGAAGTGAAAAGGCCCGTCCAATAAACTGACTCGAAGATTTGCAGCTCAAATATCAGCTGAAAATATTTACTGACGGGAAAACTATACATGAAAACCCGCTTCATAAGCTCCTCAACATAGAAGCTCATATATGTTTACCTCTTACGTCCGTCGTCAACAACTTAATACGTAGAACAAGCCTATTAGAATAAACCCAAGGGAATTCTGCCTTCGCAATTCATAAAATCCCGTCAGTATATTCCCAAATGATACATACGTAACATGCAAACCATTATGGCCCTGTAATCAATTTTGAGAATATTAACCCTCTTCCACAGCTCTTTGTTAGAATTATTTTCAGGTGTGCTATACTTCAATACCTATGTTGTTCTCAAAGTAACTTAGGTTAAGTATTTTATAAAGAGATTTTTTTGTTAATAATCTATACTATAATATTATAAAGCAGAAGAGTTTGTTTGTTTGTTTGTCGCGCTAACCTCAGGAACTACTGGTCCGATTTGAAAAATTCTTTCAGTGCTAGATAGCCCATTTATCGAGGAAGGCTATAGGCTATATATCATCACGCTAAGACCAATAGGAGCGGAGCAGTAATGAAAAATGTTACGCAGACGATTTTGCACGGGTCAGCTAGTAATATTATAAAGCAGAAGAGTTCGTTTGTTTGGTTGAACGCGCTAATCTCAGGAACTACTGGTCCGATTTGAAAAATTCTTTCAGAGCTAGATAGCCCATTTATCAAGGAAGGCTATAGGCTATATATCATCACGCTAAGACCAATAGGAGCGGAGCAGTAATGAAAAATGTTACGCAGACGACGTTGCACGGGTCAGCTAGTTTATAATACACTTAATTGGGCACCATATAGAATACCTAAAAGGAACTTTAAACTGAAAGACATACAATGGGCGGCCTTATCGCATTCCCCGATCTCTTCCAGATAACCTGGAATGGACAGCAAATGCCTGAACATTGGTGCGACCAATTCCTATTGATATGCTGATGGAAAACGATGATGTAGTCGGTGATGGAGCACACATCTTAATCTTTGTAGAACTTTTATTTATTAGTGATTTAATACACCGGCCGCCCCAGCGATTGCTATTACCGTATTTGTTCTTGTATGTTTACCCATGGGCAATGTTGTGGGTTACATTATTACCCTTTTTTTGTTAACGAATTGTTAGCCTCCACCATGTACCTGTTTCCTTTTCCTTCTAACAAAAAATAAGAACAATATCTGAAGAAACGGCGTTCCCGAAATAGACCGTATTGAAGGCTGCGTGATTATGCTGACAGTAATCGTGCCGCAGTTTTATGATACTAAAAATACCCGAAAATAGACACGACTTTTATGGACTCGTAAATGTAATAATCTGTTGGGTTGCTATGTCGGTTTCATGAAGGTCGTGGTGGTTCTACTTGTAGTATCTTGGCTCAGTGGTTCAGTCAAGTTTTGATAGCAAGATATCTTAAAATTGCTATACTACGTCACTAGTCAGCGGGACCCATTAGTCTGCGAGGGTTTCACAAGCGCACAGTTTATCGAAGACATACTGTATGGTGTAATGTGTCTAACTACCTCCACGTGGCTTTATTGTACCCACAATAATGTTTACTGCTACGGTAAATCTAGTGTACAGACATAAATAACAATAATTTATGAAACTTACTTTATTGCATCAAATAAACCTTTACTCCCGTCATAAAGCCTATATTTGCTAATCCTTGGTCAACGCTCGTTAATCCTGTCTATCGCAGTGTCCACAGCGGCCATTTTTCGTACCATTTGCATAACGGTTAACCTGACAATGATCGTGGTGACGGCGGCGCATAAATACGAATACATTATTAGGCACGCATCGTCCGGATCGGTCGGACAGCCCGGACGCCGGACACGGATCCCGGAGGCCGGACACGGCAGACACAGGCGCCTCTTAATTTGCATTTTAATTTGCTAGCACGTCGTTAATACAGATGTGTAAAAACAGCTTTGTCGCTTATTGCTGTGAACTTATTAATTGCATCGCTCTTCTGGGTCAGATAAGGCGGCACGCTATAACGCGTGTGCGCCAACATTTACACGAGTTACTAATTTCAGCAACTTTCACCCAAAACCACGCGACTGCTCTCTGGAACTTGGTGTGATGCACTTAGTGACCTACTTGAAATGGCGTGAACTGCAGAACTCCACGTGCTAAGTAGTTCTGAAACATCAGCTATACTCTTAAATGAATACAAAGCTACATAAAAACACTAACCCTATCCGAATTTCAAATGCGGTTCGATGCCAATTGAACCAGAGGGCTCTACTAATTTTTAATCAACTTTCGCATTCGCATATCAATCGCAAACTGTCAAAAAAGCCTTAATTGAAAAAGCGAATTTGAAAATTAGTAGAATTGGCACTCTGATGTAGCTTCACATGGACTACCTCCATCACAACTCCGGTAAACAACGGCATCGAAATCCACCACAAATTCGTCTCTAAACCGTATTTAGCCCTGCAATGCATCAGCACCGCAATCTCGAAGGCTCTCGAAGTCTGCACTTGCTTGCATCACAGTTGAATTCCTCACGACCTCCGCCGCTATACCGCCGAGAATTTGCACCCAAATTTAATGGCGCTTCACACATGATCGCACACTTGTATTGAGTGGCGGCTGTTGGATCGCTGCTTCCCAATTTCAATGTGGTTGCATAACCAGATGCATTATTAGAGGTCTGCTCGACAATACTGGGAGAAATTGAGATAGAATTATAAGTAAAGTCTTGAAAATTCATTATTACTCAAGCTTTTATTGTGCTCAAACGCAGCTTCTGCACAGGCTTCCGTGCTATTGTTTCACGAACTTAATTAAACTGCCCCGAAGGCTATCAGTTTAAACAGCCGCATTGGACCGTGCGAAACTCTTCAGCACTGCTCCATTTATCCAGCGATATTTTACCCCGAGTACATATTTGTTTCGGCACAGTGTTCGTTTGTGCTTCAAAACGCTACAATTTCGCGGCCAACAAATGTATGGAAACTAGGTTTGTATTGTTTCATGTACGAGTAACCTTGGCGCTATATTTGGCCCAAAATATCGGGCGTGGAATACGTGGGCAGGCCGCAGGGGCACTGAATGCGCGACTTATGTAACTGGATTAAGGATTATGAGCCCGGGACTGTTATTTGACTTGCACGGTTATTTTTGACGTGAAAGGGCCTTATGAGGCTTTCAATTAAAGTGGAATTCTGCTATCAACAGTTCATTGAGTTGTAATCTAATTTCAATTTCAGATTTTAGCCACATGAGAGCGCAGGCATATTATTCGTTTAAGGACAAAGTCCTTTGGTTAGCACCTCGGTATAGCAAGATCAATAACACATTACGAACCCATGTTATTACCAACACGCACTCCCCAAACTTCGACATATCTATACCGCTCGCTCATCAATACCTCGGGAGCATCCTCAGCGGCGGACCTTGGCCGGGGCTGGCGCGCTGCCAAAGGTCGTCCTGCCCACTTTCACCCGCTATCGATTTTGGAAGATGCCCCACATCGGGGCTTATTGCCCCGGCTAACGCAAGTGCAAGTTCACTTGTTATTGGGGATGTTGCCAGGGATGCCAGCTGCTAGGGTTGTTGCTTTTATGATCGTACTTTGTTATAAGTATGCTGTTTCTATACCAAAACGATTTTGAAGAACATTTTAAGATAACTTGCGGTAGGGTTGGTTGTCCTGCATGTTGATTTTAAACCCATGTTAGTTATTAGGATCGCCCGACGAGAAATACATCCTAACAGTTTCAAGTTTAATTTCTTCCACGAATTCATTTTGTTACCACAGAAAACTCCCGAACCCTGGGGGCGCGTAAATCTCTTGAACTTCTACTTCCTACGTGAGTGAGAAAATCCCGGAGAATACATAGATAACACACATTTTTATACACGCCAGCATTCCCGGCATTTTTCAATCGTTCGACACTTCTCTCTGAATCTAAATTCCGCTCAAGTTTCCGCACAAGGTTATCGTGTGATTGAAGAAAATTTTATTCTAAAAATATCTATTTCAGGACTTGCCGAAAGTACTTTCAAGAACAAAGATTACACGACCTTTCACAAGAAAATGAGAGAAAAACTAAGTTGGGGAACTAAAATGTTTCATTTTAACTGGATTGCGAAGCGGGGCAATTTGCATAGCTAATATTATTAAACAGCAGTGGTAAGTAAAGAGCGGAGGACTGCGTACAGCCGTACAGTCGCGGATGCAGGGCCAGGGTGAGCCGCGCCGGGCACTCCGTGTCACGAAGCCACCGCGCGGGACAGGACTAATTCTAGAAATTTGCATTTTAATCACTGTGTCGCCACTCACTAATGGACACAGAAAAAAAATGTATGAATTTAAATACACATTTTTCATAATTTACATATGACGTGATGAAGTGCTGAATCAGACACTGAACATCTTGAAGAAAGTCATTTCAAAAATATCGTTCACCAACATCGTTCTTCAAAAGTTCTTCCGAATGAATCTATTGTTTACGCCGGGAGCGGCGAACATTTCAACTGAACAACTTTGTCACGGAATACCTTACATTTAATAAGAATTCGCCTCAAAACGGTCGCATACTTCATTTTGATTTATACACTCTAGTAAATTTCCGTGAAAATGTACGAGTAATAGAATTTATAAAAAGTCTCACTGGATGAAATGTAACGGACGTGATTTACGGTATAACCTGTCATCATATAGGAACTATATACATATACTGAATAAGTTAAAACAATTAGCATTTAGAAGGGACCCATTGCTAGCTTGAAAATAACAGCCTACACCCAATTCTCACAGCAACTAAATATGCAGCAGTAATTATTTTAAAAGAAATTAAAAAAAAAATACAAATGAACATAAAACATGATATTACTCTAGGTACTCGTACTTCCTAACAATCTCAAGCCAAAATGTTCTTACAAAATCTGTGTCGGAGTAAAACACTCGTGTAATTACATGGCCCTCTCAATATGACGTAATTCCTCTAAGACCTCACTGTGACGCCTTACTAATCTCTGCGGAATGTGTTTTTACGCAACTGTATCAAAGTCCTCACGTCGGGAATTAAGATTTAAGAGCTTTTCTTAAAAACATTTTACAAGGGAGATTTTTTTATTTATATAGTGAGACCGATGAAATAACCAGAATAGTAACAATAATTCTGGCTACAGAAATGATGAAAATACCCCAAATCATAAAGAAAATATCAGAAGGTATAAAACAACAAAGTTACACAACACTGTGTCGCAAGACATTTAGGAAACCTATCGGAAAATATTTCGCACGACCTTTCCCTGGGATCGCGAAGTTCGGGCGTGGAAGGCTGGATCACAGATGGATCATCGATCAAACACGTCGCCGTAAGAAAATACTTTTAGCGAGACATTACTTTCCGATTGCTCTTATGACCGGTGTCGTAACATATTAACTATCATTCCTGAGATCCGCGAAAAGTTCGCCATTTAAAAAATTAGTTAGGTACTCGACCGGAAAATGAGTAGCCACAGTCAGAAACGAATAGATATCAAAGAAGAGCCATGTTCTAAAATTAATTTTAAAGTATGGCTATTTCGGAATTATTAACGCATCTTGATAGCTCTTGCCTGATCTAGCCTAGAAGCACATAAAGCATTCCTAATCCCCGAATCTACAGCGAGTAAGGAGGCCGCACATATCACGGAATCAGGCCCGAATGTATCAGATATCTCGCAGTAAACCTAGAGCAGTAAGTATCTGTGTCACGCGACAGCCTCCGGCATATCTGGCCGCATCTTGCCAGATGTTCGAATTGGGTCAATGTTCTAACACTACTATTGACTTGTGCATACTGGATTCTGCACATTTCATGCGGATTGCAATTCTATTTTTGGCTTGAACTACGGTATCGATTCATCTCGAAGTCTTGGATTTATGTAATAATATTTTCGTCCAACGTGTTTGTACAACAAGTAGTCGAATTATTATAAATTCAGTTCAGGACTGTGCTTATTATGTCTCCAGTCTCTAGTTCTGATTTCAATGTTACTACAATCAAACTTGTTCTATATTCAGTTTTATAAATAGTTTCGTTTTTAAGATCGTGCTCCCTCTAGAATTTCAAAACTCCAGAGAACAAAGCTTTCAAGAGCAAAATGTATTAAGGATTTCCTCGAAACAACATTTTATTAAAATTTACTAAGGTGCTGTTTTACATTCTCTTTTCCGTGACTAAAATAAAATTCATATACCTAATACCGAGGTAGAATCTCCGCCTACCAGGGTGTCGTATTGACACCTGACCTGTGACCTTCATGTGTTATCCAGTGTGCCGCTGAATTATGAACACATCGTTAGCATAGGGGTGCGGGCAGACGGGCAGGTTGTCATTCAGTCTCTGTTAATTAACGGACACCTCGCCCGGCCGGGATTGGAACCGACGACCCGAGGCGTAGATTGCCTATTAACGCGATGTCTGGAATGTGAAACACGTGAATCCAGTAATTATAACGTACTTTTATCTCGCGTCCGAGTTAAATCTTGCTTATCAAAGCTTTTCTACGACGAAGCCATGTGTGTTTTTTTTTTCCTTCTTAGAAATAAGATGCAAAACATATACCTATCCCGCTGCGAGATGAACATGACACTCTGAACTCGACTAGCTACGGATTCTTCACCTTTGAACTATTATTTACTGCAAGATGAAAATACCCCAGTTTTGAAATACTAGATGGGTACAAAGCTATAATCAAATAACTAACAAGCACCCATTCAGCTTTTGGCTGTTTGAATATTGTAGTTAAAACATTAATATTCTAGAAAGACAAAGTAGCAATAACATTTATCTGAACCGAACAATGTTGATCTAGTCATAAACTCAAAGAGCCCGTCCAATCGCGTCCGGTTTTGGACCCGGGAGTGGAACCGGGCGGCCCGGTACTCCTGCGCCCTATTAACGTCGACTGGCCAACTGATTTGTAACGGCAGTTTAATCATGTGCAATCGACCGTCGTTTCTGCTGCTAACATTATTACGACTTGGTGACAGAAATTGTTTCTGGTCTAGTGGTCGTAAGATTGGCTGGGAAAATAGAAATAGGATTGACGATGGTGGGTCGATACCGAATCTTCAATTCATCATGAATAGGGAATATGCATGCGATTTTGTTTATTTACAAAATTGAATACTTATTAGCTCCAGAAAACAAGCATGAAATAATTTTTTTATTACCTTCATCAGCGATGAAGTTATTTTTCGAGCAATTTTGATTCTATTTTCACTGTTAGTATTATAGTTTTGTATATTTTTAGATAGAATGTGTAGATAATAAATATTTTTTTCATGCACATTCCCTATTTTCTTCGAGAATCAGTGGAATTCCGCCCAATACCACTTCATATTTTAATTGAACAACCTCCATAACCCAGCCACTGAGTAAACGGTAAATCTTGGTAAAACTGGCTGTTAGACTTTGGTCTTTGTCCTTTCGTCTGTAACCCGAAGCGACTTATCGTGCTTTCAGAATCACGGAAGGGCATCAATATATTATAACGTATGGTCACACATCCACGGCCTACCCCCAAAAACAAACATGCTAACTTAACGAATTCAGGGTTTTCAAAGTGATGTAACATCCTAATAATAGAATGTAATCAACGCATAATTCTCGAAAACTCGTAATGTGTGGTCAAAACTAATATCTGGCGGTTTCGTCCAGACAGGTGGAGTTTGTGAGTAATTCCTTAATTGCCATAGTTGTGGACCTCCGTCAGTCAGTCACAAGACTCACAGGCCTCACCGGCCCCAGCTTTGATGTTCCGAACGTGGGATGTAAAGCCCGGCTTGTTTCATGTGCTTGCTAAAAACAGTTGGTTATGAATTTCGTTCAGAGTGGAATTCTGGAGATTAAGCCTACGCTCGGCAGTGATTATTTAAGCTTAATGCTTTATTTTAAGGATGGAGTTACATCGTGTGACGGGATTTGTGATTAAGGGCTCGTAAGGGTTAAAATGTCGACGGGGTAAACACTTGATTTTTTTTAAGGAGCCGTGTACTGAAGGACCGAATTTTAATTCTGTTGGATTTCAACATTTATGTTCCATTTTCAGTAGCAAGATTTGTCAATGCAAGATTTTCATTAAGATGACAAAATTCAATACCATTCAACGATAACTTTAAATCACTAATGCCTTATCTTGCAGATTAGTTTTCAGAGCCAAAGCATTTTTCAAAGATAATCCGGTACTGTAATAAAGAAAAAAATCGAGTTTCGTCGCGGCACTCGTGCGAGCGGGTCGTGTAACAGTTGTTTACGTCGACTAAGTAATCTGATCACTGATAAGCAAGTACGTACAAATTTAAAAAGGTGCGGCACGTGGCCAGCCAGCCGGCTACCTGCTCGCTGCCGCAGATGCGACGTGTTTACGAGAACAATGAGTGATTCTAATGTGACTGGTAATGACATAAATAATGATTCTAGTAACGAAATTTGCTCCTTAAATGAAGATTCAGACATTGCAGATAGTGCAACTATAACCAATAAAAGAATGAGAGAAAGCAGTGATGAAGAATGGACAGAAGTAAAACGAAAAGACAAAAAGTTGAAGGAAACGGAAAAGATAGAAATGTATATATCTAGCAATGAAAAACTACCTAAACAATTTAGTCTAGCGAAGTTGTTTAGAGACCAGAATATAAAAGATATTAGCAGGGTGAAGTTTCTCAATCCTTATCGAGTCCGCATAGAATTGATTAGCGAAATTAGCGCTGAAAAATTAGAAACATGTGATATTTTTATAGAAAAGGGATGGAATATCCACAGAGCGATGGAAAAGAATTTTTCATACGGTGTAATCCGAGATGTTGACTTGGAAATGACTGAGGAAAACATTTTGCAAAGTATATTTTGTCCCGAACCAACCAAGCTGGTATCTGTACATCGGTTAAATCGCAAAAACTTTGAGGAAGAAGGGTGGTCACCCAGTGAAGCGGTTCGTCTCTGTTTTAAAGGTCCCTATTTACCACCCTATGTTTATACTCATGGTTTGAGAATAAAGGTAGAACCATATGTATTTCCAGTGTCGCAATGTTCGCGCTGCTGGAAATATGGCCATGTACTTAAAAAATGTCCAAGTGCAAAAGTGGTATGTCCTAAATGTGGAAAAAAACACAACAATTGCGAAACCACAAATATGAAATGTGTTAACTGCAGTGGAGGACATATTTCCCTCTCAAAAACATGTCCAATTTTTATAAAAGAAAAAAGACTTAGGGAGCTTATGTCTGAGTTTAATTGCACTTATAGAAAAGCTTTGACAATTTATGTCCCTAAAGACGAACCAACTCGCAAGGAACTGAACACGGTAAGAAAGGATACTTCTATAGAGCCAGCACTCCAAGTTGAGGATATAGTTCCTTCTTCAATTACTAGCAGTCCGACTTATGCTCAAGTAACAACTAAGGCACAGATACATAAACTTAAACAAAAGTCAGACACTAAACAGAAACGGAAGAGAGAAGAGAAATTAGACCTAGATTTTATAGAGTGGAGTAAAACGGAAGTAGAAAATCATTATGAAGCTGAGACAAAAAACTCTAATGAAACAGAAGAAAAACAGAGAGATGTCAGTTTCACTGAGCTATTACAGAGATTACAAGAGATAATTTTCATGAAAGGAAGCACTATACAAATGATTTGCATAGGGGTACTAAAAACTTGTATTGAGTGGTTAATTTTAGTTGTAGTTGACAATGTGGCAGATTGGCCTGTTCTTAAATTAATTACTGATTATTTCTCAAATGGCAGGTAAATATACAAATATTGTTAAATTAAATATTATTCAATGGAATGCACAAAGCATCAGGCCAAAGTTATGTGAGTTTGAGAATCTGTTAATACAGGACAAGATTCACATTGCTGTATTATGCGAAACATGGTTACAACCAGACAGTTTCTTAAAAGTTAAAGATTACAATGTATTTCGCAAAGATAGAAACGATTCTTATGGAGGCGTAGCTATACTCACACACAAGTCAATCAAATCACATATTTGCCAAGACTTCCAAAATTCTAACTCGGGGATAGAAATAATACACGTTAAAGTGTATAACTGTAATCAAATTGAAAACGTAATATCGATTTACTGTCCACCTTCTGTAAATACTAGTCAGTCAGACTGGGATCAATTATTTTTACAGGTAAATAATAAAACCCTACTTTTGGGTGACTTCAATGGACATCATACTAATTGGTCCAATAAAATAGACAGGAGAGGTAATCAAATATTTGATGCTCTTATTGGTAGTAGCTTTGTTTCATTAAACAATGGTGATCACACGCGTATTAAGCTAGTCAATGACGTTTTGCAACAGTCGTCCCCCGACATTTCGTTAGTATCATCCGATATAAGCCTAAATTTAAACTGGAAAGTGTTGAATGAGACATTGGGAAGCGATCATTGTGTTATTAAAATTGCAACATACTTTGAAGCTACTAATGTTTATATTTCTCGTCGAAATTATAAAAAGGCTGACTGGGTGGGATACCAACTACTTTTAAGTGACCTTTTCGATTTACTGTTACTACCAAATGATTTACAAAAGGGATATGATTTATTTATGGACTATTTAGACATGGCTGCAGACCTTTTTATACCATATAGTAAAATTAATATGAACCCAGACAGAAATTTTACACCTAAACCTTATTGGTGTCCCATCCTCTCTAAAGCTGTAGCAGAGCGCCGTTTAGCACTTTCCAAGTTCCGTCGCAATCCATCACCAGATAACCTTTCAATCCTTCAAAGTAAAATTAGTGAAGCTCAACGGAAAATACGGTGCTTTAGAAATAAGTCATTTCAGGGCTTTTGTTCTACTCTGGATCAAACTTCAACACATAGTGAGTTGTGGCGTAAAATGCGATGGATTAAGGGAAACGTACCAAAATACCATGTTGACAATATTAAAGCCAGCGAATTATTATGTAGTTTAGCCCCAGATTTCGTGTCATGCGACAACCCTTTATTTACATCGGACAATCTAAAACTTGAAGTACCTATTACAATCCAAGAGCTTACTAAATGCCTAAAAAGTGAAGATACAGCCCCTGGTTGTGACAAGATCTCGTATTCTATGATAGCACACTTACCTGAAAACGGGAAACAATTTCTACTCATTTTGTTTAATTCATTTTTAAGATACTCGTTTGTTCCTAAACAATGGCGCGATATAGTCGTGGTGCCGATTCCCAAACCTGGACGTGACCCTGCTTTAGCTTCTTCTCTTCGCCCGATATCTATGATCTCGTGTATGTGTAAAACTTTCCATAACATTCTACTCAATAGACTAGAGTGGTTTATAGAAAAGAACCGTATTTTAGACCAGAATACTACAGGTTTCAGAAAGTGCCGATCAACTTTAAATAATCTCACCAGTTTAGTTTCGAAAATTCAAACAGGATTTTCTGAAAAACAAATGACTGTATGCTGTTTTATTGATCTGGACAATGCATACAATAATGTGGATGTACATAGTTTATTACGTGTGATGGACGGCTTAGGGGTGGGACTGAAAATGTGCAAATATCTTTGGAACTTTTTAAAGGCAAGAAATATAAAAATTCAACTTGGTTCTGATTCACTGTGTAGAACTACTTCTCGTGGCCTGGCTCAGGGTGACCCTTTGTCACCATTGTTATTTAACATAGCGACTATCAATATCTGTAGAAAGATAAATGACGTTTGTATTTCACAGTTTGCAGATGACTTTGTTTTATATTTTACTACCCAAAATATTTTAGAGGCAACACATAAAATACAAATGGCTTTGAATTTGTTTAACAAAGTAATTCAAGATATTGGTTTAAATATTTCAGCAAGTAAAAGTAAAATTTGCATATTTAAAAATGGTTTCAGGAAAGATACTATTGATATTAAAATAAATAATAGATCCTTCCAAGTAGTTGAGAGCTATAAATATTTGGGATTGTGGTTAGATCGTTCCCTAAGATGGTCGAAACATATTAATGAGTTAAAAGAAAAATCATCAAAATTTCTGAATGTGTTTAAAATACTGACTGGCCCAGGTTGGGGCATACACCCTACCCATCTACGTCGTTTATACATTGCCATTATACGCAGCAGAATAGACTATGCCAGCTTTTTATACGATAATAGTTACCAAACCCATCTTAAGGCTTGCTTATTCGGGGCTTTTGGCATTGAAAACGCTACCTCCGCCCGCGACCCCTCATGTTTAACACGACGATGTTATACGATGTCCTGCCGATGACCGCCGACTTCTTCGCAGAATAAATACGCCACAGTGTAAAATATTTGTAATTGATCTACTGAACTTGTTACATTTTATTGAAACACATTGCAAACATGGCGGGAGATTTAGTTTTATAAATATGTAGTGTTCTTGTTTTTTTTAACACAATATAGCTTTATGAAAAAAGTAAACTAACATGGTAGTAACAGAAATAAACCGAAAGTTTCGATAAAATCTTGAAATCAAAGCATTTATTACAACCACACCGTTTACTTTGTGCCATTAGCTTTTTTTTTTCTTTTTTTTGTGAGCCATTATTAGTTTTACAAGTCTTTTGTTTGATAATATAAACATAATAACTAAAACGTACCTACGTTATTAACCTAAATTAACAGACATATTTACGTAAATAACTTAACAATAGCAAATTATGTACGTGATAACCACCTATAAAAATTAAATATCACTCATTGTCATAACGAATGACGTAGTTTGAATCATCCAGGAGCGATATATTTGCATTGTACCCATTATCATGATGAAATATAAAAAAAAATCGCGCTTAGAGGTATTTTATATCCGGTACATTAAGTGAGCCGCCTTTGTAAGACGACTAGAATGGCACCGTGTAGGTTGGTTGTTTTTGATATTTATCCGTCAATCACGCAAAAATGGGTGAAGGGATTTCGATGGAATTTGGCACACATATAGTTCACATCCTGGAATAACACATAGGCTACTTTCTATCCCGATAAAAGGTGTGGCTTAGTAGCGGAGGAGGAAGAGGAAATCCGAAGCTGCTGCTGCCTTAGTACCTACTTCAGATTCACAAGTACCAGGAAAGCAGAAACATGTCGAAGTATTTTCGGGGCTTTAATTGCAAGCGGTTTGCATTCAAAACTAGCAAGGAACCAGAAATATTTGTGACGCTGTAATTGTGAGCAATTAGGATTCAAAAGTAACAGGAGAACAGAAACATGTTGAAGTAATTTTGAAGCAAAATAAAAGAACCAAAGATTCACAAGAAATATGTCAAAGTATTTTGAGCAAGAATTTTGTTTACCAGGAGAACAGAAACGTGTCTAAGTTTTTTCTGGGTTGGAATTGTCAACACTAATTTTCGGCATTGTGATCGATTAGGATTTAAAAGTATCGGGAGACCAGAAACATGATAAAACTTTTGTCGGGGCTGGAATTATGAGCGCTACAGATTTACAAGAAGACCAAAAAACATGTCGAAGTAATTTCGGAGCTGAATATTACTTTCAGCCGCACCGCAAAGACTCACACTATCTGGATACCAGAATCATGAAGATGCACTTCCAAGGATGAGAATATGACGCATAAAAGTTGCGAGCCAGTTCTAACGTCTACGCAGACAAAGTCGCGGGAAGAAGCTAGTGTTTAATAAATATGTAAATGAGCTATATGATTCTACTGTAACGCTTATACTGTAATCATATTCTGTTGTTTTTTTGGCTACTAGAGTCGTGCTGCTATAGCTTCAGTAAAAAATTATCGAATGAAATATTCATAAGCATATTTAGAATTGTCTCCTCGAGTACTTTAATTTGATACCTAACATAACTATGTCACGAAAAATTTAAGGTGAAAATGGTTGCAAATAAACTTTATAAATCGGTTATCATCATATCAGCCGAAAGACATCTACTACTGAGGGGCTACTCTCTAATCCCGATGTTCATAGTTTCGGGCTTAGTTGCGGGCGTATTTTAGTCCGTATCTCCTAACCACCAAGAATTAATGACAACGCAATTTGACAGTTAGGTACTATCAAATCGTGTTGTCATTAATTCTTAGTTCGGGTTCGGGTCTAATCATTAGTCTGTAGTTGATACGGAGTAGAATACCGCCGCAACTAAGCCCGAAACGACGGACTACGGGCTAAGAGAGTAGCCCCCCTGGACATAGTCGTGTCGCCTCACCAACCTGACCTGTGCGGTTACATCCATCGGCTGCACGCGACCTGGTGGGGGTCGCCTAGTGGGAAGCCTTCAAAAGCTACGTCTACCGATACGCGGTCACCACTACAGATCTTTTCGGCCTCATCGACCATCTGTTCGCGAGTAATGTGCCTTTCACACAACTTTAGTTTGGCAATATTTTGGGCAATGTCGGTAACTTTGGTTTTCCAGCGGATATCAATATCCCTGATTCCATCACGCAAGGAGACTGCAAGACCCTTGCAATTACTCTCTCCTCTCTACAATTACCCTCTCCATTGGAAAAAAAAACATAAGTTTTGGAGACGACGACGAAAACGGATTCTCTAATATGCTACTCCGCAGGTCCTGATCCTGTGATGATTACAGGTCATGGCACATTATTTTAGCACCGCAATGGCACAGCAGCAGCACGGCGTCTCTTCGAATTTAGGCTACGGTTAGCATCCAGCGCGATAGCTACGCGTCGTCTGCGAGGTGAAAGCTCGCCATCCGCGCAAGGCGAGGAGCGAGGGGCGATGGTGGCGCACGTTGCCTGCCACCATCGCTCCTCGCTTAGATTATAGTCTGGAAGTTATTTATATTTTATGAAAACGCATAGGCCATATATATATATTTTTTTGTATATCCCGGTAGTATGTTCCCTAGGTATCACGCGGGCGAAGCCACTGGCAGAAGCTAGTTATGAATAAATTAAAGAGGTATTGAAACTCCTTTATGGTAGCTACATTAAATTTATCGATAAAAATTTGAAATGTGTCGAACCCTATTGTCAGATGTCAAAATTGTCAACAAAACAAATTAAAATATTTTCATCTTCCATTACAATTATGTGAATTAAAACAATAATATACTATCAACATATTTTGCCCAACCTTCGGAATTTTCGTGAGTGTCATCATTTTCCTGTTGTTTCTTTTAGTGGCTATTGATATTTTAAACAACAGTTCCGCGATTTTTTTAAAAAAAAGTGTCGCAGGTCTGGCTCCGAACACGTCCCGTAGGACTGTGCGGTCTTCAAAGGTAAGCTTTTCTGCACAAATTCGATGTTTATAAATTTTTTTATTAGAAAACTCAAAAATCTAGCCGCTTCCGTCCTTCCAAAATACGATTACCTTTCAGTTCGTAGAATTTTTTAATTGTTTTGTGCTGTAATTAGGAAATGAGATTGAAAATGGTTTTTTGAAATCGACCCTTTTTCAAAATTTTTTTTATCAGGAAAATTATACTATTTCGTGTTTTCACTTCCTTTTGCCTCTAGAACAAGGATGTATCCTTCACATATATTTTTTTCCAGGCTTAAATTCAATATCTTGAGCATTTCCAATTGAGTCTCAAACAGCCAAAATTCGAATAACAGGCCGTTAATAAATTAACCAAAATTCAAAACCAATGTTTGAGGGTCATTGGAGGTTTTATTAAAAGTACAGCCATACACGTAATGGAATGCGAACTCCATCTGCAGCCGTTACATGTTCGTAGATATTACTTAGCCGGGAAGTATTTTTTGAAGCTCAAATCTTTTGTAAATATTTTTGGGGATACGTGTGAAATAGTTACGAATCTTAATAGAAGTTGTCAAGACACTTATTGGAGACGCAAAAAGAAACCACTGATAGCCCACATGTCGGAAACATTTAATAACATATCAGTCCACTGTTATGAGGAATTAGGATTATTTTCGCTTAACACGTGGTTAAGCGGTGTTAACTTGTCTTGTAACATTAAACCAGAAATTAAAGAGATTACCGAAGCTAAGAAATCATACAATAATACTCAACTTCGAATTATTTGTAATAGCAATTTTAGCAGGAACTTTTCTGGTTACTATAGGATTTATACAGATGGATCTAAAGTCCGAGCTAATGTTGGAGCCGCGTTGTACGACCCCCAAAGTAATACTGCCTGTAAGTTTAAATTAAATTCAAAAATGTCTGTTATGCATTCCGAGTTAATTGCTATCTTTGAAGCTATATCATACCTAGATTCGGTGAACTATCAAGATTCTGTTATATATTCTGACTGTAAAAGCGCACTCCAACATTTGGTGAAATGTACTAGACATTCTAGCGGTTATCCGGTAGCATACCAAATAATAGATCACATTAGTAGACTAAGAGATGAAGATAAAAATGTTGTTTTACAATGGTTGCCTTCTCATATCGGCATTGAAGAAAACGAAAAAGTAGATAAGTTAGCCAAAGAAGCATGCTTTGAGGGAGTGCCGGTAGCATATAAACCTTACTGGACTGAGATTTTAGGTGAAGTTAAATTAAAATGTGAGGATATTTGGAAAGAATATTTCGACGAGAAGGCATTGACCAAAGGTATTTGGTATCGCACGATGCAACCGACTATAAATAACTATCCTTGGTTTGATAATGCCGATATGAGTAGGCAAGAAATCGTGACGAGTTTGAGACTTCGCTCCGGACACATCCCATTGAATAGTTTTGCTGCATTGATGGGCAAAGTTACTTCTCCAAACTGCACGGAATGCGATATAATCGAAGACGTTACCCATATCGTAGTGGAGTGTGTCCGGAATGAGGCTGAAAGAAAGTTGATTCAAGACCAATTTAATATAAATATTCAGGAATTAGGAGCATGCAATATGATTCTGGCTTTTCCAGCATCTAAAACTGCTAGAATAATTTATAAATTAGTTAATTTAGGAATTAAGCGTAGATTATAAGTTTTTTTTTTGTAAAGTGTTCCTATGAGGGTGACATGTTCGCTATGTGAACAAACCCTCCCTAATAAATAAAGATTAAAAAAATAAAAAAAAAATAAAGAAAGCATATTTTAAGTATTGAAAAGACAAAGATAAGCTCAGATATAAACGAAGTCGAGATAAAATGGAACCGCCGGAAAATTAACACAATAATTTGGCGAAATGAGGCGCAATTTCAAAATAACTGACTATGATGAAATCCTAATTTTTCGGTAAGTTCTAACTTTCTAAGCTGGATAGTAAATTTGAATGAGGCCCAGGCTTGAGATGACTTTCCGCAGCGTTAAGTTTAATAAAGGAAATTAAATGCCAAAATAATCTTGGTGTCTCGAAATTCTTAGGGCCCGGTTTCTGAGGTACTTTGTCAGTCGTTTATCTTTCCGTTAACGATATTTGTCATATCGCCATTGGTCGGTTAGGGGTGAAAGGGGGCTACTCTCTAAGCCCGAAGTCCGTAATTTCGGGCTTAGTTGCGGGCTTATTCCACTCCGTATCACCTTAGCACTAAGAATTAATGACAACACTATTTGACAGTTACTGTAAAATCTTATTGTCTTTCGTTCTTACATAGTTCGGGTTCGAGACTAATCGTAAGTCCGTAGATTATTCGGAGTTAGAATACGCCCGCAACTAAGCCCGAAACTACAGACTTCGGGCTTAGAGAGTAGCTCCCAAGAGTCAGATAAAAGAACGATAAAATAACTCAGAAACCAGGTATTAGTCAGACACACTGTACTAAAGCTTGTTACTTATCCCCTCTAATGTTACTTACACGAAAGTGGCTTTGGCACATGATCACGCTTATTTAACAACAGCGGAAAACTAAAATAAACTAAGAAAGGTAGCTCAGTACGTGGAAAAGGTAAATTAGGTACCTTATTAAACTTCTGTGCGCTGAAAGTTTCAATGTCACGTGGGTGAACCCGCAAACACAGTTAGCCTTTATAAGGGTTCCGTACCCAAACGCTAACGGGACCCGCTTATTACTAAGCCTCCGCTGTCCATCCGTCTGTCTGTCAGCGGGCTTTATCTCAAGAACCGCAATAGGCAGACAGTTGAAATTTCTGTTGCCACTTTAACAACAAATAATGAAAATACGACGGTACGGAACCCTTCATGCGTGAGTCCAACTTGCACTTGGGCGGATATTTTTTTAATATTCGTTTACTTATCTTTAAATTGCTGTCGTGTAAAAGTTGTTCGTAAAATCCCACCCGTAATATGAAATTATGTGACATAACTTGCGGAAAAACTCCAACCCTTCATAACAGAAAACCCATACAACTTAAAAAGAACAAAAGACCAGAAATTCACCCTCATAAAACACAAACTTTTCCTTTGTAACGTAACAAAATAGAAAAAATAAACAGCATCTGAGCTAACAGGGTGTACATGAATCTATTTGTGTAAGAGCAGAACAATGGCGAAGCGGCCCGGCTACGGAGCGGGTACGTAGCGACAGCGTAACGACTAAGCAACGGGTACGGTTAAGTGTCGAACAAACAGGTACCATTGTGAGTGTAAAAAATATAGCAGCGAGTGGGACATTGAAAAGGGGAAAGCAAATGAGTGAAACCTAGGTGTGGTACATATATGATACATCGAGCTTTTGTAAGCCATTGTTACGCACTCTGCACAGGTATTAGTACTAGAAACCTTGTTGTTATTATTTAAACTTTATGTACAGGGTAAGTACATAGGCGGACTAAATGCAACAGGGAACAGTCCACCAGTCAAGTAATTGATTTAGTGTTAAACAAAGATGAACTTTTTGAGATCTATTGAGCGACCTTGAGCTGATATCCTAACTTCAAATGCTCAATTCAGAAACTGCGGGTCAGACTTTGTGCAAGCTTCATTCGGTTCATTTTCGTATGAAAGCTACTTTTAAGTGCTTTCTACTGTTGTGTATATTTTTATTGTTTTTACGCCAATAAACGAATTTTCTTTCTTACTTTTAAACGTCTCAGCACGCTTTATTCCTCCTAAGACTCGATTGTAACTTATTTACGGTGCCTTAAAATAAAATAAAGGTTGTTCACATCAACTACACGTGTTTTTCTTTCTAATAGTTCGTAAACGTTTTCAACGTGCCTACAAATGGGCCTCCATAATTACCGGTCGTAAAATTTCTATTATCGCCCGAGTTGACTAACTGATTAGTGATTGCGGTGTTGTTATTTTCGCCCATATTGCCTTATCGGCTTCAATAAACAGGGTGGCTTACTCCCCACATACAAAGCAACTGTTTGAGAGAAAACGTAATCAAAAAAGTTTCGAAAAGCTCTTTGTTTAAGGCTTCAATAGATACAAAAACTATAAAAGATAGTTTGGTGTTAGGGATTTGTATATAAACATCTAAATGAGTTGTCGGAAAGCTTCGAGAATGAAGTGCCAAATAATGATCTCGTCGGAATTGGGTTTACTACTTTGGCAAGGAAAGACCTACTTTCTACTATGAGTATCTTAACAATAATCTTTTTTTTTTTTTGCTAGTCTTAGTTCCAGAGATACCACTGCTATCCGTGTTTTGATGATGTAGTTTTATTTTAACTGTGTTCGCAGACTACCATTGATCTAGCAACGAACATGGCTTCCATTAAAACAAACAGATCATTAGGTAGGATAACAAGCGAGACTTATAATAAGCGTCATATCACGTGGCCTTTTAATTCCAGCAAATTAAACGCGAATCTGAATTTATTTCGACATTCACATTTTTCCCAATTGTTAAATTACAGGAAACGCAATCCCAGAACACAACGAACCAATAAATCTGGCTAATAATTTGCCTATTAATCAGACATAATTGGCTGTCTGCTGCGAGGCTAGGCACGAGGTAGCAGGACAGACACCAACAAGCTGACTAGAGACACAATTAATCGACGTTGCAGTCTGTCACCCCAGCCGGCGCGCGGCGTGCTGCGAAGCGTGTTTGTCAATTGCAATTAAATGCAGATACGAGGGCACTTGGTCGCATTCATTTACAAATTATTTCAGATACTATAGCGTAGTCACCCACGTAGCTTAAAACTTCAATAAAAGCAAGATTAAAACAAACTTTTAAGTGTAAACGTGATCAAGTCATTAGTAAACAGTTCGTTAAAAGTTATAAAAGAACTTTCTGATATTTACATTTTATAACACTTAAAGCTAAAACTATCATCTTATCTCATGCTTCAGCACGTTAACAACTTTTATAAACTCGAAACCTTGTATAACATCTTTTTGTGAAAGTTTTCAAACATTATTTGTTCAGGATAATGTGAAAATCAGCAAGACAGGCACTTCAAAAGATTTAGTAGCACTTGAACTTCAAACAGCTGTACTGGACCCGTATAAGATTTGATTAAACAAAGTCTGCAGTGTTGATTAAACGAAGTTCAGTGCCCAAGAAACCCGATATTTCGAGACCTATTTCATCTGAAATAATAACATAAAACAGTATCCGAGTTCAAAGGCAACTTGCTTCGTGAGAAACAATGCTTCGTCAAGTTTTAACGCTCGTTCGACAGTTCCGTTACGTATAATTTGTTGTTCCGAAGACGGCCGAGCGTACCCGAGCGTCGCCGAATATTTCATGGTAACTTAGCATTGTAATCTCTCTTTGTTCCGGCTTTTGAGAGGGTTCTTCATTGTGGAAAATTAGTCAACATTTCTCTCTCATTTGGACACAATTGCCAATTACCTTTTTCTAGGAAAAAAAATATTTTAATTGCGGTTTGATGGATTGTTTTTGAGAGATTTGGCACTTTTGACGAATGAATGAAATTCAAACGGTTCGGTTCATTTAAAATGAAATTATAATTTAGATACGAAGCAGCGAATTTGTAACGGTTGGAATAATGCTCTACAAAATACTTAAGCAAATAGTAACTATATATGAATATCTAACTTGTAATATTGGTCGCTGTTCTACAATACCCGCCTCCGCCACTTCAGTATTACATAACCCGTGAATAGTTTACGTCCTAAAACAGATTGATTGAATATTGCATCGAAATAGAAAGCTCCGTGCCCCCGGGGGGGGCGCTTCCGGACTGATGCAAATAAACTATTGTTATCGTACTGCGAATGTAAATGAATAGTAGTGTAGTGCAGCTCGCACTTCTGTAGCAGACGAATGTGATTGAATCTAAATATAAGGCAGCTTTCGTTGATTAGAGAGCAAAAACTCGCTTTAATCCAGCTGTTTTAAACGTTGAACATGAAAAAATATAACCGACTACCAAATAATAAAAAAATACTACAAAATAAAAAATTAGTAGTGTTTTTTTGTAAAAAGTTTTTTATTTATCACTTTTTAGTGGTAGGTACCCCACACCTAACAACACCACTGCAAATCTCAGAAAAGCAAAATACGCAATTTCAATTACTTGGATGACAAAAAACTTTTTACAAAAAAATACAACCGACTTAACCGAAAAAACACTACAGAGTAAAAAATAACTTTATTTTCGGAAGTCGGTGTCAAAATACGAAGAAACTAACAAAAACACCGACCTAAAAAGTTTTTTGTCATCCAAGTAATCGAAATTGCGTAATTTATTGTAAAAAGTTTTTTGTTTTTCACTTTTTAGTGGTACCCTACACCTAACAACACCACTGCAAAATCGCAGAAAAGCAAAATACGCAATTTCGATTACTTGGATGACATGAACTATCATCCAAGTAGACGAATTCCAGCTATTTCGATTTAAAATCCAAAGTTCGTAACCAATTTTCATAAGATTTAAATGGGACCAATCAGCAAGTATATCCTTTCAGACAAAACAAGAATTTTTCAAATCGGTTCATAATTGACGGAGTTATGAGGTAACAAACATAAGAGAGAAAAAAACATTCAGCCGAATTGAGAAGTTCCTCCTTTTTGAGAAGTCGGTTAAAAATGCCTGGACTTCCACAATTATGTAGACATAATATTTATCATCATCATATCAGCCGAAAGACGCCCACTGCTGAACATATCCCTAATACATACTATGATATAATAAGTGAAAATTAGGGAAATAAGAATCAGAAATATTTGGAGTTATATTGTAAGTGCAAAGGTGAGACGGTACTTCACGCCGGAACAGCTTCTTAAACTGTATCAAGCGCCATTTCGATCGTGTATTCTCTCATCTTTGGGACGGATCTGCCAGTAACTAGCTTGATACCCTCGAGTCAATTGAAAAACGACCCAAGAGGATCATCGGCAATGATAGGCTCGTGAAATCGAAGCTTCAAAGTCTTGAGCATCGACACCGTGTTGCTGGCCTGTCGGTTTTCTATCGGTTGCATTTTGGGGCGTGTGCGACGGAATTGCACGGCGACGCGCCACCGGTACATGGTGGGCCTCCCACCTATACGCACAAAACGTTTTTAGGGTTCCGTACCTCAAAAGGTAAAAACGGAACCCTTATAGGATCACTTTGTTGTCCGTCTGTCTGTCTGTCTGTCTGTCTGTCAAGACCTTTTTTCTCAGGAACGCGTGGAGGTATCAAGCTGAAATTCATATCAAATACTCAAGTCTATGGTCTCTTGGAGCTGTGAAAAAATCAAACTTCTAAGTCAACGCGATCAAAAGATACTCCCGTTTATGCCGCAAATTTTCGACACTCGCAAGGGAATCAAAACCTACAGGGTACTTCCCGTGAACTCAGAATCTTGAAATTTGGTACGAAGCAACGTCTTATAACACAGATAAAGGAAAAATTGCGAAAAGCATAAATTTTTAGTTACATCATATAATAAAAATATTTTTAATAATTTTAAACTTATTACCCCTTTACTCATGAACGCGTAGTGGTATTATATTGAAATTCTTAACAAATACTCAAGTCTATAATATCTTTAAGCTGTAACAAAATCAAACATCAACGTCAACGCAATCAAAAGATACAGCAATTAAAGCCGCATATTTTGAAACTCGCAACTACTCGCAAGGGAATCAAAACCTAAAGGATACTTCCAGACGACCTGGAATCTTGAAATTTGGCATGAAGCAACGTTATAAAGTACACATATAGGAAAAATTCCGAAAATCTTAAATTTTTAGTTACATCACATAGTATATTTTTTTTAATAATCATAAACTTACTAGCTGACCCAGCAAACGTTGTTCAGCGATTAAAAAAAAAAACAGATGTTGGCCGATTCTCAGACCTACCCGATATGCACACAAAATTTCATGCAAATCGGTTCAGCCGTTTCGGAGGAGTTTGGAAACAAACACCGCAACACGAGAATTTTATATATTAGACTTGCTGACCCAGCAAACGTTGTTATGCGATTAACAAAAAAAAATAAAAAAATAGATTTTGGCCGATTCTCAGACCTACCCGATATGCACACAAAATTTCATGCAAATTGGTTCAGCCATTTCGGAGGAGTTTGGAAACAAACACCGCGACACGAGAATTTTGCTTCCCATTCCCTCTCGCTCCACACCATGGTCTGAACCAGGGGCCCGGCCCTACGAGAGGTCGCTGCCGCCGATCGCCTCCACGAGGACACGGCGATGCTCCGCCCAAGCGGGGCAGACCTCCCCCGTACCTTACCAATCTAAACCGAGATTGATCCAAATTGTGCCTATTTCTAGTATTAAAATTATGTCTATCACTTCTCTTCTTAAAGAGATAAAGATTTTTCCGAACATACATAATGTTTTCATATATGTATTGACAAGGTACCGTCAGCTTTCCACATTGTTATGTTATGGATTTCATTTAGCAATAAAAATACCATAACTTTTACTTATATACCTACAGGTTTGTACGGAACCCTCGGTGCGCGAGTCTGACTCGCACTTGGCCGGTTTTTTTTTGAATACGTCATTAATTGTGCGTACAGCTAAGGAGTGGAATTCCCTGCCTGAGTCTGTGTTTCCTGATAGCTATAACCTGGGAGTCTTTAAGTCAAGAGTGAATAGGTTACTTCTAGGCAAGCGTGCTCCACCTTAGACCGCATCATCGAATAACGTCAGGTGAGATAGTGGTCAAACGTATGCCTATCAATAGAAAAAAAAGTGACTTTACAATTACTATTTCGGCAGATAAGTAAAATATGAAATTTTAGTCTTCTACAACGGCATACGAATAAAACGAAGTCATACATACCATTCTATCCAATTTAAAAAATATCAAATATAGGTTCGCTTTTTCCTTCTTTTGCGGTGAAAACTTTTAACTGAGAGTAGATTTTTACGCAAGAATAATACACGCTTTAAAAATAAAATAAGTGACTATTTCTGCTTGTAAATCTATTCGCCTGTAATACTAAGCCTAGTTACCACAAAGTAAGAACATGACCTGATATTGTATAATCACTTTTGCCTGGAAATGCATCGAAAAATAACACACGTCGTAATCCGCAAAGAGCCAGTAAGTGTGGTGCGCGATAATCTTGGGCCTGATATCAGGAGATTATTGGCACTTTTCATTTTCACTCATTCGGAAGGTGACAAAACAATGTGGATTTTGTGTAAAATTAATGAAACATGTAACCTGTATTTTCAGGGGTTTAGAACTTGATCGTTGTGATAAGATAAATTTTGCTTTTCGAAAGCCAACTGTTTCTGAATTCATTCTATGGAAACTTCTAGAGAATAAATATTCGAAAAAAAAACTTACCGTAGATAAACTAACCACATAATTGATACAAACAACCTTCTATTCTCTAACAAAAAATCGTTCCTATCAGCAATTTGTTTGGAAAATAACAGAAATGATCCCCCTAGGACACAACGGCTCATTGTAGATATCCATTAGAACATTAATTTACAGGTTGAACATATTCGGGTAATGGATTACCTACAATAACCCGTCTATTCTATATCTACCAGTATTATTGTGGTTTCATGAATATCCATCAAGGTCGTGACATAATTATTGCTTTGCTATTGATAGATTCAAATATTACTACGAGTACTTGGCCCACTATTAAAACAGGCAAAGACACCTGGTCCCTACATAACCCAGTTAAGACAAATTTAGGGACCAGGGAATCATAAAACCTTTGTGTCAATAAACTTTACTGTTAGTTTTTTTTTTTTTATATATATTTATAGGCGTACGTTTGACCGCTATCTCACCTGATGTTAAGCGATGATGCGGTCTAAGGTGGAGCACGCTTGCCTAGAAGTAACCTATTCACTCTTGACTTAAAGACTCCCAGGTTGTAGCTATCAGGAAACACAGACTCAGGCAGGGAATTCCACTCCTTAGCTGTACGCACAATGAATGTATTCCCAAAACGTTTTGTGCGTATAGGTGGGATGTCCACCATGTACCGGTGGTACATTAATTGTAAACTGCAACTGTAACAAAGCATATTTTCAAAGTAGTCGTATTATTCAAAAGAAATGCAATTATGAATGCATCGGGACCCTTTGTTTTGAACACAATCATCTTCAGCACAAACAAAGTGTGCATCTGACGGCTGTGATTTACTCGCCGTTACTTAACTAACCTGTAGATGAAGTTAGCTGTTTAGCATTATTCATTTCTCTTTAAGACATGATGTAACGAAGGTTATCATTACTCCTTGGTAGGGTAGGGCGGGCTGGGCTGCGGAATTAGTTCTAAAGAGTCACCGCGGCCCTGGAACGCAAAGGGCACTAGGAGGAACACGGATGGGTTTTAGTCAATTATAGTCTGAACCTCCCTCCTGCTTCGCCCAGAGCGGGAGAAGTCATTTAGTGATATCCCAACCTCAAAAAAAGGGTAAAAATAGGGTGGCCCAGAGGACTTTTGAGCAAGCATATGCAGGGCGAAATTTTGATAGGTGGGTGTTGCAGCATGATGAGAGAACTCCGAAAGTATGCTTTGTTTGAAAAGTTTCAGACACGAGTCCTGTAGTTAGGGAAAGTAACGAGATCTTTAAAGCCATTGTTTTTAATACTAATATCTAGGGATAATTATTATTATTGAAAGCTTGCAGTAATCTGCTATAGAAGGTTTTTGAACAAGCATAGAAAAAATAAACGAAGAGTGGCCTATTTATTCTTTTAATGCTTCGTAGTTACGCAACAGGGATATTAACCTTGACCACGGTAGAAGATAATAATGCCACCAGTGTTAAATGACTAGCTTTTAATGTCACAATGCAAAACAAATGGGCTCTTTACGATAGCCTAAATTGATATTGAATAATAGTAGGTAATGGTAATGGTCAGACTGATTTTCGGGTCGACAATGCTTTTGTGCCGGCACAGTATTTGTGATAATGACATACAATGGTATGTGGTATGACCAAATGCTACGAACTACTTCCAATGCCCAATTTTAACGTAATCAAAATCGTGGCTAGAAAATCAGCCCAAAAAAATGCCTACATACACACACTCAGTATATTTGTGAAAATCCCATTTACTAATAGTAGATATACTAGTCTAATCCGTATTAATTACATTCTAATTAATTCAGATCACTCAGGTCATACTGGGAGATGAACGGAGAAAGGGTCCTAAATATCCACTAAATTTTAAACAACATTCGCATTCGCATGTCAATCGAAAACTGTCAAAAAAGCCTTAGTTTTCATACATTTTTGACAGTTTGCGATTGAGATGCGATACGAATGTGAAAATTATTGCCGCTTGTGTCACAAAATTTGCTATAGGGACTTGAAAAGCTAGCACACTTAAATTAATTAGGATTGACCGCATCTGCTGAATACCAGACGATTCATGGGCTAAACTTACACACAACCCAGTGGGTCACCCGACAAGGCAGCTGACCGAAATCACGGCAGACGCAGGAGGAGATAGCTGGATAATCGCCTGTGATGGCAAGGGGAAAATAAAGGATATTAGCAGAAGCATTTCAGGAAAACCAAGTGAAATACGTTTTCCACCAAAGACCAACATGGGACATTAAGACCCATACACAAATTATCCAAAATGGTTCTATCAAAATAAATTCAAACCATATCATAGAACTTACTCAAAGTCCCTGCTAAGTTCCCAGGTAAGTAAGTAAAAAGTATATTCAAATAGAGACTCCAACTCGAGACACTTTAACTTTCACTAAGTTTGAAGCAGGCTTCAGTTTTTCATTATTTTGTCATCACAACTAAAGTATACATGACGGGGTAAATAGTCTAGGTATACTTATAGAGAATGACAGCTTTTATTAATATTAAAGTAAGACAATAGTATGTCACCATACCTAAATATAAATTAGAACTGTGGGAGTAACAAACAAAAAACACTTGAAGATATCAGGGTCTTCACTTAGCATGAATCTTCGTCGCAGTAAAAGATTTTACTTCGTTTTCTGTGACGTCAAAAATAAGGCAATCACTTAACCATCGTTAAGCCTAGTAAA
The DNA here is from genome assembly GCA_963859965.1 of Ceramica pisi. Taxonomy (NCBI): domain Eukaryota; kingdom Metazoa; phylum Arthropoda; class Insecta; order Lepidoptera; family Noctuidae; genus Ceramica; species Ceramica pisi. Next base: position 23,796,300 of record OY982540.1, on the reverse strand, counting down.
TTCCTGCAATGTTGTGTCCGACCAACCATTCCGCCCACTATTACTAGCTCCTGAAAGACTGCATCAACAATAGTAATCACCGCATAATCACTGAGGCCGAAAAGATTGACCAGACCCAAAGAAACGATTTAACTGCCTGGGAGCCGTCAAAACCACAGCTCAAAATGATCTAAATTTCCAACAAATAAAGCAATACACCTGATAGTCCCTGACCATCCTAGCTCACAGCCCCTGGCGCCCCGCCAACACTGGAGCCCCACATTTCATATTCAAAGCGACCGCTGTAAAACACTCGAGCACTCGCGGATAATTCAGCTCCAAGTGAATAAGTAAACAAATCCATAGGAGTTTGTTTACAGGCATGGACACGGGTATTGATTCTGTAGAGCCTTCTGTGGGTGTGGGTAGTAAACCCACGTAATGAATAGTTGAAAACAAACCAACTTGTGGGTCGTAAGTCAAACGACCTCTACTAACACTATTAGGGCAGTACAGAAACATGCGTTGTAGAAAAGGTGTGTACGCTAGTTCTGGGTGTCCGGTATAGCAAAGCCCTGTAGCATATGCTAAGATAACTACAAAATAAACAGATATTTTGCTGATTTGTTTCGATGGTAGGATTAATTTTGCTGGCCCAACATTTTGCCAGTTCTACGGAATCGTGAGTGGCATCTCGCAGTATCGCTTTGACTCTACGTTTTAGACATAGAGAGCTGTTAAAAACAGCAGTTGATAGACCAAACAATGAGGGTATTCAGGAAGCATTGCGCCACCACACGATGCCGATGTCAATTAATTTAATGTCGGAAAATATAAACATATTGACAAGTGGCTGAACCTGACGCTTTTGTGCTGCACTCTGATGAACGAACCCATACTGAACAAATCTATCGTTATTCATGATGATGCATGATAGATTGGTTCAATGAGGGATTGGTCCAATTGCATGTAACGACCGCGACTACTTTTCCTATTGATAGGCACGCGTTTGACTGCTATCTCACCTGATGGTAACCGATGATGCGATGACGCTTGCCTAGAAGTAACCTATTCACTCTTGACAATAAGACTCCCAAGGTTGTAACTATCAGGATACACGAACTCTGGTAGTCCGACCGTCTCACCTTTGCTAGGATCCCCAACTTTTTTGCAGCCACTTGAGTGTTTGCCTCTATGAAAGGGCCAAAATTGAGGGTAGATTACAATGTAACCCCAAGAAGCTCAAGCTGGTCGTTTTTTGGCACGGTTGCACTTCGGAAAAATGAAGCTGGGTGTTATTGTATCAGTTCATCTAAAGCGATACAAAGCTCCATTGTTAAGTTTTTATCTGCTCTCTAAAACTCTTTATGCATAGTTTACTGCTTGCCTGCTTACTCTTCGTCATCCAAACTAGTACAAACAAATTCATTCACCACCATGACTCACCTTGCAATACAAACACGTATATTGGCCACTATAAACCGGCGTATTACCCATAAATATTCTCTAACGCAAATATCGCATCAGTTTCACTGCACAGCGCATATTGCATGAGTTTTACTATAGAGCGCATATCGTACTCGTGCACTTTGACGTCAGCGCAGCATCGTATAGTTTGATCTCAAGTGCGCGCGTCACGGCTGACCATGCTGTATTCGCGTGGATAGATCAGTGATAGTGTTATGAATGAACTACTCTAATGTATCAACTTCGTTCACTTTCAATGTGAAAGTCTTTTTGGCAGCAAAATGGATTTAGATGAAAATTGCACTCGGGTTACTTATTACATAAATGTCCTGGATTATGACAAAGGAAACCTTTTTATTAACCCAGTATTACTTATGTTTCCTTGGGATAATTTCATGCAGGCGATTTTCATCTGGCAGAAAAATAATTCCGATTATTAAGAGGCTGTTTGTTTTGGGAGTAATAGTAGGGAAGGACCAATTCGATTTTAAAATTATTTGACTGACGAAAACCTTCCTCAGCCATTCATAGGGTACATTTCATCCAGAAAATCAAAGTCATCCAAATTTTTTACAATTTGGTGGACTTAAAATTCAAACAAAAGAATAGTTAACTAGTCTTTTATTACGAACATCTCCGGCCCGTTCCGGTCTACGAAAGAGGATAGACCGATATGTCTGCCAATAACATCCCACCCGCAAGATCTTCAGTTACTCCGTGATAGCAAACCCGTAATTAACTATTCTAATGTTAGTGACCATGAAAGTTTAAAACAATATTCAAACAAAATTTTCAAATCTATTAGTAAAACTTATGTTAACATAATTATAATCAATATTCAATATCTCCCCAATGTATTTATATTACAATTACAGCGAGTGCTTCAGTACCTACATAAATAAACTTGCATGTTTGCTCAGATAAGATAATACCCACATTATCGCCCGGTTATCATTAGCAGTGCAATTACTACAAGAAAAACACTTAGGAATATTTAGTACGAACCATATCATCAGAACGAGATAAGAAGGGAATGAACAAACGTCCACGAACATGTTTCAAACGTGTTCAGAAACAGAATTTGCACGGACAATGCTACGCTGCGTAGCAAGCCGCGTAGCATTCGCGTAGTAATTCGTAGACGCGCTACGAAACTTGTAGCACTACATGCTACGAGTTTGTCTACGTGAGTTGAATAAATATGGGCTACGCTATTCTATTACAGGACTGTCTGTACGTCACTATGTATGTTGCGTTTAGTTCTGAAACGACTGAATGCATAATTTATTAACTTATTGTAAAAAAAAAATATCTTAGATCTACAACCTAGAAGACGTTGTTAGTCAATTGTTGCATCAACTTCACTATGTGCCGCAAGATTACACTTTATAATATTATTGTAGCCCTTACAAATGTATACCGTAAGAGGTTAACGCTCATACAACAAGGGACACAAGAGGTTTCAGGATTAAGGTAGTACTTGAGCATCCGGCCGGCGCCATAACTCCGTATGATATCAACACAATACCACGGTTATATTTTGGAAAGCATATAATTGTTGTAATAATACAGTAGATAGAGTTTCTGATGAATTGAATAGCTTTTAATTGACGGACAGACTATACTACATTTACTCGTATACATACAATGTATAAGAAGTAGAATTTCCTAAAACTCATTAAGTTAAAACCACAAGCTTTTAGATAGTGTCAATAATATGTGTATTTCATCGAAAGCTATTTAACTAAAAACAAACACTGGTCAATTCTTTGGAATTAATTCAATATTCAATCTAAATAATCTGTTGGTTTTCGATCCGCTGAATCTATTGTCTGCGCAAAAAGCGGTCAACCGTATTAATTGTTCACTGCATAAATAAACTGCGCAGTTACTGACTTTCCTATTCAGAGGAAAATATGGACTGTATTTTTAAATAAAATCTTTCTGATACGTGCTAAATTCCATCCATTGGTCAACGAGTACAGCGACATGCCGCAGATAGATTGTGTACATCCCACACATCCGCACACGTTTTGGAAATACTTTCATTGTGAGTAGGTACGGCCAACGCATGGAATTCCCTGTCGGAGTCTGTGTATCCTTATAGTTGAACTCTAAGTCAATAATTATTAATAGATAGAAGTTCTAGGCAAGCGTGTTGCATCGTCAACCTCGCTTACTGATGTGAGAAGCTCACGAAACTACTAACAAAAAATATTGTAAACTTTTAATCTTTGATCTCGAAAACTTTTCGTAAATGCACAAAGACTTCGTGAGTGTGACTCACGCTAGCAACAGGTTTAAAGGCAGTGAAAACGAAAATCCTTTATCATACTTCATGAACTCCACATTCTGTTTCCACATGAAAGAAGCTTCACTCACAATCTAAAACACTCCGAGTAACTTGTACAGTCGGCGACAAAAATATTTAGATGAATCAAAATGATCAGAACTTAAGGTGATCTTTTTATTATTTTAGCCTGTTTTCTTTCTCGGGTCTCTGGAGACCCGGTCCTTTGGTAGGCGTACGAGGGGCCGAAACCAACTCGCAGAGGCCCCGTTAGAAATTTCAAATGTAATGGGGCACCAACCGGTGATTATCCCTGTATGCACTAAAAGTATTCCCAAGGACAATCCCCGGTTGGAGCAAGACTATTGCAGAATATGGAAACAAAAGATGAAACGCTATGGGTTTGGGCGGTTTAGTGGACTGATAATCGTTTATTATAGAAGAACTATTGACCCCTGCCTGGCCACTAACAATATACACGGCTTTTAAATGGCAGGGGATTGATATTTTAGCCTTATTGTTAGACCGAGATTTTTTTATTATTTTATCCCGTACTGTGGTACAGCATACAATATATGCTGCTGTGCAAAGGTCTCCACCAAATCCTACTAGGAATTAACTATTAATTATTGTTGCTCTGTTCAGAGTACTACAGATTACTTCATAGTCACAACGACTGTGTCGGTTGAAGGCATAAATTTAGTAACATTTCGCTTTTTCGGTAGGACTAGTACATAAAGAGTTCCGTAGTCCGTACCATAAACCCGAAAAAACGTGTCGGACCGTTTCAATAGAAACACTTAGAAACCTGAAATATCTATTGTCCTCGAAATAGTAGCAAAAAGAAACAGGACCTTACTAGGTAGTGCTTTCTGTAAAAATAGCATTGTGAAAAGTGAAAGCTTTTTTGAAGTGACAGTTCACTTCAAATTTTATTGACGAAGTTTTCACGATCCAAATAGTTCAAACGATTACGACTATTTTCACGAGTATAAACGGAAACAAGTTAACTGGCTTATCGAGTCCTACCACCACGATATTAATGGCTTTCGGGTGATAGTGTATGTGTGTATCGAAATAATTAAAAACCTGAGATAGGGCAGTTGGACCCTTTGCACTAAATAGCAGACGCTATATTTAAACGGTGAAAAAAAATTGCAGGTCAAAATAAAGCGTGCGACAAAATACAGCCTCGTGAAAGGGCTTCGGTATAAAGGCGCTAGCGTGCACTTTTTTAATTGATAGTTGAATACATAGGAACCGGGCAATAGGAACTTTAGCCTCAGCGTAGAGTGACAAACGAAAATAATATCCAGGAAAGGAACATTATTAACTTGTCCAGTAAAGTTATTGTTAAAGGGATTAATAAGGTTTCATCTAAATCTGTATGAAACGTAAGGGATCTAAATAACCTTTGTTTAACTTGGGAAATATGTCTGCCAGTAAAAACCATTCACGAGTTATTTTCCAAATTTGATATCTGGCAGCACTGCCTACTCGCACTGCACACTCTCACTGCATCACCTAATTCCAGTACGTGGAGAGATTAAACTACTGGGTATAACGTTATTCCGGCACGTCCCTAAAGGCATTCTCACAATTATAGCTGTCCGAAAAGTTACGCTAGCCTAGTTGTAGCCGACACAGCGCCGAAATTCAGCTAGTTCGGTTACGTCAAGTTTGCGCCGAAGTTAGGCTTGGCTTCACCCGTCCCATATCCTGCATAAAGCCTGTATATCGCGAGGTTAGTGGGTAAGCTAGTGCTGAAAGCCAGTTTATGAATGCCGTTGGCTCACCGTACTGCACTGGCTTACGAAGTTCCCAACGATGTACGATGCCTCAGATTGATTTATAATAAACGTTTTGCTATTCAACCTGTATAGTTATTTGATAAATTGCGCCAATTTATGGAAAAATCTTAATTTATAAGAGGCACAAAGAAATTTTCTTAAGAGCCAAGTCTGATTTTATGGAAACTATTTTTGTAGATTGCTGGTTGTGGGAGGTGTCCACAAAATTTAAAAAATAGCGAAATATTTTAATGATGGTCATTCGACTCAGTTTCATGTAATAATATACGAACAAAATCAAACTAGGCAAATACGAGGTGACGTAAGCACGTTAACGTGAATAATTGAGTATCAAACACAGATTTAATTGCGTGATGCGGACTTGCAAACGGCATTACTCCGTGTATCACACAGCGGCGCTACTACTACCACTACTGCTACCTGCAATACACTGCGTATAAATTAGTCGCTACATTAAACAGCACATTACTGCCATTAGTGCGCACATTCACTCCATTTTGACAATGGAATTGTCGAATTATTCAGGCAACATTTTCAGATTTTAGCCTACTATCAGCACTATATTGGAACTTTATACTGCTACCGAGTAAAAATATGACAAAACCACAAACTAAGAAAAAGCTGACCTCAAATCCAAGTAAAAATAGCTCTCTCATTCATTATTCAATTTATCCTAACAAAAAGAGAGCAGAAACAATTGATGCGGACAAAAAAAAAAAAAACATGCCCTTATGAGAGAATGTTTTACTTTTAATATAAACTTACAAAGTATCGAAATAAGTTCCTACACAAAGGTAACTTCTTAGATTCCGAGAAAAAACCAGGCAACTGGGGAAACTTCAAGCTTGAAATATTTAAAGGTAAATTTCAAAAAGGGAGCGGAAAGTATTCGGTGCTCAGGAGAGAATTAAAGAACTTTCATTGTTATAGAAACCAGAACGAATAGTGGGCCAAGAGATTTATTGCTAAACTATAATTGTACGATTCAACGAGGAACTTTGAGAATTGTTTATTTCATCTTTGTTTATTCCGAACGTGGAAGAAGATAGAAAGTGGACTATGTAACCAGAATTACTTTTTTCTTGTTACGTATGAGGAAACATGAATGTTATTTATGACATAATAACAAACGTACACTAGAAACAGACCTAAACTACAAAACGCCTGACCGTATAAATAAATGACACAATAATAACGGAGCCTGGCGATAGCACCCCATGTCAAAACTTGTCTTAAAGCTAATATTTATGTACGAGGGGCAGTAAAGGTCGTAAGGAACTTATAACAAATTCTGTTATAAAACAGCTGACTGAGAACGCAGTACAGATGCGAGCAGAAGGGCCACGAGCATGTTAGTGAAGACAATCGTTCTGGAAGTACAAGTAATAATTCCATTATGAAATTTTTACCACTGATGGAAAGCCTTCACGGTGTGCCATATTTTTTTACTGAAAAAAAAAAAAAGTTCCTGTGGGTTAAGTCACGGGAGCGACGGAGGACGCGAAGCCGCAAAAAACAACTTGTTTCGAAATACACGAACAAAAACAAAAGCATCAATGCTCTCAGAATTTCCGCTGAAACAAGTGTTATTTCTGTAGCGTTGAGATTACGTAATCGCATTTTTTCATGTTGTGTCCCTGTTTCTTGATTTTGTGGACACAAAGTGCTCTGTACCTCGGTAATATCAAAATATCGTTTAATTTAACGGGAGTTTTTTCATGGGCATTGAAGCTTTGAGGGATGGATTACATTGAACTGAAATAAATTGTACTGATTGAGACTTTGGTAAATCTAAATATCTCCAGAGGACTGTTTTTATTAAAAACCTATTTTATACAATGCGTCGCATTAGTTTTAATAAATTCTTCTGAAAATAGATCGAAATGAGATATTCAGTGGCTCTATGATTCTGAGTAATAAAAGAAATGGACCTATATATAAAGAATGGAATTTTATAAATGACTTGTTATAACTAATATGACAAAAAGCAGCTCATTTACAAATCTCCATAGCAAAATAAAACGCAGACAAGAAAAACATCCCCCGCCTTGTTTTGAAGGAAACTCGTTATCTTTATTAGGGGTTATATTGAGCGCTCTAAAGGGGTAAGGGGTCAGGCAGAAATAGCGCTAGGTGCGCCTCAGCAGCGTATGAGACGAACGGACGAAGGTCGATGACTTGTTTAAGGCCATTCAGGTAAAGGCCAGCTTTTTACCAGTGAACAAAGAACCTAGACTTGGTAATAAAGACATTTTATGAGATGTATTTGTGACGATAAAATGTCTGGGCTTGGTTTGTTTTCTTATTTAAGACTTGTAAATGACAGAGGTGTTTAAGCCTCTGTAATAGGAGACAGAAATAATTCGGTTATGATCGTCAGACATTTAATTATTTATTCATAATTCGATTACTATTTGCATATCACCTTCGAGTATAATAAGCACTTCGCACCACATTTACCTAATTGACTGTATGTATACTGGAAGACACCACTAGTGTAAGTGTAGGTATGGCAAAATAATATGCATTCTAGGTATCGAAACTGTTACAATAAAGTGAATCATTAAATTTAAGTAGCAGCTATATGTTTCACTCAGGACAGGAATATCAATAAGACAGACAACAATCTGCACCTACATTGTGCAGATTGTAGCCACCTCCAGTCGTGCATACTCAATGGGCAGCCTCCCAGCCTCACTACCTCGGCTATGTTACGAATTCATAGCCACGGAGGAATGTCGGACGGCGATCGAAGCTTGCCGAATACTTAGCATTGATTTTCTGTTTAAAAGGAACGTCACAGATCTGCGTCATCAAATGTGAATACATTTAAAAAGGTGTGGAGGACATGGACTAGAAGGAGCTGAACTTCAGTTCAGATGCAGTTTTAGTATCAATAATGAGGAAAATGCGCCCGTTCCAGACAATTCTTTGTGTCCCGGCTTGAGGTAGGTCAACGAATTATGTATCTATGTCCAGAAGAGGACCCCTTTTGAAAGATCAAGATGAATGAGATGGGGTACATTTTAATGGATTGGAGTGAGTGTGAAAGTACCTGTTAGATAATAAAAACACCCAAAAATCATTTCAAAACAAGAAAGACTAAAATTTACCTGAATAAGATACATTTTCTATCAAACCTGTTCTTTTTTCCCTGAACCATGAATTATGTTTTGAAAAATTACAAAGAAAATTTCCAATAATACTCCTACCATTGTTACTTCATTTTGTGGCCTAAGTAATCACTACGAAGTATAATGAAAACATACATAGCGGGTTGGAAAAACTGCTAGGATAAAAGCGGCATCGAGGCGTACAAAAAGCCCGCAGGCGCTGTTCCAACTGTGGTGGCGAGGGATACCCGTCGACTAAAGAAATGTGATGGATCTGCCAATGCACACGGTACTTACATAATCAGGCCATTATCCCACTGCTGGAAAACAGGTATCTTCTCTGTGAGTGGAACTGGACCATAATCCACCACGCGTACCCAGTACTAGTTGGTGGATAACCAACCAACAAGGGAACGAGGGAGGTCCTTTGCAATATTGCCTAATTATGTCAACAGCTATAAATGTAGTGTGTAATAAATGTTATTCTAAAAAAATCTTCTTCTGACAAGACAAACGTGTCGGATTATTGTAACAATCTAAAATCGTCACGTAAATGCGACGTGCCAGAAACATATCGACCTAATATTTTTACTCATTACTGAAATTGAAGACTGGTAGACTGATCCCCTCATTTCTTCAAACATGCATGTTTCAGTGCAAAAAAAGCAAATGATCCGCAGCTAACGAGGGCAGGCTCACCCACGGAATACCAATTTATAACATGAACGTAGGTCATTTCAGAGATATTGTCTCGCGATAGTATTATCTTTGTGAGAAAAAAAATCTGAAAAAACAATTTCGACGATTCTTCTAGGGTTGGAGGTTGAGGCCGGACTCTAGGTCAAATGTTATTATTATTATTCTTTGTTTAGCAAAATAATTAAAGCACTTGAAACGGTTTACATAGAACGTCTTTTTGAGATTATAATAATTATCTGGCTGTAAATGACGATTTTTTTTTATTTTTTTGTTTCATTACCATCAACACAAGAACATTTTTAATCATCTAAAATTTAGATTCTAAATATTGCTTCAACATGATTTTTCTCTAAGCAGGATAGTGGTCGCGCTTAATCCTTCTGGTACGAAACATACATTTTTAACATTAAATTAGGACAGAATACGAGACACTTTCAGAGTAACACGAGTCTAAATTAAAATTCTGTGTTTGTATGGAGCAAGGAAACCACAGAGTCGACGCTGAAGTTTATTTTTGGATAAAATATTTTCGCAAAGCATATTGTAGGCTGTTCGTGAGTTTGGCGCGCCAACTTAGTGGTAACGTTATGTAAAGTAAACCGCTAAATGGCACACGTTGAACTTGCCAGATTCTAAAGGTTCCTACTTGTTGGGAAACAGCTAATTTTACTGCAAGAATTTAATTTTAAGGCATGCGATAAAAACGAGCGAAGCGGGTTTGCGAGCCTAACGCCTGGCGTACAATTTGTATTTTAAACTCATTGGCAATGAACAGAGTATGATAAATTGTCTACAAATTATTGTAAATATAAAAAAAAACATTAACATGCTCGTCCTCAAGTAGCAGAAGGACGCACATGAAGGCTACATTCTGTTTAACAAATGAGACGTTATTCAATTCGTCTGATCCGTTTAAGTAACACGCGCGATACATAAAACATCTCGTAAAGGGTATCTTTCGATCCTCAATAGGCGGTTATATTCAATCCATTTCATAAACAGGATGATTTAATATTTTACGAATTACCACCTAACCCTCCTTACTGATTTCGCATCTCATTGAATATGGCAACACAATAAATTCTGTGATCAAAAGAGCAGGCGGAACGACCAAAACGTATTTAGATGAGAATGGCGCTGGGCGGACCGTAAACAGCCGTTTGACGGCGATGAGGCCGGGCGCCGGCTTCCGGTGACACAATATTGTATAAAAAACGCCCCCATCCGGTTTTATGATGGAAAAATTAAATGGCCAACAAATTAGATTTGTTTCATGGGAATTTGTATAAAATGTTGGGAAAAACAATTCTCATTGAGTCTTGTTAGTAAATTTCAATGGAAACGAGCGACAATAGCGGTTTTATGCGAGTCATGTTTCTTATTTGGCTGTTAATACGGCAATAAAACATAGAATGTATGCGCTTATAGCGAGTGCACGCAAGTCTCGAGGCGCAGCGGCGAAATGGGTCACAGGTTCTCATGCGGCCGTGCAATTTTTCACTGCGAACACACGATTACAGCTTTGTACGACTGTACCCGACGTGCATTTCTTATTCATACCGAACTGCTCAGAAATTACTGGGAAACAAAAGAAAAGGGGGTCGTTGACCCGCAATTTCCGGCGACAATAAACAAATGAACGAGGCTCTTTCATGACATCGCAGAACCGTGGGTGACATAACAAACAAATCTCACACACAAACCACTGAGCTTGGAACGAATATCTATAAAGTAGGAAAAAATGGCTGTACAAATATTTGAAGTATGCCCTAAAGATATTGGAACCGATATAGCAATCGAACTCACATCGGCAAGTTTGCCAAGCGAACCTCGCACGTAGGCCGACTCGCCCACATATTTCACTGGTGAAAAAGTGCGGAAACTTTTCCAAAAACTCAATAAACAGATTCGAACCCATAACGTTTTTATGATACGCACACAGAAATACTGTGCAGCTACATAAACAGTTGTTATCGCGTCTTTTATGACGGTTTGCCGATCAACAATAAAGATATGGCGTCGTAATAAAATTCGTTGGCTCGTGGCGGCTCCCGCGACAAATACTGTGGAGCGTCTGAGCATCCTGACCTTCTGCTGGACGGCCTCCAGTTATCAATCAATGCTGATAAAATTATTATTGGCTATCGATTTCACGGAGCTCTTCTGGTGTTGAGTATGAGTTGTCCTTCACATCTTTCCACGTAAGTAAAAGCTTGCTAGGCAATTAATATTGGAGTGATAAGTTGTATGAACGTTGAATTAGGTTTTACTTTTTAATTGACACCTATACCCAAACTGGTGGACTGTGAAAAGGATTAGGTTCATTTCAGAACACAACTACTGCAATTAATCTACTTTTATATTCCACAACAACATTCAATCTTTATCTCTTCGAAACCGTTAAAAGATTTTCAGCCACTATTCCAAAATTGAAACCCATGTCAAATAAATTACCACAATCGAGAGAGAAATCGATCGGAACGTGTATGTACATAATAGAGCCTTCGGATATGCGGAATATTTTGAGCACGTGCATCCTACTGTAGATCAATTTGCAATGACAATTTGCCTTAACATTTGTCTGCGAAGACACGTTCCGCCTTCCGGGTTGTAAAGGAATATTTCAGAAAAAGAGACATTAGAATTACGGACATTGTGAAAATATCTGTACTATTTCACATTTTTAACAGAAGTTCACTAAAACGACGGCCATGAGCTAAAAAGTTTAACTTTTAACACACCAAAACTAGCTTAAAGCTAGGCTTGAAAAAAGCTATTTTCAGAAAACCACAAACATTTATGCAAAACAGCAATGACCACCAACTGCGAAACCATTTAACCAGCCGAAGGACGAACAAACGCAACAAAACCAGATAACTGAATATTTTGTAACAACACGGACCCAATTCTGCTAGCCCCCGCCCCAGCCAGCGCGATAAACCACCGAAAGTGAGCATGGCATTTGGCCCATGCCATTGACATTGGCTGTAACGGCTGGCAGAGTGCCAAGGGCGATCACCATGCCCGCTCGAGGTCGCTGTCTTACCATACCCACCCTGCCATGGGATTCTGGACCTTACTCTTTAAATCACAGGGGTTGTTGGCCATGAAATTTTATAGCATCAACGTGTGTCGCGGCTTACCAAGCAAGTTTTTAATAGTCTCCGGTAGACATGTGGTCCTTACGGTCCGGTTTATTCGGGATAGTAGCCGAATGACATCCGCCGGGACAAGTGACCGCGTGCTGCCTATGAAGTGTCTTTACTTGTTCTATTAAATGCTCACCTATTTGGTCACGCGTTCATCTTAATTACAAACTTACGACACTGTGTACGAGTAGATTACATTGTATGTGGTCTTTATTTTAATTAAGCTTATCCTAGGAGTTTAATCTCTTCGTTTATAACTTTGAAGGCTTACTTGGATTAATGGCGGGCAGTGAAGATTGCATATTAGCAGTGGTTGTGTAGAATGGCACGCAGCCAGCTCTAATTTCAGCTTAACATGATCTATCGTGCCTGCGAGAACAGCCCCGGAAGTAATGCGCATTGTGCAATCAAACCTCGCTTGTCTTCAAACGGGGATCTGACGTCTGCCTGGTACAGACATGTTGATTAATTGATGGGACTTACCTGAAACCAAAAAGTTATTTAATTAAAAACAAGTTTATAAATAAAATAGATAAAACGAAAATAAATTTTCTCAAGACGACCGTATCATCACAATGGGTAACAGTTTATGAGCCATTAAAGACGTTGTGAACCACCGTTATTTGTGAAGAAACACAAAATTAGCGATCTACATGATCTTATAGCCCCGAGACACACAATAACCGACAAAAACACAAAAAAAGATTCCAATTACGTTGGCTCAATACAACAAACATATACTACAGCACTGTCTCGGTAAGTATTCATAAGCTATGTTTCAGGTATTCTCTTATTTTTCCAATTTATTTTCTTCTAAGAACAATGAACTACTGAATATGTTTATGATTATGATTATGATAGATTAGTTTGTTTGTGATAGGCGAACTATATTGGATCAATATACCTTCCAGGAGGCCAATCGCGCTAATTTTAAAAGTTTAGGTCCGCTTGCAATTCGTTTCCAATTCAGTTTTAGTTATGATCTAATTTCGATTCACCTGTAAGGAATTTGGTATCGCGCTAAAGTTTAATTAAACTTCAACCAAACTTGCGTCAAAACTGTATCGTAACCTTTACAAATATTTTAGTATTTTCCTTCAAAATCCAAACAACACAACGCGAACGATTGAGAAAAAGTCACGAAAAAGTAGCACTGTTTCAACTTTTTGTTTGACAGCGGTAACGTTACAGTTGTGATGCAATTGCGTTCCAAGTTTCTGTCAAACGTTTAGCGCGATACGGAACGTTTAAAAAAGTTGTGAAATGGTTACAGTTCAGTTGCGTTCCAACCGAATTTTATTAGCGCGATTGCCCTCCAGATGTCTTACACAGTTCTACTTTCATTCTCCAAAATAAATCAAAGTTAATAAACTACATGAGTATTGCTGAAACCCTTGACAAGTGATGAATCATAAATTGAAGATGTACGAAACAATTCTCATACATATGCAGGAGAATTCTCGCAGTCCCTAAATTTCAGTTCCATGTTTAAGTAAAGCAATCAGGCTAGCAACATTAACGGGATAGTTTTCATCCCCACAGTGCTGAGGCACCATTCTCCGGCGGAACTAACTTCAGCTCGCTCTTGACCTATTATGGTGACACTTGGCCACACAAGTGGATCACGCTTGCCGGAGCACTTTTTATTTCTCCGAGATGAAGCCAAAGGATAGCGAGGCTATTTGTTTTGTGGTGGAATATTTATTGTTTCAGCGTGTATATTTTCTCCAGCCTTGAAGCTCAAGTTTAAGTTTAAGCATAGGACGTTACTTATTTGTTTTTGTCTGTATTTTCTTTCACAAACATTTTTGACAATTTGTAAATGTGAATACCAAGACACGCATGTATAAAATATTAATCATTTTCTGGCGCAAAGTTTATCCGCTTTTGACAAATGAAATATTATCTGCCTCATCTAGGTCACAAAAGAAACACGACTAAAAAACATCAAGGCATGAAAAGCCTTCGCAGCGGGAACTTCACACTTTTTGTCTTTCACGCAGATCTGAATGTAAGTGTGACGTTGCTACATATTACGCATATTTTTCTGACAAGTTTGGTGATCGGAGAAGACTTTCATGAATATTCTTCAGTCTTCAGAAGATGATTACCAAACCGAATACTGAAACTTTTATCTAACTGGTCCGTACCAAAGCTTTCTCCCTACAAATATAAATCTATGCTTATATTATCACCCCCCAAACACGAGGGTGTAATCACGCGAGTGTCAGAGTGTTCTTGACATTAACATCGAATGTCCCTGGACGGCAGCCAGGGAGTGAATGCCAAGCGCCTCAGATGCTCCCACTACACTATATACTAACGTAAATTGATAAAACATAGTAACGTGAGATGAATGGAAGCGCATGCCGCACGTAAATAAAAGTAACTGTCGTTTTGAACACCTGCCGCAGGTGCCTTGCCAAATATTTGCGAAGAAGTTGTAAGCGCTAGGTTTGACACGGACCGAAGGCACGAACACAATGAAGGTAGGTAGGAGCAAGCCTTTGTTCGCATTCGGTATGAAAATTAGTAAGGTATTTTTTGCTAAAGCCAGACCGCAGAGTTAATAAAGCTACCTAATTAAAAGTAGTGGACTCAAACATGAAAATACTGTATTTAAAAAATGTACTCTATTTTAGAACAAAATATAATCCTGAATAAATTAGCGGTCAGGCGAGCTAGCTCGTTAGAGAAAATAAGAAGTGGATCTCATTCCGGAGCGCCATACATCTGAGCCGATTAAACAGAAAATCCATACGACCTTCCTGTACGAGCTGGAAGCATCGCTTTACTTCTCTTAATAGCCTATTTGTCTACATCATTAATCTCCTTTAACAATGCCAATCTATACCGAAACAGGAAAAGTAAATAAATGGCTACCGTCTGCTAACAAGTAAATCTATAATATAATTTATTAACTTTACAGTTTGAATTTAATTAAAGTACTATTAGTCATCGCAGTTTTAGACGAAGATCACTAACTTCGCAAGTCTAAATGTACTACGGTCCTTTACTCAAAATCTTAGGTTGGTAACAGGCAACTGCCTTTCCATTATAAACTAGCCACGAAGCAATTAATACAACTTGTACTCTCTGGAGTAATAAATTCTAGAGGGTTGTTTATCATTCACCAGCCATTGATTGCTAATCGCAATCAAATATAGGCAGCTTTCTATCAGCAAACATAGCAACGATTCTGGTCTTCTAAAAGCCATGGTTCAGCAATAAAAGATGACCGAGGCTCAAAAGACCAAGATCAAAATGTTTCCAAGCCACAAAACTTCTGCTCTTAAAACCGATTTTATTGAAGAACAAAAATTCCAGGTATGTGCCATAAAAAACGTCTCAAAAACAAAGATTTTATACCTACTGTAATATAATATCGATGCCTTACGGCCAAAAAGGGATAAGCGACATTTTTTTTTTTGTTAAATCGACGTAAATAGGTTAGACTCGAAATCGAAAAGCCGATTCAAATCATTTATAAGTCGATTTCGCAAAAAAAAAAAAAAATTGGCCGTAAGGCATCGATATGGACACTAAAATATTCAGGGACGCTTAACTTTCGATTGTAGGAGTAACCTTGACTTGTCTGCGTTTACTTTACGAGGATTAAATATATGGCTAGAAATGTATAATAAATAGGTTTAGTCTGAAAGTTTTTATGTCCTACATTCCTGCTTGCTACGACAAACACGTAAACCTTAAACAGTGTTTGTGTTTTACATGTTCACGCACTTCTGAATAGAAGATTTACAAATGCCTAGGTACAACTTTTTATATTTCTCGGAAACTGAAACGAAACGAAATAAAAAAAAAATGTCCACTTCACGGAGATAACAACGTGATCTCAATTATAGAACACGTTATTATCTCCGTGAAGTGGATTTTTTTTTATATATGGGATGCTCTTGACCCTAGTTTAGGTCAGAGATGGCAGAGACAAAGTCTACGATGGATGAGCTTTCTGCCAGCTAGTCATTCAACTAATCAAAACGTCAAACATCCCATTGCCTCTAAACTCTCAGAGAAACACTCAGTTCCTGAAGGATAATTACACT
Organism: Ceramica pisi; assembly: GCA_963859965.1. Taxonomy (NCBI): domain Eukaryota; kingdom Metazoa; phylum Arthropoda; class Insecta; order Lepidoptera; family Noctuidae; genus Ceramica; species Ceramica pisi. The sequence goes on along the minus strand of OY982540.1, from coordinate 23,779,728 downwards.
CCATTATACTAAAAATGCTTATGCAATTATTATGATAACTCCAAGGTTATATCTAGGGACTCATCCCAAGAGGAAAAAGGCTGACATTATATAAAAACGCAAGTAATTGGGCCTTATTGATGTTGTTGCAGGGAAGGCCACGACATAGCGACCTCGGGCTTATGATTCAAGGGCCTTGATCCTATCCCCACAGTCAACAGGCTGAAGGAACAAAATGATCTCTGACCAAGACTAGAATCAAGAGCAAGCCCATATCATGTAAAAAAAAATGATAACGAGCTAACTTCAGATCGTGAGTCATTGATTTTTTAAAAAGGAAGTCTATAGAGTAGTAAAAAAAATTAAAGCTTTAGTTGATCACGTAAACAGGATATTTGAAGAAACAAATATTACAAATAAGTGTGTACAGCCTTCCTAAAACAACTCAACGATGGTTTCGTTTTAACTTCACCGTGCATGGTAAAAGGAATAGCGAGGCAAAAGCCGCAGTTTCCCAAGACCAGCGCGAAGATACACATTCATTTAAATTCAAGGTGTAGGCACCATGATATCATCAAAGTAAGATATTCTGAATGTCAAAATTTCGCTTTGTTTCGCCGCGCCCGGCCTCCTTTGTGGGCTGTTTATTCAGGACTGGCAGTTTTTGCGGCTCATACTCTTTATGTTTTAGTTTTCGCTTTCTGCTTCCACCAACCCTCGCGTTTGGTGTCATTTCAGTACAGGCGGTACCTATGTAGGTACGAGTATAATTCATAGGCCGCGAACGGCTACTGAATTTACCTTTTTGAACATATTTAGATTGCTTGACATGGTGATAGTGTTCATTTAACCCCCTAATTGTTTATTACAAAATGTTTATCCAACGTATCGTCGCGTCGCAGCGTCGTATTTATTGAACGCAAAACATTCGTGAAATATTGTTGTAACGTCACAGCTTAACACAGAATTGGTCTAACAGCAAACCCCAAAGCAAAAGAAAATGTAATATTCAAAATAATATCATAAAATCTAGCATTTGTTCGCTATCCCACAGATCTTAGTAAAAAGCTATTCGGACTCCATATCTAGGAAGTCTATACAAAACATAAAGGTCACGCAAGTAATAGAAGCATAAGTATGATAGGTTATGCTACTACCATCCTTAAACCTTCCAATCAATCCTTGCAAAAAAGCAGTTCTAAAAGCGGAGTATTTACGTGTGAAGCCGTGGGATGAACAGCGCAGCATTCGAAGCACGTAGACGAGATTGATGAGTGCATAAATAGAGCAGGTGTTGCAGCACGAGCCCACGGACGATTAACAGGAGTTTTCCAATGCAGCCTTTATTTATTTAGTGCGTGGGCTTGATTGGAATAGAGGAAAATATTCTTTATGTTTGATCACGTGGAGATATGTAGGTCATATTGGAACTGGTAAAACAAAATCACTACAAATACTGCTCATATTACTTCTCGCTACAATAGGCTAGTTTCCATCATCCACAAATTGCAAAACTATTTAGTCCGTCAGTTAGAATATTGAAAAATAATGGACACGTATTTTTTGTTTTTTTTTTTAAATCAATGACATTGACAAAGATAAAACGCATCAAAACTCGGGAGTGGGGGCTCGTGATGTCATAACCTGCTAAAAATGATGCCACAGCGTGACGTATTGAGAATTTTAAATGCGTCGTAACTTCGTCAATTTTGGCTCCCGTAACAAAAGAAAAAATACGGGTCAAATATTTTTTGATAATCTAACTGACGGACTAATTAGATTTTTTCAGGACACAAGCCTATTGCAATGTTACCAGGATTCAACCAACCACATTATACCAAACAAATTCCCAGTAGCAATGCTTGACACCACATACGTTTTTATAATTGCTTTACCCGCCAGAGCGTTACAAACGTGCATATTAATGTACTTTCAGTGGAGGAACAAATTACCCACACCCAAGTTTTTTCAAACAAAGCTGCGGCACCCGCTCATCTGAATAATGAGTAAGTACGTAATTATTGCACACAGTGACAGGACAAAAGCCAGCCGAAGTTTAACTCTCCTAATGAACAAAGTGCACGCTGAAACTTTCAGGTGTTACAATATTTAAGAGTCAGGCCACTAAACTGAACCTGAGCTACTGGCGTGCTGACCCATTTGTTGGCGACCTTTCCGATAGACGAGATTTCGGCAGTCAAAGGTCACTAGATCATCTATGTATAGTATTAGAAGATATGCCGTTAGGCTATTTTCGCGATCATATTGAGAGCATCTAAGCGCAGAAGGCTCATTCTATGAAGATGCAGAGATAATGTAGGTACTCGTGGTTTTGAAGGTTACGTATTGTAGTTAGCTCGCCTGAAGCATCGCACTTTTATGGCGGAATCTTTCAACTATGCGTTTTTAGTCGACTTCCCAAAAAGGAAGAGGTTCTCAATTCGGTTGTATTTTATTACGTTTGTTACCTCATAACTCCGTCAATTATGAACCGATTTGAAAAATTCTTATTTTATCTACTTGCAGATTGGTCCCATTTAAATTATTCAGAATCGGTTACGAAGTTTGGATTTTAATTCGAAATAGCTGGAATTCGTTTACTTGGATGATGGTTTTTTGTCATCCAAGTAATCGAAATTGTGTATTTTGCTTTTCTGCGATTTTGCAGTAGTGTTGTTGGGTGTGGGGGGTACCACTAAAAAGTAAAAAATAAAAAACTTTCTACAAAAAGAATACAACCGATTTCCAAATAAAAAAACACTGCAAAGTAAAAAATAACTTTAATTTCGGAAGTCGGTGTGTTTGTTACTTTCTTCGTATTTTGACACCGACTTCCGAAATTAAAGTTTTAAATAAACAAGTGAGCCAGCCATAGGACTATACAACGAAATCCACACATATTACTAATAAAGCAATTGGATCTAGAAACAAAGTAAAACAGGATATTAACGGATAATTCACACAAAAGCTACAAATACTATGGACGAGAAATTCCTAGCGCAGTGAGTCTTTAACTAAGAATAGACAATCGCTTGTGTTATCATGGGCGCTATCACTCGTACCTAACAATAATTATCCAGATGGATGGATGCAGCTGGAATTTCTGAACTGACAAAATTCTATTAAATTTAAATTAATTTATTTCGGAAAACACTGATCCATATTTAGTTAGTATTACAAATAACTTGTATTCTCGTTTTACATTGATATGAAAATAGTATCATCAAAACAAAGGATGACCAGTCAGGAAAATACATAAATATGTTCTCTACCTAATCAAACTCCGCATAAAATGCCTAATTTGGAGTACAGCGATACCGGTTCAGAGAAACAACAGGTAATTTTGGAAATGTTTCAGATTTCAGTCAAGGTTCGTCAATATGTAACTGTTACATGACACGAAAATTCATTGCTGTTAGTAAAACCAACAAAATGACATGACAATGAGATAGCTTTCATGCCATCATACGCGGGGTCCACTTTCAAGCCATCACACACGGGGTCCACTTTCCACCCAACATTAAACAACGGAACACAGCACACCTCGTGGTTTACATTGGTTTACTCAACTAATGAAAGAACAAAAATCTGAGGCGACAGCGTGGACGGAATTCACTTAGAACAAGTAACTAGTACCGTGCGGTAACTTGGGAATATACCTGGTAAACTATGCCCGTGGGGAACTACAACTCTGTACTTAAAATAAGAACACTATTCTTCTCATGTGGCAGTAAGGTAAAAAGATATTCGTTAAAAGTTAACAATTATTATAAGGATAACAATTATTGTAAACTTAACGTAACACGATCTTTTTCTGTATAAAAAAGCTTAAACTTTCTTGTGTATACTGAATAATAAAATAACTCATTAGGTTTTTCAAGAGAAAAGCTTTATTAAACTCCGAGGTTTTGGATAATCAAGCAGAAAAAAAAGCACAGAAACTTGTATGCCATAAAATAATTGAACTATCCAATCACGGCAAGATAACAATTTCATGAAAGCGAGATGAGACAAAAAAGCTAACAAATACCGCGTGTATCTGACATCGACGCACAAACGATTTCCATGGGTCCAGGGCATGATTCTGGACACCGTAGACTTAGAATTTTTCGTCGGCTTTTTTCTCATTTTTTCATGGGTTTTTTTACTTTAGCCTGCTCATAATCGTTATTCTGACCTAACCCAATGAGATTCTTAATAAAAAAAATAATTAATTAACAACTTTCACTAAAAAGAGCAATCTGAATAAGACCACAAATAGATATCAGCTCAGCTGAGCTGATACCTATTTGTGGTACTCTTGAAAAAAATGAAAAAAGGAGAAAAGAACCGACGAAAAATTCCAACACTGGGGTGTCCAGAATCATGCCCTGGACCCATGGAAATCGTTTGTGCGTCGATGTCAGATACACGCGGTATAAACTGCCTAATACCATTCCCTAACAAATAAAATAAAATAAACTTTCAAAAGATGTCTCCAACATCTTAATTGATTCGATATTGAAAATGTAAAAATACATTGATTGCGACTTATCAATAAGGACTTGAACGATATTATCGATTGCAAACCAGACGCATATGTCCCGAAATTACAGCTGCTTCGAGCTTTTACCGGTTTAATCCGTCTCAAATGGGCTGCGACCACAAACTGTGACGTCACTGCTACACCTGCTACTATCGCTGAATGATAATAAAAACCCCAGCCGCGACTATGAATCTTTATGTCCGGAAATATCGAAAATTTTTGCCCGTTTTTATGCCAGAACTATTTAAGGAAAAATTTGATTAATTTCAGATGAAAAATTACATCAAACGCCTGAAAGACTTATAAATACAAAGTTAAACAATGGCACAAACAAAGGGCCTAGAATAATATTTCAAGTGAAAACACCACTAATTAAAGGCAGAAAACACAAAGCGGGTCATTTGCACAATTTTCGATTTATTCCGGATTCGCCCACAAAGTTCGCCTAATTTTTATTTTTCCGTTTTCGCCCACTTTTCATTCCTTATTCGCCGCGTTTATCATTTGTTTCATTCATATGATCATTTGATTACTGATTCGCCCTACTTTTTGTTCCTTTTTCGCCTAATTATTTTTGTATGAAGTTTAATGCTTGTAAGGTACAGTCAGTTACAAAAATATCTTTGATTATCCGACTGCATACAGAGTTTATTATGTTTTTGTATATCTACAAATTAATGTGTCTTGTTACCTGTCTTGCATTAACTGTTGGTACAGTTGCAACAAGAACTTACTTTATCCGAACCCATTTTTCATGAAAACGAACAGCATCAGGTTAAGGTTACTGATCTAAATATATTCTGTTCATTAAAACCATTCTATTGAGTTCAAACACGATACCTCTGCTGTAACTTAGTGAGGAGATGAGTATCCTGCAGACCTCAGGTTATGCTACAGCATCAGGTCAATATTACCACTCTCTTGCAATATCATTGAAATAAAAGATTACCAAATTTTGCATCGATTAGACCAGTAAAAGCTGATTAAATGCCTTCAACAGCTAGAAAAAAGCTGATGATCTTCAAACGTCTCAACCGATTTTGATAAAACTTGTCTAAGAACCACCACTCTCAACTGACGGTGCCTGTTCTCGAACATGACTAATGTATCGGTACTATTTAACTCAACCATTTTGAAGGGAACCGAAAGATCCAACACACGCGCCACCATCAGCGAAACTTTTGAGAGATCATGACATGCTCTCAACCACCATGCTTGTTCATGTCAAACAAGTAAAACTATAACTAATCACATAATATGTAAATGGCTCCATAGAACACAAATTTAAAATAAATAAAAAATATGCTTCTGCATTTCACACAAATATTTTAGGTTATCAATGAGCAACTAATAAAAAACTATTTAGTTCTAACTACAAGACAGACGTTATTTTAGAGAAAGAATAAATAAATTATTGTAATATGAGAGTACAAAAAAAGGGTAAGCATTTCTTCCAGAAATAAAAACCTAACTAGTGGACCCCAGCGGCTGTGACTGTGGAGTAGTTCCGGCATTTAGTCAAGCATTTCATCGAGGCTATAATCTTCCAGTTTATAATATGCTTGTCTATATGGTGTCCATTTTATGCATGCCTTAAATTTCTTTCAGTGCGAGGATATTAATTGGTATTTTATTATAAAATTTAACACAGTACCTCTTAAAAGGCTACACAGGCTGAACATTTAAAGTAGGAGTGAATGGTCAAAACTATGAGTAATAGCGTATAACACTGAAAGAAGTCTCGGGCCCGATTTCGCTAAGAACTAAAACTACATTATTAGATTTTTGAAAAATATGAATCCAACCAGTTGATGTAAAAAAAACACTAAAAGGTTGCTTTTAAGGACCAAATTCTGGAAACTATACGTAGCAAACTAAAGAGAGGCGCACATTTTTAACAAAGTACTTTTTACATTTCTGACTACTCCTACCTCATCTAAATTAGGTGATATCAAAAAATTATAAAATAGTTCGCGTCACCAAATATTTTATTTTTATGAATGGCAACCGGCAGCCGGCTGCTGTGCACAGGTTTAGTACAAACGATTTTACCCCAATTCACCCCCTTATCAGTTGAATTTCCAATAATCTCTACTTTGTGTTCAACTTTATCATAAGTGAACGCTTCTTGCAAAATTTGTTGACTAAGCCCAGCAGTTTCGGGTATACGTTGATATGTCAGTCAGTCACTTTCCCTTTTTGAGGTTCCGTAGCCAAATGGCAAAAACGGAACCCTTATAGATTCGTCATGTCTGTCCGTCTGTCTGTCTGTCTGTCTGTCTGTCTGTCTGTCTGTCCGTCCGTCCGTATGTCACAGCCACTTTTCTCCGAAACTATAAGAACTATGCTGTTGAAATTTGGTAAGTAGATGTATTTCGTGAACCGCATAAAGATTTTCACACTATACATATATACTTAGAACTGAAACCCAAAAATTCTTTTTTCATCGTATCCGTACGTGTGGGGTATCTATGGATAGGTCTTCAAAAATGATATTGAGGTTTATAAGATCATTTTTTTCAAAAGTGAATAATTTGAGCGACAGACACTTCCAAAGCGGTAAAATGTGCCCCCCCTCCCTTAACTTCTAAAATAAGAGAATGATAAAACTAAAAAAATATATGATGTACATTACCATGTATACTACCAGCGAAAATTGGTTTGAACGAGATCTAGTAAGTAGTTTTTTTTTAATACGTCATAAATCGTAAATCGCAACTTCTGCTTACAGAACCCTCAGTGCGCGAGTCCGACTCGCACTTGGCCGGTTCTTTATTGTAAAAATTCACCGAATGGTGAAATTCGACTTCAAAAGGAAAATTAGTTTTTTTTAAGTTGATGTTTTTTTTTTACTTGAATTCAAAATTCAAAATTCAAAAGTCATTTATTCAAATTAGGCTGAGGGCCAGCACTTTTTGAACGTCATGTTTTACAAAAGACAGTCCCCCAAAACGCCCGCCCGTCACCTTGATAAATCCTAACTTCATGTAGGAAATTTGAGGAAGGTTTTTTCAATGTTGCGTAATATATTTGATTTTACTGCAAAATCCCCATTACACTAATTGCATTTTGAGCAATAATTTACTTATCATGTTTCCTTCTAATTAATACAATGACCTACCTACTGTCCCAACTTTACCTAGTATTTCCTGATACATTGCTTTAGGTTTTGATTTAGACAATTGCATATTCCCTTGACAATAACAGTTCACAAAAAAGACAATTTTATTTAATCCTTTTTTTTACGGATGTTCGGAACCCTAATAAATGAAAAAAACAAAAACATATTTTTTATCCTTTTTCTTCTCATTTTAAACGTTTTCGCCCACTTTGTACAGCACTACACTTATTTTTGAGCAGTCCTTCAATGACCAGACTATGATAAGTTTTTAAAACATATATTTAGGTAACTGACTGTACTTTAAAAAACAAATCAAAAGTGGGCGAAAACGTTTAAAATGAGAAGAAAAAGGAATTTTTCTTTCTTTTTCCAAAAGTGGGCGAAAAAATGCGGCGAAAACGGAACAAATCTAATTTTCTTTCATTTCTCTGTGGAATTCTCTTAAAAATACAGTCGACGTTCCGCAACTGCAATTTCAGGTGGGTAAATACTGCGCACATGCGTTTGCTGATGAAAAACTGAAGGTTATAATGAGCTTGAATTTTTTAACAAGAATAAATAAAAAGTTTTCCAAACATAGTGCTTGTGTTATTACACACAAGCACAATGTTTTTTAAATGGTAACGAACGAGTTGTGTGCCTTTTACTTTGTGATTAATAAATCTATTTTCTTACTTTGTGTCTCTCTCTGTCAAAAGCTTTCGGACTCTAGTACCAAGCAAGCAAGCGTACACGTTATTATCTCCGTGAAGTGATCATTTTTGTTTTATATGGGATGCTCTTGACTCTATTCTAGGTCAGCGATGACAGAGCCAAAAACCTACGATGGATGAGCTTTCTGCTAGCAAGTCATTCAACTAATCAAAACCGTCAAACATCTCATTGCCACCAAACTCTCTGAGAAACATTGTTCCTAACGGACAACTCTCTCTGTCAAAAGCTTTCGGACTCTAGGACCAAGCAAGCAAGATGTCAGAATCTAAAATCGACTACTATTTAGCCGGTAGGTGCCAAAGTAGTAGGGAACAATACTTCTCACGTGTTTATTCTGCTACTAACCGTAATCAGCCTCCAATTCTCCCAAACGCCACTCCTCTATTCCTATCACGCACTCACAGGCCAAGAGCGTGCAATTATTCCCGATTCAAAGTGTATTGTCTAAAATACATTCTTTGGGCGCGCAATAGGATAATGTTAGTTAGCGTAATCTGCCGCGCACGACACCTAGCGACAATTTATGTGCCGGCTTGGACGCTCGGGATTAAACTCTCCACCGGGAGCAGAGAGCAAAAAGGAATCGCACGGTAGTTAGTGATTTGCTTTATAAACAGGAGATTTAGATGAAAATACATGTCAACACATGGTGAAAAAATTGCATCAAGAGATGTTGATGACTGTCACAGACAAAGTGTGGAACACTCTGCCAGCCTCTTTGTTCTATTCCAACTGTAACCTGTCAGCTTTAAAAACAAAAGTGAACAGGCATCTCTCGGTCGCTCGTTCCATCGCAGATCTCAACCACTGCTTATGATCAGGAGGGCTAATCTCTAAGCCCGAAGTCCGTAGTTTCGGGCTTTGTTGAGGGCGTATTCTATTCCGTATCACCTAACCACTACGAATTCGTTCGGATTTGGGACTAATCGTAAGTATGTAGGTGAAACGGAGAAGAATACGCCCGCAACTAAGCCCGAAACTACGGCTAATTAAACTAAACTATTCGGGCTTAGAGACTAGCCCCCCAGGCCCGGGATAGCCGAGTATAGACTGGTCACGAAATAAAAACCTGCTTGAAGAGGACAAAGTAAAAACTTTGGCTTTAGCAAGCGTTAGCATATAGGCTTTGTGCCAATACCATAACACCACCGAAAATGTCTGAAGAATATAAATGGACCTTTTGCTGCAATATAGACATATGATTGAATTCAGAATGTACCAAGACAGCAAGAGAGGTGGAACAGGTGTTACGTGCGAGCAAGCTGCGGCAAACAAGCCGACGTGGCGTGAAGTGCGAGCTCGTCAGCTCGTCAGCTTGGCAAACACCGCTAAATGGGCCAACGGAGCCCACTGCCTGTTTTGTTACACACATGCCGACAGATGCAGACTGCACACTCAGATTTAATTTATTTTCATCTTCAGAGATGACACTTTTAAAGTAAGAAAATATTTTTTCCAATATGTTTTTCAAACATGAAGTTAATCGAAAAAATATATTTTCCGATTAACTTAATAGTAGTGAATAACAGGTGTAACATTGCGGTATGCAAACATAAAACCCAAAACAACGATCGATCAAAACAGGGAATTATAGTCACAAAAATTTGTAGACGAGTTAGTTATCAAAGTACGTCAGCCCCTATCCTCTCGAACCTAATCGTACAAGCATTGAAGTAAACTTCTCATGTCACTGGTGTGAAACTCGTGTCGCAATTCTTGCCGTAATCTAAATATAAAGGAAAAGTCGGCCGCGGGACATTACTTACAATGCCCTGCAATTAATGCAGTTTTAAAAGCAAGACTGTATTTTTTTGCATCCCCTGAAATTCAGTAAACAATGAACTTCCAAACAGCGAAAATGAAAATAGTGAGCTTGATTTTAAAGTTCTCTTTTTGAAGTCAGCGGAGCAATTTGAAAATGCGAACAATGAATATTCATACTGCCTGAGGTTCGTTCGCTCACTTTAGAAAACAACAAAAACATTTCTGAAATGATTTAGAATCTAAAGAACATCAAGTTATTCTTGGGACTAAGAAAGGCAACAAAAATACCATAACAACCGAGAATATGCTAGACTTTGCCAAAACTTTTTCCATTTCGGTAATAACACTATTAACTTTAAGAATCATAGCTATAATCGCGAAAAATATTTTACGAACTCCGGCCGACAAAACTCGGAGTAGCGGTCCTATATCATCATTACACAATAACGTGCTACTGAAAAAGCTGCGTATATCATCTCTGTAATCCGCTTCAAATACATATTTGAAGCATAGAGTAACCACGAAAAAACCATGACCTTTGCCACTGGTGTTTGTCCACTAATGCCTTCAAAGACCTCGAATTTCGTGTTTGGAAGCCGGCGGCGACGTCCGCGGCCGTTAGTTGCGTGCCGAGCGCCGCCGCGAGCGTACGTCACCACGACCAGTCCACACCCTCGGAGCGAACCCTCCAACACGAAAAAGTTGCTTTCAGTGAACAAACATAGTTGCGAGTGCCAGTGATTGTTGTATATGTAGGAGCGTGATGTTTACCCATATCAGACCACTTTGGTAGTCTGTTCGCGCCAATGGCAGTATCGTCGTAAAGGTAAATATTGACGATCGCCGCTCGCCGGCACTGGTGGCTCCTCGCGACCACCGTCCGGTGCCAGATAAGTATTTGCTGAACGTTCGAGCGGCGTCCGTTCCATTTCGCCGCGATTTCATTTGCATATTTGCATGATCATTGAAAGCAAATACGGTTCGGACGAGTTCTTTCATATAATCCTCAGCAAAGCAAACACTAAAAGATTCGAGCTCGTTTCACGGACAAACGTTCAATTCTCGCAGTTTGTCGCAATAAACGTAATTTACAGATAATTCCGAACGTTTAGAATTTAGCACGTCGTTTAAAAGCCTTTGCTGGTTTTGTCGCGTCCGATATGTAAATGCAGGATCGTACACCGGACCGCTCGGAGCACGCACGGCGGGTACACATTGCCAGTTCACTATCACAAGACACGAATTAAACTGCTCTTTACATTTTCTCTGTTAAAGTTCCAGACGAGCTTACGTAAGCTTCCGACGGACTCGCCGCCCCCACTTATGTAACTACCCGATTTGGTTGGCATTTTATCTTTTTGGGATTCAATTTTAGGGAATATTGAAATTGCTATCTAAAAGTATCTCAAAGTTGATTGTATCTGCCGGTCGTGAGTTTGGTTTCGAAAAAACACAGCCCAGAAAATTGTCAAGCGCGGCGCTGCTCTTATTCTGCGGACTAAAATCTTTTCATTTAAAAGCTTTTGTTTCTTTAAAACAGTAGAGAATTGTGTCGAGCGAGAATAGGCTTCGGAAGACTTATTTCGGTAAATAGGTCGCTGCAACCTTGTTACTTGCTGTTGTGTGGCAGATGAGGAGAGCTGAGGCGGCGCGCGGCGCGGCGTGCCGAGCAGACATTCGGTGCACGCGAGCTAATGGGGCTAATGCAATCGTATTGCGCCCTTGATCGACTATCTCTGCAGCATTATCAATGAAGATTGTAACGGATCCTAACTGCCTGTTAATGCTCCGCCGCCTGCCAAAGATATCTGTTGAATTAGTCGAACAATTGAGATGAATGATGATTCCGCTACGACAGCCAAAGTTTGCGTTTGAAGGATCTACTCTTGTCTGGGAAATATCTGAGATCTTGCTTTGAGGAAAGCGAACATTCAGAGACAGTGCACACAGACTTTAACCGCGACACCCCTCACTCCAAAGTTTCAGATAAGCAATCGAATTAACATTCAAGGATTGTGGAAGTGATAACTCAGGCTTCCAGTGTTTGTAATCCAGGCGCTTTGGAAGGGTTACATTTGATGGAGCCATTAACCGGTAAATCTCGCTAGATTTGAGACTTATTATCAGCTGCGCTTAGTTTACGACCTCCCTGCCTGGTGCCAACCTTGTGTTTTAAACGGCAAATAAAATTATCGTTTATGTAGGCTATTCCAGGATAATGGCATTAAATAAATATTAAATGGGCAGTATAAAGTAAAAGGTATTTGCCTCGGGACATAGTAGACAGGTAAAGTATCATGAGACCAGTAAAAGACACCCTACTTACGAATTAAAGAACGGAAAATATGACACAAATATGCGAAAAGTGTCAACTGAGGCTCAGCGGTCGATAAGAAGCTTCGAATTATCTATTCCATTACACCGGATGGCCTACATCAACATGGCCCTAGGGGAAGATTTCTGTATGACCTCGTATAATTTCAGATACACTTTAGCGTCGCGCGCCCAAACCGCGGTGCGTTGACCGCACTCACTTTACATACGCACCGCCTCGTAAACTTGTGTCGTCACCACCACACTACATCATTTGATTAGATAAAAATATATAGACAAGAAGTCTTTAGGGGCAACAAACATCGATTAGCACCAATTTGCAGCCAGTGCTAAGTTTCGACGTATATTTTCGGCAGTAGACGCCCTAAAGCAATAAACTAATTTTTCCGACAATACACATAAATCTTTACAGAAACCTTTTAAGGTGCGATGATTACTGCCTAGAATGCCGGCAATTTTGATCACAGAGTACATCCATTATAATTTCACGGAGTTATGAAGTCAAATAAATGTGTGACAAGGGTCTGCCCCCAGAGGCCAGTCATGACTCAACATTTCTCTTGATTTTACTTTACGTGATCCGAGTGACAAACATACACTCACGTCGGATATTTCACATTAAATAATATCTTATCCATTTTCATACCGATATGGATAGAAAAACAACATACCTAACATGAGTAAGCTGTTTTTATAATACCTACAGCCAACAAATATTAGGAATCAATTAGAAGATATAAGTTATTTATTACATGGACGAAGTGCGATTAGTTTTATGAGTTAGTTAGAAAGGAAAATATTTAAATAACACGCAGGTACAATGTGAAATTATAGGACGGAAAACCTTCACACTAGATATATGCGATATAAATGGAAGATGCGTTCACTATCAATTTGATGAGAGAAAGAGCCAATATCTGTGGGGTGAGGTTGAAAACCCATTACCAGTAGGTCAACAGAGAACACTAACGCTTCTGGATTGGACGCTTACGACCAGTCTATGATTGAATTCTGTGCCGACTCTTCCGATGGATGGACAAAAATGAACTATCAATAGAGAATTGAAACTAGATAAAATTGAAAATTCAGACGATATTTTAGAAGCGAAATTGATTTCAGTTATGTACACGTATTTTGCTATAGGACACTGAACGATTTACAAGATTTTACAAATTACTATTAGGGACAAGCTTAAAATAATGAATGTCCCTTTTATCGTGGAGTCCAACTCCAACCATTTGTCGCATCAAGTAGGCCTTGTGGCCCGCGCCGTACAAGCATATCCGTAGCAAACTTTATGAATAACAACTTATAATATACGGCTACGCGTGTTCTCGCCATAATTTATGATAAAAAATAGCTAAGGAAATACTATTGAATAGATAACAACGCCGATAATGATAGATTAGTATCGATGGCATCATAATGATAACACGTTTGAAGTAGCACATGTATGTACTTTGTATTCATATTTGTCGATTGGGGAAAGCTATGTTTCACAAAACACTGTTTGTACAAGAAACAAAGCAAACTAAAATATGATTAAGCAAATTAAATGAGAGAGTGTCTGCATCTAGATGACTTAGTGGATCTTGGATCTTCATTCACATACCTACAACAAGGAAAAACAAAGTGCAATGAATGAAAACAAACAGTTAAAAAATCTTCCTCTAGATTTATGCGAGGGACAGTAAAAGTTCAATTTGTGAAGCTCGATCGTTAATTTCGATCTCGGCTAGACATATTGCCTACAGTTAGGCAAATTCATATGGCCTGAAACTTGACCTAGAAAATTGGAAAAAAGGTTCTCGACTGTCTATCACAGTAGTCTCGGGGCAGAGAAAATGGTTTTTGAACACTTTTCAAACATTAGACATTTTTTCATCAAAAACCAAAGAATGTTATTGTAGGATATGATCCCTGAAATTTCAAGTGAGCAACACTACATAACCATTTTAATGAATCGAGTTTTCTAAGATACAGTTATTTAGCTCACCTATCTAATCGTGCAATTCCTTGGAGTACTACAAAACCCTGGTCGTAATCCTGCTCAATACATCCACAATTCGTTGAGGGTGAAATTGGCGCTGTTTCATGATAAAATAAAAGTTAATGTTAGAGCAATTAAACGCAGCCGGTCATTTCGGGCGGGTAATGTCGTTACGCACGGCACGATACTTACTACACGATGATAAACATCAATATTTGGATGTGTAAATTAACCTTTTTATTATTAAATTAGTTGAGATTTTTCATCAGTAGACATGAAATAAAATAAGTTGGATAACAGAAGATGGGAAGAATAACGCAAAAGTGAATGGACAGTAAAGTTGGTGAAACAATAAAGTTTTAATGAAATGTAAGAGCTATCATAGATGAGTGCGGCCTCCTCTACAATACGACCACTTTCACAATAAAGTCCAACTGATCTTTTGTGCTGACTGAGATTGTGCAGAGAATGACCAGTCTTACACCCTCCAGTATTTTATTTTATGACCGTATCTTTTTATATGTAAAAGCGTTGGACATTGTACGAAATTCTGTTAGTAGAACAAAGCTATTAGATTTAGCGCATGAATGCAGCAATACCAGGATAGTACTAATTTCAACTACAACAATAAATCTATACGTGATAACTACAGCTGCAACTAACACGACGTAGTTAGATTATTAGATAATGTTCTTCGGAACAGTTTCACAATTTGTGTGCAATTTGCAACTGTAATAGAGTTCTGGTATGACGAAGTATTACAACTGTGCAAGCATACTTGCTTGTACAGTTGTATAGACACTTCTTCAAACAACATATAATATGTAAGATATCAATTTTTGATGAATTTTAGCCGTAGTTTTCTAGCAATTGATTCGTAATAATTAATTACGAAAAATAAACCGAAAGCTTCATTGCACGAAATATCATATCAACCACAAAGTCAAGGTAGTTTGTCGAGTTCAAGGATACAACAGTGTCGTGTAATTTAATACAAGAACAAGCCGCCATTATAAAATATTTAGCTGTACGTTGTGTTAGCTCCGTACAACAACCGAACAACTCTCAACAAAGCGAACTTCACTCAAGAAACAATGAAACTTATGAATAAAATATCGCAGCACCTTTGAGTTACACTGTGCCTTGTTTAGTTATTTAGTGGAACTCGGAAAACTTCTAAATCTATAAACAAAACAAAATCTAGATAAACTTCCAGTTGAGGAACTTTCTCTTGACAAAGGTGAACCTTTTAAATCCATCAGCGCCATATGACGCGTGCGGCAGACTTCAATAAAAAAGGGGCTCGATAAAAGGGTCTGTACAATCTACAGCTGCGAAAAATATTTGGAACCAAATATTTTTCGCAGCTGTAGATTCAACAAGATCTGGCAACGAAGAGAATTCTTTTAATTTAATAGAATCTAACAATCACGCAAAAATCTTAATGGCCAAACTGTTGTCTCTAAGATTAAAAGCGTCTATTATTAGAATGAATACAATAAAGAGCTTTCTTAAAACGCTGTCCATCAAAAGGTTATTTGCTTTCAGGGTGATGTCCACACTGACCGGCGCGCGACGCACCCTTAACACACAATGTAACTTTTATCACTATAATAAAGAAAGTGGTGGATTTGAAAGGGTACCAGTCACATGGGGGAGCACTATTATTGTCAACATAAAATCTTTTAGGAGATTAGTAATGAGAAAAAGTAGACAACGACCACGAAACCATTTTCTTCAGCCATAATTGTAAAAGAAACTCTAGTTGGAAATTACTTTATGCACTGTATTCTGACACCACAATTGTGTCCAAACAAGTTTATGTACAAGAAGCGTTAGTAGAAAATATAAAATGTTTTCGCTTTCATGTGGCAGATGACCTAATAAAATTCAGATAAACACATTATCGGTACCTCAATCAGTAATCTCGTCCATTACGGTACACCAGAATATGTCCTGATTGTATCAATTTCTTTTCGACCTAGTGACGTCTCACGGCGAAATAGATCTGCACATCAAAGGAGACAACCGGACCCTCTTTGATGTTTGTCAATTTGTTTCGGCATTAACGAAGCATAGTATATCTACACAAATAAAAGATTCGCGTTGCTGTCTCCGGGGCGTTAACGCAATTTCCGATAACCTCCCGAGAGCAGAGACTTGTGCCAAACACATCTCTTCTAAATTGCTTTATATAGGAGCTTGGAAATAAAACTCGTGATTATATTTGACACCAGGATGATTCGTTAGACTTGTAACGATCAAACAAACTTATATCATACCTTGGCTCAAAGGACCAGAATCTTCTTGCACCAAACTACACATTGGATTGAACGGAAGGAAAAGCTATTTTTGGACAATTTCAAAAAGAGTTGAAAGGAGTTGAAACTCAATGACACTTATTATTAATGAACGCAATAAATTTTCCCAAAAAACGACCGCAGTTCGCCTTCGACAATGTTTACCTCAATAAACATCCGAAAATGGTATTGGATTCAAAATTTTCCGCAAGCATAACTGTATCGCACCAAACACAGCTACAAATTGATTGTTTAAGTGTTTAAAGTAAGCAAATTAACGGGAATTAGCGGCTCACATCTAATCAATTAAGCGGTCTTAATGAAAAGCGCCGCTTTACCCTGGCGGGGTAACGAGTGAGATGTCGGCTGTCGCGCGATGACGAAGCTGAGATCACCGGCCAATTAGCGCCCGGTCTGTGGAGCCGACCGTCTATAAACACTCAACACTATTAAGCTTCCATGTTCAATCGTGTTTGTAAATTGATTTATCACCGCGTGGCGTTCGTTATTAGAAGGTTAAGCCGTGTAATATGAGATGGGTAGGTGTATCTTTCACGATACGAAAACGTGATAACAAGAATAGCTAAAATAAAAAAATCTGAAAAATAATTTTCAACATTAGCGAAATTGAACTTAGCTCAAGTTTTCTGCAATTTTATCTGAGTTCATTACTTTCACTACAACCTAAATTCTGCAGCGAAACTGCAAACATAGTTCGCAGTTGAATAAACATTGGCAATCAAAAATGGCCGACGTCGACAGATTCACTCAAAGTCGCGACGCCTTTCTACTGTACTCTTTGTATTGAGTGTTTGTTCATGCCTGCTCAGGGAAACCCCGGCGCCACCTCACACGATGAACACTTAAAATGTAGTAATCAGTGATAAACTTGACGTCCAGAATGTCTCTCAGATAATATCCTGTTGGTTAAGTGACTTGTTAACTCGATTGGGGTTTGTTTTTGTGCTCAAAGCAGTTACAATGTTTTAGAAGCTTTTTAATACGAGCGGCAATTTGTTTAAAAATAATTTTATGCTTCTAAAAATAAAACACCCAAAGGTCCTTTCAGGTTATCTAAATTAAAATTTTAAATGCAAACAAAATTTCGCTGACGTGACTTCAAAAGTACAATTAAACAGACCGCAGCAGAACGAAATTAACTTTCAGTTACCAATTTAGATATTACGTTATGATATCTTAAAAATACAAAATCTAATAGCTTTAGAGGTACTGAAGCGAGGTTTATAAAAGGGCGAAGGTGGTTCTCCGGCCAACGCCCTTTCGATCGCACTAGCCCATGCTTGACATGAGCGATGGCCACGTTTGCCCCATACAAAACAGTCCATCAAAGTATGGGAAACGCCATGTTCACCTGCCGAGTTATCATCCAGATAACGATAACGTTAAAATATGAACAACGTATTGGGGCGCTAGCTGTTTCCTCTTCCATTAACTTGAATAATAAAATCAATTTAGACATTTCTTATTCAAACCCGAACTAGGCTTCGTCAAAGGACTTTTTAATTGAGTTCCAGAAAAAAGCTTCTTAATTCGAATTTTGTTTTCACTGATGAGGAAAATACAAGACTGGTGGTAAGAAACTGTAAGTACCTATCAGACGTCAGCTAGGTAGATACAAAGTCTTACAACACATTGCAATAACGACATTCATTGTTTGTCTTGTTAATTTGGCGAGTAGACATTACTTTTGGGCACAGTTCTTTACTATTTTGATTTCGTAAGTCCAACCTTCTGGCAAACTGCTTTAAGAACATAAGTGACATCACTAATACGCACATTTCGCTATATTTGCACGCATTGTGTAAGTGCCCGCTGCCTATTTAAAAGTTTTTCGCAAATCCAAAGCGCTCATCGAGTCAATAGTTTCGTAATATTTGTGTTTATTACGTCTTAGGCGGACATATTACGTGTTCCTTTCGACCTCGGTTTGACATCCGGCTGTGGCCAAATAGAAATTGTACCATCCACGTGTTAGACCACTTTCTGTTTATTCGCGATTCACATGCGGCGGAAAATTTAATGAATAGCTGTAAACATGTATCGTATTAGTAATAGTCTGGGAGGTGGCTGCTCGCGGCGACGGCGCCTGTTTCCTCTCTCGCTGATAACTTGCAGCACTCCGGAGCTGCACTTACAACTCCTCACGTTCAGGGGACAACGTCCTAAATTTTTATCGAAGCCGAAGCTCAGCTACCGTTTTTATTTTCAAGTTTATTCCATTCCGCCATTCACTTCTATCATGCAATTAAATCGTAAACTTAATTCGGCGGAAGCATTCATGAAAATTGGATAGAAGTTTTTCCTCAGTCGTAAGGCGCTCGCGTTAGCTTGAGAGATCCCAGTGTTGCGGTCGTCCACAACTTCGTAACGTTATTTCTCAAGTACTAACGAAGTAATGAGTTCATACTTTGGAGGGCACCCGTCCTATTAAACATTTCGTGTAATTTAGAAGGATTATGTGATGAAGTTTTCAGGCGTTCAAATGAAGCTGAAACCGGCAAGTACGAATATAAATCAAAGTTATTTGACAGGCGAGATTCTCCAATAAAACGGACATTTTCGTTTCTGAGCGCTCTTCGGAACGCGAACAATGTCGTCACAAAACTTTCTTAGTCCCTCGCATTATATTGTCACACAACAGGATGCTTAGTGAATGTTTGTGCTCGTCTGGTACAATACCATGCGATATAATGTTTACGTAGCTATGGCTAGAAGAAATTCTTTTACTTGTGAGAGTTACTACTAATAACAACAAATCATCAATCACAGAAGTCATCGTTATCACGCGACCTTAAACCACGTCATTTGATAACGCGGAATGAATCAAAGATCACCAAACGTACCCGCACAGATAGTGAGCATCGTCTGAATGTTTACTTCCAAACCTACTGGCTCCCCTGCCCGGTCCGTAGTACGACTGTAATAGAAAGAATATTGCTATCTTGATTGAATTGTGACCAGTAATAGTTCGGCCATTTGTCTTCATTTTTGACCTTTGCCGAATCAAATGAGAGTTTACCCAAGATAGTCTGTTTGTGGTCTGTTCTGTCTCGGGCGTTGTTTGGATTTACAATCTGTTTGGTGAGAGTGATGGAGATGGCACGTATTAATAGTAGTCGATATCTCTGGGGCTAGGAGAGTGATCGGTAAGTGGCAGACGATGCTTTATTTGTTTAAAACGTTGTTACATCATTTAATAGACATTTTTTATCTAACCACCAGTACCATGCAATTGAATGCACACAGTTACAAGCATGTTGTGTTGCAGACCTCAGCCCTGATATTTACTTACACATACTCGTACATACGTTAATTCTATTTGGAAGAACAATAATTCAAACTTGGTTTCCATTTCAGCAATAGTATACATCGTTCGTTATTTCTACATAAATTGAATCGTGACATTGAAGTACGTACAACAAAGAAAAAATAAACATTCATTAAAATCGAAATGTTACGAAAAATTGAGCAATTAAAATAGTTACAATAGTTGTTAGATCGAACTGCAGAGGTCGCACGCGACGCGCGCACGCCACATTACGTAAAGGACGATCGTTGATATCAACACAAAAATATTTTTAAATCGATATCTAGAACTGAAACTATCACTTTCTTCTGTTTTCTCGATTAACTTTTTTCAGTGTCACAGTGTTATTTTCAAATATTCAATTACGGTACGTCCAGTTGAGTACGATAATCGAATGCGAGTGACTCCACTGTTTAATGTTATTTAATTACATTTGTGCCGTCCTTGTGTTTACATTTTAGAATTATGAACTCGAACCTTCTTTCAATGATAGCATGATAGTGATCTATTTCCCGAGTGTTACAAATTATTTCATTTTAATTTTCCCTCCCATAATTCAGCACAAAAGGCAGCAACTTCGGTGTGAGGTAGTAAATAACGTAGTAGTCCCGCGAGTGAAGTGAGTTGTAACGCGTGATCAATATGGCGGTTGGCGCCAAATAGCTTTATATTCAACACGGCTGTAAAACAGCTCAATCAACGCGTGGGCTCGCATTAGCACACGTCCCGGTGCATTCATTATTCTTCGTCTGTTACCTGCTCCAATTTAAAATAAAATATTAAACATTTTATTTAGTTTAAGACTATCTCAATATAGTTGAGTGACTTAAGATATAGGCTCAAGACCTGTATGTCAAAAGCTCGATGGCTATTGAAATAAAAAGTGGTCCTTAGGTCTGCGAACTTACAATAAACTTATACTGCGGAAAACTGTTATAGTTTTGGTTATTGCCACTTTATAACTTATTATATAGCTTCGTGTTACACTTTCGTTTAGGTCCTACGTAAGATGCTCTTATGTAGATCAACACAAGTATCGGTATCGATGCTCTTAGCGCTGTTTACTGACTGAATCTACTTAAGCTGTAAAGTGGAGGCGACTGGACGTGTGGACGTGTGGCCACCGATACGAGCGCTCAGGGCAAAGCGACCATAGACAAACGACATTAGTCACGGCGCCGCAACGCATGCTAATACACTAGCATTGGCAAAAGGGCATTCTAGTAGCCCTGTGCGCCTGTGATCAGAATACTGTACTACTCAATCACGTGTGTTTACGGACAATGCTACTTACCTAATTGTGTCTAGATGAAACAAATGTGTTAGCAGAATTGTTTATTTCGACTTTAGAGAAAAGTCAGCATTTTAAAGTACCTACCTTGTAATACGTAATGGTTTTCCAGTTTATGGCTTCGTTATAACTTCGGCGTTTGCGTACCGAGTTGCGTAAACGTTGTTGTTTAATGAATCAATATTTCATTACAGTTTTTCGTTTCCAAATTCTAAGACAACAGAAGTTTAATCAACAAGCCTCTGGCTTAATTACGGGGTTATTGAAGCCGAACAACAATATGAATTTTCCTGTTAAATGTGTTTGTTACATAGATGAACGTGCCTTATGGATCAGATTTAGATTTAATTATTCATACTCATAAAGAACAACAAAACGAGAGCATCGAATCAAAACACTAGAGCTAAAAGCATTAACGTATTCTCGGAGATATCCATAAATAATGTAACGCTACATACTAATCCAATACGTAGGCCACGCGTTCACACGCGCCCGCGCCAAAATCACTTGCGAATAAATCCATCCATCCAATTCAGCAGCACTGCCGCCGTCGAAATCATCGCGTTACAAATTGCTATCAGCTATCCATCATAGGCGCCAGACAAAGGCATGCTACCAAATTGTAAAACCACATTTTTGACATTTCATTCATCAAAACTTCGTTTGGATTTACTGAGCAATTACTACAACAATCGGTCTGTCACATCGCAATCTGATTTTGATGAGGCCCAGAGCTCTCTTATTTTATTAAAGCGTAAGCGTTCATCAATGACACCGACCGAGATACGATATCCAATATCGTTTCCAAATTGATCGTTTTATTAATAAATGCCAATGAATTGTCGTAATAAGGCTGTCGAACTCTGAAATCTGCGTAAGGAAGGACCGATTCCGTGCAAAAATTCTAAAGATGTTTCCGCGTCTCAGGTAATTTCCGAATACTACCGCGTAGCTACTTCGTTATTTGTCCGAACATAAATTGCCATCAAATAAACGCCGGTACCGATTCCACTTAAACGAAATCGAAATAAATGACCCGCTATATTTTTATTACTCATTAATAACTCAAACGCATTAAAAATATATTTCAGAAGCTGATACCACGTTTGGTTTATTATTAATTAATTTTCAATTTAACAGTTTTTCTTTTAACTTGTGTAATGAAAATGTTTGAGGATATGTTTAGGAATCTTAGATAAATCCGGATCAACCAATTCCTATTTATAGCATAAGCAGATTAACGACAGAGGATCGGCGAAATGGTGTTGATGAATTAAAATGAATGGAGTCTGCGAAGTGTTTTGATCCGTGCCTATTTGTAATTCAGATGGCCGTGTCGCCGCCTGCTCCAGATGACCCGAATGTAATTGACGTTGTCACTTCCAGCTGAGCTAAATATTTCATCGAAAAACATCACTTTTAAATTATAAATTCAGAATATGTTAGACTTTGTTAGACAGGGAGGTTCTGTAACCTAGACCTACTTACAGTTGGACCCAAACGTGTCTATCAGGAACAATCTGCCGCGATTTCTGCAGTTTACTACTTTAGTTTCAAGAGCTTTCAACCACGAGCGCCTACATCTCCAATACACATCTTTCCATTGCTGTGTTTGCGCGCCTGAAAGCACTCGTTATGTACATATCCAGCGATCAGTCGCACTCGCTGCTCGGAATCATTTATTGAATTTCCAACTTGGTGGAGCTCAATGAATAAATAACCTCCCCTGAAGGACGTCACCTTCAAACATTACCGATTGTAATTGTTACAAAACAGTCGCGAGTTTATTAACCATATGGCCTTCGACGGCTGGAAATAATTCATTTATAGCGGCATGGCAATCGATTAGGGCGCCGACAGACAGGCTCGTCTCACACTGTGCAACATAAATAATTCAGCGCCGGCAGCAGGAGCGCTGGATCCCTTGAAAAAGTTTCTAATGTGATTTAGAGAGGCTGCGAAGTGGCGCGCTCCTGGCGACTCATTTGTGTGGCGACGCGCGCCGCGCCCCTGCATACTGAGCGAGCCCGCACGCCGCCTGTGCATTACTTGCGCACGCTGCTATGCATTAACAAGGACCGAGGCACGTGCATCCCGCTCGGCGCACGCCCTAAATACTAACTCGACTAATATCTACACTTTGTTCCAGGTGCTCGGAATCAACAATATAGTGCAAATAAAATGTGCGACAAGTGCAAACGGGAAAAGACCTCTGTGAAAATATCGAGTGTATCGCGAGTGACGGGCGAGGGGAACAGTTAAGAGCATGTGCGCGTGAGTGTGCCACGACGTCGGGCTACTCGGAGGGGGGGGCGCTGGCGTCCGCGGCCAGCGATGGTATGGACGTTGTATTCGGGAATGATAGCGACTGGGGGTGGAACGCGACCGAGGAGAGGGAGAGTTCGAACCTCTACAACCACTGGGGATGGAGCATCGTGGACGGCTCGCTGATGCTGCTGATCGTGAGCGGCAACACGCTGACCATCCTGGCGGTGACCATGAGCCGGCGCCTGTCCTCGCTCGTGTCTAACCAGTTCGTGCTCAACCTTGCCATCTCGGACCTGATGGTGGGGCTGACGCTGCCCTACCACCTGGTCTTCTATCTCAACGATGACTTTGGCACGATCAAGTGGTCGTGCCTGATGCGCTTCATTCTCATTATCCTCGCGTGTCTGGCGTCCATTTACAACATCATAGCGATAGCTGTAGACAGGTTAGTGGAATGCCCTCCGTTTCAAATTTTTATTCCAAAGAAATCTTTTACTATAAATAGAAACTCCAATGTCGTGGTTTTGTCACGCCATGTGAACTTGAATATGGAATTAAAGTTGTTTTCTGTGTAACTCTTTCCCTGACTATAACTTTGGTGCAATATTGTTTTCCGTGCCTGTCGCTATACCTATTAACTGGAACGCTTGCCATTTCAGGTACATCGCGATCGTGCACCCGCTGCACTACAGCCGGTACATGACAAAGCTGGTGACGCGCCTCATGATGAGCTTCACGTGGTCGGTGGCCGTCTGCATCAGCTGCATCCCCATGTTCTGGAACGACTGGCACGAAGGCATCTCGTGCGAGATGAACATGGTATGCACCCCATCTGATATACCTTATCCAGTAGCGTCCTAAGAGGTTAATGGGGTTAAAGGTCCAAAATAGGTCCGAAAGCAAGCGATGGTGCCTCATTATCGTATATAAAAATAAGTGTAAGCACTCAGACCTACCCAATATACACAAAAAAAAAAAACATAAAAATCGGTCGAGGCGTATCGGAGGAGTTCTATAACCAACAGCGTGACGTGATTTTTATATATTAGGTAGATGAAGATAGAGCTTGAAACAAGCATGTGGAGCAACTTCGGATATTTCACGGTCCGTCGCGAGCTTTTCATATGGATGCCTAGATTTATGACAGTTTCATGACTTTCAAAGTCCTCTAGACATCTAAAAGCCCTATAAAACATGATATCGCTTGTTATAGAATCTAAACATGCTAACCTTTATATGGCTACGTCTATAAAGCATATAAATATCTCCGGGGAAGAACGTTCTGTCAACACAAACCGTAATAAGACAACATTATCCGAAATTCATAGTGAAAAGAAATGGTGTTCTCGAGGCCCGCTCCGCAACCCCACTACAATATAAATAGCTAATACAGTTGTTTCTGGGAAGATATCTTGTTACCGAGTACGTACTTGTCCGCCCGAGGAGCTATCTCGTCCATTACAGTATTAATGCTGCCATACATACACACACTAAATATATTGCTGTTTGATACTATGCACGAATGAAGAAATCTAAATATAAAAGGCGAACCTGACTGACTGACTTACTTATATATCAGCGCACAGCCGAAACTTTTGGTCGTAGGAAGCTGAAATTTTTCCTTACACTCCGTGGGGGTGCACTAAGAGAGGATTTCCCGAAATTCCTACGGGAACGGGGAAAAACGGGATATGGGCGTACGAAGTCGCGGGCGAAAGCTATTAAACGACATTATGAGAAAATTACGATACTAAAGGAAAATGTAATATTATTGTAATATAAATGTATTATTCAGCGCTACAATCATTTCTATTACAGTAAGTTTTGGCCCGGTGCCATTATTTGTAAACATTACATTAAAGGGTACATGCTGCTTTTCAATGATATATCTGGTCCAAAGATAAACTTGATTATTACCAAAATCATTTCGAACCGCGGAATATTCAGATGAGATTTGGGCTATTGAATCTGTTGAGTAAATAAAGAAATGGCACTTTTTTCTTTGAACTTTTTAACTGGTAAACTAACACGTGCGAATTAACTTGAGTATTGCGAATACGTACGACCTTTGTTTACCTGTTTTTTTTTAACCCAGCCTTATGAACCTCAATATTTGATCGTAGCTCCGCTTGTTAATCAAATAACATAAAATACAGCGAATATTTAATATTCACGGGCAAATATTGGTAAGGTGTGATTAGCTCATTATCCTCAATCTATATTTAGGTGCGCTAATAATTACGGACTTAGAAAAAGCCGACATCCTTTGAAGTTGAGGACTAAAGCTAGAACCAAATTTTAGAAGTTTTATTACGGGTGCGCTTATTTCTTTTCATTGAATAAACAGCTCCATACAATCTGGCAATGTTATCTGAAAACACTTCATCGAATTCGCTTCCTATCTCACGGATCTGAGAAAACTGTTGGCTGTAGCGCATTTTTTGAAATCTCGAAGAAATGCTGATGTGTGAAAACAATTTGGAGGACGGCCAGTTGCTGTCTTCTTAACATTAAAGGTTTTAACGGAATAACTGTAAATGTTGCAGGTAGTGCCGACGCAGTACACGACGAGCATCTTGGCGCCCATGTTTTCCCTCATCTGGATGGTGATGTTCATCCTGTACTGGCGGATATGGCGCGAGGCCACCTGCCACGCGCGCCGCATGCGGGCCAACACCTGCTGCCCCACCGGAGCCAACGATTGGAAGAGCATACAGGTACAGGCATTAATTTCAATTTGATATTTGGACAATTCACGGCAAAACATAGAGAAACAATGTAATATTGTGACATATCACACCCTATGTAACTACCTATGTTAACAAATAAATATTCTTATTCTTCTTCTTACAACTAGCCGCTGTTTTGTACTACAAGCTGAACGGAAGAAGGCCGAATTTGACAGTTATAACCATAACGCTGCTTTCATAGACTGTTTTTTTTTAAGAGAGCAATATCTAGTTTAGTTTACTACAAAGTAATCTAAAACGCTGTTAAATGATTTATCTTTGAAAATGGTTTTCCATCTTAAATTAATACTAAAACTGTCACATGTTTGCAGTGTATGTGTACTGTTTTCCTACCGCGATTCAGCTGCTGAGAATGTCTATTGTGATTTTATTTTATTTTTTATTTGTTTATTTAGGTTACTGTATTATTTACCCTACTAGGATGCTCCTAGTTCTTGAAATAAAACCCGTATTAATGTTTCGGCAGGTGGTGCTGCTGGTGCTAGGGTCGTTCTCGATCTGTTGGATGCCGTTCGTGGTGGTGGCATGCGCGCAGACGCTGCCCATGATGACGCTGCACAACCACATCGCGTACCGCGTCACGTCGTCGCTGGCCATGTCCAACTCGGGCATCAACCCACTCATCTACGCCTGGAAGAACGCCGGCTTCCGCGCCGCTTTCGCGAAGCTACTGCGGTGCAAGCGACCAGACACGTCGGAGTACAGAGGATCGCCCGCGCCGGAGAGGAAGCGGGGCTCGGTGGCGCTGCGGGAAGGTTCGATAACGCGGTCCAGCGCCCCCAGCGCGCTGTCGACGCTGGGCGGGCGGCCGGCGCGCCTGCTGTACATGGAGCACGAGGCGGACTCGGCGCGCTGCCGCATCATCGAGAACGCGGGCTACGTGGAGGCGGAGCGCGGCGACCTGAACCCGTCGTACGCGCCCGACGCGCCCGACGCGCCCACGCCCGTGCACCGGCCCACGCCGCCGCCGCGCGCCGACATAGTGTAGTGACTGACGAACTTGACGTTGTGTGGGAAACGTGAAACGTGAAACGCTTCTAGTATTTAAAGTTGTTAGTGACTGTAGGTACCCCTTTCGCATTTAGGTACCTGTTCGAATCTACGCTCAAGTTTTTAAAAGCTTTATTGTTGAATTTTTATTGAGAGATTATAATGAGTTCCCTGCCATAATGATGTTTTAATAAGAGGTTCTCTGTCAGATAAAGATGTTTAAAAGATATAAATATTAATTAAAAGATGTTCTATGTAATATTAAAGTATGTAAATAACGCGTATTATTTATCTCATACCTATTAACAAAAATATTATGTTGTCTAGTAAGACTCTCAGCGCCATCTATGACAGAACGCAAAAGTATATAAAATGTGTACCCAACTGAAACAACAAAGAAACTCGTACAATAGATGGCGCTACATCAACACAAAAGTTAAAATATATTTTCACACCAAATTACAATGATGGATAAGCCAATCGAGTGAATTTTCATAATTGCTAAATAAATGAAGTAATCAATCAAAAAAGTCGAGGCAAAAACTTGGAATGTAAAATATTTGAATGATGAGACATTCGTAGACTTACTACATATTTACGTACGAAGTTAGTGACCCAACTAATTTAAAGAAACATTTGGCTGATAAGGTATAGAATGTATCACCCACCGCTGATACGATCCTGTTGTTCCGTATTGTGCAATCTAAAGAGGTCAGCAACGGACGAGAATCACGCTCGCTCGCTATTCGTTGCAATATATTTAGCATTTTATCAATTTAGTAACTGAGCTTAATGTATTGAGAATACTGTATTCATTTGTAGGTAAATATAAAGATATACTGAGCGCAATCAAACCAAGCTATTCGAAAAAACACGTGTAAGATGTCACAAATTAAGACACATTCAAGTTATCCAACGTAAAACGACGGTTACTAGTAGGTTATCATAATAATTTGATTTGAAGATACTTAATAATAATTTAATTGAAACATTGAAGCGAACTGATGTTTAGTTCTATCAGGAATATTGTATTGTCTATGTTCTATGCTCGTTACTTTTGAGTTTAAAGAATAAGTTTACCTACATAAGTTTTTTTTTAGATTAAAAACTAAAACTTTCTTCAGGATTTGTGGTCCCTGCTAACAATTAAGGAACAAAAATGGTCCTAGATCAAAATAAGGTTGGGGACCACTGGACTAAATAAATCTTTCACCCGAGGTGAACACTGTGCTTTTAATTACGAATAAAAGGAAAGTAAAAATAAAATCGGAGTCTGATGAACTCATCGTGTTAATACAAATCTCTGCTATAAAAGAAAGTATGAACAAAGCTCGAAAAAGAAAATGAAGATCAGATTGCCGCTTTCCCGACTATTTTGTTTTTTTTATTTCTGTGACCGGCCAGCTATTCAGCCATAACATTGTAATCATTGTTTTTTTTTAAAGACAGGACGGCTTTCAGTTGAAAACGATTCTCCCTAGGGCTGCAAAGTATTACAACCCACAGCTCAGGCAACTTCAGGCCTACATTCCGAGCAAGAGTAATGAAAAGTTATTTTTGTAGGTAGCAAAACTCAAGGATGATGTCTTAACACGAAATAAGCTGAAGAAAAACGAGATTACCTATAATAGAATAAATAAATCTTTTTAATATTTAAAAACACATATAAGTGGCTTTTTTTTTGTTACTGGTGATAGAATTGCTCTTGACTCTAGTCTTAGTCAGAGATGACAGAGTCAAATTATACGATGGAGCGAGCTTACCCAGAAGAAGCCTGTTCATTCTAACTTTGAAGAGATTAGGCTTTGTACTCAATGGTGGCACCGAATTCAGACTGGATGTCAACTCCATGCTAGGAGCTCGAGCCGATTAGTCACAAGAACAGATATACCCCGAAAAACAGGAGTTTAGTCGAAATGGCTCCTTTTTGCGCTAAAAAGACACGCCTGAGTTTTGGTGGCGTTAAAAGTGACCAGATTGTCATCACCCCACTGGGAGACAAGGTTTAAAGTCAAATTTGTCCGCTCTACCATGGCCTCTCTCAAAGAATGAACTTCACCCCAGCTGGTTGTTGCGCTGGACAGGTATCTTTCTGAAACCGTACTGTCATCTGCGTACCCAACAAGACCAGGCTGAAGTATGTCATTAACGTACAGCAGGAAAAGAGTTCCAGAGAGAACACACCCCTGAGGAACTCCGGCATCAAAAGCCATGAGGTCAGAGGAGCAGCCGTCAACGACTACTCGGATTGACAGTTCACTAAGGAAGTCTGATATCCAGCTACAACAAGCAGCTGGGATGCCATAAGCAGGAAGCTTGCTGAGTAGACTTGGGGGCTAGACCCTGTCAAAGGCCTTCGAGATATCGAGCTACACAGCAAGTGCTTCGCCGTCTCTCTCGATGACCTCGCCCCAGCAGTGCGTGACATACACAAGAAGATCGCCAGTTGACCGTCCCCGGCGAAAGCCATATTGACGGTCACTGAGATCATTGTCTTCAAGGTCGTTCAGCAACTTACTGTTCCCTTTCCATATTATAAGATGGAAGTAATGGCGATCGGTAATGAGCAGGGTCCGCGCGGTCTCCCTTTTTGGGCACCGGCTGCACATTTGCAAGCTTCCAGGATTTTGGAACCGTTTTTTTTTCAAGAGAGCGGCGGAACAGGCGTGTCAACCCAGGAGACAGTTCAAGCGCACATTGCCTCATCACTCTCGCTGGAATGCCGTCCGGTCTGCTTGCCATATTCACGTCTAGACTGCAAGATACTCTCCGGAGTTCTTTAATGTGAACAGCGACCTCCGGCATCGAAGAGTCACAACGAGGTAAAGTTGGTGGTTGATTAGACCCAGCGTCCAGACGCGAATTGCTTGCAGAGAGATGCAAATGATTTTGCTTTTTCACTTGCAGAGTGAGCCAGTGACCCATCAGGTTTCAACATTGGAGGCAAAGTGGGTCGCCAGAAATTCGTTTCAACCGCTTTCGATAGGAATCAAAACAGCTTACTACCCGGAGGGTGCAATGCTAGTTTGGCCCTGATACGTCCGACATAGTCAAAACGTGCCCTACGTAGAACCCGCTTGCAGAACTTAGCAGCAGGATTAAAGGATCTTTTCCTCGCACGAAGCCTACATGCTTTAACTTTCGGTCGCGGGCCTTGATCCACGCTTGGTAAGCAAACTCTGTACGGGCCTCAGCGTGGGCGCATTCTGCATTATACCACAGCCGGGATTTGTGACCGAGCGGGATTTCGGAGAATTGAATAGAATACTCCATCCCCAGCCCAATCACGTCCGCAATCACGCCAGCACAGCATGAGGGGTCACCCGAGGAAAAGCACACATGCCGCTATGGATAAGAAAAAAAAAATGCCGCATCTCATACCAATCTGCTGAATCGGTTTGCCATACTCGTCTCGTGCGTGCCTCTAGGTCTTTTATTTTGAGGAGAGCAGGCCAACACGGATTTCACCAGGCAGTGGTCAGACGTTCCCAGCGGGGATACCTACATTTAACGTAAATAATTCGCGAGAGACTAAATATGGCCAGTTAACAAAAATTACGAAGGCTACTTTGCAATTTCTTTAAATTTTTACAACTCTACGAATACATTTGAATTTGGTCAATACTACAAAAAATACAGTTCAGTTTTTTTTCTATATCAAAATGTAGAGAGACAGTCCGGTTCTACCAAAAATAGTATGAATTCAAATTATATGATGTAAATCTGTAAATGGTGGATCAGGAAGTTTGGCAGCAGATCTCAGGTCGCCAACGACAAATAAAGGAAGTTACGACATTGGCATTACATGCTCCAAGATTATCATCTTTAAAGGTCCCTTCCCCCGGTAAAACTTGCCATGTCGAGTAATCCTAATCAAAAAGAGAATGTCCTAACATGTAAACTTGTGAGAAATAATAATATATTTGAGCATCATTTTAACGAAAGCATAAGTAAGACCTAAAGAAAGTCACAGATTTTCTTAACAAATTAAGAATATTACATAACAAACTTCAAATAACCAGCAAGGTAACGTTAAGACACTCACCTCAACGCCAGTCACTCCAAGCGCCGTCACCATGTTGGGCGTCATCCTGAAGGGCACCTTCTCCGGCACCCGCAGCGTCCTGCCCTTCTCGAAGCACACGTTATAGTCTATATGCACCACCTCGCCCGACGTCAGGTCCACCAACACATTGTCCATGTGCCTGTCACCGAGCCCGATTATGTAGCCTATCGTACTCATCACCGCCACCGAGTAACTGTACCGACGCGTAATCTGCCACCACTGCTCAGGACTAATACTGCTGCACCAAAACTCCCTCGACAGCAAGTCCCGGGGAGTCTCTGCGCCCAACTCTTGCATCACTTGCTTTAAGATCGGCACTGGCCAGTCTTTTCTGTTATCCGATGTTATACCCGCTTCTCTCAAAAGAGGATTTAGCTTGTTGTAGAATAACTCCGAAGGGCGCAAGATATTGACTGGTTTATTAGTTTTGACTGACAAAATAGCAGCCTCCCGATTTTGCCAGCGTTTGTACACCGCGAATAGTGGTGTCACGTTGTCTACCCAGCTGATCAGGCCCGATCGAGGACCTAAAGGTATCACCGAGTAATGGCGCGCTCTATACGTTTGGTTATCGTTATTTTCAGAATCCCTGGCCATCATCGTATTTGTTATCGATAGCAGCTGCATAATTCTCTCGTCTAAATGCAAGTCTTCTAGTCCTTTGAATAAATATGTGTAAGCCTTGCCGTCTGACCCGTTAAATACCAACTTTTTTGGTCTGGTCTTTGTTGGCAGGATAGCTACATTATTTTCAACCGCTTTTATTGTGACTCTTACCGCTCTCTGATTTGTATGTACTCCTGGCATAGTTATCACCGTATTTTTAAGTTCTGCTAATACGGGGCTGATATCCGACATCTTTAAAATGTATGAAGTTCTTCTGTTTACTTTCTGTTGAAGTCTTATTTGAAGTTGTTTAAATGGTGCCCATGATTCTTGCGGTTTATCAGGATGCTCAGGGTTCTTCAATTTGTCTATGACTTCGGTGATGAGAGACTGGAATTTATTTTGGAATGACACTTCATGCGGGGTCTCAGGCTTTGCCGAAATCACTTGATAGAGTTGCTCCAGCACACAAACTACTGGCTCAAAAATAATGCGATGTTTCTCTTTGATGAGTTTTTCTTTGTCTTCAGCTGACAAGTGTGCATTGTTTTTTACTTTGCCAACTTCGCATTCTAACTGTGAAAGTCGTTTTGTGAAGTCTGAGTGATGTTGAACTAATGTTCCTAGGCATAATTCGTCCCATAGCAAGTTGATTCTTTGCAATTCTTTGACTAAAAGCTTCACTTGTTGAATTGTTTTTGGAGCTTGTTTCGCAAGCGTTTCCACCATATCCAGAAAACAAGAATTAAGTTCATTATTGACCACTTTATCGCTGGCAGTATCTTCAATGTCAAGATTCTCTTCCTCACTTCCAGCGTCATTAGACATGAAAGATCTAGCAACATTCAACTCCATTAAATCATTCTGTTCATTTTCCACAGCACCTACTACTGCTGGGAATGTGATCAGGTGCGGTGTGTCTTCTGCCAATCTGCACAAGAGATCAGATACACATTTCCTCACGTAGGTTTCCGGGTGGTTAAGACGTGAGAATAACTGTGGAATGATAACTTTCCAAGGTTGGGTAGGCGTGTTTGCTAAGCCGGATTCTAATACCGTCTGCAACTCCATAGCGTGTTTTACAATCAAACGTAGAAGTCTTAACGTTGCATTAACTACCGCGTTTTCTCCGCTGTGATTAATGAAATCTGATGCACAAATAAGTTGCAGAAATTTGAAGTAAGCATCGGCTGAAAGTTCAAAGTAAGAAAATACTCGTTTTTGTGCTTGACGCCAAATATCTACTAACAGTGCAAGGTGTTCAGGAAAAGCATTGCTCAAAGATGGAACGGTTCGTAGTTGACTTTCAATCATTTCGGATGTGTTAATTTCGTTCCAGTCAATGTCTTCGTCATCACAAGTAGCTTTTGTTTTCGACAATATTTCACAAACCTCCTCAAAATCTTGAGGTGAGCATCCAATCATAACGCTCTCTATCTGTAACTTATCATTTTCTGTTAATTGTTCTCGAGTTTTTGAACTAAATTCAACCATTTTACGGCCCCATCTGAAGCACCAAGCAGCAAAGCTTGCCCAAGCTTTAGCTAATCCTGGGCATTGATTAACACCAAATTGCAGTAGTTTACCAACAGCGGAATCTGACAAAGGAATGACATTCTCCGATATGTTATTGTCGACCAAACCTATTTCTGGTAAAGCTGACACCAACTTTAGTAAAGGTGAATCTGTGTCCAATATGTTTTCCGTTTCGCTCTGCACCCACTTCGACAGGGTTAGCAGTAATCTTGTTCCTTTTTCCCGTAGTTCATAACTTTGCTCGCTCATTGCCAATCTTTGAGAAAATCCGAAGGAAATACTTGCACAAAGGTTAACAGCGCGTATTTTAGTTTCTTCTTTGGCGTAGGTTAACTTGCAAAGCTCAGACAAAGCAGTGGCATTGTTAAGAGTCCAAATTTCGAGGTCATAAGTATTAGTAGACATTAGGAGCGCTTCACTCAAATCGTCCAAGTTATTTACGCTGCCTAAACACATTTGGAAAGCAGAGTTTTGTTTGAAATGATTTAAGAGTTCTCTTTTAGCCATTAACAAGTTGGCGTTCCTCCTAGCACTTTTTATTACATCTAGGCGAAGGCATTCTGCATAGAAAACGTTTTCTTCCGTCAAATTTAGTTTAGTAAAATATTGATTCCACCATAATATTCTGCTTAAGTTTTTAAAATTAGTTCCGTACTTGTACTCCTTTACTGATGAGGGTTTAAAAGGATTAGGGATCACTTTTCCGTTCTTTACTATATTGATTAGCCCATGATTTGCTAATTGCAAAACTGCGACCTCTTTTAAGAAGTGTATGGTATTCGTTCTGGAGAATTCTTCTGCTTGTGATTTGAGTAGAGTTTCGCAGTGTTTTAATAAATCCTCATATTTGTCGTTGTAATCACTGTTGTACATCTTCACTGCAGTGCACACAAGAGTCGATTCAATTTTGTTCAATAATCCTTGATAAGAGCATGCGTTTTTAGATACCTCATTGGCTTCATTGTCAAGTATGTCCCAGTTAGTGAGTTCTTCTGGGATTTCTGTGGAATCTTCGAAAAACTTTAACGTTGAAAAAGAGCTCCATTGCGAAATATTTGAATTAAATTTATCGCTGTCTTTCCATGTTTGCATGTCATCCCAGTTTTGTATGTGTTTGTAACTTTCCATCACTTGTTCGTCAATGAACCTGGTACTCTTCGTATCTACTTGGGATGATGTTTCACCCTCTTTCGAATCTTCTAGTGGTTTCAAGTTGTTTATTTTTTTATAGAACTCTATAGCTAATTCATGTCTAGAATTTGCCTGTTCAGCAGCTCCTTTTAACCACAAATACTTCTTGTCAAAACTCTTTTTCATCCATACATATAATCCATATAACACTTCTGGCTCTTCGATTTTTATAAGTGCCCTAGCTAGGGAAATCAAAATAGCTTCAACGTCAATACTTCCCTTCAAATTAGCAGCTGTTTGCAATATCAGTGATGCATGGTAGATGGCAGCGCCATAATGTCCAGCGTACAGGCTGACGACGAGCGCAGCCGGGCGTATTCTTGTGAACCACTCGCGGCAAGTCGGACTGTTCGTATGAAAGAATGTTCTTACAGGTTTGACGACGGCTGGCAGTACTGTAGCAGTGCCTTCTGCGGCATTATAAATGTACTTCTCTAAGAACATCATAAACTCTGTTATCCAGCGTGTTCTCGTTTGTTCTGCTGTTACTACTTCCACAAGTTGTTGCTGGTCACTGCCTATGTATTTAGTTTCAGACATGGATATTTCTCTTGCTATGGCTTTCAAATTTCCTTCTATCCTCATGAAAGTTTCTTGTGGTTTTCCCAGAGTAGTTCTTAACTTCAAAGCCACACAAGTTTGAGCCAATTCAGAGAGGGCCCAACCAACAAAGATAGATGAGAAGCTTGTAGCACATTGCCGGAAGAACAAAAGATTGTTTTCATCAACATCAGTAGTCTGTAATGGCCATGATGATAAAAATACATCTACTAAAGCTTTTTTATCATCCATTGTGTTCTGGAGGAGACAATTTATTATTATATTAAAATGCTGATTTGATAGGTTAGAAAAGGATCCTCGCATGAGATATTCTTTGAAGGAATTAGCCTTTGTATCACTGTTGAGCACATTCAGACTCATTTTCCTAGTGGTGAACACTTTGACCACTTGTTTGTCCAACTCCAGCTGAACTATATCCCACGGCAGTTCAAATAGTACATCTTTGCAAACATTTGACAATGTTTTATTTTGATTATCAATGTGTAATATACAAAGCACTGCTATTGTTTTCAGCAACATAACATTCCAACTGAGAGTCTTATTTTTCAGTAAATGTTGGGAATTCTTCATTACAAGCAAAACAATATCTTCATCAAAATGATATGCCAGTGATAACATGTTAGTTGTTAGTACAAGAAAACCCTTTGACATGCTTACTATGGGTAAATATTTGTCTAACTGGCAAAATATATCAGATATCCAATTGAGGACTAAAATTAAGGTCTCTCTAGGGGCATCCTCATCTAATACCATGCTTAATGTATTAAGGATCACAGCCAGATGGCCAGATGTGGGGCTGGAGCCAGAGACATCACCAAGGCTCAGGTTTGATAGGCCAAATATATCATTTGCTCTTTGCTGGGTGTTAGTAACCAAGTCGCTAGAAGCAATGAAGTGATTATTCTTTTTGCAATGTGAATAAAGCAAGTATAGTACAGAGTACTGAAGAGCTGGCTTCTCTTTAATCAGCTTTTCATGATGAGGAGACATTTTTATAGCCAACAGTTCTAGTATGCTAGGCTGTAATGCCCACATGCCAATAATTGAGTTACTAGCATTTGCCAGCTCTGATAAACATTGTAAATAAAATATTACATTTCTCTCTGCATCATCTTTGTCTACTTCTTCTTGATACTCTGGGCTTATTATTTGTATTTCAGGAATTATGACTGAATAGGCATTCTGAATATCTGTTAAAACATATTTGTATGTTTCTTGTAAAAGTGGAATATTCTTCAAGTTCAACAAGTTACTGTATACAGACATCACACTATTTAAAATGTGAGCACTGTCGGAATAGCGCAGTTTCCGCAAAAGTGATTCAGGTCCAATAGTTTGTGCTATAAATTCAATGGGAAGGTTTGAAGCTATCTCCTTTATAACGGTGGATACTAAGTCAATGACGCTGAGGCTTACGCTTTCCTCTCCTTGCAGAAAGTTATTCATCTCTTTTGTAACTAAAGCAAACAGTGCTGGAGAACAAGATGATGACTTAGATTGCAAATATTTCAAAAGCAAAGCAATACATTCGTTACCTGCCAGTATCAGGTCTGCTTCGGAGTCATCCTTCAAAGTTTTAGTTAAAACTTGCAAAATTTTAGTGAAAGCTTCTGTGAGAAATGACCATGACACAATTTGTGAGACCGTAGGACTCAATAGTGTCCCTAAGCTCTTCACAACAGTGTTAAAAACATTGAGGAATGATGTGATCTTCTGCTTACAATCTTCAGGTGTAGTGGCATCACTTTGTTTGTCAATCCGGTTTGAATCCATTTCAGTACAATAAGCCACCATATCCTCCACAAACTGATTCAGTAGGTTTACTGAAAATCCAACATCAGCTTGCCAATGGCGACTGAGTTTGAACAATGATTGTAAAGCAAAATCTTTGATCTTCTTCGGCTGAGCATTATCTACATGCCACCCAACCAGAATGTCTACTGTATCCACAAAATGATTGGCAAAGTGTTCTGGATATGAATTTGACATAATAATCATAGCATTTATAGCAGACATGAACACATCAGCGGAGTCTGTACCTTCAATAATAGTCTGAAGCCTGTCTAGAGTCAATTCAGCAAAATCTGTTAGGTTAGGAGTTTGATAGTCAAGCTGAAATGTCTCCGTAAATGAAAGAGTCAGATAATGTCTTATAGTCGAGTTGTGAACTGCAAAACTTGCAGCAATCCAATCAAGATGTTTCCTGAAGTCAGGACCCATGACATAGCCGATCCTCCCGAGCACTATAGATGCACCTTCCTTTGTCTCGGGGCCAGGAGCATCATAGAGCACATCCAGGAGTGACTCAACTAGTATGTCGTAAGAACGACGTATGTAGCGTGAGTTTTCCGGTAACATGACAGCATCTTGTAATTTGCTACATATGACAAGCGACTTTTCCATGTCCACCTCTGCACAAAGTCGACGCAGCAACTTGGAGATTCGAGGGTCCTCGGGAAGATTGACGACCAACTCTGAACGCTCATAGAACTTGTTGCTACTGCTACCTTGAGCCCAGGTGTCGTTGGAGGACTGGTTTAACGATTCGTGATATTTATAGGTATTATCAAGAGGTTCACGATCGCCGCGGGGCGGGAATCCGCCGCGGCCCCTACCTCCGCGCCCACCGCCTCGAGACGGCCTGAACTCGGTGACACGACCGCGGGACCGATACCTGCCATCTCTGGATGGACCCCCAAATGACGAGGAAGCATCGTACGCACCAACATAACCTCTGACCTTATCGTCCGTGTTTTCTTGTCCAATTTCGTCTCTTTCCGGAGTGTCGGTACCCTCCGTTCCTCTCGGGTTTTTCACTTTACTGTTTGCAGTGGTGGATATCATCACTAGAAATTTTGTCAAACACGTAATTGTAAACACACATGGCCTTAAATTTACGATAAAATACGGGCAAAACAGACACTCTTCGCCAACAGTCACAGTATATCATAGACAAATTATTAATTCTGTCACGACTGTCACTGTTATTGTTGAAAACCTTAGATTATATACCTCTAGATGTAGCCATGAGACTGTAGGGAAGTGTGGAAGTGAGAAGCATATATACGAAACAAGTGAGAAAATTGAGACAAAACATAACATGCTCTGTCTCATACGGCGTGCCGGTTTTTTGCTTGGCGAACTTTGGAAAGTTAGCCAAACAAAGGCCTGTCACTGTCACTGAGAGGTCGACTCGAGTCAGTTTTTTATGTTTTTAGATAATTTCGGCAATTAAAGTAATAGTTTTAGTGCATTTATGAGAAATAGACTCCAATAGTTAAGTGTTTTGTGCATTTTGTGTGCTATATAATGGGATGGTGCAGTATTTTAGGCTGCAAAAGCCGCACAGAAAGAAAGGAAGATGCGAATGTTACTTTTCACTCGTAAGTATGCAAATGTTAATAGTTATTGTGCACTGATTGAAGAAATACATTTGTGTTTATGTAATGACATGGCTTTCAATGAAAATTAGGCGTAATTCTAGCGATATCGTTTATTTTTCTTTCCACATAACCTATAACTTGATATTCGTTGTGTTGCCATACCTTGTCATCTTTTTTTCCCTTAACGCTATAATAAAAAGTGCAAGTAGTTAAATAAATAAAATAAATAGTTTGTTCACCAGATTACTTTGAATTATATAGTAAACTTCATATTAATTTAATATATAAAATTCTCGTGTCACATTGTTTGATACAAAAACTTCAATTCAATGTGCAAACAACGAGGCAAAAATATTTCATAAAATAGACCTCTCGCTCGAGTCTCTGTGATTAGTTTGTTCAATCAAATAAATCATCAAAGATTTAATTCTGCTTTGTAACAATAGTTACGTACGTATTTAAAGTATTGTTACGCGCCAGACTTAATGCCGGGTACACAACGTACTACTAACGCCATCTAGTATCGAGTAGTGGAACTAATTGGGTCACGATCTTTCTAGACTTTTCGATGCTAGAACATTCTCGATGTTTCGACACCTAGTCAGTCGGGACCGGTATGTTCCCGAACTTTCTAGATATTTCCATTCTCGAAGGTTCTGGAAATTACTGTCGGACTATATAAGGTGCGCAAAGCTCGCGACTCAGGCCGTCCTATCCGAGCAGGTGTACCGCAAGGCGGCGTGCTCTCGCCTCTAATCTTCACGCTATTCACCAGCGACATTCCCAAGTCCCCCAAGACGCAGTTAGCGCTATTTTCCGATGATACGGCCATTTACTGCAGCGGCAGGAGCCCTACGGCCATTGCCCGAAACCTCCAAAAATCCGCCACTGACTTAGCCCTGTGGTTTCGGAGGTGGAGGATTGAGGTAAACCCGCAAAAAAGCCAGGCGGTCTTGTTCCGCAAATCGTGGACGAGAATCTCCCATCATCCTGATCCTATCACCATGTTTGGTAAGCCGATCCCTTGGGAAAAGCGAGCTAAATATCTTGGTGTCATCCTAGACCAACGCCTGAGTTTTGCAGAGCATATAAGGTCGGTACGCTCGCGTGCCGCCTTCGCTCTCGGCAGGCTCCATTCCATGCTGAATGCACGCAGCAAACTATCTCTCAAATGCAAACTGCGCATTTACACTACGTGCATACGTCCGATTATGACTTATGCGTGTGCCACTTTCGCACACACTAAGTCACGTCATATCCATAGGATGCAGACACTTCAGAACCGCTTTCTCCGTCGGGCCACGGGTGCCCCGTGGTTCGTTAGGAACGATCGGCTTCATATCGATCTCAAAATTCCGACTATCCAGCAATTCATGAAACGACTTACTAAGCGTTTCATTGAATCCGCGGACAAGCATCCAAACTTCCTTATTGCATTGGCTACCCGATACACCCCCTCTCAGATTAGTAGGATTCGCCGGCCACGGCACACCCTCATAGATCCTGACGATCCCATCACCCTCCTCCAGGAAAGTTGTAGGGAAACGATAAAGAAACACAAACACAGACCGCGATCCGTATTCCGACCTCGCCGCCGAGGTCCAGCACGACGACCCTGTAAATCTCCCCCCCGTCTTTTGCCAAATGAGCCAGCCCGCGAAGCTGAGCCTTTAGCTTTAAACTCCCCAAATAATGGAAACATGACCCAGCCAGTCCCTTGCTGCCCTCCCCCAAACGATGCCGCTGAGTCGAGGTCCGTACCCCACAGGGGGTGCCCTCAGCGAGCGGAGTTTTAGTATATTTTATATAGCCTTGGCTGGGGGCCTTAAATTCACCTAGGCCACCACAGGCAAGTCCGGTTAAGTAGCTAAGGCTTTCTAGAGTCGTTAGCTGCGAGAGGCCATTATCAAAAAAAAAAAAAAAAAGCGACTCAGGCAGTATTGAATTGGCGATACAAGCGAATCTTCGGAAGCGATCTTCAACTGCGAGTTAAGTGAAGTGAAGTGTTTAATAGTGCGATTGTGGTTGTAATTAGTGTTTAAAGTGTTAATTAGTTTTGATAATTAAAGTGTCATTTTTTGGTTAAATAATCGGCTGTTTTTATTGTCACGAACCCCAAGCTCGTAACAGTATCATGTAACATGTTCCAAGATTGTTTTAGTAAAATATTACTGTTAATATCATTAGAATCATGTTGGCAATTTTATATGTTGAATAATATAAATAATTTTGCACTCTTCATATGAATGACATTATGCGACTCATATTAGTACATTAATAATAATTTAGTATGTAGTTGTTACAACGAAAAACCGTCACGTTTTTGGTCATATTTAGGGAAAAGTTTCCATAATAGCAACATTGAAGTTTTATAGTGCTGTCTCATGTGCGGCCACGAGGTGGCTACATCTAGAGGTATATAATCTAAGTTGAAAACTGTCAAGGCCTGTCAATTCAAGCGCATAGAGATGGTAGGGTAAGAAAATAATCAAAATTTCAGAACGAAGCAAGAAATACAAAACAATTATTTTTCAAAAAAGTGCAGTTTTTAATTTTATTAGTTCATATTTACTGTCATGAATAATATTTTACAGTCAGGGATTTTGGTAAAATTTTTTGTTTGTAAAATAATCAAATTACTAAAGTCTTGAACTCTTTTTAGGGTTCCGTACCTCAAAAGGTAAAAACGGAACCCTTATAGGATCACTTTGTTGTCCGTCTGTCTGTCTGTCTGTCTGTCTGTCAAGACCTTTTTTCTCAGGAACGCGTGGAGGTATCAAGCTGAAATTCATATCAAATACTCAAGTCTATGGTCTCTTGGAGCTGTGAAAAAATCAAACTTCTAAGTCAACGCGATCAAAAGATACTCCCGTTTATGCCGCAAATTTTCGACACTCGCAAGGGAATCAAAACCTACAGGGTACTTCCCGTGAACTCAGAATCTTGAAATTTGGTACGAAGCAACGTCTTATAACACAGATAAAGGAAAAATTGCGAAAAGCATAAATTTTTAGTTACATCATATAATAAAAATATTTTTAATAATTTTAAACTTATTACCCCTTTACTCATGAACGCGTAGTGGTATTATATTGAAATTCTTAACAAATACTCAAGTCTATAATATCTTTAAGCTGTAACAAAATCAAACTTCTACGTCAACGCAATCAAAAGATACAGCAATTAAAGCCGCATATTTTGAAACTCGCAACTACTCGCAAGGGAATCAAAACCTAAAGGATACTTCCAGACGACCTGGAATCTTGAAATTTGGCATGAAGCAACGTTATAAAGTACACATATAGGAAAAATTCCGAAAATCTTAAATTTTTAGTTACATCACATAGTATATTTTTTTTAATAATCATAAACTTACTAGCTGACCCAGCAAACGTTGTTCAGCGATTAAAAAAAAAAAACAGATGTTGGTCGATTCTCAGACCTACCCGATATGCACACAAAATTTCATGTAAATCGGTTCAGCCGTTTCGGAGGAGTTTGGAAACAAACACCGCAACACGAGAATTTTATATATTAGACTTGCTGACCCAGCAAACGTTGTTATGCGATTAACAAAAAAAAATAAAAAAATAGATTTTGGCCGATTCTCAGACCTACCCGATATGCACACAAAATTTCATGCAAATTGGTTCAGCCATTTCGGAGGAGTTTGGAAACAAACACCGCGACACGAGAATTTTGCTTCCCATTCCCTCTCGCTCCACACCATGGTCTGAACCAGGGGCCCGGCTTGATCCAAATTGTGCCTATTTCTAGTATTAAAATTATGTCTATCACTTCTCTTCTTAAAGAGATGAAGATTTTTCCGAACATACATAATGTTTTCATATATGTATTGACAAGGTACCGTCAGCTTTCCACATTGTTATGTTATGGATTTCATTTAGCAATAAAAATACCATAACTTTTACTTATATACCTACAGGTTTGTACGGAACCCTCGGTGCGCGAGTCTGACTCGCACTTGGCCGGTTTTTTTTATAATACCAGCTGATCCGCGCACCTTCGTCTGCGTCACATTTTCCATTAATGCTCCGCTTTCTTTCCTTTGTCTTAGCGTGATGATATATAGCTTATAGCCTTTCTTGATAAATGGGCTATCTAACACTGAAATAATTTTTCAATTCGGACCAATAGTTCCTGAGATTAACGCGTTCAACCAAACAAACAAACAAACTCATCTGCTTTCGACGAAATGGTTGTCAGTTGTCACTGTTGTCACACTATTCACTATGGTATTCAAGGACAGACTAAAGACGAGGCGGTATGGTCCAAGACCTTAGCCTGCCCGAATGGGGCGAAGAAAAAAAAAATCACTATGGTATTCGATATTCACCAATCACCATCATGTCAACATCTGTCAACTACTGTCAAGTAGACATGCGCAAAATGTGTCTGTGAAAAGAAATGACTGAAGTATATCTTTTCGCTCAACGAAGTAGTCCACTCATGTAGTTCAGTACTTCATTTAGTTCAGCGAATCAGAACGACTGACGAGGCATTGATTTACGACGAATGTTGCACTTCACTTAGTTCTCTTTTATATCTATCTCGATTCCTTTTTCCTTCATACTTTAAACAGGCTAAGGACTGTCAACCATGAAATAAATAATTTGCAAATCTATGTTTATAATGTAGGTACAATAGTATGTTTTCTGTTCTTTTTACTGGTAGCTAAATATACCTATGCATTTTGTCTAGGTTGGCGTATTTAAAAATCGAAATATGTACAGTGATTAATTATTTACAGGATATTTTCATACCTATTTACATTTACACCTATTTAAAAAGTTGCAATTACGACTTACAAAATAATAATTGGGAAAGTTTTTTTGTTGTTAATCGTGTCCTTCTTTCGTTCAGTATAATTATGC
The DNA here is from genome assembly GCA_963859965.1 of Ceramica pisi. Taxonomy (NCBI): domain Eukaryota; kingdom Metazoa; phylum Arthropoda; class Insecta; order Lepidoptera; family Noctuidae; genus Ceramica; species Ceramica pisi. The sequence continues at coordinate 23,736,136 of OY982540.1, read as the reverse complement.
CCGGCGAGCGATAAGAACGACTGAACTAAATGAAGGAGAGACACATTTGAATGATAACTGAATGAATGATAAGTTTATTTTTCGAAATGAAGTAGTTCATTTACTTCAATCGTTCGCGAACTACCCATGTCTACTGTCAAGTGTCAACAAACATAACCTCAGTTCATTAGACATGTTGATTTGTATATTTTTATTTCTAAAGAAAGAATTAAAGTAAAATAACATAATAGATTTGTCTGTCGAATGATACTAAAACTATAAACATGAAAGCTGCAAAACGTACTCAAGATTTTAAAGGTAAGAATAAATCCGTTCGTTTTTGGACACACAATGTATATAAGATTAATTTCATGTCTCTCCGGCAGTTTTGGTACACTTTGTGGCCTACCCAAATGTCCTTACTTTGGTATTGTTCGTCGGATTATTGAGCTCCTTAAAGTTCTGAGTGGAGTTGCATGATTTAATGACAAATGCACTGTCTGGACAGGTCCACTCAAACCCATGTGGTACTTTCCCTCAAAAGGCCACCACAGACGTGAATCTACATGGTTTTCATGTAGTATTCACGATTGTATGGACATTAAAAGAGACTATGATCTCTGAGTTTGTTTCTGTGTTTCTTCTCAGGGTAGTCAGCTAGGAAACATCGGTCTCATCTAGAATAATATGACCAAAATAATACATTGATGTGTAACATAGTTACATGTAACCTATTTGCAAAATAAATATGATTAGATTTGATTGTTTAACAGTTTCAGTTGTAATAATGTAGTGTCTTTTTGCAGCTTTAGAGCTCCAATTAACCAAGGATTCAGTATCACCACACACTGTTTATCTGAAAGAGCATATAGTAAGAGAACACACAAAAGACAAGCCACAGGGTCGTACATTACTCGTAGTGAATGTGCCACCTTACGCTGATGAAAAAGGCTTGATTAACGCTTTTAAAGAAGCTGGCACTGTACAGTCAGTTCAACTGTGTTTAAAACCATCTACTGCTGACATAAAGCATATTATGAGGTTCATACCTGAAGAAAACAAAAATACATTTAGAGCTGCGTACATAGTATTCAAAAAAGTTGCAGAGTTAGACAGAGCATTGAAATTAACTCAACTACAACCACTGAACTCAAGTGCTCACCAAATGAAAGTGGGAATTAAAAAGTGGATTGATGAATACAACAGTACTGTACTATTGCCAAAAACACTCAAAGAAAATGTAGAAACATTTATGAAGCAATTTGATGTAAATTCCCAGAAAGCTGAGAAGAAGGAGAAGCAATTGGAACAAGAGGATGACGAGGGGTGGGTCACTGTCACTAAGAGAGGCAAAGTGCAGAGCTTTGCACGATCTGAGAAGGTGGAAAATAAAATAATGCAGAAAGAAGAAAAGAATAAAAAACGAAAAGAGTTAAAGAACTTCTACACTTTCCAAATCAGAGAATCAAAAATGAAGCACATTGTGTCACTGAGGCAGAAATTTGAAGAAGACAAGAAGAAAATAGCACAGATCAAACAGAGCAGAAGATTTAAACCGTTTTGAAATAAATAAGAATTAAGTTTATCACAGTGTTTTATTTACAATATGTACACATACTACATATTTCATAGTATTCTTTAACTTAAACTATAAACATTCAAAAGAACCATAGGGACATATTAGCTATGCTCAATTACTATGATATTATTAATGTAGGTATGTACTACTACTATCATATAACTTTGATTTCTGAAATGCACTGACTTTTAAAATTTCCTCATATTGTTTGAAAGCTTGAAATCACTATAGACACTCTAGGGCAGTAATAAAAGCACTTTAAACCTCCCTTAGTTTTTGAACTTGTTCATCAATGTTTACCATTGTTCATTATTTAATCAAAGCACTTGTCAGATAATCTGCTGGTGAGTTTTGATGATGATGTGCAGCAGTCTGTTCTCCGGACATGTGCCTAATGCAGCAAGGAGATTGTTGATGTTGCCATAGACACAGCCATTTGCCAGGGCCACTTGCACTGCCTGCCCTATTCTGTCTAAGCAATCCTGTAACAAGAAATTATAAAATTAAGCTAAATACTATCCCTTTTTATCTAATCCTATTATTGTGTTTGAATGGAAAATAATGCATACCTGTAACTTATATTCATTTTGTAGCTTGCCTCCTCTCTTAAGCACAGAATGTGCATACCCCTGCACGACGGGCGCCAGTGCGGCCAGGTGCTGTGCATTCACAGCAGTGGGGGGCCCGTGCGTGCGCCTCCCAGCCCTCAGGCTATGCAAAACCCCCAGGTGAAGCTTTATGTACAGCTCAGACTCTGCCAGAGGCTTGCTTGTAATAGTTTTTATGACTGATCTGTCAATATCACCTTCCAGTTTAATTTTTTTGACGGGTACTGGTATTTCTACCATTTCGGAATCTGTAAGGAATGAATTTTTTTTATTAAATCTTTGCAATAAATTACATAACAATGACGTCCAACTTTGCATCAAATAATTACCTTCATCAATATAAAGAGGAGCAAGTGCACACCAGTGTATGAGGCCTGCCAAGGGCGTAACAGCCGCCATTGGTATGGATCCACTTGGTAAAGCTGCAGGATTCAACTGAGCTGACATGCATAGTGTTGGGTTTGAATATACCTGGAAAAACAATTAACCAAATGAATTCCTCATTCCCATTCTTAGTGTAGCAGGACAGTCAGATTTGTAGGTCTATACAACTGATCTTACAAATAGACAAACAAAAAGAGAAAATTCTTGGTTATTCATTTAAAAGTTATTGTATTATTTAATTAGGGTATGGAGAACACTGTAATAATCGGAGAAGCAAAACTTAATTGTTTTGTGATTGAAATACTAACCCAAGCTGTGATCACTTCTAAAAGGTTTTTAGGAGGTAATTTAGTGGTTCCTTGAGCATCTCGCATGTACAACTCAGTCACTGCAGTTATGAAGTTAGCCACAAACTGTGGGGCTGTGTTAGCCAGAGACTTCAGAGCCAGCTGGTTGGAAGTATTCAGGTAGAAATGGTCTCGGATGACATTCTCAACAAGCTGCAGGGACTGTGCAGATGAGCAGCCCATTTGTTGGAGCCAAACACCAACTGCTAGGAGCACCTGAAATAAAATGAAAAGTAAAGTATACTTTATACTGAAGCTCTCATGATCTGCCCCTAATGGGAAAGCGGTATGTACTTATGAATGAATATTAAACTCATCATAAACAACATGGATGGATGCAAGACACACATGACCGGTTGTAGTGGTGACCCTTGGGGGGGGCTCATTTCCAACAGTGGATGTCTTTCGGGTGATATGATGATGATAAATAAACATGGACATAGATATCCTGTGATAAAATTAAATGGTTTGCCACTCACTGGAGTACTCGATGCAGACACTGCCATGCTAGCTAGTATACTCAGTATCTTCAATCTCCTCTGACCCTCCATGCCACCAAACAGTGATAAAAACACTGTATTCTTAGTAATCTCATTGGTACAAGCTGACAAATAGTCACATATGATGTCTATGAGCTGCAACTCGTGCAGCGGCGTCAGGCCTCCGCCTCGGCGGCTGCCTCGCCTGTCTGACTCGCAGAACACGAATTCTGATATGATGTCCATTGCTATATCCAGTTGCTTGTTTGATGGTGCCGCCCGGCCAACCAAGAGTTGTTCTACAAACGATAGTAACCCAGTATTTACTAAACATAAAACAAATTAAATAGGTAGCTCTTGAACAGTAAGATATTACCGAGTACAGAGGTAAACATGGTTGGTGTGTTCACTTACCGATTTTGATTAGAGCCTCCTTAGCAGATACTGGAAAATCCAACTTCCTGAGGGTATGTTTTAAATCGGATATAGACATTTTAAAACCTGTTTTAAAACTGTCGTATTGAGTAAATAAAATACTAAACAGTTACCAAACGCAAGCCGTCCAGTAGGTCAGTAGGTCTTATTTATTTGACACATCAACATCCACAGAACACAATTTATTATCCTAGCGTCTATCTTTTATTTTTCTTCATTCATATTAAAAACATAAAAAAATAAAGATTGTGGCGTTCTAATAATGCTAAAAAATGTAGTAAGTATCGTGCAATTGGAACGCAAATCCACAGACTACATAGAAATACTACGTATCGCAAATCGTGCTGTCATCAGCTGCGTTTTATTCTACGTTCGGATACTTTTTTTTGGTCAAAATTGAATAATGAGATGATAAAGTTCAACAACTAAACGTAACGATCAAATTGCAAAAGCAAGCCAGCTGTCACATTTTTATTGTTTGTTTATCTGTGCCGCGTTGCGTTTTTTGTCGTTGTGTTCCCTGCGTTTTACATTTACTTCGAGAATAATTTGTCTTTATTTCCCTAAGAAAGTAACATTACTCTGATAAAACATGGAAGTAATTGTCGCTAACGTCGACCACATAAAATTTGACATAGATTTCGCCTTAGAAGAGCAATATGGAGCGCTACCACTGCCTTTCCCTGGAATGGATAGTAAGTTGTTTTCCTTCCAATAAACATTCAGTGATTCAAGATTATTCAGCCAGGCTCAACTTCGTTTTAGCAACTGTGGGTTTGGAGCTTGATTATTTTTTTGGGTAGAGTACTCTTCTTGTAGAACACTATCACAAAGTTTTATAGCGCGCAACCACACCGTTATAAAGAAAAAAATTCCTAAAAATTCAATTTTCTCTAACCTATTTACGAAAAAATGACATAATTTGCCACAGATAACTTAAAAAAATCGGTCCAATGTCGTTTCGTTTTACGGTCAGACTAAGTGACCACACATTTAAATGTTTTTTTTTTATTGACTATTATAGTTTTTTACATTATTTTATTTTTAAATAGTTGCGCAAGTATTGCGTTTTCAAATAAAAAGCAAATAATAAAATTAATTAAATAAAAAAAATAAAAAAAAATCGTGATTGTGGGTAACGAAACGTAATATTAAATTTTGCAGACTTCCTCGTAGAATTTGCATGGAGACGTCGGATTGCCATTAACCATCTGGATCCTTTTGAGGAACTGATGAAATGTGTACTTTATGTATATAAAATACAATAAATGATTTTGTAATTTTTTTTTCTATTACAACCTATATACCTACATACACTACATAATAACCAACGCACAGAATTACACACCTACATTTAAGAAGTGGGTAACATTTCGAAGGACTCAAAATGCAAGAGCGAGCGGAGCGAGCTCTGTACTTGGGGGCACCCCGACTCGGATAGGTTAGGTTAGAAGGGGATGGCGGGGTCGAGTGAGCGAGCGAAGCGAGCGAATAGACCCCGCCATCCCCTTCGAGGTTATTTTTTTATAAACCACTCAGAAGTAGGAGCCCCGCGCAGCGGGGCTCCGTCGACATTTTCTTTCAAATTAACATTTTTGAGAGGTCGAGTATGACCTTGAGTATATTCTTGACGTTGGAGTTTGATAGAGGGCAATATTCTACGATTTTAGGCATATTTTGACCTTGAAGTGTTTGACCTCGACCTTTTCGAGTTTGACCTTGACCTTGAAGATGCCCCTGACCTTAATTTAGATTAAAATCTTAAATAGAGTCGCCACGTAATCTTCCCCACCCTTAATACTCCCACTATCCCACCAATCCCTGAACAAAGTTTTGGCGATTTTTTTTTCAGCCCCTATGGTTTTGCGCGTTTTGGTACTTTCAAATTTACTATAGAAAAGATGCATTCTACCCAAAAAAAAATACCTACTATAAAAAACGGCAGTTAGCTAATCCGAAGTCCTTCCTTCAGCCATAACTCATCAATATTTTCTATTCAGCTGCACTAATAAAGTATAAATTTAAAAACTTTTTCAGAATCAACCGCAGCAGTATGTGAATTCTTCAGCCAGCCTGGAGGATGTGGGAATGGTCCGCAGTGTCCTTATAGGCACGTTCGAGGAGATCGCACGGTGGTCTGCAAGCATTGGCTGAGAGGTCTCTGCAAGAAGGGCGACCAGTGCGAGTTCCTTCATGAGTATGACATGTCCAAGATGCCTGAATGCTACTTCTATGCAAGATTTAATGCATGTCACAACAAAGAATGCCCTTTCCTTCATATAGACCCTGAGAGTAAGATTAAGGACTGCCCATGGTATGTATTATGTTACAAATATTGATATTTATTATTGAGTACAGTTTTATGAATATTACAGGAAAATAATAATTTAGCGGGAACAGTAAATATTATTTAGATCGCTACAATCTTATTAGTATCTACTATTTAAATGGCACTTGCTAAATTTTGCAGGTATGACAGAGGTTTCTGTCGCCATGGTCCCCACTGCCGACATCGACATGTGCGCCGCGTGTTCTGTATGAACTACCTCACTGGCTTCTGTCCGGAGGGCGCCTCCTGCAAGTACATGCACCCACGGTTCCAGCTGCCCGCCCCTCCGGAACAAACCAAGGATGTTAAACGACTGCCTGTGTGCCACTACTGCTCTGAAGCTGGCCACAAAGCATCCTCTTGTAATAAGATCCCAGCAGAGGTGAGATCATTGCAAAAACAACAGACACGTCTAATTCATGATCTTTTGTGGAACCAAATTCACCCCATTGTTGTGAATCACTATGACCTGGTGACATTATTTGCTTTTAATTCACATTTATAATCTAATTACAGCAAAGGGAAGCAGCTCAAAGACAAGAAGAGGCAAGATACCGTGCACTTGGCTATGTCAAACCTGCCAATGACAGCGAGGAAGTCAACACACAAAGACTGCAGAGAATGGCTCATAAGCCCCTGGAAGAGGTCACCTGCTTCAAATGTGGTACTAAAGGACATTACGCCAACAAGTGCCCTAAGGGCCATCTGGCCTTCCTGTCCAGCCAGAACCAGAACCATCAAAACAATATGAACCACCAGAACAACCCCAACCATCAGCACAACCCTAACAATCAGCATCAGAACCAACAGCACATGTTCAAGAAACCCAACTAGTATAAATATGTGAAGCCTCATCAGAAGCTTCAGTGACAAACTATAAAAAATAAGTTATGTGAAAATTTTAATTTACTATGTGAGATTCTAATATTGAACATCTGCAAAAATAAAATGTAAATATAAAAGATACAAATTCTGTTGCACTACTGGCACTATTACTGGTTTTAGATAGTAAATGAGGTTTGCATTGTGTTCTCAAACTTAGTTTCTGCTTTGTTTTGCTTGTCTGTCAATCATTGATAGAGCTTATAAACTTTCTCACATCCCTCAACCTGTAAGGCAATATACTTTAATACATAATGTCTTACAAGTCAGCATAGACAGAGCGGCAATGGAATGACCAAGCAAAATCTGTCAGTGAACCAGGGAATGCTCGAGAATACGCGTGAGTAATCCCGCCCCAAACCCACTTTTGAAGCTTTGTTTCTATAGGGTATCATTTTCGGCTGCGTCAGCGCCCACACACGCCCGAAAAGTGTTCTTGGATTACTTGATAATGAACTTAAATGCATCTGAATAATAGATGAAAATAGATCATCGAGACGGACACGCAAGCCATTAGAGTGCCACCATACCAATCTATAGATGGTAGAACGGATCAGTTGAAGTCGATCAATGTCATCGATCAATTGGTGTAGTGGCACCCTTACCGCCCCGTCACATCGAAGGTCACTCACTCTGCGGCTAACCCTAAGGATTCATACACATGAGTGTGAATGTTTTCGGCACATCATCCATGCCGCATGCGCCCATCCAACGGGATAATATGCACGTACGAAGTCGTGGGCGAAAGCTAGTATCACAATAAAAGAACGCACAAAAGAAAACCAAGGCGATTTATTCCGCGTTTCCACCAGAGATGTGCGATGGAAATCGGTCATGCGAGGATGTCTAGCTGTGCTGTGAAAATTTGAGGGTGTTTGCACCAAAGCTGTGCGATGAAAATGTTCCTACGAGGATGTGTAGCGGAGCTGTGAAAATGCGCATTAATATGTGGTGCGAGGATGCGTTACGAAGCTGTGAAATGTGTCGACGCGGGTGCGGTGTAGTGGAAGCGGAATAACGCGAACGCCTGCCTGCCGCTCACGTCTCACTTTGCTGTCGTTAGTGCTTGTAGTCGTACGCATTTCGTACGGTTGCGTGGCATAATGGAAGAAAAATTAACTGGCTGGTACAGTAGGTATGCGCAAACTTCGCAACACATCCTTCTCAACACACATTCCTCGCAACACATCCCTCGCACACATCGCTCGCTTGTTTTATATGTGCAAAAATCTAGCTCCGCTTAGCCGTTTCCACCAGAGCTGTGCTGACCGAGGCGAGGTAAATGAATTCTATTGGTTCTTTACAAACACATTCCTCGCTACACATCCTCGCACATCTCTGGTGGAAACGCAGCCTAACACTGCTCAAATGCAATGAAATGTGTTTTTTGTTACGCACTCTTTTGTGGAAACTATCCATGCGAGTCAGTTGCGCCAAAGAGCCGTTATAGAAGGGTGAAACCACTAAACATAGATGATGCAATCCACTCTGAACGAACGAAGGCTGAAAACCGCATGTGGAAGCGACGTGACTTTCGAGTGTATACCTACAGTGATGGATCTAGGATCTAGTTCGCTTTCGAGACCTAAAGACCTAGTTTGTGCTCGAACTACGCAAGGCTAGCCGGTGTCCAAGTCCGGACAAACGAAAAGTTCGTACCTACTAACTACGGATGGGGGCCTAAAATCCTGGGCATTAACATAAATCTGGGGGGCTACTCTCTTAGCCCGACGTCCGTAGTTTCGGGCTAAGTTGCGGGCGAATTCTACTCCGTATTATCTAACCACTAAGAACTAATGACAACACGATTCGACAGTTACTGTCAAATTGTGTTGTTATTCATTTTTAATTACAGTTTGGGACTAACCGTAAGTCTGTAGGTGATACACGGAGTAGAATACGCCTGCAACTATAAGCCCGAAACTACGGACGTCGGGCTTAGAGAGTAACCCCCCTGGATGGAAGAAAACCCCACATTCGTATGAAACGATTACTATAACAAGTTAAAGTGCGGTCAATTAATTAAATAAACACAAGTGTTATATTCACCGAAAGCCTCTGTTATAATAATATGCTCTCGTCTAGGTTTGCGCGGAGCGGAGCGTAACCAACCGTTTTCGCTAAGAACTTGTGAAGCACAGAGTACTTTTAAGTGAAGGACATACCTATGTAATGTAAGAATCTTAGCTAGTAGTAGGTATATCCGTATATATATGTAGGAGGCAAATAGCTAAAGTAGCCTCCACATTATTCCCGAAGTTGATCGAAGTTGAGCGAATACGATAGTGTGGAGGGGCACTTCGCTTCGCCTCGTGCAACTTCGCTTCGCCTCGGGCGACTTCCAGTTGCTGTCGGTTTTTGCGCCCGAGTCAAAGGACTCGAAGTTCGAACACGAAGCGTCTGTCCACACTACTCGGGTCACTTCGGTTCGCGTCAGCCATAGTAAATACGCACGTATTTTTATTAGGCTAGAGTACACATTGCAACGGCAGTTACCACATGAACGTTATCCATTATGCCTATCGTGAGGGGAACGGGCGACTGAGTTCCTCGCGAAGTTGCTCGAGGTGTGTGGACACCTACTTCGGACTTCGGTCAACTTCGGAGAGCACTTCGCTTCGTGCAACTTCGGAATAGTGTGGAGGAAGCATAGGTAACAATTTTTTTTTTAACCCCCACACAAAGAGAGGGATGTTATAAGTTTAACGTGTCTGTCTGTGGTATCGTAGCTCCCAAACGGATGAACCGATTTTCGTTTAGTTCTTTTTGTGTCATAGATAATTTTCTCCCGATTGTTCTTAGTCATGTTTCATGAAAATCTGTTCAGCCGTTTGAAGATTATCAGCTCTTTTCTAGTTGATGACGGGATCTGACTTACTTTCTTATGTCCGATCGATTCGAAATTTGGTACCGTGGTACTTCAATGATATTGAAATAACATGATAAGGTAACCATGATCTTTGAGACAATATATATTTGTTAAGACGACCCACTGACCGTTAGTTTTAAGAGTTTATTGTTTGTGTCGGAGGGTTTTTTTTAGTTTTCAATTTTACTTTTAATCAACTTGTCCTCCAATCCGCTACGAATCGCGAAAGTGACGTATGTCGGCTAAGGGCTCATAAAGACGAGCGGCTCTACCACCGGAAGATACCACTGCAGCCTATGCAGCCCGCCTATCCATGGCTGCCGACGACGCTATGCCGGCTGCCGCCGAAGCATTGACGCCTACGTTCGAGAAGTGACGACGCTTAAACGTCCTCCACACTATTCCCGAAGTTACTTTGACGAAGTACTGTCCGAAGTTGACCGAAGTCCGAAGTATGTGTCCACACACTCGAACAACTTCGCGAGGAGCTCAGTCGCCCGTTCCCCTCACGATAGGCATCATGGACAACGTTCTAGTGGCAGCTGCCGTTGCAATGTGTACTCTCGCATATTAAACTACGTGCGTATTTACTACGGCTCAACGCGAACCGAAGTGAGCCGAGTAGTGTAGTAAGACGCTTCGTGTTGAACTTCGGGACACTTCGAGCCCTTTGACTCGGGCCAATTTAAAAGTACTCTGTGACTCGGGCACAAAAACCGACAACAACTGAAAGTCGCTCGAAGCGAGGCGAAGTTGCACGAACCGAAACGAAATGCCCCTCTACACTATCGTATTGGATCAACTTTGGGAATAGTGTGGAGGACTTTTACTGTGACATAAGTACCTAATGTTGTACTTAACTACTTACGTTTTAATAAATCATAGTTTAAAACGCATCGCAACCACAGACATATAAATAGTAGCAGACCAAACATTAATACGTAGATATATTTTTTTATATGGTATGATTCTTTATCCTTTTTTTTCTAAGTGACAATTCATAAGCATGTCTCGTTCTGTCACGTGTTGTCACACTGACTCATACATAGACAAAATTTGACGCGTAGCTTAGCTTGTCTGCCATATTGATAAGCTTCAAATGTTTTTCAATCACGTTTAAAATTGATAAAATATTACTTGTTTGGGACATAAAACACACGAGGACGGTAAAATAATATGGTGAAGTGCTGTGCGTATCGCTGTGACAGTGCTAGCTACCACAAAATACCTGGATTGACCTTTCATCGGTAAGTTTTGGGAAATCTTAGTGCTTTCTTTACTAAATTAAAATGTTTCCATACTGTTTATTCGTATTTTACATACAGTTTATAACAAAGATGCGATTTGTCTGTACCGTTAGCCTACAACTAAAGAAATCAACCATAACAAGGACAAAATAGTCAGAAAGTGGCATCAAGTGACAGCTCAAGTACCTGTTCAATTAGTCAGGGACGAATTAGGCAACAAAGACGAAACTTTTAGTAAATTGCATTTGTTGTATGTATTTATGTAAAATATTTATTTCCATTGAATTATCAAATAAAGCCTCAGTTTAATGTATGATGTTTTATTCTTTTTTGGTGATACAATTCCAAAATACCTGTAGTAGTTTCAGTGTATGTACACATGTCATGCTAATATTAAAAATAAATTATAAAATCAATATTATGTTACCCAGTGTCTGTGTTATGGAGAACATGAACATAGGCATATGTATAAATACAGTATAGGCTACTCACATAACGATGAATTTTCATTCAGCAGGCAATAATTGAGCATACTAATATTTTTCCAGGTTTCGCAAGGATGAAAGTTTACGGAATGCCTGGATTAAAAACCTGAAACTCCAGGATTGGCAACCAAGACATTCAAGTGTACTTTGTTCAAAGCATTTTGAGAATCACTTGATCGATCCCAGCGCTTTTCGAACAACATTACGTCCCGGAGCAATTCCTACACTGTTTACCGAATTTACTCCATATGTAAGCATTATGAGAGTGTAAGATAGAAGAGTGTCCCTGGAGTTTCTTGCACGTTCTTCTCCATAGAGATCTACGCTTTGGAACTTGCAAATAGCTTCAACTTTTTGGACAGACCGACCTTGACAATTAAAAAGTGCCTGTAAATGGTCTATTTGAAATAAATGCTTGAATTTTGAATTACATACATTACTTTTATTTAAAAAATCCTGATTTATTCCTAAACTAGCTTTCAGGCATACTAATACCTTGACTCTCGGTTCTACAAAACATGGCATGCGGGTTAATGACTGCAGTGCCAGTTTTTCTAGCTGATACTGACGTCCGTCAATGGCTTGTAAACACCGTCAAAAGATAAAGAGTGGACTGCTGCCCATCGTCCTCTTAAAATATTCCCTTAGTCGCCTTTAACAATAACCACGGGAATAGAGGGTGGTTCTATTCGTTAAGACTATTGATGAGTAATCTATATTTCATGTACCCAGAGAATATAGATTTTCACGGATTTTCAGAATATCGTTAGATAATACTGGCAACCGGTCCTAATTCGGCCCTGTAATGATATCATTCCCTAGGTGTGCGTAATGGCTACGCATATTTTAGCGAATGTTTGGTCTGCTACTGTTTATATGTCTGTGATCGCAACTGATAGTAACGAGATATAAAAACTATTATGGGAAACGAACAAAAGCTCTTTTATCTCTGATTAATGAAATTCGAATATTTTAGTAAAATAATCAATCGGAAATATCTCGATACCAATCCGCCCATTTTTTTTAACTCGTTTTAGATTTTTGTGAGGGCTGACTGGCGAGCCTGTTATTATAATTTGAATGTGGGTGGGGTTTGGCGCACTGTAAATAAATAAAACATTAGGTAAGGTTTAGGAAGCCGCGCCTAGATCAAAGACAAGGGTACCGCGCCTGCCTGGACAGTTCATGAATGCAAATGAAATAGTTTACAAAAAATTTGTATGTTAAATAATTTTATCAATTTGCTTAGGTACGAAAATAATCCACAGATCCAGTCATCCAGTGCAAAATCCTTTATTTAAAATAGACCAGTTACAGGCACTTTTGAATAGTCAAGGTCTGTGAGTCAAATAGATGAAGCTAATCCTGCCGCGCTAGCGACAAGAGCAGCAGGTTGTTCTCCAACATTACACACCCACCAACCCCGTCTCCAGCAGGGCAGTTGCACATTCCAAAGAGTAAATCCTGTGGAGAAGAACGTGCAAGAAACTCCAAGGACACTCTTATAAACCAGTTGTCATTGTTTACAAAATCATGGTTACACTCGTTACGAGATAATTGAGTGAAATTATACAATGCAAAAGAGAATGAGTCTACACAATGCAAAGATAGTCTTAAAATACAATCTTCAGCAGGTCCAACAAAGTTTTCAAATGTTCATCAAAGTTTGGGCACTTTAGTCGCTGTGGAGCGGACCAGCAATGAGATGATTTTTATCATCAACTAGCTGTCCCCTGCGGCTTCGCTCCCGTCAACTGGCCACTTTTTTTTTTACATATAAACCTTCTCCTGATATTAATAAACAGAACAAAAAAAGAATTAGCGAAATCGGTTCGGCTGTTCTCGAGATTTGCGCTTAGCAACACATATAGCGATTCATTTTTATATTATAGATGTATTCCCCTAGTATGCCTATTTGCATAGTGTGCGTTTTATACAATTTATAAGTATCGATTCATTCAGCTCTAATATAATATGTGGCGGTATTTTGCTATAACACTACAGTATCCCATAAAAGATGTTGCTACTTTAGCAAGTCTGAAACCTGGTTGAATTAATTGGTTCCTATTTCTAGTAACATAGTTAAGTTAAGTCTGGCGCCCCGTTTACGGAAAAGATGTAGATTCTTTCTAACGTACATGATATTTTCATTAATATATTGACAAGGGACCGTCATGATATTTAATTTCTTTTCAAAAACAGTTCCCTTAGAGTATCTCGCCGGCGGAGGTGGTAAATGGCTCTGATGGTTCTTTTCTGCAAAATGAAAATAGACTCGATGTCAGCAGCCCGTCTCCATAGTAAAATACCGTAAGACACTGTGAAAGTAGCTAAAATAGAGTAGTCTCGCGTTTTCAACATCTGTAAACTGGCGAAATTTTCTTACAGCATATGCTGTTGAACTTAACCTTCCTGCAAGAGATGTTAAATGAGGACCCCATTGTGGCCTTGAGTCTAGCTTAATCCCCAGGAAAACTGTTTCTTCGACGAATTGTAGTTTCTCCCTGTTTAATATTATGTGAGAAACATTGACAAAGTGAATCGAATGCTTTTTGTGAACCAACCAAGCATTAGGGTGTTATTTTTACAACGTCAAGATTGTTTTCATGTCTATTTATTAAAATGACTAGCAGTGACTAGCTAACCTTACGATTACTTAACGAAGTAGAATCGATTAAAGCATAACAAATTTGTGTGATATTCGTAAGTTAGTTATGTGTTGTTTCTGCGCTACAGTTTATACTTTTGCAGCTACCATCGTTTTACTTGTAATGCTTATCTTGTGTTATTGTTCCGAAATAAACTTTTCTTTTTTTTTATAGTTGAATGTATTGAGCACAACACACATTGCAATACACTTACTCGAAAACTGGCCTACCCTTCCCCACCGCTCTAGGGCGAAAATTAAAGTGTATCTCGAACTCCTCTTCAATTTATTACTTACTAGCTGACCCATGCCCACTTCGTTGGGCGGTAAATATTTGAGTGTGGTTCGGTTAGTACTGAGTGCTATGATTTATTTCCTGACTGCCAAAAGAAGGGTTTTTTTTTATTGCATATGTATGTCGCTAGGCTAGTGACCTATCCCTTGTTGCAGAGACATGCTGCCTTAAAACACTGAGACGCTGCGCACGTTCAGCGCTAGATTCTCGAGCACGGGCCTGCGATGTTCTCACAATTTGCCCAGCAAGCCGCTGCGAGCGCTCAGCGCTAGACTCCCTATCCCTTGTTGGCTTGTTGCATAGACATGCTGCCCTAAATCACTAAAACGCTGCGCACGTTCAGCGCTAGATTCCCGAGCACGGACCTGCGATGTTCTCCAGCTTTGGTTAGCAAGCCACTGTGAACGCTCGTAGCTAAATTCCCCAGCGCGTGCTTGCGAAATATTTTCTCTATTCCTCGAGAGGCCCTGATGATTTTTAAGAGCAGACTCTTCCGTACGGCGTACTTTTTTTAACACATAAAAGCTACTAATCTGCTTAAATATAAAAGATAGAAATATGGTGTCGCGGACTTTTTTGTAGAACTATTTAAACCGGACCAGGTTGCCATACAATGTTTTCTATTATATACAACTTTAAGGCAGCGCATGCAAATAATCCTGTTGTAAGAGCTATTTTTTTCCGCCTCGATAGACAAAAATTGAGATAGTTCGGCTAATATGCATGATATCTTAATAATTTATCCTATAGCACTCACGAATAACGTAGCTTTCTACCAGTGAAACAATTTTTAAAATCGGTTCATTACTTCCGGAGATTACCCCCTACATACTAGCTGTCCCCCGCGGCTTCGCTCACCATCAACTAGCCTACCTAGACTCTACCAACCTCCCCTACCATATTATTATCTATTCTATATTGTGGTTACGCCACATACTTATTTTATAAAGAGATAATTTTTTTTTGTTAGTTCGTATGTAGGGGGTAATCTCAGGAACTACTGGTCCGAATTGAAAAATTCTTTCGGTATTCGATAGCCCATTTATCGAGGAAGGCTATAGGCTATTTAACATCACGCTAAGACTAAAAGGAGCCGAACATTAAAGGATAATGTGACGCAGACGAAGTTGCGTGGGTCAGCTAGTATTATATAAATCACTAGCTGACCCACGCAACTTCGTCTGCGTCAAACTTACAAACAAATGTTACCTCTTTATAATATTAGTATAGATATCAGAGTGGCAACCGGGTAGCAACCGTTGCCGTTCGCAAATCTAGTCTAATAGTCTAGCTACCAATCGTCGGTTAGCCCTCACATAACTAGAAGGCGGTGCACGAAAAAAAAACAATAAAGTAGCCTCCACACTATTCCCGAAGTTGATCGAAGTTGAGCGAATACGATTGTGTGGAGGGGCACTTCGCCTCGCCTCGTGCAACTTCGCTTCGCCTCGGGCGACTTCCAGTTGCTGTCGGTTTTTGCGCCCGAGTCAAAGGACTCGAAGTTCGAACACGAAGCGTCTGTCCACACTACTCGGGTCACTTCGGTTCGCGTCAGCCATAGTAAATACGCACGTATTTTTATTAGGCGAGAGTACACATTGCAACGGCAGTTGCCACATGAACGTTATCCATTATGCCTATCGTGAGGGGAACGGGGGGAACGGGCGACTGAGTTCCTCGCGAAGTTGCTCGAGGTGTGTGGACACCTACTTCGGACTTCGGTCAACTTCGGAGAGCACTTCGCCTCGTGCAACTTCGGAACAGTGTGTAGGAATCTAGAATTTATCAGTCATTCTCACAGCAACAATGTGTTACTAAGTCAAGTTTGAATATTTATTTGAACGCTTTTTGATACACGGGGGCAGTTATCGTTGCAGTCTTTCAGCTCCAGCGTCTATTCTACCCTACCTTGACTTCATTGAGAATAACTTTTGCTCACTTTGGCAAAGCTTACTCGATATATATATTTGCTGCTATGTTTGCTAAGTACCTATTCCTAATATATACAATAGAATGTGGTGCAGTAATGCGAATGTTATTATTTTATTTTTCAAAATCTTATAATTTAATGGCCTTGGTAACAAACAAAAGCAATTAAGCAAAAAAATAAAAAAATCTATTCCGTATCTGTCAGTGTCAATGTCACTCGTGTGCACAGAACACTGACGTATAAATCATATGGACTGGGCATACCTACAAAAAAAACGTGTTTACCTACCACCGACTTGGGCACTTAAAATGGCTGCCTTTCGTAGGGTTGTAACTGCGAGCAACATGCGCATCTGATATCGATATTCAACTCAATGTTAAAGTTTTTATCTCAATGCGTATAAACCATATGGACTGGGCATACCTATAAAAAAAACGTAGCTACCTACACTTTGCTGGGATGATAAAATGGCGGCTAATAGGGCAGCCTATGTCGATATTTCTTTACAATAACATCGATAAAAGATTGTTAGAATGTTTTCAAAATGTCACGGTACAATTTCAACGGGTATTTTTAGCACATTTTCAACTTCACTTGTACAGTCGCCAGCACATCGTGCTACAACAATCTGACAAATTTCTGTACCTACTAGATTTTCAACTGTATAAGAGAAAAGATGGAGGAGGTTCTCAATACTTAATATTATTATATCACGGGTTTGCGGGACATGTCTCTCTGTACCGCATACCCCCCAAAATATGTATCTATTGCCATTATTAGGATAAGTAACAAGGTACCTACATCGAATAAGTTTTTGAAAATTCAAATGAAATGTACCTAAGCGCTATTCTAAAGCCTTGCGTTAGGTCATTCGAGACGGGGTGGAGGGAACAAAATCTAAGAAAAGAAATGACGCTGCATCCACGATGGGCTGCCGGCACGGACGTCTCCATCACCTAAGTATATTTTCTAACATACCGATGAAATTGGGTTTTAAATCAAAAGTCAACAATAATTATTTACAACACCATTTATTTATTTTTACATACATATAATTTACATCCTACTAATTTTATAAATTTATCCTACTAATCCATACCATCCTACTAATTGCTATACAATTTTTGTTTAAAAACATACCAGCATATTCAATGTGGGCACTGCGCCATCATGTAACCTCATCACATCGAGGGTTCTGTTAAAACTAGATTCATCAAAGTGCAGGGAGCAGATATGCCACATTTTATGTCTATGGTTTATATTTTTCTTCTATCCATTTATTTTTGAAAATTTCATTTCCAGGAAATCTGTGGGTTAATAACATTGCAATGTATTTTACACACTTTATCAATATAATAATATCGATACTTATCGTATGCGATGCGAACATCGCACATCACTAACTAAGACATAAAAATTTCATGTAAACAATACAACGAAATTAAGAAAATAATAACGTAATAATAAGCCATACAAATATGACACAGGTTTCAATAATCTTTAAAAAGATCATCTGGTAACAATACATTACACAAAATTCTACAATATTCAACTGGAATAGTGAAAACTAGTAACTAACCTGTGCAGAGTCAAATTAGTCTGATTTTTGTTATTCCTCGCACCATACTGTATTATGCAACGCGATGGCATGATTTTTCTCTTATTTTCCAAAGCCAGAACACAAAAAAAAACCTAGCTTTCGACGTATTTATCTTTAAAACAACGAAAATAATAAAAGCAAACAACTGTTTGACAGCTCAACTACCATAAAACCACAGAGTACTTTGGGCACCTAAAATGGCGACCGGCCACGCAAAGGCATGATTTTGACGTCACACAATAGGGTTGCCAAATTTAGTACTTGGCAAACATATACATGTCTCTTTTTTCATATGCAGCTCTTGGCTAGTTAAAAAGAGACAAAACGCTTTTTGACATGTTTGCGTCGATATGATAGATATTTGTATAACTGTTTATTTCTATAGTCAAACGTTTCAAGTCCATATGATTTATACGTCAGTGGCACAGAACAGAACACAATACCTAACCTAGCGGCTCGTGTGTGCATTACCATTAGCTATTTCTGTGAATTACACAATAATTATTTTGTTCTCCGTTTACACTAAGTAAACCCAGTAAAATTAACACATCTTAGTATCCAAGACTTATCCGAGACTCCGAGTCCTCAGTGAAGCGAGAAATCGCCGAGAGGTTGACTTGAAATCAACGCTCGGTATCAACAAACAATCAACATGGTAAGCACGTGTTCTTATTTCATAATATTGCTTGAAAATCCTTATAAATCGTAAAGTTTAGCACTAGTGCAATAATATTGTAGATAATTTGGTTCATACCAAAATACAATAATGATATTCACGCGGTTTTTTTAGGTTATGTTGATATAACCCCCTGTCCTGTCTTATAGATGCTAAGTATAATTTTTGTTTTCAGGGTGATGAGGCTGCAGTTAACCCCAAGGCATACCCTCTTGCGGATGCCGCCCTCACAGCGAAGATCTTGAATTTGGTACAACAAGCTTCCAACTACAAGCAACTTCGCAAGGGCGCCAACGAAGCTACGAAGACGTTGAATCGAGGACTCTCGGAGTTTATTATAATGGCCGCTGATGCAGAGCCGTTGGAGATTGTGCTACACATTCCTATCCTCTGTGAGGACAAAAATGTACCTTATGTATTTGTTAGATCTAAGCAAGCACTAGGCCGGGCGTGCGGCGTGTCCCGCCCGATCATCTCTTGCTCCATCACGATCAATGAAGGCTCTCAGCTGAAGCCACAGATCCAGAGCATTCAACAAGAAATTGAAAGACTCTTAGTATAAGTTATGTGCCAAACAGTGCAATTTTTTTAATAATACGGATTGTATTCTAAACTACTTTGATGAGTTGTAAACAATCTATTTTAATTACAAAATCTACAAAAAATGCTGTTTTTGTCTTTTAAATCCCAGTCTATAATAATTTAGGATATCTACAATTCTAAACCATGCAAGCTACTTTCAAGTTAAGCCACTGCACTGCTACAATTCTTTATAATTATTTCTGTCCGAGAGCATACCAAAACTTACATCTTCCGGAATACAATAAAAGTCCTTACAATAAAATCATTCAATAACAAATTTATTAAAATAAAAGTTTCATTTACATTAACATTAGACCCTAAAACTAAAACAACAATTGATCAGGTAAAGAGCTTTTTGACCCTGAGGTCCCAGTTGTCTTCCCAAGTGTTTTCTCTGAAGGTGGCGATCTCCTTGCGCATCCTCTCTGCTATCAGGTTCTGGCTAGTGTTGGTGGGATAGTTCAAGAACCAGCTCACTAGCAACTTTGAGAGTTCATCACTTGATCTGAAGGTGTACCCGTTGACACCATCTTCAACAAGTTCATCAAGGCTGAGGGCAAAGAATGCACATCTCAATATTCATTGTCCGAGCTATACAAGCACATGTGACCATCCGCACATTTATAAAATTATGTAGTACAAAGTATGCTAAACTTCTGCCTGAGATTTAAATCATCAAATAGGCATTTTTAGAACAGCTTTAAGCCATCAAATGGTGCTTATGAATTTTAAACTTACCAGAGGAAATCAAAAGCACAGACAGGGAGCCCAGCCCCAAACATATCAACCACTTTCATTGGTAGGTCGAGGCCAGATGAGCTGGTGTGGAGGCACACCCCCAGGTCTGCACTGGCCACCATCTTGGGATAGTCAGCAGCTTCCAGCCACGGTGTGTAGACCTGGATATTCTTCCACTTCCGTCTCTCTATTTCTTCCAGATAGCGCTGCTTCTCTGGACCTTTGCCAGTTATCACACAGACCAACTTGGGCAGGGTTTGAGATAGGTCAAAACTTGTTTCGTAGACTGTTGAGAACAATAATTATTAGATTTAGTCAGAATAAGCATTATAAACAAAGTATTAATAAGAAAAACAATTTCATACGCTGTAAAGCCTCCATCAGCAATCCAAAGTCTTCATCAGGGGTCCAGCTTGTGCTGCTGAACAAGAGGCCTGGCCTATCAGGCCTTAGCTGCACCACACCATCACTCTCCTGAGTGAAGAGTGTCTTCACAACAGCGTGCCTGCTGCCCACATTCAACTGCTCACGCCCAGAACCCGCAAGCCCAGGGTATGTCTTGCTTAGCTCCACAAACCAATCATGCTTTTCTTTTAATGTTAGTGGCCTGAATATTTTTGGAGGTCTGTCATAAAGGACTGTTGCATTGCTAAAACAAATTATATTTTTATTATTCTACAGTTCTGTTTAGGGCATTTTGAGTTTTAATTTCTTCAAGAAATTAATTTATTTTGTTGTGAAGGTAGTAGTAACTTTTAAGCAAACATAACTTTACACACAGTTTATTCAGTTTTTACTAGTACAAACTGGACAAAAATATTATTATGTTTGATAAAAGGATGTCAAGCAGAAAATACTTACCATACATTCCAATTTGTGAACAGATCATCTTTCATGGAATATGTGACACAAATGGTACTGTCTGCTGATTGGCCAAAGTACTTCTCTATAAACCTTGCTATCCTAACTAATATGTTATCTGGAGATAAAGACATGGCCATTATAGAATAAGCATAGTTGTGCCAGTCTATTATAAATTTGGCTTTACTAAATAAGCAGTATACTCTACATACTGGCAATGTAGGAATTGCTGGAGGGTTCTGGCAGAGCACATAATTACATTTTCCAGTTACAAATAATGTGAACAGCAAGCTTATGGTTTGCCATAATGTTTTGGCGACATATCTCAAAAGCCTAGGACCTATATTTATAGGCTGAAGCTCCGTTATCGTAATGTGAGGGTGTTCCAATATTTCCCTAAGAGGTTCAGATTCCAAATAGCCAATAATATTCACTTCCAATCCATTATTTGCAAGAGATAAGGCATGATATTGCATACGTGGACTTCTTCCGATATCGCCCAAAACAACGACTTTTACAACTTTTCTATCTGATTCTGATGCCATGGTGCTTGTTACGTAAGAACACAATCACCAGTAATTATTAAAATTCATCATTTGGCGAATTAGTTAAACTTTTCTTCTTTTACCGGTGAATAAATGCGGGTTGTTTTCAAACATTCGGTTTCAAGTTTCGCACAGTAGTTACCTACACAGACCATGAGAAAATGACAATCACTGATTGACAGTGACAGTGACACAAACACACAGCATTGCCAACACTAATTTAACAAATTCCCCGAAAATGTAAGCCAAATTTCCCAATTTGTGGTCAACGAAACTACTGATACCCCACAAATTCCCCTCAATTTTTTCAAGAGTTTTTAAACAAGTGTCAACTGATTTGATAAGATTTCATTTTTTCTTACACATTATTTATCAAGCGTTTTGCTCGAAGGAGTAAACTTGACACTAAAAGTACTTCAGTGGGTCTAAAAGGTCAACTTAACAGAATCATAATATTTACCACACAATATTATCTGACAAATTTCATTTTAATTTTTATCGCTAACGCTGTAGATTCAAGGTTAATTGCTCCTCTAGTATCTGTATTAAAATAATAGACTAGATCACACAGCACAAAGCACACAAAATCATCTTATTTTAGTGTTTAAGTGTAATTTTTAAATGTTCAAAATAAATATCATTCATTGATATGTGGATTTCAAGTAGAATTTCAAACAAAACCATTTGTCAAAAACAGCTGCTTGCTGCTGTTATTATCATATTTTTATACGTTAGTGGTACAAACACATACATACTTGCAAGCCCTGATATTGATATTTGCAAGTATAATATTCTCATCCGTAACTCGGCCAGCGACATACGTAGGTAGTATCTCATCTCTATGTAGTCTGTGTCCATGATGGCAACCATGAAGGTATTATACCTTCATGATGGCAACAAAGACGTCATGTATTTTCGAAAAGTTATGAAGAAGAATATGTAACTCTATGGTATTTTCTAGAGATACTCACACAGAGTTAGGGATGCTTAGATTATATACCGGATGAGATATACTTGCAAATATCAATGCCAGGGCTTGTTGCAACTGTTGCAAGTACGTGTTTGTAAAAAATACAAGGGTTGTGAACTAGGTATTAAAATACTTGAAAGTATTTAAGTTTTTAGTAAAAAGTTGGACAGGAAATAAAAAAACAACACTTATTTTACTAGAAAAGAATTTAGAGCGCTCTTCCTCTCTCCTAATTATTTTAAAGTTTGCTGTGCCCGACAGGGTCCATATTTGTTTCAATTTTAATCTATTTTACCACCTGTATGTGTACATTAAGGAACGCAGTAAACGATTTTATTTGATTTATTTTGAGCCAAATGCGTATTTCAGTCTACTAGTCTACAGTCCCTGAGTTAGGCATACTTTCATAGGAAATTAACTTGTGATTCTGTAACAATAAGGAGCACAATCGCATTTGCAAATGAAAAATACTTTGAACTTCCAAGTATATTTTTCTCATACGATTATTATTATTTATTTATTTATTATATACTTTATTGTACACCTCATAACAAGTACAGGAAAAACGACGATTATTACCCTTAACACTGAGGAGAAACGAATCAATTTCCTATGCAAGTATTTTCACATCGGACGCTCAAAGTGCAGCCGCGTGCAGCGTGGGGCTCGTGGCGTTAGCGGCAACACCAAAATACATGCCACAGGAAACTGATTCGTGTGACGATACGAATTAGGACTATAATCGAATCATCGAAAAATATACTTGGAAATTATTTTTTATTTACAAATGCGATTGTGCTCCTTATAGTTAAGAGGAAAATGAATCAATTTCATATGAAAGTATTTTTGAGCTCTGTCTGTGCCCGACAGCGTAGCAAATACCTACTTCCATACTTGCAAGTTTTCCTGCCTCATACCAGCGTCGGTCATATTGAAGCAAAGCCCTGGATTACAAACCTCGTATGGTAAATACGTCTCATCCCTAGTCCGAGTGTCTGTTATGTAGTTATAACCGCTAGCTAGAGTAGCTAGGTTATTTTATGTTCTGTGGTCGCTGTCGGCTTATCCATAGAGTACAGACGCCAGCACAACAAGGTACAACGATCTGTCAAATTTCTTTGTTACATTTTTAACTTTATAGTCACAGAAATTGGGTTCAAATTTGATTGAAAAAATTTGACAGTTTCGGAAAGCCTGATGTGCTGGCGACTGTACATTGAATAGGCTTATCCTCCCATATTATTATTAGTGGTGGATAATAAAGCATATAGCATAATAAAGCACCGTGCTTATTATACATAACATTAAGCAAATGCTATCGTGGCTCTCACTTGCTGCTATTTGCTTTTTGCTTTACATCGCAGTCGCACATATCGGCACTCTATGCTATGTCTCTCTCTGTCCGCGCATAGCAGAATCGCAGATCGCATCGCAGATCGCAGCGCGGCGAGGCCAGCCGCTAGGATAACAGGATAATTGTGTTCTGTGGTCGTCGCATGCGAGCGCGTGCGATTCGGTCGCATGCTTTATTGCTAAATCATTTTACGCAGCGCTTGCGATATCGCGATCTCGCGCGGCTCACGTTACGAATTACGTAAACAATGTTGTTATGCTTCGTGCTTTTTTAGTGTAAAGTGTAAATAAACAGTGATAGGACACGTAAAGTAAATAAAAACCTATAATTGTGTAAGTAAGGACGATTGACTGAGTGAATTATTGTGTTGTGTTGTTGTTTTGTAAACTTTTGTGTGTAGGTATTTAACGGACGAAAATGTTTAGAAGGAACAGTGATTTGCCAATATGGAACTTTTTTGAAAAAAGCATGCTTATAATAAAGCATATAAAATAGTCTGCTTAAAATATAAAGCATTAAGCAAGTGATTGCCATAAAGCAACTTTGAACACCACTAATTATTATTATACTCTTTGGGCTTATCGATTGTTTGTGTTGATTGATATCCGCTAGGATAATTGTGTTCTGTGATTGATATTGACAAATAATTTTATTGTGTGAGGGAAGGACGAAAACAACAATATTTTCTTTACCCGGTTTCACTGTAAATAAAGCCAGTGTATGGTCATTTCAACATGTCTAAAGTTTTAATGATAAGGCATTTACCAGCTACGCTATCGTTGGAGGATAAGGAACGACTCTTGAGGCATTTTGGAGCTGAACGAGTATGGGAGACACGCGCAAAACGAAACCATACTTTTGCTTCATTTAGTTGCGAAAATAAAGCAAAAGCATCGCTTACACGACTACATCAACTTAAAATAGCCAACAAACGATTAGTGGTTGAATACTCCAAAGATAAGGAACTCGTAACAAGTGATAAACCAGATGCAGAACAGAATTCAGAGACCACTAACGTAATTAAACAATTCCTTAAAGTTTTGAATGCATGGAATCCATCTATCGACTTTTATCAACCTCCACCGCCAAATTTAAAGTACAAGTACCCAGATATCAATCCAGAAATAGCTGTCAATATAATTCATGCATTGTTTTCCCATGAACCATTTTATAAACAAACTTTGCATTTGATGCAAAAGATGTGCCTTGATTTACCCTTCCAAGAAAATACTAAGTCAATGGACTTTTTTAAAGAAACATATCGGCAGCTGTTTGTAGGTGATATACAGCTACCTCCACTGCCTGAGAGTGAGCCGGAGTCTGAGATATCAAGTGCAGAAGACGAGCACAGAGTGCAACCTGCCAGAAAATTAATAACTAGGAAAAGAAAACTAGCAGTGCCCAAGCATAATCCCTTGAAATTACCACCTGCTGTACCAGTAGTGAAGGCTAAGAAACCTGTAGTCCAACAAGAAGTATTTGAATCTATAATTCCAATTCAAGAACCAAAGAAAATTATGCTGAATGTACATCAAGATGCTTTACAAAAGCCAACTGAAGAGCCAGAAATTATTGGAGAACTTGGAAAATTCCAGAGAGAGGAGCAACCAGTTGAAGTTGAACAAATACAAGAAGAACCTGACCAACCTGTTGTTAGCAAGGCAGAACTGTTACGAAATAGGATATCTTACAAGGATATGAAGATCCTGCCAGTCTTCAAAAACTATCATCCTGGGCAACCATCAATGAGATTATACATTAAAAATTTGGCAAAAACTGTGACTGAGCAAGATGTTAAAAGTATTTACAAGAGATATGTTGAAGGAATGACTGATGAGGAACTGACAGGGTTTGATGTGAGAGTCATGCAGGAGGGCAGGATGAAGGGTCAGGCTTTTGTGACATTCCCTTCTGTGAGCACGGCAGAAATGGCTCTGAATGAGACTAATGGCTATATGCTGAAGGAGAAACCTATGGTTGTACAGTTTGCTAGAGCAGCCAATAAAAAGACTATAGAATAATCATTTGTGTAGATTTATTTCTTTCACCTTTCCAGTAGGTAAATAAAAGTACAGTTTATCAATTAACATCTTATATTTGCATTAATTCAATTGCATAAGACATAGACTCTTCATCATTCTCAATCATCTTGCCAGACAACAACTTGTTAATAACAGGTAATATCTCACTGACTGTATGTAGCTGCTTTATTAGGTCTAGTACAATATTCAGTGTGTTTTGCAAAACAGAGGTAACTTTCTCATCCTTTGTCATCAGGTACTGTTGGTAGAATGCATCCATCAATAGTGTGTACCAATCAAACAGCTTGCTCTCGTAGTCTGTATCAATGTTTTTCTCGGAATTCACAAGTACATGTGCCATGTATGTCATTAGAAATAGAGTGTCATCCAAACTGAGCCCACTTCTCAAAGGTGGAATAATCAAAGCATCACTGAATGATATTTGAAGAATAAAGTTGAGCAATTCAAACTTAGCCCTGTGCACTATCTGATCCTTCTTATTTCTGTGCTCACCAGAACATAGTTTTGCAAATTCTTCAGCATCAGTGACATCAATGTTATTTGGGTTGACTAGCCTTATAGAATACTTTAGCAAGGCCACTAGAGTTGTTTCTGGAACATCTTCGAACTGCTTGAGAGTTTGGTACACAGCTCTAAAGTCATCTTTTTCTAACAGTGGAGGTATGACATTGCTACATATTGTTCTTTCTGTGAGACCTAATTTTACAAGGTCTTTAGTGTCATCATTGACTAGGAACTGAGGTTCAGTTGGTGAATCCCAGTCTGCTATTTCCATACACTCATCCTGAATGACTTCATGGGATCCCAAGAGACTTGATAGGTTCCTCTTTGTCTGTAGGACATACGGTAACATGCCAATGTGGTTTGAGGCTTCTAAAATTATGCGTCCATGGAAGCAATATAACTTAGCACCTTCTGAGTACATCTTCATGGGATAACGGCACGAGCCAACACCTAGTATTATGTTGTAAGCTATAATAATGGCACCATCTTGTTCTGTGTTGCTTCCAAACACTATGAGATGCTCCTTGCCCATCCAGGCTAGGGATACACTGGACAAAGTTGATACCCAGGGTACACTGCCTATTGTTTTCCAGTCCTTAAAGTTGTATACTGTCATTTTTCCATCACTCCCTGTAAAAAACAAATACACATTAGTCCTATTTCCTGCACTTATCAATGTGAGAATTTACTGCATACAGCTGAACTCCTACTGGGCCCAAACAATCTAAGAAATTAAAATTAAACTTGAAAAGAAGAACCGGACAATGTATGGCTAATTAGACAATACTTACACAAAATATAAACAGCATTCTTCTCTTCAGTGCATATAAACTTTCCAACAACATAAACATCATCAGGCCTCGTTATTTTTGTCCTCATTAACTTGGATCTGTCCATGTCACCCAGCTCATCGCGTAACGGACAGTTTAGTATTTCATAGCTATCTTTACTATTCTTCACTATGTAACAAATGAAATCAGTCTTGTTGACCGTATAGCATGCTGATTCTACGATTGTGTCGGTGTCTTTCAATAGTGACTTGCTCTCATAAGTCTTTCTGTTGTCGAGTGCATAGGGTAGAGATGCACAGTTGCCGTTGGAGAATACAATGAGTGATGACTGCTTGTCCCTAGGTATTACTTTTAAGATATTCAGGGGAAACTGAAAAATGAAAGTGTCACTAATAGTTATCAGCTTTCTAAGGAAATATTTGTGTAGAACTGTAGAGTAAAGCCAACCTATTTTAAATTTATTTTCAAGTTGAATTTAAAAAAACAAAGTTACCTTGAATTTCTTGATTTTATCCAAATTTTCAGAGTCCTCTTTCCATGTTTTGATGGTATTTTTATTGAACACACCGACATAGCTTGCTTGCTCCTTATCATAGATTATAGTAGATGTAATGTGGTCTTTTGATGTCCATCCGCCGACTTGCTTCTGGTCTGAAAGCTGGAAAATTCAGTTACGATCATACATAACCTTTACGGATAAATTAAGTTTCAAAACTTGATGAAAAGTTGTTTCAGGGTATATTCGGCATCAGAATAATCTCGTTGTTGTATAAATAGTACAAAAGAAGTATATTACTTGGTATTTGTTGACGACATTTCGTCCCAAAGTAACAATAACGTGTTCCTCTTCTTTATCTTCCGCTACGCCGAGAAAACTTTTCTGGTCTATTAATGGGCACAGTACGTAGTAATTATGTAATTTAGCCATTATTTTACACACTTAACAGCAAGGTTTATTTCACAAACACGAAAGAACCGCGTGTTGTACACAAACACGATGTTGTTGTGGAAGTGACAAGTGAATACAGTCCACAGACTACATAGAGATACTACGTATGTCGAAATGTCGAATCGTTGCCGCCGTTGCCGGTACAAATTTTACAAACTCTGCATTCTTAGCCATGAAGGTATAGATAAATATGGAGTCCAGACTTGGAACAACTGTTTGAGTCAAATACCTACGCAATTCTATCTCACTCTATGGTGGCCGACTTCTCTTTCTTGTGTGGACTTAGTGTGGAAATCTCTTTTATGAAATCTCCTTATAACTTCTTAAAAAGACTCACCAAACTAACAGAATTTGAAGTAAAACACTTTTAGATAATGTGTCTTCAAATAAATAGTTGAACTACGATTACTTATATAAAAAATCCTAATATTGTAGATCACGGATGCTTTTCGTGATTGGCATTTAATGTGAATTTTAATCCCATTTCCTTGGGATTTGGTAGTGTGGCAACATTGGCCGCCATATGTCAACTTGTCAGTAAAAATGTTCCAACATGGCGCTTGTTTACATTACGGTTCACAGCTTCGTTTGAAATATTTTTCTGTAATTGAAGGTATAATCAAAGAAATGGTGCACAGTTATGAAGAGCATGGTTGCGGTAATACGTGGTGTCCAGGAGGTGATATAAAATTTCACGTGAAAGTGTTTAAATCGTGATTTCTGACATTGAGTCATTTTAAACATATTTCTTTGTATTTTCTATGAATTACTTCACATAACGCTTAACCAATGTGTTCAACGTACTAATAAATGAGTATACTGATAACTATGTAAAGATCAAATAGGTTTTCATCGATTTTCATTGACTTAGTGCAATTTTATCTTTTTGTTTACATCGGAAGTAATTTTGAAGTAGTGTGACCATATTGAGGATATATCTGGGACTTTCTCCGGGATCTTTAATATTAAATGTAAACATGTTTCTTAGTCATTAAATCATACACATACTCATACGGGGAACGAATGTCTGTTATTAGATATTTTATAATTAATTATTTAGAGCATCAATGTTTTTTTTTATTTCTTAAAAATAGTACTCAGAGGTAGTCATCCATTGCATCATTGAAAATGAAATTTTATGAAAGTGCATTTTCAACTACCTAATGGGAACCTCCACACACAGTATTATGTTTCTAGCAATATGGTAGTTGAAATATTATGGCAAAAAGTAATGTTCTTAATATAATTTTCAGATATCAAGTGACACATGAAGAGTCTATAGTGAAAATAGCTGATCTGGCTACACCAAGTGCTAATTTTGGCAGTTAGAGTAAATGACATCGAAAATAAATAAATATTGTATCATTTGTATCACAACATTTTACTCCTCTGTTACAAGAAATTAACCATCCGGTCATGAACTCAATTTATTGCAATGAATTGCATGAAACCATACTGCTTAAAAAATAGCAAATATTATTTTTAACAAGCATATACGTGCTTACTTATGAGTCATACAGAAAATATACTCAGTGATTAACGTGGGTGGAGACAGAAACTACACAGAGCAATGATCGTTAGTCATGTATAAAGGAATAGTTACTAAATGATTTTAATTTGGAAAGTGTTTTTATATAATTACTAGCACTTCGCCCGCGACTTCATTGGAGCGGGTTAAGTACTCCATGAACTTCATCTCCTGTATATCCGTTTTAATAATAAAATAACCATTCAAACTTTTATACTGTAACAAACGGCTTGTTTTATGCGTTATTTGTACGCATAGGTACATATTGTCCACTCAACGGAAAGCAACTACTTACTAAGTGCTGTCCTGAGAAAAAAGAATAACGGTCACCCTACTTAGAAAGAGAGGGTTTGACCACATTGAGCGAGATAGCGATACTTCATTTCTGCTTCAAGTAGGTATTCGAAGTGTGGACTCCATATTTATCTATACCTTCATGTTCTTAGCATAGTTTTGACATTGAATTCGTTCGGATATTACAGAAACTAAAAATTGACAGTGAACTGCCGGGTGTGTGTACTAAGCATTATAAAAATCTTGTCTGACATTATCGTCTGACTGACAGAACTATACGAGTTTTTGTGAATAAAAACATAAGAAAGTCGCTAATTTGCTTGCTTTTGTGCGGGACTGCTTCCAATCGACTGATTTATAATAAGCTAGGCTAGGTACCCTTCAATTTATTTACTCTATTCGAACAATGTAGTAGTAATCGGTAGCGTTGTTGCCACAGAGTACATTATATTATATAGGTATAGAGTTGCTACTCGATTCCCTAGCACGGTGACATCTCGTGGGAAGTGGTCGAACTACTATTCTACTATACCTACCTATAATAGTATAATATACCACCCTGCACATTGCATAAATAATAAATTCTTCTTAATTATCACAAGACCATAATAGTTCTGCAACAAGCTTCATTTATCTCGTTGCAGAATTATTGTGATCTTGTAATAATCGCGCCCAAATAATAAAACGCATTTTGATTAATACTCAATATATTTATTGCTTCCACATGTGAACTTAGGTGGTAGGTTTTACAGAGTTTACAGTGCCCTGTCGGGCACAGCAAAAGTAAAGGCTTTTGTTTGACTAATTTTTCTTTCTTTTACTAGCATACATATACGCTAAACATTGTAGTAAATCTTCACTGTCGTAGCGAGTATTAGTACCCGCCAGTATTTTATTAACGTCCCGGCACCAGTTATAAAGGAAGAATTTGCATGATGTGTTGTACATTTTTTCCAGAATTTCTTTTTTGTGATTTTCACATACTACAAAATTTAAATCTAGCCTGACTTGCAAAACAATTTTTATGTAATTACCAATATTACCGATTTGCGGTTTTTTTTTAATAATAAAATGAAATACATCTTGTATGTTGGAAACACAATTAACTAAATCAACGACAGGGTATGTTAGGTAGTTCTTCTTCACATTATATTCTCTTAATTTGATGTAATTGTTTTCTTCACGAGAATACAAACTTGTAAGACAAGTTTTACAATTTTTAAAAACTTTAGTGCGACACTGTCGTAATAAGTAACCAGTTACGTACTCTAAAGCAGCCATTATTCGCGGGTCCCTCTTTTTAGTATTTAAATCCACAATCATTTCGTCACTGTAAATATCTTCGTATAGAATTTCAGAAGGAACATTATCTTTTTTATTATGTTCTGAAAAGAACAAATCCTTTAACGACTTAAATATAAAGCCTGAATCATCCTCGCAGTTAGAACCCGGCGAATATGTACTGCTTAAATTGTTTACAACCAGTGATACGAAGGCGGACTCAAATCCAGCACATGTTGGAGAATTATTTCGGTAGCCATGACTTCTTACGCTACCGAAAAAATTTTCCAAAGGATCCTGGTTAAAATGGCGGCACCAAATTGATTTTATATTATATACATTGAACAAAGTGTCTTTTAGCCTTTCCATATTTTCAATTGTACGTATCCAATTACTTACAGACGGAACTACACCAACATTACCATTTTTTGATATAAATTTCATTGATTTTAAAATTAACTTTGATTTTGTCCAAACTTCTTGGTGTTCCGATTTCGGCGTTAATGCTAGAAGCAACGGTTTTCCGCTTCTCTTGGAGGAGTTACTGAAGCTGCCATTCAAGGAGTCGAATAAATTATCAAAAAATAATAGGATATCAGCAGTTTCTTTGCATTCATTTGGCAGTATTCCTTGATCTGAAATTAAGATTAAGAGGCATAAGTGAATTAAAAATTTTATATATATCACAGTGAATTTAAGAAAGAAAGTTTCAGTCATTCAGAAACAAGTTTATGGGTTATTCAATGTAGATGGTTTGCATCAAGACTGTGAACAGCTGTAAAATTGCAGTTTAGATGGTGTTTTGGTGCAGTTGCCAGAACAAAACGACAAAACAACTGCGCGCAGATTGCTATCAGTCAGCAGTTTTGATGCAGATATGGTAAATGCAGAGAAATAGCAATTTTGAGGCAGGCTTGCATTCTAATTGAAGATGGTCTGTAACTCTATGACTTTACACATTTTGATTGAACTCACCAGCTAAGAATCCCAAATTTATTGCAACAGTATGGCTAAAAATTTGTGTTGCATGTTTGACCTTCATTTTCGGTATTTTTTTGGGGTCACAATGACTTTCAGTCAATTTTTTTATTAATCTTATCCCTTTATATGTAGGGTTATTTTCGAACAGTTTTATTATATGGTCCCATTTTGCGACCCTCTCTTTACCCTCCATTGTATATTTTAAATTTTTTGTAAGTAAATTATTTCTTATACCTTTTAACAAGTGAGGCACGTCAAACAATGGGACCACTTCTTCACCGTCAACTTCAAACACTCCATGCCTTGCTTCTTTACCCTCTCTTGCGTAATTGAGCCTGGTTTCATTAATTAAATAGTTTATGGCACTAACATTTGATGTCCCCTGGTCACAAACAGTAGCAAGGACTTTAAAGCCAGCTTCCTTCAACTTTCTTATATTTTTCTTGATCATTGCGGCTAACTCAGCTGTTTTTGTACTGCCAGCACAGAATGAATAAGATATTGGCTGTTTATAGTTTTTCAGCACACCTCTGATCATAAACACTAGCACATGATCCGCTATTTCTGTCCTCACTACGTCACCATTATCAACCAAACCAGTAATTTTGTCATTCTTCCTGTCATAATCTATATGTGGTGTTAGGGCCATTTCATCAAAAACCAATGTGCACAATTTGTTATCAGGTTTCATTTTAGAAGCTTGTTTCTTGAGCTGAAGAAATATATTTTCATTTATACCAGGCTTTATATTTGCTTTTGATACCATCCTGCTTAAGGTGAACGGCGATGGAAGTACAAATAAATTTTGCAGCATCCTGTAAGCTCTTGGCCCACGTTTAAAAAAATGCAATGCCATTACTTTTTCATCAGGAGTAAATCGTCTCCCCATTTTGTGTTTTCCACATTCTCTGAACTGGAGCAAAGTAAAAATTGCTGCCATAGAGCTAAAATTTTTAATTGCTTTCAAAAAACTTGTATTTTCAGTTACTTTTTGTGCCTTCTTCAGTCGTTTTGAATATTTCTCATTGGCTATGTTCAAGCTTTTGACTTTCTTTTTTAAGGTAATAATCATTTTAGTCATTTGAGCCTTTTCAGACTTAGTCAACTTCTTTTCAGACTTAGTCGCCTTCAAATCTGAAATTAAAATAACAGAATACATTTTATTTTTGAAGTGTAATTTGATGCATCCAATTCAGTTAAGAAATACTGGAGATATGAGGTAATAGGACAAATACATTTTTTTAAACATACCCTTTGAAAGAACCTCCTTGTTTTTAAGTTGGTTAAAAATAAAATTGAACTTACTTGAAGTTGAGGCAGTCGCAGTTACTTGCTTAAAGCTTGTTTCAAGAGTGTTATTTTTATTAGTCTCTTTTGCCAAAGGTGCTCTTTTAGTCACAGCACCTGAAAATTAAAAAAAAATACATTTTATTTTTGAAGTGTAATTTGTTGCATCCTGTTCTCAGACTGGTACCCTAGAGATGGCAAACGCAGCCGGGGACTCTAACAAATGAGATGGGAGGATGACCTAAAACTGACCGCTGGCCAACATTGGAGAAGGGTGGCAAAAGATCGAACCCAATGGAAATCGTTAGAGGAGGCCTATGCCAAGAGGCACACTGAATTAAGAGATATCTTGTAACTAGCAAATGAATGAAGAAGAAACGAATAGACCTAAAAAATCAGTATAAAGGGCTTATCATTATTATTATTGGTGCATCCAATTCAATTAAGAAATACCGGAGATATGAGGTAATAGGAATAAAACATTAAAAAAAACTGGCCAAGTGCGAGTCGGACCCGCACGAAGGGTTCCGTACCATTATCGTTTTATACGATTTATGACGTATTAAAAAAAACTACTTACTAGATCTTGTTCAAACCAATTTTCGCTGGTAGCTTATATGGTAATATGCATGATATATTTTTATCAGTTTTATCATTCTCCTATTTTAGAAGTTACAGAGGGGGGGGACACATTTTACCACACGGAAGGGACTCTCTCGCAAACTATTCAGTTTAGAAATAAAAGATTTTAGAAACCTCAACATCATTTTTGAAGATCTATCTATACACACATGTATGGGTTTGACGAAAAAAAAAATTTCGAGTTTCAGTTCTAAGTTCCCCATACTTAGAACTGAAACTCGAAAATTTTTTTCTTGACTGAAAATTCTAAGTATGGGGACCCCCAAAATTTATTGGTTTTTTTTTCTATTTTTGTGTGAAAATCGCGGTTCACAGAATACTAACCAAGTTTCAACAGCATAGTTTTTATAGTTTCGGAGAAAAGTGGCTGTGACATACGGACGGACAGACCGACACACAGACATGACGAATCTAAAAGGGTTTCGTTTTTGCCATTTGGCTACGGAACCCTAAAAACATACCGTTTGTATTAAGAACCCCCTTGTTTTTAAGTTGGTTACAAATAAAATTGAACTTACTTGAAGTTGAGGCAGTGGCAGTTTCTTGCATATTTTCATATGTTTCAGTTGTTTCAAGAATGTTATTTTTATTACTCACTTCTGCCAAGGGTGCTCTTTTAGTCACAGCACCTGGAAATTCAAAAAAATACTTATGATATAATACCAACTTTACATTGTAAGCTTTTAATTGTTATTTTATTTAAATGGTTAAAAATAGTTGAATATAATCCATCATTATTATAATAATGATAAGTACAATGACCCCTTAATAGGTTATCCATTAATACAGACACCATGTGTCTTGTAAATAATATGAATGTCCAATAGTTCCATGAATACATTAATGATAAGCTACTTATCATCCTACTAATTAATATTATAAACGTGAAAGTTTGTGAAGATGAGAAAAAATAATTGGCTCACAGATAGTTTATAACCAGGATTAACACATAGATTACTTTTTATCCCGATATTCTCACGGAATCGAAAAATACGCGGGTGAAACCGCGGGCGCTGCTGGTACACTATAAATTCAGAACAGAATTGTCCCTTTAATAAACGAAAATATAACTCAACATAAACTTATTATATCTAGATACTCCCATGAGGCACAACAATGCGCTTCATGCTTGTATAACTAGATATCTATTCCTTTAAAAATAATGTATGATTCATCTTTTCCATCTGTGGGTAAATTTTCCATGGTAAAGTTCCCAATATTCTTTAAGAAGGATAGGCTATAGAATGATGGCGTTGCAAATTATTAACTAACCTTTCATTTGCAATGTTGGTATTGCAATATTACTCAGAATTTTACTCCTGGTCCAGTACCTGGGTTCAAAATGTGTATGGCATATTCTTCGGTACTTAAACACATAATTATCATCTAAGCACAGAAGGTTTCCACCAACTGCTTGCACCCATGTACTAAAACGTAGTAGATCCTTTCCAGGGTTTGGGAACTTGTGAAGTACAATGTCATCTTCACCTGCAAAGCAAATTAATATTTTTAGTGATAGTAATCTTTATACATAAAACAAAGTTAGATACACCATTTATAACTCAAGAACGGTTGGACTGTTTTTTATGACCGATTCTATCTTCCATTTTGTTTTTTTAATGATTTGTCTCCACCCCAAATAGCAACTAACTCAAAACATGATTTACAACAGACATGATTTATTTTCTCATACATTTTTTGGTTGGATGGAAAGGCTTTTTTGATAATATCCCGAGAATTAATTAACTGATTTCAATATTGATACTTAGGTGGTACAAAGTTCGCCGGATCAGCTAGTTTTTTATAAAGCATAAGTAAATTAGCTGCATTTATAAGCTTCATTGAGTTTAATCCAGCCAGAGACAATGTCACTGTGTTATCGGAAATGTGATGCGGAACAGTTGGGCCTCCTGCATTATGCAGTAGGTTAGAATGTAGCAATGGGTGTGCA
This sequence comes from Ceramica pisi, assembly GCA_963859965.1. Lineage (NCBI taxonomy): Eukaryota > Metazoa > Arthropoda > Insecta > Lepidoptera > Noctuidae > Ceramica > Ceramica pisi. The sequence goes on along the minus strand of OY982540.1, from coordinate 23,700,065 downwards.
AAGAATTAGGGACAATATATTTTTTTAATAAGGTAGATTATACTTAGTCGGGATTTTTCCATCCTTTTTTTTAATAGAAAATAAGACCTCTGAGAACTATCCGTCTCCGACCATGCATTGGTGGAAAAACAGGGATGAAAGTAAGTAGTGTGATGTAGACGAAAACAAAATTTAAAACTCATAACATTTGTAAATTCGGTTCTTTTTTGGTCTATCGTTTATAGAGGTTTTAAACAAGGCGACCCACTGACATAAACAAACGTACTAATACTCTTGTAAAAACTTTGAAAAAGTGGCGTAAAGGTGGAGAACCTAAGCTACAAGTGTGAAAGACAGGTTCGAAGGATTAAAGAATGACTGCTAGAACTTTTGAAAAGTAAGATTTACTCACGGCTTTTGTTACATCCTGGAACACAGCAAATTTTATCTGCTGCCATGACGAAACTGAACTTGTAAGTAAGTACCTATGTCCGGAGGAAAGATAATCGGAGTCCTTTTAACATGCGTGGGTCACAGTTTTAAGCAAAGATAATCGGAGTCCAAGAATAGCCAAGTCGTGAATAAATATGAAAAAAAATATCGAAAAACCAAAACAATTCAAACACCAACAGATACACCAGCAAAACGTCAGTGTCAAATTTGAAAAACAGATAACATGGCGGATGGCTTCGTTTAGAAATTAAAAACAACGCCATCCAGCTTCCTATTTTAAACAGATAATACTAGATTTACAATAGATTAATCTTTAATTAACTCATTTTCTGGTAAAAATATTAAAATATATATTATTATCCAGTTAATTTAATATATGTAATCCAATAATTAAATTAATCAAAATCGTGCACTTCCGAACGAAAGCCTACTCCAGCGCCATCCCTTGGCTAGTGTTCGAACTAAAAATACGTCTTAATTTCTATAGAAAATAAAAATGTTCTAAGTGCAAAGGCCCTGGTTGTTGCCGAATTTGAAAATTCATGATCAGAGTTCAAGGTTATCAGCATTTAAGTTGGTTCTTATCGTTCATATGCTGTTACATCATCGCTACGACATACATACGCTGTGTCAAACGTGTTCGTTACATATATTTCAGCTAGGTGTGTTGTATAAGTAATTTACTTATTTTGTGGCAGTCATCCAGTGCGCACGAACATGTCGACAGCTGGGAAAGTCATCAAGTGTCAAGCGGCCGTCGCGTGGGAGGCCGGCAAGCCGCTATCCATCGAAGAGATCGAAGTCGATCCGCCTAAAGCCGGCGAAGTGCGCGTGAAGATCACCGCGACTGGAGTGTGCCACACCGACGCGTACACGCTCTCCGGCAAGGACCCCGAGGGAGTGTTCCCCGTGGTGCTGGGCCACGAGGGCGGCGGCATCGTCGAGAGCGTCGGTGAGGGAGTCACCTCCGTGAAACCGGGAGACCATGTCGTGCCCCTGTATGTCCCCCAGTGCAACACATGTAAGTTCTGCTTGAACCCCAAAACCAATCTGTGCCAGAAGGTGCGCATCACACAGGGCCAGGGCGTCATGCCCGACGGCACGCGCCGCTTCCGCTGCAAGGGACAGGAACTGTACCACTTCATGGGATGCTCCACCTTCAGTGAATACACTGTTGTTCTAGAAATTTCTCTGTGCAAAGTCAATGAAGCAGCAGCTTTAGATAAAGTGTGCTTGCTGGGTTGTGGAGTCCCCACCGGCTATGGAGCTGCCCTGAACACAGCCAAGGTTGAACCTGGAACAAACTGTGCCATCTTCGGTCTTGGAGCAGTTGGTCTTGCTGTTGCATTAGGATGCAAAGCTGCTGGAGCTAAACGCATCATTGGAGTAGATATCAACCCAGACAAATTTGAAGTAGCCAAGAAGTTTGGAGTCAATGAATTTGTGAACCCCAAAGATTACGACAAACCTATTCAACAGGTCCTTGTTGATTTGACTGATGGAGGTCTGGACTACACATTTGAGTGCATTGGTAATATTAATACCATGCGTGCTGCTCTGGAAGCCTGCCACAAGGGATGGGGTGTGTCTGTCATCATTGGCGTAGCTGCAGCTGGTGAAGAGATCAGCACTCGCCCATTCCAGCTTGTAACAGGACGTACCTGGAAGGGAACAGCTTTCGGAGGCTATAAAAGCCGTGAGAGTGTACCTAAGCTTGTTGAGGAGTATCTGGCAAACAAACTTCCTCTGGATGCATTTGTCACTCACAACGTGCCTCTGAAAGAGATCAATGAGGCTTTCCATTTGATGCATGTTGGCAAATCTATCCGAGCTGTTGTTCAGTTCTAATTTTAAGGAAATCTTGATATTTTTGTAAGCATTTATGTTGTTGGTCCTTGTTATACTGCATTTTTTAAGTAATAAGCAATATTTAAACATGTCAGACATGTTCCTCAATATTTATAAAAAATAAACTGTCTTGATACTCAAACTGCATTTTGGTTTGTTTCATTTTCTCATGATAGGAGAGAATAAATTGTACCTAATTCATTGTCCCATATTCAGGTCTAAGACTATAAGCTAATGTTGTGCTCTATCATTAGGGGCCCATCAGACTAACTATATAACTGGGAGGTAGGTTCTTAGGTATTTGTAACTATCCTTTATCTATAGATATTTACCTATCTACTTATTAAAAGAATGTCATTGTTTTATCGGTATTATTATAATCTCATGTCAGAGGTCTGTATCTACTGATACCCGACGGCCATAAATACATGTCTTTAGGTATCTGTGAGTGACGTTAGACGTATTTATTTATGTTCTCCGCATCTTAGCTTAGTAGGTAGCTACACTCTGTAGATGACTAATTGAATACCTAACTAGAATGGAGTCCTTTTTAGGGTTCTGTAGCCAAATGGCAAAAAACGAAACCCTTATAGATTCGTCATGTCTGTCTGTCTGTCCGTCCGTATGTCACAGCCACTTTTTTCCGAAACTATAGGAACCATGCTGTTGAAACTCTGTGAACCGCATTACGATTTTCACACAAAAATAGAAAAGTGACACTGTAAACTTCCACCGAAAATTGGTTTGAACGAGATCTAGTAATTAGTTTTTTTTTAATACGTCACAAATCGTAAATCGCAACTTTTGCTTATAATACCTACAGGTTTGTATGGGACCCTCGGTGCGCGAGTCCTACTCGCACTTGGCCGGTTTTTATAGCATTACCTATTGAAATAATGAATAGAGTTAATTTGTATTCCACAACGTTAATATTAGGCTCGTTGAAGGTCTGACAGACACGGGTAAATACAGTTGAATTTATTTAAGGGATTCGCGGTACTATTCGAAAGAGATACCGTGGCTCCGGAACACCAAGGGCAATGAAGGAACATGGATGGGTTTCAGAGCGGGAGAAGTCATTTGATGATTTGCCATCCCAAAAAAAAAAGGGATTGGTAATAATAATTCATAATGAACACCATAAACTTGTAAAATGCCCTTTAGTCGAAGTTCGATTATGCAATTCCTATCAGTTTTGTTCGTATCTAATCTGTCTACTGACACTATAATATTATAAGTCCTTGTTAGTTTCTAATTGACGATAAACTATACCACAAATAGTCGAGTGGCGACCTTCAGTGACGCCTTTATAAAAACGTGGGAAAATCCCCATGAAAACATTTAGTTCTTGTTTTATAGGGTTCCAAACATCCGTGAAAAATAAAACCCTTTTAGGATCACCCGGGTGTTTGTCTGTCCGTCTGTCACAGCCATCCGGAATTCTGTTGAACGAACGTGTTATGTAGTAGGTATTTTAGTATGGGGCTCACTTATGGTGGTTAAACTAGAAAAAAAAAAGATTCTCAAACTGTAAAGTGTGACATATCAAATGAAAGGGCTTGCTTTGAGCGTTTCAATAATATTTTATTCATAATTTTAAATTAAGCCATTCCCCCTTCTTATCTCCGAAACTTTAATTAGTAGCAGATAATAGTTCTTCACCTAAAGATTACGGGAAAGCCTATAAGAACTCTGTAGTGTTAAAACAACATCTAAAAAATAAAGTTTCTTCGGAACCCCTTTGCACGCGAGTCCGACTCGCACTTGGCCGGTTTTTTTTCACAAGGACACTAGTAAATATTTTATTCTTTACAAAGCACCACGCCCTGTATTCCCCAAAGGGGCAGGCAGAGAAGTTAAATAGTAGGTACATTTCAACATAACGCACTTTTCACCCATTTCAATTATTATCTACCTAATAAGTCCCAATAAAATTATTTTCCTTCACTTGTCTTGGTATGGTAATGAAATGAAGAGGAGGGAAGAAACGCATGTAGGTACCTAACTAAAAGAGTTATTTATAAATATGGATGGATGGAGAGGGAGAGGAAGGCCAAAGAAAAGATGGATGTCAGGAGCGATATGAAAGCAAAGGGAGTTACCTCCCACTTTGGGCAAAGCAGAAGAGAGGGTCAGACACTACTCGTCTAAAACCCATCCGTGTTCCTTCTAGTGCCCTTTGCGTTCCAGTGCCGCTCTTTCGAACAAATTCCACAGCCCTAGCAGGCACTGGTCTTAGTGGGCCCCGTCTACTATGCTGACATCTTTTTGAGGCGCGCGTGGAACAACGCGCCGTCGACCCGGGCCTGGTTCTGATAGGACAGCGAGCCACCCAACGCTCACCTTCCGCAGGCTCGCGCCTACGGTGGCCGGGAGTAGCCCTGCGACTCCCGACGTCCGGGGCGTTTTCTTCTGTTGCGGCTGGGGCGTGAGGATTCCCTCTCTCTCACGCGTTCGGCCTCCTCCTTCGCTAGCATTAAAGCTTCGCAAGAGGGGACCGTTTCCCATGCCTCCTCGCTCCGGACCATAGATTGCGGTCGCCGCCGAAGACAACCCAGCCTAGGGTTCGAATCCAGGACCTTCCTTAGCACTTTACATCCTGCTGTGAAATAACCAAATCACCCTTTAATTTTTTTTTTGGGTTTGCTCTTGCACCTTCTTGTAGTCAGGCTCTCCTAGAGTAACGGGGGCTATGAAGACGACAGGAGTAGCTCAATATCAGTAGGTACTTACCCACTGGATGGGCCATAAATCGGTAGGTAGGTACTTACAAGAATCTTTAAACTGCGTGACGCTAATAAGCCATTAGTGCCGAAAGGTCAGCTTTTTGATAAGTAAATTGGGTAATTATGTGAAGAAAAAAAATCCCAGCCAAGTTCGAGTCGTACTCTCAATAAGTGTTCAGTACCGGGCCCTCTTACAATGTCGAGTGCAAAATATAACAAAAGATTTTTTTAGTTTTTGTAGTAGCAACCTATGAATGCAAATGCTTGTGTTGAAGATTTTTTGTAACAGTTGACGGCAAGGGAGGCGCAGTGGTTGAGCGATTGACTGCTGCGCTGCGTTTAGCAGGTTCGAATCCCGCACGGAACAAATATTTGAATGACCTACATATACAGTTGTTCCGGGTATGGGTGTTTGTGTATATGACTTTGTATGTTTGTAAACGCACCCACGGAAGGAGAAATTCCTAGTGGGGCAAAGTATTTAAAAAAAAAAATCTTTTTTAATACTACAGATATATTATGGCAGAGAACTTGTGAGTATTGGTGCTTCGGTAGGTATTGTAATTGATTACCTTTCAAGGAACCCAAATAAAACCAAAAGATGAAAATAACATTTGTCTATATTCATAACAAAATATACATTTCATTGCTTAATTATGTAACTAACCAACATTTTTACAAACATATTTTATGTACAATTTACACAATAATTTCGACTAATTAGAGAAATAATGTTATAATAATTTGTCATAATTATTACATCTATAAAATTTTAAGATAAACAATGAAGATAGTGTCCTCTTGTAGATAGGTACATCTTTGTCATATTTTTATAAATATAATATCCTAATTTATTACATACAAATTAAATTGGACAAATGCGAGGATCAATTGAATAGTAAGTAAGTAATAAAAATCAAAACAGGTAGGATTTCCAAAAAAATCTCGTCTTTGCAAATGATTTTAAAGATATCAATGCTTCTTCTTCCTTTACCGTGTGGGTAGTAAGGTCTATGGACACACCCTATACATTGCTTACAAACTGTGAAAGGCCCTTTTCATCAGTTTTAGTTAGCGCATACATAACATTTTTAATTTCTGTAAACTCAACATGTATTTTTAGTACCTACTATTGAAAATAGATGGACTGTTTCCACAGGACAGGACATGATGAGCCTTAATAAAGATTTTTAACTATATTGGAGATATTTTTCTGTACATCACGATTTAAAAACATTAATGTGGTATAGTTGTTCATGCATATAATGCAGATGATAATTTCCAAGATTCTGCAGAACCTACAAATATATATTTTCTCTTCAAAAATGTATAATACCTAACAATTTGCGGCTGAGTGTTTCCATGGTCTGGTATGTTGGTCTCCATCGTTTCCGTATTAGAGTGTTGCTTACAACTGTGGCTCAGCGGTGATCTGTTTGTAGTATTCCACGTAACTGTCGCATTGTTCGCCTGAAACAATACGGCCGTGGTTAACACCGAGTCCATGGCTGTACTTACTATTATTTTGAAACCTTTTGTGTGAAGAGTAAAATAAATTTGACGACAAGGTTGGCACAGTGGTTGAGCGATTGGCTGCAGCGCTGCGTGTCGCGGGTTCGATTCCCGCACTGAACAAATGTTTGTATGGCCCACAGATAGTTGTTCCGCGTCTGGCTGATTGTATATGTATGTGAAATTGTATGTTTGTAAACACGCCCACGATACAGGAGTAATTCCAAGTATGCGACAACGTTATTTTAAAAAGAAAATAATGAAAAACTAAATATTTTTTTTTATGCAGGAAAGGAACATTGCTGTATGTTTTAGTTAGGTACTCGGTAACTTGGTGTGGATGTCAAAAGAACTTACTTCTTATTTCTGTATTTTATAACTGGAGACTTGTAATGGGCTGACAGCCTTATTTACTGATCTCGACCTGTTAGATTTAGCTGTAAGTCTTCCATAATGCTTAAATAATTAAAAGGGTAATGTTCCGATCCAAACAGATGGAATCAAAACATAATTGACGTAATGTGGGAACAGGGATATGGTACACCTCGGACTAACCCTTAAAGTCTGCGCAGAATGGCACACCGGACGGAAGAGGGTTTTTAATTTATCAATTGAAGTAAATGGTACTTATCCAATCGAAATAAGGTATATATTTCAATCCTCGGTGATCGGCCTCGGAGCATCGCAGCGCAGTTTTCTCTGGATCATCGAGCATTGAAATATATACTTTAGTACGATTGGATAACTGTTAAATTCACAGTCGCTAGTCTGTGCAGGCCATTAGCGAAGTACAGGCGAGATGGTACGTTACACTACAATCACCAATTTATCAAGTAGCTCGGTGCTTGCTGCATATTACTAAGAACTCATGTTTCTCTGTAGGCACCCTACATCAATGGCTTATCACCTACATAAAGCAGAGTTTATCTGCCGCAGCAACCCCATGACATCAGCAGTAAATGGTGTCGATAAGCTATCAGCTGAAAAATAACCGTCACACCATGATAATTACATGTTTTTATAAATCTAACCAGAACTGGTTTGGACTGATGCAGATTTATTTGTTTTAGAGGTCAAGTGTGATTTGATAGTGAAAATAGGTGGCATTGGAATGGTTTTTAAAGAAGAGTGCTATACTGTTGTCATAGCAATCCAGTACAAATAGTTTTTTAAAGTGACAATGTGTAAAAAATATTGCTGAACAACCATGGTACTCTAGATTTCCCGTAAGGTCTTGAATGACTGTATTCTCACTGTATAATGACAAGTAGATTTTGTAGGAAGGATTAAGATCTTATGCGTATTTTGTAATTTGTGCAATAAAACTAATTGTTCACCTTGGAATCTCTCTTGTAGGTATCATAGGAGGATGGATACAGTCGGAGCAATGTATTTATAGCTCTAATAAAAATTTAAGCGCTCTCTAACACCAAATTGACAGACCTGCAGATTTATGTCGTTGATTTTTTTGTTGGCAAGCTTGTCGGCGATGGGGAACTTGAGAGATAATAGAGTTTGGTCGGTAACTGAGCGCGTTCGCCAGTTTGTGACATGTCGGCGGGTAGCAAGCGCGAGTGCATATCGTCGCCATGTGACTTTTTCGTTTACGTCGAAGGCTGAGATGTGTGAAGCGCTTTAGAGGTACCTTTGAGGAAGTGCGGCGAGCCCCGGGTGCGCTCGTTCCGGGCTCGCAGCGCGTGGTACACGGCCGTGAAGGCGGTGGGCGCGCCGCGGGCCTCCGAGAGCGCGCGCGCCGCCGCCAGCAGCTTGCGCGGCGCCAGCGCCAGCCACGCGGCGCCCGCCTGCCGCGCCGCGCCCGCCGCGCCCACCGGCTCGTTCCAGCTCAGCAGCACTTCTACCACCTCCTGTCGAATAAACAAATAAATACAACACCGTCTGTAGGTATTGCTAGTGAGTTCTTTACTAGGTACAAATCTGGGCGGTTACTGAGAAATACCAGATTGAAGAATCCAATGTAATTTTCAAGATCCGACCTAGGACCTTATAGCGCAGCAGTAAATTGGAATCACCACACCACACATCTAAAACTTTATCCAAGCTGAGGCAAATTTTTACTTCTAGATTTAAGTAGGACGATATTCGATTCCGATATTCTAACCTCCTCACACTCAACTTAACCAAAACCACTTACATCCCATTCGCAATCCGACGTAACATGAGGCCATCACACACCTTTAGTATTTCAGCTCACTCATGCTCAAACTCAATCCCATCCTGTGCCTGTCCAACTCTTACTAGGTCAGACAATATCAAATATCTCGGAGTTCAGATTGATGACGGACTGAGATGGAACAAACAGATTGACACCCTAACCACAAGAACTATGCGCCTTATACACATCTTCAAGTCACTTAGAGAGTCGGCCAAACTTGATACTCTGAAGATGGTGTATTATGCTCTCTGCCAATCTGTTATTGGATATTGTATCACTGCATGGGGAGGAGCAGCAAAAACGAACATGTTGAAAGTAGAGAGAGCACAAAGAGCCATTCTTAAAGTTATGACTAGGAAACCCTATAGATTCCCTACATCTGAACTATACACTAACTGCAAAGTCCTTACGGTACGCCAGCTCTTTGTGCTCCGATCGATTTTAAAAACTCATGTAAAGCTGCCGCCGCCAAATATAAGTAAGCGACAACAACTTATCACAGGATCTCAACATAAAACAACCTTTGCCAAGCACCAATTTTACACACTAGGAAAACATATCTACAATAAAATTAACAAAGAGCTAAAAATCCTAAATCTCAATTCCCATGCAGTTAAAACTAAAGTTACGGAGTGGCTACTAGAAAAGGACTATGCCTACACGGAGTCTCTGCTTGCATACATCACCTAATCTCTCACGCACCCGTTAACATTCACACACACAAACATGCGCGCACGCACCCCTCTCACACCCCACCTTATCATACATTCGAAGCAAGCAATACTCACTATCCACTACACGCACACACACCCTCACACACACATGCACACTATATAACTATAGCAGAACACAAACATTATTGCAGCGGTAGGTCGACACCGTTCATCAATTAATGTATATAATATTAATGTATTGTTTTGAGGCTGTTCACTGTTTCTCAAAATACAGGTTATAACCTAGTTTGAGAGGCAGGGTTCAACATTTTTTGTACAGATTCTACAACATAGGTTCCTTAATTGTGTATTCTCAACCTACTTTTTATTGCTGTATGTATCTGTAATTTTGATGAATAAATATTTATATTATTTATTTATTTATTATTCGTTTACGCGTATTGTGCCGACTAACTTGTTAACAGATGTTCAAATTATGTAGAGTGATTAGTAAATAGAACAAAATAATGTGAGTTGCCGAGTTTGGCTCTGAAATTTGGCAAAAGCTGACTTCCAACTTTTGCCAAGTTAATATATTTAAGTGTTTTTGAAAAAGCATTAGGTCACCAATGCGATGCATTGACCAAGTAAAAATTGCACTCGAATTCTGAAGCTTGCCCCTACCCTTGATGGCACGACCACGAGCACTCAGCCAAGAGTGTGACCACGAAGAAAAAGATGCAGGCGTATCCAGTACCTCGTATCCGCGGAGCCGCCACAGCATGTCGAGCGCCAGCTGCGCGGCGGCGGGGTCGAGATGGCCCAGCGACAGCAGCGCGCAGGCCAGCGGGCGCGCGTCCCCCAGCGCCCCCCGGCGCAGCGCCGCCCGCAGCCGGCCCGCCGCGCCGCGCGTCACCAGCGCGCGCACCGTCACCTCGGCCGCCGCCTGCTGCACCACCATGTCGTGGCGGCACAGCGACGCGATGTACGCTGTTACCACCTGAGTGCCAACGAGCTTTTATCAAATGCAATCGACATTGCAGGGAGTACAGATGGGCGTTGAATTAACGAACTAGTTAATTCAACGGTCTACGTCCTTTGAACGGTTCGACAATTCACCGATTGTCAACGGATTAGTTAAATTCGTAGACGGCTAAACTAAGACTCCACTACGTTCAAGTCGACTTTTAACGCGACGACAGACACGTGAACTAAGTCAAGTAGTACAAATTCATTCGCTCAAAAAATAACAACAACGGACGAGCAAAAGCAGGAGAATGCCCACAGCACTATGGACAAATGTACCTACTCAATTCAACATTGTTGTGTCTTCATAAAAGCATCTTAAAAATACTTGATGGCGGCATGTCTAAATACTACCTCAAAAGATTTGACACAAACTAAAATGGCATTTCTGAGATATTTACAAAAATGAAATTACTATTTTGAGGTTATGTTCGACCAAAAATTAGTTGATAAAAGCTATATAAAAGGGTTTGAATGAGTTTACGGGTGAGCTTGGTATCTTTTGAAGCATAATTTATGCAAAATCTGTAACGTTTTACCTCACCAAGTCTTACTGATTTAGATTTTGCGCATTTTTTAATCTCATGCCCGCGTTTCATGAAATTGCAAAGCATGGATGAAATCATTACTAAAATAGTCAATCGCTCAGTGTTATTATCTAGATCCTACTCAAATCATAGATGTGGTAGGTATCATGAAATGGTCTTTGTAAGTAGAGAGGGAAGGTAAAACACACAACACCAAATACAACAAATAAAAGAATGATTATTTCTTAAACTTGTATTTTATTCTTCTAAAAATATGTTATCCGAAAATAGTGCTGGAACACTAACATTGTCATAACGTGCCCAGCTCAAATACCACACTATGCACATTACATGCACACAGCAACCTTCAGTTCTTTTTCTCACAAGGCAAGAACAATAGTGTCCTACTATAGCGCCTGATGTATCTCTTACATTTTCATCTTTATTTACTAAAATATAACTACTAGACACATGCCTCGATTTTATTCTTCCTCTTTCTAAATAATTATTAGTTCCCAATACTAAAGGAATGACCTTTAGTATTGGGACAACATGTGTCTGCGCCTAAGTGGCGTTAATCTCAAAGAGCAGTTGAGACATTGCATCACAGTCGCACTCGCCATGATCACAACTCAAAAAGTCCGGCTTTTAGTAATAAACAATACACACGGTGCAGTGGCGTTAAAAGTATGTTTATTTTCAATGGGTTTAACGGAGGAACTGAAAGGCTCGACTTGAAGCACAACGTACCAAAACCAGCAGAAATGACAGTGTTGTATTGCAAAAATATGACAGACGCGCAATAAACGTCAAATAAGGTTGTACCCATACTGATGAAATATCGATTTTTGATCGATTTCCGTAAACCAGCCAGTGGTATTTCACAAATACAACTTAGCGCCGATGTCGCCGTTTACAACCACTGATATTGATAATGCCAGCAACAACTTGTTATTTAGGACTCTGTTAATACTTTACAATAAGATTGAACAATCAATACAAAATCGATATCATTTTATTTTATGTAGGTAGGTAGGTACGCACATTACCCGCAATAGAAAAAATGGACATCCCTAGTATTAACAGTCGGTAGAAAAAAATGGCGTACGATAACGTCGGAAACATAAAAGTACTTATTATTTTTCAAAAAACTATCCCATTTAATAAATATCAATCAAAATTATTTTTTTAAATATATTCTTATTTTAAATATTTCATCCCGTTCCAGGTTTTGAGACACAAGTAATTTATCAAGAGTACTGTTCATGGGCAATCTCTTTTGTCTCCACTAACTCTAATTGCAAAGAGTTGATATTTCTATAGGGCGAAGTAAACCGGTTTGTACCTACTTGTTTACGTTCGTATCTAAGCCTGATAAAGTATGAAAAGAAGATCAAATATTAACTGTAAAACTTATTTTTAACATACCTACTTACCTATTTACCTACAAAATAAGTTTCTTAACCAGAGGAACTAAACCACATATAATAAAAGTAACAAGAGACGCTACGCTAAACTAGTCTACCTAGGCTTGTGTCCTGAAAAAATCTAATTAGTCCGTCAGTTAGATTATCAAAAAATATTTGACGTGTTTTTTCTTTTGTTACGGGAACCAAAAATGACGAAGTTACGACACTTTTAAAATTCTCAATACGTCACACCTTCGCATAATTTTTAGTGAGTCGTGACGTCACGAGCCCCCACTCCTGAGTTTTGATGCGTTTTGTCTTTGTGAATATTCATTGATATACAAAAACAAAAAAATACGTGTTCATTATTTTTCAATACTCTAATTGACGCGATGACGGACTAAATAGTTTTGCAATTTGTAGATGATGGAATCTAGCCTACGTCGTTCATCTCATCGTTGCGTCCGTCGCGTCGTCGCAAAGTTTAACGATATTTACGTTATGAACTAGTCGACTAATTTAACTAGTTGATCGACTAGTCGATGAACGGAAATGGACGTTCTAGTTTCGTTGACGATAAAAACGTCGACGACGCATCTCTAGCATAGAGTATTCTGTTCTAAGTACTCTTTTACAGATATACCTTAATAAAATTAATACAGAGCTTGAACGAGGAACAATGTTCATTCTAAAATGTTACAAGTCAACAACTACTTCATTTTGAGGTATGCAATGCTATCAAGACAGCAACTTTATTCTCAGGTCTTCTAGGCCTATTGTAAGTGTGCGAAATTTCAAATTAAAATGTGGTTAAAATTCAAAGACAAAATTATCACTGGGGGTTTTACGTGGCTGAGGACTCACCTGCACCAAGTACTGGTCGTCAGCGTGATGCTGCAGCACGTGGCTACAGAGGTCGGGCTGCGAGATGAGCACGCGGAACTTGTGCTGCGGCCGCGCGCTCTCCGGCGCCTGCCCCGCCGTGTTGCGCGCCACCTCCAGGTCCGCCCATTTGCTGCGCCCACATGGGACATGTTTATGTAAAACTTTTAAATACGGCAGTTCCTGGCATAAATCTAATCAGTTCAAATAATGGACACGTGTTTTTTTTATTTTCTCGTTTACTAAAAGTGAAGAGTTGAAGACGATACAGTGCGCTGAAAACTCATACGATGTCACGCGTTAGTACAAAAGTTTTGTAATTTTTATCCCCCAAAAAACAAAAATGTGAACAAAGGACAAGTATTCTCTCCAAAACTTCTGCGTATAAAAGTAGTGAGATCAGTAATAGGCCAAGCATTTCAGAACTTCAGAATAGTCCATGAATCTAACATATATCTTTTCAGAATACTAGTAAACAGAGAATTTGGATGTCTCCTTTTTTTTCAGCTTATGATGCTGGGCAAAAGCTTCCCTCATGTTTTTCCAGCCAACTTTGTCCGATGTCTTCTCCGCCAGGAATGATTCGAAATGATCACGCCAGCTTTTTTAAGTCTGCCTCGGTTGCGACGTCCATCTTAAGGCGCCCAATGCGTGGCGATCCTGGCCCATCTGTCCTCGTGCATCCTGTAAATGATGCCCGCCCAATTCCACTTTAGCCTCGCCATTTTCTCTCTAACATCAGCGATACCTGTCTTGGCGCTCTTTGCTAAACCTTAAATTTTGACTTCTGAGCCTCAGTCAAAGACCACGTCTGAACGCCATAGGTTAGGATAGACAGGATACACATTTCGACAAGCTTGCGCTTTAGTAACATTGGAAGGTGGCCCTTCATAAGCGCCTTCATAGACCAGTAGCTCCTCCAGGCATTTTCGAATAGACAGTCGATTTCTTTCTCCCGTCTGTTCTGGACGGAAACTAGCTGGCCCAGATAAGTGTACTCGTCGACGTATTGTATATCCTGTCCATAGTGCCCATCAATCCTGACCCTAGACCCTATGTTTTGCGGCATTTGTCATGTCATGACTTTGGTCTTTGACTGATTCATCGTAAGTCCAACCTTAAGGTTTGCAGTGCTCAGTTCTTGGAGCATTTCTTGCAGTCGATTTGCTGTAGATGCAAACAGAACGATATCCGCAAAACGGAGGTTAGACAGCATTTTGCTGCCGAGTCGAATACCCTTCTCTGACCAAGAATCTAATAGTCGTTTGAATACCTCTTCTAGCGTGCATGTAAATAGTTTGGGAGATAATGGATCGCTCTGTTTTACTCTTTTGTTTAATTTGAATGTGCTGCCTAGTGCCTAAAAATTTAGTTTGATATTTGCCGTACTATTGTTGTAAATTATTTTTAATAGTGTTATATACGTTTCCTCTAAACCCTACGAAACCTAGGTATAAAGGTTTTTAAACTGCTGAATGTTTCTCTATAACTAAATATAATGTTTGAAGGTGGTCTGTGGTGGAAAAGCTTGGGCGAAATCCAGCTTGTTCTGGTGGCTGGTGCGAGTGTAGTAATGCATCGATTCGGTTGTGAATAACTTAAATGAATGACTTATAGATATGTGAAACTAAACTTATGGGCATATAGTCGTTAATATTGCATTGTTCTCATTTTTTATGAAGGAGAATAATGTTTGAGTGGCACATCTGATCTGATTTTTCCTGACCGTATAAAAATTATGAAATACAACGCTAAAATTATGAGAACTTAGAAGAGGTCTGTCAAACTGACCTCTAGAATGACTGAAAACGCAAAGGTAGCAACTTTTTTTTACTATTCATAGGCACGCATTTGACTACTATCTCACCTGATGGTAAGCAATGAAGTGGTCGAAGATGGAGCACTCTTGCCTTGAAGTAACCTATTCACTCTTGACTTAAAGACTCCCAGGTTGTAGCTACTTCTGACTACTTGACTACTAGAGTCAAGAGCAAACCCATCTCAAGTAAACAAAAAAAACTATCAGGAAACACAGACTCCGACAGGGAATTCCACTCCTTAGCTGTACGCACTATGAATGTGTTCCTAAAACGTTTTGTGCGTGTGGGTGGGATGTCCCCCATGTACCGGTGGCGCATCGCCGTACGTCTTGTGGTCCGATGATAGAACGGGCTTGGCGGAATTAAATAATATAATTCCGTCACACACTCCGCAAAATGGAACCACTTTGGAGCTTTGACTCGACGATCCTATCATTGCCGATGATCCTCTTGTCTCGTTTTTCAATTGACTCGAGGGCATCAAGCTGGTATCTGGCAGATCCGTCCCAAAGATGAGAGCAGTACTCCATACACGATCGAACCTGCGCTTGATAGAGTTTGAGCAGCTGTTCAGGCGTGAAGTACCGTCTCACCTTTGCTAAGATCCCCAACTTTCTGGCATTCACTTGAGCCTTTGCCTCTATGAAAGGCCAAAATTGAGGCTAGATGTTAATGAAACACCAAGAAGCTCAAGTTGCTCGGTTATTGGCACGGTTAAACCTCGGGAGGATGGAGCTGGCTGGAATTGGCTCCTTTTGGCGGAAAAAAGACACGCTTGGGTCTTAGCAGCATTGAACTTGACCAGATTGGCTTCGCCCCATTCAGAGACAGCCTGTAAAATATTTCACCATAGGTAGGAAATAGTAGCAAATAAGTATTAAATATTAGTGCACAAGCACATAGTCTCATTCCGATTTTGCAGTTTTATACATTCACGAGATTACACGATTTAATACGAACTTAAACCGAATGCTCGTAAACAAGATGACAAATTAGTAATATTCAGAAATAGCCTTATCCACAGAGGCTAAAGAATATTACCAATAAGTTTTTAATTATAAATCCATAACTTCATTTAATCTATTTGAACTGACTTCTTTTGAATTAGAGCTCATTAAATAGATTTCTGAAAAATCTCTGCGAACTTCTATTGCCGCTATATCTTAAAAAAATAAAATAAACTAAATTCAAAATTAAAGGGAGCCATACAAGAAACATTTTTTTTTCGATTTGTGGTTCGAAACACTTTGTGTGCTAGTCCGACTGGCACTTGGTCGGTTTTTTTGTGGCATTTTTGGCTAAAACATTAACTATAAGTCAGAAATATTAAATAAAATTCATAATCAATTCTTCCAAGATGGCGACAGTTAGGTGTTATTAATTGTATTCATGTTTATGTCGATGATTGCTATGAACGTCATCTACGCGTTCGGATAAAATCATGAGTTCGAGTTTTTCCGAAATTCATAGTTTTTCCGTCTGCTAACATTACTATGGCTACGCTAAAACAATAGGCTTGTGTCCTGAAAAAATCTAATTAGTCCGTCAGTTAGATTATCAAAAAATATTTGACCCGTGTTTTTTCTTTTGTTACGGGAACCAAAATTGACGAAGTGACGACGCTTTCAAAATTCTCAATACGTCACACCTTCGCATAATTTTTACTGAGTCGTAACGTCACGAGCCCCCACTCCCGAGTTTTGATGCGTTTTATCTTTGTCAATATTCATTGATTTACAAAATCAAAAAATACGTGTCCATTATTTTTCAATACTCTAACTGACGCACTAAATATTTTTACAATTTGTGGATGATGGAATCTAGCCTATTGTCGCTAGGTAACGGTTGCTAGACTTTTAATTGGTTGACTTGTGGTAGTCACTCTGTACTATGTACGAATGTAACCGACTAAGCCCGATTGCATTACCGGCCAAAATACGAACAGTGGCTCATCAATTAAAGACCGCGACTGTACATGTCTCGTTTGGTCCAGTCATCTTGACGGTGACTTTGCCCGACCTGGGCATCGACACTAGGTCCCAACGTTCAGTCGTAGTATGTAGTTACCGGTACACGGAGTTGATCTCGTCGAACACCTGCGCCAGCTGCAGCAGGTAGGAGCCCGCCTCCGTCACTAACTGGTTCACGATCCTGTAGATCGTGTCCTTGCCGTCCGTCCGCCGGAGTAGCACTGCTACTATCTTCGCTATCTCGTCTTTTGGCACCTGAGGTAAGACAAAATCGATTAAATAATTTAAAGTATGGATTATTTTAGGTTGCTCGGTATTTCGCCAGTTATCTGAGTGCTATGACAAAATGGGCAAACTTGGAAAATAATTAAACAAAAATTTAACTCAGAAAAGTGTATATTACCGAGTGCGCCAAACCAGAGGGTACAAGTTTGACGCGCCACAGACAGCCGAGCCGCGCGTCTATGATGTAGTCGGGTTGAAACACCACCCACGTGTCAGAATCTATGATATTAGTCAAGGAATTAATTTTACCATGTTATTACATAGGTCTTGATGAAACTCTACCTTCTATAATGGTTGTAGAAATCCTAATAAAAAGCACAATAACAAATAAAAATTTGTCTGATTACTTTAACGGATAAGAAAGGTGGTTAATAAATTGAAGAAATAAAGTGGACAAACTTACACATACATTGTGTCTATGCAAGTTTCTCCACTTTATCTTTTCTAAATCCCGCAACGGATTAAGGCGTGGTTTTCACTTACAGAAAGAGTGATAAACCAGGTAGATTTTTGTTTACAATTTGCAAATGTGTAAACTAAAGTTCATAATTAAATTCTTTGACCCTTCATGCTCTGCAGGGTGGCATGAATTAATCATTTTGATTTAAATCAAATGATTTGTTTCATAAAAATGTTTAATTTTGTTATGTTTGTTTTTATGTTACAAACTAGGGTCGTTTAAATCTGAGAAATCAATATCGTTATTATAATATTTGAATTAAAAAACTAGTTTTCCAGCTTTTTCAATTCCCAGTCGGGATCTTAATTTGCTCTGAAAAATTCCCAAGGTGGAAAACACTCTTTCCTTCCACAGCAGTTGAAGAAGCTATCGCGCGAAACAATCACCACTGGAAAAAAAAATACTATTCCTCTTCATTAAATATATTATTTAGTGTTTCGTTTTGCGCAAAAATATAGTTAGAATTTAATAATCAAACGAAAAAATCAATAAAATCGTGATTAATTAGATTTTTTTTTTAAATCGTGCTTCATACGATTTATTCAAAAAATCATTCGTTTTCCCAAGTCTGATGCTCTGACTAGTGCTATATTGTAGAACAACACAAAGGATACACATGGGACAGTGCAGGTCCCCCCGCGCGGCGGGCTGCATGCTGACGCCGGGCACGCACGGGATGTGGATGACGGCGCCGCTCTCCGCGCGACACTCCTCCATTATGTCGAACAGCTGGGACGTCTGACTCGCCTGCACAATCACAAACTTACTATTATACCTTGTAAGAGGGCGAGAGAGAAAGAGAGAGAGGGAGAGAGAAAGAGAAAGGGGGTAGTATAGCAGGCTTAACTCTAAAAGTTAATCTGAACAGTTAGTGCTCTGATCAAATGATAAAGCCTAAAGTAAAGTATAGCTCTTATACACACGTGCGTGTAGTGGAAGCCCGAGGAAGCCGTGATCTATCAGCACAGCACACCTGAGGAGTTACCTGATGGTGCACCACGACCAGGTCGTCCACCACGTTGACAGCGAACCTGCCGACCAGCCCGGTCTTCAGAACGTGCGTGTAGTGGAAGCCCGAGGGTCCTGTGATCGGCATCAGCCACACCTGAGGAGTTGTAGAACTTGTACAATTGGTTTACACTGTTGCAGTACTCAAAATTTATACAGTTACACATACACAACCTTCACAGGTATAGACTAGTTCAGTAGGCGCTCCACAAAACAGTAATTTAACTGATTTTTTTAAACAGGTTAAGGGTTTGGTAACAGATTCAGGTCTTACAGAATTTTCATAAATGCAGACTATTATAACCTCGTCTACACGCATGCCTATAGCATGCTTACCTCAGTAGGTCCCGGAGCTGTGACGGTGGCGGAGTGTGCGTGTCTGAAGACGGCGCACCAGGTGGCGTCGCACAGGCGCAGGATGAACACGTCGCGTTCCACCACAGGCCTGGTTGTGTCCACTGGAATTCAAGACTTGTTCTTAATTCCATTTTTTCTTAGACCTATAATAACTAAAATGGTATTGAAAAACAATCAAATTATAATGCAAGAGCAAAAAACAGATTCAATATCATTATCTTGCATAAAAAAGAAAAAGGATTGACTAAATATTATTTTTTTTAGTTCTTATAATTTCAACTTATCTATAGCAGATCAAGATTCCTTACATTCCAACTTCTGCAGTTTGGTGATGGTGGAGTTGTTTAGAGAGAATGGCTGCAGCAGCACTCCATTGTTGCCGGCCAGCAACACTATATTACTCTGAGAGCACCACGAGAACCATGCACAGCTGGAAATTACAATATTTATTTGTATATTCAACAAATTAAAATTCGTGTTATACAGTGATTTTAACAATAGATATAACACAAATATTATAGAATCATCATAAAGCCCAGAAAAACACAAACACTAAATTCCACATAAGTCACAAACTCCCAACATTATTACTTATTAGTTTTAACATTTCTTCAATAACAATGACTTTTATTTTTTTCTTGAATTCATTTGGGTTTGTAGAGTTTTTAACTTAATTTCAAACTTATTGAATGTGGTGACAGGCCAACATTTTGGGGATTGTCTTTTTTTAAACTTGACATTCAAAAAGTGTTGGCTCGCAGCTTTATTTCAATAAACAACTTTTGACTTTTAAAACAGATATATATATAGGTAAGGTAGGTATATTAAGATAGGTATATATGGGTATACATATATAAGGTCACCATAACATAATTTTGTATTTGTTTGTAGTTTTTTATACCACTCAGCTAGTTTTAGCGATTTATAGGTACAACAGTTAGTTTTAGAATGTCAACTCTAGCTTCTTCCTGAGCAATTTAAAAGAATAGTAAGACTAATGAAAGCAATGGCATTGCATCATATTTATTTCCTGTATTTTGATAATTTGGTAAGATCTTTCTCCAGTATACTTAGCAAGTAGTGGTAATACAAAAAAAAAATGTATATAAGTAGTTTATCAGCCATCTCGTTACCATAACACAAGCATTAGGTTGCTTAGCTTGGGACTATATGGCGTTGTGTGAAATGTCCAAGGATATTATATTATATATTATATTATTAATACCTGAATGAAGTGTTTTTCAAGCTCTTTAACTGTTTCTTCTCAGGCAAAACTTGAAGTAGCTCGATACCATGGTCTGTTATGAATGTTATCTCATTTACTTTAGGCCAAACAAAGCCTAAGATCTTGGCATTCTTCCATTTACATGTGTGCGAGTATTCCACATTGGTGGGCGCCAAGTCTTTGAAGTTCACAAACTCTACAGTAGCATTCTGGTTGTCCTGGTTTCTCTGTATAGCCAGAATTTTGAGGTCTGGTGAAAATTTTATTGATATAATTGGCCCACGGTCCTCCATTCGGAATGAAGTTGATTTTGATTCATCCATGCCATTGACCGTCACGCCTGTGACGCCCCCAGACCTAACTGTGAACACCTACAGAATAGAAAATCTTATGTATTTCCATACTAAACATTCGAATTAAATTGCATTGTTCTTTGTTAGAATTATATTAGTAAAAGCGTGTACATTCATAATGAGATAAACAAATGATCAAATGGTTGAACAATAAAAAAAACTGAAGGGCGCATGAAAATAGATGAGCCTTTACCTGTCCATTACTATCGTCGAAAAATACATTTGTAACTGGACTATCAGCGTCAAATCTTTTTGGCTGATCAGACAGAGCCAAGTAGTACTCATTACTATCTTTTAAACGGAATCGAGCCATCATTTAAACATAATAAACTTTCGTTTCAAAAACTGTAGCACGAAACTTTTCCCTTTGTTGTGACGCTGTCAGTTTCAAAGAGATTTGTCGAAGTGACTTAGTGACATTAATTTCAGTCTATGGTCGTTACAGATAACGTATTTTCACTTGGCTCTAAGTCTTTCCCATCAACAAGTAGTGTTATTAAAATTTAATTGTAGGCCTATCGTGAGACGGTGCCTGTGTCAGCTACAAGCTCTGAGAGGAATTTTGTCTGCGGGCGAACGACTATACCTCGCAATCCCTGCCCTACGGCATGTAGGTACCACGTTCACAAATAAGGCACAACCTTGGCACAACAAAGAAGTCATTTTTAAAAGTTGAGTTGTCATAGCAACGAATGGCGGTAACAACAAACATCGGAAGATTTACGAAAATAGGCGTATTTAGGAATGAAAATATAGAATTAAATACTTTGACGGTGGATGATTCACTTGAAAATGATATTCAAGAGTATCACGAGATCAAACAGGACACAACACTCGATGATATCGAA
This sequence comes from Ceramica pisi, assembly GCA_963859965.1. Lineage (NCBI taxonomy): Eukaryota > Metazoa > Arthropoda > Insecta > Lepidoptera > Noctuidae > Ceramica > Ceramica pisi. The sequence goes on along the minus strand of OY982540.1, from coordinate 23,678,551 downwards.
ACTTCGTTTTCTTCAAAACAATCACCGAAACACTTGAATGAATACGATTTCTTCGCAAAACATAATGTGAAAATTGAACCTAAGAAACATTTAAAAAAGAAGAAGGGGAAGAAAAAAGAAAAGACGTCGTATTTAATGGACATAATAAGTTCTGAGATAGCCGCCTCCGCGGCACCTGTGACGGAAAATATTGTGACACTGGTGGATGTTACTAAAGAGCGACAGAATAGTTACCTACGATCTGATTCTAAATACCCCACATTTCACAGGTCTAAAACTATTTCCACTGATTTAGAGAACGGGTAAGATTATTTCCAATGCTATATATACTTATCTTGTAGAATTAAACGGGGCTGGGCAAAATACATGCTTTGCTTTAATTGACATACAAATAACAAAATACTGTATCGCAAGTAATTAAAATACGAAATACAAAATAAGTAAGATAGACCAGGGGGCCGAGTCTGCTATTGCAATAGTGTCGGAATGGTGGATCATTGATTTTTAGGGTTCCGTAGCCAAATGTAAAAAAACAGAACCCTTATCGATTCGTCATGTCTGTCTGTTTATTCGTTCGTATGTCACAGCCATTTATTTCCGAAACAATAAGAACTATGCTGTCGAAACTTGGTAAGTAGACGTATTCTGTGAACCGCATGATTTTCACACAAAAACAGAAAAAAATAAATTTTGTGGGTCATACAAACTGAAACTCAAAACATTTTTTTTTCTTCAAACCTATACGTGTATCTATGGTTAGGTCTTCAAAAATGATATATGTAATGGTGGTGGCTTACGGCAGGCGATTATATAATGAAGGAAACACTCTGAATCTGGCGACACAAGTATAATACTCAGTAGGTAATACATATAATTAAGCACGTTACACAATATAATGTTATTGTACAGTTCTGGTAGGTATGTTGTACGTGCGGCGCGGCACCTGTTACCATGCGCGCGCGTGAGGGCCGACTCGCCGTAGCCGAGCGGGCTGCGCGGGGTCGCGGGGGCGAGACGCTTAACATTGTACCGGCGGCGTACGCGCGCTGTAACTTTGTTGCGGGGCGCGCTTATGCAAATGCTACACACTCCCCCTCTAGTTCGAACATAGCGCCCTCGCGTTCGGGCTAGCAATCGTATCTACGGGGTCTACCACGTCTGCGCTTCTCTCTAACCGGGGTCTCAACGTCACCGATGAATGGGGTCAAATGGGAAACATGATACCGTCCAACATGCTCACCTTTAGTGACTCCCTCTATCAGGTAAGTAGTGGGGCTAACTACTTCGCGGATGCGGTATGGGCCGTCCCTCCGAGGTATGAATTTCGCAGACTGTCCAGGGCTCACATCATTCATTCCTTGTGTCTTCAATAGAACAAGGTCACCTACCTTGTAATCAGGAGGTGCGCGTCTGCCTTCGTCAGCGTACTTCTTCTGCACAGCCTGGTTACGTTCTTGGACATCTCTGGCGTCGAGAAGCACCGTCGCCAACTTACGCAAGTGAGGTGTGATGTTATGCACGAAGTTGTCGCTCTCAACGATGGTCTTCATATCCCCTATGACATCCGATGGCGCGCGCATCTCCCTCCCAAAGGTAAGGAAAGCGGGTGAGAATCCAGTACTAGCTGTAATAGCGGAATTCATCGCGAACCTTATGGCAGCAAGGTGAGTATCCCAAGACGCGTGATCCTTTCCAACAAGAATGGCTAACTGAGGCTTTAGGTCACGGTTTTTTCGTTCTACGGGGTTCGCTTCTGGGTGATACAGCGGTGTCAAGGACTGTTTGATACCCATCACGTGACAAACCTGCTGCATCACTTCGGCAACGAATTGAACCCCATTGTCGCTGATCATCCTACGTGGAACTCCAAACCTCATGAAGACTTCAGCTATTAAAGTCTCAGCGCACTCTACGCTGGTGGCGTTCTCTAACGCGAACAGCTCAACCCAATGGGAACAAGTATCCTCGAGAATTAAAATCCAACGGTTACCTTTCGAAGTTTTGGGTAGAGGTCCGAATAAATCGACGGAAACAACTTCAAAACGTCGGTTCGTTGCAGGAGTTTGGAGTAGCCCTGTAGGTTTCCTATTGTCGATCTTGTATCGTTGGCAAGCAGTACAGCGTTTGATGTAGTCGGTGACGAATGATTTCATCCCTGGCCAGAAGTATCTGGCTCTGATGCGCTGCAGGGTACGTTCGGCACCGAAGTGACCCGCCGTAGGGGCGTCGTGAAAATCTACGAGCACGGCCTCTCTCTCGTGTTTAGGTACCACGAGGCAGGCTGAATCTGCATCTTCAGAGTCAGGTACACATCTGTACAGGACACCATCAGATAATAGGTAACCTCTCTCTGACCAACCCCTCCCCCTGAAGGGATCGTCGGTCGCCTCCAGATCTTCAACGATATTCTTCAGGTCAGGGTCCTTTAGTTGGTTAGTGCGCACTTCTTCAGGCATCCTGTGTGGCACATCTACAGAGACTAAGCATACCTCGCAACCACCTGGGTTTTCTTCGCAACAGGCTGGGCGGCTTAGTGCGTCAGCGATCACATTCACTTTTCCAGGAGTGTACTGGATCTGTAAATTATAAGCCTGGAGGGTCAATGCCCACCTGGCAAGACGACCGCTGGGAGATTTTAGGCTCATCAACCAACGCAACGGCTGATGGTCTGACTTAACTACTACTTCTGACCCTTCAATGTAGCCTCTGAATTTCGTCACCGCCCAAACGACGGCAAGAGCCTCTCGTTCGGTGGTGGTATAATTGCGCTCAGCCGGTTCTAGGAGACGGCTGGCGTACTCTATAGGTCTCTCCTCAGGACCCTCCCCCTGCATCAAAACAGCACCAAGACAGTAGCCACTGCTATCTGTCCGGAGAGAGAAAGGCTTAGATTCGTCAGCTTGGCGAAGAATAGGAGCAGTAACTAGAAGCTCTTTGATGCGCTCAAAAGCAGATTGCTGTTCTTCTTGCCACTTCCAAGAGCTGTTCTTCTTAAGAAGGTCAGTTAAGGCCTTAGCTATTGCAGCATAATTCGGCACGAAACGACGGAACCAGCTGGATGTTGCCAAAAAGCCCTTAAGCTGCCTTTCATTCTTTGGAGCAGGCATGTCAGCAATGGCCGAGGTCTTCTCTGGGTCCACCTGCAGACCCCCAGGAACGATGATGTGGCCAAGAAATTTTACTGAGTCACGGGCGAAGCAGCTCTTTTTGCGGTTGACTCGAAGGCTAAACATCTCGAGTCTGTTGAAAACTGCTTCGAGGTCCTCCATGTGACTCTCAAAAGTCTGCGATAAAATTATTAAGTCATCCAAATACCCTAGAATGGTCACAGGCCTGCTTCTTTGAGGGTTGGAGCTCGGTTCTCGATCGGGTACATTCAAGTTCGATTTGAAACGATCGATTAATCGTTGAAATGTGGCACCTGAGTTACGGAGGCCCATCGGCATTCGTTTGAACCTATAGGTGCCGGAGGGTGTCACGAAGGCGGTTTTGTCACGGTCCTCTTCTGAAACACATACTTGGAAATAACCAGAGTGAAGGTCGAGCGTGGTCATGTAGCTGGTCGTCTTCGCCGCGTGGAGCACGTCTTCTATGCGCGGGAGCGGGTACCGATCCGGCTCTGTCACCGCGTTGAGTTTCCGGTAGTCCACGCACAGACGGACGCCACCGTCCTTCTTGGCGACTAGGACGACATTAGCGGCCCAAGGTGACTCACACTCTTCTATAACATCGGCTTGTAGCAGCTTCTCAAGCTCGCCTTCTAACAACTGTTTCTTACCCTGCGACAATCTATAAGGGGGTGAAGCGGTCGGTTCCTGCTTCTCGTCAACCCGAATGCGATGAGTAGCATAAGTCGTAGGGGGACCTTCAGTGGCGAAGCGCTCAGTCTTGCTGGTGATGAGCTGGTTGAGCTGCATTCTCTGGGCCGGCGACAGCTTCGTTCCTTCATTCTCTCTCAGCACCAGGCTGGTCGTATTGACCTGCATCAGCTCTGCGTCGCTGGTGGATTCGAGGCTGTACGAATGCACAAAGGTAAACTTTTGTGCAGGAGAGTCACAAAAGTACCAACAGTTATGTTGGAGGTCCATCAATATACCTGCTCTAGCGATGAAGTCTTGGCCTAGAAGCGTCCTATTATTAGCTTTTGGTATCACTAGGAAAGTGGTGGGGATAACACGTCCTTGGACTGTGACGTTCGTGCTACACAATAACAATTCACGTACCTGGTGCGTGCCATCCGCGAGACTAATATTGCGGCGCGTTTTCGTGAAAGTGTTGCCACTGTCCAATAGGACTTTGTATAATCCAGGGCTAGCAAGACTCTCGGTAGCGCCTGTATCTAGCACTGCGACACCTACCAAAGATGCAACCTCTATCTTTATGGTGGGGTGCGTCAGGTCGGATTCGTGGGTAACAGCACTTTGGAAACTCACCTTGTCGGCGGATGCGGGGGGTGTACCTTTACACGTCGGACACTTCGATCGTATAACACCTTGTCGGCCGCAACCGTAACACGACAACGATGCGTTATCAATATCAACCACCTGCTCATTAGATTTTACTTTATTTTTACACTCATCTACTGAATGACCAAACCGTTTACAGAAAGCGCAGCGTGGTCTAACACGTTTCGAATTTGCATTAGTACCTAATATATTCGAACTAGAGTCGGACGTCGCATGCGAAGGGTTATTGTTTACATTTCGAGACTTATTACAAATCGATCTGTTATCGTTGTAATTGTTATTCGCGTTACTATTACGAGATGAATTTAGTGATTTAGATTGACTTACTTCGTTAAGCGTCTCCTCCACGTACCTTGCTCGCTCGAGTAGACAGTCGACGCTACTTACACTATCGCGTGACACTCTTTTTCGGATTTTATGATTTAAAAGGCCGTATACAATGTCAACTTGCATTATTTCGGGTACACTATACGGTATACGCGATATGTTAGCGCGCACTCGCGAAATAAATAAATCAACACTATCACTATCACTTTGTTCTTGCGCGAAGATATCTCGAAGAATCCGGTGGGCGGGGCGCGGGGCGCCGTACATAAAACGCAGTCGGCGTATCGCTTCTTCCCAGGTCTCCACGGTAGATTTGATTCCTTGCCACCACACGGCAGCGTCTCCCGTCAGCAGCATGGGTAAACCTCGAAGAGCGTGTTCGTCGGACACACTTGCGCACTCTTTGTATACGAGCACGCTCTCGACGAACGCTTCTAGGGCTTCGGCACCGCGTGCGGCCCCGTCGAAACGGGCCGTGCATCGCGTGAAGTTGCTATGCGGGTTCGGCGCTCCGGTGTGTGCAACGGTAGGATGAGTCGGTCCCATTGATTCGCCGATCGGTGACGTTATCGGCGTCGGCGTCACGACGCTTCGCATGACGTTAGACAACAATCGCGTGAGTTGTTCCTCGGACATAGATATCATGTTACCACGTTCCACGGTAGGTGTAGGTATCGCCGTGGTGTTCGCATTGGCGCGATTCGCCACCGTGTGGTTCTCCTCGTCGCTGCTGGAAACATCGTGGTTGTCGTTGTCTTTGGACGCGTGCCGGCGTGTTTTTGGCGGCATCTTCTCGTCGAAAACTCTCGGCACCGAACCAAAACGATACGAAACGATGAGGCAGTCCAGTTACTACTTGTGAACACAGTCGCGTGGATTTCGTTCGCACTCGCGTCGGTTTTGTAGGTACCTACTAGCCGTACGGAGCACGTGCCACGAGTTGGGCGCAATTTGTAATGGTGGTGGCTTACGGCAGGCGATTATTTAATGAAGGAAACACTCTGAATCTGGCGACACAAGTATAATACTCAGTAGGTAATACATATAATTAAGCACGTTACACAATATAATGTTATTGTACAGTTCTGGTAGGTATGTTGTACGTGCGGCGCGGCACCTGTTACCATGCGCGCGCGTGAGGGCCGACTCGCCGTAGCCGAGCGGGCTGCGCGGGGTCGCGGGGGCGAGACGCTTAACATTGTACCGGCGGCGTACGCGCGCTGTAACTTTGTTGCGGGGCGCGCTTATGCAAATGCTACATATATCATTTTTTTTCTAAACTGAATAGTACCATGTACCTAAACTTCCATCGAAAATTGGTTTCAACGAGATCTAGTACTTAAGTAGGTTTTTTTTAATACGTCATAAATCGTAAACCGCAACTTTGCTTATAATATATAGGTATTATTATAAGCAAAAGTTGAGAGTTCCGTACAAACCTGTACTTACAGGTTTGTACGGAACTCGCCGGTTTTTTGCGTTTTGTTGCTGCTTTACCATCATTACACTCTCGCGGTTTCGCCTCGCACTCACACTCACGATCGCTAGATGATGGAGAAATGTATTTTATTGTTAAAATATATTTTGAAGCCTCAAGTATTTGAAATACTAATTACAAAATACCTCGGCGTTAGGTATTTGAAATACGAATTACAAATTACATTATAAAGAAGTAATTGAAATACCAATACCAAATACGTATTTGTATTTCAGTTACGTATTTTAATTACAAGTAATTCAAGTACTGCCCAACCCTGCTAAGGAACCACCACACCTTGAAATTAAAAGAATAGGTCTGTACTGCATCATAAATCTACAACCAAGTTTGCCCGATCAATACAAAAATCACTCCAGTTTTTTTATCATACGCCACGACCACAACCCAAAATGCTGGGAATAGCATGGGCCTATGGTATGCTTTTGTGATCATCCCCCCACTGCTGTGCCTGCCAGTATAATTTTATACTTTTAACTTTTAGGTGGAATCAAAGATCACGAGTTGTCAATTTAAGTCCGATATTTCCGAGAATTTTAGAAAACACTGTGACTGAGGACTGTCTTATTCCAGTCGAATATGTTGACCCCTGTTTGTTTAATGATTTAGTTGCAAACATTGACAAAGAGAACGATGTTCCCATCAAGTTCTTAGATATCTCAATTAGAAATATAACATCTAAACATCATCATTCTTTTACATTAGAAAAACTCCTTTGCCTGAAAGTTGTAGAAAATTATAATGAATTTAATCATATTCAGAGACTGTTAAAAGACTTGGTTAAAGACATTAGAGTCAACAGAGAAACCAAAGATAATCTTAAAAAAGATCTCATGAAAGTTAGCCCTAGTAAGAAAGATGATGTAAGATTTGACAAAACTGTAAGAAAATACACAGAAAAATTAATCAAGCTCAAAGAAAAATACAAAGAAATACTAAAAACCAAAAAAGAGATTACTCATAAAATAGTATCACTCTGGTCAGATATAGAAATGATCAGAGATAAACGTGAATGTATTGAAACACCGTATACATTAGAGGTAAAGAAAAGAGTTTTAAATCAAGCCGAATACGAAAAAGAATGGAATGATACATTTAACACTGAATACACAGACATGCTCGACCAAATTGAATTTGAATACGTAACTAGCTACTTAGAATATAAAGAAGCTAAGAATGAACAAAAAGGAAATACAGATTATAAACTAACAAAGCCCAAATTGCACCTAGACGAAGATAAAATAAAGAGCAAAGTGGAAGCGTTAGTTCACGCTAGTATTAATCAAGTACAAATAGAAATGGATTTGAAAAAAGATGAAAGCATTTTAACAGACTTTATGCAGATAGGTCAGCGCTTCCTGAAAAATAATTATAATTTTTTGATCTATGTCGATGATGTATTTGTATGCGAGTCTGAAAAATATTCTAGCAATGATATGTTTAGTGCAGAGTTTACTGAGAGTTTCTCCGTACAAATTCTACCAAAGAATATAAGTATTAGAATAGTATTACTAGAAAATGAGGCTAAAGTCTCAGATTTTAAAATAAACTTACTAGAGGTAAGAAAAACAAATGCAAATGCTGATTTTGTAGCAGAAGATCTCATTTATGACGAGACGGTTGAACCCAACTCCAAATACGTAGGCAGTGGTGTAAGTATTAAAGAAATAGCTCAAGCAAACAAAGTAAGACTTAAGAGCAGTAATCTGTTCAAAGAAAAGCTATTCACCAGATACGAGATTTACATTAAAGTGGGTTGGAATGATAAGTTAGAACAAAATCAATCTGAAGCTATAAAATCTTCTGTAGAAACTGGTCAGCAAATAAAAAGATTGTTACACGGCATTGATAAGCCGAATTTAGACGTGTTAATAGATGTAGTTAGTAAGATATATGAAAAAGAAGTAACAGACGAAGATATGGTGGAGACGTTACAAAAGTTAAGTAAAATGGAAGTTCTCGATGATGACAGCTTTCCGCTGGACCGGAATAACCCTGACATTACAAGGTTGAATTTGCTTCACTTGAGGAATATCGGGGGATTTACTAACATAGACAAGAAACTGATTCCTCTCCACGCAAGTCAGATAACGACAGAACAGTTGAACTGTCTTCAAAAGACAAATGAAAAAGAATTCGATATGGATTATCTGAATGATAGAGAAATGGAAATGGATCCAATCGAGTTGCAACGCTTTATTGGGGCCAAATACGTTCAAAAGTTAAATAAGAATATGTTGAGGAATCTGAATGAGTACCTGCTGCAGAAGACTCATAAAGACGTCGTTAAGGAATTTAATTTGAGTCTAAGGTTCGTAATTAATTTGTTTCTTTGTTTTGAAGCTTCAGGAATAAATTGAGAACTGAAATTAATTAACTTTTTTAGTACGTGACTTGATCGTTTTTATTGAGTTTGAAACTTCTATAAATATTCTATTCTCTACAATATTGTATTGCTTCGAATCTGAAATCTAGCTAAGCTGCTTATTTAGCTCCAACTATTAATTCTTGATTACAGAAGCCTATTTTCGAATCAGTCTAACGTAGGGGCCCTAGCGTCGGCATCCAACTGCACAAAACAGCAATTCTTGAAAGAGTCCCTGTGCCAAGACCAGGAGATTCACGTGACTGTACTGAGAGCATTCAATCTGCGCGACCGGACTTCTGCCGTGCTTGACGAAGCGTCTGAAGATGATGAGAAGATTGCAGGTAAGAACATCGAATACAGTAAAGTACCACACTGCAACTAAATATAATTTTAAGCAAGCCTATGTTGCTGCGGCTCTAAAATAGTTTTTATGCGAACGATGACGATATTGAACAGTGTGCAAACTGATGACGTGTGACTTGAAGGTCTGCGTTTTGATCAATAATACAAATAATTGTTACAGGATTCAAAGTGCGTCCACTTAGGCCATTCGTCCAGGTGAACTACAGAGGTGCATCTGCTCAAACAGTCACTGCTATCGGCTGCCATCCTTCGTGGAGCCATACGCTCAAAATTAACACCAAGTCAGTAAACCTGGTAACATAAACAGAGTGGTAAAACTACTAGGCAGATAAGCTCTGTCAAATTTTACAATGCCTTATGTGACAATTTGTATTTGTGTAAAATCATACCATTTAGCGTTGACTATTATCTGCCTAGGTCAGTAGCTTTATCTCTGGGTCTTTAGAGAGACCTTCCTAATTCAATTCTTCACCTACAGACTGGAACCACTCTCGTCTATCCACATCAACATCTTCGATGAGTACAAGGCGAACATAGTGGAAGGATTCTCCGAAGAGGATCATTCTAACAAGACAGTTCACTATCGTTACTACAACAAGTGGTTGGGGACCTTGGAGGTTCCGCTGTATGCGGTACTGACTTTGGGCACTGTGAGTTTTAGCGACAATTTATAGATTTCAGATTTATAGAAGCAGAAAGTATCTACATTAGAGAATTCTGCTATGGATAAGTAAAAACGACACGAATCTTACTTTTGGCAGCACTCGAAGCCTAAAGAACTATTCGAACTATTCCAAGTATCAAGCTACCACCATCAAATGTATAAGTCTGTCGCCATAACAACAATGTTAACAGCATTGTTGTGTTCCGGCAGTTAGAGGTATGATAGCCAGTTCCTCTGCGTAAGAGGATTCCGGGTGAAACTCGCTTCCATCTTCGGCCTAATCATCACTTTCCATCAGGTGAGATTTGGGCCAAGAGTTTCCCCGTCTTGAATAAAAAAAAATAAAAAAAAAACACGCGATCCGCAATGCAGAAGCTAACATTTTAGTCACTGAACCTATCGTGCCGAGTGTTTTTCTTATATGGTGTTGCTTGAATTGTAAGAATACCCTTTTGGGAAAACAATTTGTAAGACGTTCTAAAAATAGCCGTCGTCTCACGAGAACTTTTAAAACGCAATTTTAAACTCTGGAATGACACAGAGAAACCAACCAAAAGTGAATCTTCCGTTGCTTAATTTAGACCTCAGAGTACCTATGTACATTCCCACGGTTTCAAAGAGGTGTGTCCATTCAACAAAGTTAAGTGAGAGTGACACATAATTGAGTGTCGCGAGGAAGCAACGTGATTCACGCTCCATCCACTGCAATTGAGAGTAACGTCCTGGCAACGGACATCATTCGATGACGCCAGCGATGGGCGTGGCGCACTGACGTAGAGCTCACTGCGAGAATATTTAGCACGTCTGAGCAATATCAGCGCTTTCGATTAGCATCGCGAATTACACAGTCAATACATCCATGTGATCTTTTAATCCATTTCTGTCGATTCTAGTAGCGTGACCGTTTTGAAATAGTCGGGATGTGCTAATTAGCACTTGCCTTAGCTTAGCAATCACTTGGATTTTTTGACGACGCTGTTTCATCATCATTATAAAAATTGTTTCGTCGCCAAATCACGACCCTTGATTAATGACCTAGTATGAACTTAAGTCATGACTGTGATTTACATTGAATTAATTTGATACTTCCATTATTAGTAGATGCTAACATTCAGTCGAAAGCTCTACCTAACAGCCAGATTAAACCACGAGCAAGTAGCCAAATTATAAGAAATATTGACCAAACTGTTATTGACCCAACTATCACGCTTTCAGCTTCGAGGCACATTCAAGATCACGACCCCACCACTCTTGTTTGGATACGAAACCACCCAAACGAAGGAGTCAACATCGCTAATCCCAGAAATAACCCAACTCTTGAAGAAAGACACCGCCTTCATAACATTAGATATAACGAGCAGCCTCTCGCATTTGGGAGGATTACACGCTTACAGCCAGCCGTTACCAAGCTCAATAGAAGACGATTATTTGATCAAACATTTGAACAATTTCGTAACAGAATACACAAATGAATTTCCGATGAGGAATATTTCGTTGAATTTTATAGATAGCGCGGGTAAGAACAAATGCGTGACGCAGTTCTTACAGCCGATTCCTCTGCCGGAGAGGGACTTCATTCCGAAGAATCCGAGGGGAGATTCTGCAATTTCCAAGTCTTCTGGATTTTCCAGGAGCTCATCTTCCAGTGGAAGACGTAGGGAGTTGGATGTAGACGGAGTGAGTCAGGAGGAGAGGGAGTCGATCTACAGCGCGAGGGAAGGTGACAGTCTGGCCCGGATGATGAACGCGTGCATGCGTTACGTGTCGCTGATTCCTAGCTATGAAGTAACTGAATCTCATGCTGTAACACTATTGGGACTTGTTAGTATTGCCAACAAACTTCTTACCGGACCATCTGAACTTTTTTAATAATAATTTGATGTATTCCACAGGAATTGCTCAAAGTTCTCCACGGATCGCCTCTGGACCATACGATCCTCTTAGCCAGCTATTTCATCTACCTGGGCATCAAATGCTGGGTAGCCATCGGTCTCGGCCTCCCCCGAGGTCACAGCAGCTTCGTTCTCATAAAATACGACCTGACAACTCGCAGGATAGTCCTGGAGAATGACCAGCTGTTCAGGAGTCGAGGGATTCTGAACAGAAGTGACGGGTATACTTGGTATGTATGTGACGCGAGTAGCGGGGAGAGGTATGAGCTCCGAGACGTGGGGTGTCCTTTGAAGACTGTAGACTACGTATTTGATAATGAAAATGTAAGTAGACCTTAACGAGAATGGATGCAATAAAGAGGTTTTTGCTCTGACTAGAAAGAAGTGTATGTTTTCAGATTTGGGTAAACGTGCAAGCGTCTCAAGATTGCGAGAGTATGGCTTTCGATTTTACCAGATCTTCAGATTGGCAAGCTGTAAGTATGCCATTGGTATTTTTGAACCGCGACAACCTGGTAGCTTAGCATTTAAAGTAAACCATGTTTTTATGAAGAGACTGAAGTTGGTATGGCTTTTCATAACTGTGCAGCAGTGGACGAGAAAATATATGACCATGCAACTCTGATGACAGCAGAAAATCCACCTTAAACATCGATCATAAGATTCAATGTTTCTACAGGGATTCGACAAAACCGTATTCGTGATGAAGCAGCCAGTAGTAACAGATAACGCGCTCTACTCCCCCCCTCCAAACGTGGAAGGACTCAGGGTCGCGCTGGAGAATAAGATAAAGAGCAAGGTTCAGAAGTGGCGCTCTCACATGAAGACTATATGGAACAGGTAAAGTGGAGAGGGTACTAACCAGCTTGGTGGCAACCATCGTCTGCCCATCCTTTTCCACCGCATGTATCTTTTCTCAAGGGCTCTTGGGGATTTCAGACTCTCTTCTGTTCGGTTTTTCTAGGTTATTTTTTTATAACATTGCTGCAAAGTTGAGACGTTCTAGGATCGTCGCTACCTGTAATGAGATGAACTGAAATGACGCGATTGTTATTGTCTGGACTGATACGCTATGTAGCTTATGAGTAACGGAGCACGGTACGCTAGGCGAGCCAAGCCCCGCGAGGCACAAATCGACAGCCTCGAACGAGCGATGGTGCCATGTCCACTGAGTTTCGCCGCGCGATTTCGGTGTCCACTTGTGCTTCTTCGCCTAACGAAGACGTAACCTTAGCAAGGTACACGGCTTCTTAACCCTGATAAAATTCAAGCCATGGACTTGCAGCTAAACTATAATGTGATTAATGATTCATGCCCGGTTCCTGAGGATATTATCTCGTCATCGTCTTGTATCGTCTATCTGTTAGTTAACGCTATTTGACATAACGCCATTGGTTTGTTAGTGGTTAACGGACAGATAACGGACCGATAGAGTACCTCAGAAACTGGGCATAACTAGATGTTTCATATTGTCAGGTATTGCAGTACGCTGTTACGCGATATGTTGCTACAGTGGGAGTACTGGGTGTTCCATTCAACAGGACCCAAGCCAAGTTTCAGTCAGAAACTGAAACATTTGATGGTCACATTCAAGGTGTGTTTTAAAAGATTAGAAAAATAAGTCCTCGAAAAAAATCGACTTTAATTATAGTTTTCTTTTCCCTTTTCTAGATTTATGGCTTTCCTCTAAACATGTCTTATGTGAACACAAAGTCCGTGATCTCCGCCGTCAAGTCCACCGGGCTGCACCTGTGCGACGACCCTAACGCGGAGTTCGCGCTGGGTGTGGAGGTGTGCGCCTACCCTAACAACGTGATCAGTGTCTGGGTGTTCCTGGCTAGCATCGCCAGGATGTGATGTGTGTGTGTGTGTTTGTGGGCACGTGCTCTACTATGCCAACAGTTTGTATCACGCAGTATTTGTGTCAATATGCGATGACGTATTTTGGCTTCCGACTATTTGAATAGGATTACAAAATACGTCAAACAGTTTTTGCTGTAGTCTAAAAGCAGAGCATTCTGCCCCGCTACGCTTCGCAAGGTAAATATTTGGGTAACCACCGTCCACCAAATAAAAACTTTACAGAAGAGCAATATAAAATGTTTATTTTAAAACTCATTTCATCAGGACTAATAAAAACGCAGATTAATTTAAATAAAAAATAGAGCTTGTATGTCTTTTCGTTTTAATGCTAACAAAATAAAATTAACATTTATTCCATCGTAGTATAAAAATATACGTAAAAATAGAAAAAAGGAGATGTTATACGTGTGGCGTCTGCGTCGTTGTGAGCCCAACGCTCTGGGGCGCGCGTGCGCTCGATTCAGTTCCGGGCTGACTTAACCTAGGGGCGGCGGCGGGCTTAGCTGCCGTCGTCCGGCTTGTTCTGTCGCGAGCGGCGCAGCTGCTGCAGGTAGTGTCGCTGGATGGGCTTGTGCAGAGCCAGCTGCGCCAGCGCGTCGTCGATGCTGAACCACTGCCGCTTGCGCCCCATCAGCCGCGAGTCCTCCCACTCCGCCAGCTCCTGCGTCACCGTCATCACGTACACTTCTGTTCGGTGTTTGTGCTCTCGGTTCTGGAATAGAGCAAAGGACACACGTTAGTCATGTTGAATCCTGTATCACAACAACGATCATTTGGGCTTCGAAAACGATTTACAAAGAGGTCAGAGACCCGACACAACTTTAGCAATCTTGACAACACATTGAATCTAAACGAGGCATTCATGCGCCCATTATGTGTTAGGTTCAAAGAGTTCATAAAGATAACCGACTTTTACGGTCGATTTTAGTGTACAAAGTGTTGACCACGACCGCAGAACATGATACCCCACACGACCTGGCAGCCCGGCGGCCCTGGCAATATTTGACATAGCCCAAGTAATATAACTCTACACAAGTATACACAGGTAGCTTTGCACAGCGATTGTCGGGGATCAAATGACGTCACCGCTCTGTTTATTTTTTACCGCAGTAATGAAACCTGTTTGGAACCTAACACTACAAAAACAGAAGCACTGCAAGAGTAGTTGGTCTCGAATAAAATCTAGTTTGTAAACAATAGATGACGTAAATACCAATCAAGAGAACTTGATTAATTTTACGACAAAGTAATTGCTTACGTAATTAGCGACATTAGTTAACGTTGGATAAGTAAGTCAGGAGTTCACTACGATGAGCTAAATCTTAAGCTTTATTATGTAAACAATATGTGTTTAATGCGACTGGTATGAAGGAATGTTTTTCTTATTGTCGGGCGCGAATTGCATGCTCGATCGATTACAGTAAATAGGTTATCGTTAGATTGGTCCTCTAACCTGTAATACCGGTTGTTAGCCGCTGGCCCTCACACCTGTTGTCTGAATTACCTGTTGCCTGCGCTGCGTCGGAATTTATTTTAACGGTAGATAAAAATGTAAACAAAATTAAGCCTTCAGAAGATTTTCGTCAGGTGTTGTGGATGCTTACAGATCGAAAATATTCCTCCGACAATCGAAGGTGAATTAACGGTCGAACGTTACAATGTTATAAACAAGTCTTATCTGCGGGAAATTTATGCGGTGTTAGTCAAGGGATAACATTCGGAAAGCTCCACCTTTGTCGCGCACATTGTCTTTGGTACGTTCAATATGTTAATGAATGCTTATCTATAATTGGAACATTAATTTAATGTGCATGTCATTTCCGCAACGATTCAAAGAAAAACAAACTGCTAACTGTGCTTTTGCCAGTATTGCTAATGGAACAGATTTTGAAACAATGAGGATATTATGCTTTCGGGACTTTTTGTCCTCGCATGCATTCATATACGATGTAGCTACAAAAACAATATAAAACGCAATAAGTTGTTGAATTGAAATTTCCTGCAATGATTAGCCGCCTGTGTGGTTTCCCGGACATGAAATAACAGGTGTACATTCCTGGAGGATGGGCAGTAGCGACATACGCGTACTATCAGCTGTATGCACGGACGCAGTATATACGCAGCTATAAAGGGATCAATGATCCCCCAATCAGCTATCGGGGGATCATTGACCCCTTTAGCATTATTCCTTCACGAATTGTAAAGGGATTTGAAGAAGATGGCAATCCATAGACAGTTTTCTAACATTTTCATCTTGCTGAGAGAAATTTGAAAAACACCTGAAGTTTTTTAGTATCTAGGTGTTTGTTTCTTATACTTTGGCTTTAGCGAGTCAGATATCCTTGAAATACATTCAGTGGATTTAGAGAGGGAACTTAAAATAAATGCGGACCGATTATGACAAATTCTAGGCCAAAAATATACTTGATAGTAAAGTACATTTTATCGTTTTGTTTAGAATAAGTCATTCGCTTCCGTGGCTGCTTAATTTATGTTAAGTATGGCATAACTTTCAAACTTTTACTAGACGACCTTGGAATTTTGTTTGATTTATCAGGAACTGTCTGTCCTATAATTCAGTCGAAAAGGAATTTTGCGCATTCCGACGATTCGTCGGAATATTATTACTTAAAGCTTTTTAAAGCTCGCCAATCTAAATACTAATATAACAAAGCTGAAGTTTGTTTGAAAGCGCTATCTAATTTCTGGAACAACCAGTCTGATTTGGAAAATTCTTGTAAATGATAGCCACATTCATGAGGAAGGCCAACAGCTATTTCCTATAAATTCGCCATGATAAAGCCATAACATTTCCTTATAAAACGGCGGGATCGCATCACCGCAACGTTAGCTACATTGTCAGTAAAACTAATTCAGATAGGGTAAACAATAGCTTGTTTACTTTCTGTATGATGAAGCGTTGTTATTTTGTGCTGTTTAAATTATAACGCGTGTTACATTGTAATATTGTGCTAATGATTCTTTACTGGTTGAGCAGGGTGGTGGCTTCTATGGTGTTACTTTGCTTAGAACACGGGAAGACAGTTCAAAATTGAGACATTCCAAAGTAAAAATGTACTACTGACATTGGCCCTACAGCTATCTAGGTCAAAGGATATCTATTTTATTTATAACTGGCCATATTGCACCACTATTTGTCTCTACATCACGCAAAGGTTGACTGGTAGAGAATGCCTATAATATTATAATATAATATCCTTGGACATTTCACACAACGCCATATAGTCCCATGCTAAGCAACCCAATGCTTGTGTTATGGTAACGAGATGGCTAATAAACTACTTATATACATTTTTTTTTTGTAAATACATACATATTATAGATAGAAAAACACCCAGACTCGGAACAAATACATGTAGGTCGTACAAATATTTGTTCCGTGCGGGAATCGAACCCGCGACATGCTGCGCAGCAGTCAATCGCTCAACCACTGCGCCAACCGTGTCGTCAAAACTGTGACATTCAAGTCCGCCTATGTACTTTTGTACTTAGTGTTGAATGAATAAATAAATACAGGAATGACAAAAATTGAGATGCGAGCTTACAGGTCTAGACGAAAGTTTTTGCGTGCCACCGGCTTATAGCAAACACCGTAAGATTGTGATAAATCTTTATTAGATTGTCTTCCAGCCTAATTCAATAGTTTTTTTTTTATTTGAGATAGGTTTGCTTTTGACTTTCGTCTTGGAAAGAAAATAGAAAAGATTAGACGGAATAGAAAGAGTTTACGACCCCACGCGATTTACGCGATCTTACGGTGCGTTTGCAATAACTCGATGGCATATCCATTAATTCTTAACTCTTACGTGGTAAGTAAGTAAAAATTATGTTGTTTACTGTGACTTTAATGTCGTTTCAATAGTTCAAAAAGGCAATAACCATAATTTCGTCATTGAGTGTGTATTCATTTATGAACTGAAGCACGATTCGTCTACTGAAACATATTTCGCCAATATTGAGCACGTAAGGACATCACATAAAGGACAACTCCTATTTGTCTTAGCGTGATTATATATAGCCTATAACCTTCCTCGATAAATGGGCTATCTAACACTGAAAGAATTTTTCAAATCGGACCAGTAGTTCCTGAGATTAGCGCGTTCAACCAAACAAACAAACAAACTCTTCTGCTTTATAATATTACTAGCTGACCCGTGCAACGTCGTCTGCGTAGCATTTTTCATTACTGCTCCGCTCCTATTGGTCTTAGCGTGATGATATATAGCTTATATCCTTCCTCGATAAATGGGCTATCTAACACTGAAAGAATTTTTCAAATCGGACCAGAAGTTCCTGAGATTAGCGCGTTCAACCAAACAAACAAACAAACAAACTCTTCTGCTTTATAATATTATAGTATAGATAGTATAGATTAGAGTGATGTATTGTCCAGATGTTGCGTTATTATTTTTCTCATGCGATCACAATCAAGGAATAGTTCGAAGTGGTTCAGAAATGAAAATAATACCTGAAAAAACGGTGGGGGGAGGGGGCGGGGCTAGGGGCTTTGTGGTAGAGAGAGGCTGAATTAAAAACCGGCCAAGTGCAAGTCGGACTCTTACACGAAGGGTTCCGTACATAATTTTCGTTATTTGTTGTTATAGCGGCAATAGAAATACACATTCTTGTGAAAATTTCAACTATCTGCCTAGTACGGTTCTTGAGAGATAGACAGATGGACGGAAAGACGAACGGACACCGGACGGACAGCGGAGGCTTAGTAATAGGTGGCCGATTTATATCTAGCGCCACCTCGTACCACTACGCTCTAACGGTACGCATTCAAGTCGTCTGGAGTTCTGGACACCTTTTTTTGGACAGGCCTCGGCGGTGCCGGCCGTCATCGAGCACCCAATGCGTAGAGACTTTGCCCAAACGGTCACGTTGCATTCGACTTACGTAATCCACGTAATTCTATGAGCCTGGCAGTCTTCTCACCCGCGTCCATTATTCTCGTTTTGGATAGCAGCGTGGGGTGTTACGACTCTGTCCAGTCTTCTTACGCCCAGAATGCTACGTTCAATCGCTCTTTGGCAAACTGCAAGGCCGAAATTTTGCGACTCGGTGAGCGACCAAGTCTGAGCATACTTTAGGATGAGTACAATACATCATCCTTCATTAGCGTCTTTAAGGGCCAGTAGCCTTTCCAGGCGTTTTCGTTGCGGCGATCGATTTCCTTTTCTTGCCTGTTTTTGAAAGAAACTAACTGGCCCAAGTAGACGTACTCATCGAAATTATGTTTTTCTTGCTCGTCTAACTCGCTTTGTGCCTTGGGCTGAGCCTTACGCTTTGTGCAGTTGGTCATTAGCTGGGGTTCAGTCGTTTAGACCGATTCATCGCAAGCCCCACCTTGAAGCTAGCTGTGCTCAACTCTTGGAGCATGGTCTGGATTTCTAGAGCCGTGGGTGCGAAAAGGACGATTTCGTCGGCACATCGGAGATTTCTCAGCCTACTTTTGCAGAAGTCAATAATTTTGGTCTTCCATGAGGCTGCCATTGTTGTAAATATCTCCTCAAGTGAGCTCGTAAATATTTTGGGAGAGTCAATCGCCCTGTTTAACACCCTTTTAAATTTTGGATGAAGGTACAGCAGAATTTAGTTTTAAGTTAGTAGTGGTATTTCGGTAGGTAAATATTTATTAACCTAACCTATTTATTTATCATACAATTTAATTTAAAATTTTACTAACCCATAGATATAATAGTTTTTTTTTATAATTCTGTGTAATAACCTAAACTGTTTATATATTATACTAGCTGACCCGTGCCCACTTCGTTGGGCGGTAAACATTTTAACTTGTGATGAAATTATGAGTGTGGTTCGGTTAGTACTGACTGCTATGATTTATTTCCTGACGGCCAAAAGGAGGGTTTTGTTTTTATTGCATAATAATATGTATGTAGCTAGGCTAGCGAGCCGCTGCGAGCGCTCAGCGTTAGACTCCCTGTCCCTTGTTGCAGAGACATGCTGCTTTAAATCACTGAGACGCTGTGCACGTTCAGCGCTAGATTCCCGAGCACGGACCTGCGGTGTTCTCCAGCTTTGGTTAGCAAGCCGCTGTGAACACTCGGAGCTAGATTTCCCAGCGCGTGCTTGCGAAATATTTTCTCTATTCCTCGAGAGGCTCTGCCGTACGGCGTACTCGAGCTGCTCTTGTCTCATGTCTGGGATGTCTGACGGAAAAGTTGTGATATCCTTTTAGGCATGATAAACAATCGCTGAAACTGTCCGATATCCCAAAAACAGAAATATCACAGCTTCGAACTCGAAGAATGAGAACGAAGTAATATTGTAATTTTGTTTTGAGAAACCGAGCAACCAAAACAATTTTAAAGACCAACAACATTCAACCAACTACGTACAACTCACCTACCAAACGACAAAAGTTAAATAATAACTGGAGAGGGTCATTAATCCGCGGAAAATCTTAAATGGATAAAACGTCCGTACAAAGCATGTTCTAATGCGGTTCGTGAATGGACGGCGCGGGCGGCGTTTTGCGATTTAGTAATTTTATATTATCTTCGAAACTATTCAACCAATTGACATACTGTTTTGGGCAAATCCTATCTCTATGATGTTCTTGTGATCATAATAACATTTTTTTCGATAAGGTTTAATATTTTGTTGTTTAAAAAATCGTCCAAAGATAACTACGTCGAAAAATACTTTTTTTAACACATAAAAGCTACTATATCTGCTAAAATATAAAAGATAGAAATATGGTGCCGCGGACTTTTTTGTAGAACTATTATAGGCGGACCAGGTTGCCATACATTGTTTTCAATTATATACAACTGTTAAGGCAGCGCACGCAAATAACTCTGTTGTAAGAGCTATTTTTTTCCGCCTGGATAGACAAAAATTGAGATAGTTCGAGTAATATGCATGATATCTTTATAATTTATAGCCTATAGCACTCACGAATAATGTAGCTTTCTACCAGTGAAACAATTTTTCAAATCGGACCAGTAGTTCCTGAGATTACCCCCTACATACAAACTTACAAACTTACAAACAATTTTACCTCTTTATAATATTAGTATAGATTGTCCTTGCGGCGATCGACTAGACTACAAGCCGCGACCGACCGGATGGCCATCCCTGCCCTATATGGACGGAACCCTACACCGCACAATCCAAATCCAATCCAATGGAAAAGGTTACGAAATCTAGGTTACGGCTAGTCTCAGGAACTATTTGCAAACTATTCATGAACTATTTTAAATTATTTTAGTATTGGATAGGATGTCGAGGAAGGCTTGAGGCTATATAGCATCGCGCTTCAATAGCAAGATAGTGAATAGAAAAATGTGCCCGCGCAGTCGAATTTGCGCGGGTCAGCTAGTGGCATTATATTTTCTACGACCTGTTTAAACCTAAAACAAAATTAGGTAACTTTAAAATTCCATAACTCCAAAGATAAGTGACGCAGACGAAGTTGCGCGGGTCAGCTAGTAAGTAATACAAGTCTAAGTAAACTTTATGGCCTACATTACCCTCGTTAGACGTGATTTATGTCCCTTCTGTCTACGAGTTAAGAGGCTTTGTGACTAAAATGGCTGGATATTAAAGCCTGTTAAAACTTCTATGTACTAATTGATTGATCAGAGTCGGCCAGAAAGTTTTAGGATTAATTTGGTAATTATGCCATTTCGTTTTACAGACGTCTGGAAGGCAGAATGTAATAATTAGCTCTTGCTTCTTGTCTCAGCAGGAAAGGGTGTGCAAAAAAAGGACCCAAAATTTTGTTAATCAAGTAGCTTTGTCACGGACGCTTGTGGTCGTGTAGGTAGAGGACGCCAACGCCCTAAAAAGGATATGCACACTTGACCAGGCCGCGTTCGAACTTTACAGACCTGATCAGACCAGATCACCTGGATGGCAAAAGGGGCAAAAGATGAATTTAAATAAAATAATAACCTCATGATTTCTGTACAGCTCGAGCACAAAATAAAACAATAACTTGTAATTAATGTTTCCTTTCTGGAAAAGTAATTTAGGTACAATGGACTAGGTATGCCTATCATAATAAAATCCCACAGGAAAGTTTTATCGAAAACAATAAAATTACCATATTTGGAAGTGGACATAAAATCGGCGACGACATAATTCAAAGCTATCATAAATATCCTCCTAAACAACGAGATTTGGCCGCGGTAGGTTTGTTCAAACATTCGAATTCGTGCAGCCCTCACATGACTTAAATACAAGCTTTTTCTTTGGCTCGGCTCCTAATAGCCTATTGTGTAATCGTCTGTTTATAAACAGAAACAATACTTACTGAGAAATAAATTCATTACATGCTTTATCTGTTGTGAAGATTTTTTTTTTTTTCAATTTTCGTCACATAGTTTTGTGTTAATTTTTTAGGTTCAACAAGCTCTGTGTTAGATTTTCTTGCCAAGAAATTTTTACGTAAAACATCGGGAATTCAACATTGACTGATTTCTGTGTTGTGTTGCCTGTGTAAAAGTAGGGCTTTAATTGCTGCATAAGTAGTACATATTATGATTAAAAATTAAGATAATTATGATATTTAAAGAAATATTAAATAGACATTGAGCTTGTTATGTTCGGAGTTGAGTTACAAACTGTAAAATAAATAAAAATCGATATAAGTAATGTAACTAAATTCTAGACTGAGTCAGAAAGAGACTTTAACCCAAAGGTTTTTCTGTATTTCTGTTATTTTCCCTTCTAGCAATCTTCTCAGCATTTCTTCACACTTTTTTTTCTTTCTAATCTTGCATTTTCATCTAAAAATTCAAACAAAAACAAACTTGTTCCTTGAAGACAGTGTTTATTTTCTACAATATTTTTAGCCATTCTTTTACTAATGAGTTCTATTACTAGAGGCCAGTTTTTGTTACTGTTTCTGCCTAATCTATAAGTTTCTTCAATATATCCTGTCAGGTCAATATTTAGTTTTACATAACAAAGATCTATTAATCTGCACTGTTGGGCATGATCTGGCTCTTTATAATATTCTGGAAAACCATACAGTACTATTTTTTTTTGGGTTGTTCTCTGTACATTTGAAGTGATTTACTGTTTTTAGTTTTATTGTCTTTAATCTCTCTTCAATTTTTAGTTTTCAAGCGTTCAATTTTCTTGTTCATCATTTCAATATCTTCACGTCTTTGCTCATTTCCCTAGTAATTATATTAAATTAAAAATTAAAGGGGGCTCCCATACAAAAACTATTTTTTTTTTCGGTTTATGGTATGGTCCTTCTTGTGAGAGTCAGACTAGCATTTGGCCAGCTAATTCTTTTTAATTTTAATATTAATAGTTTTTATTTGACTACTATCTCCTGGTAAATGTAATGTGATTTATTTTGTCATTTCTTTATTTAATAAATAATTGGTGACATGGTCATTCTAGATTTTGTAATGCCACAAATAAAGGTAATCAATTTGATTTATTTCTCCTCAGATAAGTTGAATAGGAAACACTAAAGTAAACAACCATTAAAAAGAAATTGTCATTATGATATCATTCATTTTTATGATTGTTGATATGTTATAAACAGATATAGAATACAAGAAAAATCATGAGAATTGGTAAATAATCTGGTAATTGGATTTTAACACAATATGATGATAGCACAATAACATAAAAAATATATTTTATATTAATAAAACTTTTCTAGAGGCAGCCTATTGTTGTTTACTAGCTGAGCATGAAGAATATCTCAGCATGTAATAACTATAGGAATTTTGCAATTATCAACTCACTGAACTTCAGGTCAATTGATGCTTATTTAGTAGTGATTTTATTTGCTTCATAATTTGTAATGATAATGATGAGGAAGGAAGATTCGAAACTATCTGAAGTGATATTAGAACACTTTGTGACCAATATTATGCTCTGATTCAAAACTACATAATAATATGTAAGCACAGTGAGATTGGAAACATTGGACTATGGACTGTGTGAAAAATTAATGTGTCAACATAATTCACATATTCATGAGTTTTAAATTAATTACAACTTGTATGACTCATTCACTCTCCCATCACATAAACATTACTAAGACGACCCACTGACCATTATGTTAGTTAGATCAGGTTCTGTCACTTTTGATAACACTTTGATGAACTGGGAAATTGACCTTTCATGTGATTACCATATGTTTCAAAGCTGTGTCACAATGGTAAAGGACTATTTTATTGCTAACTGCAGTCCCTGCTACGATTCTGTGCATGTAATAACACAGTCATAGTTCCTAGTGCCTGCTTGACACTGACACATTTCCATGTTTACGAGTGTGCTCACCTCGAATACCCCGAGACACCTGCCCAGCTTGCCGATGACGCCGGCCTCTTCGAGCACCTCGCGCATAGCGGTCACCGAGGGCTCTTCTTCGGGCTCGACGCCGCCGCCGGGCACTATCCAGTTGTCGGGACGTCGCGAAGACGTCACCAGGAGCACCTACACAACACAACAGCAAACACACGTACTTTACAACCAGTTCACGTCTCAAACAGCACCGCAACAACAGAAATACAACGCTAACCTCTGTTTCGGCGTCAGAACGAACGCAGATACACGCCGCGCGACGTCTAAATCCCTCGTCGTCGTAAATCCGAATCGAATTAGGCTTCTCCTTCACCATTTTTACATTAAACACGTAAACACGAACTAAACAGACGATCACAAACGAAAAGCTGACATCAAATATAAAGAAAAACTATGAACCGAACGTAATTTTTTAATGATCAACAAACGCCATAACCGAAGTATCCTATGTTGAACGTATCCATTTTCTACTAATAAAGTTACACAACGTACATGTAAAATGAAACTATAATAACAATAACGCTACAATTAGAGCAATATTTCAGCTACAACTAGCTTTTGATCGCGTATTTCAAGCCCATGTTGAATGGTGCCTGACGTATTCTTTCTATGCGAAAATCGAAATAGGTTTTGGAAAGCAATAGGGAGTCTATCAGCTGACAGCCGGAAGTCGGAAACGGTATTGCCCTGTAATTAGATTTTATTTCCTGAATGTTGCTATGCATTTGTTTGATTCTCATTGGAATTCCAGCGGTCAAGGTCAATTTTTACCATTTTCCAAACAAAGCAAAGTAACATAACTAAATGAAAGACAAGATCAATCAATTTGTATCTTATTTGAAAAGTTCAAGTATTCAGATTATTTAGAAATCGGAATGTATCCGAAAGGTCTCGATTTATCCGAATATGAATAGAGGTGGCCCACAGAAAAATAAAAGAAAGCCAAGCATATAATGCGTGTTATATTAGTATCCAATAAGCAGAGAGACTATTTTAAAAATTTTAGGACTATTTGTTTTCTCCTACAATTTAACTTTTATTTCCATCATGCACGTTTTGACTATTAATTTAGTTTAAAAAACCAAAAGTAAAACTCGATGCTCAAGCGTTATCGTTGCTAGTCGAAGCGACGCCTTACGCACATCACTAGTGATGACTTTGTTTGAGTTTGTTGACAGTTATTTATTTAAAATTAATTTAGATTTTTAGTTTCAGGTATTTATTATGGGTAAGATCCTTTTAAAATTTTATATATTTTATAATGTTATTGCCTTTTATTACGTGTTTATGTAGACGTTTATATTTGTGAAGAAGCAAACATTACAGTTAAATTGTGTCTGGTTAATGAGACTGATTAATTTGAAGTTGTATTGTCTATCTTCTTTTGCAGAGGAAAGCTTCGACTTCGGGAAGCTGCTGAAGAATCACGCGAAGAAGCACAAGAGCAAGCCCTTACAGTTTGGAAGCGTAGCTGGCGGGGTGTGTTTCTAGTATTTATAATAAAAAATCATAAAGTTTAGATAACATCATGCATGAGGTACAATCCTCCCGTCATGTAGGTATATCAGGGTGCATTCATATCGCTGTACTTTGTTTTTAATGTTAGTGTAGTAGATAATAGTCCACTGTTATTAAAAGGCAAGTTTAATTACTTCATTTTGAGTTGCATGTATTTGAATACCTCTACATAATAATACATAGTTAGTTTGATTACTTATCCAACATTTAAAACTTTCATGCATCCTCATGAAACATTTGATTCTTCTAGATTATTTCATTTACATTCTTAATATAACATTGGAGCAAAGTATACTTTATGAATGTACCATTTTGGTCAAATAAGATGATACTTACAACCAATTCATCAGAATGTCTCTGGGTTTCAGGTCCAAAAGAGGTTAGAGAAGAACTTAAAGTACCGGAAAAGCAGCCGTTTGTCTGTGTTTGACAATTTGAGGAATTTGTCAAAATGCGACAGTCCAGCTCCTATAGTGAACCCTGTGCAGTCCAAAGTGGAGCACAGGAGGCAGCAACTGGAGAAGTGGAAGGAGGAAAAAGAGAAGAAGAAAAAGGAAGCTGCTTCAAAGAAAAAGAAACCTTTTGTAGCAGGAGTGCCGCATGCACCACTCAAGTTCCTGCCCCCACCTCCTCCTCCCAAACCCATGCCAAGCACTTCTGGGAGGGTCACACGCTCCCAGTCCGCTAGGACTACGATTGGCGCCAAACCAAAAGAAACTAAAGCGACAAAGGCACACTCACAGTCATTTGCACCGAAAAATGCATCATTCAGACCCCCAGAAATAAAAACACTGACAAAACTGCCCAAAATGGCACCTCCAAAGACTAAACAGACTAAGAAACACAATATAACATTTGACCCCGTGTTGCCTACCGCTCAGAAGGAATCCGGCAAACAGACAAGGTCCAAGGCCGTCAAACAGGCTGCCATAGAAACAGAGGCTGTGCGTAAGCAAACAGAGAGACAAACCAAAGGCAAGGTGACCAAACCTGTTTCAAAAGCCAGCAGAGTCTCAATAACTCCACTACAGAGCAGTTCCTCAAGTGAAATAGAGCAGACTAAAGAATTCTCACCAATTTTGACTAGTAAGAACTTGAGGAAGTCCTTACCACCTCAGAATTCACCCAGAGTAACAGTTAAGACACCAAGGAAGTCTATACAGAATGTAACTCCTAACAAACCTGTGCCGAGAAGTGAGTCAAGCTCTGAAGAACGTCTGCGGTCACCCAAGTCTTTGGATCTGACACCCGAACAGATAGTGGAGGAGGCTAAGAACATCAGTCCTTGCGTCACCATGTCTCGAGGCAAGGCCAATGCAAGGAGGGAGATGAAGCAGAAACTCAATGAAGGTACATATTTTTTCCCCTAATGTATGAAGGGTAGTTTGTTCCTTAAATTTACAGAATTAGCATTCTCCACTTTGGGAGAGAGAGAGAGTAGGCCATAATCAACTGTGGACCAGCAAAGGCTGGTGAAGTTAAATAAAAAAGGACAACTATTGTTACACATAAATTCCTTATGTTATTTTAGGTAAACATAACATCATGCCTATAATCCGCAAAGGGCGTAACCCAGAGGTGGGCTATTCATCTATACTAATATTATAAAGCAGAAAGAAGAGTTTGTTCGGTTGAACGCGCTAATCTCAGGAACTACTGGTCCGATTTCAAAATTTCTTTCAGTGTTAGATAGCCCATTTATCGAGGAAGGTTATAGGCTATATTATATCATCACACTAAGACAAAAAAAGAGCGGAGCAATAATGGAAAATGTGATGCAGTTGCGTGGGTCAGCTAGTGAATATATATTTTTTGAATGTGCGTAAAAGCATAAATTATAATTATTCATTTCATTTCATCAAAACTTGAGTGTGTCAATATTTCTTTGTATATAACAATATTGTCTATGGCACAGGTCTGTTTGACGAAGATGCCAGCAACATGGACAGTGTGGACCACTTCAGGAGACAGTTGGCCTCCGAGATCAAGCGCATGACTGAGATGTGTGACACCTGGGACAAGATACTGGAGCAAACTGTGTTGTTAGATTCTATACAGGTAGATCTTTGGACTTTCCGACTTAGTGTATAATCCATGGACAAGAAATGAAGTTGAGCTTGTTAATTTGCAAGCTGGCTTATTTTTTCTACTGCATAGGATGTATTTGTATAAAGATCTTTTACTTTTAAATGATCTTTTACTCATAAAAGATCTTTATACAAATACATCCTGTCTTTGATCTTCTGCTATGAATGCTTCATTGTTTTAAGTCAAAAGTAAACAATTAATTATAAAGAGATTTTAAAATAATTATATTATTGTTCCAAAAAGTAATTCCTTTTCCATAAGAGTAGTCATTGATTGATTGAGACAGTATATAGTTGTACAGGTGGACATTTCAACGTTCTATGTTATTTGATTCACCAGGAAGCAGTGCTATCAGCAGTAGGGCAAGCTCGCCTGCTGATGTCTCAGAAGCTACAACAGTTTGCGTCGCTGGTGGAGCGATGCGCGCGCCCCGAGCCCGGCAGCTCGCTCGTGACGCCCGCCGACCTGCACGGCTTCTGGGACATGGTGTTCATGCAGGTAATACCTAAACTGGCGGAATTGTTCCGATGAGTTACCGCGGCCCTAGAACGCAAAGGGCATTAGGAAGAACACGGGTTTTAGTCTGACACTCCCTCCCGCCCCGCTCAGAGCGAGAGGATACATTTGATGATTTCCCATAAAAAAGATAAATAAATATCACACCTGTAGTCCTTGATTCATTTGTCCATTTTCATACAAATAAGTCCCGTGTCAGTATGTTGGTGTCGCATTTTCCGGCACTCACATCGGCGAAAAGTTTCCTTTTGTGTTTAATTTTTAGTGTACTTATGATAAGTATAATAAATAGAATAAAATAGATATAGTATATAACAAATAAATAAACGATCGTTTTGTGTTGTAGTACTACTAAATTCCTGCTCTTACTCTTGTTTTTCAATGTAAATTGTAATAGATTTTCTTACATAAACACAAGCTTGGGTAAGTCTTTGAATCGTATATCTGCTTCCCGCGTCACCTCGAGCGCCCACGGTACGCGTCCATGTTTAACTGAACAAAAATTTACTGTTGATAGGTAGAAAACGTAGACATGAGGTTCAAGAAACTAGAGGAGCTGCGTCAACGCGGCTGGGTGGAGGAGCAGCCGGTCGAGGTGAAGAAGAAAGTGGTGCGCCCCACCGGCAACGTGAAGAAGGCTGTCAAGCCCGCCGGTGGGCCTAGCCGGCTGAGAGATATGATTACTGGTGAGGATAAGAAGCATTATGAATTTTACAGTTGCTAAAAAGTGTGCTATACAGGACGTGCACGGGGCCGGCGTATACCGCGCTCGAAATTTCGACGACTTCGATTCGAAACTTTTACTATACTTGAAGTTTATGCTTCTGTGTTATCTTCTGTGTATTCTTCTGTGGTACCTTTATCCAACATACTCCCATTAGAGAAAAAAATTAGGCCCGAAATTTTCCAAAAAGTGATTCTGAAGGATGTATGCCAATTTAATTCTTTAATTTTTCATAATTTTTAGCTGCAAGAAAAGCCAAGAAGGAGCAACAGACAACCCCGGGCACCCTGCAGCCGCCCGCAGCCGACAGCAAGACGTTCGAGGCGGGGTTCTTCAGCGTCAGCTCTCCGGTGCGCTCGCCTGCTAGCGCCACCACTGTCACACAGTCGCCCGCGCGCACGCCGGGCTCCAGGAGCAGTCTGCTGAAGGCTGTGCTCTCCAGCGAGGCCAAGAAGGCTTCGGCTAACAAGG
Organism: Ceramica pisi; assembly: GCA_963859965.1. Classification (NCBI taxonomy): domain Eukaryota; kingdom Metazoa; phylum Arthropoda; class Insecta; order Lepidoptera; family Noctuidae; genus Ceramica; species Ceramica pisi. Next base: position 23,649,470 of record OY982540.1, on the reverse strand, counting down.
TATGTACTGCCCTGCTAGCGCCACTGCCGCACAGTCGGCTCCAGGAGCAGTCTGCTGAAGGCTGTGCTGTCCAGCGAGGCCAAGAAGGCTTCGGCTAACAAGGTATGTACTGCCCTGCTAGCGCCACTGCCGCACAGTCGGCTCCAGGAGCAGTCTGCTGAAGGCTGTGCTCTCCAGCGAGGCCAAGAAGGCTTCGGCTAACAAGGTATGTACTGCCCTGCTAGCTCCACTGCCGCACAGTCGGCTCCAGGAGCAGTCTGCTGAAGGCTGTGCTCTCCAGCGAGGCCAAGAAGGCTTCGGCTAACAAGGTATGTACTGCCCTGCTAGCTCCACTGCCGCACAGTCGGCTCCAGGAGCAGTCTGCTGAAGGCTGTGCTCTCCAGCGAGGCCAAGAAGGCTTCGGCTAACAAGGTATGTACTGCCCTGCTAGCTCCACTGCCGCACAGTCGGCTCCAGGAGCAGTCTGCTGAAGGCTGTGCTCTCCAGCGAGGCCAAGAAGGCTTCGGCTAACAAGGTATGTACTGCCCTGCTAGCGCCACTGCCGCACAGTCGGCTCCAGGAGCAGTCTGCTGAAGGCTGTGCTGTCCAGCGAGGCCAAGAAGGCTTCGGCTAACAAGGTATGTACTGCCCTGCTAGCGTCACTGCCGCACAGTCGGCTCCAGGAGCAGTCTGCTGAAGGCTGTGCTCTCCAGCGAGGCCAAGAAGGCTTCGGCTAACAAGGTATGTACTGCCCTGCTAGCTCCACTGCCGCACAGTCGGCTCCAGGAGCAGTCTGCTGAAGGCTGTGCTCTCCAGCGAGGCCAAGAAGGCTTCGGCTAACAAGGTATGTACTGCCCTGCTAGCGCCACTGCCGCACAGTCGGCTCCAGGAGCAGTCTGCTGAAGGCTGTGCTGTCCAGCGAGGCCAAGAAGGCTTCGGCTAACAAAGTATGTACTGCCCTGCTAGCGTCACTGCCGCACAGTCGGCTCCAGGAGCAGTCTGCTGAAGGCTGTGCTGTCCAGCGAGGCCAAGAAGGCTTCGGCTAACAAGGTATGTACTGCCCTGCTAGCGTCACTGCCGCACAGTCGGCTCCAGGAGCAGTCTGCTGAAGGCTGTGCTGTCCAGCGAGGCCAAGAAGGCTTCGGCTAACAAGGTAAAGGTATGTAATGCCCTGCTAGCGTCACTGCCGCACAGTCGGCTCCAGGAGCAGTCTGCTGAAGGCTGTGCTCTCCAGCGAGGCCAAGAAGGCTTTGGCTAACAAGGTATGTACTGCTTAAATGCTGTTAAATATTTATTTACATGCTAAGCTTGTAGCTTATAATATTGTAGGACCGGATAGCAAATCTATACTAGTGACGATCTAAGAAGACGGATTTGACAGCTGAGTACAGAGGGGCAGAAGATTGCTTTACCACTAAATTCGAAAGAGATTTATTTTCGTATGTCCTTCATATTTACTAGTAATCTTGTTGTATCTTGCTGTCACACCTGACTGTTTAGATTGTCACGAATATGGTTTGAGAACAGTAAGCCGTCATTCACACAGTATTGTAAAATTTTCAAACATAATCAGTAAACATCAACATATATCGTAAGGTGAAACGTGATTCGGTACTGTACGGTGTACGGTGAAAGGTATTGCAGTTCATGCACTGACAAATCAGATATAGTGTATAAACTTTTGAATTGGGAGATTAACTCCAGCGACAGATCGACCTTTAAAGTTTGCAATGGTAGTTGGTGTACAGTATTAATTTTTATAATTCCGTTTCAGCATTCGACATCGTTTGCTATGTTGCGTGCTTCAGTATTTGGCAAGAATGTGGAGTGTGACGGATTCTCTCTCCTGCCTGTAAGTGTTTAAGAAAATATATTACACTAACTTGTAGTCCATAATAACATCTTAATAAAACATGTTATTTTCTTCAGCAAACGCCAATTCCCATGACTCCAATCAACCTGTACGCGACTCCGGGCCGGAGTATACTCAAGGGCACCAACACTGAAAAGAAATCCACCAGGAAATCTATTAAAATGGTCCTTTTCAACCAGTCAGATGCTGACATACAAGACGTATCCTACCGCACCGCAGACAGCGAGATAAACACTGAAAACGAACAGAGAAATGACGATATACAGACTGATAGCGGGATTTCTTCCTTAGACCTCGAAAAGGTGGAGAATAAAGAAAATTCTAGAAGAAAGTCCAAGTTGGTACGACAAGATGCTGAAGACAGGTCTCCGGTGGTGACGAGGAGCCGGCGCAAGAGTATGAACACGACGCTCGATGGCGACAACGATGCGGCCACTCCCAGGAGGTCCTCGCGCAAGAAGGTGCTGCACGAGTCTGAAGACAACGTGCCGGTGGAGAGCAGCAAGCGATCGATGCGGAGACGGAAGAGCGGGGTGCAAGCATAGAGGCGATACAGCCAATTGAAGACAGAAGGACCCTTAGAATGTTGCCATCTTACAAAAAGGTTCTCAATTTTGTGTTGCTCGATGGCTGACTTGGTTAGTCAGCCATCGAGCAACACAAAATTGATGAGCTTTGTAACCTTTTAGATAATGGCATGATGTAGGTACTATGAAAGATTCAGTAATTTAAAAAGATGGCGCTATCCGGTTTGGATAGCTTCCTTCAGTTCCTTTTATGAACGCGTTGTCATGAATGAACTAGAAAAAAAATTACTTTGTAGCCATTCAAAGTGAATTTTTAGGTCGACATTGTAAAAATGTGGGGTATTTCACATGAAGCAGGGAAATTAGATAGGTGTTGCCATGATTAATATAAATACAGTAGTTGTAATTAAAGTACCACTACCACTTTAGCTTTAGGTTGGTGATTATGCTCATGAAGGGACTAGAAATGTTATATTATTAGCTTTTTTAGTTTTTCATAATTTTGATTATTAATTTAGAAATTTTATAACGATCTGATAATAAATTGCATATGTAAAGACAAACCAAAGGAAGTTTTTGCTATATTAATGTAGGAATCACCATATTCCACTTATCTGTGTTTTTTAACCTATTTTAATGAAACTATTGGTAATGATCATGTTCAGTTATTGTGGACTTTACGCTTTTTTTAGTAAAAATATTCGTATGAATGATATTATGTTAATTGAATTGAATTAGTTTGTGTAGATTTAATCATTTGTTTTTAGTTTATTTTGAGGAGGCTGTCTTGGGGAAAGTGCCTTTTAACAATAACTAGCAAGTATGCCTTAGTAATTATTATCTTAGACGTGGCGTAAGAAAATTTAAAAATTTACCCAGTGAGTAAAGCTGTATTCGTGACAATCTAAGAAGTCGGATTTTACTGCTGAGTAGAGAGGGATAGAAGATCGTTTTACTGCTAAGTGCGAAATAAATTTAGGCTAAGTTCATACGACCACGCGGTACAAGACCACACTCATCATCCGCCTTTTCCCAACTATATTGGGGTCAGCTTCCAGTCAAACCGGATTCACCTGAATACCAGTGTTTTACGTGGAGCGGCTGCCTACCAAACAACCCTTAACTGGGTAACACAATACTTCTTGGTAAGGCTGGAGTCAGATTTATTGGCTTCTGACAATCCGTAACAACTGCCATAGATCTACAAATGACAGCCGTGGACCAACGGCTTAACGTGCTTTCCGAGACAATACTTTACAAGACCACACTAAATAGTGTATATCGTCTACATTAATGCGCGTTACCACGCAGTTCAAGTTCTGCAAACCTGTATCGACTCCCTTCACTTGATCCACGCGGTTGCTGAGGTGTTCCGCGCGGTCATGTGGACCCAGCCTTATTTTATGTCTCTTTCATACTTACTAGTAAAGCAATGTTGTATCAACCTGTCAAATCAGACTAATTAGATTGTCGCGAATATAGCGTTCAAATGTTTTAACCATACCACCAAAAGCAAAACCTATCTCTCCCAATTTTTTCGAGCTCTTATAATATTACTTCGCAAGCAAAACCTCAAGTCGCCAGTTAAACACTGGCGACTTGAGGTTTCGAGTCTCGAAGATTAGTCCGATCTCAGCTTCTGATAATTCTATAAGGCGTACTTGCACTACTGGCTTAATCAGCCAGTACCTACAAACTGTGCCTTGACAATGTTATGTTCTGTTGCAACCAAGGCTGCCTCGGTTTGAGTTAAGTTACGTTATATTGGCTATGTTGTGTGTATGTGTATGGTATGTTCAAGTATGTTGTGAACTCGTGATTATTGTACAATAATAGTAATTATACAAAGTTTAAAATAAATATGTAGCGTTTTTTTTCTTGTCTATGGTATGCTGGCTAGTCAACACAGCATAGCAGAGGTAAACAGTACACCCACATTTTGCTCCAGTATCTTACAAATACCTTTTTTAAAGATGGGAAATCATCAAAAGATGCCTCCCGCTGCGAGCGAAGCTAATACTAAAACTCTAGCTATTTACTAAAACCTTTCCGTGTTCCTTCTTCCCTTTGCTTTCCAGGGCCGCGGTGTCTCTTTCGAACAAATTCCGCAACAGAGCCAATATTTTCATAAAAAAACGTTTGAAAAAAAAAAAAAAACGGGCCGTATTCGTAACAGAAAAGAATATTTTTATTTCAGACCGGGAACTGACACGGCGTTCATAGGTTTACTAACTATTGTTACAAAATTAAAAAAAAAAACAAAATTCAAGCATTTATTTCAAAAAGTTGAAGCTATTTGCACGTTGCAAAGCGTAGATCTCTATGGAGAAGAACGTGCAAGAAACTCCACGGAAACTTAAATAATAATTTTTTACAAAGACTTATTTACATCGGGTTGAAATTATACATACATGTGAGCATGATGTAAAAGACGAGCAGGATAAAAGCGTCCGGAATAAGAGGAACAATTCAAAGAAATAATTAAAATAACCATGGCAGCTGAGAAATGACCAGTCCCGACTGACGGCGCCCGTTCACGAACATGACGCATGCGCCAGCACCATTCGGCTCAACCATTTTGAAGGGAGCCAAATGATCAAACGCATACGCCACCATCAGCTAGATTTTTGAGTGAGCATGACACTCCCAACCGCCATGGTACATTCAAGTCAAAAACATACCTAAAACTGATAGTTAAAGTTTAAGTTAAAGGTACACAGTACTCACACGTGCTGTTAATGGCTGAAATTATACAATTCTAAGTAAATTGATTCTAAACAATACAAATTTTTCTTACAATGTTCAGCCGGTCCAACATCTCATCTTCCTAGCCTTTTCCCAACTATATTGGGGTCGGCTTCCAGTCAAACCGGATTCAGCTGAATACCATTATTTTACGTGGAGCGGCTGTCTACAGACCTCTACAACACATTAACTGGGTAACACTGTACTCCTTAGCAAGACTGGTGTCAGATTTTCTGGCTTCTGACAATCCGTAACGACTGCCAAAGATCTCCCAAATGACAGCCGGGACCAACAGCTTAACGTGCTTTCCAAGGCACGGAGGAAACTCGGTATGTTAAGATGGTCACCCATCGACCTGTGCGGCTGTTATTATTTAGCCACGAGCTCCTCACAGCCGGTCCAACAATGTCTCCGAAATATTTACATATTAGTTAAGTTGTTTAGTAGCATTCAGCCAAGCATTTTTATCTTCAATTTAATCCCCCAACTTATAATATGCTTGCCTGCATAGTTTGCGTTTAATAAAAGACTTAAATTTCGTCTCATTTAGTTCTAATATATGGGGACATTATATACATAATTATCTATTCTATTCTATATCTATACATATAATAAAATCGTAGAGTTGCCGTGTCTGTACATTGAATATTTTCGCATAAAAAATACATAGAAATGTCAGAAAAATGACATAGAACACAAAAAAGCAGTTTTTGAAATTCTTTTCTGTTTGTCTGTTTGTCTGTGCGTCTGTATGTCTGTGCGTCTGTATGTCTGTGCGTTTGGAGGAGCATCACGCATAAACCACTGATTGGATTCAAAATTTAGGTACTTCGAAATATTAAGTGATAATCGGAGCAACATTTAGTGTTTATTTCATCAAAATCGACCCACAAAATCAAAAGATATCGAATTTTAAAGTTTACGAAGAAACTTCATCGAGCGCTAAAATAGGTTGTTTTCATTGAGACTTCAGATACTTGCAATGCCATCTATTGAGAAATTTTTTAATAAGAAATGTGTGAAAAGACCCCGAAACAATGTATTTTTGAGTTATTTTTTAATTAAACACATAATGTTTATAATTATATGTTATTATATTATCATTATTTATCGTAACGTGTAAGCTTCTAAGTTTGAACTTACGAGTAGTTATGAGCATAAAGACAGTTCAGTTACGTTGTAGATCGATAGATGGCGTTGTACTTATGACGCGTTTTTCTGAATCGCGGTGTTAAGATTCTCCGCAGTAGCATAAGGTCAGCCCCATGTTTTATGTTGTTTAACTAAGAGACGTGTAATGTTGAAATTATTAGCTATGGAAGTATGGATTTGATTGAATTACTAGATTGTTTTTCGATTTACTGGGAGGAGGAGAGGAGAATCTTTTCCGGAGTCCGGAGTTACCTGTATCCATAAGTAAACTGTTTTACTTACAGAAGAGATGAATATTTGGTATTATGTTTCAATGTGGCTAAACTATATCAGCCGAACACGTCGATCTTCAAGGTTAAGCAACGCTTGCCGAGGTCGGTCTGTGAATGGGTGACCATTATAACAACCTAGCCTTTTCCTTACTATATTGGCTCGGCTTCCAGACAAACCGGATTCAGCTGAATGCCGGTATTTTACGTGGCGCGGCTGCCTACCAGACCTCCACAACTCATTCAATGCAAGATTACAGTCAGATTTTACTGGCTTTTGACTATCCGTAACGACTGCCAAAGATCTACAAATGACAGCTGGGACCAAAGGCTTAACGTGCTTTCTGAGGCACGAAGGAAACTCGGTATGTCAAGATGGTCACCCACCCACAGACCAACCTTCGCAAGCGTTGCTTAACCTTGAAGATCGATGCGTTCGTCTGTTATAGTTTAGCCTTGAAGATCGGCCCGTGCGGCTTTAGCCACGAGCTCCTCTATAATAAATCGATTCTATGAACCCAGTAAAACTTTTTTGATATTATAAAATCTTAAAACAAACTATATTTATCAGTGGTCTACGATCAGCAATATTGTCAGTAAAAATCGGAGAAAATGTGTTTCTTTTTGGACTGTTCTGGACGAAATTAAGAATCCACTTGATTCAGCACCATTCGTTCGATAGTTGGTTTTGTTGATTTTGATTCAAGATTAGTTTGTACCAGGAGATTAGGTACCTGGGCTGGTCGGCATTTCAACCGATAGAGATGATACAGTGCCCTGCATTAGGTACCCTCTTCATAATTATATTCTTAATTCGAGAGAGAGATCAGGATACGTAACTGAACGTAGATTTTGTATATTATGCAATCTATACTAATATTATAAAGCAGAAGAGTTTGTTTGTTTGGTTGAACGCGTTAATCTCAGGAACTACTGGTCCGATTTGAACGAGCTCCTCTATAATAAATCGATTCTATGAACCCAGTAAAACTTTTTTGATATTATAAAATCTTAAAACAAACTATATTTATCAGTGGTCTACGATCAGCAATATTGTCAGTAAAAATCGGAGAAAATGTGTTTCTTTTTGGACTGTTCTGGACGAAATTAAGAATCCACTTGATTCAGCACCTCTACCACCAGCAATCTATACTAATATTATAAAGCAGAAGAGTTTGTTTGTTTGGTTGAACGCGTTAATCTCAGGAACTACTGGTCCGATTTGAAAAAATCTTTCAGTGTTAGATAGCCCATTTATTGAGGAAGGTTATAGGCGTATATATATATATATATATATATATATATATATATATATATATATAATCACGCTGAGACAAATAGGAGCGGAGCAGTAATGGAAAATGTGACGCAGACGAAGTTGCGCGGGTCAGCTAGTATACATAATATATATACTATGGTTACAGACAAATAAAAATAACCACCACAGCAACCATCACGATGGTGGTGTAATCCACAATGAGAGTCGCTAGGACACGAGATGCACGTCTTCGAATGATCGTCATTCCGACCGAATTACCCAAAGATCATCTCTCAAAGTTTTCGCAAACCGGCAAATTATACACCCAAATAAAAACATGCAGCCTTAATCTGCAGCAAAGCCTGGATTACGTAAGCTGCGATCTAACGCTGGCTGGAGCCCCGAGCCCGAAGCCCGAGCCAAGTGGAGGACATAACTAACAAGAGTTATCCGCTGGCCCACTGCCGCCACTGCCGTGCTACACTGACACATTAAGCACAGTGCCAACTCGTTATCGCAGCGATGCGACTTCCGAATAAAACGTAGAATTAACTTAGCAACCGTCTTTTGTGCTGATTTGAATGTGCTGAGCCTGATGAAGCGTCGCTGTTAAGTTTAAATTAGGGTAGGTACAATGCGTTTGAAATAAGAATAGGAACGTCAATGACCTGTATCTGTCAAATGTCTCTTGAAAAGCACCATATCGATAACGGTTTTTTTTCTTTTTTTTAATAAGTCATAAATCAAATTTAAATACAAACGTTCTATAGTAGTAAGTTAACTAAACTTAAAATGTAACTATTTGAAGTAATTATTTTAAATCATACCATAACACTTATTTCACTCAACATTTGTAATTAATAATACTTAATCTTGCTTTGCTCACCCTACCTAATTTGTTTGAATGGACAGCTATGACGTCACAATATGGCGCTAAGTCGATCCTATTTTTATTTGAATCGCATTGTAGTTGTATGATTGGATGTTCTGATATGATTATTTGAGATTATTCACGCCTTCATGTTTCCAGATAGCAATTGCTAGCAGGTAAGATGGACGACAGGCGTTGTTATTCTCAATACTTGAAGGTTTTTACCTTCCAAGTGGTTCATATTACTAGATACCTACAACGTTTATGATTTAAAGGGTCAATGTTCCTTATCTCGATTTTAGCTTATCATCAATTCTGCAAGATTAATTGATAGTCCTTAATCAGCACCGAACGTCCATTATGCCAGCTTCATCTAAAGGAAAATCTCAAGCAATTTCCCGACACTTGACGTTTAAGAGGCCCATAATTAAAACGGACAATTAAAAATAGCAGTAAAGGTTGCGATAATAATAACAATTAAATGACTCTTCCGTTGTTAAACCGGAGATAACAATGGGTCAGATTAACTAAATCTATGCAAATTCAGACTGGGCGGCAGACAGTAATAGGGGGTAATTTGGATTCTCTCGCTGGCAATATTGAAAATGGCGGGCGCGCGAAAATGCTCCGTCGTAAATATTGTAGGAAGTAGTCATAACGTTAGGCTAACCTAACCTGAACGATAAGGTTTTTTTCTTTCGGTTAATAGCGTAATTCATATCATGGCGGTTAAATAAAATACTAATAAATAGATCTTTTTCCAAACGAAATTAATGCTGTTGTTATTTTTAACCGACTTCTTCGGGAAGTCGGGAAGTTCTTGGTTGTAGGTACCTATGTATTTTTTTTATGTACGGTGGACCGCATTAAAAAAAAAATATTCGAAAGTCTATACTCCTGAGGTAGCCTCATTGTCACCTTGAACCTGATGATGGGATCCCATGGAAATCGAGGGAAACCCTTAAATTTTATAGGCACATAAATCATGTATTTCATATACCTACTTTCTAACGCAACTCGGATAGTTGTGCCTGGTAATCATCATCTCATTTTGCTGAGCTGATGATGGAAGGTATAAGTCAAGATCTGGTGACGAGATTCCATAAAAAATGTTTGTTCAGCGATATTCAAAGATTGGATGATTCTTTTTTGTTTGAAAGAGTATTCTCCCGGACTGGTCCCATGTCAATTTTGTGAAGATCTGATGAAGAATTTCGGAAGTAGGCAACGGAACTCTTAAATTAATGATAGGTAGGTAGTAAGTGGATCCGGATTGCTGAAATCGTATTTCTGTTTATTGTTTACATCAGTTAATAACATAACATCACCATAAAAATTCGTACAGAACTAAGTTTTTTAAAATTTAACTGCAAAATAAAGAACAAAGATTAGTAGGTAGAGATACCCAATTGAGTGATCAAATAACTTTCGTTAAACAAACCATCGATCTTCCATGACAGAAGACTTAATTTTATTCAGAATTAAATAAACTTGTCACACGTTTTGGGATTCCAAGTCGGAATATGCAAATCCCGTTGTTTTAAAATGTCGGAGCGCCATTTATTTCGTTATCTCATAATTACTTTGGGGACAGAATTACTGTTGTAAGTTAAAAAATCCGTTAAAATTTGTCTTGTGCCAGCGCGTTTAGACACGAACCTTTCTCGCAAATAAAAAGTAAAGACGTGTGCATTTCGCGTGTGCTCAGATAAATGTCGATGTACGTCTGTGTTTAGTGATGTGCAGCATGAATGTCGATATTATTTTTTGTTATTTACCTTAGAAGCAGATGCAAAATATAAAATGTAGCCCAGTGGCGTACGTATCACTTAGGAAAACTAGGTAAGTATCTATGCATAGCAGACTGATTTTTAGGGTTCCGTAGCCAAATGGCAAAAACGGAACCCTTATAGATTCGTCATGTCTGTCTGTCTGTCTGTCCGTCCGTATGTATGTCACAGCCACTTTCCCAACTCCGAAACTTTGAACAATGCTGTTGAAATTTGATAACTAGATGTATTCCGTGAACCGCATATAGATTTTCACACAAAGATAGAAAAAAAACAATAAATTTTGGGGGTCCCCATACTTAGAACTGAAACTGCCATCTAATCTCTTCACCTTGGTTGACTGGTAGAGAATGCCTAAGGCATTAAGTCCGCCTTTGTACTTTTTTTTTGTGGGAAAAGTTTAAATAAATAAATAAACTCAATTTTTTTTATGAAACCCATACGTGTGGGGTATCTATAGATAGGTCTTCAAAAATGATATTGAGGTTTCTGATATCATTTTTTTCTAAACTGAATAGTTTGAGAGACACTTCCAAAGTGGTAAAATGTGAACCCCCCCCCCTTTTTTTAGGGATGGGAAATCATCCAATGATTCATCCCGCTGTGTGTGGAGCGGGAGGGAGTGTCAGACTTCTACTGACTAAAACCCATCCATGTTCCTCCATTGCCCTATGTGTTCCGGAGTCACGGTATCTCTTTCGAATAATCCCGCGACTCCGGCAGGCTTCGTCGCTTTCGGGCCCCTCCGTGTGCTGACTCTCTTTGAGGCGCGCGTGGAACACTAACGCACCGTCGACACGGCCTGTCGTCACTAGATGGACGGACGGCGAGCCACCCATATATAGCTCGCCGTCCACAGGCCCGCAGTGTCCCCCCCCCCTTAACTTCTAGAATAAGAGAATGATAAAACTAAAAAAAAATATATGATGTACATTACCATGTAAACTACCAGCGAAAATTGGTTTGAACGAGATCTAGTAAGTAGTTTTTTTTTAATACGTCATATATCGTAAATCGCAACTTCTGCTGATAATATATTATAATACCTACTGATTTTTACGGAACCCTTGGTGCGCGAGTCCGACTCGCACTTGGCCGGATTTTTCGTAAAGGTTGACTATATAATTGGTAAGTATCTACTAGGTGTAATGGTTGAGTTGAGTTAGTGTCACCCTCTACTTCAGGGATGTAGGCAATGGCATAACTTCCACCTTCTAAGAAGCTTTTACTTCGGTTTTACTACCTTTTTGTTTTTCTTTTGCATGGTAAATCATCAAAAGTCATTTATTCGAATTAGGCTGAGTGCCAGCACTTTTTTAACGTCAACGTGTACAAATAGACAGACTCCCAAAAAACGCCCGCCCGTCACCACTCTCTAGTGTCTTAGCTGGAAAGAAGTGGCCAACAAACCTTCTAATGCTCGTTGCGTTCCAGGGCCGCGGTAACTCTTACGAATAACACACCACAAAACTGGCAGGCACTGTAGCTTATTAAGTTTATTGAAGAGATTTAAATCCTATTTTTAACCGACTTTCCAAAAAGGAGGAGGTTATCAATTCGATTGTATGTTTTTTTTTTTATGTTTGTTACCTCTTAACTCCGATGAACCGATTTGAAAAATTTTTGTTTTATCTGAAAGGATGTACTTGCAGATTGGTCCCATTTAAATCATATCGATATCGGTTACGAACTTTGGATTTTAAATCGAAATAGCTGGAATTTGACTATTTAGATGATTCTTTGATAATCGAAATTGCGTATTTTGCTTTAAATTTTGCACTACTAAAGAGTAAAAAATAAAAAACTTACAACAAAAAAATACAACCGACTTCCAAAAAAAAACACTACAAAGTAAAAAATAACTTTCATTTCGGAAGTAAAAAGTTTTTTTTTGTAAAAAGTTTTTTATATAAGTTCGATATCTACGAAAGTATCGACACTCCGGCTTCCCTAGTCGTTACGTCGTCGCTGCCGTCGTCTCGCGGCTGCTGCAGGAATTTTATTTCACTTCATTTCGCCGTGACATGCGCCACGTTAGCCACGTTAGCCAATAAGCATGATGTAATAACACATTTTTTGGATAGTTTTTAAGAAACCCACTGTTGAGGAATATTATATCCATGACTTCTGCACTCCGTTTTGCGGTGTAATATCTACCTCACTAACCTGGCAACATTTGCAACAGCAGCGAAAAAAAAAAGAATAGAGATTATGTTTCTGCCTATGTCCTAAGTCGATGTTTTCTGAAAAACCAAAACCTTTCGATGGAAATGTGGTGACTCAGTAGGGGTTCGTTACTAGTTCGGGTAACGTAAACGTGTGAAAAATATCTAGGAAGTTAATTAAACGGCTTTTCCCCTTTCATTTTCAGTCTAAGACGATACGTCTTCATTCATCAACGACTACTATTTCGCCATACAACCTTCTCAGTAATGAACTCCATGACCTCAGAGGGCAGAGGCTGAATAGTCATTGTCTTTGCCCCGAGTTTGTGGGGAGGACGCAAAAAATAGTTGTCTATGGCGAAAGGACCGTGCGCGCTGCGATGCGAATAATCCACTAGTAATATAAACAGTGTCTCTTCTCTTGGCTTTGGTTAGGGGGGAATTGGGGTGACTGTGCGTTTGGATATATCGGGATAGTCAGTGGTTTTCGACAGTCGTTACATAAAAGTTGGCAACTATTTTGTTCTATGGAGGACTAGGAGACAAAATGGTACAGACTTTCACACAAATAAAAAGTGAAGTTTTCCATTTCCTCTGCTATCAAATATTGGCCCAATATTTTTTATCTCATTAGGTAGTCCAGACCTGCAGGCTACGGTCTCAAGAAAATTAATAGTAAGTAAATAGGTATCTACTGAATAATAGTACATTGTTATCTTAGGGCTGAAAGAAACTCATTTAGTCCCGAGACGGCTTTTGGCTCCAGAACGTAGCGAAGGCGCAAATAGTTCGAGGGACTAAATAAGTCTTTGTACCCGAGGGTTGACTGTGCTTTTCATAACAAATACAAGGAAAGTTAAAATAAGAAAAACGAATGACCTTAATATAAAATCCATAAGTATCTGAATCTGATGAACTCATCGTGGTAATACATCTTGGCTATATGAAATTATGAACAAAACTCTACAACACGAAAAAAACAAATGAAGATCGAATTGCCGCTTTCGCACCCGTTCTATTTTTTTGTGTCCGGCTGTCACCCGACCTCATTTTCATCATTGAAAAAAGTGTAGGTACCTAAACATTTTTCCCAAAAATATATAACCAATATAAAAAAAAAATGAAAGAAATAGTTGAAAGTAAATTATAAAACTTGTTATACCTAAATTACTTTCACCTTTAATTATTTTCAATCTTACATCGCTCTATAATTGAGTGGCTGTATAGAAGGTTTTTTTCTTTTAAACCGGCTCTCCCTAGGGCTGAAAAATAACCCGCTCCTCAGGCAACTTCATGCCTACTTTCCGAGTATGAGTAATTATTATTATAAACTATTTATTTCTGACAGAATCCATTAGTAAAGAAAAATATTAAACTGGAAAAAAGAAAACTACCGACGTATTTTTATGTTTTCTGTAAGTTTGTGCTCTGCTTAGTTATGTTTAGGTAAGCTTTAGATTTACACAGCAAATTAAGTTCTTAAGTTCATAAACAAACAGATAGGTTCTTGCCTACATTTTTAGTAACGCATCAATGACCACAGCTAGAACCACCAAGAGTTTTGATGATAGAACTCAACTGCTCGTATTGCAATGTTAGATTGAAAAGGCCGCAATGTCCACGTTTCCTCACAAGCGTGGTTTCTCTTCTTCGGCTAAGAGAGTCGAGTTTATTAAAAATTGGATTTGCTGGTAGCATAGCGCGGCACGCGGCGCCGCCCTCACACCGGCGCATTATTATTATTATTTTATTATGACCCGTAAGTGGGGAACAGTGGGCTCGTCGATGGGTAAATATTTTGTTTTGATTTCACGAGCCGATTCCATTTCTTTTTCTTTGGGAGGAAAATAAGAGTTTCATTTTGCCTCAGTAGTTAGTGACTACCTACTATGTCATGTCTTTAAATAAATAATCAATTAGATTTAAGGCAAACATTGTATTAATGAGATCTAGGCCGTGCGTGACTTCCTCATGAACCGAAAACGATATTAATTAGGATCTTAAATCCGAAACGCAAAGTTAGCAGTCGAAAATTATATAACTGATGTTGTGAAGTGGCGGCTAAGATAATGGGGCTACTAAATATCTGTAAGTAAAAATAATTAATTTGTATGCCGGTGTCAAAGTCAAGTCAAAGTCAAACATTTATTTTAATTAAACCATTTACAGGCACTTTTGAATTGTCAATAAACACACTGAGGAGGATCATAAAGTTAGAACCGTTCAAAAAACATTCACTTGCAACTTTGCAATCCTAAATCCAAGTTTATTCGGCAAGTTTGCTATGCCGAAAGGGGATTAATGAAACAATTTATAATTTAATTACCAATGAACCCATTAAAGTTCTGCAGTTTTCCTTGCTGCTGGCACGACAAAGATGCGTATTTGTAAATTAGATCGGAACTTGTTTAATCCTGTTTGTGACCCTTCACCCTCTGCCCCCCGGCATGTCGTCCTAAAATATTGCTGACATTTTTCAGGGACTTAGCTCTCTGCCCACCCTCAACGATGAGGGATAGTTATAACGAGATGCGTTTGTTTGCCATCCGAAGGGGCGGGAATTAATTTTGTCGAAATTTCCAACTTTGGTATATTAGGTGGTACATTTGCGTGGCCGGGTGTGTAAACGATTTCTCACGGTAAACAGTTTTGGTTTTTATTTTGTCGGACTTCAGAGTAATTTATTAGATTGAAATATTTAGTCAAACAGACGTAAGTAATGAATTTTATTTTTAGGATTAAATTAGCTTTAGATGAATGAGAGCAAACTAACCAGAATTTTAATCAATTTATTACTTTGCGCTGGATAATCCTTGGTAGTTATAGTTAAATATAGGCAGGCAAATGATACTTTGCAAGGTAGGTAAGTACAGTTAGCATCTCGTACAAGGCAAAGCTTGCTGTTATTTTGGAATACGAATAGTAGGTAACTATAGGTATATAGTTACGCATTATTATTATTAGTCTTTTTAACCCAAAGGTTGACTGGTAGAGAATGCATTGTTGCATTAAGTCCGCCCATGTAGGTAACACTATTGTGCATAAAGTTTAACTAAACTATTTAGTACCTGCCTAAGTATATCGAAACGGCTACTTCTTTAATTAACTCATGCGAAAGCTTGACGGTGCCAGTACCTACTAGATCTTTTGTGGCATTCTGGTAGAAAGTGACAACCTACCACCAAGCTAGTCCATCACTAACACATTTCCCCTCCCCTGAACTTCACCATCTCGACTATCAACTTCAACATAATTAAAATCGAATCAAATCAAATCAAGGCTCTATCAGCCGTGGGTACAGGTTCTATGGTTCGCGCAGGTCCGCGGGTGGTCCCGTACCGCGGCGTCATCAGCGTCGGCGCAGCGTCGCCAATCGCTTAGACGCGCCGCCATTTGTACGCCCGTACATCGACACTCTGAGACGTAACGCTACGGCTTTTTCTATTAAATGCATTTGAAGGAAGTAATCTGAGAAATTAATTCGAGAATTACTTTTTAACGTCTTGATGGGTTTTTTATTTTTTATTTGTGATGGGTTTGCTCTGACTGAAGGACTCTAGTCTTGGTCAGAGATGACAGTCTACGATGGCGCGAGCTTACCCAGAAGGAGCCTGTTCACTCTAACTTTGAAGAGATTCGGGTTGTAAGCGTTAGGAAACACAGACGCAGGCAGAGAGTTCCACTCCTTTGCTGTGCGCATTATAAAAGACGTTTGGAAACGCTTAGTGCGAATTGGTGGAATAGCAACAAGGGTAAACGAAGCGACGAGTGTTCTTGTCTTGTCGAGTTGTCGTAAACTTAAAGTCAAGATTTTTAAAGTAGGTATTGATCTTCCGCCTAACTATAATTTTTTTGCTTAGAGATACCTACCCAGCAGTGCTATTCTGTAACAACATTTTCGTGTCTCGCAGCGGAATCCGAGATGAGTTTCAAATTCGTATAAATATAAGACCTTATGATATGTGTGAAATAAAGTTCACTTTGTAAGCTTTGTCACTCAGGTGAAGTCGATATCGAAATGGTTATTTACAGAATAGACTAGCGTCTCGACTGAACATGGATTCAGTCTGTAGTCGACACCTATTTCGTCAATTTTATAAATGTATCGAATATAACTTTGGTCAAGAATGGAAGCTAAGGAGAACTGTTGCCAAGCAAGAGGACGAGCTCAAGAAACCCACCTCTAAGGTTAGTCGTTGATACGCCGACTAACCTCAGAGGTAGGTTGGTAATAATAATATCGTTTATTTATAAAATAGGACATATTTACAATCAAATATCTTACAATTTTGTTTAAGAACATAGTTGCTCATTTGCCTGAACTAGGTTGAAACCTGTGTTTCAGGCTAGATAGTGCTTATGTAAACATTAATGATAAAATAAAAATTTTCAATTACCTATAATTAAGACTTAAAATGAAAGAACACGTCATGTTTTATTTATATACAAAAAGAAGGTCTTCTGTCTCTTCGTAAGGTCTCTTGGTAAGGCTAAAGAGGCTTATCAACCGTGTTACCTTGAGTAGGTATACATCAGTGTATGTGCATTGCAGTTTAATCTAGACATTGCCAGCCATTAGCCATTCATCCGTAAAAGAATATAAGACAGGGGTAGGTTTCACGTCGTGTTCAGTAGTGTGATTCTGTAAGCATGTCGAAGTAAAGGCTTGGGTGAAGTGATCACAAAATGATCTGTGAATCCAAGCGCCTAATCAAGATGGAATGACAGCTCACTTGGATGAAGTGATTCTGGCGGTCGATTCTGTAATACAGCCGGTCGATTCTGTTGACATCTCACCGTGATCACCTAGGTGGAGTGAACGACAAGTGTGCTATCATTCTTATCTTGTTTGTATGGTTTGACAGCTCACTTGTCGTTCACTTCGCCTTAGTGTTCACTTCGACATGTTAACAGAATCGCACTGCAGAATCGACCGGTCGTTCACACTTATTGCTTGACTGCCGCGCTGACTTAACAACGTTTCTTCAAGAAAATATTCAGGAAATAGATAAATTATGTGCCAAAAAACCATGCCTACTATAACTATTCCTAGCTCTGTGGTTATTGCTATTGTATAATATTGTGTGCCGCTTTTGTTTCTTCACATGAATATCGACGGTCCACGTCTCTATTTCCACGTCTGTCTGTCCGTCCGGCTGACAAATCAATCGCAGATCATGAGTGATAGCCGATCGGCGGCCATTTGCATTGATTGATCTGTGATTGAAGTGATACCGACGTTTATTTCATGCTGTAATGGATCGATGCAGGTTTTATTTGAAATGGAACTCATTTTACAATCATAATTGCGCATTTATTAGAAGTAAGCTTTAGATAAACTGTCGAGAAGATATACCTACAAAATACTCCTTTTTGTAATGTTGGTGGCACTGTGATTTCTGCGTTTTTAGAACCTAATAGCTACTGTAGAGCGGGAGTAGTCATTCAGGAGTTCCTCTTTAAAAATAAAATATATGTATAGATTGTGAAACGGCCTGTTTGGAGATTATAGTTCACTAGCTGACCCGTGCCCACTTCGTTGGGCGGTAAACATTTTAACTTGTGATGAAATTATGAGTGTGGTTCGGTTAGTACTGACTGCTATGATTTATTTCCTGACGGCCAAAAGGAGGGTTTTGTTTTTATTGCATAATAATATGTATGTAGCTAGGCTAGCGAGCCGCTGCGAGCGCTCAGCGTTAGACTCCCTGTCCCTTGTTGCAGAGACATGCTGCTTTAAATCACTGAGACGCTGCGCACGTTCAGCGCTAGATTCCCGAGCACGGACCTGCGATGTTCTCCAGCTTTGGTTAGCAAGCCGCTGTGAACGCTCGGAGCTAGATTTCCCAGCGCATGCTTGCGAAATATTTTCTCTATTCCTCGAGAGGCTCTTCCGTACGGCGTACTCGAGCTGCTCTTGTCTCATGTCTAGGATGTCTGACGGGAAAGTTGTGATATCCTTTTAGGCATGATAAACAATCGCTGAAACTGTCCGATATCCCAAAAACAGAAATATCACAGCTTCGAACTCGTAGAATGAGAACGAAGTAATATTGTAGGTAATTGTGTTTTGAGAAACCGAGCAACCAAAAAAATTTTAAAGACCAACAACATTCAACCAACTACGTACAACTCACCTACCAAACGACAAAAGTTAAATAATAACTGGAGAGGGTCATTAATCCGCAGAAAATCAATGATGACGTAATTATTGCACAACGCCGTCTATGGGTAAAGGGATAAAACGTCCGTACAAAGCATGTTCTAATGCGGTTCGTGAATGGACGGCGCGGGCGGCGTTTTGCGATTTAGTAATTTTATATTATCTTCGAAACTATTCAACCAATTGACATACTGTTTTGGGCAAATCGTATCTCTATGATGTTCTTGTGATCATAATAACATTTTTTTCGATAAGGTTTAATGTTTTGTTGTTTAAAAAATCATCCAAAGATAAGTACGTCGAAAAATACTTTTTTTAACAAATAAAAGCTACTATATCTGCTAAAATATAAAAGATAGAAATATGGTGCCGCGGACTTTTTTGTAGAACTATTCTAGGCGGACCAGGTTGCCATACATTGTTTTCAATTATATACAACTGTTAAGGCAGCGCACGCAAATAACTCTGTTGTAAGAGCTATTTTTTTCCGCCTGGATAGACAAAAATTGAGATAGTTCGCCTAATATGCATGATATCTTTATGATTTATAGCCTATAGCACTCATGAATAATGCAGCTTTCTACCAGTGAAACAATTTTTCAAATCGGACCAGTAGTTCCTGAGATTACCCCCTACATACAAACTTACAAACTTACAAACTTACAAACAAAATGTTACCTCTTTATAATATTAGTATAGATTAATGGCTGACGATAAAGATAAATACTGATTTGTATATGGAAGAAGAAAATAATATCCATGCTAAGTAGTCTGTCGGTACTATATTTAGGTAGGTACCTACGGATTGCGCAATAGGTAGAATGATTAATTAATTCAATGAGGTTACAATGACGTTGTTGGTCTTAACTAATAAACACATAACAAGTGCAATATCTAAAAAAAAACTTCAAAAGTCATTTATTCAAATATGACTGAGAGCCAGCACTTTTTGAACGTCAAGTTCTTACAAAAGACTGTCCGCCCGTCACCACTTCCTAGTGTTTTAGCTGTGGAGAAGAAGTGGCCAACAAACTCCCCAGCAACACATCTGTCTGTTACGATTCTTAGAACTATTGTTGCGACCCGGGAATCACGCGTAGAAATAGATTAGGTAAAAGAGAGCTTTATTCCAAACACCGTTGCCAATGAAATCAGTCAACCTGAATCTTCGACACAACAGTTCTAGGACTTCTAGCCAACCCACCCAGAGGTAGCAGCCAGCAGTTAAATCCCCGATACTCCCCGTTGACTCGTCAGTTAAATCTCGGCTGTCACTACAAACGGTATCCAGCACATCGACGTAACCACTGACTGGCAGGATCCTCTGGCACCGCGCCCTGCGCTTCCCGGAACTTTTCGTTTGTCATCGCTGTGCTGTAGTCGTGTAGTCACTTGTACTTGTGCCGATATGTTCATATAGTTGGCGGTTTTATTGTGAGAGCTTTGGAGAAGGGATTAATGTGTTCGAAGACTTGGGTAGTAGCGATTTTGTAAAACTGCGTGTTTTTTCAGAATGTTGGGTACGGATTTTGCTTCGGTAAGTTTTGTGGGACCTAGGATATTCCTTTGCCAATTGTACTTGTCAGATATTTTCCATAATGAGACTCATAAAATTTTGACTTATTGGGCTTTTGCTCATTTTTTTTCATTTAGGATTGAAGGTAGACTCGCATTGACATCTTTATTTTCCTTTCAGGAGCAGTTTCTTGTGTTCTAATTGATATCACCACGTAGTTTGGTTGCCTATAGGTACAACTGATTTAAGTAATATTGTAGATCTCTAGATATTGTCTTCTTGAAAGTTGTACATGACCACTATTATTCTTCACGGAATTTCAAAGCGGCGAACTCTCGGTATCTGAATCTCAAAAAAAAAAAATTATTTACAAAAGTTCTCAACTTAATTTTGTAAACCTAAGTTTCTTGCGTATGGGTAACTATATCTATTAGTTAATAATATAATAATCATAATTTCTTTATTGACACAATAAGTTACTAATTCTTGTTTGAAGCCTCTGACTCCTGAACTAGGAGTACCTGTATGTCAGGAGTCAGCACCCTCTCCCATATTATTAAGCAATTAAGTTTCATTAAAATCCTTAATTTCCAAGAAAAGTACTTGCCAGTTTGTTTGAAATGCCATGAGTATGAAATGCTCCAAACAACCTTGCCTTAGCAAAAGTAAACCATTGAGTCCGACAAGAATGCCGAGTCACCTTTACTTAACTTACCAAGATTTAGCAGATTAGTTTACTTAAGTTAACTATACCCTGTAGAATTAGGTTGTTGTAATAGTTTAATGTCTTATTCAAACGCCAGATGATATAATACGATTGTCTGAATTTGAACGAAACTGAACTGGGCTGAGTTTGAATTATTTAAATATTTGCCTTATCTACGATATTGATTTAGTTAATATTATAACGTGGTTGACAAACGTGGGTAATAAAGGTAGTTTATGTTTTAGTTTATTTGCATTATAATAGTAAATAAATAACGTATATACCTTATTGTCTCAGAGCTGAGTGAGAGATAAGCAACTAGCTTATTATATACGCATTATGATGATAGAATCAGAATCAGAAGAATCAGATAGCTACTGTCACTAGATAGATATTGTCACAGGACTGCTGCAAAAACCATTTTTTTTTATGCAAAACGGGGAAACTCTTGGCCCAAATCTCACCTGATGGAAAGTGATGATTAGGCCGAAGATGGAAGCGAGTTTCACCCGGAATCCTCTTACACAGAGTACTGTTAACATTGTTGTTATGGCGACAGACTTAGACATGATGGTGGTAGCTTGCCAGGCGGACTTAGAACAAGTCCTACCTCCAACCAAACCAAGCAAAAAAATTTGCCCCCGCTGGGAATCGAACCCGGGATCTCTGGGTCTGAATTAGGTGGTTTAACCACTAGACCACGGAGGCGGTTAGTGTCACCTGTTTAGCACCACCCGGGGACCACGTGTAGGGATTCGCTGAAGGGTATACTCCTACGGAGGCGGGTGACTCGGCCCCCAAACTAAAACCCCAAAAGGCCAAAAAACTACTAACTCGCAAGATCTAAGAAAAGAAAAGAAAGGAAACTAATTTATTTGGCACACACGGATTGATCTCGATTTATTCCTCGCACGGGGCGATCATCGGGGTTAAGCAACGCTTGTCCTGGAACCAAACCCATCAACGAAACCAACTTCGGCCATCCCCTCATTTGCTATTAGATCTTTGGCTGTCGTTAAAGGCACCTACATAATAGTCAAAGGCTCAGGCAGATGTCAGCATCTGATACAAACTTGCTTAGTGCTATCGTTTTACTGGGTTGTGCAGTCTTTAATATAGTGGGGTAAACGATAGGCAGTATTCTTCTCCAGTACATTTATACTTTCTCCCACCTCGTCAATTGAATGGATGGTATCATCTTGCACACCATCCATCCAACAGACGTAAGCAGCATTTATGTAAATGTTTACGGCGTCTTGTTTACGATACAGTGTGTCACTGTGTTCCCGAAAACAGTTTATTGCAAGCGTTAGTACGGCGAGGGATGAATCAGCAGTGAGCTCGTTAAAAGGAGATTACTGGCTATCAATACAACATGGTGGTTATTTTGATGTAAGTCGGTTTCAATATTAGACATTCGCTGTTCCGTTTCTTGCTGGATAGCCTAAAAGGTGTTGCACCATACAGAACTCAGAAATACATTTTTTTATTAGGTATTATTTAATGGGCTTGCTCTTGACCACAATCACGCCTGATGGAAAGCGATTGATCAGGTCTAATGGAGTGAGCTTGCCCAGAAGATGGCTGTTCACTCTTTGCTTTGAAGTTGACTGGTTATATGTGGACGGGAACACAGAGGTTGGCTTTGGCAGAGAGTTCCACATTTTGGCTGTGCGCTTAATAAATGTGGAGAAGAAGCGCTGGGTACGACTAGTCGGGATATCGACCAAGTACGGGTGGTTCCCTGCAGTACAGTACGTCTGGTATTCCGGTAGTAAAAGGACGATGGTGGGATCAGGTCGAGGAGTTCCTGTGCACACTTACCAAAGTACAATCTGTATAAGACCGACAGACAGGCAACAGTACGCCGATTAGCTAGGCTGTGAAGTTGAGCCACCAACGTCTCGTCACCTATAAGCCTTTATGCTCTGTGTTCCACCGAGTCCAATACAGCACCTTATACCTACTGATGTGAAAGAGAGACGTTGGTAAAATGATGTACGAATGTGTACAGGGAGGTCCAGTAACACTACCTAAGTCGTTTTTGAAATACCTATCGTATTTTTTAATCTTTTGCTATTCCAGAGTAGCAAATCACCATCTGGCACACGGCATTAGGATTACTGGCAGCAAGTTTTTCGTAGGTAAAGCATTAACACTTCTCAGAAAATGGTCTAGAAAATGTGTTCTAAGTAACGAACAATGTGTACAAAGTAATCACTCACTTTTCTCATAATTTATGAGAATGGACAACTGCAATGTGCACAATTATGCACGTGCGACGATGCATGTGTTAATTGTGTAAGTCGGTCACTCGGCGCGTCTAGACTGCCTAGTGTGTACTTAGTACTTACAGTGCGATGTGCTGCAGTCTCTCCCGGCCAATTGTGATTGTCTCAGCTTGATTGTGTGACTCTGTTTACAAATAGTAAAGTGACAGTTACAGGCCACAATTAACGTTCCTAGATGGTCTTAATTTAGAAGCTTCTAAGTCACTTGATAAAGTCTTGATTGAAATCTTAATTGAGCGCTGAAATTACTTCTTCTCGTTCTTTAGGTCCTCAAAAAAGCATGCCGAAACTGCTGAAAGCAGCCTTAAAAGCAGGAATTTCATTTCATAATAACATTTTATTCCAAAGGAATAAGAATCTAATTCCAAAGTGAAGGTAAGAAAAGTACTATTCACAAAGTAATTTATTGGACGAGTGAAGTAGTAATAATAGTTACCTACCAAGTTAAAGTGTTAGCCAAGTTTTATCGCTCACTACTAAACTAAGTAACTACTCACTTGTAAAGTTGTGGTGCTGAAACTGAAACAATTGCTAAGAACATTCGCGCCATTGACGGAAAGGGAGAGTTTCTCTACGATTCGCTATACACACTGATCTGTTACTAACAGATTATTAACTCCGATATACATAGGTACTATCCCAAAATGGAGTTATCACTATCACTACATATTATAATACAAAGTCCGCCGCGTCTGTCTGTCTGTTCTCGATAAACTCAAAAACTGCTGCACCGATTTTCATGCTGTGTTCACCGAAGGACAGAGTGGTTCTCGAGGAAGGTTCTAGTTTATAATTTGTCTACGAAGCCGCGGGCATCGACTAGACACTAATAATTGATAGAAGTTTTTCCCAAAATTCACACCAGAAATACTTAAATTACAAGGATAACAAGAATGGGGCAACGGATCAGGTGAATTTACTTGTTTCAAACAACTACAGGGAAAAGGCACACAGCTTTATTATTCCGGATTTCCACTGAGTTTACCATTGCGTGATCCATTTAAAATAGTGAATGAGTTGCAGGTACTACTTTCCCTTTTTCATACCAATTCTATACGATCCAATTTGTACACAGGTAAATAACATTGAAATAATAAACCGATTACCTGTCTGTCAGGTATTATTGATCCCTTTCAGTTACAAGTGTCATCACATTGAAATGTGAAAAGCCACATAATACCTTCAGGAAAAACATCTTTCTCTCATTTTGTGTGGCATACTTACAGGTAAAATATTGAGAGAAAAACAACTTGATTTATTATTATTTTATGTGAAAATGTTGGGTATGAAAAGTGTTTACAGAATACGATTTTGTTTGGACAAAATATTCAAGAAAATGCAACACTTGTAACATACAATCTTGTTTCTATAAAATTGCAGAGTTTATTTACTGTATCGATCTCACTATCATAGAAATACGTATCTTTCGTGAATGAAAGATTGCTACATACATTGTTATTTTTGTTCTCTTTCTAAAACAGACTATTGCACATTCACAATCAAGATATAAAAATAAACAAAAGATAAATGCTATTTATTTGGATTTGCAGCAGGCCCTGTAAAACATTTCCATGCAAATCCCTCCATTTAACCGTTAAATGTTGGGATGTTAACCCTATAACGCGCCTGTCAGGTCGCAAGTTGCCAGGGGTTGGACGTATGATAACGGTAGCCACCATATCGACAGACCCATCAAGACGCTGACAGAATTATCTTTTTACAAGCCGTCCGTGGAAAATTGAAGATGAGGGTATTATTTATTTGAAAAATGGAAACAAATTTGCTTAAGACCCCAGAAAAATTTTGCCTAGGGCTTTGTTAAACAATTCAGAATTTCAGAGTATCTTTCCATCAACATTTTTGATGAAATCTACCTGTGCTATGTGCTTATATTGACCGCTAGGTGTCGCTAGTTGGTAGTGAGTGTCGCTACCACTCTGAGTGCTCCCCACACAATGAACATCACACCGCGAGGGTTAGACGTGTGTTACACTCTTAGATATAAGATAAGAGCTAGACCTATAAATTTACAGCTGGAGAAGAGTCTCCACAAAACTTGTGCTTGAAGATGGAAGGTGTCGTCGAGGCCGGCTTGGAAATTGGTGAAGAAGGCTGGTTCGAGAAGATGAGGTAAACAAGTAGGTAATCAATGAAACGTAAGTGAAAACCTTATAAGGGAAGCTTTATTGGATCACTCTGTGTCTGTCACAACCAATTGTCAGCCACTGTTTAAAAAAAAACAATTTAATTAGCTGTACATTAAAAAAACAATATTAAAAAATCTGGATTTTAAATCACTAAACCATGGTGCGTCACCCTTTTATGACCCTCCTTCCGAAGATTGCTCATCACTCTTATTTCGGCACCGAACTACCGATACAATGTTATAGTTGTTCCTAATACCGGAGCATTTCCTACCGCAGTTAGCAGTAGGTATGCTGACCAAATAAAAAAACGGGGATGGGTTTGGTCTTGACCCTAGTCTTGGTCAGAGATGACAGAGACAAAGTCTACGATGGAGCGTGCTTACCCAGAAGGAGCCTGTTTACTGTAACATTGAAGAGATTAGGATTGCAAGCGTTCGTAACCACAGACGAGACAGAGAGTGCCACTCCTTTGCTGTGTGCATTTTAAAAGACGTTTGGAAACGCTTAGTGCGAACTAAGTAATGAATCATTTATTAAGAAATATTTCTGACTTTACTGACTGAAAGGCACAGAATAACGTTAGTACAAAGCATTTTTTTTTGTACAATAAAGTAGTTCTAGATCCCACACTAAGATAACCTGTGTTGTGAGAGCCAGTGACACATTTTAAGTTTAGGAACTAAGGCGTAAGGAATCTTCAGCTTCCATAATTAAAAGCATCGCTTAGCATGTACTTCAGCACGGCCGTAAGCACTTCCGGTGGCATCACGGCGCTGTAATTAAGTCGCTTCAGACGCGGCTAATAGTGCGAGCGAGCAATAACTTGTAACTGCATTGTGTTCAACCTATCTGCTGCTAGGGGGTAGGCAAGCAACGAAACATGTGTACTGGCTTTGATAATACCTTGTAACGTTTTAAGATAATTCATTATAGTTTTTCGGACGAAAGCGGTGCGCCACAAAAAGAGGTGAGAATCAGTAAACCTTCCACGTGTTTCGATATAAGTTCATAGAAAAGGCGGTTAAGACTAAGCGTCAGGCTGAGACGCAGGTGACGCAGGATCTTGCAGCACAAGGTAGAGAAGATTTTGTATTGCATGACTGCACTAAGAGCTGCGTACGCTGCGACGCAGACGCCTGTGTTAGCCTCGCCTTCCCTGTCCTGCACCTGCATCCAGTCGTCCAATGACTTCTCCCGAAATCTGCGGAGCGGAGCGGGAGGTAGTGTCGGACTTCTACTGACTAAAACCCATCCATGTTCCTTCATGTGCCCTTTGTGTTCCGGAGCCGCGGTATCTCTTTCGAATAGTCCCGCGACTCCGGAGGCGCCTACGTCTGTCGTGGTATCTTCATGTGGTTATATCTTCTGTCGTGGTATCTTCATTTGGTTATATCTTCTGTGAAAGCATTAACGAGAAGATGAAAAGACGGGTCAAGCTAGCCTTTACCGATACTCTTAAACATCAACATTATTTTTTAATCGACTTTCAAAAAAGGAGGAGGTTCTCGATTCGGCGGGTTACTCCGAGGTTTCTGATCCGATTTGTGTGATTCTTTTTAGTTCGATGCGATATATTTGCCATTTGGTCCCGTAAAAATTTACTTCAGTTTGGCTTAGCAGTTATAATTTTATGAGTAGTTTTACTTATTTTAATTTCTGCGTAGACGAAGACGATGTCAAAGTATCATCACAAAAAGTGAAAAATAAAAAACGTTTTTATAAAATTTTATAACCGACTTCCAAAAAGAACACTAACTACAAAGTATAACATAATCTTCATTTTGGAAGTCGGTTATATTTTTTTGATACAGCAAAGAACACAACAATGCTCACAGAATACGTATTTAAAGGAACATAAATCGCTTTTCCAGAGTCTTGTAGCGTCAGCAAAAGACATGCAAGGTAATCATAATACTGTATAGGTAGACCTGTTAGATAAAAAAGCCGGCCAAGTGCGAGTCCGACTTGTACCAGGGTCCCGTATCATAAGCCGGTAGCGGTAATAGAAATACTCACTGTGAAAATTTCAACTGTCTGTACCTTTGTACTTGCTTCGTGGTCTGTACTTATATTTCAACTGTCTGTTTATTATTTTGTATGTGTTATTATTTTAAAAATTTGAATGTGAATTTTGGATATTGAACGGTCTGAAATAAGGATTATTATAGCCCACTTGTAGACAGACGGACGGACAGTGGAGGCTTATATAGTACCTAATACGGAACACTAAAAGTTTCAACTCTTCCTCTAAGGAAGCTTAGAGCAGCAAAGCTTCCTCAACCTGAACAAACAAGTATAAATCAGTGCAACAATCCACAGATGACGTACAGCCATCGAGACAATGAGATGTCGTAAATCTCTCCAGCACATCTATAAATTCATTACGACCACGAGGGAGTCTGGGAGCTCGGCAGAACTCATTCTTTTAATTTATCGGCTCCTAGTAGCACGGCGGCGGTTAATTTGATTTTGGTTATGGTGCCGTTGCGCTGGATATTAGGGTTAATTTAAAATTATAAAACTAGCTGTTGCCCCTGACTTCGTCCGCGTGTAACTCGTAAAACAGCACACATGTCATTTAGTTTACAATTTCATGAGTATTAATTTTTAGATGTAAAACTAATATTTTTTCTGGTGATAAGCCTAAGTTATTCTAAATCATTAAATCTGCCAGTTAATTTCCTGTCAACATTAGTTCAGTCATTTTGGAGATCGGAACAAACAGACAGAAAACAAAAAAAAAAAAAACTTCTTTTGTGTTAAAGTATCGTACTTAAATAGTTTCATATGTATTTACTAAAAAGCGGTTTTTGATATTACAAAAAAACTATTTCAATTGGTTTCTTGTGTAGATGTATCTAAAGATGATAGAATAGTAGGTAACACACTCTTACTGTACAGAAACTTACGAAGTCAGAAGTTGCACAAATAAAAAAAAAACCGTTAGGTACTAACTAGGTTTTCTAACTTTATACTTTTTGAATAAAAGTGCACTCTATAAAATGCGACCACCATTTCGTTCGCGTATTTCTATTTACAAACATGACCGTTTCACACATTTCCAATTTCGTTGCATTTATAAAATGTATTCTGAACTAGTTCCTACTTTTTATAAATGTGTGATTTTCACGCTTGTCGAGATTTATGATTATTTGGTAGTTATTACCTACTTTCTGATTTCACTAAGTGTATAAATAAAGCACATTGCTTCAGTTAAAAGTGTAAAAAAAAGCTCACCGCCACACATTCCCAACCACTGCAACTCCTGAAAGCCAGAATCAACAGTGGCGACCACCAGAAAAACGCCGAGCTAATGAAGCCCGACGAGTCCCGGAGAAACGATTCAACTGTCTTGATTAATCAGAAGAGTACAGCGGAGGAGTAGGAAAAAAATAATATAATTTCCACTTCCAATAATGGTTGAGCTTGTTGCAAAATCAAAAATCGAACAGAATATAACTTTCATGGTGTAGGTAATAATGCAGAGTATTCTAATACTCCGTATTATTACTCTGTACTCTGTGTATACCTATTAGGTAGAAGTTACAGAAAAGACACGAAGAAAACATTCCATGGGGGATACAAGTGGTGGTCTTATCGCCAAGTTATCATTTATCTTTTAATTTGACGTTTTGACATAGTATCGATAGGTATTCCCTTGTTGCTGCCACTCTCTCATCACTCGGAGCACTGGGCGCGTGCGCAGTGACACCTGACGTATTCGTGTCGCTCTGTCCACTGTCCTGCATGCTCAGCATCGTCAGCATCGCTCAGGTGGCGCCACCTGTCGCCATTCCACGGATACTTCACGTGTTACGGCCAACAGGCACGGAAAGAAACAAACAATTTGTTTGACAT
The DNA here is from genome assembly GCA_963859965.1 of Ceramica pisi. Classification (NCBI taxonomy): domain Eukaryota; kingdom Metazoa; phylum Arthropoda; class Insecta; order Lepidoptera; family Noctuidae; genus Ceramica; species Ceramica pisi. The sequence continues at coordinate 23,620,160 of OY982540.1, read as the reverse complement.
TAAGATTCGGAGACGAGGACAGATTTATTGTGGATATATTAATGTCCATGATGTCCATCAGTCAAAGTGCGTCTCGCAACATGTCACGTCAAGTGTTACGAGCTGGCCACCTACGGGTAGGACTTCCCCACAAAAACTGGCATATGGAAAAAATTAGGGAAGCATTGTCGAGCAGAAAACTTTACTGACAAAAACTGATAATAATAGGAAGGCAAAACAAATACTACACCCTTCCTAATAACGTTCTTACCCGGTATGGAACAAAATTAAGTGTTCAAAATTGAATAAATTTTAAGAATTTGGTGAAATTAGAACCATAAAATTTAATTCTTAAAAAATAATAACAGCATGGTTCAAATTTCGCTAAAATCCATTATAAGATATGCTACGCTCTCAAAAGATATTATTTGAACCGACTGCATAAAGTTCTAGTAAACTGACTTTAATTCAATTTCAAACAAACGAAACATTGATTAGTGCTCGGATTCGAACCCGCGATACTGTTCGCGCCGTGTCTCATTCACCACTTATCTCTCGGGTTATCACGCTACCGTTCCACGAAACATAATTTATTAAATCAAGCTAAAACAATATACTATAAATACAGCTCCTTATTTGGAAACTGGATTATATTTATTTACTTCCTAATGTACTCGATATATTGCGTTGTGACATGGATCTTGGAACTGGAGTGGATAAGTCATATACATCTAGAGATAAGAGTAGTGCTTCATGCAAAATGATTATCTAATTTATCCAGTGTATTGCAAAGAAAATCTTGATCGGTTGTTTTCAGAAACATTGAGGTAGAGACCTTCTAGATATGAATGGTTTGGTGGTTTTGGTGTAGATATTTTATGTACCGCTTAGTGAAACGAATTAAATGCTTTAAGTGCCTTTAATTTTAATGGCATTGACTGAAACAAAAAAAGCAAACAAACACCTCTGCTGCTTTTCCGAAAAACCTAACCTACTGTTACCCTTAGAATAATTAATAACGGTATTGCTACCATGTACTTTTTTGTTTGCGAGTTTCCGATATTTTGGCACTGTTGCAAGCTGTACATGGTAGCAATTCCGCTATTAACTATTCTAATGTTAGTGACCTTGAAAGTTTAAAAGAATATACTGTTATCTTTCTCCAATTAATCATTATTCTCGTGAAATATCTCCTTTATTTCTATGATCGTTTCTAATAGTGTTTTGCGGAAGACTTTAATTATAAGTGTGTTCTGGAAACAATGGCGACTGCTCAGGATTAACATTTCGTTGTAATAATAAACTGGCGTTTGGAGAAACATGACCTTGTTCCGAGTACCTACGCTTAATATAACGCGGATTTAGTACACGACAAATGCTTTAGATGATTACTGTCGTCAATGTTTTCATGTAAAACAAACGTTGGCAACAATGGACGAAGAAATTGAAGATGTTTAATATTAGATGGCTTAAAAAGTGTTGAACACTTTTTGTGTTGCAATATCATCTAAGCCAAAATCGTTATAGGAAAATTAGAGGTGTTTCTTGGCCGTTTGCAACTGCGATGCTAATGGGAGCACTCCTAAAAAAATACGACCGACTTGTTAGTTTCATTGTATTTTTAACCGACTTCCCAAAAAGGAGGAGGTTATCAATTCGGTTGTATGTTTTTTTATTCGGGTTTTGTTTAGGAGTCTAGAGCCGAAAGGCAGGAAGAAGATCGTAACTACAGCAAAACCACCAAAAACTTCAACTTCGATTCCAGATACTAGGATCACTAATTTATCTAGAACTAGCTGACCCGTGCAACGTCGTCTGCGTAACATTTTTGGTTACTGCTCCGCTCCTGTAGGTCATAGCGTGATGATATAGCCTTCCTCGATAAATGAGCTATCTAACACTGAAAGAATTTTTCAAATCGGACCAGTAGTTCCTGAGATTAGCGCGTTCAACCAAACAAACAAACTCTTTTGCTTTATAATATTCGATTTGAAGGATGACATCAAACACATCATGAACACTAATTGTTCCGAGTCTGCGTGCCACTTCGATGCATTTAATACCACTGAGACATATTTTTACCAAGCCAAGAAACCAGTAGTCTCTGTAATGAAGATGTCCAGTCGTTAGTGCCAGTAATGATCGCTAATAGGTCGGGAGACGAGGCGGGGCAGCATCCATTAGCCGACGGGTTCCGGCAACTGAGGAGTAGCCGTGTCATCTGTAATCAGACGCTGTTATTGCTAATTTTGTGCACGATCATGCGTCCGAATATGAAGGAGGAACGAGAAACAAAATATAGTCATCTGTAGCGTAGATTACATGATTTTTAAACTGTCCTGCTTTGTTTTTTCACATTTTACAACCTGCAGTAACGTTAATCTGTTCTCATCATTGAACTATAGTAATACCTCAATGGTTCTCATCATTGTGTTGTGCGTTTACATTACGATGTTTTTCTTTATGACCTCGCGTTTGACCAATGTTTCAGTCGATGATCTTGTCTAGAAGACACCTAGCACCTATTCACTCTTGACTTATATTTTCCCAGGTTATAGTCATCAGGAAACGTAGACTCCGGAAGGGAATTCCACCCCACAGTTGTACGCACAATGAAAGTATTCCGCGACCGTTTTGTATTCCCAAAACCTATCGATACATGACATGCGTTATGAAACTTCCCTTACAATTTGCCTACAGTCAGCCACATTCCAAGTTTCCAAGGCAACACTGCACACTATGGAGGTTGTGATACTTGCGCATCCAAGTTATCCTAACATTTAATATCCAATTACAGATCTCCAAAATAAAAATAAAAAAACTCTCCCATCCCATTCATGGAACATCAATAACCTCCTTCACAAAAGACTTTTCAGAATCTAGTCTAGACGAACTAAATAGCCGGTGGCCGGCTCGGGCATGCCGGTCACGTGCCGGTAATGCACGCGGAACGGCGCGGCTCCGGCACGGAAGCCGTGCTCACCTCTACCTACAGAGGAATGTTCCTAACTACATGTGTGATGTGGAGGATGGATATGGGTGGTGAATGGGCTTATAATTTTTATTCATCATGATTTTCTGGCCATGACTGGCCTGCAATTATAGAGGACAGAATATGTGTGTGGTAAAGGGAGACGAAGACCTTTTCCTAAGGGATGACTTAGATATAGAGAGGGGAGCGCAGGGCGATGTCGGTGAGGAGCAATATGCTTGCCCGCAGGTTCGCTCGTTGTACTACAAACGTCAAAGTAACCCTTTTTAAGGCGTTCTGTCAATCCTTTACACGAGTGGCCTGTGGGTATCATACACGCACCGAGCCTACAACGTCCTGCGTGTCCAATTTAATAATGCTTTTAGGATGCTGTTGGGACTGCCATGGCGTTGTAGTGCTTCAGGAATGTTCGAGGAGGCTCGCACAGATGGTTTTCATGCCATCATGCGAAAGAAAGTGGCCTCCTTACTACAACGCTGGCACGGTAGTGACAACAGCATCCTGAAAATGATAGCTGCCAGACCGGACTGTCCCTTCCATGGACACTGGGTGGGGACAGTCTTAGGTATAAATAAATAAATCTTTTATATAAACTTACAATACTAACCAACTTCGTAAGCAACATTGTAACTAACACCAAAATACTAACTAAATTATGGACTAGTAGTCTGAAATAAAGATTTATTTAATTTAATTGAATTTGCGTGGCAGTGGGACGTAGAGTAGATGATTTTAGGAAACCTCTCCAGATGCAGTTGGATGAATAGCATTCCTGGTTAAAGATTGGTGACGATAGTGAGATGATACTAATAGTGCCACTGCTAAGGTAGGCAGTGATTTTGGTAGCAAGGAAATGTCAGCAGCAGGAATCGGGTTTTTGATCAACGTTCATTCATATCGGGGTTCAAACTCAACTCAAACTCAAAATTTGCATTCTATTACTGCTAAATATTGCATTCTATTACTATGATATGCTCGACTTTTACATTTTTTAAATCAAGTATGTTGTGTTAACAATATTTCAAGTACATAAAATAGTTTTCCAAGGTGTGCGTGTTCTCAAAGTTTGTTTCATTGCGGTGAAATGGCTGGTGATCAAATTCACGGACCGTGACGATTTGGTTGCCGAGCCATGTCAGACCACCCCTTAATAGATGAGCTACTTATTTCCATAACCGAAATAGAATCACAAAAACATTCGCTAAATCAAAAACGCATTTCCTCACCGAATTCTTCGAAGCTATGATATAAACAGAAGGCATTATGTAAAGTGAATCGCGGCAGCTGTTCTGTCATGAATAATTCAGAGCTCGTCTCCAGGGTGCCTGGTCCACTCGCGAAGACTCCACAATGATGTGCCTCTGGAGATAAATCGAAGGGGTTCCGAATTACAGACGTTTAGTTTATTGCGGCCGTTTGAAACTGCTGAAGAGTGGACGGAGAGTCAGAGGTTAACCTGGCTAGCTAATGCATCTAAAAGGGTTTGGTTTTTGACCATTTTTGATGACGTAGGTACGTGCAGTGGCTGAGTGGTTGTCTTCATTGAGTATTCAGCTGATGTCGTACGGAGTGAATATTTAGAGTAGTCTATGGATTTGATACGAGTCTCAGTGTAGGTACAGATCTGTGTTTTTGGGTGTTATAGGGCATCATTAATAGACTACAAAATACAAAGAGTAGAAGTAGCTAAGGAATGAGTTTTATAGGAAAGTAGGTACTGACTTATTCAGCGCAAGGAAGCTCACTCAAATAAGACAAATCCTCGCTAGCAGCTATCTTGTTACCTCATTAATTTCAACCAATTTTCCAAGAAACGTTTACACAAGTAAGAACACGAATTTGCCTTCCTAGCTACAACATCTAATCTAAGTTGAGCGCCGCCGCGGGCAGCGTCTAGTCTCGCTACTGCCTGCCTGTGTAGCCGAGTAACTGTATCCCGGACTGTGCCGAACTTAGGCAGCAATGCATGCGGAAGTGCAGGCGCGCGCAATTTCCGGCCGTCGCTCGCAGCGCCCTCTGCGAATTAAACTATTAATATAGAATTACGGGATTGTTATTACAAGTGAGGCGATGGGGCTGAAGGCTTCTGTCTTCAGGCGGGCTATGAGATGGCTCGAGTTGTTTAATTACGGATGAAATGGGCGAAGGCTGGTCTGGGAACTAATATTAGCACGCCTCGGCTTCAGGTTTTCTACTTTGTTTCGGTTAGAAGTGCAATGTATTGCTATTCAATAAATGGGTAAGTTTTGAGTTGGTAGTCTGTTCTGTGTGAGAGTGTTCATTTGTTCCTTCGAAACAATAAAACTACTCATCAGATTTGTGTAACTAACTTAGATTTATAATAGTTGTAGTCTTATAAGCATGACTATTGAGATTTTTCGTCTCGTTAAATCTAATATGTTGGCTAAGAAATACAAAAATGACCGTTCCTCTTCTGGCTGGCACGAGTTCGAAACGTTGTATTATACCTACGAAAAAAATAATTAACAACAAAAGAGCCAGTGTCTAACAATGAATTAATTACAAAACCAGCAGCTATCACAAACTCACAATATAAATAACTACGCATCCAAGAATGCAGGATTGTGCGTATCAACGGGGTAGGTCCCCCATTAATTAAATGTTTTCAATGGCCGGGGGAGGCTGGGGTGGTCGCGACACGCGCGGGGGATGACGGGGTAATCCTTCACGATTTGTCACGACATTTGATACTGTATTTATTGCGTTCAATAAAAAGGTTAGAGCTGGATCAACAAATGAGTGTATTTGTGAAAGGGGGTGTGTTTTAATAGTTAAGGGTTGTGGATATAATGATGAATGGATATTAAAAGATTTTCGTGTAACAAATAGTTAATATATTTTATTTATTTATTTATTAAGTTAAGGAAGGTGCAACATTGAACTTAGTCATATAGAGTTCACTTTTAAGAAGCGATCTTGCATACCTCTGTATTACCCACAGACTAAACATTTATAAGTAAATGATTAATGGATGCCTCTAGATAGAAAATAACGCAAGTGGGTTCCATGGAAAGTTTCAGAAGTTTGGGATGATGGAGAAAATTATCGAAAAAAAATAGAAAATAAAAATCCTAACGTAGGCATCAAAAAATTCATTCCCATCGCTATCGACTGGAAGTGAGCCCAAAAGACTGGCGGCATTGCCACGTTGGATGGCAAAGCTTATCCTCTGTCTGAAGTAAACCAGCCCTTGGGTCACGCGAAGCGTCAACTAACTTTATGTCCTGAAAAAAATATATCCTGAAAAAAGAAACCGCATGGTGTTGAATGGAAATGCATCGATTGTAGGTAATGTAACACCCCCGGAAATTATGCATTACCAACGGAAGATAGGGAGCGATCTCCAGGGGTTGTGTTATCAGTTTGAAATGATTTAAATCTCTAAATTACGAGAAGAAGAAGAAAATTGGTCATAAATTCTTCTTATTGCTCAATTTACGTGTCTCCCTCGTGCCTACTAACTCATTTATATCTGTCTAGCCTGTGAAGGTCTCGCTTTAAATATACAGACATCAGACAGACGCAGCATTATGCTATGAATGTGTTTGTCATCCAAGGCACGCCGTTTCCAGGTAAAATCGATAGAATACAATAAATAATGCATTATGATTGAGATGGCTATTGTTAAAAAAACCTATAACATAACTATAAATAGTTTTAGGTCACTTTGCCAGACACATAGGCTGAGTTGTACCATAGAAGAAGTTATAGTTAAAGTTTGCGTCAAATTTAACACTTACAGTAGCGCTGACTTTAACGGTTATAGTGAAATGTGTTGCACCAGCGAATTCATTAGCTTTGTTAAAGTTAAAGGGAAGAGTCAAGTCAAGAGATTATATTCAACGCGTTTGATAGTTGACGGATAATTTAACACAAACAATAACACTAACCAGCGGAAAGTGAGCGGTTACAGTTACGGTTAAAGTTATGACGTCATTTAACTATTTATCAAATGGTGCAACTAATTTTTGGCCTAATCGATACTTTAACTGAAGTTTTGATGTTTGTTATTGTTAAAGTAAGATGGTGCAACCCAGCCTTAGTGAATTGCTTATAATAGTTTTTCGGATTTTTAGGGTTTCCAAAATTACTAAGCCTTTGCTGTCAGTCCTTCCGTCGGTCAGTCTGTCAACGGGCTGTATCTCATGAATTGTAATAGGTAGACAGTTGTCCATTTCAGAGTATGTATTGTCGCTATAACAACAATAATAAATAAAATAATAATAATTTTTTTGGTGCCCCATTACATTTGAAATGTCTAACGGGGCCTCTGCGAGCTGGTTTTGGCCCCTCGTACGCCTACCAAAGGACCGGGTCTCCAGGGACCCGAGAAAGTAAAAAAAAAAAAATGTTAATTTCATTTTAAGGTAAGGAATCCTGTGTGTGGGTTTGACTCACACATTTCCGGGGTTTTTAAGGTTAGGTGAGTAGAATGCAAATTGCACACATTATGTTAGTTTGTTAATACTTTAAATAGAGAAAAGTTGACATAAGTATAATATCTACAAACATAACTTACGCCTGGTGACGAACACTACACCAAAAAAAGTCCCCCAAAAATAAAAGCCTTTACCTTTTTTGATGATAAGGCAGACCTCCTAAGCCTAAACTGCAGTTACTCATTATGAACTTTGCTTGTTAGTGTGCAGCCACACCCACTCCTGACTCAAAGTTGAACAGTCTGATGCAAGAACAGCCACTCAGCCAGTCTTGAACTCTATCGATATATAAACGCGTTAACCATGCAGAATTTATGGAACACTATTCTTAGATATTTCCATACACACTTAAGGCGCGTCCCCGAGCAAAACGCAGCGCTAGCCGTTTTTTGTGCAGTTTTTTTGGAGCTATATACTCTTTATCCAGAAGAATATCAACTTATAAAAAATACATTAAATTTCTACATAATCTTGGCTTCAAAATTGTAGATTTTTATTTTTTATTACAAAGTTTAATGTTAAAGTAATCTCCTCACAACGAAACCACAGAAATGAGAACAAAATACTGAAAACATGCATCATTTCAAATCGGACCAGTAGTTCCTGAGATTACCCCCTACATACAAACTTACAAACAAATGTTACCTCTTTAATTAGTATAGATGTATATTTTTGTATATTGTATTATTTACATTATGTTTCAATTTCTATCTATATTCTTTGTCTGTGTTCAAAAATGGTTAACTTCATATTTGCACCAAGTGTAGCCCCATTTCATGTCCAGGCAATCTTTTTCCATTCCTGGTTGCCTGGAAGAGATCGTGGAATGCGATAAAGTCGCCATTTTTATATATTTTTTAGTTTAAGGTTTTCTTTAATATGTTTTTATATTTTGGTGTACAAAATAAATAGAAAGCAGTGGGCGCACGACATTGTTGCCAGTCATAGTCGCGCGTCGCAGTCGCCAAGATCGGAATTATACCTTTACACCTTAAGAATTGCGTATAACGGACCATTTGATACCACTTTAGCCAATAGCCAAATAATTCTTACTAAGCTATTAAACCTACGTCTAACAATAATTCGGCCGATTTAAATTCCCGAATAGTTCCCGATTGGCAATAGGTTCTCGGTGGGTGTTGAATAGGCCCCCCTTTTTAGGGAATCTTCACTTAAGGTTTATAGTGTTTTGTATACTAATAGGGCACTATAAGGCTTCTCTAACTGGAGCCTTAATTGTGTAGCTGTAAAGTGCCCATTGAATGTACAACTTTATGTACTCAGTTAATGTAATTTTAAAGAAGATACAAGTAGGTATATGTGTGTCAAAACTAGGTAACAAGGTCAGAACAACAGTATTTTTAATTATATTATTTGTACTCTGTTTAAGTTGATTGGATAAGTCAACAATTACAAAGTTTTACCCTTGTGCTATATGAATTTTGTCATGAAAGAATGAGCTTCACTTTTCAGCAAAATGTGCCAATCAATCTATTAATCAATCAAACATCATCTGCCTAGCCTTTTCCCAACTATATTGGGGTCGGCTTCCAGTCAAACCGGATTCAGCTGAATACCAGTATTTTACGTGAAGCGGCTGCCTACCAGACCTCTACAACCCATTAACTGGGTAACACGGTACTCCTTGGCAAGACTGGTGTCAGATTAACTGGCTTCTGACTATCCGTAACGACTGCCAAAGATCTCCAAATGACAGCCGGGACCAACAGCTTAACGTGCTTTCCGAGTCACGGAGGAAACTTGGTATGTTAAGATGGTCACCCATCCACAGACCAACCTCGGCAAGCGTTGCTTAACCTTGAAGATCGATCTGTGCGGCTGTTATTATTTAGATTTATTTAATCAATCAAGATATTGAGTAACATCATGATAGAGCGAAATCTATTTTAATTATGTTAAATAGTGTAATTGGTTTCGGCCGTTCTATTTAAATAAATAAATAAATAACTGTCAAGATAAATGAAACTCTTCCATTATTGGTGAGTGAGTGACTGACAGACAGACAAATCACACCCGAAACTACTGATCGTAGTGCTGAAATTTAGCATGTAGGTTCTTTGGGGAGTGTAGGGAAACTAAGAGAGGATAATCCGAAATTCCTACGGGATAAACGCGTACGAAATCGCAGGCAAAAGCTAGTAGCTCTTACAAAATCATTCACTCGTACACGCATAGACAACTATGTAGCTTTGTATCCTTCGTATCAGCCCCAGGATATTCATTGCAACAGGACATTGCTCAAGAAATCGTTAGTTAGATAAGGAGAGGCTTGCGACTCCATAATAAGATGGAAACTGATTCACTTGCAGTGAAATGTGGCTCAAATCGGAGGTATCTCGCGTTATCAGTAATTGGACGTGTTCGTGTGATAACGAGACGGGGACGGACAACTGTTGGGGCAGTAAAAACTCAATCAGGAACACACCTAGTTGGGTTGGTACGCGTTTTATACGTTACGGGACGATAGGCCGACGGGCCCCGACTTCTCTAATGTAGATATAGAAACGTGTCAGTGGTCCCTCGACGGTATTTTGACAGGTCGCACCAAATAGGCACAAAGTAATATTTTAGAGGTTTCGTAATCGAGAGGTTACCGATGGAACTCTACTACCTACTAGCTTCTATACTTACTGTCTGTATGTCAGTCTGTCAGTGGTCTGTATCTATTTCATGGTCTATATTTGGAGTATTTTTATTCCTGCTATAGATAGCAAAGCTTTTTGGGGCCTCCGGTTTCAGAATCAAAATGTTCAAACGATTTATGAAACCTTTAAACGGTTCATTAGCTAAGGAAGATAATGGTTTTTCCTTTTTAAATAATGGTTTTCCATGCTAGAGTCGCAATAGTAAAATATTAATTTATTTTTGCCGGGATCTAGGATACCTAGGCGGTACGAGTTCGTGACGTCGTGTTGGTAGGCAAATTGAAAACCACCAGCCGACACGACTCGATAGTCGTGTCAGCTGGTGTCCACACTAAACATCCCCAAGCTATCCGTTTTATTCGACCACTTTATTCCAAGTTTGTTTTAAGGTCTATAAAATTTACAACCAGTCCCGATAAGGGCCCCACCATAGCCGATGTTTGTTCAGATTTATCACCTCATAAATAAACATAACATGTTACAATTATACGAATTCTTCGCCATGATGTATTCCAAGACAAATTAGTTTCGAGAGGGAATTATTTCGGTCATCATTTTGGAAGGCAAACGGTTAACAAGGCTGTAAATCAGATGAGTGGTTTTAGAATGTGATGTGGCAATAGTTAAAAGGTGCCATATAATATTTATATCGCTGTTTTTTGAGTAGTTTTATGATAGATATACTACAAGCCTGTGCTTTGCAAGGTTAAATGGACTGCGATGGCTAGATCCTGGATTCTATAACTTCAATCAAACGAGATTTTATATGAAGCAAGTCCCCCATAACAATGATGATGAGGGCGTCATCACTTCCTAGTGGCGGAAGAATAAACTCCAAAAATGTGCAACGAGTTTGTTACACAAACAAACAACAGCAACGCAAACTCCCCAGGAATATAGTTATTATAAAGATATCTCCGGAGAAAAATAATTTGATCGGTTAGGAGTGGTGAATGCTCCACAATCTTAATAAACAGAAGCAAAAAAAGAAGAAAAATAATGCAAAAGAAGAAATGATGTTGGAGTATTGCATGGTGAAAGCTCTTTGTTTTGTAACTGTTAATGTGACTCTACATGATGTCACTAACGGGTGCTTTAATTAAAGCCCAGAAATAAGGAATTTAATTAATAAGCACAATATACATCATTTTTCTCATAATAAACGTCTTATAAACAATTTTCGGATTCCTCAGCACACTAACCCAATTTAATTGAATTATTTTCGGAATGAAGATGAGTTGGAATCGTTTTGTCACACAGTATTTACGGCGCTTTCGACAAACATGCGCGTGCGCATACCGCTGTGATCCGCGCCTTCCTGCTGATTCGCGTGACACTGCGCAGCTTCGCTGCCAGACAGGTGAAGATATCCGTATGACTAAGAAGTTTTTATCATTGTTTTGTCGTAACTGAAACACATTTATTTATATTTTGATTAGCTTTTGGCCGCGGCTTCGCTTGCTTTAAAGTAGCCTAGAACCATCTCCGGGGTCCTTTCTATCTATGTACTAAAATTCATCAAAATTTGTTGGGCAATTTAGGGGTTGAAGATTAACTTACAAACAGACTCACTTTTGTATAAATTAGGATAATCTACAGGAAGCATTTAGGTATCTGAACGAAACCAAGTATAGTTACTTATTATTATACTTTATGGGGGGGGGGAAATCATCAAATGACTTCTTCCACTTTGGGCGAAGCAGAAGGGAGTGTCAGACTCTTACTGACTAAAATGCATCCGTGTTCCTTTTAGTGCCCTTTGCGTTCCAGGGCCGCGGGACTCTTTCGAACAAATTCCGCAACCTTATTAATATACTTGGAGATACAATTTGGTTTATTTAAAGGCACAAAACCAACATCCCTCTTGGTCTTAAAACTCTAAGATGGGGGGGGGGGGGGGTGGAGGTAATTATAATAAATCTTCAGCATCCTACTTAATTTTTCATAGAGGTGAGAATTTATGGATGAAAGTTACTTACCATATTGATGCGGAACTCCAAAAAATGTTTTAACACGTTTTTACGTGAATTTATGTTAATAACTGATTCAATATGCAGATTGCGGCGTAAACACTCGCCGCTAATTATCGCGTGGTGTTACGAGTGAAAGTGAGAACATGGTCAGTTTATCGATTTCCGAGGACATTGAGTTATTAGGAGAGTTTTCCGAGTATGGACGCAGTTTAGCGGTGTTGCAGTTTCCTAGTAAGAGATATTACCTAATGTTTTCATTGCTACTGATTCATTTGCTTCTGTTTAATCTGTGAAGTTCATCTGGTGGTGTTTTACTGTAAGTAGTCTATAACACCGTTTTATGATCTTGATGAAAATCATAATAATTAGATAATTAATTAATCATATGTAAGGAAGAAACGCTTTTGCCATTAAAAAGTATTAGCAGTGTGTCATCTTATTTTTTTATATTATTGAAGACTCTAGTCTAGCTCAGAGATGACAGAGATAAAGTCTACGATGGAGCGAGCCTGTTCACTCTAACTTTGAAGAGATTAGGGTTTTAAGTGTTCGGAAACACAGACGCAGGCAGAGAGTTCCACTACTTTGCTGTGCGCATTATATAAGACGTTTGGTAGGAATTTGTGGAATAGCAACAAGGTAGGGATGGTAAGCCGGTGGGATGAGGTCGTGGAGTTCTTGGGCACACTCGCCGAAGTGCAATCTGTAGAATACCGACTAGCAGGCAACCTGCAGTGCTATTCTGTAACAACATTTTCGTGTCTCGACAGCGGAATCCGAGGTGAGTTTCAAATTCGTATAAATAGAAGACCTTATGATGTGTGAAATAAAGTTCACTTTGTAAGCTTAGTCACTCAGGTGAAGTGAATATCGAAATGGTTATTATTTACAGAATAGACTAGCTGGCGGCGATGAGCCAAGCTGTGTAGCTCGGCATCGACTAGTTTTACGTCGCCGATGAGCCTGATCTGAGGAAACTTTTTATTATTTTATTTGAGATGGGTTTGCTCTTGAATCTAGTTTTGGTCAGAGATGACAGAGACAAATTCTACGATGGAGCGAGCTTACCCAGAAGGAGCCTGTTCACTCTAACTTTCTATACAAACGTTCTTTGTAAACGCCCAACAAATACCATCGCTACTATTATAAATGCGATAGTGAGTTTGTTTGTTATGCTTTCACGTCTAAATCCTGGAACCGAGGTTGTTTAATTTTGGTATAGAGATAGATGGGACCTTGGACTCTTAGAGACGTTTATAGGCTGTTTATTTTTGTGAAAATCTGTATTGACGCGAGCGAGGCTAGTATTCATATAAAGTTTGAAGTAGGTATCCATTCCTACGCAAGATATATAGGTACAACATAGCAGCCATTAACACTTCTAACTACGGTCTCATTACAAAACATTTGATTTATTACGTTTTGTTTTGACTATCATTCACCACAGCCTTGATAACTAACAACTTTGTTTAATATCTTGCCCATACATAGTCACCCGATATAAATACATCGATGCCCACATACACATTACAGCAACGATCAGAGCAACACTTAGTTATATCGCTGCCATCAAAAACACCTACAAAGTTAATGAGGCCCTACATCTTAAGTATTGGTATATCATTGGACGCTCAAAGCGCCGACAGACAGACAAACAAACATAACCTCACATCTCTAAATCTCCATTTATCACCTTATCACAAAGGCTGAAGGTTTAACGTCGAATGGAGAGTGTAGTTTGAAGTGTAAAAGTTAGTTGGCACGTCAACTCACGGGTACAGACGTCAAATCAGTGATCGTTGAGTTGATGTACTTCAGTTGATGACTCTACATTTGTTTTGATGACTGTACTTCAAATTACTTGTGTGTGAATTTGTTTTATAACAGAGTTGAAATGTATTTGCATTCTTCAGGTATCTGTAACTTTCAAGAAATACTTTTCTTTTCACACTTAATTTTCACTGAAACAGTTTTGGCGATGAAAATGGGATTGTAAGTTCATCACCAATTTTGTTTTTCGGAATGCGTCATTCTTTGCGTAATTAACGCTATTTTCTTGCTTTTCCTCTTTGATACTTTCCAAACTCTTGAAACTCTACGGATTCCTAATCTTGCTGCATGTCCGGTTCACAGGAAAGTCCGGCAAGTTCATGATTATGTTGATCTTTGAGAGGCCACTCATAGAAAATACGTTATGTTCAGAAGCTTTTAAGTCTTTAGATTAGTATACGCGTACATACAAGCTTTTCTTCCAAAATATAATGACATAGTAATCAAAACATTGAATTTTCTTTTGGAAAAATCTTCAGAGATAATCCAAAATCGCCCTGGCTTTGTTATTAGAAAATACTCATGCCTCCTCTATTTGAGGCCCTGACCTGCAGTTACTTGCTGGTATTATTACATCTCTTTAACTATAACAAATAAATGATTTGATTTGATTTGATTTGAACACTTTATCAGATCAAAATTTACATGAAGACAGCCCCCCAAAACCACCGCTTGCCACCATTTCCTAGAAGAAGAAGAAGGAGCGCCACAAACTCCCCAGTAATACATTATGTCTCTTAAGTCTGAAAAACTCCAATTTATACAATAGTACCTAATCAATTAATCATTTTCATGAATTCTACTAATATTATAACTGCGAAAGTTTGTGAATATGTATGGATGTTTGTTACTCTTTCACGCAAATACTACTGAACCGATTACGATGAAATTTGGTATGTAGGTAGCTGAAGACCCAGAATAACACATATGCTACTTTTTATCCCGGAGTTCCCGAGGGATCGGGATTTACACGGGAATAACGAGAATTTATACGCGGACGATGTCGCGGGCGGCCTCTAGTATACAATATAAAACTCTTCCGTTACTGATTGATTGAGTGACTGAGTGACTGAGTGACTGAGTGACTGAGTGACTGAATGTCTGAGTGACTGACTGACTGACAGACAACGCACAGCCGAAAGTACCTACTAGTCGCAGAATGCTAAAATTTGGCATGTAGCTTCCGTGTACTCCGCAGGGAAGCGCTAAGAGAAGATTTCCCCAAATTCCCACGGGAACGTAAAAAAAACAGGATATGCATGAACGAAGCTAGAAGCATTTAGATTAGGGAAAGTCAGTCCGGTGAGGAAACACCCGTGTTCCCCTCACGGCAGTATGTCGGTCACCTGATTGGCTGCACTTGGCTCTGCGCCAGCTCACCAGCTGCTAATAGCCAATTATGTGTTCAGACGAGATCAACTCGTCAATGACGTGGTGGTGGAGATTTGCTGGAGCTGGCGTGTTTGGAGCTTTAGTTTCAGCACCTTTTGCTTCAACGTGTATTCAGTTGCATTTGAGTAAAAACAAAAAATCGAGGTAGCTCAATTGTTGATTTTGACTGGATTGTAGGTACCTACTACATTTCTGGAAACGTAGGGAAAAGACAAGATGCTTTTTTTTGCTATATTTTAGTTTGTTGTTAGTTAAGTATATTTGTTAATTTTAGTTGTTATTATTGTTAATTTATTCCTTTTAATTAAAAACAATAAATATTTGTCCTATGTAATCAAAATAATAAAAAAAAACATCGTTACGCACTGATTAAATTGCAATCCATAAAAATCTGCAGAAAACTAAAATTAAAGACAAATATTTGTTACAGAGATAGTATACGATGATATTTCAATTTCAACTCAGTTGCATTCTTAGAAGGAGACAGCACTATCTAGCGCCGATATTCCTGCTCTGTCTAATCAAGAGAACAATGATATCAAATAGTTGCAGGCCGCAGTTTCAGACATTCATCTTATACCGTTAGTCCGTAAGATAAGAAATTACAGAAGGATAAGTTGTCAGAGTGATGACGCAGCGGCTTGTTCACAAACGTCTACTTTTGAGTAATTGTGTACAGAATTCAAGTTTTCCCAACGAATTTTATTTACATATCTACGAATATAAAGAGTCTTTAGTGGATAAAATCATCATGCACTGGCATCTAGTCAAATATAATTAGCACGACGATATTACGAAGTCACGTCTGACATCTGTCATTGAAGGCCAGTTCTTCCAAAAAGAACATGGTTCGTTTCTTCACCTTCGTCTTGGGTCGCTGTGAAGTCACCTAGAATTTAGGGCGCTTTTCCTATCATGCGTGTTTTAACCACGCGCGGATCTGGTTAGCATGCGGGTGCAGGACAAAGATTTTTGTCTTGCGAAGGAGGACTTAATGGGACCCAATAATCGGTTATCTTAGCCCAAATCTGACCAGCTGAGTGCCAATTACTTAGCTACTAATTTTCACATTCGCATCGCATTCGCATCTTAATTGCAAACTGTCAAAAATGTACAAAAAATAAGGCTTTTTGAATAATCAGATGTTTAAATTAAAAGTAGCAACATGCTGTTAATTATTATGTAACATTTATCTAAGATATGGAAGAGCGGAGTCTCCTAACACAGGCATGGTTTGTCTAAAAGGAGGCTCCAAACACAATTCATTGTTTATGAAGCATTTTGTTTTAAATAAAAGATTTTTTTTTGACAGTCTTCGATTGACATGCTAATGCGAAAATTGTTTAAAAATTATTAGAATTAGCCCTCTAAGTGGTAGACATAATAGAGAATATTGGAAATGTAGATTACAGCATTTTGAAGATTTAGCCTTCTGTCGCTATCTGTTCTACGACAAATGCTAGGTACTCTCGAAATACCGGCTGATTATGACTGAGTGCGTGACAGACATATATGTCTACATTCCTATATACTTGCCTATTTCAGTTGAACGACTCTGTAGGTAATATTCGTTCTATAGAATTGAATGATAAGCAGATTGACCGAAACTGAAACGAATCTATACAGATGAAACTACATGCATGCAGTTGTCTAAACTAATATTATCAAGAGGAAAGATTTGTTTCTTTGTTTGAATAGGCTCCAAAACTACTGGACCGGTTTGAAAATTCTCCATGATTAGAATCTTAAATTATCCTTGATTTATATAACCTGTTTGGGGCGGAGCAACAAAAATTATTTTTTTAGAATTGGAGCGAGCACAAAGATCTCTCTTGAATGTATTTCAAATCATATAGATTCCCCACTGAAAACTTTTATTCACTAAGCGGTCTCCTCACAGTCAGGAAATTATATGTCCTCCATGCTGTTTTAAAATTCCATAAAACTCTCCCTTTTGATCCCAGTCTTGACAAAAAAAGAAGGAAATATCTTTTTGCACCAGAAATCTCGGTTAAATCGACTTACGCAAAAAGACAGTATAACAGGCAATCGGCCTCTATCTACAACAAGGTAAATAAACTAATAAATATTTTCCCCATGTGTTATCGGGATTGTAAAAAATCTTTGATAGACATCGAAACTCTCTTACAAACTACCATGTGATTATCCGGTGATAAATGACACATACACAACTTACACACACATCCACACACTTACACAACACTCATCCACACACCCGTACATGTACATGTTTTGAGTTAATTGTTTTTGTACCTTTATTATACACACTTCTACATACTTTTGTAATAGTTTTGAAGAGCGGGGCCTCCTAGCACAGGTATTCCTTATACTTAAAAGGAGACCCCTATGTAAGATATATTATTGAAGTTGTAAAGTTACTGAAAATAAATTATTTTTTATTTTATTTATTTTATTATAGGCTGTAGAATATTTTCAAAAAAGTTAGGGTCCATACCAAAACTTCGACAATGTAACACAAGGTGTAAAAAAAAATACCACAAAAATCCTTACATCGCGTAGGTACGCTGCGGAAACTAATGAGAATAGAGCAAATTGAACAGGCTACTTCTGAGTAAGCTCGCTCTATCGTAGGCTTTGTCTCTGTCATCCCTGCGCTAGACTAGAGTCAAGAGCAAACCCATTTCAAGTAAAAAAAAAAAAACATACAATAGTTTCATAAAAGACATCAATATCTAGAAGGTCTGGGAGGTATAGATATATCTAACTATTATAGTTAAGTCACAAAAACAGATATTTTTTCAGATTACTATTCAATCAAAACCCGGGTGGAATGGAATATTGGTGATTTTGGTATCATGATTTTAATTGTTATCGATTTTTTTTTTGACAATTAAGGTTGGTTATAGTACCTACATGTACACTTTTAATTATTCAAATCGGACCTTTCGTTTAAAAGTTACGACGGGTTTAAATATACTCTAAATGAGAAAAATGTTGCGGTTTGAGCGAACTGCCCTATTTTTAGGGTTCCGTAGCAAATGGCAAAAACGGAACCATTATAGATTCGTCATGTCTGTCTGTCTGTCCGTCCGTATGTCACAGCCACTTTTTACCGAAACTATAAGAACTATGCTGTTGAAACTTGGTAAGAAGATGTATTCTGTGAACCGCATTAAGATTTTCACACAAAATAAAAAAAATAATCAATAAATTTTGGCGGTCCATACCAAAACTTCGATAATATAACACAAGGTGTAAAAAAATACCTAGAACTGAAACTCAAAAAAAAATTTTTTCATCAAATCCTAACGTGTGGAGTGTATCTATGGATAGTTCTTCAAACATTATATTGAGGTTTCTAATATCATTTTTGTTGCGCGAGAGACACTTCCAAAGTGGTAAAATGTGTGTCCCCCCTCTTGTAACTTCTAAAATAAGAGAAAGATAAAACGATAAAATATATATATATAGTACATTGACATGTAAACTTCCACCGAAAATTGGTTTGAACGAAGTCTAGTGAGTAGTTTTTTTTAATACATCATAAATCGTAACTTTTGCTTATAATATAACACCTACACTCTTGACCGCACTTGGCCGGTTTTTAGTCTAAGTAATTTACACAATACCTTATTATGAGGGGAGATGAAGTTCGTACCAACTAAACCTGCGCGAACGAAGGTTCGGGCGAAGTCCCTCCGAAGGTAGTCCTCCATAACCGAGGGAGCACATTTAAGTGTAGTAAATGCTTTATGGGAGACTTAAATAAATAATCATTCGAAAAAATATTCAAAAGGAAATTATCCATACCAAAATCTAATCCTTCTCCTCATCTGAAGATAAACTAATACTTGCTAATGGATTGAATCATTCATGATAGTCTATTCTCTATTTAGATTAATACCCGAAAATCTCCATGATTCTAACCACAAACAAGGCCACCCACAGCCCCACTGAACCCACAAGGTCACGCAGACTATAAACACTGTTTTCTAAAACAATATCTGTGCCGCAGCCCACACTGTCAGATTAGAGACAAACTTTCATCGCACAGCTTTTCCGACATGCCAGTGTTCATAACCGTTATTTATGATATGTCTAAGTTGCAATATCAGTTACAAGCGTTTATGGAGCTGTGCAGGAGTCACGCAGGTGTCATTTTCCAGCTCTGTAGGTAGACCAATAGATCTGTTGAAGTAGTATACTCCAACTCGACACGACACGGCACGACACGACACGACTCGACACGTTAATCCACTTTCTATAATTTTCTTTCTTTTTCCTTCTACGTTATTCTTTTTGCTTCAGATGTGCGAGAACTGAAGACTAGTACGTAATTAAATTATTTCGGTAATGAAATATGTAGCTTTTGTTGCATAGATACGCTCGTTTTTCGAAAGAGAAGTATAAGGTTAGGCCAACTGAATAATGAAGACTTCTTTGCAACTTCTTTGCAAGAATATTTTGAGTGTATTTGACATTACCATTCAATTCTTCTACAACATTTTTATTCTCAGCTCTTTGTAATTGTGTATTAACACCAATAGTCTCATCAGCGCTTTGTTCCGGAGATAGCCACAGACAGGCGGATACAGACTTATTGGATTTATAAGGGAGGACTGCGGAGGAGCTGTGAGCTGAATATTGAGCAGTTACGCCATTCTTTGTATTAATATTGCTTTTATTAGGAGTAGGTATTTAGTTAGTCTTGCGATCGATAAAATGTATTTCGGGACGTTCCCTGTTACCACGGCAGGTTTTGACACATATTATTATTATTCGTTTATAATTTTTTGTGGTTGAGAGATGTAGGAGGCGCTAACTTCGCTTTTTCTCGGAAAATGGGTACAGCGAGTTTTTCTCGGTATCCACGCTGGTAACCATTAATATTGAAACGTTAACTAAATCTCTTTTAATTCTGAGAAGTGTTAAGGAAATATTTCGGCAAAAAAGGAAAATAAAGATAATTGTATCGCAATTTGATCCAGGGTATTGATCTCGGAGGCTTTATGTAAGGGGTTTATTTAAAGCTATACATAACTTAACAATGTTTAAGTGGACATCAAGACAATCCTTTTTACCTACTTCTTCAAAAAGGAGGAGGTTCTATGTTCGGGTGTAAGTATTTTTGTGCTTGCTATACTTGTGGACCGATTTCAAAAATTCTTTTTGTATTCGATAGCCTATAATCCTGAGGTGGTCTCATTGTCACAAAGTCAGAATCTGATGATGGGATCCCATTAAAATATCGCTGAACTAACGATTTGGATCATTCTTTTTTTGTTCGGAAAATTATTTTCCCGGATTTGAAATGGGCCTACCATTTCAATTTGGTGAAGATCTGATGATGAAGAACTTCTTAGGTAGGCAAAGGAAATTTCAATAAATGATTACAAATGGATTGGGATTGCTGAAATCGCATTTCTGTTAAATATTGTTTACACCATTTCATAACATAACATCACGCTATAAAAGGGTACGCAGGGACCAGTAAAAAGTGAAAAGTAAAAATATTTTTTACAAAAAAAAAATAGTGTATAAACCCTATTTATTTATAAAAAAAATGTTTTTTTATTGCTGCAAGCTGCAAGCAACGCTAATCCGGAAATTCGGTGAAGCCATCGCAGCTTTCTAAAATCAGACAAACATGTTTCTTGGGATATGAAGCAGGTATTCTAGATTGACATCCCAGGTATCCTTTAATGGCTTGTTTAACATGAAGTACAAAAACTAGACGGCAATAAAAGTAATAGTGATTATCATAACTCGAAGTTATTGAATGCGCCATGTTGTACAATATGTTCTGTTGAGTTGTATCTACATACCTTTTATGAATATTCTTAGGAAACCGACACGGAGTGAAGAAGCATGGAAGATAACACAAAAAGCATGTTGTGGTTGCTACTGCTATAATATAGGAAGGATCCTTGGCTATGATAATACTTCTATTATCATCATCAACATTATCTACAGAAGAACAGTAAAAGTTTTATGTTAGGCCTATGGATTACCGTGCCTATGGGGTTCGAGTGCCCTTCGAGTTTTTTTGTGACATCATTGTCAATTCGACTCTTCACGTGATCGAAGGGCTTGCCTTCACTGCGGTCAAAGAATAAGCATTGCCATTTAATGAGGCCATACTACTGGCAGTGTTCTGGGCACTTTTCCCATTGAGAGCGATGTTGATGAAAATGTATTTAGTGATCCCAATAATTTATTTATTTATTGATTGCACAATGTACAAACAGTGACATTTTCCGGAGACTGGTAAATAATTTAATTTCAAGCTATTTATTTATTTTTATTTAACATTTTATGTACACACATTTAATAAGAAGATAAGAAGAATGAACCAGAAAAATAGGTACAAAGGTGATGCTTATTTCCATAGGAATCTCTTCCAGCATACCTGCGAAAGGAGAATAGAGATGTAGACATTGTGTGTAAAAGTTAAATGATAATCATACTGTAATAATGTTTTGTTTCCACGATCCTTGTCCCCTGACTTATCAAGAAGCAGTATGATGGGTGCAGGCACGCGTCCCCGTGCGACTGCGCGCGGCGTCGCTCACAAGTGCGGCACCGCATGCTTTCCGTATCTCTCCTTTTTACCCACGAGCCTGCGAGCGTCTGCTCCTCGCCCGCCCCGGATTAGTAGCGAGCTGCTACTACCAGGCAAGAGTGGGTAAGGCGAATTCTGGAGAATGGTGATAAGTAAATTGGTTTTAGACATGTCATCATGTTAAGGCTTTTGTGCCCTGAAGCTGTTATTTTTGCATAGCTTTTGTTAGACGTCTCAGTTTGTAGGTTGCACTTTTTAACAGGAACAAAAGCGTATCATGGTTTTGAGGTTGCCATATTGGTTGGAAATTCATAACATGATTACTAATACTTATTTAGCCCTCCAGCTATCATTACAAGATGACTGACACCAGTCTTGTTCCTTGGTATCGTTGTTACCCAGTTAGTGGTTTGTGAAGGACAGGCTGTAGCTTCTGCTTCATGTTAAATACTGATAGTCAGCTTATTAACTTAGACTGGAAGAAGCCTATTACAGTTGGGACAAGGCATGACAGATTTTTGCTTTTTTTTGCACAATCTCGCCTGATGGAAAGCGATGATGTGATTGAAGAAAGATCACGCTTGCATATAAGTAACCTATTCACTCTTGACTTAAAGACGCCCAGGTTGTTGCAGACTCAGGCAGAGAATTCCACCTCTTAGCTGTACGCACTGTGAATGTGTTCCCAAAACGTTTTGTGCGTATGGGTGGGATTTTTTTTTTTATATATTTATAGGCGTACGTTTGACCGCTATCTCACCTGATGTTAAGCGATGATGCGGTCTAAGGTGGAGCACGCTTGCCTAGAAGTAACCTATTCACTCTTGACTTAAAGACTCCCAGGTTGTAGCTATCAGGAAACACAGACTCAGGCAGGGAATTCCACTCCTTAGCTGTACGCACAATGAATGTATTCCCAAAACGTTTTGTGCGTATAGGTGGGATGTCCACCATGTACCGGTGGTACATCGCCGTACGTCTTGTGGTCCGATGGTGGAACGGGCTTGGCGGAATTAAGTTATGCAATTCCGTCGCACACTCCCCAAAATGTAAACGATAGAAAACCGACAGGCCAGCAACTCGGCGTCGGTGCTCAAGACTTTGGAGCTTCGATTCGACGAGCTTATCATCACCGATGATCCTCTTGGCTCGTTTTTCAATTGACTCGAGGGCATCAAGCTGGTATCTGGCAGATCCGTCCCAAAGATGATTTGGATGTCCAACATGTATAATTGATTATAGCTAGGTTTTTATTTGCAAACTTTAGCGTAGTTTTATCTAAAGAGCTTGTTATCTAAGTACATGGCCTCTCACTTTTTCTTTGAAAGCGTTAAAGTTTCATCTAACCAACTTTGGCAACTTAAAACATTCTTGAGAAAGGACTTGTCCTAACAATAAATTACAAACTTCTGAGTCCAGGGTCTATGGAATGCCAACAACGCAAGGTCGGAATCCGTCCTTCGGCGACCTAAATATTTTTTCTAACCCTTAAATCGATAAGTGTGTAGTTTCGCAGATAAAGCCGGTGGTATGCGCTCGTAGATTTATGGGCAGAGTGTCGAAATGATTGGAATGGTTCTGGCTTATCAGGAATGTACAGCAAAATGAGACGGTGTGGTTTTAATAGGCTTGCCAATAAAATGTTGGTTGGTCCTTTTTGAAATAGAAGGTGACGCAAATGTGTTTGAAACGGTTTCTGAGTATCTCCTCATTGTAATTAAATTGGAGGCTTTCATGACGGGTTTTTTCGGAGAAGGCAATACATCAGGAAGAGTGGAAGGCTATGGGGGAGACCTTTGCCCTGCAGTGGGACACTATTGGTTGAAAAAAAAAATACTCCTAACTATCTATCTTCTATCTATACTTATAATAAATCTGTAGAGAGTTGAATTCTGTACATGAAATATATATATTTCCAAAATAACTATCAGGGGGTTATTAGGGATCAATACTGATGCCAAAAATGCAATCAGTTAAATTTTTGTCTGTCTGTCTGTCTGTCTGTCTGTCTGTCTGTATAACCGTTATAGAAACAAAAACTACTCTACGGATTTTAACGAAACTTGGTACAATTATTATTCATACTCCTGAGCAGGTTATAGTATACTTTTCATCACGCTACAATCAATAGAAAAAATGAAAAAAAAAATGAAAATGTGAAAGTTTTGGTTGTTTGTTACTCAATCACGCCAGAATGGCTTAACGGATCTTAATGAAATTTAGAACAAAGATAGATTATAGTCTGGAAGAGCACATAAGCTACTTTTAATCCCGGGAACATGTACCCTAGGGATCACGCGGGCGAAGCCGCTGGCAGAAGCTAGTTATACATATAAATGCAAAAGTTACTTTGTTTGTTGTGCTTTCTCGCATATATTGCAGAAATAATTTTGGTAAAAAGATAGATCAGTCCCCGAAGACGATTACATGCAAGTTTTTGTTGCCAACATATATATTAATTCGGGCGAAGCCACGGGCAAAAGAGAGTATTTAAAAAAATTGGGATGCAATGCAAAGTGCTCACATGCTCCGGAAGTTCTCTCTTTATTATGCATTAATAAACGTGTCTAGTGTCTACAGAGTTTGATTCAAAACTCAATAGGTACTCAATATCTTTATTGCATTTCACATGTATTCTTAGGTGGTTAAAAACAAAATTGGTTCATGTGGACCCTGTCGGGCACAGCAAGTTAAGTAGGGTATCTTACTTTTCCATTGGATACTAAGCAACGACATAGCAGCTCAGCGCCAGAATAAGGCGTCGCAACAAGACTGACATGTCCCCGGCGTCGATAAGTAATTGTCCACTAAGCAGGCAGCGACTGCCGCCCGTTTTTGTGCGCGCACCCGTAAATGTCCTGCGGTTTGCACAGAGTAGTGCAAGGGGAGAGAGTGCTGGCCTATCTGGAAAATTGTTTGCGATGACTCCTTTTGTTTTCTATTAATTTTGGATCGAGCAAGAAAGATCTTACGAAAATCATAAGACATAACTAAGCGAAAGGTTAGTTATTTATTTTATCGTAAGATTACCTATTGATTACTGGAATATATTCTGAAAAAAGGTGCTACTTCATTTAAATATCTCTTTTTGATACCTTTAATGTAAAGTGGAACTTGCTAATTTTTGAAGCTAAATGATATCTTATGGAAGAGAACCGCTGTGTTTGTCCCACAACCTGTGTGAGTGGCCTTTGTCCAGCATTGGGAAATAAGAGGCTTTGATGTCAGCTTAGCTACTGCCAATACATAAATTTGTAACTCCAAAACTATCTGCCCCGCACTACTCTGTGCCGCAGTGGTCCATACAGGGGTAATGGCTGCGATTAGTCGCCATCAGGCCGCGACTTTTTGTGCGACTATCCGTCAGATCGCATCGCAGACAAGTTGGTATCGCCAGTTATGTTATTACACTTGCTAAGCGCAGTTTTTAACGTGGCCTTAAGAGGGTAGTTACACGGTGTTGGGCCAGGAATCTCGTGTGTGCGATGTTATTGGATGGCGACTAATTGGAACATTGTACTACACTCGACTCTATTCCTTGAAAGTGTTGGTACACTCGCAGCTCGTTACTGCAGTGTCTATTAACATACGATGTAATGAATTCCTGCGTGATTACGGAAGATCCTTTTAAAGGGCAATAAAATTCAAATTCTATTTTTGAACTCGCGTCAGGACACGTGATTTGATCGAAAATCCGCAAGACGGATGCTTAAAAAAAAGACAACGTTAATGTTCAAGTTTTCACTTTTGCCGGCACTCCCGGAGTCCAACTAGTTGCTTTTTTTTTTTCACTTGAACCTACTTGGTCACATAGAAAACGTCAGAAGCTACGAGCAGGATTACGTTTTTGGTGTCGTCTGAAAAAGTATCGTCATGGATAAATGTGGTTTAGGTACTGTTAATCAATCTAAAAAGAGTGTATATCTCTCTTGAACACAATGAGCGCTAGCTTACGGTCTGATAAGCAGAAAAAGCCCTCAAAATCCAACACATATTTCCACTGTCCAAACATTAAATTATTGTATCAAAACCCCTATAATTTAGCTACACCACGATCCCGATACACAACAGCTAGGAGTGGTCTCCATCTTCGGTACGATCTCGTGGCGGCCATCTTTATAGCATTCATACAATTGCACTGTACTCATTGTTCAGACCACGTCACGCGTAGCATTTGCGTAATCATACACCACGGGATATACTCAACTTATTATCATTCTGTGGCTTTGGAAATAGGTGTCTGGATGGAGAATACTGCCTGATCTTTTTATCGGTATTTAAACTATTCCAGACCATACCATCAGTGAAACACGCGATTTATATCTACAACATTCAAAGGAATAAAAAATAAAAAATTGTTCCCTACATTATGTCGAGATAAGCGAACAAAAAGATACTAAACAATTGTTTTTGAAGTCCTATACGTACGAGAAATACTCTTATTGTGTCTGTCTGTACGTACTGCCAATATTTCTCAAAATTTTCAATAATTCTGGACTTGGTACCAATGATATT
Organism: Ceramica pisi; assembly: GCA_963859965.1. Lineage (NCBI taxonomy): Eukaryota > Metazoa > Arthropoda > Insecta > Lepidoptera > Noctuidae > Ceramica > Ceramica pisi. Next base: position 23,593,809 of record OY982540.1, on the reverse strand, counting down.
ATAAGTAAAAAGGTGTAGATAGGTTATAAGCGCTCAGCAAGCGACACGTTAAAATGTGGCTAACTAGCCACACTTGACCTCAGTGTCGCGTTGCGCCGTCAACGGACACACGTCACGTAGGTTTCACGTTTTTGAAGATCGAATGTTGTATAGGTAACCTATCTACACCTTTTTACTTATAAATATCATTGCTTGGTACAAATATGAACTTCTGTGACCCAAACACGCACAATTATTTATGGAATAGATTTTAACATAAATTGCGTCTATGAATTTTAAAAACACAAATAAATATATAGGGATTATCACGTTGGTCTGGTTATAAAAGCTCTAAGTTTCAGTAACAAGAATAACTGACCAGATAAACTTTGGTCTAAATTCTCTATAACTTTTGAGACAGTCTAATAAGGTTGTCTATTTCGGCTTCCCAATTGATCAGAGTTTGAAGTTTTAGAAGCTAGTTGAAGACTAGATTGTTTTAGAAGCTAGTTGGTACAATGAATTGCAAGGGTATGAGATGAGTACAGATGAGAAGCGATAAGATAAGTAATATATAAAGATAAAGATAAGTTCTAGCATCTAATATTAGCATATTATATTTAAGGCGTCCCAAGACTGTCACATGGAGGGAGAGTACCTTAAATCCTGAAAGTGTAGATAGAAAAATTTACTGAATGAAGACTTAATTTTTAGGGTTCCGTACCCAAAGGGTAACCATCGGAACCCTATTACTAAGCCTCTGCTGTCCGTCAGTCCATCTCTCTGTATGTCAGCGGGCATGTATCTCAAGAACCATAATAGGTAGACAGTTGAAATTTTCACAGATTTCTATTGCCGCTATAGCAAAAAATGTTTATTGTACGGAGTCCTTCGTTTGCGAGTTTTGTTATTCATAAAACAATTTCAACGAACTACATTCAAAGAATTTTAAAGAATCGATACCCGCCGCTAAAATTGAAAGAAAGTATCCTATAATTTGACTGTAGGTATCGATCGACAAGCTCGAACATAATTATTACATTTATCACATGTAGTGAGATGTCAATCCATACAATCCAGTTAATCAGGTAGTTTATTTCAAGATTACTCCATCTTAGTTTTCACGGTGAGGTTGTTAAGGTAATACAATATTAGGAACAGAAAATGATGCAGATACCTTTACTTTTTTGTTGGGTAATCATCAAATGACTCCTCCCGCCCTGGTTGAAGCAGGAGGGAGTGTCAGACTCTTACTGACTAAAACCCATCCGTGTTCCTCCTAATGCCCTTTGCCTTTGGGCTGCTACGGTGACTCTTTCGATCAAATTCCGCAACCCAGGCAGGCACTGGCTCTAGCGGGCCCCGTCTTCTATGCTGACAGCTTTCTGAGGCGCGCGTGGAACACCGCCGTTGACCCGGGCCTGGTTCTGATCGGACGGCGAGCCATCCAATGCTCCCCGTCCGCAGGCCCACGCCTACAGTGGCCGGGAATTGCTCTGCGATTGACTTTTTTTTTATTTATTTTTTTATGCAAAACGGGGAAACTCTTGGCCCAAATCTCACCTGATGGAAAGTGATGATTAGGCCGAAGATGGAAGCGAGTTTCACCCGGAATCCTCTTACACAGAGGAACTGGCTATCATGCCTCTAACTGCCGGAACACAACAATGCTGTTAACATTGTTGTTATGGCGACAGACTTAGACATGATGGTGGTAGCTTGCCAGGCGGACTTAAAACAAGTCCTACCACCAACCAAACCGAGCAAAAAATTTGCCCCCGCTGGGAATCGAACCCGGGACCTCTGGGTCTGAATCAGGTGGTATAACCACGAGACCACGGAGGCGGTTAGTGTCACCTGTTTAGCACCACCCAGGGACCACGTGTAGGGATTCGCTGAAGGGTATTCTCCTACGGACGCGGGTGACTCGGCCCCCAAACTTGACTGCGATATACTTACCTTATGTTATTGAAAATTAACAAGTTGCGATACATTGTTGCTATTTCCACATGGTTATAATATTATGAAACTAACGGTACTACCTATAGTTTTTATGAATTGGCCACGTTTTACTTGTACGTAGTTATAACTTGTAAACTAAGTGCCAATACGTTATTGAATATTTTAATACGTCATGATAAACGTCCGGTTTTCACAATCCCTAGACGTAGTAGGGTAAATATATGGGTGTATTGGGTACATTTTTCATTACTGCTCCGCTGGTATTGGTCTTAGCGTGATGATATATCGCCTATAGCCTTCCTCGATAAATGGGCTATCTAACACTGAAAGAATTTTTCAAATCGGTCCAGTAGTTCCTGAAATTAGCGCGTTCAACCAAACAAACAAACTGTTCTGCTTTATAATATTAGTATAGATGTAAGCTAACTTAATATTTCCTACTTATGAAAAATAAAAATAACGCCTGTTTAGCTTGACCATTAGCTAAAGGTTTGCCTACAGTATCTACTAACCGTTGTTGACCGCAAATAAACTCATTTTCTTTCTTTCTTTCTTTTCTTTACTTATTCTTCTTATGGCGTGGGCAGTAAGGTCTTACGAACCCAAACACCCTAGTGTCAGAGTTTCTAAGCCGCCTCAAGGACCTCTGACATGGTTTATTTGGAGACAGCCATTTGGCGGCTGGGACCACCGGCTCATACGTGCCTTTCAGAGCACGGAATCATCTTTTTTTATCGGAAAACCAGGTGATTCAAGCCTGCAATGTCTTAGCTAAACTGGAAAACCACTTTACAAAGTTTGTTTCCCGTGAGAATTGAGCCCACGACCACCGGGTCACTCGGCAAACGCCTAAACTATCGGCCACGGAGGCAGTTAAAGTATCCACTTTCACAACCTCATTCGTCATTTACAACTAAGTCCTATATGCAGATGAGATGTTGACGAGCCTATTGCCAAGAACCTGCAACTGATAGGAAAAAAACACTTAGGCCAGCCCGAGAATCTAAAATTATAGGATCCAGCTCATCAATAGCGCTTGCGACCACTACACCAACGGGGTATTAAATTTTACTCCTCATTCAGTAAGAAAAGCCGTGACGTATTCAATTTGAATGAAGCCCTGCAGTTCCATTTACCCAAGTAATTAAAAGCCAGTACCCAGACTTGGTAACCCGAGAAATGAATACTATAGTTCTACAGTTACAACTCCACCCCAACATGACTACGTGAGACAGATACAAACTCTTTCAGCCACATAAAACAAAAACTTGTTCCACGAAAAACACTATAAATTGCGCAAATCTCTGCGCCATTAAAATATGAAGCCCATAAAGGGATGCAGGGTGACCGGAACTACGGAAGTGAGTAATTACCGCCCGCTGGCCGGCGGGAAGATAACGCAACCAGGGATGGGAACCGAAGTTGGAATCGGAGTTTTTAAATTTGGATTGTCGGAGTCGAAAACGGATTTGGAGTCTTGGGGGGCTACTCTCTAAGCCCGAAACTACGGACTTCGGCATTTCGGGCTTAGAGAGAAGCCTTCAGAGACGTATATGGAGGCACAAGATGCGGAATAGGCTAGATTCTATCATCCACAAATTGCAAAACTATTTAGTCCGTCAGTTAGAGTATTGAAAAATAATGGACACGTATTTTTTGTTTTTGTAAATCAATGAATATTGACAAAGATAAAACGCATCGAAACTCGGGAGTGGCGGCTCGTGAAAGAATTTTAAAAAGCGTCGTAATTTTGTCAATTTTGGTTCCCGTAATAAAAGAAAAAACACGGGTCAAATATTTTTTGATAATCTAACTGACGGACTAATTAGATTTTTTCAGGACACAAGCCCATTGACCGAAAAAGTTACCGCGGCCCTGAAACGTTAGGTATTTGAATGAACACGGGTGGGGTTTAATTAGAGTCTGACACTAGCACCTCCTCCGCGCAGAGCGGGAGAAGTCAATTGATGAATTCCTATCCACAAACAAAAGAAGTAGGTACCGGAAAATATTGTAAGAGCAGTCGAACATAATAAAATAGCACAAAAATTATTCAGCCAGCCTCTTATACACACAGGCGTTCAAAATAAAAACAAACATGTTTTCAATATCAAGTTTAATGAAATATTGACTACAAAAAGCTTCGAAAATTAAATAATGTTAATGAAATAATGTTGCATTCGAAATCGGAACCGGAGCTGTCTATCTTTCAATCGGAAGTTCAGACATAATCGGAGTCGGAGTCGACGACTACACTAACTCAACATCCCTAATGTAACTACGTCATCCATGCATTCCGGAGTGTGGGTCGGGCACTGCTGGGCACCGCCGGGGCCAGTCAACTGCACAGTAATGAAATTATGCACGTCCGGAATTTTAAATGAAACTTAAAGAGGACTTTTTGTAATTAGTCGAGAGCTTCCGGAATTTTATAGTGTGCGCATTTTGTTATATGAGTTTTATTCTAGTTTTCTTTCTGCGTTGAAGGGTTGGTTTCCGTATCTCCTTGCGAAGGTTTTTGTGTTAAAATGGAAAAGATTCCATTACTTTATACTGAATTTATGAAATAAATTTAATAATATAAAAATTTACAGAATAACTAAAAAATTATCTCAACAAATGAAAAATATATAGACACTTAATAAAAAACTTATTAAAATTTATTAATCTTAATATATAGAACTTTGACAATGGCGCTTGGAAGAATTGAGATACAAATGCGATGCGAATGTGAAAATTAGTAGAACTGGCACTCAGTTCATATTTGTTTTAAATTTTGACGTTTTATTTATATTTATAGGTAGGTGAGTCCGTCATTTATTGGCGAACACGAGCGACAGTTTGTAGGTAGCGGATCGTTGGGGGCATGTGGACCGAAACAATGACAGCGATGTAGATATTCGCCAAGTGCGCACTCTGTTAGCGAAACTTATATTGGTACAGTATACTAAAAGTTGCAAGCTTCAAAATGTTCACAAGTCATAAAACACATCTACACAATAAATAAAATTAATTTAATTTATTCCTTTATATCAGGCATCTAGGGCCCATCTATACTAATATTATAAAGCAGAAGAGTTTGTTTATTTGTTTGATTGTTTGGTTGAACGCGCTAATCTCAAGAACTACTGGCCCAATTTGAAAAATTCTATCAGTGTTAGATAGCCCATTTATCGAGGAAAGCTTATGATCACGCTAAAACAAACAGGAGCGGAGCATTAATGGAAAATGTGACGCAAGTAGTAAATATGAATCGTCTTATTTGTGCAAATAAACGTACTTACAAACAAGGGGCAATATCAAATCCGAGTCTATCTATCTCACCCAGACCATAACCCCGTGAAGGGATTAAGTGAAATAATGAAGAAGACTGCGTCAGGCCCCTTGGAGTCAAGCGTGATGTGATGTGCTCAGTCTGGGGCGCGGTGACACATGACAGACGGACACACGGAGCAATCTTGTCTTTGTGAAAATGCTTTGAAAAAATTTAAATAAAATATCAATCCAAATGTAAAAAATTCTTCCGTTACTGAGTGAGTGACTGACTGACTGACAACGCACAGCCGAAACTACTGGTTGTATAAGGCTAAAATTTGGCATGTAGCTTCCAACCCTAATCTCTTCAAAGTTAGAGTAAACAGGCTACTTCTGGGTAAGCTCGCTCCATCGTAGACTTTGTCTCTGTCATCTCTGATCAAGACTAGTGTCAAGAGCAAACCAATAACAAATAAAAAACTGGCCAAGCGCGAGTTGGACTCGCGCACGAAGGGTTCTGTAGGTACCATTATTCTGTACCAAAACAAGTTTGTTGTATGGCTCCCATACAACAAACTTGTTTTTTTGGCCGTTTTAATACCCTTAAATATTTACTTTATTCTATTATTTTAGTATTTGTTGTTATAGCGGCAACAGAAATACATCATCTGTGAAAATTTCAACTGTCTAGCTATCGCGGTTCTTGAGATACAGCCTGGTAACAGACAGACAGCGAAGTCCTAGTAATAGGGTCCCGTTTTTGGGTACGGAACCCTAAAAACAAAAAAAAGGCAAGAAGAGAAAATTTCCCGAAATTCCTACGGGAATGGGAAATAACGGGATATTCGCGTATGAAGTCGCGGGTCAAAGTTAGTATACTACTAGAATTTTACCTACTCATGGTTCTTTTAGACAGGGACTGCAAAGTTTTCAGGCATTTATTTGAATCTTGAACTTACTCGTTCACTACTTTCACTTTTCATTTCATAACATAGTCTGTCTGTCTGTTCGCGATAAATTCAATAACTACTGCACCGATTTTCATGCCATTTTTTAAGGTTTTAGTATAAAATTTGTCAAGCGAAGCCGTGGGCATCAGGTAGTACCCGATAAATTTATAACCTAGCTAAAAAAATCTTCTAAAACATCAGCAGAATCAAACAGGCACTTTGCCAGCGGCTTATAGCCAATTTTGATTCACAAAACAGTTTGAGAATACAAACAAATCTCACAATGTGCTGTGAAAGGTATTTAATTAGTTAATTAACTACATGCCAGCGGATAATGAACACAGTGATTGATGAACGTAATTTGCACGTATGACTGATGAGAGATAACTTAATTAAAGTAAAAAAATACAAGTACACAGTTAGTGTGGCGCTAAGGATGTTTAATATAGAGCAATAATTAATGATAGACCTAGTTATATTGCACAAGTTAAATATAGTTTAAAGGTTTCAGTTAAATTTAATTTTTAGGGTTCCGTACCCAAAGGGTTACCATTGGACATGCCTTCGCTGTCCGTAAGTCCGTGCGTCTGTCTATCAGCGGGCTGTATCTCAAGAACCGTAACAGGTAGACAGTTGAAATTTTCAAAGATTATGTATTTCCATTGCCGCTATAACAACAAATAATAAAAAAATATGTTTATGGTACGGAACCCTTCGTGTGCGAGTCTGACTCGCACTTGGCCGGTTTTTTAATTAAACGGCGAGTTGCCCCAACTACTACTCAAAGCACACTATCAACATCTATTGATATAAATATCTATTCAATGCTGTTTCCTGAAGCTTTTTACAAAATGTTGGAGACCTGGATTCGAGTAGTGAAAGTCGAGCCAACTAGTCGCGGGCTCGAACTCAGTGGTAGGCATGGCCAAAAAGCACGCTGTCTCACCTCGCATCATGCCCGACAGAGATAGTACCAGTGATGAGCAGTTAGACGCTAGCCTTCATGCACGTCTAGTTCGCACGCACACAAACATCGTTCCGAACCGTTCCGAACTAAATCGAAGTTACACGATGCACACATACCGCCACCGCGCGCCGCTGCGCGTAGTCGCTCGACGCTCGCCGAGAAATCAGCTACTACCTACCTAAAAACTCTTACTAAAAATAGTAGGCACTGTGTTATCGTTTTATACCTCTACGGCCCTATAGGTACCTAATATGGATTGCTTATTCTATTGTTATTATGTTTAGTTTTTCCTTGGTGGTAATGCAGCCGCCACGCCGCCACCGACAGATCTGATGCTTACTTGAATAGTCATCGCAGTTTATGTCCGTAGGTACTAGATACATCTACATCTACACTATTATTATAAAGAGGAAAACTTTGTTTGTTTGTTTGATTGTAATGAATAGGCTCAAAAACTACTTGACCGATTTTAAAAATTCTTTCACCATTCGAAAGTTACATTATCCACGAGTAACATAGGCTATATTTTATTTTGCAAAAAAATAGGGTTCCGTAAGATATTTGGGTTTTTCGGACACAAGGTGTAAAAATCAACCAGAAAAGTAACTTATTTTGCGTACGCTGCCTAAACTATAAAATATACAACCTTAAATTGTTCTAATTAATTGTAGATCTTATAAATATCTACAAAAAAGTCCGCGACACACTATACCTTTCTATGTCGAGTGAGGCACAACAACCATTTTTTTATTTAAAACGCTATTATTATAAAGAGGAAAACTTTGTTTGTTTGTTTGATTGTAATGAATAGGCTCAAAAACTACTTGACCGATTTTAAAAATTCTTTCACCATTCAAAAGTTACATTATCCACGAGTAACATAGGCTATATTTTATTTTGCAAAAAAATAGGGTTCCGTAAGATATTTGGGTTTTTCGGACACAAGGTGTAAAAATCAACCAGAAAAGTAACTTATTTTGCGTACGCTGCCTAAACTATAAAAGATACAACCATAAATTGTTCTAATTAATTGTAGATCTTATAAATATCTACAAAAAAGTCCTCGACACACTATACCTTTCTATGTCGAGTGAGGCACAACAACCATTTTTTTTATTTAAAAATCTAGATATTTATTTTGGACTACATTTAAACACGTTTATTTTACTCATGCTATTAATCCTTATCAAAATAAAGTATTTCATCACTAAGTACAGTTTATGTAGATCATATTTGGTCTTTGAATGATTAAAATCGGACGTTTGGTTTTGAAGTTATGGCGAAATTAAAATATTACGATTTCTGCTGCACGGCCCGTTGCGAAGTGAACGTCACCAAGGCGGGGGTGCGCGTGCGGGAGGGGAGTTTAGATCTATGTAAGGTACCCGCGCGGCTCAGACGTGAGGAAGGTAGGTAACAGTTTTCCTCACGGTTTTTCTGTAGTGTATTTAGTATCAGCATTGCACCCGTGCGAAGCCGGGGCGGGTCGCTAGTACCTAATAATGAAATTAGTTCTACCTAAGTACCATCCTATAAATTGTTATCAAAATTACTTACTTACCTACCTGTCTACTTAATTTTTAGGGTTCCGTAGCCAAATGGCAAAAAACGGAACCCTTATATATTCGTCATGTCTGTCTGTCTGTCTGTCCTTCCGTATGTCACAGCCACTTTATTCCGAAACTATAAGAACTATGCTGTCGAAAACTCTAAACTTGGTAAGTAGACGTATTCTGTGAACTTACTACCTACCTAAACCTGTAGGCCGGTATAGTATGGATAGGGTTTCTAAAATGATATCGAGGTTTCTAATATCATTTTTTTCTAAACTGAATAGTTTGTGCGAGAGACACTTCCAGAGTGGTAAAATGTGTGTGTGTCGTGTAACTTCTAAAATAAGAGAATGATAACACTAAAACATATATGATGTACATTACCATGTAAACTACCAGCGAAAATTGGTTCGAACGAGATCTAGTACCTAAGGAGTTTTTTTAATAGGTACGTCATAAATCGTAATCCACAACTTTTGCTTATATTATAATATTTGTACGGAACCCTCGGTGTGTGAGTCCGACTCGCACTTGGCCGGTTTTCTATTTTTAGTTACCCCTATTGGTTGACACAGACGTGTTTAGATTTGCATTCATTATTAGATTGCTTTAAATTATCAGACAAGTGCACAGTATATTGTGACAAACTGACAAGTGACACATAAAGATTGTTTACTTAGCTCCTACATACCTACCTACCTAACGTTAAAATTTTAGTGTCTACGACGCCAACGGTTTGTTTTATGGCATCTTTGCTTGTAGGTAAGTACCTACCTACGTTAATATAACAGTAGGTACCTATTAGGCAGAGAGCTATGTAAACTATGATGTTGCAGAATTTGTTCGAAAGAGTTACCGCGGCCCTGGTAAGTACGGTACGCAGAGGGCATTAGGAGGAACACGGATGGGTTTTAGTCAAGAAGAGTCTGACACTCCCTTCTGCTTCGCCCAAAGCGGGAGCAGTTATTTGGTTTCCCATCCATAAAAAAGTCTTGTCCGCCGCAAAAGTACCTACGAACACAAAATTAGGTTTGTCAATTGCAAGAAACTATTTTGAAAGCAAATAGAATGAACCCAGTAACAAACATTACATTGACCCTGGGCGAAACGAGCGACACGTTGCCGCTGGCGGCCGGCAACCTTTGTCGTTGGCTGTCGACGGGCGCTTCAACGACCACCAACGACGCGTGCAGTTATCCCTGTCGTAGACGCGTGCGGCGGCGGTGGCACGGCGGCGTCATGTCGCTCGATTGTAAGAACGCTTAGCCACCGTACGCACGGACGTAAAAATATTCCGTTCAGCCGAGCGTTGAGAACCCAGCACTCAGCAGAGTTAATCTCAACGCGTCAAAAAAAGACACCGTTTCAACTTATAATTATATCATTGGTTTCAACATCGAGAGTTGAAAATTCATTGCGCGATAGCATCCCGCCGCGATGATTTTACACTGCAGCGGGCGCGGGCAGCGACGCGGTGTCGAAGACCCGGTCACGACGCCAAATTATGACTTTTCTACCCATTGTTTATAATATGTGGTTTTTTAAACTTTTTCAATGATTCAAAACAATGTCACGCACTTATGCAGCGTCCACTCAAAGCAACAATAACAATTTCAAACGCAAATACGGAGTCCAAACTACAGTGCGAAGTCAAACAGATATAAAATATAATGTTGAAATCCAAAAATCAAGCCAATGAGTCAATATAAATTAGAGCGCAAGTATAGTCTACCTACGTATACGTATGAACGACATAGGCCACAGGCCACAGCACACCGCAGCAAACACAGTTGTAACTTGAATACGCACGTGTGCGTGAGCATTGTCCCCCCGCACCGCACCGGGGGGAACGTTATTCAGTGAGAGGCACGATAATTCATAGTAAAACGCGCGCGTAAAAAAATATGAGAAGGCCTTTCGTAAATCGAGTTTTATGAAAAAACTACTGCATATATCGATTAAAAATAAAAGTTATTGAATTCTTCGATAGTTGAGCTTTGTCGGTACCGACTTGGTTTTAAAGATTTTACATTGTGTTTATTACTTATTTACGCCCAAAGATGCGTTAAAATTGGCAAGAAAAACGAAACTTTGGTGGCTCATAACTTTTTAATGGCGGTTTATTTTACCATTCTGTTTCCATACAGACAAAACTAATAATATGACAAAACGATATTATGTTTAACTTTTGATGTACTCTGTCAAACAGCGGAGTAATACCCTCCCGAAGTTTCTATGGAAAAAATATCGACTAGAGCCACCTTAAAGGATGCTCATAGGCGACGTAAAACTGGTGGATGCCAAGCTACACAGCTTGGCTCATCACCGCAAGTTTGCCTGCTTGCCGGTCTTCTACAGATTGTACATCGGAGAGTGTGCCCAAGAACTCCACGACCTCATTCCACCACCCCTTCTACCATCTTACATCCAGACGCACTGCAACTTACCACCCCTACCTTGTTGCTATTCCACCAATTCGCACTAAACGTTTTCAAGCGCCTTTCATAATGCGCATAGTCTGCGTCTATGTTTCCGAACGCTTACAACATTACTCTTTTCAAAGTTAGAGTGAACTAGGCTACTTCTGGGTAAGCTCGCTCCATCGTAGACTTTGTCTCTGTCATCTCTGACCAAGACTAGGGTCAAGAGCAAACCCATCTCAACAAAAAAAAGGTAAAAAAAAAATCACTGAAAAATCTAAAAATCCGAAATGAACTTTATTGCTTACTTGATTTGATTTCAATTGTTATTTTTCTTGTCCATTACTACTGTAGTTTTACCTATTTTGTAGCTTTTTAGTCCAATTTCAGCCTCTGACTTTTTGTTATCAAATAATAATAATAATAATATCCTTGGACATTTCACACAACGCCATATAGTCCCAAGCTAAGCAACCTAATGCTTGTGTTATGGTAACAAGATGGCGGATAAACTACTTATATACATATTTTTTTTGTAAATACATACATATTATAGATAGAAAAACACCCAGACTCGGAACAAATACTTGTAGGTCGTACAAATATTTGTCCCGTGCGGGAATCGAACCCGCGACATGCTGCGCAGCAGTCAATCGCTCAACCACTGCGCCAACCGTGTCGTAAAAATCAAAGAGTCACAAAAAGAAAGAAAAAAAAAAAGACAAAGAAGAGAAAGAAAGAGAGAGAGAGTCAAAGAGTTACATTAATTGTGCGCACAGCTAAGGAGTGGAATTCCCTACCGGAATCTGAGTTTCCTGATAGCTACAACCTGGGAGTCTTTAAGTCAAGAGTGAATAGGTTACTTCTAGGCAAGCGTGCTTCACCTTAGACCGCAAAATCGCTTAACATCAGGTGAGATAGCCGTCAAACGTATGCCTATCAATAGTAAAAATAAAGTTGCTGATAGAATTAGAATACGAGTATTATGATTACTTAAGAAGAGCTTTCAGTTTGAATCCCGGGCTTCGGACATTGATCACTGCGGCCAGAGGCCTGAGGCGCTAGTTTGATGCGGCCTACATCGACATTAATCGGAACTTTCCCACTGCACGAGCTTTTAACGATAGTTTTAATTATTACAGCTTATGTTACTGCCGCGGAAGTTAATTAACTTTCATGTTTTAACTTTATACTATTGGCGCATCCTATTAAAGAGAGTTTTCGCGTTTATTACGGCAAAACACTAATAGGTAATAAAATATACATAGCTAATTTTAGAGTCACGTAAAACTCTGTATTTGTTGTTTTAATTCCAGGCAGACACTACAGAAGTCTCTAAAAGCGAAGGTACATAAACCTACCAATTAAAAATTAACTGAGCTCTAACAAAAAACACAAATAACCTGAACAAGCAAACATAATAAAGTCAGACCGCATAACGCGGACGACTCAAAACAAAACGTTTTCAATGGAGCCGTGGGGAACCCTGCGCTCTCGGGGCTCCAGGGGTAAGCGAGTTATGAATTAGTCTCAGGTATGATGGGTGCGCGGAGGGGCGCATTCTTACACACGCGGGCACAAACCGTCTGCCAGAGAACACGTCCATTGTGCGACCCTAATGCTCCAAGCGCATGAAAGATCCAAAATAAAGTGGTTTAGACACGGATAGCTTTTATAAAACATACAAGAAAAATAGCAAATATAATAGGATACTAATCCGAACAGTCATAGCCGAACAATCTCGAAAATAGCATGAATGATTACAGTTAACAAGACGCAATCACGGAAGAGAGCACTTAGCTGTCGGCCGCCAAAGAACGGCTCATTGATGTCGTTTGTACAACAGAGGTAATTTATACTATCTGCTATCTAATCAAATCACACACGATATTAAAAATAGTAAACTTTCACTGCGCGCCGCCGTGCGCCGCCGTACGCCGTACGCCGCTGTACACCGCGAGCGCTCCGCCGGCAAAGCTCGCAAAGCTCCGCGCCCCTTCAGTCCGCCGGCGGCAGTCGACCGGCGAGTACGTGCCGCTCGCATCGCCTTTCCACGGAAACTTTACGCGAGTGCAGTGACAGTGAGTGAGCATGCCCGCCCGCGCCGTGGCCCTCCTCGCCACCGCGGCCCTCGCGCTCGCCGTCACCCCGCCCGACCCCTGCCTGGAGGATGGCCGCCCGCGCCGCTGCATCCCCGACTTCGTCAACGCTGCTTTCGGCGCCCCTGTTGTCGCCTCCTCCATCTGCGGAAGACGAGGCCCCGAGCGCCTCTGTGACCCTCCCGGAGACCAACCACCGGAAAATTCTTGCAGAGTGTGCGATGCTGCCAGGTCCGACCGACGACACCCACCGACCCATCTTACTGACTTGAATAACCCTCACGATGTGACCTGCTGGAGATCCGCTCCGATACCTCCGACCTCGTACGACTCGCCCCCCGACAATGTTTCCCTTACTTTATCTCTCGGTAAAAAGTATGAGTTAACTTACGTGAGCCTCCAGTTCTGTCCGAAAGCCGCTCGTCCTGACTCCGTCGCTATCTACAAGAGCGCGGACAACGGCGTCACCTGGCAGCCCTTCCAGTTCTACTCCAGTCAGTGCCGGCGGGTGTACGGCAGACCCAACAAGGCGACTGTTACCGCTGCCAACGAGCAGGAGGCCAGGTGCTCCGACAGTCACAGACTGACTGGGGAGAGCTCTGGAGGAGCGAGGCTGGCATTTAGCACTCTTGAGGGACGTCCGAGCGCTGCTAACTTCGACATATCCCCTGTTCTCCAAGACTGGGTGACTGCGACCGATGTCAGGGTGGTTTTCAACCGCCTGCACATGGTCAACGAGGGTGATGAGATCGACAACAAGAAGCAGGCCTCCCCGGGCAGCCAGCACTACGCGGTGTCAGACTTCGCGGTCGGGGGTCGCTGCAAGTGCAACGGTCACGCCTCGCGGTGCATCCCGATGAAGAGCGGCGAGGTGGCCGGCGGGGTGCCGCAGCTGACCTGCGAGTGCAAGCACAACACGGCGGGTCGGGACTGCGAGCGCTGCAAGCCCTTCCACTTCGACCGGCCCTGGGGACGCGCCACCGCCAGGGACGCCAACGAATGCAAAGGTCAGATCTCTAACATTATCCTGCTTGCTGATATTATTTATTTCTTTCTTAGAATCGATTATTGTTTATTTGAGTATCCGTAGATTAGAGGTAGTTTAAATTCTTGTTTTCAAACAATTAGATGATTTGCTTATTTTTTGTTGCTCTCTGTTTGTTTTACGACTGTCCAATCAATGTTATTTCCGTAATTACTCCGCAATAATTGCGGAGAGATCAATAAATTCTACAAAGTTACTGCGAGATAAAAAAAATAATGAATTAATTCCGATCTATAAGTAAATCAAGAATCTTAATGATGAAGAGATAATTAAGTGTTATCCGTTTGTAAGCACTTTGAAATCGCAAAATCAAATCAGAAGAAATAGAATAAGGGGATCAGAAAATGTAAATGAGCTCCTTTCTTATTTTAAACTTAGCTTTAAAGCTGAACTTAAGTAAAAGACTCCAACGAGGGAAGATTACCATTCGCCTACACTACTTACTTAAGTGTGAGGCCTACGTTCAACTGAATTGCCTTCATACCATTAGAACCCAGTTTAATACAACATTATTTTTATTGAAACGACCATACCGTACATTTTTATCTAGCGTCCTTACTAAATTGATCGTCGATTTTTTCCAAGTGAGTGATTTCATATTTTTAACGTGGAATGAAAATACATGAAATAATGAAATTTAGGAACTTCCTTTCCAGTGAATTACGTAGGTATGCGAATTTTACTGTAACGAAGCTTGTAAAAAAGGCAATTCTCCGTAATCCTTGTGGAGTTATGATTATGTAAAATAAAGATACCTGTGCCTACGGATGCGGCCCAAATTCGTGTACAGATTATCCTGAAGTTATTTTTAATTGTTTTTCACCGGGTTTTCAAGGCTCTACGATATCTCATTTGTACGAAGTTTATCCGGGAAAATCTTCCTAACGCTAGGGACGGAATCATTTTGGAATAAATGAGAAAATAAGATTAGGATCTTGTTTTAAATCTGATTAGTTCAAAAAATACAAAAGGCATCTGAAACGGACTGAATTTACCGACACTAAGCTAGCTTATCTAGTTCCGGAATTAGGAGTAGAATTTTACAGAGTTCCTCTTGAATCCATTTTAAAATATTTTTGTCTATATTTATAATTGGACAAAAACAGTACATATTGTACTTCTTCCTCTTTTCTTTTTTTTATCCTGTGGGTAGTAAGGTCTAACGTCCCCACATTCAATCCACTAAGATCAACTGACTACACAGCGTGAAAGATATCAATAACCACAAAGTAAAAGTTCTTACACACACTACTTATTCTAAAGTATAAGGCACATTTAACCCGTTCCCCGTCGGCTAACTGCTGGTTAAATTAATTGATTTATTGCACGGCATAGCTGTCCGTTAATATTAACATTTATGAGTTATAAATTTTTACGCTGAGCGGCAAGTTAGCGGCAAGCGCAGCGTAACCCCATCCGTCATAGATTGATGGCCGTCAACTCAACTGAGAATACCATATTAGAAAATTAGAGCGTGGATGGAAAAAGTTGTTTTGAGGAACGGAATTACTGTTTTTTATTGAATGAAACTTTAAATGTTTGATTGGAAATTTGACGGTTGGAAGGGCGTCCAACTGTTTTAACTTTGGAGCTTTTTAATCGTCGAATCGGAAGTATTCATCTTGTTTTTGCAAAAACTAAGGGTTTGAAAGTGATGCAGTACGGTGTCATTAGCGTTTTGTGTTCGGAAGTTTGTCTTGAAAATATGTAGCTACAGCTAAAATAAGAATAATTTGGTTTGTTCATAAAATGGTAAAGCTGGCTTTTAAAGCTCAACGACAAAACAAAAGAAACTTGAATAGTAATCAACTATTATGTTGAATTCTTGTCCTCACGTAATTACCCATCCATTTGGTATCACAATGTAGAGCTAACAAACTCGCCGCGATAATAGAGCTGCGCCCACGCACCCCACCTCTATGATTTGTGCTCCACAAACGCATATTATCATAAATTTACCAACTCTACTTTTAAAGACGTCTCAAGGATTTTTATTTTTTATTTTTTCAGCATTATTATTTCTATGTAATGGGCAAAGACTTATTTAGATTTTTATGTAGATCGTTAATTTCTTTTTGGATTTTTTTATGGATTATTTGGTAACTTAGTAAATTGAATTTTATTGTTTGACTGTCGAAAGATACATTTATAAATCAGATATGTTGAAGCGTATAGGCAATCATATAATGGTAAAATATAATTTACGAAAAAAGGAACAAAAATGCTTGCTTTTTCGGTGTTTTGCGGCAAATGTTACAAAAATGTTAATTTTGGCAATAACTTTTAAGAGAATGGCCGTAGAATAACAGTTTGGTATTTCAAACTAAAATAACAGTCCCCGCTTTTATGCAAAACCAGTTTTATTAAATTGCTGACCTATTTCACATTCCAAGTACACTGAAACGAACATTTACATCCACAACATAGGTGGCATTGAAAACCAGATCAAATTCCTCCAGTATTCTAACACAAATAGTTTTACCACAAAAACATAAAAGAGACATCTTATTTCTGCAGTTACTGCATAAAATATAGTTCAAAAACAAGTTTTAACAAAAATGATATCAGAATAAAGTCATTAAAACCATGATTCGGTGTAATAAAGGCCATTTCGAACCATTTCACAATCGCCACGGCCGCCAGAAGCACCCACATCGTGACAAAATAAAAATATAAATAACTTAACTTTGTACTATTTCAATAAAGTTATGTTATGTGTTGTGGCAGTTGACGGAAAGCTTGATAAATTGGGCTTTTTGTTACCTGTAGAAGAAATCTGTGATAACGAGTAATTTTGACTAATCCGGCTATAAATGTAGGGTTGGGGAAATTCAAATCAATATTTATTTTTGGATTAAGTTACATTTTAGTTTTTATTTGCTTGGAATTCCTGCATTGGTATTAGTTTATTTAATTTTACATACATTTTTAGATATAGTACCTATATTTTTTATTTATAAAATAGCATGTCATTTATTTATTATTATTAATAGAATAGAATGTAATTTATTTATTTATTATTAATAGAATACTACCTATGTTATTTATTTAATATTTTTAATAGATTAGAATATCATTTATTTATTATTGTCAGTCGAATAGAGTGTCATATATTTTTAATACATAACTCATGGCTTTATAGCCAAAACGGCAATTATTGCTAAAAGTGGCCACTTTTAGCAAAAATATCGACTTTGGCAAATATTTATGTTCTAAAGTACAAAACATAACTCTCAAAACATAATAAATAAGTACATTTCTTCAGTGCACTACAGAGCGGTTTTTTATCTACGTGTCTAAAATTTACCACAAATAATAAAAAACGATTTGCGGCGCTAGTGGACGGAATACACGCTCTTAAGGCAAGGACACTTCGTGATCACTTCACCCAAGTTTTCACTTCGATATGTTTACAGAATCGACCGGCAGAATCGTACTAGTGTTTATTGAAATTAAAAAAAAAATCGTTTTTTGACAAGATGGGAATACTGTTACTATGCAAGCGTGAAGTGAAATTAAAGAGTGAAATCCCTGCAGTAAGAAGTTACAGGGGGGGACACATTTTACCACTTTGGAAGTGTCTCTCGCGCAAACTATTCAGTTTAGAAAAAAATATATTAGAAACCTCAATATCATTTTTGAAGACCTACCCATAGATACCCCACACGTATGGGTTGATGAAAAAAATTTTTTTGAGTTTCAGTTCTAAGTATGGGGAACCCCCAAAATTTATTATTATTTTTTTCTATTTTTCTGTGAAAATCTTAATGTGGTTCACAGAATACGTCTACTTACCAAGTTTCAACAGCGTAGTTCTTATAGTTTCGGAAAAAGTGGCTGTGACACACGGACGGACAGACAGACATGACGATTTCATAAGGTTTCCGTTTTTTGCCAGTTGGCTACGGAACCCTAAAAATGCAGATCGAATGATGTTTAAAGTGTTCTAGACACGCACGTGTAATTGCAGTAACATCGTCCATGTTCCATTTTACCCCTTACGAAAGTTGCAATAATCTGTGCTGTTCTGTTCTTTGCAAGACGTTATCTACCTTTTATTAATAGACCAGCATTTCAAAAAAACGTCTCAGATCTGGGTTAAACATGTCATTATCCTTATTCCATTTAAGGCTTTAACTGCTTAATACTTACACGCTTGTGTCACGCCGATAAGGATCCGATGAGACCTCTCTCCTTTAAAGTACTGACAATAAAAAATACAAAAATTAGGATGAATCAGTGTGCGATCGGCATCAGATAGTGTTACTTTATTGTGCTAGTTTAGTGTTAAACGTGCTGTTTGTCTCGGAATTCTAGTTTATTGCTTTAGACATTGAACAGGGCTGGCACGACGCGGAAAATAATGGATTTTTATGGTATATCCGTGCAATTTGAGCAGTTTTTTTCAATAGATTTCTCTTGAAGAAGTAACGTTGATAGTGCAGTGCAATCCCATATATAGGTGGCTTTCACAATCGTTGAAAGAACTTAATTAGGCTCTCTCAACGACCATAGAAGTTCCTATAGTGATGGTCATCGTATGGTGTTCATATATTGCTTAACACAAGTAAGCGAAATTGAAAAAACCTCTGCAGTCTATTCACATAACTACAAAGCTCTTTTATTTAATGGTTTGCCTTTTCGTAATCTTTCTAAAAAGTTTTGACCACAAAATGCTTTCTGCTCCTGATATCTAATAAGGGAAACAAGCAAATCTAAATGTCCAAAAAAGGTTACTTCAAATCGGCAGCAGGAGCATCCGACTGATATGGGAAAGCCTTTTACGTTCACTCACAACGATGCGTCATTGATTTTAGCTTAAAGCTCGATTCCCTGAAAGAGCATTCAAGGTGCAATAAAGTGTAAGTGGATTGTAGCAGGTCCTTGATCTTATGTCGTAATGTAATTTGGCAGTTCCTTTTAGGTGAAGTTATATACACGAAAACATCTCGCGGATCTTTAGGGGTCTGTCCTTTATAGCGGAGCGAGGCAGCGGAATGGAGAAACGGATAAATTTTAACCAATCATGTCAGTCAAAATGTCAGTGACTCACCTGGTTAAAATTTATCCGTTTCTCCGCTCTGGCTCGCTCAGGTTTAATGGACAGGACTCCTTGGGATTAGATACGTCCATTAGTCCTTGTGTTAAAAATCAGGACCGCTAAAAATGTTATACTAAATATTACTGAATTAATTCTCGCTGAGGAATTTCACTTACCAATTCAGAGTTTGGCAACATATTGAATACCTAGTTTAATTCGAAACCGACTCTTAAAGCCACTGGAATTCAAACTATGCTATTAAAGTAAAGTGTAGTGCCGTAAAAACTAGTTGCAGCAACCCTATGAATTCCTGTGATTGATGTTATCAAGTTATTTGTCGAGTTATGTCGGTAAGGCATGTTTTATTGCCTTAGGAAGTGATAAAAACCATGTATTTGATTACCAATGGCTTATTTCCTTTACGACGAGTCTAATGGCTATTTTTGAGGAACAATCGGCTATCTTTTGTATTATTGTGGTGTTATTTATGCGGGCGCACGATGGGTTGTGGTAAGTGAATTAATGGTACTGGCTGGTTTTAATCTGAGGGTGATTTTTAATGAGTTGAGGTGTAATGTTTTTGTTATTGCTGTTTTTAATGGCTTGGGTATCATGCAGGCTATGCAAATTATTTAAGGAATTTCTATACCTGTTGTGGTTTTCTGCCTAGATCTTCAGTTTTTGGCGAACTGAATATTTTAGCTATAAACCCGTAATAAGATAACGTTACATCAGTACATATCATAAAACAAAATACGCAACGCTGCAACTGTCTGTCTGTTCGCGATAAACTCAAAACTACTTGCCCGGTTTTCATGCTGTTTTCACCAATAAATAGAGTGGTTTTCGAGGAAGGTTTTAGTATACAATTTGTCAAGCGGGCGAAGCCGCAGCATCAGCTAGTTAACATTAAATTAAGAATTATCTAATAAAAATCTCAAGAGCCTTTCTATATCGACCACCATAAAAAGCAACTTGCCAACTCACTTTGCTCTTTCTCTCTCTGTCCCCAAAAACCAATGACTGATACATCCCAGCTAATTTCGTCAACAAAACACAGTAAAAACAAAAACTTTACAGATAAGCGAGTATTTATGGCCGAGTGTTTATCCGAAGCTATCTAGTCGAGTTGGCAGCGCCTCAACGGGTGAGCTACTGGCGCGAGTTACTAGCGCCAGCGATAAACGTAATTGGCTTCGTAACATTTGTATCTCGGATCGTTGGTTTAGTGTTTGTTTATTTGATTAGACCTTTTTATTTAACTTGCTTTGGTAAATCTTACTCATTTCCTGCAGAGTTTTGTTCAGTTTCGAGGACCATTAATATTTATGATGACTAAGTGTGACCAGAGAGCGAATTCTACTAGTTTTTAAACAGCTTTCGCATTCGCATGTCAGTCGCAAACTCTTCAAAAAACCCTTATTTCCTTACATTTTTGATAGATTGTGACTATGCGGATACGATATGAATGTGAAAATTTAATAGGGAATATGCATGCAATTTTATTATTTGCAAAATAAAATACTTATTAGCTCTAGTAATAGTAATCATGAAATTATTATTTAAATACCTTCATCATTTATTAAGTTATAAAGCTTCAAAGACTACAGTTAGAAAGAGAAGTCCGATACGTAATGTGACGTCAAATTACAGAGACGAGAGAATTACGAGAGGGACAGATATATTTGTTTAAAATAATTGTATCTCATTCGTTTTTCGAGCAATTTAGATTCTAATTTCACAGTTAGTATTATATTTTCGAATACTTTAAGATAAACTGTTCAGATCATAAATACTTTTTTCATGCATATTCCCTATTGTAGAATTGGCACTCTGATTTTCTATTTACGGTTGGTCCCAGACGAAGAATTTTCTTTTTTTTTCAGGTACTATTCGGCTTCTCGTTTTGTTATTGTATGTTTTACTTGTCTACCAAAGAGATACATTGGCAATTTTTATTCAATCTGACAAACATAGGAAGTGTGCCCTTTGGCCTTCATGGTGCATTACTTGGGATTTATAGATTTGCCTTGTATGTTAATGTTTATATAATTGATCTAATATCATCTGTATATAAGTATCCGGAAATGGAATGAGGATACCTGATCTCAGAACCTCTAAGTCATTAGTCAACGGTGATTATGGTATGACATGGTCAAGGTAGTTTTTACAGATCCCGCAATGCTTTACAGTTGAACTCCATGTTTAAGATCTAGGTACTTCTTCCAGTTCTCAGCAACTCGGCATCCATAAAATAATAAACATTCAATAAATCTTGCCTATCTTGTAATATTTCATGCAATAAAACGAGTCCGCAATAGTAATGTGCGTTTTTATAAATCAAGTTGTTTATTTATTGATTTAACTATTTAATAAAATGGTAATCGTTCCTTTTTATTTAGCTTGAAATGGAACGAGGCATAGCAGTATCATTGGCTCATGTACTGTTTCGTGTGTGTGTTAGGAATTAAAATTTTTAAGCAATTTTTTTTTCTCTATATATAGGCAAGCTGGAAGATTTACAACTTACTTGTTTTTGCGGTTTTTTATTATTATTTCATGGGCTTGCTCTTGACCACAATCACGCCAGATGGAAAGCGATGGATGAGGTCTATGATGGAGCGAGCATGCAAAGAAGATGCCTGTTCACTCTTGCTTTGAAGGCAGACGGGTTATATGTGGACGGGAGCACAGACCTTAGGAGAGAGTTCCTCATTTTGGCTGTGCGCATAATAAATGTGGAGGAGAAGCGCTGGGTACGACTAGTCGGGATATCGACTAAGTACGGGTGGTTCCCTGCAGTACAGTACGTCTAGTATTCCGGTAGTAAAAGGGTGATTGTGAGATCAGGTCGTGGAGTTCCTGTGCACACTGCACCTGTACACCCGTGGTTATAAATAAGATGTACCTTATCCCAGTAAACCATTGAAAACATTAGCTATGTTAGTTATAAGATGTGATCCTTAAAGAAACCCCATTCCTCTTTTTTAAACTCGTATGCTATTAAGTTACAGTTCGAGGCTGAATAATAAAGTTCCTAATTTAATAAAAGGTACCTAATACTTTCGATTTTTTACATTAAAACGATCGCCTATGTGAACAAACACAATAGACACTTAGAACAATTTTAATTGCTAAAATGTAACTCGGAAATAAAGGACATCCTAACATATAGTTTCCTGCTTAAATCACATCTGAAAATACTTTCACAACATATTTTTTTTTTTACTGTTGATAGGCTTACGTTTGACCTCTATCTCACCTGATGTTAAGCGATGATGCAGCAGTGATGAAGACGGAGCACGCTTGCCTAGGCCTAGAAGTAACCTACTTTATTAGTACGTTGTGGGACTTATTAATTCCATGCAGTCAGAGCAGCGGTCGATTGCTAGTTTGACAAAAGTTGACCAACAAAAGTCCACAGCACTAAAAGTCCCGCTATCTCTACCTGCAATTCCCATGATTCTCATTACCCAACAGCGTGCGTAGTATCATCACTCGTGGAGCAAACACCACAGCTATCATAACTGCCGGTATTTATTCGGTTGGTTCAAGTGCTGCTCCGAAATAACACTCGCGGTTACTGCTTGACCCATTACGGATTGTATTGAGTATGAGCTCAATATTGGGCTTATTTAGTCTGCATCTGCCTAGTGGTGATTTATAGATAATTATTTTTTCCTACTCCTCCGCCGCGCTGTACTCTTCTGATTAATTTCGTTGCGGGATCCAAGACAGTTGAATCGTTTCTCCGGGACTCGTCGGGTTTCATTAACTCGGCGTTTTTCTGGTGGTCGCCACTGTTGATTCTGGCTTTCAGAGTTGGAGTGGTTGGGAATGTGTGGCGGGCTTGTCCCAAAAAAAATAGTGGTGATTTATCTTACTACTATTATGATTACGAAAGTTTGGATAAATGGATGTTTGTGACTCAATCACACAAGAAAAGCTGAGCCTGTCGATTCTGTTGAAATTTCACCGTGATCACTTAGATGGAGTGAACGACAAGTGAGCTGTCATTCCTTCTTGTGATTGATCTTCTTATGATGTATGATTTGACAGCTCACTTGTCGTACACTTCACCTAAGTTTTCACTTCGACATGTTTACAGAAACGCACTGCTGATCTGGATGAAATTTGCCAGAGATAGATTACAGTTTATAATAGCAGATAGGCTTTTTATCCAGAGAATATGTTCCCATGGAATAGGTAATTTCAGACATTCAAAGCCGTTGGCAGAAACTAGTGATTTTTAATACGACAGTTTTTGATGCTTACTTATGATGTGAATAATGTCTTCTCTAGGCTCTAAGGTTTTAGAAGTGTTTTATCAAAAGTTTTTTTAGTAAATTTTTTAACAAAATAATTTACTAAAAAAACTTTTGTTACTGATGGTGTCGCGAACGCGAAGTAATACATACCCCACGCCAGTCAAAATCTGTAGCTTATAGGCACAGATAATAAATAGTTAGGACGTGACTTGAAGTGGAAGAGTGGGGGTAGCGCGCGCGGATGGACAGCGGGCACGCTCCCGGCTCACTTGGGCCTGAGGGTCGGAGCTGGTGGGAGTTAGCAGTACATTGGTGAGCGAACTTGATTTATCTTAGTACACGTGTATACCGTGTGTGTGATTTACCACATATTCATATTATATTATTTGCCAATGTTGTCCATGTGTGTGTATTATTCCAACAGCGATCAGATTCAGAAGTGATACCAAATCAGACTAGCATTCAGATGCGAGGCTCGGGGTGGCTATAAGGGGAGGTTGGAGGCCACTTCAGGGGAATAGCCCCCTATACCATGCTACTACAGGGGAATAGCCCCCTACATCATGCTACCTTAGGGGAACAGCCCCTACATGATGCTACTTCAGGGGAATAGCCCCCTACATCATGCTACCTTAGGGGAACAGCCCCTACATGATGCTACTTCAGGGGAATAGCCCCCTACATCATGCTACCTTAGGGGAACAGCCCCTACATGATGCTACTTCAGGGGAATAGCCCCCTGCATTATGCTACCTTAGGGGAACAGCCCCTACATGATGCTGCTTTAGGGGAATAGCCCCCTACAGGATGCTACTTTAGGGGAACAGCCCCCTATATCATTGCGACGATAATTCAGTGACGGTTATTCGTGAAGATTAATCTATCTTATCTCGGTTGTTAGATGTTAATCATATCGTACCTAGGCGTAATTTTGAGACATCGGTATTATAGATTCAGATATTCGTCATGAGAAGAAGCAATTGGCGACATGGTGGAGATGCTGGGATATCATTATCTCACTATTATAGTTAAAAATAATGTTTTGTTCCGAAAATAAATAATGTGGGTAGATAGATTTTTTCTACATTTCAAAGTATTAAGGAGGTCAGTTTTATAGTATCGGTCGGTTGTTCATTCTCCTTATGGACAATGAACACTGATTAACCGTACGAACATATTCAAAAATAGAACAGAATTTATTTGAACAATCTGTGAAATAAATCAATCGGTATAGTAGCAGCAAAATACAAACACATAACGTTCTAAGCTGTTGTGAGTGTTGATGAGTAATTTAGTTCCGTGTTAAGTTCATGACTGATCTAAAGGTTTATAACCTATACTAAAGCAAAGTTAGGACATAATGTAGTTTGTCTATTGATATAAACTTGTATATCAATGAGTTTGTCAGGTTACATTGTACAGCCTGCTTTTGGGCACCGGCCTACCCTGCGTCAAGTTCCAAGAAGTAAACGCGCAGGACGGTATTCGGTCATGACTATGATAAACATTTTATGTAATAGTAAAACCGAGTGCACGATAATTCCGAGTGAAGTCTAGTAAACAATTGCTATTTTTACGTTACGCAGTGACCAACGATAATAATAAAAGTTTATTAGCTAATTAAATTATACGTTTGATACCAAATATTAGTAGGTAATCAAAGGAGTATTCCTACTAAGTACTAGTACTTTATTAAGTGAACGAATTAAGATGTTTTAGATTTAGTCTAATGGTCTTTCGCTTATAAAGTAATGATAGTGTTTGATGGTTATTAATTTACTTCTTTGGTTTGATGTGCATAGTCGATGTGTTGGTACCTATATTGGTTTTCATAAGAATCTCATACTAAGTTATATTGTTTTAGATACTCGGGATATTATATTTACGAAGCTTTTGTATAATTTAACTGGTACTCTTTTAAAATGGAAGACGTTACCCGATCTCGTTTAAAAATTATTTATGAATCCCTCCAATCAAACATAAGCTCTGCTCAATGTGCCCTAACGGAGTTATCTGAAGAAGATCCTAACTATAAAGGATTGGAACTGATTGGTGCTAAACTAAAAGGTATAAATGAGATGTTTGTTTCGGAAATTCACAATTATTGTAAATTAACAAAGGAAATCAATGTTGAGGAAATTAGTCAATATACGTCCACACAGATTCAGGCTGAAGAGTTAATAGCAGAAATAAATGTATATGTTAAACAGAATCATCGAAACCGCGCACTTATTTTTTCAAAGAATGACAGTAATGTTAACACAATCAGTAGGTTACCAAAAATGGAATTAAGCAAGTTCGATGGTGATGTTCTAAAGTGGTATCAATTTTGGGATCAGTTTTCATCGAATGTTGATACGAGAAACATTAATGATGTCGATAAATTGTTGTACCTTCAATCAGTTCTTGAGGGTGATGCAAAACAGGCGATTGATGGGTTGGACACAACAGACAAAAACTATCGTATTGCTGTCGACACGTTAAAGGAACGGTATGGCAAACCCAGCGTAATTATTGATGCTCATTATGTAGCACTTTATCGAATTAAATCAGTGGAATCTAATGAAGTCAAAGATTGTGGACACGTTCTAAATGAAATTGAGAGACATCTAAGAGTATTAAGTTCTTTAGGCGAAGATGTAAATCACAATCATCTTAGAGTAATGATTTTAGAAAAGTTCCCCGAGGATATCATATACGAATTAAGGATGAAAATAACTGGCGTAGATGAGTCTATTGAAAATATTAGAAAATTCTTAGAGTATATCATATCGGCTCGGGAAACATCAAGTAGGTTAAAAAAAAACTGCAGAAAATAACAAAAACAAAATTACAACAACTAGTGAAGATAAACAAGCTTCCGATAATATCACAATAGGATCATTACATGTTAGATCGGAAGAGACTAGTGATAATAAAAGGCGTAGATTTATATCAAACTTCAGAAAGGAAAAATCTAGATATGAAAATAGACTGCAGAATAATAAACATATACTGCCAACTCGGAAAAGACCACATGACGGTGACACATCCGATGAGACACCAAAAAGGAAATCAATAAAATGTATATTTTGTAAGCAGGATCATTTTAATGATGAGTGTAATGTGCACAAAACCTTACAGGAAAGAAAGTCTCAATTAGGAAATCGTTGTTATAATTGTTTCGGTGAAGGCCACAGGGCTGACAATTGCCGTAACAGACGGAAATGTCGAAATTGTAATAAGTTCGGCAATCATAATCGAGCATTATGTCCAACTAAGCTAACATAGCATGTGAAGTCCGTACCAACCGATACCTTACATACGAATAATGCACATAGCACTACGCTGTTGCAGGCAGCCCTAGTAATTACAGAAAACTTAGAAACTAAAATGTAGGTTGTTGCTCGATTGTGGTAGCCAGCGCTCATATATAACGGAACATAATACAAATTTACTGAAACTAATTGAAACATTAATTTCTTAACACGATTTATTTGATTCAAAGGCATAAACCGAGCAGGTCACCCAGATAATGTTGTGCACCTACGTTTTGTCGTGTCCCATTCGGTGTCCTATCGAGCCCATTTCTACTTAACGCTACGATCAGATATCAGTTAAATAAATCAAACAACACATTTGTGATACAAAATGCAGACGAAATTCATGTAGATAATATTGTAATTGACGCATAGACAATTTCAGACTCAAATAAACTGTTCTGTGCTGCTAAAGAATCATTTGATAGCTTGGCCATGAACTTGCGTGATCGCAATTCAAATTCAAAGGAACTAGTTTCTTCCATACCAGATAAGTTTAGAGCAGAAAGCCGTGAGCACATAAAGGTTCTCGGTTTAATATGGAACATACATAAAGATCAGTTATATTTCAAATCTAACATCAATACTGATTCAAGCACAATTGTATCAAAAAGAGACTTGTTAAGGGTCATTGCTTCAATTTATGATCCGTGTGGTCTCCCAGTTCTCGCAGCAAAACTATTCTTTCAAAAGTTATGGAAAGAAAAGGTTAAATGATTGTCAAATTGAAAAAACAACTGTGCATGCATACGCAGCAGCAATTTATTTACGCGTTACTTTGCACACTAATAATATTGTCAGTTTTGTTATTGGCAATTCTAGATTAGTGCCGTTAAAGGACAAAAATGACTTACAGATTCCAAGATTAGTATTTCTGGGAGGACTTATCGGATGTAGGTTGAAAATCAAAGCACAATTTTTGTGGACTGATAGTCAAATAGTCAGCTGGCTCAAATCAGATAAGTTTATTCCGCTATTTGTGGCACGTAATAAAACAGAACAAGACTTTACAGATCAGATATGTGCCAACTGAATTTGATCCAGCTGATGTAGGCACTAGAACGGAACTGGTAGATTTTCACAGTAGATGGCTCGTAGGACCTGATTTTTTAATGAGTACTCAAATAAGTGGCCTACTTAGTTTATAACGACATAGATACTCAGCTTACAATTACCGGGCAGGGTTTTTCGAATTCGATACCTTTAGATAATAATGGACCAAGTCTTTCTCAAGGTATTTCAGAATCGATGATAGATGATTCAGATAAAAAAGAGAGTAAAATATTAGAAATTCAAGCTGAATATTTTCCTAAAGAAGTTGAGGGTATCACAACCAACTTATCAAAATCACAGAAATTATATAAAGACGAGGAAAGACTTATAAGGGTGTAAAGGTAGCCCAAATGTCCACAGTATATAAAATACGGTGGTGGGTCATTTAAATTACCATCCTTTCCTGATCTACTAGCAGAAAGAGTCACGACTTAGCCTTCCATTCGCCTTCACAGGCCTGAATTATTTTGGTCCACTACTTGTGAAGGAGGGCAGTTAAGAAAAGGGCTGGATATGCCTGTTTACATGCCTAACAATAAGGGCAATACATTTGGAGGTTGTTAAAGATATAATAGCAGAAGAATGTTTACTAGCCGTTAGGAAATTCTTCGCTATTAGAGGTTTAATTACCTGAATTATTCGTGTCAGACAATGCTACGCAATTCAAGCTTACAGCAGAAGTGTTAACATCAGATTATTGTATTCAGAACCACTTGCGGTGGAAATTTATCCCAGAGTTGGTTTGGAGGATTTTATGAACTACTTGTAGGATTAGTCAAACATAGTATGAAGAGAACTTTAGACAAACATCTCGTAAACCATAACCAGTTATGCCCAATAATGAAGGAACTTGAAGCCGTAATTAATCAGCCACAGTAACCAAGATGAATCTGATTGACGCATGGAAACTTAGGCAAAAATGTTCACTAACCAATACTTGATTAGCCTCCATGAACGGAGTGACACAAACAACCTAGATTATTAGTTAACAGCCACCAAAGCTAGCAGAGATGGTTCAAATTAAATCAGACAACAATATTCAGACAGCACATTGGAGAGTTGGCAATATAGCAGAGTTGATTAAAGGATCGGATGGGCAGATTAGAGTAGCCAAAGTTAAATTATCATCAGGAGAAAGAAACACTGACCCGTTTAGTAGGTCAACTGTTCCCTTTGGAGATTGACGATCAAAGCGCGAAATTGTCTCCAGAGCAGAATGTTTCGTCAGCCAGAATCAGTCCACACTCTGAAGATTATCAGAAGGAACAATCAGTACAAGGCGACCATCCAGTCAGTTTTAACTAAGAGTCTCGAAGTACTCGAGGTGATGAAGATATTAATGACGCACCCATAGTTCAGCCAGTAGCAGACACCAGCAGACGACCAATTAGGGCATCAGCAGCCAAAGCAAAAGAGAGGGTTAAACAGTGGACATCCCAGTTGATGAACAGATTATTTCAATAAAATCAGACAGAATCAGTTGGAGTCAGTCAGAATCAGTTGGAGTCAGTCAGAATCAGTTGGAGTCAGTCAGAATCAGTTGGAGTCAGTCAGAATCAGTTGGAGTCAGTCAGAATCAGTTGGAGTCAGTCAGAATCAGTTGGAGTCAGTCAGAATCAGTTGGAGTCAGTCAGAATCAGTTTGAGTCAGTCAGAATCAGTTGGAGTCAGTCAGAATCAGTTGGAGTCAGTCAGAATCAGTTGGAGTCAGTCAGAATCAGTTGGAGTCAGTCAGAATCAGTTGGAGTCAGTCAGAATCAGTTGGAGTCAGTCAGAATCAGTTGGAGTCAGTCAGAATCAGTTGGAGTCAGTCAGAATCAGTTGGAGTCAGTCAGAATCAGTTGGAGTCAGTCAGAATCAGTTGGAATCAGTCAGAATCAGTTGGAATTAATCAGAATCAGTTGGAATCAGTCAGAATCAGTCGGAATGAGTTGAAATCAGTCAGAATCAGGCGAAATCAGTCGGAATTAGTCGGAATCAGTTGAAATCATTGTATTGATTAATCCTAGTAAGCTAGTAGTAATCAGAACTCAGAAACCCGTCATCAGTCGGAAAATGTATCAGTTGTAATCCTATAATGATCTTGATTAAACAGTAATTTCAAGGAATCAGAGTTTTTTTCATTTATCCTTTTCCTTGGGCGGGAGTGTCGCGAACGCGAAGTAATACATACCCCACGCCAGTCAAAATCTGTAGCTTATAGGCACAGATAATAAATAGTTAGGACGTGACTTGAAGTGGAAGAGTGGGGGTAGCGCGCGCGGATGGACAGCGGGCACGCTCCCGGCTCACTTGGGCCTGAGGGTCGGAGCTGGTGGGAGTTAGCAGTACATTGGTGAGCGAACTTGATTTATCTTAGTACACGTGTATACCGTGTGTGTGATTTACCACATATTCATATTATATTATTTGCCAATGTTGTCCATGTGTGTGTATTATTCCAACAGCGATCAGATTCAGAAGTGATACCAAATCAGACTAGCATTCAGATGCGAGGCTCGGGGTGGCTATAAGGGGAGGTTGGAGGCCACTTCAGGGGAATAGCCCCCTATACCATGCTACTACAGGGGAATAGCCCCCTACATCATGCTACCTTAGGGGAACAGCCCCTACATGATGCTACTTCAGGGGAATAGCCCCCTACATCATGCTACCTTAGGGGAACAGCCCCTACATGATGCTACTTCAGGGGAATAGCCCCCTACATCATGCTACCTTAGGGGAACAGCCCCTACATGATGCTACTTCAGGGGAATAGCCCCCTGCATTATGCTACCTTAGGGGAACAGCCCCTACATGATGCTGCTTTAGGGGAATAGCCCCCTACAGGATGCTACTTTAGGGGAACAGCCCCCTATATCATTGCGACGATAATTCAGTGACGGTTATTCGTGAAGATTAATCTATCTTATCTCGGTTGTTAGATGTTAATCATATCGTACCTAGGCGTAATTTTGAGACATCGGTATTATAGATTCAGATATTCGTCATGAGAAGAAGCAATTGGCGACAGATGGTAATGCGGGATTTGGTAGCTTAATATCCTAATGAAAGTTACTTCTCATATTACTTTTTCTCTTAGATCGCGAAGGTCTCTGTTTTCGTTTTAAATGCTCTTTTTTATAGCTATTAGCTAGATTAGTATCGTTTTAGTTGCTATTTGATTGTGTGACAAGTGTTGGCATAAATAAGTATAATACTAAAGTAAACGTTCAGTATATATGCATCCATGTATGTAGCTACTTATTTTCGCTATCAATCGTAAGTCCTGTAAGCTGTGCTCAGGTACTGCCTAACTCTCTTGGCGCAATACAAAACATATCTCAATACATCAATGCATTTTCCATGCAGCCCCACATTTAGCCAGAAAACATTATGCTTGTAATAAAGTGTCGCTAAAACCTCCGGTTGGCGGCTCCCCAAGTCTACAATGAAGCGATGGCATGCACGAGCTGATGAGGTAGTTTACGACTTATTCACTGTGACTAACTACTGCTGGTTATAAACTTTTCAACTAAATGATCTATTGCCATGAAACAAACTCTATAATGGTCGGAAGTAATTAGCCATTCTTATAAAATTAAAATAGTGTTATAAAAATATCCTCAATAAAATAAATCATGTTTTTTAGCAAGAATTTGTTTTCTTTTCATCAATTTTAACCTACCTTTTTTAACCGAGTTCCCAAAAAGGAGGAGGTTCTCAATTCGGTTGTATTTTTTTTATGTTTGCTACCTCATAACTCCGTCAATTATGAACCAATTTGAAAAATTCTTCTCAATCTGAAAGGATATACTTGCAGATTGGTCCCATTTAAATTTTATCAAAATCGGTTGCGAAGTTTGGATTTTAAATCGAAATAGCTGGAATTAGTTTACTTGAATGATGGTTTTTTGTCGTCCAAGTAATCGAAATTGCGTATTTTGCGTTTATGCAATTTTGCAGTGGTGTTGTTAGGTGTGGGGTACCACTAAAAAGTGAAAAATAAAAAACTTTTTACAAAAAAATACAACCCACTTCCAAATACTACTTTTAGGTACATTGTAGTGTTTTTTTATTTATTTGGAAGTCGATTGTATTTTTTGTTATTAGGTACTAAACGTTATTCTTCATCATATTAGCTAGTTAATAGTAAAAATTGCATTTTTTTTTTTTTATACAGAACGGGGAAACTCTTGGCCCAAATCTCACCCGGTGGAAAGTGATGATTAGGCCGAAGATGGAAGCGAGTTTCACCCGGAATCCTCTTAAACAGAGGATGCATGTTTAATAAATTCCCTCATTTTCGTATGTGCACATTATAAAGACACACTGTCTAAAGCCGGTTGGTTAGCTTTATTTAACAAAGATATTGACGTTGCTTCTGTTGTGAAATTTAGGGTCTATTCATATTTATGATACTCGTATAATTAGGTTTTACTGTAGTCATTTGTTACAAATGAAAATTACCACTTACAGGCTATTGTGAGTTTATGGAAAAATATGAGGTACTTTAATTCAAGTTAAAATTTCAACTCGGTACACAAAACACAGTAAGTAAAAACAACATATAAACCATTAATATTCTTAATGATGACCGCAATCATCATCAAGCGAAACGATTTCAAATGAATCATTGTCAGCGGCATTCAGATTAAAACCAACACACATAGTCAATTACCTTCGGAAGTCATCATTCAAATGATTGTTTATTCATATTCATTCAATACAACAAACTGACACATTGTCCTTTATGTCACTGTTTCTTACAAACTTACTATTGCCATGCATAAAAAATCATAAAACACCCTTAAGTCTCGAGCAATAAGTATTAAAATCGTTTGGCATGTAAGTCATAGAGTAGAAGCAAATGTCATGTTTGAACTGTCAATATAATTGATGTGTAGTCAAGTTTTGACCGCCCACAATGCTAAAAGTTTTTTTTTTTGGTTTCTGTACAATGGTAGTACAAAAACAATGGCAGAATAATAGTTGCTTCGGATTGAGATGGGATGTTTCGGTTAAATTCGTATAAATTACTGGAAAGTAATTGTGGTGTACTGAATAGGTTTCCCGCTGTTTTACTGAAGCGATCTTTCTTACTCAGAACTTTGTTTGCTTTGAGTTGTCCGTATGCAAACATTTTTTTGTAGAATAAAACCTAAATGACAAATAGTCACTTCTAGTTTTTTGATCAACCAATTTACGTACCTTTTCCCGATTAGCTTCCAGTGAAACCGGATGTATCTAACTACCAGTGTTTTACATGGAACAGTTGCCTGTAGGACCGCTATGACTCAATGCAATAACTTGGTAATACGGCAACCCTTGGCACGACTGATGTTATTTTTCTGGCTCCTGACTTTCTATAACGACTACCAAAGATCTACACATGACAGCCAGGATCGCAGCGAGGAACGCCTTTGTGTGTTTGCCGAGGCACGGACTTTTAAAGATTACAACCGTTTTCATGGGGTTTGCATCTTTAAATAACCCTTTGTCAGGTCCCCACTTGAACAAACCTCACTTAAACTTATTAAATATTTCAAATATATTGCTTAGTCACCCATCCATCATCTGCCTAGCCTTTTCCCAACTACATTGGGGTCGGCTTCCAGTCAAACCGGATTCAGCTGAATACCAGTACTATTGGGCGTATTAATTGGAGTATCCGTGGAGTGTCTTGCACGTTCTTCTACATACAGATCTACGCTTTGGAACGTAAAACTAGCTTCATCTTTGAAAGTACCTATGAAAGAGCCTGTGACTTTTTTGAAACTAGCACTTTGCTTGTGAATTCGTGATTCGGGAACAAATGATTTTCCCCCTTTTCACACCGTTCAAGGTAGAATTTCCTAAAACCCCTGTCATTTTGGCTGTGCTTGGATATGTCAGTCAATCAGTTTCTGATTTGATTTGAAAATCATAATCTAGCTTCCCAAGAACGCTCCATCTTATTACCAACATTAAAGTCAATTCAATATGCCTAGGTAAGCAGGACCACACTATCAATAGCTCCGTGTCGGCATCAGTCAAAGCCTGGCGAGGCGTGCAGGGTCAGAGTTCAGTGCCAACGTAACGGAGGCTGCGTGGCTGGGCTCGTTAGCTTTGTAGGCTAGCCACTGATTTTTATGACACATGATGTTGGTAAACCTGCTGGATTATTTTTCCTGATTCTAAGGCTTGTTGGTTGCGGATTTGCCAGCGTTGCAGAATTTGTTTGAAGAAGTCACCGCGGCCCTGGAACGCAAAGGGCTTTAGGAGGAACACGGGTGGCAGTCCCTTCTGCTTCACTCAGGGCCCAGCCTGAGGAGTCATTTGATGATTTACCGTCCTTAAAAAAAAAGGGCTTGTTGGTTAAATTTGTGACTTTTTCTTTGTAAAGCCTAGTTCACACTGGTCCAGTTATTTAGTTTATTGAGGAATTCGTATGGAATTCGTATATAAAAAAAAAATAAATAAATAAATTGTTTTTAATTTTTTCTCCCGTATTTTAGTTTCCATACAACATCTCACCAGCTCGAGAGATTTCTTAATGTTGCACACACTACACTCAAGCAGCTCATTATTCATATAAAAATCAATTAAAACAAAGATGATAAGAACAGTAATTTCTCACATTCCCAGAGCAGCACATAATTTCTCACAGTAACCGACACTTATTAACATAAGAAACAAGTTTTCAATGAAAACAAACACTATTTATTTCACTTTTCTTTCAAAACAGCACTTAAGTCATTTCCTTTACTATTATGTATGCAGACACGCAAAGCTTCAATTACTGCACCACCACTACAAGATGACTCCTCATTTATTTAACTTTGTACTGCAGATGTAAAAGAAAGGAAGCTTTGATGGGTCTAGGTAATTTGGTTGATGGGAGCTTTTTATGATAAGTTCTCAAAATATAAAATAGTTAAGCTGCTTGTCGAGTTCATAGTTATTTGCTTTTATAATGATGATGCAGCCCTTGTTATGTGTACTTAGAGATAGTTAGAAGTTTTAGATTTTTTTTGTCATCCGTTTTGTTGATATCCTTTGTCAGGTTGTCAAATGGTGCCGTTTAGCTATAATGTGGCTTATGTATTCAGTTACTTTTCGGCAAGGCTAAAACAAATGATAATGATAAATGTTATTTATATTCTGTAAGTAGGTTTTTACACTTTTACAAGTGTAATAACCTACCTACCTACTAGGCCGGTGTTTCCTAGCTGACTGCTCTGAGAAGAAACACCGAAGCAAACTTAGAGGTCAAAGTCTATTTTGAAGTCCATAAAATCTTACTCGTCAAATCATACGAGAACCATGTAGGTTATGTCTGAAGTGGTATTTTGAAGAAAGTACCACACAGATCTGAGTGGACCTGTCCAGACAGTGCACGCATTTGTCAGGTATCGTGTAGCTGAAACTTAGAACTGTAAGGAGCTCAACTCTATCATTCACTCGAGTTAGGTCTGCTATTGATATCGTAAAGGAATTTTAGTTTTAATTTGTTTGAGGAAATAAATTAATTTTTCTTTAAGATCATGGCTAAAACGGACGTATTGCATTCTTAATCATCATTTCTGTTAGATCAGAAAACAATAAAATACAATGTACCTAATAGTTGTACTGAACTGAAACCTGAATAAATTAAAGGTTAGCGACCGCTACAACCCCGCATGACTTTGAACGTAGATAGATATAATCATATACAACACTACTTACATAAAATCTATATAAAAAATAAAACAATCAAGTACGAGTCTTAGTAGCACGCAAAGGGTTCTGGACAAATAGTTTTTTTTACAATAAGCTCTTTCATATTATATGTATACTACGGCACAGATTGAAATAGTAAATCTAATTTGGCCCCATAAGTGGCCCCATACCCAAAATTTAATTAATAAAGAAATGGGTCCTTGTTTGGGTCTACAGAGCTTAGTAAATTCGGAGTCAATGTTATTGGCTGTGTAGCAGGAGGCAGAATGAGAAACAGCCAGCTAGACGGACAGACACTCGAAGGATCCCCTAAGGGTTCAGTTTTATTGGCTGTGTAGCAGGAGGCAGACTGAGAAACAGCCAGCTAGACAGACAGACAGACATACACTCTAAGGATCCCCTAAGGGTTCAGTTTTTTAATACTGTCATTTGAACCCTAAAAACCTTAGTGTTATTAACTTCGTAGGTAAGTGCAGCCAGCAGGTCGCTATTAACCAGTAATCAGTATCCAGTCGCTGATCTTTGACCTACCACGTGCAGAGCTTCGCACTTTACACAAGTATAAAATAAGACCCAAGAATACCTGCTACTACTGGCAAGATTAATTTACTCAAAATCAACAAATAGCTGCTCAGGACAGGTTGTAATAATTCCTTCTTCAAATATTTAACTGGTAGCCATTTAATTTTGAATGGCCATAATCGCGTGGCATCGATGAATAATTCTTGTTTGCCTGTATAAGTTTAGCATTAATTTTCGTAAATAGGAAAATGGCTTGAGAAAGACACAATAGTTAATGGTCTATGGTAGAGTCACTGGCAACATTGGTCGTCTGACATTCGTTGCCAAATTGAGCCACTGTTAAAATTACACTCGAATTTTGTACTCACTAACAGCGTTATGGAACATAAAACAATAAATAAGGGTAAAAAAAACCTTTAAGAGTAAAAACAGTAAAGAATAAGTTGGTACAAACTACTCAACTACTTTATCTTTTCAGAGTTAGAGTTAACAACTACTTCTGGGCAAGCTCGCTCCATCGTGAACTTTGTCTCCGTCATTTCTGACCTAGATTAAAGTCAAGAGCAAAAACATCCTAAATAAAAATAAAAAACTTACAAAAAACATTAGATTTTTGCTAAAACGGCCCATAAAATCTCAAAAGTAAACTGCAACCAAAATATTTCCTCCGGATGACGCCTAGACATCCACTCCTCTATTCATAGATTACATTATAGAAATAGGTCCATCCGTATTGGAACACAACGAGATAATTCAAAAACGCCTTGTTCAGAGGACGCCGCCGATAGAATTTAAGCCGCCATGATGGATGGTCGCCGATGACAGTAATGACAGTTAAATACGTTCGGATATTCTTCTAATAATATGTCATTAACTAGGGCTTAAGGCTGTGTATGTGTTGACGTGTGCCTATTAAGAAGTGTTGCCAAGTTTTTTATTAATGTTGATGACTTAAAAAAGGTGGGTGGGTTATGCATGTAGAAAAAATGGACAAAAGAAATGAATGTAGAGTAGATTCAGTTTTGTACCATTATAAAAACTGTTATAGTAACTCATGTAAGTTGTCTTTACAGTTTTTTGTCATACTGCTTAGTTCGACGGAAAATGTCACTTCAATCCTAAACAT
The DNA here is from genome assembly GCA_963859965.1 of Ceramica pisi. Lineage (NCBI taxonomy): Eukaryota > Metazoa > Arthropoda > Insecta > Lepidoptera > Noctuidae > Ceramica > Ceramica pisi. The sequence goes on along the minus strand of OY982540.1, from coordinate 23,556,591 downwards.
CATAAAAATCGTCTCATATTTTATGAAAACCATTTCCTTATTACACGTGCTTCTATTTGAAACCTTCGAGGAAGCTATGAAAGTCCCCAGTTATTATATAGTTTTTAACGTCACATTTGTTTAAAATAACGATACGTTTAGTTCGAATATCAGTCATAAAACCGTCGTTGTAATAATAACTAACGCTTTAACTATAGAACGGTGTAGTGTTGCCAGATATGGCGCGCTTTTTTTGGGATACAGAATTTGTATGCTTCAGGTATTTTAAGTATTTTTAATACATATTAATATATTTCAATTTATGAACGTTTAAATAATAATCTTTTACGTTCTGGTTATTGTTATACCAAATGTTATTTTTAATTGTCATTTTGTTTTGGTCGATTTGAAGACGCTACTTATGCTTTCAAATATTGACAACGTAAAAGAGAGGACTATTCAAAACATCAAAACGATCAGCTACAGGCCATTTACATGAAATATTATAACACACCCAAATGATTCATCCATGAAACCTTACTGGGAAACGAAACGTTTGACAGCTTACTTCAAAGTCCCATTACAAAATCCAGGTTGAATATTAAACCCGGGTCCCGGAACTCCCGTCCACCTGGCCACTCTAACCTCAGGTCTATTTTAACTTGGCGTTAAACGCGCGGTTACTGCTAGATTTATGGCGCGCCCGGTAACAGGACTCTTTGCTTTTTTTAAACAGCCGTCAATGGGTACGTTTGTTGCCAGTTCTGTTATGTAATACGAATATACGAATTTGTTTTGAGAAAGGACGTGTTTATAAATGTTTTGTTGATACAACAGGTGGTTGTGGGGAATAGAGCAGCTATTTTCTTCCTGTTTTGTAATGTAATAGTTCGCTTGAAAGGAATCTTTGAAACCCCAAATTCGATATTTTTCCTTTTCGTTTTAATATGGTGAAGAATCAGGAAGTCAAGCAGTTTTTTGTACGTATTTGCTTATGGGCAATGCTTAATTGACTGTCTAAAATATTGTATTCATAAAGCGAACTGCTCTTGTTTATAACTAAGTCGATAATGTAAACGATAAAATCTTTCATAGATAGAAACCGCGCCTAATTTTAGACCTCCTAATGACTACCAACTTAAAAAAAAAGTACAAAACTTTTTTCTTGTAACTTAGCTAAGTTCCCGACCTTCCCATACGTTTGCAGCATGCCTATAACAAGATACAGCGTTGTCTCACAAATGACAGCAATTTGTTCTATTTCAGGCTAGCAGCCATTCCAGCCTCGCTACATGGCCGCTAAATTGGCCTTCCGCCAAAATAAGTATGTTTCCGAGTTGTCACACAAATACCGTATTTAGATGAATGCTTCAGATCTTATATTGAATCGTTTCGTGCAATTTATGAAGTCATCAGAAGTGGGATAGCTAGGTAAGAAGTGGGGCAAAGGCGTGCGTGAAATACTTGTCATGAATATGTAGTCGTAGTGTTTGAGATCTCGTTAAAGTACAAGTTGTTGTATTATCTTCTGATTCTAGGAAACTGTTAAGTGGTTTGGCATTGTAATTGTTTTGCATACACAACCAACATATACTTAAACATACTTATTTCATTACTAATACCAAGCAAGCAGACTGTGATTGTGTTTAAATTAATATTTGATAAGAAAGACTAGCATTAGGTAGGTTTTGAAGCATGATTGCTTTAAAACATCGTCATTCTTATCTTTTGGACGCATAATTTAAATAGTGCAGTCTGTTTGTGCATGATTAACTGCAATGGTTGATGTACCAGAGAGTGGACATTGAAGTATGTTCAGTATATTGTGTAACAGTCATTATGCATAGACAAGCAACAGATGATGACAATGGTGTCCCTTTCACACGCGTTCATTAGCGTAATAACGTTAATCGCCTTAATTCAACAGCTGTGTATTGTTACAATTCAATTAGGACAAATTAAATCGTCCCAAAGTTAACGCAGATGTTCACGTGACATCCAGCCTACAACTGCAACACTGACACCCTCATTTGACCTGCAGTCGGCACTATTATTGCCAATACAACAATACAAAATGGCCGTCCAACTGTCATCCGATTCCAATTCGCGGGCTTTACAAACTGTACGACTTCATTGTGCCCGCCTAAAATTTGGGGAACTCGTAACGTAAATACGGCAGATAATTTGATGTATGAATAGAGTTAATTACGGCATTTATTTATTGTATCCGTTTCATTGCAGCGGGGGTGGCACTGCCCCTGTTTTTATTAGCAATATGCGCCCTAAAGTTTACGGTTTCCACTGGGGTGAGTTTAGCCATGTTGATTTATTTCTTTTGCGACGCATGAAAACATTATTTTTTGTCTATGCCACGCACAAAGAAGGCTACAAGAAAGGTTGGATTTTATTGAGGTTATGTTAAAATTGGCGGAAAATACAGTTTTTTGTATCGCCGTGACGATTGTAAACACGTAGAATTTAGTACAAACGAATCAAAAGAGAGATTTGACTGTTCAGCAAAATAAAGCCAGTTCTTTTGTGAAACGAGATTAACCGAAGTTAAGGAGAAGTCTGCGTTAGATAATTCGCATCAGAATTTGCTTTTAAAAAGCTCGTTTATCAAGCGGACGTTAATTTATTTAATAAATCAGTTTGGAGGATGGCGGGCTGCCATTAGTCAAACAGAGCGGGCTGAGATTCAATACGGGGATTGGCCGGGGCTGGCTGGCGAGAGTGGCGGGAACTACAAATGATGCTGTATGACGGAGATGGATGGAGGTCTGGCCGCGGACAGACGTTTAACTTAATATAACGACACAATGCTAAGTACACGTAATTGGAAAACTTATGGGATAACTTCGTTTATTGATAGTGTTGGGAGGCAGATGGAGTATTGCTTCATAACTTGATATTGCTGAATGTATTTGTGTACATATTGTTATCATATTTCAACTCTATTGCTACATAACTTAACTTAGTTGTTAAGTGAAGTGAAAAACTAGTGGCGTAATTTTTATTTTGCTCTGCGCGATAATATAGTATTATTATGATAAAACAAAAACTGACCAAGTGCGAGTCGAACTCGCGTGCAAAGGGTTCCGAACCAATTTTATTTTTTGTACATGTTATTCTAACTCAACAGACTTCTTATATTTTCCTGTAATTTATAGAGCTATTATTTGCATTTTTTTCAAACTTTAGGCTCAGCAGTTTCGGAGATGGTCATTTTTGGTCAAATTATTATTAATAACTTCAAAACTATTTATCCAAAATCGGTCCAGTTGATCCGGAGAAAACTGTCTGTGACAGACGGACACACGAGTGATCCTATAAGGATTCCGTTTTTACGTATTTTCAGAACCCTAAAAAAACAAATCATAGATACTATTTTATAAGGTATGCTTGCCATATTTACGCGCTCGACCACTTTTCCTAAAAACTTTGAAACTTATCCAAACTTGCAAAAACAAACATTCCGGCCAAAATGTGATTAAATACGATAGAACGACGGAACAACATTTTTCAGTTGTTTCGGGAACCACTGAAACCTTTGCTTAAGTTTTTTTACGTTCCAAGTTGTTTTTCACCGTAATGAGATGAATAAAGTTTGCAGCCTCCTTAGATCACTCGGGAAAGTTCGCTCCAAGTAAAATGTAATATGAGTTTATGACCAATATCGGGAACCTTTAAAAGCTACAAAATGGATATTTATTACTTGAGAGTGTCATAACTTTCTTATGAAAATGTAAGTTATTTTATGCTTTTTATGTTATTGGGGTAACGTGTCTGGCCTGTTTTAAAAGAGCCATTTCAAAGTGAATGAATAGCTTCGATTCATTCATGACAAATAGTCTGTCGAAGCTCACCGCACTGTTTGATCTTTATGTCTTGGTCTTGTAATGGTTGCGACGACCATTAAGCGACAGAGGAAACATTTTTTACGAAACTTCTTTCACTGTCATCGGTCAACTAACATTAATAAAAAATATTTTTAAATCCTTCGGCCGTCGCCTTAAGGGCACGTCGCGTGCGTCGCGCTCTCGCATGCCTCTCGTGGATTAGCGCGACATAATGCCGCGGAAGTTCTACCGAATGTACTTCCCCTTAATGAACCAACTTATCCTTTATAATTACGACTTTAGTACCTTGCTACTAAAGGTTAATTTCAATTGTTTGAGGTTACATAAAGTTCGGTAAAAAAATGTAAGCTCTGTGTAGGTTTAGGTGAAAGTGGATCTTATTAGCATGGAGTAGGGTTGAGTTTTGTTGGTTTAAGATAGAACAAACATAGTGGATGGGACAGAACTCGTGTCTACGCATAATATCATTGGCACACACTCTTATTGGTGATGATTTGTCAATTTTACTCCACACATTGGATTTTGGACTCTACTTTTAGGAGCTGAAGGTGTTTTTTCTTGGAAATCTGTATCCAAAACTATGTTTTCTTTGAGCACAGAGTTGTAAAAAGTCCATTCACGCTGAGATCTTGGCAGTGTGAGCAGGAAATTATTATAATTTTGCCTTCACGAGAACGTTTCTTGAATTTTAAGTTGTATTAAAATGTCGGCTAACTTGACTGTCATGTTTTCTTTACTGCGCTCAGGTTTTCCGTAATGTCGTAATTTCGAAGTTTTTCAACAAAGGTTGGATAACCTTTTGGTGTCGTAAATGTCTGTAATAACAGAAACTTGGCTAGAATATGAATATTAAGGGCAAAAGTCATTATGTTAATTTTATTACATCTCAATTCTCAGAATAACATTTCTTTGAAAGAAAAAATTAAAACATTTTTAATACATTTAATTACATATTCAAAGAACGAATTAAAAAAGTCAGCAATATTTCTTCAATTAGCAATTTAGTAAAATGTTTAATTAAGGCACGTTTACACTTACTCCGGTTATCGCGGCCTCTCCGCGAGCTCAACATTCAAACTGACACCTTGTATTTTCCTCGATGAATGGATCTCGTTAATTTTCCAAAGGAAGTCGGGATGAATAAATCATGATGTCAGTTCCGGTGCGACTTCAGGTACCTACCGACTACGTAAATTATTTTCTTTTCAGCAGAGCTATGCTAAATTTATTTATTTTTAGCTGTAACTCAAACGTATGCAGTCCTTAAGGTAATTTTCTTTACGAACACCTTTTTATATTTTTGTCGTTTTGAGATAATATGACCGGAGTATACATGAGAGATTCTACTTTATAAACTAAGCAATTTTTTTATTGTCACCTTAGTTTATCATGCATTGCGAAAATCTATTCTAGAACCTAAAAATAATTTTGTAGTAAGCAGATTCAATGAGAACCCATTGTTTCATACATCTATATACATCAATAGAAGAAGCGTGTCACGACTACACCACAAATCTATCGCCCACACCTATAATTAGCACCATAATCTTCCACTGATCACCATTGATTACCAGCTAACACCATTCATTCAATACTCTAAGTGTTGCCAGCAACAAATTATACTGACATAATAATCATTATTGCCAGTTCAGCCTCGCAAACTATATCATGTTATTATTTACGATAATCCAGCACTGGCTCGTTTAATAACTGACTTATTGTCAAAGAAACTGTTAAATCAGATAAAGTAATACGAACAGACTTGCAGATATTAAGTTATTATGTTAATTTGCACGGTATAAGTAGACTGGGTGTATTTTGTGGTATAAATTGGCATACCTGAGAATTTAATTCCACACGGAAACCAAACTAGAGGTTCGATGAATATGTTTTTGCTGAATAAATTACTACTGTGGAGATGAGGTCATGGGTTTCATTCCCGCGGCAGTTATTGGGTGTTCCATGGGCACTTAGGTATTGTTTGGGGACTAATGCGAACTAAAATATTTCTGGTACAAGGTACACTTCTGTTTAGTTCTTCAGTAATAATACAGGCGTGATTTAATGTGCTGTGACTTTACGTTAAAATTAAAATTTTTGATAAAAAATCTAGACTTTAATGCAAATATAATCATGAGGTATTCACTTTAGATCTTTAGTTGAATGCAAAAATATCTACCAAAAGTATATCTAAAACCAGGTTTAGACATTCACTGAAAAACCAACATACCCTTTTTCACAACCGACAATTTATAGCTACAATATTGTTGCATTTTCATTAACCAGTTTTCCCTATTCTAGACTTTCCGCCATCGATTCGCAGAGAAGCCTAACGTCCGTGTCCGCAGCTAATCCACAGAGAAAAAATCCGCACACAGCCGGATAATCCATCCATACATCTGTCACGGTACCCGTCCGTTTCCGAACGTAACAAATACGCGTCTATTTCTCTTTTTGCTGGCTTATAATTTACGTATTCCTATTTCATTGGTCGTGTGGCGCATAGAATACGAAACAAAAGCTATTTCAAGTTTAGATTGTGCTCTGTACAAGTTTTAAGGTATATTTTGACATGGATTTATAACTAAGCAAGTTGAAGTTTATTACCGTTTTGATAGTAGTGTCATTTGATATGTATTGTTATGTTAAAATGTATTTAGCGAAATGCTGTTTAATATCCGAGACACGATCTTTTTACAGTTAAGCAATCAGGGTCGAAAACCGCTATTGTTTGCAGACTACCTGTTACCTGTAATAACATTCCCGTGTTCACAAAAACTTGGTATCCGTGGACGCTCCATATTGAATATTGATTGTCATTTTATTTTTAACAAAGAAAGACCGCAACCTGGTACTTAAAGCCGTGGTAGAGATTTTTTGCGGATTCAAGAATTAATCAAGACGTCTTGTGTCTGCTACTCTAAGATAAAAATGTAAGGTGTATATTTAATGAACTAGCTAGAGTTTAGAATTCGAAAATGCTTCCATGGAAGCACAATACCGCGAAAAATGGTATGCTGTATTCTAAACCTAATCCATAATCCGGGCTATGTTCGGAAAGTTTGGAAAATAAACTTTCCGAACTTACAAACATATATCGCGCACATCAAGCTACAAAAATCTGTCTAATTTATTTAAATAGATCTTCAACTTTATCGCTGAAGCATTAGGTTCATGGTTGACTGGGAAAATTTGTCAGTTTCGGATAGCTTGATGCGCTGGCGACTGTACCTACCGAATATGTACAGAAAAAAAATACAGCCGACTTCCAAAAAAAAAAACACTACAAAGTAAAAAATAACTTTAATTTCGGCTACGAATTCCAGCTATTTCGATTTAAAATCCAAAGTTCGGAACTGATTTTGATAAAATTTAAATGGGACCAATCTGCAAGTAAATCCTTTCAGATGAAACAAGAATTTTTCAAATCGGTTCATAACTGTCGGAGTTATGAGGTAAGAAACATTAAAAAAAACCGAATTGAGAACCTCCTTTTTGGGAAGTCGGTTAAAAAGAAAACCTTATCATTTAATGGCAACAGCACAGAAATAACACACCAGTTCTTATTCAACATAAAAGTCGATAAGTGTAAAGTTGCCCTTTAAAAAGTATAAAATAAGTTGCTTTTCCGCACTTTCCGTTCACCTCAATCGGCTTCGCGGTGATAAAAAGCTGTTCGAATATGAGTTCCCTCCCATTACACGAGATTCCGAGTGGCGGCCATAACATGGCGTATTGTTAATTTATTCATAGGACTTTACTAACTAGCTGCATTTTAGTGGCGCTCGCAGACGCACTTAACCGCCGTAACATACGGCGGCCTAGGATGGTAAGTATTGGTGCATCAGTCAATTTTAGCGAAAAAAATACTCTTTGTATACATTGTGAGTCTCTATTATTTTAAGTTATTTTTTATTTATTTATTTAGTACATGGAGGACTTACAGCTAATAAATACAAACAAAAAAAGATCATCATATTAGCTACCCAATTGTAAAAATTGCATGTTTATAACTCAATCCCAACACATCTTATCAACTGTCAAAAAAAGGCCCAGCATACGCCTCCGCACATTGTTTAGCAGGTAGACAGGCATTTCTTTGCACTGGGGTCACAATATTGTGATCAAGCTTAAAAAAAAAGTATTTTTTTATTCGGTTTCCGTCGATAAAAATTAGGTATACTTTCCCTCATTTTCTTATGTGCATTCAACAGACTCACACTGTATTAGGGTTCTTATTTTTTAGCTGATATTGAAATAATATCACATTATGCAGAAAATAAACAGTGATGACGTTAATCAGACACTGGTGACAATAAACTGAATAGAAAATGAGAGTCAATACACCAATTTTCTATTCAGTTTGATTTGCAGTTGCTACGATATCAAGAATTTTAACTTTGAGATGAATCGTCATTATGCCCTCTTTTAGATACGCAGTCTTAGCCGAAAGACATCCGCTGTTGAAGGCAGGCCTTCCCTTGTCCACATCGACCGATCCTGTGCGTTTTGCATCTCAATCCAATCAATCTAATGGATTCTCGCGACTTTCACCAGCAGTGCGTTTCTGTAAAAATGTCGAAGTGAACACAAAGGCGAAGTGAACACAAAGGTGAAGTGAACGACAAGTGAGCTGTCAAACCATAGGTATAAACAAGATAGAATGACAGCTCACTTGTCGTTCACTCCACCTAAGTGTACATACACGGTATGATGTCGACAGAATCGACCGGTAGGTCCTGTACTGAATCTAATATTAGATCTGTGTGCCAATTCTACAAATTTTCACATTCGCATCGCATTCGAATCTCAATCGCAAACTGTCAAAAATTTAGGCTTTTTTGACAGTTTGCGATTGACATGCGAATGCGAGAGTTTTTTAAAAATTAGTAGATTGGCACACAGATGGATAGAACATAGGTACTAAAATGTACACCAAAATTCGCCATCTTCTCGGGCCGTATGTCCCTACCAGCAGGGTGTCTTCATCGCTGGCCGTGTTGAACACATTGTCACCGACTCGCCGCCAGCAGTGGCTTACTACAATTCAACTTAACTGCTCAAGCACTAACTTAAGTTAACTTCGCTTCCTGTAAACAGCATAAAGACGAGTTTTATGATTTTAAAGTTACTTTTCAACTGCGTTTCTCTTGTAGATCTGTGTCAGCGATAGCGAAAGAATACGAAGATTAGTTTTTGTTAAAAGCTTGACCATTGTTTTCGGTCTATTAGCAATTTGAGCTCAGCAAATTAACTGCTTTAAAATACCGTATATGGGTACTTATTGAACCAATTTTCCTACGTTAGCTTTCGTTCCGAATTTTTGAATTTCCCACGTCTCGTTTATGGTCAAGTGAAACTACCGAGCGGTGTGTGAGACATGCGTGGGCGCATGTACGGTGGAACTACCGATACCGCTGGGTTAGAGCGCGCATCCAAATGTTTTGATGATAGCCGGTTACATTTGACTTGAAAATGTTCGTACCTTATGTTAATCCGGAATGATGACGGAAAATTGGAGAAAAAATTATTTGAACTGACTATCTTTGAGACTCTAACTTATGAAAACAAAATCAACAAATTAGAAGGTTGTAGATTTTGAGATAGTATTAAACCGACTTAGAATTAGTTTTTTCATTATATCAGTTTTGTATCCATAGATAAGTTTGTACAATGTTGTATCAATTACAAGTATCACTCACCGAAAGATCCACAGCCAGTCGATTCTGTTGACATCTCACCGTGATCACTTCGGTGGAGTGAACGACAAGTGAGCTGTCATTCCATCTTGTTTGTATGGTTTGACAGCTCACTTGTCGTTCACCTCACCTAAGTGTTCACTTCGACATGTTTATACAGAATTGCTCTGCTGGTACATTAAAAGTCAACCAGTATAGATACCTTCAACTGCTTTTATCTATTTGCATGTGAATTACAGCTTCACTGTAGGAAATGTTAAATATTATGATATTTTGTAATAGAACTAGTTTTGTCAGTAATAATTTCACAACGAATGCCATTTTATACATTTCCGGAAGTTTCCTAAGCCTTTTTTATAACTGGCCTGAGGCTGGTAGGTGTTTACTTGTATCTTTGTACAGTCAACAAAGCTATCTATTCTGTACTAATTAATATTATAAAGAGGTAATGGTAAAGGTCGATCTTCGCGACCGCGACTGGCTACAACAAAGTAGTGGGTCGCAGTCACACGTCATTGTCGCCGGTTGCGGTCGCGTTTCGCTGTCACCAAGATCGGTTTTGTACCTTAAGGTGGAAGCTCCAGGGTAGCCCGCGAAATTCAAATATTTTTATGTTTTTTGCAATTTGCCGGTCAGTGTGAAGCTGTATGTTGAAGCGGTTCGCGATCGTAAAGAGTATTTATCTAAAGGATTATAACCATTGAATCATCAATATAACCCTCTAAGTTCATAGAACTCGATTGAATGTTATTTCGTGAAAAAGTCATCTGTCAAATGTCTCTTGAAAAGTACGGTTTGCATAGAAAACTTAGTTGCATATAAATACCGGTTTATTTTACTTTGTTTAAATAAGTCTTAAATCAAATTAAAATAAAAACGTTGTATAGTAGTAAATTAGCTAAATATAATATGTAATTATTTAGTCATTATTAGTTATTTTAAACCATACCATAACACTTATTTCACTTAATATTTGTAAATAATACTTTAAAACTAATAATCTTGCTTTGCTCATCCTACCTTTGAATTGAAAGCTATGACGTCACAATATGGCGCTAAGTCGATCCCATTCTTATTTGAATCGCATTGTATTTCATAACTTCTTAGCTCAGGAATAACTACATACTCAGTTATTCCTAAGAGAGTAATTTGCTTTCATATTAATATTCAAATGTAGCAGAAATTCCTCACAAATCCGGTAGAGGAAGTGAGCACAAAAAATGTTTTGACAGGCTGCTGTCACTAGAGCTTCTATCCGGTTCCTTTGGACGTTTTTGCGTTTTTTTTTTGCTAAAAGAATAATATTCAGGATTTTGTGTAGAAAATCAGAAAACAAGCAAAAAAAAAAACGCGATTTAATAATAAGACAAGAATTTGCAATTGTTTTGATTCGTCGAAATCAAGTAAGATCAGACATTACTAATGCCTTATTTTATAAACAACTAGTTGTCAACTGCAGCTTTCTTATTAATTTTTTTTCATAAGAACCTTCTTCTGTCAGTAACACACAACAAAAAAAAACATTTGGCGAAATCAGCTTTGCCGATCACACGTGATGCCGTGACCAAGGGAAATAGGAATTCATTTTTATATATTAAGATTTCTAATGTTGTGGGAACACCTGCTAGATACTTCTAAAAGGTTCAAATTTCTACAGAATGTGATCTTCACTACATATTATAAAACAAAGTTCTCCGCCGCGTCTGTCTGTCTGTTCGCGATGAACTCAAAAACTACTGCACCGATTTTCATGCTGTGTTCACCAATAGATAGATTGGTTCTCGAGGAAGGATTTAGGATATAATTTATCAAGATGGCGAATCGGCGGGCATCAGCTAGTATAAAATAATATAAGATACGCTTTTCACTTGCACTTGAGTGCCAGGAAAGAAGAACAACCTTGTGTGAAAACTTGACTAGGTTTAAGACTGGCTAGAAAGAGTAACGTGAAATGTAACACAGACTTGTGAAAATAGAAACGAGCAACACTTACAATGGAAAATTGTAATCTTAAGAGTCCTCTTAGTTTTTTTAATCTATAATATAAAAATAAGTCGGGTTTTCCTTCCTGACGCTAAAACTAATACTCTAAAACTCCAGAACGCACGAACCGATTTCCACGGTTTTGCATTCGTTGGAAAGGTCTCGGGCTCCGTGAGGTTTGTAACAAACGAAATTCAGGGAAAATGTGACGCAGACAAAGTTGCGTGGGTCAGCTAGTAGACTTATAAAAAAGAGTAGATTCTGTATGAATAATTAAAAATATTTGTGTGTACGTATATTTTTATTTCGTTATAAACTTACTCTTAAATTCAGTCTCACGATGAGTTGTAATAAAATTAAATTGTGACTAACTCAACTTAATGACATTAAAAAAGTTGTATTCATCAACTAATAAACTCCCGTTACTGAAGCAAACAGCCCAGTATTATGAGACTGTTTAGTCAGTCGGTCGGTAACATGCTTGAGTCTTGTTTGCGCACAGTATCGTGACTGCCAGCCACTCAGCCGTCTCGTCACAAGCTGACAGACAAACAAACACATCTCCAGTGCTGTGTGCTCTGGCTTATTGGGTTAGTAACACACCTGGCCCCTGTCGGGGAGGCTACAGGTGCAGTGTGCACTTGGGTTTATGTTGGAGCTCGCATTCTGGAATTGGGTGTAGATCGCTTTTAGTTACGGTCCAAGTCAATTTAAGTAACTTAAACGTGGCTTATGTATGGGTTAGGCTGTATATATATGTCTATGTTTTTTCCTAAAGAGCAAGTCAGGGGTCAGTGTATTGCCGGAGTTGCGGGACTATTCGAAAGAGATACCGTGGCTCCGGAACACAAAGGGCACATTAAGGAACATGGATGGGTTTTAGTCAGTAGAAGTCTGACACTCCCTCCCGCTCCGCCCAGAGCGGGGGAAGTCATTGGATGATTAACCATCCCTAAAAAAAAGGGGTCAGTATATTAGCATAACGATGAAAGGGGCGAATAAAAGTAGAGAATGAGTTGCATCAGCTCCAAGTCGCATGGACGATGACAGGAATATGTTCATCAACCGGTTCATTGTCCGCACAGCAGAGACAATAGTTAAACAAACAGTGATAAATGATAAATGATATTTACTTTGTAAGTAGGTTGTAAATAACACTTTTACACGTCAACCTTTTTTGGTCATTTTAAACTAGATGAGGCGTTTGCTAGCTGACTGCTCTGAGAAGAAACGCCTAAACAAACTCAGAGGTCAAAGTCTCTTTTAAAGTCCATACAGTCGTACTGGTCAAATCATATGAGAACCATGTAGGTTAATGTCTGAAGTGGTATTTTGAGGAAATTACCACACAGATTTGAGTGGACCTGTCCAGACAGTGCAAGCATTTGCCAGTTATCGTGTAGCTCAAACTTAGATCTTAAAGGAGCTCAACGAAGACCACTTGTGGTTCATGGGATTGTGAATCGGTTTAAGAGAAGATCTTCTTTTTTAATATGTTGGTATGACAAAGATGAGTAAAGTTGAGGAGGTAACGCTGTGCTACGAGGAGTCACACCATTTTACCTCGTCAGCGTCGGTCGTGGCAATTGACCAATTAGCATCCATTTCCTTCAAAAATTCGATTCTTACCTATACCTAGGTACTTACACTTACTATGCTATTACGTCGGCAACTTTATAGAGATAACCTATTATTTTCCTCACGCGAAAGATATACTGTCTTATGGCAGGTCCAGCCTGAACAGCTTGTCAAGGAAACGTCCACATTATTCAAAAGCACGGACATTTATAGCGAAAACCTCTTCAAAACGTCGGACAGTGTGTGTGTGTACCACAGTGTACCAACACACGTCAATGTTGGCAGACATTTTATGAATATTCACCTCGCGAAAGTGTGACCAAGCAAGAAAGCGTCTCATTTTGACATCGATTCTTTAAGAGCGCTATGACTATGATATGTGTGACTTCGGAGATGTTTAAATGGTAATTGAAAGTGTTAAAGTGTTTACAGCAATCGTTTATGTATATTTGCTGCGAAGATGACGGATTTAAAGTGGCGTTAATTGTTGCTTGCTGAATGTTTGTGTCAACGAGGAATAACTTATTAACTTTCTTGTATCTTCTTTGGACATTTTCTTTTGGTTTGTTTGTTTATCAATATGCAAATGCAGGTTGTGTTTCCAGGTTGCGGAATTTGTTCGAAAGAGTCACCGCGGCTCTGGAACGCAAAGGGCATTAGGAGGAACACGGATGGGTTTTAGTCAGTAGGAGTCTGACATTCCTCCTGCTTTACCCAGAGCGGGAGGAGTCATTTGATGATTTCCAATCCTTAAAAAAAAGGTTGTGTTTCCGACTTTTTTTTAATTGTAATATTAGTTGGTTTGTTTAGGTTTTATCTTGAAGCTTACAAGCTAAATTAGAACCATTTACTCTAATGCTTTAATTGGTTCTCTTCCGATGACAATATTTTTTTGTGAGAGGTATCACAAAACAAATTCCTTGGTTCGACAGAGCTAAGTTGGCTCCAGAGTTTACACCAAATTATGCATACATACTTGTTAAATTTTAGAACTCTTTTCGTAAATTAGTGTGTGTGACATAGTACGATTCATACAGAGTATCTCATTAATAACGACCGCTGACATTTTCAGCACGGTGGGTGTAGTTGCTAAAACATTTTGTTTAATTTACACTATAATATACAACAGACAATAAATAGTCTGAAACTTATCTATTAGTTACAAAAGACAACTTATCTTACTGTAAACTGATACCGTTTGAACAGCTACTCGTAAGTTAGAGCAGGAAGACATATTTCCACGGAAACCAAGGCCGCTCCTTACAAACGCATCGATTAACTTCTTCCCCATTCAAACGGGTGAGACGCAATAAATTCATACTATTTATTACCTAACTTATACATTATTTATGTACTTACTTAATCATAAGTTTTCCAAGTGAAATTGTATCGGGAATGTAACTATTCAATGTGCAGTTTGCGGCGTTGTGTTTGGTCTAAGTTTACATGATCTGCGTCTTGCCAACTTAGTGTTTCTAATTGTAGGGAATAGCATAGGCATAGGGAAAGTACTGCGTTTTAGTACTAATGAGCTAGGTTATTCTATTTCTGAATTTGTAAGAGGAATTGTAACAAGAAAACATAGTATTGTTGTGTTAAGTTTTCCTGAAATTAAAATCATTTTCGAAACCCTTTTATATGTTTTCGTGGCTAAGCAATAAAAGCCACACGAGTCGAACTACAAAGCTACGCTTGTCTAGGTTGGTCTGTGGATGGGTGGCCTCCCATTACACAACGAGCTTCCTCCTTGCCTCTTAGAGAACATTAGCCGTTAGGATGCCTGTCTATTACAGCCGAGCGAGGCAACGGAGCAGAAAAACGGAGAAATATTAACCAATCATGTCAGTCAAAATGTCAGTGACTCACATGATGTGGACTGTGCATTGTTGTTATGCAATTCCATTGGTTAAAACTGCTCCGTTACTCCACTCCGCTGTAATGGACTGGCACCGTTAGTCCCGGGTCGTTATGGGTGGTCAGGAGCTAGAAAATCCGACACTCGTCTTGCCAAGGAATATATTGTACTACTCAGTTCCTGGGTTTGGAGGTCAGATCGACAGTCGCTTCATTTAAAATACTGGTACTCAGCCGAATCTGGAAAGACTGGAAGTAACTCCAAAGTAGTTGGGAAAAGGCAGGCAGATTGATTATGTTTCCGGAACCTATCAGGACAGGAGCTGTGCCAAATACAAATAATACAAATACAAGATGCAAAATCCTTTATTTTCAAATAGACCAGTTACAGGCACTTTTGAATAGTCAAGGTCTGTCAGGCAAATAGACGAAGCTAAGCTTCTGCCGCAGCAGGTTGTTCTGCAACAAAACACACTCACCGACCCTATCTCCAGCGCGGCAGTTGCACGTTCCAAAGATTAGATCCTATGGAGAAGAACTTGCAAGAAACTCCATGGACACAACACACACATGCCTTTTCCCGAGATTAAAAGTTGCCTATGAGAATCAAAGATCGTGTAGCTTTCTATTGAAGAAAGATTCTACCTACTTGAGATTTTCAGTCGTCTTTTCTATTGATACATAATCAAATGGCAAAACATTATCTTCTTACGAACTTTAACCTTCGATATTCTATAAATACATTTCGTGATAAGAAAGTCGACAGGTATATAAGGTTTCCTCTCAATCAATAAATAAATACACGATGCTACAACATACGATATTTTCCTGCTTGTTATTCCGCATCATAACGTTGAAATTAGGTAAGGGCTTGCGGTGTTTCCCGGAAAATAATAGGAATAATAGACCACTTATTCTTACCCCGAGGGGGTCGTAAAGTCAAGATGAGCAGTGGTAGGAAGGTACATTGAAACGATGCGGAAATAATAGGGCATTGAGAGCACCAATCCGGGCTTACGAATAATAGTGATGTTTGACCTATTTATTGAAGTGTTCGAGCAGAACTTGCCTGTACAATCTGCAACATATAACACACGAACCTGTGATATTTACTTGGCTTCCAGTGATGGCCTTTATGGCTAACCAGAAAGGCCCAGTAGATTTCACTGGAATCTCTAGTCCTTGAAGGAACTTGAAGACAAACATTTTTTTTTTGTCATTGAGGAATGGGCTTGCTCTTGATCTCGATCAGGCCTATTGGAAAGCGATGGATGAGATGTATAATGCCTGTTCACTCTAGCTTTGAAGGCTGAACTGAAGGGGGGAACACAGACGCTGGCATAGAGTTCCACATTTAGCATAATGAATGTGGAGGAGAACCGATGTGGTGCGATGGTGGGATCAGGTTGTGGAGTTGGAATTCCATCAGCGATTGTGGTTTTCAGTGATGTTGCTTAACCTTTAAGGCCGAACCGAGTAGCTTTTATTATTAAGTTACGAGCTGCTTTTCTATTTCTTTATATTTAACTAGCTGACCCACGCAACTTCGTCTGCGTCACACTTTCCATTAATGCTCGGTTCCTTTTAGTCTTAGCGTGATGATTTATGTAGCCTATAGCCTTCCTCGATAAATGGGCTATCTAATACTCCACATACAATAAAAATTCAAATCGGACCAGTAGTTCCTGAGATTACCCCCTACATAAAAACTTACAAACAATTAATGTTACCTCTTTATAATATAAGTATAGATGATGGCATTTACGCTTTTGATCTAAAATGTGCGTCCCATACTTAAGTGTCAGATAAATTAAAGGGGTCTAGTGTATTATGAACATTACTTTTTCCATAACATCCTGATACATTTCCTAATCTCGACTTTGATGTAACGCGTCTACAATACAGATCTGAATCAGGGGAAAGTAGAGCAAACGTTAGGTACGTGTTTGTTAGAGCTGGTGTTATTGCCCAAATATGTCACGGAGACAAAGAGCCTCATTTGGCACGAGATTGAGACAGATTCGCGAAAGATTGCAGTTTTTTGGACTTCAAGGAGTATGTTGAAGGTTATGTCACAATTGTTGTAACACGGTAATAAAACTGTAGGTACATATTTGTTTTTATGTTGGAAAGCTAACATTTTTTGTACTGTCTTAATGGGTCTCTAGAGATCTCTGTGGAGAGGTACGTGCAAGAAACTACAGGGAAACACTTTAAAATCAGAGTGCCAATTCTTTCTTCTTCGCATTTCCAAGCAACGTTCGCATTTAACCTCAGTTACAATCTGTCAAAAATGTATGAAAATTAAGGCTTTTTTGACAGTTAGACAGACTACCATGCGAACGTTGCCGCGTTGTTTAAAAATGAGTAGAGTTGGCCTTCCTTCTTAAATCCACATTTTAAAATTGAATTTTATGCTACCTGTAGCAACGTCGGTATCAAATAGTTAAAAGCTCCAAGTTTTCTATAGAATTCACGTTCAAATAGTTATAATAAAAGGACATAAGTAGCCATTATTTTTTACAAAAATAGTTATTATAACCGTCTCGTAAGTGTATTTTAAGTATCATCTTAGCAGATATTAGCTGTATACATTTATGAACAGAAGATACAGCATTCATTATCACGTCAGTATCTAAATTAACGTTTTATCTGAAATCTTTGTATAAAACCTTTGGTTATCTTTGTATTTAAGTGATCATTAGACGTCTCTAACTAAAGGTTACCGCCGCAAGTAAGCGGTTAATTGTTTAACTGATATTTGTCTGTTAACTGTGACATCTGATACTTTCCGGGTGCGAAAGTTTTCCCGCTACTGTTGGAGTTAAATGCGCAGATAACTACTGCTGACTGTGGCTGCAGTATCAAGTGACTAACTGTCTGGTACCGCTACCAGGCTGGCAGACAGATAGACAGGCTAATCATTGTAGCATGGCTAGAGATTTTATAATACTACCTAGGTATACAGCATGTGTGTAGAACGTAGCAGTTTTGTTCGCTCAAAAATTTCAAGTTTTGCCCGCGCTTTTGATGACCTCGATTTAGCCCAGTATTCGGTTAGGTATAGCTACTCTCCATAGTAGTATCTCCACGTCTAGTCAGAATATATTTATAATTAAACTAAGAACAGTAAATTAGCCGTTGATAATTGTTAATTAATTCTCTCTGTCGTCTCACTGAACAGCAAACATTCTAAAAATATCCTCTTCCATTCATCAGTACATATCAATCTAGGGTTGGTCTCCACGAAAGCTTTGGGCACCATCAGCGTTACTACGCTGTATAGATTTAGCTGACGTGGGGAAAAATGACGCATTCAATAACTAATGCTTTCAAGAGCAATTGTTTTTTTAGGAACAATAAATTGACACAGCCCCTGCGCTTGCAAGTCCGACGCATCGGTGTAACTGTGAATACAGGCTGTTTTCATCAACGAAAAAGAAAAACAGGCTAGATTCCATCATCCACAAATTGCAAAACTATTTAGTACGTCAGCTAGCGTATTGGAAAATAATGGACTCGTATTTTTTGTTTTTGTAAATAAATTAATATTGACAAAGATATAACGCATCAAAACTCGGGAAAAAATATGCGAAGGTGTGACGTATTGAGAATTTTAAAAGCGTTGTAACTTCGTAAATTTTGGTTCCCGTAACAAAAGAAAAAACACGGGTCAAATATTTTTTGATAATCTAACTGACGGACTAATTAGGTTTTTTCAGGACACAAGCCTACTGTTAGCAGGTAACTAATTGTCACATTTCTTGTAGATAAATCACACTGTCATCACTACAAAATGTATGCGGTGAGAAAACTAAAAGGACAACAACATTGCAACAGCTGCGTCTGTTATCACATCGCGCGTCTCGCGATGTTGGCGTCGTAAATGTAGGCATTATCGCCAATCGCTGAGTAATTCAAGGTTTATCGCTCGTACTCATCCCCAAAAGGAAAAACTAGAACCTATAGGTAGGTCGTTGAGTGAAACTTGTATCTGTGTGTGAATGATAAACGTACTTGATAAAACCGTGATAAGCAAAAGTATCAAATCATTTACTTATAAAATACAATTTTGAAGCTTAATTGCGAGACATGTTTTTAGGATGATCTTGTCACTACCTACTTGCTAGACTGCATTGTAATTTATACATATATTTGATGAAATACACAGTCCTTTTCTATGTCAGTAATCTAATTTTTGTAAAGTTTATGTCTTTTGGGTATAATACCAGTGGCTAGCGATGTGGACGAATTTTTCGACGCCATCCACAATCCACATGTTAGATTCACTTTTAGTTTTAGTTAGTTTAGAGTTTTTTTTTACTTAATTGAATTTAAATTATTGGCTAACTAAATAAATAAAGACATTTTTACACATAATTTGACATTTAATTGTTGTGGCACAGGTGTAAAGTCGGTTGAATATTGGTCCTATGAGTCGCTCTTTTTAATTCCATTCTTAAATACTGAATCCCGTAGTTGTTTCTTTAAATGCATCTAAAAATAATTTGTCGTTTCTAGAAACGCATGGACCACTCTTGATAATTTAAAGATATTCTTAGCTGCAATCTTTAACAAATTGCCCTGTCTATAAAATAAATAATTCCCTTCAACTGCACACGCCACAAAACTAACATACTGCATCAGTAAACTCTCGGAACATTTTTTACGATTTCAACTTTGTGGCAGTAACCATTCGATAGCTGGCTGTCAATGCAAATGTGCTGTCATTAGCTGTTATGGGTTCTACATATTCTCTACTTTATGGTCAACAGGACCTGATAATATTGTAGTGTTGGTAGTACAAGGCATGGCGGTGTAGCGATCATCTTTCACGGTGTTTGTGGTTTGCATGGATACATGAATAAAGTGCTATCAATAAGTTCTCTGTGTTAGGTAAAGTTTTATAGGCTTCTTACTGTAATGTATGTAACACTTATAATAAGCATGTATATGATTGTCCATGCATATACACATGTTTTTGCAAATAAATTTAATCTTATCTAATCTAAATCAGAGGGCCAATTCTACCAATTTTTAAACAAATTTCCCATTTGCATGTCAATCGAAAACTGTCAAAAAAGCCTTAATTTTCATTCATTTTTGACAGATTACGATTGAGATGCGAACGCGATGCGAAATGTGAAAATTAGTAGAGTTGGCCCCACGCTCAGAGCAAATAAATCTGAGGCCCCACGGAGCAAGTACAAAGGTTGGCACTCAGTTGTGAAGCAAATAGCGCTGTCTCTTTCTATAAGTATTTCCTTTTTTATGTACCGGTCAGGTTGCCTCTGCATCTCTTCAGTTTTGGTTGACTGATAGAGAATGCCTAGGCTATTAAGTTCTTGCATAATATGTTGGTTGAAATTTTCAAAGAGGTATATTTTTATTGTAAATACATATAATTTTAAGAGGAAGTCCGCTTTTATCTTAAATCTGATCCATTAAAATCATTTGATATGTTAAAAAAAGTCTCAAGCCTAGTACCACAAGATAATTATTTGATGCGCAACACGCGACGCTCAATAATTGTGATCAGAAACGTTGCACAACATCGCCATCCTGCGCGACATTGATAATATTACTGCTGTTGTTGTTTTTGCTATAGTTAGTTTTTGTACCGACTTATTTTACTTTATGTGTATTGTGCGAGTCCCAAATAAACACTTTTCTTTCTTTCTTTCTTTCTGTTCAAAATGATGAGCAACATGTCGTGCATTATATCACGTCAATTGTTGCCTAGTGGATACGAGGCTTTAGCTGCTAACTTTTTCTAGCTTACCTAAGCTTACGCTGACTCACAGACTAGCGAAGTAGCTTATATAATACTATGCAACCTCGAGGAGAAAACGACGTGCTCGCTTATCATATTTAGCAATTAGAATTACAAATATAGACCATGAGTCAACGCAGACGCAGTCTATCTAAAAATAACTGTCCCTTCCTGATAGCTTCACCTCACATCATATACTGGCACCTATATATACTGTAACTACATATATACAGTTATGAACGCGATACGATACGCGCCACGTGCGTGTAACCCAGTGTTTATGATCCAGGACGAGATAGAAATCTAGACGGAATGTCTGCCAGAAACAGTAATAACTGACGGCTTGGATTCTTGAGGTAATGCACGTGTTTATCTGTACAGTCTCGTTTATGACAGATAGTTAAATTGCAATGTTTTCTATTTGCACAGGTACTAACCTATAATTTATTTTTTGCTATCTCATTTTCTGGCAGTAATTTCGTTTTAATCTAAAGTAGGGGTATCTACTATAGATATAAACGAAATTATGGCTTATAAATTATAGCTTGGCACACCGTTTTGGGAGCACATTCATAGTGCGTACAGCAAAGGAATGGAATTCCCAAACGGAGTCTGTGTTTCCTGATAGCTACAATCTGGGAGTCTTTAAGTCAAGAGTGAATAGGTTACTTCTAGGCAATCGTGCTTCATCTTAGACCGAATCATCACTTACCATCAGGTGAGATGGTGGTCAGACGCGTGCCTATCTAAAGTAAAAATAAAAGCTGGATGGACCATTAGGCAGTTTAATTTAAACCAACCAAACGTTGACATGAGCCACGTTTAAGTGTCCCAAGTAGCGATGCTGAAATTAACGTAGCCTCGATGATCAATCATCATCCGCCTAGCCTTTTCCCTACTATATTGGGGTCAGCTTCCCGTCAAACTGGATTCAGCTGAATACCAGTATTTTACATAGAGCTGCTGTCTACCAGCACAACGTGATGTCCACAACCCATTAACTGGTTAACACCGTACTTCTTGGCAAGATGTGAGTTAGATTTTACTGTTAACTGTAACGATAGCGAAAGATCTACAAATTACAGCCGAGACCAACGGCTTAACGTGCTTTCTGAGTCACAGAGGAAACTCGTTATGTTAAGATGGTCACCCATCCACATGTCAACCTTTACTGGGCTCTTACAATATAATAGTACCTAGTTAACTATCGACTCGAGGAGAATGCCAATTCAATCTTTATCGCCAAATTTCAGGATATCCTATTCGTCACCATATCTTTGCTATACGATAACCTGAAAACCTCAGACATTAGACATCTAACCAGCTAAAACATCCACCAACTCACTAGATCTGTGACACAACCACACAAAACCAGTACTCAAAAACAAAAGTAAAAGTTCAAGAATCGCAAAGGAAAAACACATGTTGGGTACATGTGTTTTTCCTTTGCGATTCTTGAACTTTTACTTTTTACAGGCGTGTTATTTAACAGCGGACAAGCCATAAACTCGTGTTCCTCCTACGCGAGGATGTCCATCGTATACTGTACCAGGGACCTAAGAATCACGAGCATACCGAATGTTTTGCACTTCGGAATGTATGGCTCTGGAATGTATGGAGTCTGAGGGGTCTTAGTTATGACTAGCTGACTGGCCTGCGTCACATTTTTCATGAATGCTCCGCTCCTATTGGTTGTAGCGTGATGTTATGTAGCCTATAGCCTTCCTCGATAAATGGGATAACCAACATTAAAAGAACTTTTCAAGCTTTTCCTGAGATTTGCACGTGTAACCCAACTCTTCAGTTTTAAGATTTTAGTTACGATAGAGAAGGGATATGAATATGACAGCATCTGGTAGGACTGGTAGATCGTTGGGATGCTGCATAAAACTTGATATCGTTGATCTGTGATATACTAGAATTAATGCTTCTGTTTTGATACGGGATAAGAGCGCACCTGCCTGTGTATTGGCGCCAATGACGTATTATACATATATAGACACGTCATAAACCAACATCGCGGCGCTTAAAAACGGCTAAAATACTAGATAGCTAGTAGTACGCATGAAGAAAGGGAAAGAAAATATGTCACCGTACGGCAGGATGCCTGTTGCTAGAGGGAGAAATATACATCTTCAGTTACGTCACAGGATAAGTAATAGTCAAATTGACATAAAAAAAAAACGTAGTGTTGGTGCGTAACTAAGCGCAATGTGGCCAATTGGCTTCATTTCATGTTGTCATTTTAGAGTGCGGACAACGTATCTATAGTTTTAAATATATTGATTGGCGCGTATGTATTTAGTGGTTTTTATGATCGCTCTTTCAGAAACTGTTATTTAAAATGGTGATGTCCCAGATGGTGCGTGCTCTAACGTAAGGTGCAGTTTAAAACCAGCGTCAGGCAGCACTTAGTTGTCCGGCATTTTGCTGAACTGGGCCTATTTGGCGCAGCCGCAGGACACAAAATGTTATTGTTTTATAATTAAGTTTCCAAATAAAACAGTTTAGTTTTCTTTCTCCATCGTCGAACATATCTTCGATTAATATCAGGTGAAGTAGTGGAAAAGCGATGTTATCAATAATAATAAGAAGGCAGTACTCCTCGATACGGCTCGTATTGTGAGGAGTTTCCTTTCTTTGGAGCCTTAAGCACCAGTAGCTTGGACCCTGCTACCGACACCAGCGTATTACTAATTTTTATATTTTAAAATGCCTTTTTTATTTACTTGTTTTTTTAAGAAATGTTTAAAAATATGTATTACTAGGTAAGTAAAAATGAATAAAGAAAATAATAATAAAAAAATACAAAATCCGATAAAGCCTAAGAAGGAAATGCATATTTATAGTTAGTGCTAGTATCTAGTAAATAATTCCATGACCTTCACTAGGCCGTTTAGTGATTTATGATAATTGTTCAAATATATTTTTTGTCTAGACCGGACATAAACTTGATCTAAAGCTTGTCTGGCAAGTCACTTTAAAATAACCAAGACTAATCGAAAATTCCATTGTTGTGGAGAGAAAAGGTGGAACAACTGAATACATCTTATTACTATTCAATTTCGAATGTTTCACGATTACGCAATGGCGCCCATGCCGTGGGGAAACCCAGTGTTTTCACAGTATAAATCATTAATATATCATCCAATATTAACCACTCGTATCACGTAGTATCACTTAAGATATGCAAACTTTGTCTTAACCAAATTTATTGTTTCTTGTTACAGGTAATTAAAATTCCCTATTGGCGTGCGGTAAGAATATTAAACATTAGTTATGGGCTGCTCTGAAGCGGAGATCAAATTCACAGCTTAATATAAGCTCTTCATTAACGACTCATTAAAATTGTGTTTGTTTTAATGTTACATGGAATATTCAAATAGATTTACAATGACGTCGACATAGGAATTACTTTTTGAGTAAGTTTCCTAAGTTAGTACATTTATTATTTACCTATAGTTGTCTCGGGTGGAAGCTAATTTCAGTTTAGTCGGTATAACTATTAAGCTACATTGAACATGTTGCCTGCTGAATGATACATTTCATAATGCGTAAAATCTCATATTCTTTCACAATAAAAAGGAATTCCAAATTCATTGCTGCATGATTAAGAATTTGTCTGCTCGACAGTATAAAACACGCAATGACTATGGTTTCAATGTCAGAATGAAAGTATACTCGTATCTGCATAAATAGCGGATTGCATTCATTTTTGTACTAGCTGACCCACGCCTATAGGTCGTTGCGTGATTTAATATAATCTATACTATAGCCTTCTTCGATACATGGGCTATCCAACGCTAAAACATGTTTTCAATTCAAGCCGCGTTCAACCAAACAAACAATCAAACAAACTCTTCAGTTTTAAATCGTATTATGTTAGTCTATAAAGATTACGCAACTAGGCAGCTTTTTACATTATTTGAACTCACATTATGAAAATGAAAGAATATGCTGAAAGTGTCCTATTCAGATATACAGGCACAAATAACTTAATTATTCTAAAAGTGTAAGGAAATAAAATACGGTACACCTTACCTTGAGACCAACAGACAACAGACGAGCTGCCAAGTTGGATGGATCATTCGGCTGCCAGTCGTAAAAGTCAATACTCAATACTTTGTTGCATTCCATATGTATTACAATGGTTTCAAATGATTAAAGAACAAACATGGACGCTGTCGGGCAAAACAAAAAATAGGAGAGAGGAAGAGTGCTAAGTAGTATTTCAAGGTATGAAATAGTTTAAAAAAATATTATTAACTAGAGGTCGCCCGCGACTTTGTCCGCGTATAATTTCTTGTTATTCCCGTGTAAATCCCGAACCCTCGGGAACTCCGGGATAAAAAGTAGCCTATGTGTTATGCTGGGTCTTCAGCAGCAGCAGCTTCTATTGTAATCGGTTCAGTAGCATTTGCGTGAAAGAGTAACAAACATCCATACATACTCACAAACTTTCGCATTTATAATATTAGTAGGATGTTAAATTTAATGTATAATTATTGTATATATTTATTTGGCTTAGTCGCGAGTGAGCAGGTGAATCTGTCTCGCTATACAATTTTTTTCAATTATTATGGCAACCTTGTTAAGTACAAGTTTTTATACATAAATGGTACGTAGTCGTCATCATCATCATGATATCAGCCGAAAGATGTCACTGCTGGACATAGGCCTCCCCTAAGCGTCGCCACAACGACCGTTCCTGTGCGTCTCGCATCCATCGGCTACCCGCGACCTTCACCAGCTCATCGGTCCACCTTGTGGGAGGCCGCGCCAACGTTGCGTCTTCCAGTACGCGGTCGCCACACCAGAACTATTCAGCCCCGTCGACCATCTGTTCTGCGAGCAATGTGCCCTGCCCACGGTACTGGTACGTACAATCACCGGCACGGATCTTGAGCGCTGACCTTCACCTGCGCAAAAGTGAGTTATTGGGTCCCTTTGGTGGTATGAAGTGAGGCGCGGAGGCGCGGAGGCGCGGGGGCGGGGAAAGTGCAGTGATTGGCCCGTAGCGCATCGCGCATCATAGCCGTCACTCGGGATTCGTTCTTTACTTGCTGCACGTACCTCACGACGACGTTTTATTTGTCGTAAGGTGTACGATGCGCAAAGCGATCCCCACTCTTCCGCCGAGCGCTCAAGAACCGTGCCGGTATCTGTAGTAACATCTGCCTAGCCTTTTCCCCAACTGTATTGGGGTCGCCTTCCAGTCAAACTGAATTTAGCTGAATACCAGTATTTTACATAGAGCGGCTGCCTACCAGACCTCCACAACCCATTCACTGGGTAACACGGTTCTCCTTGGCAAGAGTGGTGTCAGATTTTCTGGTTTCTGACTAACGACTGCCAAAGATCTCCAAATGACAGCCGGGACCAACGGCTTAACGTGCTTTCCGAGGCATGGAGGAAACTCGGTAGGTATGTTAAGATGGTCACCCATCCACAGACCAACCTCGGCAAGCGTTGCCTTTAACCTTGAAGATCGACCTGTGCGGCTGTTATTATTTAGCCGCGAGCGCCTCACTGTAATGGTACGTCGACGTAAAAATAGAAGTACCATGGCCCTTAACCTAAATCAGAAAATAAGATCTTTCATAATGATTGCAGTTATTCTTAGAGCAATAATTCCTCTCTTCAAACTGAAGAGATCCACAATAGTCGGCTCCATACTTACGTCTGCTCCAATAACCGTCTAAAGAATAAATAACGACTCGCCCTTGACTTGTTTTTGTTGTACAGTTAATATAAACTTATTCACTGTTCGATAGTTACGTTATTACGACACTAGTGCGGTAATTAGTTAACTCCCACGTAGTGTTGCGTAACTGTCAGTACCATCACTATGTATTTATTAAAATTACTATAAGCATTGATTGTAAATTAAAGAAAAATCAACTTTAATGCCGTTTATGTAAGTGGCAAAATATATCGATGTTGTATGGTGGATAAGCCACCACAGCCAAGATAATAAAACCACAGTGCACATAGGTTATGGTAAAATAATAGTAGAATCTTTTGAAGTAAATAACAAAACCTTGAGCCAATGGTTTACGTTGTAATAAAGCATTGTTTACTCTCAAGATTACTTTAAAATTACTGTTCTCGAAGGCAATTATTTTTTGCCGCTTCCAATCAATAAAACATATTGTTTTATTAAACCCTTCATAGATGTTTAACACACCTTCCATACACGAACTATTAATGAAAAAATACGGCCACTAACTCGTTCCAAGTCACAATATTTACAACCTCGCCATCTCCTAACTCACACTCATTAGAAAACAGCTGTAAAATAAATAATATAAAACAAAATTGCCAAACGCCATTAATGTATAAATAGCTGGCAAGTAATTACGAATGCAAAGTAACGCCATTTCTCACGGCTAGGGAGGCGACGTCGATAGGTGTCGACATCCAACAAAAAACAAAAACTATCGATAATTTTTCCTCGCACTAACTTTGTGGTGTAAGAATTTGGTGTAAGTTGTGAGCGGAGCGTTTTGGGAGACATTGTAATGTAATATGAAAACTGAAGTGGAAGAATTAAGACTGGCAAAATAGCGATATAATATATATAATAAATAAATAAATAAATATATAGAGATCCTTAAAACTAGTTACATTTTTGATACTCATTAAAAGTTGATATCATCTGACAGACAAGCATTGGAACATCAACGGACAGAAAGACATCCATTAAAATATCACTGTGTTATAGGAGGTGTTGTTGGAAGGTGATGACATAACACCCGAAAATACAACGCAAGTCTGGCAAGTCATAAAAAATGATATCAGACAGTGTGAAGCCGCTTCTATATTGTCACCTCTGATTTGAATTCAGTTTAAACTTACCATCATCATCTGCCGAGCCTTTTCCCAACTATATTGGGGTCGGCTTCCAGTCAAACCGGATTCAGCTGAATATCAGTATTTTACGTGGAGCGGCTGCCTACCAGACCTCCACAACCCATTAACTGGGTATCACGGTAAGACTGGAATCAGATTTTCTGGCTTCTGACTATCCTTAAGACTGCCAAAGATCTCCAAATGACAGCCGAGACCAACAGCTTAACGTGCTTTTCGAGGCACGGAAGAAACTTGGTATATTACGATGGTCACCCATCCATAGACCAACCTGGGCAAGCGTTCTGGGCAAGTGTGAGGTCGTTGAAGATCGACCTGTGCGGCTGTTGCCATGTGGCCACGAGCTCCTCAGTTTAAACTTACCAACTAAGGATAAAGACTAAGTAGTATTCCACTCGACCAGCTTTCACTTTATTTTCTTACTACTTAGTGTTGAATGAATATTACCTAACAGCTACAACTATAATTGCAAATTAAATCAGATACCGCTGTCTTATAACTGCAATATTACCTTACATAGTTGTCCGGTCAATATAAAGCACATATTTTATTACAATTCAAGCCACATATTTAGTGACTTGAATATAAATAAGGCGTTTAATGTATTCATCGCCTACCTGTGGCAAAATCGCCGCAATTTTATGTCTTGGGCCGCACCCGCTCCGCAGGGGTCCTCTAATTTATTTGAAGGCTCTATTACTGGACACCGAGTATTCCGAAAGGTTTTTTATTTATCCACACACCGTAATACACACATATTTACATATAGACATAGTGCACTCGAACAGTCCCCTATCGTTTTGCTGTTGTTATGCAGATACGATTACTATATCGTCTGTTGTGATCTTTTTACGACGTGAAATTATGAAAAATAAAGAGATTCTCGAAGTATGTGCTATTCTCACAAGCTGGTGGGTGTTTCCTCGAGTGGTTGTTAGTTTGTAGCTCGTCTGTCTGTCTGTCTGCCCACGACTGTATGTTTATTACTTTTCTAACACACCGTTTTGACGGCTTATAATGGTTTTATTGGTCATATTTTAAAGTTCTTCGTGTGTACAAATATGTGTATTTATAATGGTCGTAAATGGTCAGTGGCCTGTGAACTGGGTTACGTATGTAGGCAATGATATATAGTTTTAATAAACTTTCATGTGTTTCAAAACTATCGTGACAACAACAAACAACAAATTCAAAAATATATCCATAGCTAAATTTTAACTATATTTTATTAGACAATTTAAGTAAATAATTTTCGGTTTTTTCTTTATGTGAGTCATTTGTCCGATTTATTTAAACTCAATTGTATATACATCTAGTCTGTCAATTAATAATTTATACATTTTTTTTTTTATTTTTTTTATTTTTTTTTATATTTATTATTAATTTGTAATTGGGCTCAGAAGTCCCCGTCTCCTTTCAATTTCACTCAATTCTATGTTATAGTTTCAATATTATGTATCCTAAAATTGTACGCCTTTTAGGCTAAACATAGCGATCCTGACATTAGAATAAATTCTTATTATTGCACCTATGTTTTGCAATTTTTTTTTACTTTAGACTGATAAATAAATAATAACAAACTACTATAAACTGTTTTAGGCCAGCAGGTTTTCATTTTATTTTTTATTTTTTTCAAAAAAAAAAAAAAAACATTAAAAAAAATAAAGTCATTCATTTAAATAAAATAGCACACACACAGTAGACTTCCAGTCCGACGCTCAGGCTATGATCGACCTTTAATCCGGCTGCATGTATTGGATGCACTCACTAGTACGGCTTCTGATGATGGCAGCGCCTGCACTGTCAATACGATGTAACAGTATAAACAGATTACATATAAATAGATTCCTTCTTGTGTCATTTCCCCAAAGCTAAGGTTCGTGACCTCATCATGGTTTCAAAACTTACTCTTTTATTATACCTGGCGAAATGGAGTTTTATAGACATAGACCCGTCGCACTCAATGTTAGTGCGATGCTCCTATGCAGAATATGAGCCACATTTTGGAGTGCTCAAAGTGCTCATACACCTGTACTTTGGGGAATTTAATGAATACCACAAACGTTGCAATGATAGCAGATAAAAAAAAATTAGAACCTAAGAAGTTAAGCATACTTAGACTCGAAAAGAAGAAGAATCCAGCTCCTACTCTTAGCGACATGCACGGCTTCTGAGGCTTTGTTGTTCTACGAGTGTTGGATTTGGTCAGACCAGCAGCCGTGAGCACTGTGAGCAGCCTGTAGGACTTTATCCTCTAGGTCGTTTACCATCTGCGCCGGAGAGATTCTCTAAGAGAACCGTTTAAAGAAATTAACATCATGACGGTCCCTTGTCAATATATTTATGAAAATATTATGTACGTTAGAAAGAATCTACATCCCCCTCATCAGTCAGTAAGTTGTAACTGTGTTGCTCTCAGCACAGTCCCCAATATTAAGTACTTGGGAGTGATAATTGACGAAAATCTAAACTGGCACGCACATATAGAGGCACTCTGCACTAGAGTTAGAAAACTGATATATATTTTTAAATAACTCAGGCGCTCAGCCAATTCTGAAACTCTAACTCTTGTGTACCTTAGCCTTTGTCAGTCCATCATTATGTAAGTACTGCATTCCGGTGTGGGGCGGTACTTACAAAACCACAATGATCCCGGTAAAAAGGGCACAACGAGCTGTTCTTAAAGTGATGCTTTTTAAACCTAGAGACTTCCCCACTGATCAGTTGTACTCTGAGACCGAAGTTCTCACAGTCAGGCAACTATATGTCTTTCGTTCAGTCCTGCGGAGACACTCTAACCTGCCATTGGATAAAAAGTTGCTTTTGCGACGCCACGGTTTTCCTATATGTAAGGTTGCCCCCTGTCATTTTGCGTTTACTAGTCGACAATTGTTGGTTCAAAGTTCACGAATGTATAATAAAATAAATAAAATTATTCCGTTGTATAGATATAACATATGAAATTAAAAACAAATTACGAAAATGGCTTTTATCCTTAACTTATGATGAGACAGAAAATATATTGGGTATAGAATTATAAATTTATCGAACCTACTTTGAAAGAAAGTTATTTATACACTATAGATTTGATATCACATACACACCGCACCACACACACACTACACTCATTTACACACCCATAGGTACACGACCACACACATTCACTCCATATTATTATGCTGTTAAAAAAAAAAAAATTGTAAACAAACAGAAAGTCACGGTTGTATTATATATGTAGATTGAAGCCGCAAAATCTCCGACTCCTAAGATACAGGTCTGCGTACCTAGTTTAGGAGCCCGGACACCTGACAATTAATTTTAGAATTGGTAGTACAACCCACTGTTTCCATATGCTATGTACTGTGTTGTTGTATTTTTGTTCATGTACTAATAAAAATAATAATAATAATCTTTTCAGTAAACGAGGCGACAGACATAACTATGTCATTAGAAATAGGAATCAGTTAGTTCAACCAGGTTTCAGACTTGCTAAAGTAGCAACATCTTTCATGGGATACTGTTTAAAGTTTTATAACAAAATACCGCCACATATACTAGAACTAAATGAGACGAAATTTAAAAACTGTGTAAAACGCACACTATGCAAACAAGCATATTATAAATTAGGGGAGTACATTGACGACAAAAATGCTTGGCTCAATGCTGGTCCGCTCCACAACGACTAAAATGCCCGAACTTTGATGAAGATGTGAAAACATTGTTGGACCTGCTGAAGATTGTAAGATTATCTTTGCATTGTATAGACTCATTAAATAATCTAACCATGATTTTGTAAAAAGGCAGTGTTTAAAAAAGTGTCCATTGAGTTTCTTGCACGTTCTTCTCCATAGGATCTACTCTTTGGAACGTGCAACTGCCGCGCTGGAGATAGGGTAGGTGAGTTTGTTTTGTTGCAGAATAACTTGCTACTCTTGTCGCTAGCGCGGCAGAATTAGCTTCATCTATTTGACTGACATACCTTGACTATTCAAAAGTGCCTGTAAACTGGTCTATTTGAAATAAAAGATTTTGTATTTTGTATTTGTATTGTATTTGTTTGCCGTCCGAGTTTGCACACAGGAACACATTCGATAACTTTGGCCTTTTTCAATTTAAAATTTCTGCGGTATCGATTTGTTCGTTATATGTGCCATCCGCGAAATAAGCTTAAAAATTTCGGCCCGCCAAACATCATTGCTTCAATGCTTAGGAGCAAAAAGCTCTCATGCGCAGAAATTGAAGATTCAAGGAGAAACAACTCAGAGGAGGTTTCTGTCTTACCGCACCTGCGGCCTGCAGTGCTACTCTGTTATTACAAACAATAGTTTTATATTAATACGATTTTGGTACCTCACCTCGGATTCCGTTGTCGAGACATAAAAATGTTGTTACAGAATAGCACTACTAGACACTAACCCCGTTGATAAATATTGTATTCTCAGAAGTTTTGAATTCTTAACTGAAAAATTTCATTTGGCAATCAGCTAACAATAGGCTAGATTCCATCATCCACAAATTGCAAAACTATTTAGTCCGTCAGTTAGAGTATTGAAAAATAATGGACACGTATTTTTTGTTTTTGTAAATCAATGAATATTAACAAAGATAAAACGCATCAAAACTCGCGAGTTGGGGCTCGTGACGTCACGACTCAGTAAAAATTATGCGAAGGTGTGACGTATTGAGAATTTTAAAAGCGTCGTAACTTCGTAAATTTTGGTTCCCGTAACAAAAGAAAAAACACGGGTCAAATATTTTTTGATAGTCTAACTGACGGACTAATTAGATTTTTTCAGGACACAAGCCCATTATCTACCTTCATTGTAAGTACAGCTTGATGAATTGCTTGAGAACCACGTTTTAAAATGATTGTCTATAATTCCTGGAATTTAGAATACTGACAACAAAACGGACCTTAAAATATGTTACAATTTGGTAAGCTGCTACTAGTAATATGTTTGATAGTAGGTATACTAATATAATTAATTTCCTCCAATTCCTAATCAGTGTTGTACTAAATATTCAATTAATCCGAAGGCTTATTACATTAACGCGTATCTAATGCAGGCCGCATTATAATTGTACATTTGAATGGGTAATTAACTAAGTCTTGTGAGCGATTGTTTCGATTTGAATTCATTAATTAATATCTGAACTGGATACGCAAGTTCCCGTCAGTTCGCATTTAAGATCTTGCATAATATGAAAGTGAAGTTATGGTCGGTTACTGCGAATTAAATAGCTTGTGCATTTACAATAATAACTGTTCCGGTTCTGAATTTTATTCAAAACTGCATGCAAAATGTGGTCGAGGTAGTCGGAGGACTTCAAGACTAGAAGTTCCTCGTAGCGCCTGGTTCTAGGATAGAACATATTTGTTTGGGTGTTTGTGCAATTTGTTGGAGTATTGCAGATATTCGGTTCGTACCTATTTTTATTAATTTGTGATTTCACTTGAACGTTATAAAAACAAAGATGAACGGAATATCACCAAAACGAACAATACTAAATGAAAGGATACTAAATGTTGACCTTCATTAGTATTAAAGGTGGTTTGGAAAATAAGTTTTCATGCTATAATATAGCAAAACATGTTTGTGCCTTCTTTATTTAGTTTATTACCATTTTATACCATGTTTTACGCAAATAAATGATGTAAACTTATTTACTTGAGTTTTCATAGGCATACGTTTGACCGCTATCTCACCCTGATGTTAAGCGATGATGCGGTCTAAGGTGGAGCGCGCGTGCCTAGAAGTAACCTATTCACTCTTGACTTAAAGACTCCTAGGTTGTAACTAGTTCAACACTAGCTAACCTACTTACTTGCAACCCTGTCGATTTCTAACTGACGCGTTAGGCAACAGGAGTTTTGAAACCGTAAAAGTTAAAATAAGTACGTAATTTACACTTGTACTACGAAATTCCTTGGACATAATATAAACATGACAAAGTACGTGCCAAGTTCAGCCATATTGGATAGCAGATATTGTTTCTGAGTCCGACCAGTGGGGTGCTCGTTCACATGTAAATTCAAGGTGACACTCGAGTTAAGTTTGCCTACTTACTTGTGTTTCAGTTGGGGTTAAGTTGCTCTAAATATCAGGTTTACAATGTAAATTAACTAGGTGACGAATCTGAACTATTCACAGGTCCTTAAAAGTGTCCTTATTTCTATATATCCTGAGATACAGCGTGTATCTGACATCGCCGCACAAACGATTTCCATGGGTCCAAGGCATGATTCTGGACACCCCAGTGTTGGAATTTGTCGTCGGTTCTTTTCTCATTTTTTTCAAGAGTACCACAAATAGGTATCAGCTCAGCTGAGCTGATATCTATTTGTGGTTTTATTCAGATTTCTCTATTTAGTGAAAGTAGTTAATTATTTTTTTTTATTAAAAATCTCATTGGGTTAGGTCACAATAACGATTATGAGCAGCCTAAAGTAAAAAAACCCTTGAAAAAAAATGAGAAAAAAGCCGACGAAAAATTCTAAGTCTAGGGTGTCCAGAATCATGCCCTGGACCCATGGAAATCGTTTGTGCGTCGATGACAGATACACGCGGTATATTGAAGATTGTAATCTTTATACTCATGCATATATGAGTTCAAAAGAAAGTGATCTGAAAATTCTTTCTTTACTTATTTTGACGCGCAGAGGTTAATTTGAAGAAGTACAAATGTGTTTCTTAAATATGGCATCAACTTAAGCTCTAAAATATGGCATAAACTGTCATATTTTAGATAAAAAAAAAAAACCTAAATATTAGAAAAGCAGTAAATTTTTAACTTACAATGTTTTTGATAACTATACATGACGTACCTATAGTTTTCTGGTTCTTGGTCAAAACAGAAGATTCTTTGTAAAGCATTCACTGAAGTAACACCAGCATGTCGATCCTCTGCTATTTACCTTCCCACAATGGTGACCGACTGTTTCGCTGTTGACGTATTCTATTTGATTGTAAATTATTACATAGGTAACTGGCCCCTATAGGAGTGATGGTAGAGAACTGATGACAGGGGAATTATTACAGAGGACTGATGCAAGGGTACTGACGCCAAGGGTAATGATAATAGAGACTCGTGATAGAAGAATTATGCCAGGGTAATGACCTGGGGAGTAATGACAGAGATCTGATGGCGAAGGGGATGATGTCGGGGACTGTTGACAGAGGAATGATTACAAACAACTGATGACCTTCCCACAATGGTGACCGACTGTTTCGCTGTTGACGTATTCTATTTGATTGTAAATTATTACATAGGTAACTGGCCCCTATAGGAGTGATGGTAGAGAATTGATGACAGGGGAATAATGACAGAGGACTGATGCAAGGGTACTGACGCCAAGGGTAATGATAATAGAGACTCGTGATAGAAGAATTATGCCAGGGTAATGACCTGGGGAGTAATGACAGAGATCTGATGGCGAAGGGGATGATGTCGGGGACCGTTGACAGAGGAATGATTACAAACAACTGATGATTTAAATCCTCACATTCCTTTATGTAAAACTAGCTTATGGCCGCAATTTCGGAAAATCCTCCCCAACACTCCCCAAAAAACCTACACCAGTAGTTTCGGCTTGCGTTGTCTGTCAGGCGGTCAGTCGGTCAGTCAGTCAGTCACCAGTAACGGAAGAATTTTATATTTATTAGGATTGATTACCAAACCATCAATTATGGTCCTCGCTAAGTGATAAGAGAATGAACCTCCTTGTCCTCCTCAATTGAATGTAACAACTCTATAAGTTAGGTTTAACGGTAATCCGCTGACCCGAAGTACCCGAGGTGACGTCCTCCTCAGCAGTTACAAGTTTATTGTGAAGTAAACAACACTCAATGAGGTAGTTGTGGATTGAATGAAGAGACGCTTACACTTAAATAGCCCTATTAGAATACTACAGCTCTACAGCTAGGTTGGAATGGACTCTACATAGAATAGGGATAGGATAGTGTGTATTTCCAGTTATTTCGCTTCATTCACTTTACTACTAAGTTTTGAATACGAAAAATCTTGATAAGAAAAAGACATGCAATTAAAACTGACAGTTAGATGGGTCAAGTTGTACATAAGTGCACTGTCAGAAAAACGTTGCCTGTTTGTCTTAAATCATTTGGAGTGAATTTTTCTTTCTGAGTTAGATGGATTCTGATAGGAAAGATAGGAATGTATGCATAAGGTAGGAATTACATTAAGAAAACAGAAGGGGATGGCTGGTCTCTTGCTGACTTAAACTCTGTTATGTTCTCTCACTAAAAATGTCGCATAATTCTATAAAGAAAACACCATCTCTAAATTATCGCCTACGAATACACAATTTAATGTCCTCTGCTTTTAACGTATTCCTAAAGCAATTCTCGATGCTCGTGTTGACTCTGTAATAATCAAATAATACACAGTAACTGCAAGTACTAAATTAACAACATCGTTTCATCGTTTTATGTACTCGGAAAGCGATGGTTATTGTCATTGAAGAGCTTAGATTAGCACAGAGCTGTTCAACTGGTTGTGTGAACGTACCTAATGGAGGTTATGCGGTGTTTACGAGTTAGAAATGTTATTACGGTCCAAGATTAATAGGCGAGTTTATTGTTACTTGGATACGATTCAATTTGAAAAGTATTTGTTCAAGCAAATCATACGAATAACGTCCGCAATCAGTTATCAGTGCTTAGATAAAACTGCTACTACCGTTACCGCGCTACTAATTAGTGGATTTGGTAATACAATTTCATTTGAGGAGGTCGTGGCTAAATAATAACAGCCGCACAGGTCGATCTTCAAGGTTAAGCAACGCTTGCCGAGGTTGGTCTGTGGATGGGGGACCATCTTAATATATCGAGTTTCCTCCGTGCCTCGGAAAGCACATTAAGCTGTTGGTCCCGGCTGTCATTTAGAGATTTTTGGCAGTCGTTACGGATAGTCAGAAGCCAGAAAATCTGATACCAGTCTTGCCAAGGAGTACCGTGTTACCCAGTTAATAGGTTGTGGAGGTCTGGTAGGCAGACGCTCCGCGTAAAATACTGGTATTCAGCTGAATCCGGTTTGACTGGAAGCTGACCCCAATATAGTTGGGAAAAGTCTGAGCAGATGATGATAATTTAAAATAATAAATCAGTCCAACAGTAGCCTCATCATATATTTACATCATCACAATTATTTGCCAATCAGTCACAACATCACCACTAACAATACGTCATCAGTTCTTCAATGGTGCAGGATTTGTAGCAGCATTCGTCGACGGGGCCGCGCTTGCCGCGCACGCCAGCCAGTGCAGGCACTGGTGGCGAGCCCCAAGCAGCGCGCTTGTCCGGCTCGGGCGCCCAGCACAGTGCCGCCAGCGCCTCAGCCAGGCGCCGTCCGCAGTACACCCCACGCCCGCTCAACCCGGGGGCCCCCGATGAGCTCGCACTCACACAGCACACCAGCGCCACAAACAACAACACTAACTTCAACATGGCTGCTTTACGAAGAATGTTTTACTGCTCGCTGTGAGCGTCACAAGGGATGGGGATGGAATGTGATCTTCCTTTAGATTACCACCCTTTTATACCTGGACGAAGTTCATTAATATTCAGATTGTTTTCTGGCGCCTTATAATGTGTAGGTCGTGAACATCCTACTCACCTTTAACTTTACTTACCTACGACACATTAGAACGTCATTTTGTGAGCCTCCCAAACAATGTAACTTATATAATACTAGCGACCCGCCCCGGCTTCGCACGGGTGCAATGCTGATACTAAATACACTACAGAAAAACTGTGATGTTATTATACATATAAACCTTCATCTTCAATCACTCTATCTATTAAAAAAAACCGCATCAAAATCCGTTGCGTATTTTAAAGATTTAAGCATACAAATAGGGATATAGGGACAGAGAAAGCGACTTTGTTTTATTTTATACTATGTAGTGATTTGTGGGAATTTGCTAGTACAGACAGTTACTTCCAAAACTGCTATCTGCGATCATATCCTATCCGATTTAAAAGCCTAAGCTGTCCAAAGACGCATACAAACTGAAAAGTCAGTAATGGCTTATTATAACTTGTCATTGAATGTGCACGATTGATAAGTAGAAATGAAAAAGTCTAATTAAAATAGTCACACATTTAGACTTATTTGATGAAATTTCTTATGTCTCTGAATAACGAAGTCTGCGCTGAAATTTTACACAAAGTTATAGGAAAAGAGTGGGAAGTACCAGGGTCACAACCTACATAATTAAGAAAGGCGTCATAAACGAGCATAATTAATGAGCTATTTATTAGTATAAAGTGGTAGTAATCTAGGGGAAGAACACATTCCAACCCCATCCCTTGGGACACTCACATCGAGCAGTAAAACATTCTTCATAAAGCAGCCATGTTGAAGTTAGTGTTGTTCGGTGTAGCGCTGATGAGCTTCGCGTCTGTGAGCTCGGCAGAGGCCGGGTGGGCGAGCGGACGCGGGGTGTTCTGCGGACGGCGCCTGGCTGAGGCGCTGGCGGCGCTGTGCTCGGCGCCCGAGCCGGACAAGCGCGCCGCCTGGGGCCCGCCGGCGCCCGCGCTGGCTGGCGTGCGCGGCAAGCGCGGCCCCGTTGACGAGTGTTGCTACAAGTCCTGCACCATTGAGGAACTGATGACGTATTGTTAGCGATGAGGTGGTGACTGTTTGAGAAATAACTGTGATGCTGTAAATATATAAAGAGTTGTATAAGATATTGTTTTTTTTTTTTGGAGAAACTCTAAAGAGCAATACTGGTGTCATTGCTCGGTGCTGTCTTTTTTTTCTCAGTATTACACTGCTACTAAAACTGACTGTCTTATGCATCTTCATTCTTTAAGATTCTTAGTTAGTATGTCGAATATATTGCCGTTTTTTTCAACCTAGATAGAGACCTAAGATTGTGACCCAGTTGCTCGCTTTATCATTTCAAACCCACAATTTCAACACTTAATATTTCTGTACCTATATTCTAAACTGGCACTATCAAGATGCGTGTTTATCCAGCTAAATCCAACTCAACGGCAATTCTCGGCGTCTTAACGTCTAACGCAATAGCAAAAATTAATTGAATTTATCTATTGGTGTTATTATGATAATCTATGTAAGCCTAGCTCATAACTAACCGCCTCGCAGTTAATTATTTACTGCGTTTATAACTTGCGTGGTCTGACACCTAGATAAGATATAATTGATAAATCCGTGATTTTCTTTCACGCGAATATTAACTTCAAGGGACTCTGTGCCACCGAGAGGCTTAATATTTACTGTGTTTTATTGAAGTGTTTCTTTCTTTGTTTAATTTTACGTGTTGGGAGGATACCACCATGTTATCCCCATTAACTGGGGCCAGCCTTTCTGGTCACATATGGTCAAACATTTCTTTTTGCTGGATGAAGAAATGAGGCAGGTGGTTTTTGATTGACCCTCCTGATTGTTTGACGTGTCAGGAGAAAGATGCAATTATTTAGTGAAAATAGATAGTGTTTTTTATTTTTATTTAAAGGAGTTCCTCTTGATCACAATCACGCCGGATGGAAAGCGGATATATATATATGTGTAGGTACTGCTTCCTATAAAGTGTAGATTTCAGTTAGAGACGCAACTATTCTACGACGTCTCCGACTAAAGTGGTGACATCATCTGAGGGCCAATTCTACTACAAAACAACATTCGCATTCGCATGTCAATCGCAAACTGTCAAAAAACCTTACTTTTCATTCATTTTTGACAGTTTTCGATTGAGATGCGAATGTGAAAATTAGTAGAATTGGCCCGCAGATTTTATAGACAGATGCGTTTACAAAATCCATTGCTTGTTATGCAGCGTCAAGAGATTGAGTTAGTCGATGGTTAACACCCACACTATTGCGATAAATTAATTTAACTTTTATGGACGTCTGGCGATCAAAACCTATTCTTTCAGGCAGTTCATTCAAGCGTAGAATGACGTCGCTGTGCCCTGCATACCAACATCTTCGACTTGAATTTGTACGCTTGTCAGTATAGAATGATGTTCTAAGAAGTCTGCTTGTTGCTTACCTGAACTGTTTTATGTTGATTAGGAAAAATGCTGCTAAGTTACCTATAAAGGTGCAGTAGTTTCTGTCTCAACAGTAAAAGTTATTGTAATGCATAATTAGGTAACTCTTTACAATTAACATTTTTTTTATGAAAACCGCAGCGTTTTCTTGTTAAAACTTTAACTCTTTGCTTCTATATAAACTATGGGAATAAATATAATGACCACCATAAAATGCTTTGATACCCTTAGTTTTGTAACCAAAAATATCTACTTAACACCAGAAAAATAAAGTCTAAAAATACAATAGTACCAGCTATTTTAGTCACGACTCCACTTTAAATTGTATTCGACCACCAAATTTAGTAAATGATCACCAAATCTTAGCGAACAAATTAATATTCAGTTAGTACTTATAATATTCAAATTCTATAGTAACGTGTCTGCGTCAGATCCTCTCTATGGCTGGTGAAACATGTGGGTTAGGTTAGGTTAGAACCATGCCCATTAGCGCGCCAGATCCCTTCTATTGTTGGTGAATCATTTGGTTTAATCGGATAACGAGATGTTATTTTTTTGCGTATCATTTTAACTATTTTTGGGTTAGAATATTTTTTTTGGAGTTGGTTTGCTCAAATAGGATAGCAAGATGTTATAACTTTGGTTATAAGTTTACATTAAAATGCGGGCTTAATTTTGGTGATCGTTTACTATTTTTGACTGCTAAATGTTACTATATCTGGTGGTAAGTTAAACATAAGCCATAAACTATTGCACTTGGCCACTAGAAAATGTAGTCCCTTTTATGACTTTGTCATTCAGAATTTGAATATAATCTAATCAAGATTTATTGCTATCTTACGGAGCCTGTGTGACACATATAAAGCTCTTCCGTTACGGAGTGACTGATTGACAGGTAATGCACACTCAAAACGACTATGGTCGTAGAAAACTGAAACCTATAAGAGAGGATTTCCCGATTTTTTTTTTTTTACTTGATATGGGTTTGCTCTTGACTCCATAGTCTTGGTCAGAAATGACAGAGACAAAGTCTACGATGGAGCGAGTTTACCCAGAAGTAGCCTGTTCACTCTCACTTTGAAAAGATTAGGGTTGTAAGCATTCGGAAACCTAAGGGGACAGGAAAAACAGGATAGTCACACGCAAAAGCTCAGGCTAGTCATCTTTATAACTGTGTATTTACTGTTTCCTATAATTTTAATAGTTGCAGGCAAAATCAGCTATTTGTACAATCTTCAATAACATTCATAAATGAGGACCGTAAAACCGATCAATTTTATGATTATTAAGAATTTATGAGTGGTCGCTTGGGTGGCAGGCTGGCCGACCACTGTCCACACAGTGGCCAGAGGGTCAAGTGCGCATACATAAATCAAGAAGATAAAACCAAGTCTCAATGGCTGCTTTGTTAATTATAAACCGATTTATTTGATTAATTCCGTCTTTGAATAGTGAGTGAAGTAAAATCATTGTTAAGACTATCGCTGGCAGTAAACTTTGGCTTTACAAAATTCATATTTATTGAGCTTAAACGTCCATAATGGTTGTGAAATTTCATTACGCATACAACTAAACATACGTACTACGTAAACCTTCATTATAAACGCCAAACTGCATGTTTTGTTGTAGTCTAACTGTCTCTTCGACGTCAATATGAGTAAAATTCTACTCTGTTATCATAATTGTGCATGTATCATAAAATAATATCTACAGTTCAAAATTGCCTGTAAATGGTTTAATTGAAATAAATACTTTGAGTTTTAAATGTTTTTATTTTTAACCGACTTCCAAAAAAGAGGAGGTTCTCAATTCGGCGGGATTTTTTTTTTGTTTGTTTTTTATGTATGTTACCGATCAACGAATATCTCGAGTTTTCTGTTCCGATTTGTGTGATTCTTTTCGGCGATGTTAAAAAAAACAAAGATAAAATCAAAAACAAAGGTTTATTTTCTGTTGTAGTGTTTTTTTCTTAAAATGTTTTTGAAAGCTAATAAATACTTTCTAGTTTTATAGCCGCGTTCAGATAATTGCTTGCATAATGCCAGACAGATATAGGCTGATTTGGCAGCACAGAAACTTAAAACATAACTAACGTATGCAGCCTCATACATATTAAAATTATATTTTCATCCTACACTGATATAGTCCACCGCGAGTCTTGCCCAATTTCCAAGATCAGATACCTTACCCCTTGGTGATACGGTATGTCCCAGTTAGTCAGGAGTTAGGTTGGTGGAGGTTAGGCAGACAGCCACTTATTGTAAAATACTGGTTACTCAGAAGTCTAACGAATCCGGTTAATCTTTTATTTTTTTATTAAGAGTATTGCCACATCAAATACATTTAACTTTAAAATATTAATAAATGGTTTTACAAGTGGTAAATAACGGCGTACATAACATTGACAATAATAATTCATCGGCTCGGTGATAAAACAGATGATTAAAAAAATACAATACAATGAAATTTTAATTAAAATTTAACAATTAATATAATATAAATATCCAATATAATATTATAGAAATGTCAAACATAATATAATTTAAAATAAATATCGAATAAAATTTTGTAGAAATAGCCAGATCTAAAACCAACTTCAATATTTTAATCTATACTAATATTATAAAGAGGTAACATTTGTTTGTAAGTTTGTAACTACTGGTCCGATTTGAAAATTTCTTTCATTAACACGCTATGGGCCATCGACGCCTGAAAATAAACGATTTTTATTTTTATTTATTTTTTATTTTATTAGAAAGCCCATGTATCGAGGAAGGATATAGGCTACATATCATCACGCTAAGACTAAAACGAGCCGAGAATTAATGGAAAATGTGACGCAAACGAAGTTGCGTGGGTCAGCTAGTATAATATGTAGATGCAAGGGACTAGGCAGTTTGATTGTACGGAAATACTCCATATTAATCCCTTAAAGATTTATAATCAGTATAAATTAAGAGCATTTAATAGAAACAAGTCTTGTTATCTGCTATCAGCACGATCAGCGATAGTGGCCGTAAGTGGCCGTATTGTCTCGGCTTATAAACGACGCTGATAATCTACAGATTTATTAGGAGATACTGGTGGCTGTGGGGAGTTGCGGAGGCGGTGGCACCTTGTAGTGGATTATGTAGATTCAGGATTAGACGTCTTTTTTGATTGAGGACGAAGAAAATTTAATGGGACGTTTTTTTTCGGGTAGATCGTGGCTAAATAATAACAGCCGCACGGATCGATCTTTTAAGGTTTAGCAACGCATTCCAAGGTTGGTCCGTGTATAGGTGACCGTCTTAACATTTAGAGTTTCCTCCCGGCTGTTATTTGTAGAACTTTGGCAGTCGTTATGGATTGTCAACAAGCTAGTAAATCTGACTCCAGTCTTACCAAGAAGTACCGCGTTACCCAGTTAATGGGTTGTGGAGGTCTCGTAGGCAGCCGTTCCACGTAAAACACTGGTATTCAGCTGAATCCGGTTTGTCTGGAAGCCGACCCCAAAAGAGTTGGGAAAAGGCTAGGCAGATCAGATATCGGAATCATTCAGGTTTCGATAGGCTACGTGGACGTTTAGGGTTAGGACGAGGAGGCGGATTTTCAGCTGAAGATTCTTCCTGAATCTATGATGTATGAATAATTATGTATGATATTACATAGACACATTACAAACTTTCAGGTTATTCCAATAGCAAATTAATGCGATACAGAGGAATCTTTAATATTATTATAAAGCTGAAGAGTTTGTTTGTTTGCTTGTTGATTTGCTTGAACGCGCTAATCTCAAGAACTACTGGTCCGATTTGAAAAATTCTTTCAGTGTTAGATAGCCCATTTATCGAGGAAGGCTATAGGCGATATATATCATCACGCTTAGACAAAAAGGAGCGGAGCATTAATGGAAAATGTGACGCAGACGAAGCTGTGCGGGTCAACTAGTTAGTTATATGGGCAGAAGATGATCTAGGGTTTTAAAAAGGCCACTTTAGCAGAATCATATTAGAATCACAATATTAGCCACACAACAATATGTCAAATTTAATTTTCATCTTTATCGTTAACGCATTAGGTTCAAGTTTGATTGCGAAAATTTGACAGTGACTAGCATGATGTCTCTGATTCTGCTAAAGTGGACTTTTTAGACTAGCTGAGAACCGATGCATGGGTTGTGGCAAAGACGATATGGCTAATAAGAAGGTGACTTTTGAAAGATGAAAAATAGGAATGTTGGACGCAGAAGAAATGTTGCGCTGGCCTCATATAAACTGTGTTGAGAGCAGAAGCAACTCCACATACCCTGTGTGTATATTAGAG
Source organism: Ceramica pisi (assembly GCA_963859965.1). Lineage (NCBI taxonomy): Eukaryota > Metazoa > Arthropoda > Insecta > Lepidoptera > Noctuidae > Ceramica > Ceramica pisi. The sequence goes on along the minus strand of OY982540.1, from coordinate 23,512,650 downwards.
AAGCTACCCATCGCAAACTTACTAAAGCACAATAATACCTAGCGCAAACAAACGTGGTCGTTAGTCATAATTTCAACACCACCTATCCGGCTCAATATCCACTCTATTTCTTGTCCCAAAAGCGCACTAATGTGTTCTTCACAATACACATACACTGATATACGTATATACGTCAGCTACAGTGTGTCGAGTTCGATCTACTTAATGATTGGGAACACACGAACGCATTAGCTCGGCGCGGGCCGCGGCTGATCCCATCATATTACTATTAAAAGTCATCGCTCGTGACTCTAGACGAGAATTATGCATTTGGGGTGTGGTGCAAGTCATAAAAGCAAAATTGTTAAGAGTTTTTACTTCAGAAACTTTATGTCGGAAATAATACGCAAGATAGCTCCAGATCTAAAATCTGCTAAAAAGAGTCAGGGAAAGAGAGGTTTCTGAACGCTTTCATTCATTTCCGAGAATCAGTCTTGAAAGTTTGTATGTAACACCGTGAGGAATAAATTCTTAAAAGCTCTTCAGTAGTGTTTATTTTTTAACAGTTTCATTGTTCGCTGACTTTTAAGGTGAGAAGACAATTTTGAAGATTTGCTTCATTGTTGAAAAGTAAATTGTAACTAATTAGTATAATTTCTAGAAAAAATTAAACTTACTATCTATTCAACTTTTTTAACTTTTGATAGGCAGGTGTTTGACCACTATCTCACCTGACGGTAAGCGATGATGCGGTCTAACTTGGCCTCCTACTTAGGCTACTACTGTTTCTCCTACCATCTAGTCAAAATGAAAAAAAAAAGTACGCCTTTTGTAATACTTTTAAATAGAAAATGGCGGAAGTTAAAAAAAACGTCGCTACCGCTCCTACCTCACAAGATCTCGGTGGTATTAAGTATAGTGCAGCTCTAGGCGGTATCACACCTCTGCTGAGCGCTTGATACTCGGCATTATCGACACGCCACGCCACGCCAGCCTCTTCCCCGTATTGATTGAAATAATATGTAATTATATCCTTTTCAACAATCAAGCCCCTGGAATAAAAGAAGAGGAAAAAATACAGCTTTGTTATTTAAAAAAAATCCGTGTTCGGCTTCGGGGAATCTGTAAATAAGACTAACTTTAAAAACAAAAGTGGTTCAAGAAACGTGCAAAGTACCTAATGATATTTTTCTCACGGACAAGCAAAGCTGTTAAAACAACAGCAATAAAATTAACAGAGCAACAAATCATACAAATTAAATTTCTACTTGACACGACAATTACGAATACAAACATTAATTTCCGCAACAAGTTAAACAAAATGAAAAAATAAAAACTTGTCGCTAACATATACGCTATACATTCCTCGCGGCTTCACCCGCTGCGCCCACGTTTATAATTGCCTTAACCGCTACACGTTATAAATCTTTCGCCGAGATGAAGATTAGGCTGTATGTAATAAAAATAAACATTCCCTTGCCGTGGAACGCGATGATACTATGACAAATTAATCGGAACGCGCCCGACGCTTTGTAATAATTTGAAAATAGAACGTCGCGTGGCTGACATGACTGGCTGCACAGCGTCTGGCCGTTGCGGCAATGGCCTAAGCATTTGTATTATAAATAATAATAGATCATAGTTTTGAATTTTGAATACAATTATCTAATTTTGGAACAACACATTTTAAATTAAAGCTGAAATTCTATTGCAACGGTTTTTCAAGTTTAGGAGCACTTTTTATGCAAATAATCTCTCAATAATATTTTTAATCAATACTTTGGTTAATGGCTATTGCTTTCAGGTTTACTGTTTTTATTTCCAATAATATTGATACATGATGCTTTTTGTAGCAGACATGATAAGAATTTGTGTGAAAAATAAATGTTTTTCTACGACGCGACGCGCGACGCCGACGCGCGACGTAGCGTCACGCGTTGTGTTAAATGATGCTGATGACAGAAACACGAGTCTGGGCTAAATTCGAAGATTACCTAACATATTCACTTCAATTTATGTCTCTACAAATATTTTCGGGAATCATGATTTGTATTTTTCCGAGAACGTGTAAAACTTGACACAGACTCATAAACGTGGAACACTTTCTATAAATCCATACTTACTAATATTATAAATGTGAAAGAAACTCTGTGTTTGTAACCTTTTCATGTCTTAACGGCAGAAGGGATTAGGATGAAACTTGGCACAGGAGTAGACCATGTTCATCGATATAGGATACTTTTCATCGATATAGTAATAGGACATAGGATACTTTTCATCCTGATAGTATACTCCCTTGGTATAATTTTCAACTTTCAAGCTTGCGAAGCCGCTGGCATTAGCTAGTATATAGTATGAAAACAAAAACGATATTTAAAAGAAAATAATATTTAAAAAAAGTTAATTAAATTACAAAACCTCACCCAGCTTTCATCGGCTAGGTGACTTAAAAACGACACTTTCTCTAATATACGAACTCCATTAACTCATTGTTTTCGAGTAATGACAGTACAATAGATACGGACATTCGCTCTTGTTCCATTTGATTTATCGAAACGTGGGCTTATAAACTCTGCGGTAAATAATTGATCGATTTTCAAATAATTCAAATTAAGATAACGACGTTTTGTTTTTTTTTCCACCGGAAACTTTATCTTCAGCCAATATTAACGAGTTTCGAGATTTGAGTGAATCCTTTTGATATAATGACTTTATCATAGAAATTGTTTTGTTATAAGCTTTTCTTGCTTGTAGCAAAGTTCTCAAATGTACCTACGTCGCTGCTGAATGATGATAGAATGTTTAGAAGAGTCCCCACATCTTTCATCATCACAAAAACTTGTGTTTTAAATATGATTCAACATTACCAATTACTTACGTCTTGGGAAGCAGATGCTACTTTATCCTATAACAAATCATCATGTTTAGAAAAACTTAAAACTGTTCATGAAACACATGAACTTATAGCTTCATAAATATACTTCAGTTATATCATTAACTGTCACTGCAACTGAAAATAAATCTTTGAGAGAGTCAAGAACTTAGCGTCCAATACCTATAGACTTTCTACATTCTACCTTAATCATCAGTTTTCACATTTCTACTAACACACTCGTTAACATCTTAAGCAATTTAAAAGCGATTTCCATACGCAACATGGTTTAAATTATTAATATTGTTGTGTCGAAGTTAAATTTACTTACAAGTCGGTAAGTTATGGCTTATTGTGCGAGAGGACAATGGGGGAAAGCACACCGCTGCGCCAGACGTACGCAGCAGGAATTCGCTCAGCACCTGATGAATGCTTGTACCTAATATAACTACTTATTTAACTGTACATTTTGAAAGTATACGTGCCATTAAGAGATTATTTATTCTACACTAGCTGATTTTACACTTTGACTTGATGGTTCTTGGCAATTGCTTCCTAGAGCTTTTTTGCTATCTTTTTTTTTGGGACAAGCCCGCCACACTTTCCCAACCACTGCAACTCCTGAAAGCCAGAATCAACAGTGGCGACCACCAGAAAAACGCCGAGTTAATGAAGCCCGACGAGTCCCGGAGAAACGATTCAACTGTCTTGGATCCCGCAACGAAATTAATTAGAAGAGTACAGCGGAGGAGTAGGAAAAATAAATATAATTTCCACTTCCCTCCATATCAAGCAGGAGACAGATTAGAGCTAGGCCAATAGGCACCAAGGGACATATACAACTGGGTTAAGCCCAGTTCCCAAGCACCACGGATTATAAAGAGCTTGTGTGGACTCGATCCTATGCCCTACAACTTACCACTGGTCCTCAACTACTCTTCAGCTCCTCATTTAACACCAGCCCATCCTAATCCTCCCATCCTTCCCCTCAAATTGATAAAAAGACAAGACCCTCCTTGACCTCGTGCAGTCGGGTAAAAATCAAATCCTCGGAATCAGATCATTACATTGCGTACACCTGTCGTCCTTCCCAGACGACAGAGCAATCACTAGCTGACCCGCGCAACTTCGTATGTGTCAACATTTACCATGAATGCTCCGCTCCTGTTTGTCTTAGCGTGATGATATATAGCCTATAGCCTTCCTCGATAAATGGGCTATCTAACACTTAATAATTTTTCAAATCGGACCAGTAGTTTCTAAGATTACGCTAATCTCTTCAAAGTCAGAATAAACAGGCTCCTTCTGGGTGAGCTCGCTCCATCGTAGACTTTGTTTCTGTCATCTCTGACCAAGACTAGAGTCAAGAGCAAACCCCAAAAAATATGGATAAAAGAGCTATCTAACACTGAAAGAATTTTTCAAATCGGACCAGTAGTTCCTGAGAATAGCACGTTCAAGCAAACAAACAAACATACTCTTCAGCTTTAAAATATTAGTTTAGATTAGAATGGTTTCTGACTTCAGAAATCGCAAAATGAAATGTGTTAATTTATTTATTGTACAACAACATAATTTGTAGTGTCTACCTACAGCGATAGGTACCTAATTATATGAACAAAGGCGAGTTTAACTCAAATTTAAGTTTTCTCCCAGCTAATCTTTGACAGATGCTAAATGCTTGGTTTTATGTTTCAAGCTAGGTATTGTCAAAGAAGATCTTAAAAGAGGCAGTCGAGACATTAGTTTGTATAAAATATTTCCGTGTAGACAATAGATAATAACAGTTACGAGTTAATAGTAACTTTCGTGAATAGATCTAGTTAAACCGCTACAGTCTTTGGTTTTCGACCGAAAAAACATCATCAACAACTTCCTTGCCCTTGTCCCACAAGATACTTCAGGTTGGTTCTTTTCAAACCGTTGAAATAAATTTCTTCAAGGTTGCGGAATTTGTTCGAAATAGTAACCGCGGCGTTGGAACGCAAAGGGAATTAGGAGGAACACGGATGGCTTTTAGTCAGTAAGAGTCTGACATTCCCGTCTCTGCTTCACCCAGGGCGAAAGGAGTCATTTGATGTTTACCCATCCTTAAAAAAATATATAAATTTCTATGTTTCAGCCTATCCACTGCATTGCATACGCTTGCATTAACTTCATTTTCTTTCGTATCTTTCCTTACAAAATCCATAGAAATTTTCTCTGGCTTCCTAGACCAATCAAGCTCAAGTATCAATAACGCATCTATCATCAAACTAATAGGTACTAGGACAAAGTGCCATTCTACATACAGATCTCACTATACAGACTAAATAAGCACAATTTTGAAAATAAATTAACTAATTGGTTAAAGCTGTTAAGTTATGACGAGTCTGAGAAGCTTATCGAAATAGTAAAATGAAAACTCATTTTAATTTTTTTTTTAATTCTTATATACGTATTTAACTTGAAACATACACTTTATTATGAAGAGTTGCTAATTGTTTACAATTTTTATGTGTTATATTTATACAAAATACAACCGACTTCCAAATAATAAAAAAAACACTACAAAGTAAAAAGTGACTTTAATTTCAGAAGTCGGTGTTTTTGTTAGTTTCTTCGTATTTTGACACCGACTTCCGAAATTTAAGTTATTTTTACTTTGTAGTGTTTTTTCTTTATTTGGAAGTCGGTTGTATTTTTTTGTAAAACAGTTTTTCACTTTTTAGTGGTATTGGGATTACCCAATAACCAATATATTCCCAAAAAAAATGACGTTTTGTTTAGAGCCTCAGTTTAAAAAAGAGCAGAATTTTTCAAGAGTTTGTTAAGTAACACGTACAAGCAACAAAGCAACGTTTAATGTCCGAACAAGTGCCCACGTACTGCGGTAATAAATTCCTATAAACGCCTTTTCTATCGGGCGTGCCACATAATAATAAATTCATAAAGTTAAGTACCCCATTTAGCGTATAAAATACTTGCATCATTAAAAACCGATTCAAGACTACAGTTAAATCATAATTAAGGTACGTTACTTTTACATTGCATCAGCGATCAAGTGATCTGACCCCTATTAACCTTTATCTAGTCTATATTCCCCCCCCCCCCCCCGCCCCGGAATGGTTAGGAAATACTAGGAACACGGCAAATTAGTTTAGCATTACTAAGCAGTACTTAGAAACTTGGATCACGAAGTGTATTAGGTTCAGAAGTTCAACTTTAGGAGATGTTTGCTGTTTAAGGTAAGTAGTTCTTTTCCGTTTATTTCCTCCTCATTTGTGTGCTAAACATTTCTAGATGTTAGATGGTATAACGGAACTGAAGTCGGAGTCGAAACTGAAATCGCAACCGGAGTGAGTCAGCGTCGGAGGTGGAGTCGGAGGTGGAGTCGGAGTTGGTTCCAGAAGAGTGATGTGTTAAGGGAGGTGAAAGAGTAATCGATTTAAGCATGTGGGGAGGGGCTTCCCTCGCAACATGCATAAGTCTGTTCTTACATTATTCGCTATGCCTTGATCTCCGCTTAAAACTTTCAGTTAAAATGTCTCGCATCCAAAGTCCGAATCAGAGATGTTACCAATCGGATATATTGACTTGTTGCAGCTGCTACAGACTCGAAGCTCTATAGCATCTCTGCTCTGAACTAAACTGTAAGTCTTGACATGAATATTCTTATATCATAGAATCTACCGTCAGCACATGGTGGCCATCCCTAAAGGTGAGGGTATTATAGATCTCTACACGTACCTCTTGAATTCTAGGGCCACTTTCTGTACCCTGTTTGCGTCAACACAGAGGAAAGAAGATAGGACCCTTCTTTTATCAAAGTCTTGCAGAACTACGCTGTTGGGTCTTCTGCCCTTTCTCCTCCTTGCCTAAACGGACACACACAGACAGACAAATTGAATTGATCAGTGCATTGTAACCGAGACAAATGGCGTTTTTATTGAAGCCGTCGAGCTGATGCAAAATAATGTAATGTCACCACTATGATTTTAATATCAGCGTTGACGCTGCTGACACACTTAGCGAGATGGTCCTTTTACAGGAGCAGAATTAATGGACCATCGGCGTGTTTGTCAGTTATAACATTGTGTTCAATGAGGGTGAAATGAGGTCTGTGGCCCGTCTGTCTTCTGGTAACTCAGTAGCTCTTGAATTTTAATGAAAAGTACCTACCTATGTCATTTTTAACCTACTTATCATTCATAACTATATGCCACTTAATCAGAAACTTCTCATAAAGCGTTTAAATTCAAGTTGCAATAACATTTAAAATCAGAGAGAAAGTAAATTTTTGAAGTGTTGCGACTGATATATTCGTGTAGGTGAATCTATACTTCTATACTAATATTATAAAGCAGAAGAGTTTGTTTGTTTGGTTGAACGCGCTAATCTAAGGAACTGCTGGTCCGATTTGAAAAATTCTTTCAGTGTTAGATAGCCCATTTATTGAGATTTATTGAAGGTTATAGGCTATCTATCATTACGCTAATACAAATAGGAGCGGAGCAGTAATGGAAAATGTGACGCAGACGAAGTTGCGCGGGTCAGCTAGTGTAACATAAATGTGACTGGTACTTGGAAAAATAAATTGGCCTACAGCGCTACAAGACATGTATTTTAACCTTAAAGATAAAAGAAAAAGAAAATTTGAACTTCTAAGAGCGGATTCCACCAATGGAACTGATCGCGATCAAGCTGCGTTCAAGAGTTGTCAGTGTCAATATTCCATAGAAAATAATGATAATGACAGCTCGTAAATAAGTTTCCTATGCTGATTGCGTTCAGTTTCATTGATGAAATCCGCCCTTAGTTTCTTAGAATAGAATAGAATAGAATAGAATAGAATAGAATAGAATAGAATAGAATAGAATAGAGTAGAGTAGAGTAGAGTAGAGTAGAGTAGAGTAGAGTAGAGTAGAGTAGAGTAGAGTAGAGTAGAGTAGAGTAGAGTAGAGTAGAGTAGAGTAGAGTAGAGTAGAGTAGAGTAGAGTAGAGTAGAGTAGAATAGAATGCATTTATTTGTCAGAATATTGTACAAACTTGTTATGTATAGTATGTATTACGTCCAAAATATTCTGCCATTTCCGGCTTACAAAATATAGTTGGTAAAAATATTGGTTATCATTACATTAACACAAATTGAATAACAGTTGTGAAAGAGATTATATAAGCCAAAATACAATAAAGTCAAGGAGATAAAACACGATTTAAAGGCATTAATGACAATTATTTAGGTAGCTTTACGTTCATAAAAACTTTGCTCTAATAATATTAATCTTGTAGGCAAATTCCAGAGAATTCAATTTATAACTCTACCTTAGTCGACCCAACCTCATTGACATCTAACAGATTGAAGACCTACCAAAGTAAACGCTTTCTCTGTGACCTGTGAACCCTTGTAACTTCATATTAGTAACGTTATCAGTGGCTGAGCGAGTGGTCCAGAGACAAGTGCCCAGCTGCCCAGGTACCAAGTCATCCGTCAACGGAGCCCGATTCATCTCCCTTATCTGTAATGTATTCTACCGAACAATCGATGAATCGGGCTCTTGTGTATTGTTCACGATATTCGGGATAAGTAGGCCTTGGGTAGGTATATTATGTTTGTAGAGGCAGGTGAGGTGAGCGATTCAATTGTTTTGTTGTGTTCATCGTGTGTGGAGGTGTGGATTTTGAAGATGAAGCGAATCATTATTTTATCTGTGTTACTATTTATGTGTGAGATAGTTCTAAAGTCACGTCACTAAAGTTTGACAGGTTTTCAGGCTAGGTTTTTAATTTTTATTTGTGATGGGTTTGCTCTTGTCTCTAATCAGAGAGGTCAGGTCAGAGACGACGGAAACAAAGTCTACAATGAAGCGAGCTTACCTAGAAGTAGCCCGTTCACTCTAACTTTGATAAGATTAGGGTTGTAAGCGTTCGGAAACACAGACGCAGGTAGAGAGTTCCACTTCTTTGCTGTGCGCATTATGAAAGACGCTTGGAAACGCTTAGTTTGTTAGTGCATACAGTTTAAATAGGTAAATAATAAAAGCATTTTTAACTCAGTACTCAGTAACGGATGCAGTAGTAGAGATTAAAATTTCATTTGGTTGAAAGGATTCAATTGAAATGATGACAATTTATAAAAGCCCCGAGTTTCTAGAAATAAGGAGGGTGGACAACTAAATGGAATTCAGCCCTTTCATGTCATAAAAGTGGGGATAAAAATATAAGGAGAGGAAAATGAGTCATACTGATGTTCAGACAGATACTGAATAACATGGTATTACTCATAGGGGTGGGGCAAAATAGGTACCCGACATCAAAACTACACTTTAAGAAATAATTCATACCCAAACTATTTTTACTTCAATACTATAATTTCACAAATGCGAAAGTAACCCTGTCTGTCTATTTGGTAATTTACCACGTCTTACTTACACCATGTCTTCAAAAAGTATACATTATGTCCCATGAGCATTACCTTCCGTTAATTTTCAATTTGACGTGGGCGAAGCCCGAGATACTAAAGTGATTTTTTAAATCCCTGAGACTAAATTGACAGGTGAAGATTTTTTTTTTATACAAAACGGGGAAATTCTTTGCCCAAATCTCACCTGATGGAAAGCTATCATACCTCTAACTGCTGGAACACAACAATGCTGTTAACACAGTTGTTAAGCCGGGACCAACAGGTTAACGTGCTTTCCGAGGCACGGAGGAGACTCGGTGTGTTGAGATGGTCAGCCATCCACAGACCAACCTCGGCAAGCGTTGCTTAACCTTGAAGATCGACCTGTGCGGCTGTTATTATTTAGCCACGAGCTCCTAACTAATAACAATATACGATACGATTAACCAACAAAATAAACCTCACATGCAAATATTATAAAATCACCATTACTGCAATAGCACTAATTTGGAACAGAAATACAGTCAAAGACACGAACTATGCCGAATAAACCCGAAGGCTTACATTAACACGAATCGTGACCATCCAGTAATCGTGAGAACATGGAGTTGCGACACGCTCGAGTTGACAGTATCGAGTCGCTGCTGAACGATAATCGATATAATGAGAGGGGGACGCAATCGATGTCCATGTTTAATGCAGGACTAGGTTCCGTACCGGTAAGGAGGCTTACTTGAAGTTCATCTAGGCTGGTACTTTATTGATAGGTTTTTCGTGAGTTTAGGGTTTTTCAAAGTGGAGATGGAACTCGTGGCTAAACATTAAAGGCTAGGTTAAGCAACGCTTGCCAAGGTTTGTGGATGGGTGGCCATCTTAATATAACGAGTTTCCTCCGTGCCTCGGAAAGCACGTTAAGCCGTTGGTCCCGGCTGTCATTTTTAGATATTTGTCAGTCGTTACGGATAGTCAGAAGGCAGTAAATCTGGCACCAGTCTTGCCAAGAAGTATCGTGGTATCCACTTAACGGGTTGTGAAGGTCAGGTAGGCAGCCGCTCCACGTAAAATACTGGTATTCAGCTAAATCTGGTTTGACTGGAAGCCGACCCCAATACAGTTAGGAAAAGTAAAAGTGTGATGCGATGACCAAGGGAAATGGGGATTAATTTTTATATATCATCTTCATCATCTGCCTAGCCTTTTCCCAACTACATTGGGGTCGGCTTCCAGTCCAGCTGGATTCAGCTAATTAATTAATATTTGGCACAGACATAGATGGGGCAGTAAAGACGGTCATAGGTAACTTTTTTTTTTTGCAAAATAAAGCTTAACGCGAGCGCAACTGCTGGCAATTATATTTTCACAGTGGAAAACCTTAAGTGCACCGTCAATTCAAAGAACTTAGAATCAAATCACGATTAAAACTTAACATTTCTTCAGTCTTCCATTTTCAAGCTTATTGGATTAGTTAATTTCGGCTACAAAATATACCTTTAGCAGTAAACATAATTCATCGATTTAATTACATAACCACTAGGCACACAATGTTAACAATCTCAGATCAAAATTCCTCGAGACGCTTCCATTTTCACGACCATTAAATTTAATAACCCTATAATTTCGTCACTGTTTAACCCTTCAGAGTTTGGAAAATCAAACGCCAATAAAATGTGGACATTATCGCTGCAGGGTTGAGCCCGGAGTTTACAGAGAGCTCCAGTTAAATGAATTTGTGCTTTGAGCGTAACACTCGAGCGCAGCGCTTGTTACACGATACTGTTGATGTTGTAGCCCTGTTTGTTGGGACGTTGCAGTTTCAGTTCGGATGTACTTATGCTCGTTTTTTGGATTTTGTTACCATAAAAGTGAGTTTTAGTTTGAGCAGGTGAGCTATGACCAGGGGCGTAGCTACCGCTGTATCGGCCGTATCAAAGATACGGGGCCCCCAGACTACAGGGGCCCCCAAGTGCGCAAAGCTATACATTTAGTCTCACCATCTCTTTCGTGGCCTGCCTAGACAGTTCTGAACTACTTTGTTTAAAAAAACAATACCCTAAAAACGGGGCCCCCAAAAATGTTTGATGCTCCTTTGATCTTAGCTACGCCACTGGCTATGACAGAGCGGTAGTTACATGATTAGTTTTCTGCGCATGCGAAAAGTTATTTGTTAAAAATTGCGTTATTGGATATTTGTTTTTGTTAGGACAAACCTGCTGATGATATAACATTCTTATTTGTCAGTGACTTCAGAAAAGTGTAATGCCAGTATCATCCACTTTATAAAAAAAAAATCTTAAGAGGGCTTTCACATTTTTTCTTGAATTTTAGCGTTTTATTCGATTTTTGATGTGTGATTTTGCTTTAGATATAGCCTTAAAAAAAAAACAAAAATATGCATAAGATAGTTTGATCATTTATCTGGGGAGTGTTCTAAATAAATATTTCAATTTGTTCACGTACATCAGTAAAATCCTTGACTCCGCAAAGGATGTTTCACAAAACGTTGCTTTAGGGTATCTTTTGATACCTTGGTACACCGAAGATATTATAATTTAATCATTTATAAAAATGTCCACGGTACAACTGTATCTTCTACTTTGGAATGCTCAAATCAATTTATTACGATTCATACAGTAATACACCAAAAATAATTCTGTAAAACTGAGAGTTATTGTCAATTTTCCGTACGAAACTATAATTTTTATCTATGAAATTATAAACAAAATTCAAATAAAAAATATTTATTAATTAAGGTGGCATTGCTATATTGCTTGAAAAAAAAATTGGTCTAATTGAAAGTAAAGTAAATATTTTAAAATAATTGTCGAAAATCAATATAATCTTGTGACGCGCGGTATTCAACTTTAGTCAACCTGAGCTATTCGATTTTGTAAGAGCGCTTTGACAAAACTGTCCTAGGCATATTTTTAGTTTTTTTAAGGCTATATCTAAAGCAAAATCACACATCAAAATTCGAATAAAACGCTAAAATTCAAGAAAAAATGTGAAAGCGCCCTTAAAAAAAACAACTATGAAACTTGTGTAATCGACGACACGGCACCGAAGCCCGCGGCGTCCAGTGATCCAGACGTTTCATTAATGTCCCAACACTATCGACCACTCAACCCTGGCCTTCCACCTTGCTACAAACCTCCCCTTTCATCCCCACAGCTCAAACAACCAGCGAGGGGGAACAGCTCAACAAAAACTGGCCAATAATTTGTACGCGCGTAATTCCGCACTAGTTGTTCCCGACAGTTTGTTTGACGGAATTTGCATAGTTATTAGCCCCGGCGTTGTTTGTTTAATAGTGGATATTTGTTTTATTTCTCAGTTTCAAAGGGGAGATTTTAATCATTTTGGGATTTGGGATTATAGTCATATGTTTTTGATGCTGTAAGTGCTTTGTAGCATTGAATACAGTATTAAGATTTAAATCTCTTTGAACGATTTAATTTAGAAAGAGGAAGATTTGCTGATGTACAATATTTAAAGTGTTTGTTTCTTTTGTTTGTTTGAAGAAATATTAAATCGTAGATTGAATCATATCGTAGCTATATTTTTTAATTTAGTTATAAGTATACCGCGTGTATCTGACATGGACGCACAAATGATTTCCATGGATCCAGGGCATGATTCTGGACACCCCAGAGTTGGAATTTTTCGTCGGCTCTTTTCTAATTTTTTTTAAGAGTACCACAAATAGGTAATAGCTGAGCTGATACCTATTTGTGTTTTTATTTAGATTGCTCTTTTTAGTGAAAGTAGTTAATTAATTATTTTTTTATTAAAAATCTCATTGGGTTAGGCCAGAATAACGATTATGAGCAGTTTAAAGTAAAAAAACTCTTGAAAAAAATGAAAATATTAGGAAAAAGCCGACGTAATATTCCAACTCTGGGGTGTCCAGAATCATGCCCTGGAGCCATGGAAATCGTTTGTGCGTCGATGTCAGATACACGCGTTATATTTTTCTATTTAATTTTATAAAAAAGCTTTTTGCACTGTCTTCTTTCTTTGAGGTTAAGCAATACTTGCGGTCAGTGTTTGGAGTTGCATAATTCGAATCACACCAGTTTCAGCCGTTTATCCAGGCCGTTATTTAAAGGTCTGTGTTAGTCATGACGGGTAGCCAGAAGCCTGAAAATCTGGCACCAGTCATGCCAAGGTCTACTGTGTTACCCAGATACTGGGTTGTGGAGGTCTGGTAGGCAGTCGCTACACGAATGAAATACTGGTACTCAGCTATCTTCGAATAGACTGGAGACCGACCCCGACATATTTAACTGAAATCAAATCAATTAAAATCAATTTATTCATATTTTAACAATACATGTGTATAAATAGTCACAGAAAGATAATATATAGTAAAAATCTTACAAAAGGTAATTAATGGCTATCTTAAAACTAGGTTATGGCTAAAATTAAATACAGGTAGGTACAAGATATTTTACTAGGAACTTAAAATATACGTAGCGACCTGCCCGAACTAGGTTTATTTAAACCTGTGTTTCAGGCCAACACTTCATCACAATTTAAATTGGTCAGATAAATATGTTAACTAAATCAATATAATAATAGATCTTAATCGATTTTAAAAATAAGCAAACTGAAATTTATTTGCTGTTACTATGTTTGTTGACAGTTTTCTTTTAATTTATTGACATTTTTAATTTTATAAAGTGACATTTTAATTTTTATCCGTGTTTTAAATTTTATTTTTGTGATTTTATTTCTTCCATAGAAAAAAACAAATATAAGGGGCCTTCATTTTATATTTGAAAATTTTATGTTTACTAACATAGTATTAAGTATTACCAACAGCTACTGTGGACCAAAAGTTGTCTTATGAATAAATGAATTATAATAATTGGGAAAAGGGAGATAGTTATTTTTATCTGTCCCTTTCATCATCATCATCAGCCAATTGCCGTCCACTGCTGAACGTATGGCGCGCCAACCATCCCGGTCTTAAGCAGTCCGTATCCATCTGCTGCCAGCCACCTTCTCCAAATCATCAGTCCATCGTGCCACAGGGCGTCCCACACCATGTTTGCCCATACGCGGTCTGCAGACACATGTCTGCTCCATCGTCCGTCTGTCCGTCTGCTGACATGGCTGGCCCACTTCCACTTCAGCATGCTGATTCTATGCGCAATGTCGGTGACTTTAGCTCTCTGGCGAATGACTTCGTTGCGAATTCTACCCACCAGAGAAACTCCGAGCATTGCTACCCTTTCTTGATGCTTTATTAAAGTCACATGAAATAATTTTTATCTTAATGTCCTTTTTTACGGTTCCGTAGCCAAATGGCAAAAACGGAATTCTTATGAAATGTCATGTCTGTCCGTCTGTCTGTCTGTCTGTCCGTCCGTATGTCACAGCCACTTTTCTCCGAAACTATAAGTGCTATTCTGTTGAAATTTGGTAAGTAGATGTATTCCGTGAACCGCATAAAGATTTTCACAAAAAAATAGAAAAAGAACAATAAATTTTGGGGGTCCTCATACTTAGAACTGAAACTCAATTTTTTTTTTTCATCGAACCCATACGTGTGGGTGGTATCTATGGATAGGTCTTCAAAAATGATATTGAGGTTTCTAATAATTTTTTTTTTCTAAACTGAAGAGTTTGCGCGAGAGACACTTCCAAAGTGGTAAAATGTGTGTGTGGGTCCCTGTAACTTCTAAAATAAGAGAATGCTAAAACTAAAAAAACATATGATGTACTTATATAACCATGTAAACTACCAGCGAAAATTGGTTTGAACGAGATCTAGTAAGAAGTTTTTTTTTAATACGTCATTAATCGTAAATCGCAACTTTGCTTATAAATACCTACAGTTTTGTACGGAACCCTCGGTACGCGAGTCCGACTCGCACTTGGCCGGTTTTTTTTAAGATTGCTCAATTTACATCATAAAAAATTTTGTATGCGATAGTACCTAATAGCGATACTACAAGTTTTTGTTAATGAAGTTGGTTTACCTACTACAGTTTTTAAAAACTGTTCTTGTCAATTTCTGCAAATAACACTGCATTATCCATTATATAAATACAATAAACAGCTATTATTTAATCCGCGACACAATATTATTGTACAGCATTGTATGTAGATGTGTAGGTCTGTTTGTCAGCCATTGTGCTGTCCACTGGCTAGGCCAGTAGCTAGCCTGACTTGTGGATACGCTAGTGCACACCGACTGCTCGGTTTTGTTACTTGACTTTCTTTTTTTGCTATAGGTTTACAGGATATTATGGCAGAGTCTAGATCTGGTTAGAATTTCCTTTTATGTTTGGTTAGCAATAAAATTAAATGTATTAAGGTTTTTTTGTGCTAGAATGTTCAAAATATGTCTCTTCAATATTTGCGAAGATGACAGAGATGGAATGATTTTTTATTATTTGTGGTGCAAGTGAGCTTAAACAGTCTTACGATTGGACGATAAAAAAGGTGTGTAACAAAGAATTAGGTATATTATAAACATTCGATTACAAAGAAGAGGTTAAAAGTTTCTATTCACCTATCTTAACAGACAGTTAGAAGTAAATTTCTTGAATTTAATTGATCTGTCAGTGATCTTGTCCCTAACTTTTCCTTCTTTCCGGTTCCGCTCGATATCTCAGAGGAAAAAACCTCAAGCTCATCTCTCGAACTAAAACTTAACTATAATTGCATGTAATCACTAGAACTACACGCAAAACTCTCAGTAAGGATCCATTTTCAAAGTTTCTCTTCAACAAGAATAGTTGTGCAGACTTCTCCGAAACCCGAGCCGGTCCGAACCCGACCCGAGCCGGTCCGAACCTAACCCGAGCTGAGCCGATACGGCCGTATGTTCTGCGATGTGAACACGCTGGTCATAGTCCCCCGCAGTCCTTGGCGCTCGGGACGATCCCTTTTATGTAGAAATGAACTACAGACATGCCCCATGAGCAGTCGCCAAGATTAACTTACTCGCAAATTGTTCCGATCCATTCGAACGTTTGTAGATGTGCGTCTGAGCGGAAATGTATGATATGTTTTGTTGGATGTTGATTGTATGGGACTGGAATGTTTCTACGAAAAGGTTCAGTCGAAAGTTTTTGGTCATTACCTTTCATTTTCGATGGCTCTTTATGATTGTGTACGTATGAACAATTGGGTATTTGAGATTTTTGTGATAAAGGGAACTTAGCAATCAGCTCACAAAATTACAGTATCATACAGATACTGATTAAACTTTTTAACCGACTTCCAAAAAGGAGGAGGTTCTCAATTCAGTGGGTATTTTTTTTAAATGTATATACACAGATTATCTAATTCGAGGTTTTTGATTCCGATTTCTATGATTATTTTTTAGTTCGATGTAGCATACTTGCCGTTTGGTCCCGTATTTTTTTTTAACTATTGAAATGCTTATGATCACCATTTAATAACTACGGATCGCTTTGATCACCATCGCACCTGATGAAAAGCGATTGTGTGGACAATGATGAAAACGATTTCCTAAAAGTAACCTATTCAGTCCTTATTTAAAAACCCCAGATTGTAGCTATCTAGATGGTATATATGTATATCTAGGAAGCAGACTCCAGCAGGGAATTCTATTGCTTAGATTAAAGATTCAAAGCATTTATTTCAAACTAGCTGACCCACGCAACTTCATCTGCGTCACATTTTCCATTAATGCTCGGCTCCTTTTAGTCTTAACGTGATGATATGTAGCCTATAGCCTTCCTCGATAAATGGGCTATCTGATACTGACAGAATTTTTAAATTTTTAAAAAAAAGTAGCTAAACCACTTTTGAAATGTCAAGGTCGGTCAGTCAAAAACATGAAACTGCTTTCAGACTAAGCTATAATGTAATAGCATATAGTATAGATCTCATAGCAAGGCAATATCGCACACCGTACATTGTTATTGACAGTTCACACTGTAGGTACTATACTATATATTATTGATAATGTATGAAGCGCGATATTGTTGTATAATTAGCGCAGTCTGAAAGCAGCTTAAACAAAGAAAGAAAACCAATATATTTAGCACACACGGATTCGCACAATGTAGGCACAATTAAAGGATATAAAACTAAGTTAAACAATAACATTGTGTGCCCCGCAGCTGCGCCAAATAGGTCCAGTTCAGCAAAATGCCGAACAACTACTTAGGTGCTGCCTGACGCTGATTTTCAACTGCACCTTATTATTTGAAGCTATTTACACGTTCCAAAGCGTAGATCTCTATGGAGAAGAACGTGCAAGAAACTCCATGGGCACTCATCACTCAATAAAAATCAACAGTGGCAATATATAGCAATATTTGGAAAAATCATGACAAGAAGCAAATTTACTAGTCGTAGAGCATCAAAAATATACCCAGAACATACTTCTTAAAGTCTACATTAAACTTTACATAAACAAGCGCATATAAAGAGAGCCAAGTCGTTTAGCATCCACGTTTACGAAAGCAACAAAGTCTCGGTTACAAAACCGCGCCGCGCGGCGTTGGCTCCAATCTCAGAGGTTAAGTAATTCTCCTCGGGTTGATCGGTCACCCTTTGTCGCTCATTCGCTCGGTATTATGGTAATGACTGAATTACCGGTAACGAGCTGATCTACGTGATCTGTTACTGATACATTACCGATATCCTTTTTATCGTTATCGCTTTTAAAGTTCAATTTTTTTTTATATCGTACGAGATTGGTTTCAGGTTGGTTCAGGTTTGTTTCATAAATGCATCAACTTCATTCATTTGCTGCTATCCAGTGTTTTGGGATATCGGCTAGCAGTTCAACTCTACTCACGGACAAAGAGACAGCACTTTTTTCCCACAGACAACTGCACAGTTGATTTGTTTTTGCCCAATGGTTTCTTCGTACCCCAAGTTACCTGTTTGTAATATTATTGTTTATATTAAACTAGTTGATGCTCGCGGCTTTTCCCGCTTGACCAATTAAATACTTTCCTCGAGAACCACTCTAGTTTTTGAGTTTATCGCGAACAGACAGACAGACGTCGCGGAGGACTTTATTTTATAATATGTAGTGATTGTGATGTCAAACTTAGCAATGATTTTTTTTTTAAGCTCATCTATAGCAGATTCTATTTTGTACTCCAGAGAAACCATTTCGTCTTTCGTAAAAACATCAGTATTTCAGTAGCGCTGACTTTTGTTACGAACACACAGCGTTCCGCTTCAGAAACATGTTGAGATAAATCTGCCAAGAAATAATAGAAATTCTGTCTGCTTGTCTGTGTTCGGAAAAGATGGCAAAGCGAGAAAATTATGGTACTCTTTTCTCTAGTTTACTTGGTAGCTTTACTGATGTAGGTACAAACAATCCTTCGTAGTATTAAAATAATACATTACTACCAGCGGTCAGCAAAAGAGGCATTGTTGGACGAACGAGTAAAGGCATACGTAAGTCCATTGCAATGCCTAGCTGTGGCCAAGCCTAGTATAGTACTTTTCTAAAAGAATGCGCGGAAATTAAATACAATTATTACTTAATTTTCAAAATCAAAAGAACAACGGACAGCAATATTTTCTCCCGCGTTAAGTGTTATTTTGTTTTATTTTTCAATAAACAGCTTTTCTGTTTGCAAGCCAGTTCGAAATTTAAATAAAACCTTTGATATAAGTTACTTCCTTGGTTGCCATGTTTAGGAGTAAAATATCGTTCCATTTTTAAATTACATACCAGATATGAGTTTACTATGTATGTATATGCCTGCTAATGCACGACAGATATGGATTTTCATACAATTTTACCGGCCGCTGCTCGCATATATTTGGCCAGTTACATACAGCAATTTCAATTTATCTCGAAGAAGGTTGTAAAAATAATGCTTTTTCCATGTTTGAGAAAAACACATTGGAGTAGAGTTCGACGCTAATTAATAACGATTCCACGTGTCGATCTTCAAGGTTAAGCAACACTTACTGAGGACATGCGTTGCGGGTTGTGGCCCATGGAAAGGTGATCATCTATTTCCCGAGATTACGAGACAAAACGGAATATGCGCGTGAGGAGTCACGAGTAAAAGCTAGTGTTACCTACATAAGATTATGGCCCCATTCGATCAGACAGTGCTAGGGGCGAAACAAATGAGTATAACGTTGCATTCAAATGAGATTCATGTACCCTCTTCAGAGTAGTTTAGAGTAATCATGTTTGACAGTTATTGTTAATTGGGGACGCAAGAGGACTGCTGCCATCCGCCATTGTTACATTTATAATCAGAAGCGCCAGCAGAAATGGCGATTAAACTTAATTATTCATCTTATTTGTTCCGTTTACAGGGGTCCTTCAATAATTTGGACGTAACAGCTAATTTTGTACATTCATAGCTAATTCAATTTCTATTTTATTCCACGTTGAGTAGAAACAGAAAAAAATGCCTTCTCTTTACATTATGGTCATTTGAGAGGCATGACGTAGTCATCATCCGAGTTCGCCCACTTCTGCGTACAATCCTCTTTTTTATTTGTCCAATCTGTACCAGACTCATCCAGATTCTTCCAGCAATGGAAACTCGACTGTCCATCCATCTCACCAACTGATACCGTACCATATTAGATTTTTGAAATAAATATGTAATTTTCTAATATGCTCCAGCCAAATATGAGTCCATTTGCTATTCTCATCAGCTCCCATTCTCATTATCTCCACGACATTATTTCAGCACCCCCCCTCAATATTCCTGGGCCCGCTATAATGGTCCAATAAGTTAATTAAGTGGAGATTTCCTTCCGAGATGCGTCGCTTGCGCCCAGTGTAGAGGGGCCGCGAGGCTCGTAAAATTAATAAGCCTTAAGTAATTTATTTTGTTAATTTATTGCTCAGGAATGTTACTCGTAAGGTTGTGTTATGAATTTTGAATTGTTGGCAGTTGAGTATTGTTTAGTAGGTCGAGTATGGCATGGAAAGTTTGGTGTATTGTGGCTGATAAATGGGCTAGTTCAATTTGGGTCGTGTAATTTTGCAACCAGTTTTTCATCTTTGATAAAAGCTTTTACGTTTCAATATCGGTTTCGATATTAATTATTTCTTAGAGGGTCTTTACCGAGCTAGTAAAAATAAGTTATCATCTTTTCACACTTAGGTACTTGAGCAAAAACGGGTTTGTTATAGTATATTTGGGGGCCGAGTCACCCACGTCCGTAGGAGAATACCCTTCAGCGAATCCCTACACGTGGTCCCCGGGTGGTGCTAAACAGGTGACACTAACCGCCTCCGTGGTCTAGTGGTTATACCACCTGATTCAGACCCAGAGGTCCCGGGTTCGATTCCCAGCGGGGGCATATTTTTGCTCGGTTTGGTTGGTGGTAGGACTCGTTCTAAGTCCGCCTGGCAAAGCTACCACCATCATGTCTAAGTCTGTCGCCATAACAACAATGTTAACAGCATTGTTGTGTTCCGGCAGTTAGAGGTATGATAGCCAGTTCCTCTGTGTAAGAGGATTCCGGGTGAAACTCGCTTCCATCTTCGGCCTAATCATCACTTTCCATCAGGTGAGATTTGGGCCAAGAGTTTCCCCGTTTAACATAAAAAAAAAAAAAAAAAAAAAAAAAAAAAAATTAAACTTTTCAATAAGACATTGAAAACAATGCTGGCTGATAAGGTTTTAAATTCCTTTGGACACGTCAAATTCTTTAAGACATCGAATAAGGTAATAAAAATATTTGTCACAGTCGTCTTAATTATTATTACTCCACTGCTATTCAAAAGTAAACTTTATTAGTGAATCTGTGTGAAAGCGTAGCATTCTATCTATGAGCTACGCGGCGTAGCACCGGCGCCAGCGTATTGACGTCCAAGTTGACACCTGGCGCGATCCATCACGGTAACCCGTGAAGCTGTTCTGATTCTTAACTGTATAACCCATTCACTAACTTTTACATGATTAAAGTATTGATTAAAATACCTAGATAGGTAAATTGCAAAGTCTCTGAGCCCGAACAAAACGATATAAAACTGGTCCTGCTGATTGTAGAGTTTAGAAATGTGCTATTTTTAATTGTTTACTGTTGCTATTTTTAATTGTTTGGATTTTAGATAGGTACATCTCAAAAAATCATCATCTGCCTAGCCTTTTCCCAACTACATTGGGTTCGGCTTCCAGTCAAACCAGATTCAGCTGAATACCAGTGTTTTACGTGGAGCGGCTGTCTACCAGACCCATTAACTGGTGCCCATGAACCCATTAATTTGGTGTACAATAAAGTATATGTAAATAACTGGGTAACACAGTACTTCTTAAGACTGGAGTCTGGTAAGACTGGAGTCAGATTTACAGGCTTCTGACAATCCGTAACGTAATCTACAAATGGCAGCCGGGACCAACGGCTTAACATGCTTTCCGAGGCACGGAGAAAACTCGGATGGTCACACATCTCACACAATACAATTTAAAAAAATACAAATATATCTATCAAAGTAAAATTAATCCTTCTTCTACTTGCTAGTATTTTCCTACATGAGGTGGCAATACTCAATCATTTATTTCAATTAGAACATTTACAGGCACTTTTGAATTGCCAAGGTCGGTCGGTCCAAAAAAAAAAAAAAGATGAAGCTATTTATTTGCACGTTCCAAAGCGTAGATCTCTATGGAGAAGAACGTCCAAGAAACTCCACGGACACTCTTTTAAATCAATTTATGTTCTTAATACAAAAATCATGGGTAACATTATCTTTGATTGCTTCTATATGTGAGGACAATGCAAAGAACAGGAAAGTATATATAACAATTCAAAAAGTATAGATTAAAAAATAAGCCAGTGGCAGGTAAGAGATAACCAGTCTCAACTGACGGAGACCAGTTTCAACTGGCGTCGGGTATCTCTAGAAATCAAATAAAAATATTAGATATAGGTATGTAGACACAGCTCGTGCAAATTCTAATTAAACTATCATCCTACCTACAGAATTCTTAACCCTGAAAGCTTCGTATATAACAAATATAACACCATCACACCATCTGCAATTCAAGCCCAAAACCGTGACACCCGGATTAATTACAAATTAATTACTATCAACAACTACAGCTTGTCGAAACCAACTACTACGAGGATCCCTCTGATCCGACACCCGATACGGCAATGCTGACAGTCGTATTAATTAACATATGTCATTAACATCGCGGCTCGTCTTGAACATTGATAGATGTCTAATTCGAGATTCCATTGATATGCCAAAGATTATCATTAAACTGAAGGATTAAGTATTGTTTTACATAATTTGGAGTTGTGTCTTAGAGTAAGTATCATTATCTTGAAAGTCATATCTCAATGAGCTTCAGTTTGTCTACTACAAAACATACAGTACAACTACCACTTCAGTTGTTTGTTCTGCAGAAGAAGTTGTGCAACACGAGTGTGATTAATTATTTATTTATTTATATATGCTTTATTGTACACCAAAATATATAAAAACATAAAGAAAACCTTAAACTAAAAAAATATACAAATGGCGGACTTATCACGGTTCGCGATCTCTTCCAGGCAACCAGGAATGGAAAAATATAGCCTGGCCATGAAATGGGGCAGACACTTGGTGCAAATATTAAGTTAACATTTTTTTTAACTGACAAAGAATATACTCGTAGATAGGAACTGAAACATAATATAAATAATACAATACTTATATATTCATTTCAATACACAACAAATTATTTTGGTCATGGTTCTTCTCCCAATCATCGTTTTTGTTAGGCCTCAATTTATAATGGACTGTAGTCATTTATAGTTTGTATTTTGATACCCATCATCATCTGCCTAGCCTTTACCCAATAACATTGGGGTCGGCTTCCAGTCAAACCGGAGTCAGCTGAATACCAGTATTTTACGTGGAGTGTCTGTCTACCAGACCTCCACAACCCATTAACTGGGCAGCACGGTATTTCTTAGCAAGACTAGATGTTACCCATAACACTGTTAATTTGGTTACCTTACAATTTGTGACGTTTGTTTAAATTTTAGTTTATAGTAAGTACCTATTGGTTTTATTTTGATACTAGCTTCTGCCAGCGGCTTCGCCCGCGTGATCCCTACGGAACATGTTCCCGGGATGAAAAGTAGCTTATGTGCTTTTCCAGACTATAATCTATCTTTGTTCTGATTTTCATTAAGATCCGTAAAGCCGTTCTGGCGTGATTGAGTAACAAACAACCAAACTTTCACAGTTATTAATGTTAACTTTTTTAATTAGGGATGACTGAGAGTGTTATAAACGTAAGAGTAGACAAATATAATCAGAAAGCTTCGAACTGCTAAGCTATCGGGAGTTACACGTGCTATTGTGCGTCAATCATAAAAGATAGACATATGCTGTCGTGGGATATTTTTATATAATTTTAAGGAGAACAGTTCCGTCATACATGATTTCTGTGTAGCTTTAACCATTAAAGTTGCACACGCGACGGAAGCTTAAAAAATGGAGTAACTTCTCCCGTTTTCCCAACATTTCCCTTCACTGCTCTGCTCCTATTGATTGTAGCGTGATGAAAAGTACACTATAACCAGCTCAGGAGTATGAAAAATAATTGTACCAAGTTTCGTTAAAATCCGTCTAGTAGTTTTTGTTTCTATAACGGTTATACAGACAGACAGACAGACAGACAGACAACAATTTTACTGATTGCATTTTTGGCATCAGTATCGATCCCTAATCACCCCCTGATAGTTATTTTGGAAATATATTTCATGTACAGAATTGACCTCTCTACAGATTTATTATAAGTATAATTTATATAGAAGAAGATAGATATAGATAGAAGATTGTAAATTGTTAACTTCTGTGATTATCTGTGTTTAATATATGAATATTGCATGTTACAGTTTTAGTGACACTAAAACCAGTTAAAAGCCAGATTAATATTTGTAATTATGTCATTATGAAATGGCGGAATGTGTCTTTGCACTAGAACTATTGTACCATCTATTTCTACCACATTTTATGCAAATGAATGATATTATTAACAGCAGTAGCCGCAAATAAACTCTTTTTCTCTTTCTTTTTTTTTCTTTTCAGTTTTTGTTTATCGCGTACTCTGTCTGTCTGTACGCTAGAAACAAAAACTAGCAACCTAACCCATTGTCATACGGTTCTCACCTACGGACGGAGTGATTAATAGGAAAGGTTGAAGTTCACGATTTTTTTTTTTTTTTTTTTAGGGATGGGAAATCATCCAATGACTCCTCCCGCTCTGGGTGTTAGCGGGAGGGAGTGTCAGACTTCTACTGACTAAAACCCATCCATGTTCCTTCATTGCCCTTTGTGTTCCGGAGCCACGGTGTCTCTTGCGAATAATCCCGCGACTCCGGCAGGCGTCGGCCCTTTCGGGCCCCTCTGTGTGCTGACTCTCTTTGAGGCGCGCGTGGAACACTAACGCGCCGTCGACACGGCCTGTCGTCTAACTAGACGGACGGACGGCGAGCCACCCATAGCTCGCCGTCCACAGGCCCGCGCCTACGGTGGCCGGAGGTCACCAGGTGGCGGCCCCCCCGCGGCCGCGGCGTCCACCACGGCGGCCGGGACGAAAGGGTCGCCTCGCCCTCCCCGCCGCCTCCTTCGCTAGCATGACTGCTTCGCAGAAGGAGGCAACGGCGTCCCATTCCGTCTCGCTCCGGACCATGGCTTGGACCAGGGCCGGAAGCGAGAGGTCGCCGCCGATCGCCGCTTCGAGGACACGGCGGTGCCCCGCCCAAGCGGGGCACACCTTCACAGTGTGCTCCACCGTGTCCTCCGGACGATCCCCGCAGTGGTGACACCCGGGCGTTTCCTCCCGCCTGATTCGGTACAGGAACCTCCCGAAACACCCATGTCCGGTGAGGACCTGCGTCAGGCGGTAGGTGAGAACGCCGTGGCGCCTCTCAAGCCACTCCTGAAGTTCACGATTAATTACGATTTTGTATAAATTGGCTGAAATATGACCGTGATTGTTGAAGATTTCGAAAAGGCTTATTGGTAGTTGGTGTATGTTCTGCTACCCGCACGAAACCGGGGTGGATTGTTAGTTGGGCATAAAATCACTTATTTTTTTTTTACTATTGATAGGCGTACGTTTGACCGCTATCTCACCTGATGTTAAGCGATGATGCGGTCTAAGGTGGAGCACGCTTGCCTAGAGTAACCTATTCACTCTTGACTTAAAGACTCCCAGGTTGTAGCTATCAGTAAACACTGACTCAGGCAGGGAATTCCGCTCCTTAGCTGTACGCACAATTAATGTATTACCAAGACGTTTTGTGCCTATAGGTGGGATGTCCACCATGCATTTTCTTTAAAAATGTATTGATTAAGTGAGACGGAGCCATTATCACCAAGTCTCTACACGTCCTCAAGCAATTCAAACCACATGAACCGTATCGCATTGTAATTTCGCTCCAGATAAGACTCAGCAATCAATCCGCTACACTCGGCTCCTGCGCCATCCTACGCCGAATTAGTGCGACGCGGGACTAATTAGCACGTCGTTATGAAAGCACCGTATCATTTGTTAGTTGTTCCACTGCCGGCTCTTGACACCCACGCAGCGTGATATTGGCGGTAACTAATGTCCTGGAACTATGCTCTTGTTTTTTTTTAATTCAGACTTAAACGAAATATATGGAGCTACTATAGTTGTGTTTCAATTCAGAAGCCATTCAAGAAAATACAACCATGTTTTAGTAAGCTAGGAGTATATCAGAGCATTCCTTTGATGAACTCTTATTTTGCAAAGCCGCGGTATCTTTGCGAAAGGACTTGTTAGAGTTTATTAATCTTTTATTTTGTAATTGTAAATCTTGAAAAATATTTTGAACATGAGTTTGCGGAAATCCGTTGCATGGGATTCACAGAAACGGTCCATGTCCACGCTTAGATCCAACAGTGACTTCTTTCTGTTGAAATGATGACAATGATATCTTTTCTGCTGTAAACATATCAGCGTTAAAACTACATCAAGTGAAGTGAGCTTGAAGTCGTCTTTCCACCAGCCGGACTTACAAACTTAGGTAGATAAATCATGAACTAAACAGCACTACAGGATAGGATTTTTTTCAAATAGTGGCAGATGATGAACGACTTTTTATTTGACGAAATCCGACCTTCACTCAAACGGTATTTAAATAACATGTTGTATTTACTTTCTTGGAGCGACGAAAAAAAAAGAGCTTGTAACGTATTAGAGCAAAAAATGTCTGGAAACAGCAATATGTCTGGCAAAGCCAATTTAATCCCCACGGTTGTCGTTAAATGGTAATTTAGAATGTAATGAGTTTTGCGCTGTTTGATAGTAAATTAATCTGTTTACTGCTAATAAATGGCCAGTTTTAGTGGGACCGGACTTATATTGGTGCTGTCTGGCGTTAGATGCTTTTATTTATTTTTTGTCTGGAGGTGTGAGAAGGTCGAAGGCCTTAGTAGGTTCACCTTGAGGTACACCTGCTCTATTTTTCTTTGACTCAAACTAGATGCTCGTGTACTTTGAAGCTCTAATTCACTTCCATCGTATATACGGCGTAAACAACAAACTTTCTAGCTACTAACACGAGTAATCGATCACTGAATCATCTCCGCACCCAAAACTAACGAGTCTCTCGGAGTTAAATCAAACCTGGCTCGATAGCTGCACATAACAATTGCACGGCGCATCGTTTCTCTCGTAATTGGTGGCGCAGTAAACGTCGCCGTATATCGTTTACTGGGTGTTGATGCCCTGGTGCGGCAATAAGGCCTGGCCAGTCTTCGCTGGATACGGTAAACACGGTGATGTTAGGACGCCTGTGTGGGCTGCGTTTTATTAACGTTTGTAAGCTGTTATATCGTTATGATCTGCTTAAGGAATGATTAGGGCTGTAAAAGGGTTCTTAACTTAGTAATTTGTGTTATAAATATCATCACAAATGGGATGGTAGCTTCTGCTGATATGTACTTTAGTGAACAAGATACTTAACGACACAAAAAGCTGTGAGACATCTCGATGTTTCTCAAAAGTTATGCGCAACATTTTTCTCCTTGTGGACGTTTATGGGCTACGATGTTTAAAAAGCTAAACGCAGGAGACAGTAACACATTAAAAAATCCAACACCAAAAGCGGACGATCTCAAATCACGAGTTACAACATTAGTTTAACGACATAGATAGGCCATAAAACTCCGTAAAGAAATAATCAAACGTCCATAGTTATAATTTACAGGGAGCCTCCCGATCGGGTGCAGTTTCTAAACAAAGCGAATTTACTGGCGTTGTAAAATGTATTAGTCGGCGTGCGACACGGGGTGTAAATTAATATTATTCGGTTCTCATTCGCTCCTCGTACGTACACTCGGTACCGTTGCGCTAGAGAAAGGTCACGGGACGCCGCAGTGTTTTGCTACGACTAATATTTTCTGGTTTGCGGAGTAGCAGTGTAGCAGTTTAGTCCGAGATTTCGTGTAATGGTTTTCTTGGCTTAGCTCTCGGAATGTTTTATTATTCTCTTGCTAGTTCCCGAGTTGGCATAAGGTAAAGCTAGATTTCTTACTTACATATTTTCTACTTTAGCTTCCTAGAAAGTAAATAGGTACCCCGTTCAGATCTGTAAAATGAAATCCTTCTTATAACTCCACGTTGTAAGTTGAGAATGCCACTTGGGAGCAATAATAAAATCTAATATTCCTCGGTTCCTTGTCTGGCGTAAATGAATATTATTCACTTTATTTGTTTTATGTGGGTGTCTGCGATTGCTCGTAAGATCCCCCACAGTAGTCGCTTTGTCGGCGATATTATCGCATTTGAGGCTCCTTAGAATTTCTTGTGTGAGTTGTATGACTATTATAGGTAATTGTTTTGTTGAATAATCGTGGATTTACTTGCTCTGAAATCTCGAGTAAATCATCTTTCATATTATTTAATGGAGGAATTAACAATAGCTCTAGCTTTGCCAGTAACGTAGGTATTCCTGAACAGATAATAAATCTTGTGTTCAATTCAGAATTCGTCCTAGAAATTCTAAATAATGTTGTAAACAACACTTTCTCACTTCCTTTTTCAAATGATTCAATATTTGAAATCACTTTGCCTTTCCAATCGAATAGAATTCTTTAAAATATTACGACTCACTCAATATCTAATAGCAGGTAGTTACACCGCCATCTTGTGTTGTTATTTTTTTTTTAGCTTCCTTCGAGTCGCCGGTTCTCAATGGACGACGATTTACGGCAGACATCGTGGCAACAAAAAGAACCTTTTTTCAAAATACGAACACGACGAGTCATTCATAAATATGACCTTATAAAAGCTTTATGTCCAAAGTTTGCTGCAAAGCACTCTATACTTAAAACTAAAGAAAAACAGTTGAATTTTGTTTGTCTTAAAAGTTCAATATTTTTTATATAAGTTTGTTTAGGACCATTTAGTTCGATGTATCGATGCGTTTAATTTTTTCTGGTAGTTGACAAAATTATTTGCGGTTAAAACGAGAAAGGACATTTTAAATTGAAATTCATTTTGGGATTACGGGTGTAAATTAAATCTTTGGCCTTTCTTTAGTGAACTGTTCAGTGGTGGGTACCTACCAGTTCAGTTCTGTCTGGTAGAAAATAAAAAATGTTACTTTTACGTTTCTTTTTACGATTACTTTGATTTACACCTGTAGCTTTAATAGATTGTGTGTGGTTGTTGTGATGTAGGAAGGTGTCTGTACGGTACCTACTTTTTAGTTACTTTTTCATTTTGTGGGAAAAGGACACGACCATATTTTTTATGCACCTATCTACTGTGTACAGTGCATTTTTTTAAACAGAATTTAATTATCAATTTAAGCGATTAGACCACAGACAATAATACAACATGCAAACAACCATTATATAGAGCTGTGTCTATTTTTGCCGCCAATTCTGACAAAGGAAACACGATACTCAGCCTACTCGTTATTTTCCGCCAGGTCACCTAAGTTCAGACAAAAATAAAAGGTCAGTGCACAATTGAACAAGTTAATTACAAACTAACATTGTTTTACGACGTGTACACGTAAACAGAGCCGTGTTGAGCCATAACACGCGTTAACATTGTTAATACTGTAAATATTTGTGTGTCTGTCTGTTTGTTTGAGGGCCTATTGCACCCGCTTTGCTTCGAATTATGTTATTTGTATCTAATGTTACGAGTACGAGGATGTAAAGTTACTTTATGGTGTGCAGGTTGGAGCTAGCTTACCTATTGAATTTAGCTAAAAGATTACGGCTGCCCTTTGAGTTGGACCATAGACATGGTTACGAAAATCAATTAACAGCTAATTTAATAAAAGTAAAAGTAATTATTATTATTACTTAAATTGTTTGCATGCCTTCGTTAAGGTAACCAGTAAGTATAAGTATCATTATAAACTTAACATCTGGAACTTGTAGGTACCTACTTTCTGCGCCAATAAAGAAGTATTCTATTCTAATAATTAATCAGTGCTTTTACGTCTAAAAATGATCATTAAAGGATATTAGTCGTATTAGAATGATTTATGAAACGACAAAACAATCTTTCTAAATATTTAACTCTTGTACAAGAGTTAATCAAATTTATGTAACCTTCACAGTATAACTGTTTGTCGTCTCAAATAAATAAAATAAAATGTAAGTCCGATGGAATTCAAGAAGCCGTGAATTGTTAGGGTTCTAAATCTGACAATGTTTGGTCTGATAGGTCATCATCATCCATCACTTAATGCATTTATTTTCATACTAGCTTTGCTCGTGGCTTCGCTCGCGTTTATTGCAAAAAATGTAATAGAATACCCTTTATTATGCACACCATTTAAGATACAGAAAATATAAATGGGGAAAACATTACATAGGGTGATACAATGGCGCCTATGATCGTTTCCAGGTTCCCATTAATATCTTTGCCAATATTCATCAAAATCGCGCAAAGCGTTATAAAGAACTTCACTTTAGGCAAGAAGGAAGCTAGCTGCAGACCTACTATAGGTCGGGCCTGTGGACGGCGAGCTGTGGGTGGCTCGCCGTTCATCCGTCTAATGACGACAGGCCGTGTCGACGGCGCGTTAGTGTTCCACGCGCGCCTCAAATAGTCGCGGGACTATTCGAAAGAGATACCGTGGCTCCGGAACACAAAGGGCAGTGAAGGAACATGGATGGGTTTTAGTCAGTAGAAGTCTGAAGAGCGGGAGGAGAAAAAAAAAAGACATACTATAGGTAGGTGGGTGGACCAGAACTACTAAACTAGGCAATATTTTATACCTATTAACTAGCAACAACTAAGTGCTTTGTCCGATTGTCTTTTCCACATTATTCATTCATCGTCATCTTGCGCCTCCGTTTCAGTAACTCGTCATGTTCATCTCAAAACGTCACGGTTGACGACCACAAACAATGCTCTAAAGTCAAAATGGCGGCTCCTAGCATGCTTTATGGTTCTTTGTTAACGACGGATGACATTAAATTGACGACTGTTTGTTCTGAGTTTGTCGCCGAAATTACACTTGCACATCTGGTTAGTGTGCAGTTTTGAGGGTCATCAATTTTGTGTCTTGAGGAATTTGTCTTGTTCATATGCAACTAAGACGTACCTAGGTAATGTAAGTTTTAAAAGACAAACTAAGGCTTTGGAAAAAGACGACAGATTAATCTTCCCTGTGACAAATTAAGGTCACCAAGTAATTCAATAGGTATAACTATATGTATGGCCTATGGGTACAACTATAAAAATTATTCAGATAGACTCAAAATTAAAGCTTTAAAGCATAGACGTCGGACAGTTAAAAACATGAAACCTCATACAAACCTAGTAGCAATAGATCTCTTCAGAGAAGAACGTGCTAGAAACTCCACGAACATTTATTTAAGTAAATCAATTATAATTTACAATTTCATTCTTCGGAAAATCATCCCAAAAAGGTTTCGTTCATCAAAACAATGAGTAATCCTCGATCACTCACAGTCACAGCACATCCACAAGTTTATTGACGTTCCACCAGCAACAGATGCAAGCCTTCCATATTGCTTCATTTATGTTCGCAGCTCTTAACGTCTGCGTCTCGAACACATTGTTAATTTGCCCCGAGACGCATTAGCTGGACAAATGTTTACGCAAACACTAAGTTTACACTTTAGATTGTTGCCAATATTTGTTATAAAACACTAACTTAGTTCGTTGTTTGTTTAACTTCAAACAGTACATTTTGTTACGTCCGGGTGTTGGAAGGAAAATTAGAGTGTCAAATAGCCAATAAGCTGTGTGAAAAATGTATGGAATTATTAAGTCTTGAAGTATAAAGTGACCGCTGTTGTGGTGTTGTTATGAACGTAAAACGTAAGAACTGTTTAATGATCTAGGTGATAATGCCAAAAAAACAAAAACCTAACAACAACATTTAAAATCAAAGCCCCCATCACGAAAACTGCAATAAAATCCGTCGTAAATAAATCATAAGTGAGGACATCGTAAACTCGACACGAGCGCTATCTGTTGGCGGGCGCTTTGTTCTATGTTTACTGCGTCACGCCTGCTCTCCTTACGGGGTGGGCAGTGTTAGACGACGTGTCTGATGCTAATTGAGTTGGCGTAGGATGGGTCAAAGGCCATTGAGCCATTGGGCCAGTGCGACTGTAGTAAGATTACTGATATTTCTATTTATTACAAACTTTTATTTAGCTTGCAATATATGCACATATTATGTTTGTCCGGGTGGAATCTTGTAACTGAATTTTAAATCAGTTATCTTTCACAATGCATGCACTATGTGACGTCATTCTAATTCCGATATGGCGGATAATCCAAGATGGCGGACTAGTTTTTTTTTCTGCGCTACCACAGTATGGGTATCAAATGAAAGGGCTTGCTGAGGAGATCACGAAAACTAATAAAACTTGATTTTTTTAAAGTTTCTTTACCATGTTTTTTTTTTATTTAGGCAGACAACCACAGAAGGTATTTGGATTGATTGGAAATAGGTAGGTATAAGCATTTCTTTTTCTGATTACAGGAATGGATTTCCTCATATTATTATCTAATCTTGTTTCGTACCAATAGATATTAAGTGCAGTTTCTGTGAGATTTTCATGATTTTATGTTTTATGGGAAAAACTATTTAGTACATTGGGACACATATATACTCATTCACAACATTGGATGAACTATAGCTGAAATTCGAAAAACAGATTGACCCTGCAGTGGACAGTTATGGAGCGGGTGCTGTGGGTCTTTCGACTGACAAACGGCCGAATCCGCTGTAAAAACTCCGTCAATCATAAAGAACTCTACTAAAAACTTGGTCAAATCGATCGTTCAGTATACATATATATCAATATCAGTCGGAAGACACCCCCACTGGTCCTATATCAGCCGTGCTATTTAAATCTCCCACATTATGTAGGTCTGGCCATGCCTTTTTTATTTCGTCACCTGTGACTAAGAATAGATTGTCGCATGTTTCCCGTGGGTGTAATCAGGTGGGTAGATTCACCTGTGTGCTGACATCGACGTCAGGTGCCAAATTAGATTAGGAACGATTAATTGTGCGTCTGATTTTAAGGTTAAATGTTACAATGGCTGACTATTTGTGGAATTTGGATGCTGAGTTGGTAACCTTTTCGGCATGGGCAGCTTCTGCGCAACTATTTCTTTTAGGAACTTTGTATTTGTTGCTGTTGTGCTGTGTCCGTACTGAACAATAGTTTTCTTTTTGCTAGACACATCTTTGTTAAAAGCCTGTAGCAGTGGCTTTTATTTTGACATGTGTTTTGCGTTATTTATTATGTAGATAATACTAATCTTTGAAGCAGATGCAATTGAGATTAAAGTCAATTAATTACGGTTTAGCATATTCCTTAAAAAATACTACGGATTGTTTTCTTACCTATAGGCAGTTTAGGAAGTATTTACGTTACGCAATTGGTCTAAAAAAAAAATTTGGTCAATCGAATAACTAAATCTCTCTAATGACACTTGCAAATGAGGTCTCTAGAATTAAATCAGTAGGAAGCAAATACATTAACATACTTATTACAAACATCCGAATAAATCCAATCAGAATTCAATTATTACGATTATTCGATTGTAATTACAATCAAAATGTCATTAATCTCATCTGTACCCAATCTCCATAAAACTAATCTTATGCCATTGGAACAAGGTTTAAAGTCGAATGCACGTTGTTGTGTGTTGAGAAGAATGACGGATGTCTAAATAATGGGTAAGCACAGATTGTGTTATTTGTGTTCGGTATTATTGTTATGTCATTATGGCTGTAATTTTGACGTTTTGTTGATTGTCATAATGGTTTTGTTGATCAATCGGGTCTGTACGTATATTATCATGAATCTATTTGATGATGTATACATATAAGTATTCTGGCTCGTGGCTAGACATTAACAGCCGCACAGGTCGATCTACCAGGTTAAGCAACGCTTGCCAAGGTTGGTCTGTGAATGGGTGACCATCATAACATACCGAGTTTCCTGCGTGCCTCGGAAAGCACGTTAAGCCGTTGGTCCCGGCTCTCAATGGTAGATCTTTGGCAGTCGTTACGGATAGTCAAAAGCCAATAAAACTGACTACAGTCTTGCCAAGAAGGACCGTGTTACCCAGTTAACGGGTTGTGGAGGTCGGGTAGGCAGCCGCTCTACGTAAAATACTATAGTCAAACTAGACTGGAAGCCGACCCCAATACCTACAGTTGGGAAAAAGTCTAGGCAGATGATGATAAGTATTCTGGCCAAGGAACTCATTCACAGATATTCTGCTTCCTTGTATTAACTGTCTTTGTCTAATTACAGCATTTTCTTAGTTGGTAACAAACCGAATAAAGAGAGATTTTATTCTTGCGGAATTTTATTATATCTTGTTTGTTTACGCATCTAATCTTAATTATTTCACATTATAACAATGTATATTTTTTGTTGCAGGTAATTGACTGGCTTGCCTGTAAAAATCAGTAATAATATGTGTAAGTTACTGTATATAATAAATAAAAATAAACCAAACGCAGTGCCAGTGTGGAGTCCCTTCGCAGAATAATATGATCAACTACTGTCCTGCCCTTTAAGCCCACTGTGCACCAGCAATTTCAAGCACCTGAACGTGGCTAACGACGAAGAGCGGTTCAAGAGGATACTTTTCGGTTTTTTTTTAAGTAAAGGCCATAAGCACAAAAAATGAACTACACATTCACAAATTCAAATATAAAAGTAATTTATTGTAATTAGGCTGAGAGCCAAGAACGTCAAGTTTTACAAGAGACAGTTCCCGAAAACGCCCGCCCGTCACCACTCTTGCTAGTGTTTTAGCTGGGAAGAAGAAGTGGCTAACTAACTCCCCAGCAACACAACTCTGTCTGTTACGTTTTCGGAACTTGAATTTATAAAATAAGTAATAGTAGTAATTAACACATGACACAAAAAAAAAATATCACAAACACTTGAAACTGGAATTCTTTGTGATGGGTTTGCAATTTACTTATGTGACTGTGAAAGTCAAAAGTACAATCTGAGGAACCTACCTCGGCAGGTAGGTTCTTACTACAGGTACCGAATACCTGAACTTTATGTTTAAACTAGCTGACCCGTGCAACGTCGTCTGCGTAACATTTTTCATTACTGCTCCGCTCCTATTAGCCTTAGCGTGATGACATTGTTTTTTTTCTTTAGTTTTATGTTAGTTTGTACTGAGTTTGAAGTTATGTTTTAAACCTCGGTTAACTATTATTATATACCTATATTAGTCGACTTTTGCCGTGGGGTTTTTTTTAAATGATGGTAAATCATCTAATGACTCCTCCCGCTCTGGGTAAAGCAGGAGGGAGTGTCAGATTCCTACTGACTAGAATCCATCCGTGTTCCTCCTATTGCCCTTTGTGTTCCAGGGCCGCGGTGACTCTTTCGAGCCCGTTGGCCCGCCCGAACGGCTGTTGCGGAATCTGTTGATGCGCAATCCGCATCCACAGATTCCGCAACAGCCGTGGGCTAGACTTTTCTTCGGTCAAAGAATCAGCACTGCCACTCAACGTGGCAATGCTGCTCAAGCTCTCGTTTAGTAACTATGTAAAAAAATCTTAGAAACCCTGGTTTTGAAGAAGGTTCTGGTGCGTTCTTAGAGTAAAAAATCTCATTTTTCATAAATTTTAGACTTATTGCGACAGAGATGCGATTGTGAACGTTGCTTGAAAAGAAATTTAATAGAATTGGCAATCTTATCTCCAAATTACAACCGTGCCTTATAAAAACCACCAAAAAAACTGCACAATTTTCATAACAACGCATTTAGCGTCGTCGCCATTTAAAATTTTGTTTGTCACAGACTAAAAAAGTGAACTCTCAAGACTTCGGGCGGTATAACCTGGCAACATTACCGGGTAATAACTGTAGTCTGTGGCCATCGCCAGCTAAACTGTTGGAGATTCCTGTTGCGTGTAATGACGCCGCCGCGCCTGTACCGATAGCAAATGACGAAGTGGGATTGGAGGCGGAGATTTAAAAAACTCTGTGAATTTTAAAGGAAGTTTAGACGAGCAATGAAGAATTTAAAAACAGTTTTGATTTAATTTGAACAACTGTACAGGAAAATAATTTTAATTTAGAAGTTACTCGTAATTCTACTGAAAAGTGTGCAAATTAATCTGATGTTATCCAAGAGTTATTTCAGTGAGTGTTCTGGTCCTATCCTTCGTTTGAATTGACGAATGGTTAACCCAGTAAATAAGATATTATGCCAAAATCAATTCAGCAGCACCCCAACAACCAAAATCACTTCATCATTTCTTGGAATATTCGTGTTCGCTTCTGAATTATGCCATCAGGAAATAAATAAATAAAATAAGCAAGATATATAATTATGAAAATAAAAATCCTCAGTCTTGTTATAAACTAATTTGGGACCCTTCCAGGAAAGCAACTGATTTGCCGACCGTACTTTCCGGTCGGCCAGTCGCAATGACCATCTTGCCAAGTCGTCATTACAGATTGGCAAAAACTCTAATAACCCATTGTTTTGTCAGCAAACAATCGAGCCGCCATCGAGGGGGCTTTTAGACCCGATTGTAATTTCATCTGGAGTTAATTTAGGGTTACAGAAATACAGAATAATATTCGAGAGATCCAATTCGCGAATGTATGAATCGAATAACTGTACTTAAGTGTGTGTTTGTGAACCAATGTGTCCAACGTGTGTGTGTTTGTGTGTTCAATGTATGTATGTGTGTTTGAAAATGAGATGTTACTTTTTTAACAAAAATTTGATTGATGGTTCGATGTGATCTTGAATGTTATTAAGTCAAATGTTAATGTTACCGTATTGTCGGAGATGAGGTAATCTGCTACTGTTTGATGGATGAGCGAGAGAATTAGCGTTATCAAAATCTTTTGCACTTGTGCTTGGATTTGTAGATTTATCTTCTTGTTATAAGGGCCATGTTTGCAATTTTACTATCATACCAAAACAGATAAATTGTAGATTCATGCACTGATTGGTGTCCAGTCTGTTCTCAATTGAAAAAATAACAGGGCAAAACAGGGGATGTCACAAAAGCCAGTTTTGTGTTATTTACATTTTAATTTTTCAAAGTGTACCTATGGACTTTTATGTATGTAATCTTAGATATTACCTATAGGATCTCAAGTTTACACTACTGAGATTATCTTTAGGTACAAAGAAGCTTTGTTAATTGTTTAAGTCATTAATGAAATAAAAGTTAAATTAATTATATTATAAATAATTAATTATTTTATTAATTTTATTATTTCCTATTGTATTTAATTTTTGGTGTACAATAAAGTATATAATAAATAAATAAATAAATAAATTATATGTGACATTCCTTGTTTTTCCCCTGTACCCTTCAATTTCTCAGTACGACACGGATGAACGATGAAGAGGGAAGGAACGTTCAGTTGACAAATTATCAAGAGTCTCAAGATGTTTTATAATCTTACTGAGTTTTCACTTATCCGGTGAGATTACCAACTTGTTTACCCCCGTAGCTTACCTTAGTAGAACTGTGTATTTTAAAGATACCTACTTAATTGTGACATTAAAGAGTATTCTATTCTATTCGGTGATAAGTGTTACATTCTATTAGTGTAGGGATGTTTTAAAGACATTTAAATAAACAAACTATGTATTTTATCTGCTTACATTTTTACCACCTTACGTAATATTTACTGATTCAAATCACCTTACATCCTTGCCCATAAACAGTGAAGCACTTACAAACGCTTTACATTTTCCGGAGTTTTTCGGCAGTGACATATAGCCTGTCGAAAATGGCGACGTGTCGAGTTTTTGCGAGGTAGTCCACGCTCGGCTGACGAGTGTCGGCGGTGGTGGGCGTCCGTCGGGTGGGGATCCTGGGAACACTGACAGGGTTAAAGTGATGAGAGGATGCGGGCATAAAGAACTGCATTGCTATTCTGTAAACATCTTACTGTGAAAGCTTAGGCGAAGAAATCGTGAAGCGAACTGTCATTCAACCATGATATGTACCTACTGTAGAATTGTCACCGTAATTACAAAAAAATACAACCGACTTTCAAAAAAAAAAAACACTTCAAAGATAACTTTACTTTCGGAAGTCGGTGTTTCTTCGAATTTTGACGGTTATTTTTTACTTTGCAGTGTTTTTATATCAGAAGTCGGTTGTATTTTTTTGAAAATTCCAGCTGTTTCGATTCGTAACCGATTTTGATAAAATTTAAATGGGACCAATCTGCAAGTATATCCTTTCAGATAAAACGAAAAGAAGATTTTTTCAAATCGGTTCATAATTGACGGAGTTATAAGGTACCAAACATAAAAAAAAAATACAACCGAATTGAGAACCTCCTCCTTTTTGGGAAGTCTTAGGGAAGAAGTAGGTGCAATGAGCATGAAGTGAAATGGCAACTGGCATCGCAGTGAAATTACATAAACAACTCACTGCGAAAAGTAATGGGAAGTCAGTGGTGTATCAACAGATCGGTATAGCGTCCAATCACAGTTCGCAGGTTTTACGATTGTTGGGGTTTTTTATAGTCACTTGTGTTTTGCTGTTCATTTTGGTAAATTGTTCCAACCTTGGTAAGCTTTTACACCATGGCTAATCTGTTGATTTAATAGGTTGTTAAGTTAATTCAGTTTATATAAGTAGACATTAAAGCAATAAACTGAAATCACAACTCTTTGTAGAACTTTGAA
Source organism: Ceramica pisi (assembly GCA_963859965.1). Taxonomy (NCBI): domain Eukaryota; kingdom Metazoa; phylum Arthropoda; class Insecta; order Lepidoptera; family Noctuidae; genus Ceramica; species Ceramica pisi. The sequence continues at coordinate 23,474,285 of OY982540.1, read as the reverse complement.
AGGATAATTTTATTGTGCTTAACCTTGAGCAAACCTTAATATGATTTAGGTTAAAATAACTTCTTCGACTTAGGTATATACTCAGACCAATAAAAAAGGGTATATATTTCAGGTACACATGATACGAAAATTAATCATGTAAAGCTTGTTTAATTTTCGTATCATGTGTACCTGAAATATATACCCTTTTTTATTGGTCTGAGTATATACCTAAGTCGAAGAAGTTATTTTAACCTAAATCATATTAAGGTTTGCTCAAGGTTAAGCACAATAAAATTATCCTTTCAAAGTTCTACAAAGAGTTGTGATTTCAGTTTATTGCTTTAATGTCTACTTATATAAACTGAATTAACTTAACAACCTATTAAATCAACAGATTAGCCATGGTGTAAAAGCTTACCAAGGTTGGAACAATTTACCAAAATGAACAGCAAAACACAAGTGACTATAAAAAACCCCAACAATCGTAAAACCTGCGAACTGTGATTGGACGCTATACCGATCTGTTGATACACCACTGACTTCCCATTACTTTTCGCAGTGAGTTGTTTATGTAATTTCACTGCGATGCCAGTTGCCATTTCACTTCATGCTCATTGCACCTACTTCTTCCCTAAGACTTCCCAAAAAGGAGGAGGTTCTCAATTCGGTTGTATTTTTTTTTTATGTTTGGTACCTTATAACTCCGTCAATTATGAACCGATTTGAAAAAATCTTCTTTTCGTTTTATCTGAAAGGATATACTTGCAGATTGGTCCCATTTAAATTTTATCAAAATCGGTTACGAATCGAAACAGCTGGAATTTTCAAAAAAATACAACCGACTTCTGATATAAAAACACTGCAAAGTAAAAAATAACCGTCAAAATTCGAAGAAACACCGACTTCCGAAAGTAAAGTTATCTTTGAAGTGTTTTTTTTTTTTGAAAGTCGGTTGTATTTTTTTGTAATTACGGTGACAATTCTACAGTAGGTACATATCATGGTTGAATGACAGTTCGCTTCACGATTTCTTCGCCTAAGCTTTCACAGTAAGATGTTTACAGAATAGCAATGCAGTTCTTTATGCCCGCATCCTCTCATCACTTTAACCCTGTCAGTGTTCCCAGGATCCCCACCCGACGGACGCCCACCACCGCCGACACTCGTCAGCCGAGCGTGGACTACCTCGCAAAAACTCGACACGTCGCCATTTTCGACAGGCTTTATGTCACTGCCGAAAAACTCCGGAAAATGTAAAGCGTTTGTAAGTGCTTCACTGTTTATGGGCAAGGATGTAAGGTGATTTGAATCAGTAAATATTACGTAAGGTGGTAAAAATGTAAGCAGATAAAATACATAGTTTGTTTATTTAAATGTCTTTAAAACATCCCTACACTAATAGAATGTAACACTTATCACCGAATAGAATAGAATACTCTTTAATGTCACAATTAAGTAGGTATCTTTAAAATACACAGTTCTACTAAGGTAAGCTACGGGGGTAAACAAGTTGGTAATCTCACCGGATAAGTGAAAACTCAGTAAGATTATAAAACATCTTGAGACTCTTGATAATTTGTCAACTGAACGTTCCTTCCCTCTTCATCGTTCATCCGTGTCGTACTGAGAAATTGAAGGGTACAGGGGAAAAACAAGGAATGTCACATATAATTTATTTATTTATTTATTTATTATATACTTTATTGTACACCAAAAATTAAATACAATAGGAAATAATAAAATTAATAAAATAATTAATTATTTATAATATAATTAATTTAACTTTTATTTCATTAATGACTTAAACAATTAACAAAGCTTCTTTGTACCTAAAGATAATCTCAGTAGTGTAAACTTGAGATCCTATAGGTAATATCTAAGATTACATACATAAAAGTCCATAGGTACACTTTGAAAAATTAAAATGTAAATAACACAAAACTGGCTTTTGTGACATCCCCTGTTTTGCCCTGTTATTTTTTCAATTGAGAACAGACTGGACACCAATCAGTGCATGAATCTACAATTTATCTGTTTTGGTATGATAGTAAAATTGCAAACATGGCCCTTATAACAAGAAGATAAATCTACAAATCCAAGCACAAGTGCAAAAGATTTTGATAACGCTAATTCTCTCGCTCATCCATCAAACAGTAGCAGATTACCTCATCTCCGACAATACGGTAACATTAACATTTGACTTAATAACATTCAAGATCACATCGAACCATCAATCAAATTTTTGTTAAAAAAGTAACATCTCATTTTCAAACACACATACATACATTGAACACACAAACACACACACGTTGGACACATTGGTTCACAAACACACACTTAAGTACAGTTATTCGATTCATACATTCGCGAATTGGATCTCTCGAATATTATTCTGTATTTCTGTAACCCTAAATTAACTCCAGATGAAATTACAATCGGGTCTAAAAGCCCCCTCGATGGCGGCTCGATTGTTTGCTGACAAAACAATGGGTTATTAGAGTTTTTGCCAATCTGTAATGACGACTTGGCAAGATGGTCATTGCGACTGGCCGACCGGAAAGTACGGTCGGCAAATCAGTTGCTTTCCTGGAAGGGTCCCAAATTAGTTTATAACAAGACTGAGGATTTTTATTTTCATAATTATATATCTTGCTTATTTTATTTATTTATTTCCTGATGGCATAATTCAGAAGCGAACACGAATATTACTAGTACAATAAAGTATATAATAAATAAATAAATAAATAAATTATATGTGACATTCCTTGTTTTTCCCCTGTACCCTTCAATTTCTCAGTACGACACGGATGAACGATGAAGAGGGAAGGAACGTTCAGTTGACAAATTATCAAGAGTCTCAAGATGTTTTATAATCTTACTGAGTTTTCACTTATCCGGTGAGATTACCAACTTGTTTACCCCCGTAGCTTACCTTAGTAGAACTGTGTATTTTAAAGATACCTACTTAATTGTGACATTAAAGAGTATTCTATTCTATTCGGTGATAAGTGTTACATTCTATTAGTGTAGGGATGTTTTAAAGACATTTAAATAAACAAACTATGTATTTTATCTGCTTACATTTTTACCACCTTACGTAATATTTACTGATTCAAATCACCTTACATCCTTGCCCATAAACAGTGAAGCACTTACAAACGCTTTACATTTTCCGGAGTTTTTCGGCAGTGACATAAAGCCTGTCGAAAATGGCGACGTGTCGAGTTTTTGCGAGGTAGTCCACGCTCGGCTGACGAGTGTCGGCGGTGGTGGGCGTCCGTCGGGTGGGGATCCTGGGAACACTGACAGGGTTAAAGTGATGAGAGGATGCGGGCATAAAGAACTGCATTGCTATTCTGTAAACATCTTACTGTGAAAGCTTAGGCGAAGAAATCGTGAAGCGAACTGTCATTCAACCATGATATGTACCTACTGTAGAATTGTCACCGTAATTACAAAAAAATACAACCGACTTTCAAAAAAAAAAAACACTTCAAAGATAACTTTACTTTCGGAAGTCGGTGTTTCTTCGAATTTTGACGGTTATTTTTTACTTTGCAGTGTTTTTATATCAGAAGTCGGTTGTATTTTTTTGAAAATTCCAGCTGTTTCGATTCGTAACCGATTTTGATAAAATTTAAATGGGACCAATCTGCAAGTATATCCTTTCAGATAAAACGAAAAGAAGATTTTTTCAAATCGGTTCATAATTGACGGAGTTATAAGGTACCAAACATAAAAAAAAAATACAACCGAATTGAGAACCTCCTCCTTTTTGGGAAGTCTTAGGGAAGAAGTAGGTGCAATGAGCATGAAGTGAAATGGCAACTGGCATCGCAGTGAAATTACATAAACAACTCACTGCGAAAAGTAATGGGAAGTCAGTGGTGTATCAACAGATCGGTATAGCGTCCAATCACAGTTCGCAGGTTTTACGATTGTTGGGGTTTTTTATAGTCACTTGTGTTTTGCTGTTCATTTTGGTAAATTGTTCCAACCTTGGTAAGCTTTTACACCATGGCTAATCTGTTGATTTAATAGGTTGTTAAGTTAATTCAGTTTATATAAGTAGACATTAAAGCAATAAACTGAAATCACAACTCTTTGTAGAACTTTGAAAGGATAATTTTATTGTGCTTAACCTTGAGCAAACCTTAATATGATTTAGGTTAAAATAACTTCTTCGACTTAGGTATATACTCAGACCAATAAAAAAGGGTATATATTTCAGGTACACATGATACGAAAATTAATCATGTAAAGCTTGTTTAATTTTGCGAGCGTGTAAGAAATACAAAAGTACCCATATCGCTCAGTGTGAAAGTATGGCCCTTAGGGAAATTATTTCAATGTTTTGTCTTTGCATACAGAATAAGCTGGATAAGTTAAGTATTCCTTTGCTTATTAAACTAACAGGAAAAGTTAAAAAAGAAAATTACCATTTCGTTATTATAGAAATATTGTAAGCAATACGCTATGTGTAAGATACAAAAAGCTATTTCCATTATGGTTTTAAACCTGGTTATCCGAGTAGCAGAATACCAAAGAAACAGTTATTGATGGATTCTTTAAAAGATTATAACTTAGGTATGGATGGAAATATGGTTTCTACTGTGTTGACGACTGCTATAATAAGAAAAGAAGAATTACAAGAAGAAAATACGGTACGGTAATCTATCTTCTATCTATACTTATAATAAATCTGTAGAGAGGTCAATTCTGTACATGAATTATATTTCCAAAATAACTATCAGGGGGTGATTAGGGATCAATACTGATGCCAAAAATGCAATCAGTAATATTTTTGTCTGTCTGTCTGTCTGTCTGTCTGTCTGTCTGTCTGTCTGTCTGTATAACCGTTATAGAAACAAAAACTACTGGACGGATTCTAACGAAACTTGGTATAATTGTTCTTCATACTCCTGAGCTGGTTATAGTATACTTTTCATCACGCTACAATCAATAGGAGCAGAGCAGTGAAGGGAAATGTTAGGAAAACGGGAGAAGTTACTCCATTTTTTAAGCTTCCGTCGCGTGTGCAACCTTAATGGTTAAAGCTACACAGAAATCATGTATGACGGAAATGTTCTCCTTAAAATTATATAAAAAATATCCCACGACAGCATATGTCTATCTTTTATGATTGACTCACAATAACACGTGTAACTCCCGATAGCTTAGCAGTTCGAAGCTTTCTGATTATTTTGTTAAAAAAGAATCATAGAAATCGGTATAGAAACACCAAAGTTATACATGAAATACGCTAATAATAAGCCATCGCGCGTGAATACTGGAAGGTCGCGAACGCACAGGCAGGCAGCTTGCTTGGCGCCTAGAGGCTAGCGAGTCACCTAGCGAGTAGCTTCGTAAAACGAACATTCTCGAACGTTCGCGACCGGCCTACCAGCTAGGCGCCAAGCGCGCAGTGCGGCCGGTCGCGAACGTTCAAGAATCGGTCGCCGCCTGTGGGCGCCGCGCTCGAGGAGGCTCGCGGCCGAAGGTATAATTTACATTTTATTTATTTTTAGGTGAAGTAGTACAGTTAGTAGTATAGTTTTAGATACCGACAGGTTTATAAGTTTTGGCTAATTTACGTTCACTTTTTTATATTACTTTTATTTTCATTTACGTTTTAGTTTTATTTTCATTATAGTTTTATTTCATTTGGTATATAAAATTCTTCCGTTACTGAGTGAATGACTGACAGATAACGCAACAACACAACCAAGACTACTGACTGGTCGTATGAAGCTGCATGTAGGGTCTTTGGGGAGTTTAGGGGAGCTCTAAGAGAGGATTTCCCGAAATTCCTACGGGAACGGGAGAAAACGGGATATGCGCGTACGAAGTCGCGGGCAGAAGCTAGTAATAAATAATGATGGTGTTTTGAAAGATATCATCAATAACTATTCAATCTTCTTAACCGGACCAAAAGAAGAGAGACATATCATTCGCTTCCGCTCATCGCTTGTTCCGAGCCGCTAACCTGTCTAATTTGACAGGTGTCATTCCACACGTGTGCCGAATTCTCCGGCTTAAGTTTTTTTACTTTTTTGGCATACACGTGTAGAATCTTTTTCGTGTGTAAATTATGTCAGACATGTACATTCCGCAAGTATTTTTATTTATAGGTGTCATTCTTCAAAAGCGAAAGTAACAAATTGTATTAAAGGTGTCGGGTGTTTTCCTACAATACTGAAGAATAGACTTATGTGAAAACGGCAGATCTAAGACTTTACTCAGTAGAAGGCTTTGGAAAGATTTATTCATCTGTAAAAGTGAAAAACCACTATTGATTAAATATTAACTGAACCATTACTGGTATTTAATACTTTTAGAGACATTCTTCTTTACACAACATGTCAAAACAGGTGAAAGCGCGCATAATTTAAAGGCTGGGTCACACTATAACATAATACCCCTGCGTCGCCTGTCACTGTGTATTTACGACTGTAACACAGCAGATAAGGCACCGCCACCAAATAAACACATAGGCTTGTGGGACCGCCATAAAATGTACAAACTACCGAAAAGGGTCTTTTCTGATTTGTGCAACGCAGTGCAAGATTCAGAAGGTCTACTTTTTATAGCTTACGAAGAAGTATTATGAGTCTATTTTTGCTATAGTAACAGCCGGTCAATTCTGTCGAAATCTCACTGTGGTCACTTAGGTGGAGTGAGCTTGTCATGCCATCATGTTTGTATGGTTTGACAGCTCACTTGTCGTTCACTTCGACATGTAGAATCGCACTGCTGTAACCAAAGAACACGGAGATATCGATCTTTATTTAGTACCCTGTCACAGTCCAATATAGTTGTCATAACAAATCTCAACAGGTAAAATAACTGAAAGGACTGTACGAGTACATTTCCAATTTCTGGAAGCCCATCGAGATCATGTCTGCGATTTGGTAATCTGTTGCCAAATCTCATTTTTTCCGCTTTGCAAGATGATGACAATGCTTGAACAACATTACAATCATATTATTTCAAGTTCTCTTGATAGCGGATATAATGGAATATCTCAGACATTCTAAGAAAATTGATTCAGATAGCTGGCGCTAATAAGAAAAAAAAACTTTTAATAGTAATCTGTAGAAATTATAATAAATTTTGGTAATAATAGAAGTAAGTATAACTTAGAGTATCCATCTACCACGAGCGAAATTTCCTTTCTGTACACAAACTGGATTGTGATATCGAGACCTGTGTTATGGTATTCAATTTATAGTTATTGAATATTACGGAGGCTTATAGGAAATTGTGGTCACTTTTTGTGATTACAATTCAGAAAGGTTTATGGAGATAGCACACGCATTTCAGGGGTTGTTCAAGGGAAAGTGATTGTGCAGGGTATATTTAACTTAACCCTGCGCAATCATTAGAATAGAATAGAATACTCTTTATTATGTACACCATATAAGTTACAGAAAAAATAGATGAAGATAACATTACATAGGGTGACACATGGGCGCTCTTATTATTCGTCAAATCGAGGCAATAGACATTCAGTATGGAGCAAGTAGAGTCATTATTTTTGTCGATGTCTATCACGTCCGTTTTGCATCGCGTTGTTAATATTTGACGAAACTTCTAGTGCTGTTTCTTTAAAATAGATACTTACATCACCTTTCCACTATACATTATTAAGGTATGTAATTATTTTATGCTCGCGGAAAATAACAATCATGCAGTCGTTTAGGCAGTAGCTTCATGGTAACTCATATCTATCCAGTCAGGCTAAAAGCTGATCCCAAGTCCCCAACATGGGGGAAGACTAGCCAGATTGTCTGACCGTCGTAGGATGAGGTCCACTAGAAATGTACGAGGATGTGAAGTCAGGAATGTTTTTTTTTTCTTGATGTGTTTGTTAAGAACGTAAATCAAGCGATTTTAATGGTTCTTAATTAACACAACCCTGACTAGTCATCATCTTGTAACCATGAGGTTAAATAACAGTAGGTACATTACTGCAGCGGCCAGCAAAAAAGTGTTAATTTTTTTTGCAAGCCAGTTCGAAATTTAAATAAAACCTTTGATAAGTAACCTCCTTAGTTGCCACGTTTCGGAATAAAATATTGTTCCATTTTAAAATTACACGACAGATATAAGTTTACTATGTAAATTAATTGGCTGCAAAACATGACAGATATAGATTTTAATACAACTTTTGCCGGCCGCTGTTCGGCCAGTACAGCAATTTGGATTTATCTCGAAGAAGTTTGTCAAAATAATGCTCATATTTCCAAGCACGTTTGAGTAAAAGAAAAAAAAAACATAAACAATAGGACCACGTTATCAACTAACTCGAAGTTACTTTGATAAATCAACTCAACTCAACTCTGGCTGGTGCAAGCGGGCCTAACAATTTTTTTTCATCATGTCCATGAAATCCAAGTTCAAGTCATATTGTCATATACAGGGTTATTTGTAAAACACCAGAAACCTCTTAGGCAGTGAAAGTACACATGATTATAAGCAACTTTTGTTTTGGTAAAACTCCGAAATCTCGAAAAAAATATCAGCTGTTTCATACAAAATGCAGTATTTAGCCAATGAAAATGTATTCATACACAGCTGATATTTTTTTCGAGATTTCGGAGTTTTACCAAAACAAAAGTTGCTTATAATCATGTGTACTTTCACTGCCTAAGAGGTTTCGGGTATTTTTTCAATTTCCCTGTATATACGAATCATCTGCCTAGCAGTTTCCCAACTATATTGGGGTCGGCTTCCAGTCAAACCGGATTCAGCTGAAGGTACCAGAATTTTACGTGGAGCGGCTGCCTACCAGACCTCCACAACCCATTAACTGGGTAGCACAGAATCTCTTGACAAGACTGGAGTCAGATTTACTGGCTTCTGACAATCCGTAACGACTGCCAAAGATCTCCAAATGACAGCCAACGACTGCCAAAGATCTCCAAATGACAGCCAACGACTGCCAAAGATCTCCAAATGACAGCCGGGACCAACAGCTTAACGTGTTTTTCGAGGCACGAAGCCATTCACAGACCAACGGCCTCGGCAAGCGTTGCTTAACCTTGAAGATCGACCTGTGCGGCTGTTATTATTTAGCCACGAGCTCGTCATATACGACTATATGGTTCATCTATACTTATAATAAATTTAAAATAAGATCGAATGACCAAACTTTTCCCTTGGGAACTGGCAGTGAAATCGTTGCCGCCTCGTACACTTGCTGTCAGTAAATCTGTCACCAGCCAGTCTTCAGTGTTGCCACACACTGTGCTATGATATAATTGTGCTGTGGTATGCTTTAACTATTGATTGGGTAACGAAGTACGTGTAGTTACTTTTAAAGACAAGTTCTTTTAGTTTTCCTGTTAGAATCAGGGCCAGACTACAGAGCTAAGAGGTGTAAACTTCAGTTAAATTAATTAAATTCTGTAACCAAATTATTTCGAGCTGTCCAAGTGAACATCATAAATGAATGATGAATCATTTATGATGTTCACTTGGACAGTTTGATTCAAGTTTTCTTCCCAAAGCAGAATTTTAACCATCCGTAGAAAGGAGGATTTAATTTGCATCATAATCTCAACATAGGTACTGGCTAAAGCTTGTCAAAAACTCGAAATCAATTGCTCTTATAAAAAAAAAAACCATAATTAAAAAATAAGACAAATGGCATCCGAACTATTTTTTTCAAAAGTTTGCCAGTATTCATTACTTTTGATTGAGGCAAAACCAGTAGTAAAATAGTTTTTAATACTCTTATCGATCGATGTAGCATAAAATTCAGTACCTAGAATTTTATAGACTGACCTTTTTTGATCCGTGCTTGGGACAAATAAAACGACCGGGAGTTGCACAGTTTGTGAAATCTTTTCAAAGCAGCACCAATACAAGTTCTTCTTGTCTTTGACTTGATTACGACTCGCAGAGTGTCACCAACCATTAAATTGTAACTAACAAAATCAAAAACACACACAACTTTCTAATACCCCCAACGAAGTAGAACAAAAACTCCTAATTTATAAGTCACTAAACCACGATGTTCTCCTTTAATTTTCACTTTATAAATTATACCTCAGCGCGCATGCGTGCGACGTGTCATTAGCACCCCATAAAGCGGGAAATGTAAACATGGGGGGGCTAAATGTAACCACAGAGCTGTGGAGTTAATTTTGTCCCCAAAAACAACTATCGGCGGCACGTAGTATCGGAATTTAATGAATGAGCTTCACCCGTTTGTGGATTTTAATAGCGGAATTTTGGTTGAAAAGTTCAATTAATTTAGTACCTAGTATTAGTATTTATTAATGGATATGCTGTATGAATTCTGGCAAAAAATCGAAGAAAATTAATGATGTTAGCAAAAACAAAGCCTCAACACTGCGATCCTTACTTCAAATCACATAAATTTGATACAATTTTAAAAGATACCTTAGTTAGCTTCATAATAACCATTTGAAATTGGCCAATAACAAAGCCAGTTCACTTATATCATACCTACGGTCGAAATGTCTTATCTCAAACGGCCACCAATTATATAATTTTCAGAAACCTCCTGATGGTTTCTTAGTTGCGTGGTTTTCATAATTGTTTTCTCCATTCACTAACTTAAGCCACGTGAGTATTTAGCTACTTAATAGAAGTAGAAGGTACCTACTTAAGTGGAAAGCTAGTTTGCAACATCTTTGTAAATATTCTTAAGAATTTGCCTTTCTAAGTATTTACAAAGATACCAAACACTGAGTTCTTGACATTAGGTAAGTAATTTTGAAGTAGTTGGTACCTACTATTTGGCTTAACCTAAATCACATGGGCAGATTGACTGACACAGTGTGTTTTTCTACTAACAAATTATTCGCTGATAAAATGTGCTTTGAAAACTACGAAGTTTTTAAACTGCTTTAAGAAAAATATTGAAGTCAAAGATTGTATTAGGTACCTACATTAAATGATTTGTAAAGTTAAAAAATTCTTCATGGCTTGTTTTGTCGGTCAGAATCATACAACGCGTTGGGATATTTTAAATCTTTACGATATTTCAATATTATTTAGTGCAACAGAGTGCTGCTTTATATGCAGCTCACATTCAGAAGCTGCATCACTAACAGTAGATCTATACTTGCTCTCACTACACGTTTGGAATACTAACACAATAAAATATTTATTGTCAGATTTTCCTCACAAACTGCAAAGCCTTTATATAACGCAAATTACAATATAAGTCTCTTTGAGGGACATTACTAAAGAAAGTAACCCACATACATCACATTTTCGGTCAATTAGTCGATTATTCAAGATATCAAATAACAAAAATAAAGGACTTATGTATGCCATGCATGAGCATTTTAACATTCGTTAACCGGCATAAAATACTTCATTACCAGTGCCTCGCCATTTAAAAAGCGAGACGGGACGGTTTCGCGCCCTTTTTGTTTATTTTTTAAAAAGATTATTTTTCATCGGGTGATTGATGTTGTGCACGCGGTTCGAGAAAAGGATGCACCCAGCAAAAACCTGCTGTATTAAATAACAATTTTTCACTTTGATAAATAACTGGGGGCTCTTTAAAAACCTTATTTATGGAGCTTTTTATGTGCGTGATTGAAAAGTCAGATTCAGTGATTGTATTCTGAAAATAATTTAAAAAAGCATCAGTTTTAGAATGTCCATATCTTTTTTTTTTTTAAATAACCTTCAGACAGAAACAATAACCAAACGTATGTTTTTGATGTTACCAGAATCAATTCGGAATCGAAAGTTCCGTTCGATCGCGGAATCGATCATTTGATAATTTATAAATAGTTCGCCTTTGATGTGTCGACAGGCGCGATTTGATCAAAGCATTATATATTAGTGTCTGTGTGTCTGTATGTTGTTAGCTGGCCGACTGGACATGTTTTATGGACTTTCTTTACTAATTTATTGATGTAAATTGAACTCAAACCTGGTAGTTGTGGTATGCAGGAGATAAACTAGCGATTGTCAATCTAGGAATCTCATATGTAAAACGTTAGTGGGCTAGCCTTCTAGCGATGTTTAGCTCTTTCAATGTAACATTACTTGTCTTGTCTAGCTGAGATTGGATCTCTCCATCCTTGATTTGCTTTTTACGAGAAGTTTATCCGCTTTTAGAATGATAGACAGTGATCGCTTGATTTAAAACGAGGAAGATATCACTGTAAGGGCTTTGCACAAAATCTCTCTGTAGATTACAAGTTATTAGATCAAGATTTTAAATTATTGGCCACCAAAAATGTTCACAAAACTCACACAAAATAATTCTATGAGTACAGAGGCGGCCTTATCGCTGATCGCTGTCTGTTTTGCGATTCCAAATCAAGCATCGTGAAATGTGTTATCGTCAGTTTTGATTTTTTTTTCTGCAAGGTGTACCTATTTTTTTACCCACAAACGGCACATGGAACCGTAAACCCCATCACTTTAAATAAAATACAGTAACAAAAAGATAAAAAAATATTTCATGTCACGGTCCTTTTATTTCATACACGACAAGCGTCAATGTCATTCCTAAAGTCCCGCACGGACTTCAAGTGTGTCAGACTTTATCGCGACTTCACACTGTCACACATTCAAATATGACATAAAAGTGAAAAATCCAAAAAACGCTTGAAGGCTTGCCGCGCCGAGTCGCGAGTCGCGCCTTATCGCGGCAATTAATCTCGCGGCGGCTGGTCGCGTATCGCGCGACAAATCTGTTCCCCGCCCTATGCCGCCCGGCAACGCGTTTTATGATTTCATTTTGTCGATGTGATGTCATTTGACACTTTCTGGATACGTGGACGGGTTTGAGGTTACATTTTTGTTTATTGTGAATTTAAATGGCTTCTTGAGGTCATTTTGGAAGTATTATTTGACTAGGGCAGGAATTAATTTGAACGTCAACCAACAAGATTGAACAAGATTACAGATTTTTTTAGGTTTTTTTGTCAAGTAGAAGCGTTTAGTCACGGATCAAAAATCAATTAAGTAAGTTAATAAGATCTCTATGAAAGGTTGAGAAGAATTTGCAGCAGAGGATCGGACACTAAGTTAAAAAGAAGCTAAAAATAACAAACTACAATAACTATGAAGTAAATAACAAAAATAATGGGTAGATACTGTAAGAGTATAATCGGATTAACATCGCAGTAAACCGCAATGAAAATACAACAAAACGTTTTTCTAAGCTTTTTATTGCTGTCACTTAACCTACAGTTAAACTTAAGCTCGTGTTACTATTGACTATGCATTGATAGTGCATGGTGGTAAATAGCCTCATTTTTATCTAACTTCGATAAAAAATCTCGATAACAATAAGCTAAAAACCATAAAGGATTCAAAAAAAAAATACTGGCACCTTTTTGTCAAAACAAAACTGCTAAAGCTAACAACCTTTATGAATTTTCTGATTAAATCTCAAAAAAGAAATATGAATAAGTGCGTCATGTTTTACATACATAACAAGTCCAAAATAAAATAAGTCCGTACATAGGCTTAAAATAAACCCGTGTACAGACGAGAATTAATATCGCGATCACTGTCAACAGGTGTCACGCATAACTTACGAATAAATCCTTATAAGTGCCCCAGTCCACTGTACAACATAAACGCACTAAATTATAATGTTGATTTGTTGGTTAAGCGCTTACACTTCTTGGGACAAAATAATAGGAATATTTTATGGGTACAACATGCAACTTGACAATAGGATTTATGTTTAATAGTTGCAGGCTAAGTTGTTGTGACTACTTATTTTCCGTAGAAACTTCTTTCCTAGAAACGGAACATAGACGGCTCTAGATAAATTTGCAATAATGGTTATTGACCCACCAAAAATTTACAAATAGTTAAAGCAATTCTGAATCTACCACTTTCGTGATCCGTTACAAAAGCAATGAAAACGTATTTATTGTTCGGGTATATACGAAGAAACTAAGAGTATCTCTATCTGGTGCCATTATCTTTATGATCTCTTTAATCCAAATAAATTACTCTCCCAATTAAATAGACCTTCGCCTTCCGCGGCTATTAACTACGAGTTAAACTTTTTCCTAAACCACAGCTTTCACCGTTTTGCAAATATCTTTATGACAGAAACACTCACTCTTTGGCAAAGCCTTTGCGTGCTTAGTAATCCTTTCCACTAGACTCACTTGATACAACATAGATTCGCAAACGTCAGAATGTTTGACAGACGGTGTTTGCTCCCAAAGGGTTTCAGAAGTCATGTTCCCTTCCTTTCAACATTTCCGACAAACTCGGCTGTGTTGACGTCGTGATAAGCATTTGTTATAATTTGTCGAAGCTTTGAAGTTGATTTACAAGCGCGAATGGCGGATTTTAGTAGTTAAGCTGACAGTTTTATTAGTAGAAGTTTATTTAGGAAGATTATTTTGAGTATACGTTTATGTATCAATTAATTTTGATGTCGTGTTTCGTATATTAAAAGTTGCGTAAGTATGCACTTTTGTGGGAGATTCATTTTTATCGAATTGTCACATCTTTATTGCCTACGCACTAAAAGTTTCCGGGCGGACCAAAATTTTCAAATGTGTAAGAATTGTTTTGCTTTTTTAAAACCTCGCATTAATTACATAGCACTGCGCGCTCTTTATCACCAATTAGCATCTTAATACTGTACTAATTGAGTGCTCATTACAACATGTTGGACACGTCTCGTGAGCGCGGGCACTAACTTGTGTTGATCAAATAGTTGATAAGCGTCCGCGTCGCTCAGTAGTTTGTAAAATGCTATGTTTATACCCCGGCGTTGCTCGCAAACGACATAAACTGCCATGTTTATGGTCTCCTTGCAATTAGAACTTTTGATGTGGATAAAGTTGGTGACAGCAATTTGTTCCAATTTTATCGTATTTTTAGGTTAGGCTTGTAATTTGGTTATGCGTCTAGCGGAGAGAGTGTTTATTGTAAATTGTTCTAAGTGATAAATGTCGTCTTGTAAATTAAATTAAATATTTAGGGTTTAATACCTTTAATAGCGCCCTGTATATGGAAAACACAAGGAGGAGCTCGTGGCTAAATAATAACACCACCACCGGCTTATACGAGCTTTCCGAAGCACGGAATCATCTTCTTATCAGACAATCAGGTGATTCAAGCCTGCAATGTCCTTGCCAAACTAGAAAACAACTTTACAAAGTGTATTTTCCCGTGGAAATCGAACCCTCGCCCTCCGGCTCACAAGGCAAACGCCTAAACTACTCGACTACGGAGGCAGTTCTCATAGTAAAAATGATGATCACTAAACAATAAACCAAACTCTGTATTATGGACGACAATAAATCAGTACTCAGACCCATTTCACCCAAAGGTTGACCGGTAGAGAATGCCTGTGGCATTAAGTCCGCCTCTGTACATTAATTTGTGCTTAAAGTTTTAAATAAATAAATACGAAGTACTATTTTAAGTAACTATTATCAATCAATTTGCCTAGACTTTTTCATGCTATATAGGGGTCAGCTTCCAGTCAAAACGGAAACCACATACTTAGCCATAAAGAGGCATTATATTCCCATAAATCATGGCCTGATGAGGGATATTCATGGCGGGACGGTTTTGTGACAGTATTTATATAAATAATGGTGGACAAACGAGCAGGCGGCCGCGACATACAAATTACAAGCTCGTTGTTTCCGCGCAATTTAACAAAACAAGATGGAAGCCGCTTGATTGTTGCTTATTTGCGTTTTTAAATCGTTTTCTGTTTGTTTGTAGGTTTTTATTTTTATATCTAGTTGGATTTGAAGCGTTTGTCAGACAGTATGCGACAAAGTGACACAGATATTCGTGGAGTCTGTGAGGTATCTTCCAAGTTATTTTCCATAGAGATCTACGCTTTGGAACATGCAACTGAATAGCTTCATACTTTTGACAGACCGACCTGGATAATTTAAAAGCCTTTTAATTGTTTATTTTAGTTAAATGCTTTGAGTTTGAGTATGAATCAGCCATGTTTACCAAAATAATATTTTTTATACTGTTGATAGACACGCGTTTGACCACTATCTCACCTGATGGCATCACCTCACGATGATGTGGTCTAAGATGGAGCACGTTTGCCTAGAAGTAACCTATTCACTCTAATAGACTTAAAGACTCCCAGGTTGTAGCTATCAGGAAACACAGACTCCGCCAGGGAAATTCACTTCTTCGCTGAACGCACTATGAATGTGTTCCCAAAACGTTTTGTGTGTATGTGGATGATACACAAAATCGAGACCCTTTACTTGGGATAATCAGTTGCTTTTCTTGTAAAAACAACCTCTGATTCCTATACATAAATGAAATGGTCCAGTAACCTCAATAAGGACGTAATTGTTTCTCGTGTTACCGACTGAAATTCATCAGAATTAGGTACTCACAAATATACTAAAGCAGGCCAAGAAATAAGCAATTACAATGAAACAGCTAAATAAACTAGAAATTATATTGTAACATAACAAGTTATACTGCTAACTTAATTGTAACTCGGGGCATTACAGATTGGCCAAATACGTCATGTTTTATGTCCCCAAGCACTGCTTAACTTGTACGGAAACACCAGCAAATAAGCAATAAAGTAGGTCGAATATAATCCAATATGGTAGAAACAATTTAATTCCTAGGATGCAGGGACAAATATGGGTCTTTTGTGAAGGAGCCATTAGCGCTGTATGCAGATTTGCTAACGGTTGATACTCCAATAAGTCCAATACGAGTGAACGACTACTTTATTTCAGGGAATTAATAGGTTAACTTGATTTACGGGATAGTTAGCAAAAACTTCAGAGGTTATTCTGAGGTCGCGCTGTTATGGATTGAGGACTATTGGCAGTAGAAATAGGTTGAAGTTATTCCTCGAAATTGAGTTAGTTACGCAGTTGAAGTCTAAGCTGGATAGCCCTTTTTAACCGACTTCCCAAAAAGGAGGAGGTTCTCAATTCAGTTGTATATTTTTTATTCTTAATATGTTTTTTACCAGATAACTCCGTCAATTATGAACCGATTTGAAAAATTATTTCTTGCAGATTTGTCCCATTTAAATTTTATCAGAATCGGTTACGAAGTTTGGATTTTAAATCGAAATAGCTGGAATTCGTTTACTTGGATGATGGTTTTTTGTCATCCAAGTAATCGAAATTGCGTATTTTGCTTTTCTGCGATTTTGCAGTGGTGTTGTTAGGTGTGGGGTACCACTAAAAGGTGAAAAATAAAAAGGTGTCAAAATAAGAAGAAACTAACAAAAACTGACTTCCGAAATTAAAGTTATTTTATACTTTGTAGTTAGTGTTTTTTTTATTATTTCGGAGTCGGTTGTATTTTTTTGTAAAGTTTTTTATAGGGACGTATCATCATTCATTTTCTAGAAGTTCTCAGCCAAGCAATAGACCTTCATGTCGTCCTGACCGATTTAGACCATGGTAACCACGTTCAACGGAGACTAGCCGGGACGGGACGTATTATAGTACACAGCTGTGTGCGCAAACATAGCCGCATCGGAATAGACCTGTCCACAGTATCTGGGCAAAGTAGACGCCTGTGTAGGTATACCTTGAAGATCTGCTTCGGGCTAAGGGATGACTTCTGCACTTCTCTATGGGTTCCTTGTCATGCTTTGTTTCAGAAGATATTCTTCGTCTTTTTTATATTTTTTTATCTGGGCTTGTTCAGACACTTTCATTGATTAGAAAACGAGATACCTTGCCTAATCTTTCAAAGCGTCATTATTGATATATCTACGCCATAAAACTGTTCTTAATAAATTAAAATTATAATTTGACCGTCACTGAATTGCCGAAAATATGTAACAAAGTAGCTAATCAACTCGTAGAAACAACAAAAAAAGTACAGTTACCTATTTTAGTATTTGTTTGTCATGACTAACGTTAGGTACTCTGCAATAAAAGCACTGCAGTAGCCGGGTATATTTTGTATAGTGATTAAATATTGATGGCGGAGTGTGCTACAACTACAACACAATGTCGGACGGTGTCATCGAGTGACATTCTACCTGTCATTAAAGTGCCGCGGTACGCGTGCAAGGGAAATACGGCGGCGGCGTAAGTTGCAGGAGAGAGCGGGAAAAGCGCTTGGGTCAATAGGCTTGTCCACTGAAAAAATCTAATTAGTCCTTCAGTAAGATTATCAAAAACATTTGACCCGTGTTTTTTCTTTTGTTACGTCAACTAAAATTGACGAAGATACGACGATTTTAAAATTCTCAATACGTCACGCCGCGCGCCGTGCTATAATTTTTAGTGCGTTCTGACGTCACGAGCCCTAACCGAGTTTTGATGCAAAACGCATCAAAACTCGGATTGGGTCTCGGTCGGATCTTGGTCAATATTCATTTATTTATAAAAACAAAAAAATAAGTGTCCATTGTTTTTCAATACTCTAACTGATGGACTAAATAGATTTGCAATTTATTGATGGTGGAATCTAGCTTATTTTTTTGAACAAAAGTTGAAAAGGAAGAGAAAACATGCTAGGACTATTTACTAGATAGTTGATTCTCAGCTTTATATGAGATTTATCAGAACTTTCTTTGCACACTGGTTTTCAAACACATGTATTATGTAGGTACACCAAATAAGTTACAGAAAAGATAGGAAAAACAAAAAATAAAATAAAAACAAAAATACTTAAATCACACAAAACAAAATTTCTTGTTATCAGCCTACTTATATCTTAGAACTTGGCTGGACATACCTAAGATCAAACGGAGTAGAAACATGCTTAAATAAATAATAATAGGTATCTTCCTAGATCACAAAACCGCTTCAGCCCTAAACTTAAGTTGTCCCAAACAAAATCGTTGACAGTATGACAAATTAATACGGTGAGCGCGCGTGCTGCATTAGCGTAGCTAGCGATCGAAGGGACACTGCCCTGCCGCCTGTCTCCTGTCCCGGCCCCATGCCTCATGTCCCTGCCCCACTGAGCACTTGATGTGAATGTGTTCTTTGGGAATAACCGTCAAATAGAGAAAAAAAAATACAACCGACTTCCAAAAAAAAAACACTACAAAGTAAAAAATAACTTTAATTTCGGAAGTCGGTGTTTTTGTTAGTTTCTTCGTATTTTGACACCGACTTCCGAAATTAAAGTTATTTTTTACTTTGTAGTGTTTTTTTTTTGGAATTCGGTTGTAAGTATTTTTTTGTAAAAAGTTTTTTATTTTTCACTTTTTAGTGGTGCCCCACACCTAACAACTCCACTGCAAAATCGCAGAAAAGCAAAATACGCAATTTCGATTACTTGGATGACATAAAAATATTATCCAAGTAGACGAATTCCAGCTATTTCGATTTATAATCCAAAGTTCGTAACCGATTTTCATAAAATTTAAATGGGACCAATTTGCAAGTAGGTATATCCTTTCAGATAAAATAATTTTTCAAAACGGTTCATAATTGTCGGAGTTATGAGGTAACAAACATAAAAAAAAAAAAACAAAAAAAAAACCATACAACCGAATTGATAACCTCCTCCTTTTTGGGAAGTCGGTTAAAAAGTCAAAGGTATCACCAGGATAATGCGCACAGCAAAGGAGTGGAACTCTCTGCCTGCTTCTGTGTTTCCGAACGCTTACAACCCTAATCTCTTCAAAGTTAGAGTAAACAGGCAGTAAACAGGCAGGTTTATTTATTTATTTATTTATTTAATATTATAAAGAGGTAAAAATGTTTGTAAGTTTGTATGTAGGGGGGTAATCTCAGAAAGTACTGGTCCGATATGAAAATTTCTTTCAGTGTTTGATAGCCCATTTATCGAGGAAGGTTCTAGGCTATATCATCACGCTAAGACAAATAGGAGCGGAGCATTAATGGAAAATGTGACGCAAACGAAGTTGCGCGGGTCAGCTAGTACTATATATAAAGACATAATAAAAAGTAAATGTGGTCATTTTCTAACCATAACAATATAATTTTTTGTTTATTTATCTTGAAAACCACGAAGTATGTAAACTGGTAATCGACCGGCAAAATAGCCCAACTCTATTGTCATTCGTTCACTAATATTGTCTATGATTCCGTTCGAAACTCATGAACCCGTCAATAGGCAGTAGGATTTACTCGTTAGTTTCGGACTACCTACGGACGGATCCGTATTATCGTTGACAGACTAAATGCCCCCTGTACCGGATAAGGACCAACTCGTAAACACGAAAATATATGGTCTGACCACTTACATGCATAAGTTCTCCGGATTGGCACGTGCTGCGTACGGTCTTTACATATTCATGGTTTAATACAGGTTGCGACTTGACTGCTGTAGTTGGCCTCTTAGAAGGACATCTTAGCTGATTATTTTTTCAGTCTAGACTACATTATTATACATTCCAAAGACCCAGAGGCATAAAAAGAAAAATGAGCTTCTGACGTTTGTTAAGTGCACATGTAGATATATGATACAAAATACTTTGAATTTGGTTTTTGTTTTCGGTAATTACCTACTTGTTGGCAAATTAGCTTTAACAATGAGTCTATTGATTTGTTATCTTTTAATATTTCTTTACACGTTCTATTGTCTAGGTCGCAGATCCTTATATAGATTCAGAAATAAGATTTCCTGGTTACGGATCTGGGAGAGCAGGTTTTTCTTCGTAATTGTTTCGTCTGACCACGCATTTTCTTACGCACGCATTTTCACGCAAACCGTACTACTAATCTTCCCGAGGGTTACTAGTAATGTTAATGGCTCCCTGGAGAGATACCCGTG
The DNA here is from genome assembly GCA_963859965.1 of Ceramica pisi. Taxonomy (NCBI): domain Eukaryota; kingdom Metazoa; phylum Arthropoda; class Insecta; order Lepidoptera; family Noctuidae; genus Ceramica; species Ceramica pisi. The sequence goes on along the minus strand of OY982540.1, from coordinate 23,453,600 downwards.
AGACTCACATGACTCAGACGTATTTAGGTTTCTCCAGTTAATTATTCTGATCTTGTAAAAACATAAGAAATCGACGAGCTTTCTTTTGGAATGAACTTTTTCGTTGTTCAAAGTAAAGTTGCAATTTAAGATTGAGGTGCCTTTGAATACACATAGATATATGTAGTTTATTTTATCAATTGTTAAATTATTTGGTTTAAGCCCAGTTTTGGTGACCAGCTTTAAACCATGGGCTAACCTCACTAATGTGAGTGTAGAAGTGCTGAACTTGTAACTGAAATATTGCTAAAGTTGCAGTATTCCATTTTGCAAAGTGGTTTAAACTTAAAATTTACGTTGATATCTTATTCCCAAAACGTGCCTCTCGCACAGCTTAATTTTCCAGTCATTTAAGCCATTATTCCCCCATTATCTCACAAGTACATCATACATTTTTGTATTCAGTCGCAGCTCGTTAATTATACACAAATTGTCCGCCAGTGTTTCGGTTATTAATGGCTGTGGCCGACAATGTGCGTAACGACCGGAATATTAATGCTTTCGCCGATGCACTCCAATCATAACTGCGTTTTGTTTATGCGCTTGTTTCATGGCTACGCGAATGGGGTTCCATTTTGATGGTGCGGTTTACTTTGTTGCTGAAATGAAATAGCTCGTTTGTAGGAAGAAGCTGATACGCTAAAAAAGTCGGTTAATAATACATCAATTGAATACGAGAGTGTGTTTCTTTGTAACGCTTCTGCCAACCGATTTTGATAAATTTTGTTACAGTTAGATAAGAATTTTGAGACGGTTATAGGCTACATTAACATGAGCGAAGCTGCAAACAAAAAATTCTACCAGAATTGGAACCCTTATGAAGCTTAAGTGGGATTACTTTTGCCTTAAAGTGGAAAACATTTCAAACAATTAACGAGGGAATTCACTGATTCTATGAACGAATTATCCAAAAAACGTAAATTAAATGTTTATTCAATCAAAATAACATCGGGTGACTTGACCTCGAGAACAGTAGTTCCTAAAACGTAACAGACAGTTGTGTTGCTGGGAGTTTGTTGGCCACTTCTTCTCCACGGCTAAAACACTAGGAAGTGGTGACGGGCGGGCGTTTTGGGGTCTTTTGTAAAACTTGACGTTCAGAAACTGACTCTCAGCCTAATTAGAATAAATGACTTTTGAATTTTTGAGTTTACGTTTGAAGATAGGTATGTATGTTAGTGTCTTGTCTTTGTAAAAATTTTGCACAACAGAACGACTGCATCTTTTCTACATCTGACTGCACTCAATATCCATCGCAATAATACGAAAACCCATCGAGACCTTTGGCAGGCGGGGTTCAAAGAGTAGGAACAAAACAAAAGAGCAACACTAAAGGGTTGAAAGTTGCAACATGGCTGAAACCCACTCGGGTGCCAATCGACTGGTATCCAATCCGGTTCCCCGTGCCGTCTGCACGAAAAAAAAAAAACAATAAAGGAACTATGGGCAACGTTCCGTGAATAGGGTTTTGGAAAAATCAAAAAGGAGGTATCGAGTTCAATTCGTTTTCGAAAATGTTTCCGAATAACGATTATCGATTTTTGTCACTTTGTCGTTTGTGATTTTTATTTCAGATTCAATAAGTTTTTATGGATTTTCCTTTCCGTTGAAATGGTTTTGAGTTACTCTGTTGAAATTTTGCAAAACAATGCTTTACCTACTAAAAACAAAAACTGAATAGTAGGCACCCAATAAAGTGCAATAACGTTACATTGTTGTTTTTACTTTTTCACATACATTTATTGACTTTCTTAACAAAAACAGAAACAAAGACGTAAAGCTGTTCTGAATCTTCTTCTGTCGTGATTATTTATGTTCGCTCGTAATGAAAATCGGTTCATGATTTATAGAAAGCAAAAAAAAAGAAAGAGGGAAAGAATTTTATATTGTAAATTTATACTAATTTTGCATGCCTAAATTGGTAAAATACAGCGAACTGCGCATTCACCCAACAGCTAGAATGTATAATTATGTACTGTTTTTCGCACTAAAGAATGAAATTGAAATTTAAGAAAAAAAGTTTTTTGCTCCCAGATAGAAGCACATTACTTTAATTCAAAATACACAAATTAAAACAACTATACCACCACGGACTTACTAACAGGGCTGTTAGTACCCGTTAAGATTGACTTTAAATCGAGGCGCTTGGGTAAATCGAGCTTTTCCGAATAGGCTAGATTCCATCATCCACAAATTGCAAAACTATTTAGTCCGTCAGTTAAAGTATTGAAAAATAATGGAGACGTATTTTTTGTTTTTGTGAATCAATGAATATTGACTAAGATAAAACGCATCAAAACTCGCGAGTCGGCTCGTCACGTCACAACTCAGTAAAAATTATGCGAAGGTGTGACGTATTGAGAATTTTAAATGCGTCGTAACGTCGTCTAATTTGTTTCCCGTAACAAAAGAAAAAAAACGGGTCAAATATTTTTTGATAATCTAACTGAGGGACTAATTAGATTTTTTTATGTCATCTACCCTATTGTTTTTCAGGGGTTTTCCATACTTCGAACAGGATTTTGCACATCACTGTAAAATACCGCAGTATGTTATCATGTATGTATGTTATCAAACCGATATCTAGGTAGTAGGTTAGACATGCACCACACATGCTCACTTTTTTCCATCCCCCATAGGCTGTAAAAATACAAAGAATGAAAGTTATCAAATAAATGTCAGTGTTTTCGTTCACGTTTGGTCAGACCGTGTTATTGTTTGTGCAGCGTTGGGCACACCATTCATAACTGCTCGGGTGCTGGTGGAACTGTAAAACTATTGATGTTAGCTACAAAACCATCATGATGGTAAAAACCGCGAGTTTTCATTGGATGCTCGCGAGCTTTTACTTTGTAAATAAATCTAAAGGATATGGTTTTGGGAACTAAAAGGACATTTATGTGGTGTCACTGAATGGTCTTATAGCTGGAAGTAAAATGACCACAACAAAAACAGAACATTTACGGAAGATATAGTTTAGCAAAGGAATTCCAGGCTTGTTTGATTTTTAGGGTTCCGTACCCGAATGGTAACAAACGGAACCCTATTAATAAGCCTCCGCTGACCGCCTTGTATCTCAAGAACCATAATAGGTAGACGGTTGAAATGTTCACAGATTGTTTTTTTTTTTTTTTGCAAAACGGGGAAGCTCTTGGCCCAAATCTCACCTGATGGAAAGTGATGACTAGGCCGAAGATGAAAGCGAGCTTAACCCGGAATCCTCTAAAACAGAGGAACTGGCTATCATACCTCTAACTGCCGGAACACAACAATGCTGTTAACATTGTTGTTATGGCGACAGACTTAGACATGATGGTGGTAGCTTGCCAGGCGGACTTAGAAGTCCTACCACCAACCAAACCGAGCAAAAGATTTGCCCCCGCTGGGAATCGAACCCGGGACCTCTGGGTCTGAATCAGGTGGTATAACCGCTAGACCACGGAGGCGGTTAGTGTCACCTGTTTAGCACCACCCGGGGACCACGTGTAGGGATTCGCTGAAGGGTATTCTCCTACGGACGCGGGTGACTCAGCCCCCAAAATTTAATTTAATTGTATATTTGTATTGCAGCTATAATGGTATGGAACCCTTCGTGAGCGAGTCCGATTCGCACTTGGCCGGTTTTCTAGATTGTGATGTCTTTTCTGGGTATATTTTGGTTAATCAATATCCCTTTATTGTTTCAGGTATGTGTGTCTGGTGATTCTATCTCTTCACAACAGTTTCCATAAGTTGGTAAGAATTTTATACCAAAGCAAGTGGTCTCAGCTGTAACCTCGATTGGGTAGGTAACTAGGTATATGTTTTCCTGATTTCAATCATACTTAACACTATTTAGGTACCTACTTAACATACCTAAAGACTAGCTAATATATAACTCATCACTCACAAAACTTGAATAAGTATTTATTATCCTGCACCAGAAATTACATTATACTAGTACCTGATCCTGTTAGATATACAGGGTTATTTGTAAAACACCGTCCACCTCTCAGGACTTTGTTACTAACACCATAATTAACAACTTTTGTTCTATGACTCTTAAATCTATACTAATATTAAAAAGCAGAAGAGTTTGTTTGTTTGGTTGAACGCGCTAATCTCAGGAACTACTGGTCCGATTTGAAAAATTCTTTCAGTGTTTGATAGCCCATTTATCGAGGAAGGCTATAGGCTATATTATCACGCTTAGACAAATAGACAAATAGGAACGGAGCAGTAATGGAAAATGTGACGCAGACGAAGTTGCGCGGGTCAGCTAGTTTCTATTATTATATTCTTTTATTATAATTAACTATTCTAACCTTTATCAATCTACACGTAGGTAACTGTAGTCCCAGTAAAGCAAGGTCACTTTACTAATACAAAACGTCAATAGAACCAAAGTTACAAATATCTTCACTACACAAATTCATCGCCCTTTCAAAGCTAAACTAAACGTCTCTAAATCTAAACCGGGCGTGTGGATACCAACACGGATATCGCTTTACATATTTATCGCACGATCCGTTTGGTATCGTACGCGATCCGTACGGGGTCCGTATGAGGCGAGAGCGGGGCGTGATCCTAATTCAATAACATTCAATTAAGGCCCTCCCTGCAATTAGAAACCGGGCCCTTAGGTGGTGAGCGACCAGGATTCCGAAAACTGGATAGGGAACTTTTAATTCTTTTGGAGGAAAACTTGTGGGATGTTAGTGAACTTTGTAAACTGGAGTGCTCATTTTGTTTAATTAAGTGTAATTTGTAAGAATTCATTAATTTAATTGAGAGTCACGGTGATTCCTGCTATTTCAGAAGGTCAGAGTCAGGCAAGCAAGTATCCTTTTACGTTTCAGTATAATAACCAGTGATCGGAGTAATGATTTTTGGTACTTGTATCCTTAATGCACACAGAAAGAATAACACGGATAAGCCATTTTTCCGGATTCAATTAAATATTGTTAATGTTGGTAGTGATATTATTACTACTCAAATCAAAATTTTGTCAAATCGTGACTGTGTGCTGTTAAAAAAAAATGAAGAATAATAAAGAATAACATTGCCCATTTTATTACAATTCCTACCTTTTTTTTGAGGATGGCAAATCATCAAATGACTCCTTCCACTCTGGCAGAATACAACTCCTACATAAGTTCCGTTTTTTTTTTAATAATCCACCAATTCCGGAGGAATGTCCATATTAATATATACGTTTCGGATCAATGACCCCAGTTCAATCTACCTACTCCGATCACTGATAATAACATTCATGTTTTTGTAGACTATTTGTAACTTTTATTCAATTTTCCTATTTCTGTTTTTGGTGATCAATATCAGGTTTGAAACCAACTATAGTCTCCTTCTTAATTATGTTTTCGGGAATCCCTGTCTATATTTTTGAAATTCTTAAGATCCTTACTAGTCATTCTTCATTTTAATACGTTCTTATTAAGTTCCATATCCAGGCCAGCCTACTCTACACCAAGTCGTCCAGTAAGATCTCCGTAACAAATTGTGTTGTCATGTTTTCTGTAATTTAAGCGGTATCTACACGCACCGACTGACGCGCCTACCTACCTACCAGTGGCCGGCAGTGTACACTCACCAGCGTTAATACTTTAATCAAAATTCAAAAGCAATTTTCGCACAAATAACGAGTAAAACGTACGTAAAAGACCTATTTCTTAATATCGCAAATTATAGCTTGATATCGAAAATTCAATTAATAGGTACTTTAGCAATATTTTAGGAGAAAAACCCTATTGAATTTTCCGTAATTCCGTAATCCGAATGATTGTTGGTTTCTTACGCTTTCACTAGTAAATCGCTAAACCGATTTTGATGAATTTTGGTACACAGATAGACGGAAACCTCTCTCTCTCATCTGAACGGGTTCCCGTTTGCACGGGGTCCGCTTTCCGGCTTTTTCTTCTCCGATTTGGCCGAAACCTATTTGATATTGTGTATATAACACATTATTTGATATTGTGAAATGAATAATTGAAATTGATACTGACGTTTGTACGCCTAATACTATACGAAAGAAAAAATTGAACATCCCACACAATAAAAAGTTAGTAAACAGGAAGATCGACCCGTGCGGCTGTTATTATTTAGCAACGACCTAATGGCCTTATCTAGAATAATCATAACAATCCATCTCTGGGTCATGTTTTATCTTGGGGGTCGAAAAAGGTCACTTTTGCATAATCAGAAAGCACATCACGCTACCCACTGTCAAATTTTCCCAATCAGCCTTGAACCTTATGCGTTAGCGATAAAAATGAAAATTAAGTTGGACTGGTTGGAATTCAGCCGTTTTGACGTGATTAGTAAGTAACAAACATCCATTCATCCAAACTTTCGCATTTTATTTTTAACGTTTTTCCGCACTAGTAATTTCTCCTGTATCGTGGATCCGTTTACAAACATATAAAGTCACATACACAAACAGCCAGACCCGGAACAACTATCTGTAGACCATACAAATATTTGTTCAGTGCGGGAATCGAACCCACGACACGCGGTGCAGCAGTCGATCGCTCAACCACTACGCCAACCGTGCCGTCAATTGTGGTAAAATTGTTACAAATGCTTGAACAAATTCGTGAAGGAAGACTCAATTGTAATTCTAAAATCATCATGCCTAGCGTTTTCCCAACTACTTTGGGGTCAGTTTCCAGTCAAACCGGATTCAGCTAAATACCAGTAATTGTAATTCTAAAATGTGAATGTGAAATATTTATTTTGGGGAATTAGTTTAGTTTAGTTTATGCTTAGAATAATAACGCATAGAAACCTAGTACGAGTGCAAAAAGTGAGGCACCTAAAACTTAGCCTAATCCGTAAAACTTAGCCGTCAGGCCGTCAGTACTCAATGTCACGTTCCGTCGAACACAGCTCACGAGTAAATAATTGAAAATGACAGTTTGTTGCGTGAAAGGATGTTATAGCACATCAAGAAAACAAAAAAATGTGATAAAATAACATTTCACAAATAAGTACTCACATTCTATGCACTATTTTTACGTAAATCGATAAATAAAACAAAATTCTAATAACCTAACTTGTCATAACACAGTGTTGCTATTTGTGAGGAAAAAATACCCACATTGCTTTCATTCATGTTCTTCATTTTTGTAATTTTAAAATACAATACTTACTGTTAATTCATATCAAACCCGATGTTTTAACATTGTTTATAATTATAACCCATCAAGCATTCTAAACGCATTGAACAATATCTCATTCTTTATACGATTTATTTCCTTTTATTTTGAAATAAATTGAATTATACCTTCCGAAAAAATATGTCATATTACATGAAAAATCATGTTTACCTTTACCAGTTCCCAACAACATAAAATACTTGCCTTGATAGCAAAATAGTAATGCGTCTTCCCATATTTTGTGGGTAACGGCTTAGTAATGGTATCACTGAAAGCTATATCTGTGTGCGTTAGAGGAACGTAGACACATTCGGCTCACGCACACAAAGAAAATGAAGTGGACACACGATTTTGCTCGGGTTTTGTTCGAGACGCGGCTTCTATGCGTTATTATTCTAAGAGTTTATGCTACCTCAGAAGTGCTAGTTACTCAAAATTAAAACAAATTAACACACCACTAAAACTACCAAATTAACTGCTTTATTTCTAAACACTACTAATACACGAAAGCAGCAAATGGAAATGAATATTTAGCACACTCTCCCTCCATCAACTCCCCCTGTTAACATAAAATCAAAGTACGCCATGTTAATGGCAGCCACATTAACAATAATTAATTAATAAACATTCTCCAACAGGTTCTACATAGACTTACGAGCACCTCACTAACCTAGATTCAGACTAAACTAGACTGAGTCTAGTCTCGCAACTTAGCTATAAACATACTGATACTAAGTCATAGACAAGATCTCGATAAAGATCTACAACGTGTAAATAAGACCGCAAATGTATCTATGGTTTCAATATATTCTAATGCCTGGGTTTATTTTGCGCGTGCTTACATGAGATTTAGACATAAACGCAGAAACCTAATCTGTTTAGGCTTGTCGTTGAAAATGACAACATGCAAGGATTTGTAACTAGAACGCAATAAAGAATTTTGAATTTGAATTTGAATTTGAATTTGAACTGACATTAAATAGAAACTAAATCACAAATATATTCTACTAATATTATAAATTATAAATAATATAAATGCCAAAGGTTTTTGAGTATGTATGCATGTTTCTTACTCTTTCACGCAAACATTAATGAACCGATTACGATGAAATTTGGTTTGTAGATAGCTAGCCCCAGAGTTCCCTAGGGATCTGGATTTACACGGGAATAACGAGAATTTATACGCGGACGAAGTCGCGGGCGGCCTTTAGTACTTAATATTATAAAGCTGAAGAGTTTGTTAATTTGTTTGTTTGAACGCGCTAATCTTAGGAACTCCTGGTTCGAATTTAAAAATTATTTTAATGTTGGATAGCCCATTTATTGAGGAAGACTATAATATCATGCTTCGACCAATAGGAGCGTAGCTTTAATGAAAAATATGACAAAGAAAAAGTTGCGCGGGTCAGCTGAAACGTAGAGCTTACTAATCCTGTTTCCAACTAATATTATAAATGCAAAAGTTTGTGAGGAGGGATGTTGAAAGCCTGAAAGGATCTTCATGAAATTGGCATAGAGGTAGATTATAGTCTGGAATTACATGTAGGATACTTTTGTCCCGGGAGTATGTTCCCTGGGAATGATGCGGGAATTAGGGATGACGCAGGCGATGTCGCTGACAGAAGCTAGTAGTATAATATACCAGCATTTAACTGCGGCTTCCTTCACGTTAAAGTAACTCACAACTGTGTCCAGAGAGCTTAGTCGTTCTCGACGGCGTTAGCGTAAATGCCAATTTGTATTGAAACTGAATAAGCGCCGCCTGGTGAGAATAACGGATAACCTTTTTTTTCTACACTTTGACATAAGCAAACGTTTACGTTAACGCGATCGAGTACGTTAGAAAACTCACACTAATTCCTCAGAATTTTCTATCAACATCGGTTTGTCGATTTTGGCGTGAAAGCTAGCGTGGCGTGTAAATTCTATTGTTGTAGGTTACAGGCACATAAAAATATACAAATAAATTTCGGTGTGCAGCCGCATCTACCTCCGCAACATCGGGGAATCCCACCGATCTGCGAATACACTGAGAATACTGTTGGTGCTGCCGCGAACACGAGACATCAGGGAAGCACATCTTTTTCTATTAATCGCGGCAAAACCATCAATATTATTATCTGAAAACATCCCTGACACACTACACCGCCACGGCAGCCGCAGCAGTACTCTGTGCATTATAATATTAAACGCGTAGGTCATAACAGTACAAACGTATTTATCAGTGTGCTCCAAAGATCAAGGTGAAGCAAAAATTTATGAAAACTCAAAAAATATTCAACAACACTTTTTGTTATTTTCACCTGTAGTCTTGGCAACGACATCAAAGAGCTATTTAATAACATGACACGGTAATGTTTACCTCTTTACAAGTTACCTTCAACACGTGTTTAGGAAACCGTTCATCATAAGAGATGTTTGCAAATACTTAAACTGATTTGATCTTATCTTGACCGTTTGTGGCGGTTTTGAGAAAGATCTACAAATGAGATTACTTGAATGTCAAAGTCAGTTTTTGTTAAAGTAATATTTAATGGAGTTATCTGCGGCAACTGCTACGTTTAGCGGAAAGTACCTATTTCTAGACTGTATCGTTGGTAGAATGTAAGTAAGTCAGTTTTTAGCTACAGGTACGTGTCCACACCGCAGTTACTTTTCGTGGAGTAACGTTTTCATTTAATTATTTGTGTTTTCTAGTCGTATGTTGTTGAGCTCCTTTAGGTTCTAAGTTTGAGCTACACGACAACTGGCAAATGCTTGCACTGTCTGGACAGGTCCACTCAAATCTGTCTGATACTTTCCTCAAAATATCACTTTAGACATTAACCTTCATGGTTCTCATATGATTTGACCAATACGATAATTTTTTTTTTTTTTTTTTTTTAATACGATTAAATGGACTTTAAAAGAGACTTTGACCTCTGAGTTTGTTTTGGTGTTTCTTCTCAGAGCAGTCAGCTAGGAAACACCAGCCTCATCTAGTATAAAATGACCAAACAAGATTGACGTGTAAAAGAGTTATTTACAACTTACTTACAAAATAAATATCATTTATCATTTGTTTTTTGTGTGTTGTGTTTCTTTCCTTGTTCCAAATAAACGATCTATCTATCTTAACGTTTCCAAGTGTTAGTGGGCAACATCTGAAAACAAAAAGTTATTTGTTGTTAATATATGCGTTAGTCATAAGTTGAAGAATGTTACCTAATGTTATCGTGTGGCATTCTGTTACTCCACAACAAGTAACTGCGGTGTGGATGCACCTTAAGAGGAATAAAAATGAAAAGGAGGAAGTGCTACTAGTTCTCTATTGGTCGGTCACTTTCTCACAAATCATGATGGGCAAAACCTTAATTAATACGTGGATTTAAGTAAACTATTGAATATTGTATGTATATGACCGGAAAATGGCAGACTCCGTAAGACTGTAATAAATCTTGATTACCTAGATTATATTTTCTCGATATATTATGAAAAAATCGTTTTGTATACCGCGTGTATCTGACATCGACGCACAAACGATTTCCATGGGTCCAGGGCATGATTCTGGACACTCTAGACTTAGAATTTTTCGTCGGCTTTTTTCTCATTTTTTTCAAGGGTTTTTTTTATTTTAGACTGCTCATAATATATATCAGCTCAAATAGATATCAGCTCAGCTGAGCTGACACCTACTTGTGGTACTCTTGAAAAAAATGAGAAAAGAACCGACGAGAAATTCCAACACTGGGGTGTCCAGAATCATGCCCTGGACCCATGGAAATCGTTTGTGCGTCGATGTCAGATACACGCGGTATAATAAATCCCATCCAAATTCAATAGTTTCCAATCTATCCGTGTCTTATAAGTTTACAATTTCACGCGATTTTTTCAATCTTACGGCGTTTGCCAGTTTCCGATGACATATATTTATATAAATTGAATGTGTATAGGTATGTCTTGAGAGTTATTTTTCTGTTATTTATCAACATTACTGTTTACCAACTTACGAAAGTCATCACTTTCTGAATGTTTATGGTAATCGTGTCTTCAAATTCCACATACAACTTTAATCAGCCCTCGATCACTCACTATATTTTCCCCAAAAAACTTAAAAAACCCGGCTTTCTTTCTCCAACAGCCTTAAAACAAAAGCCGGTCTTCCAGGACATGTCTGAATACGTTTGCATATCAATAATAACGGCACCGATGTGGTTTTTTTACGTCTTGTTGCGCCGGCGCATGGCTCGGTGGCGGAGATACACGATAGCGAGTTATGGACGAAACTTGGACGATGCTTTCTTTGTGGTGCGATGCAATTTGTAAACGAATATGGGAATAATGAAAGTAGAAATACTAATATAAATAAATCATAAAAAATAAAAACTTTATTTATTTGTGATTATGGACACATACACATAAACATAAAGACAAGTTATTATTACGAAATAGCAAAAACAAAATTCTTCGAAAAGATTTCGAAATAAAAGTGCCTGAAAGTAGTACGCCCTTTATGAAGACAGAAAATAATACATCTACTAAATGCTCCGATAAAATCTTAAATTAGTTACTGTCACTTAGTCTATCACCAATTATCGTGGTGGTTTCACTCCACAACCTGGGAGTCTTTAAGTCAAGAGTGAACAGGTTACTTCTAGGAAAGCGCATCATCGCTTACCATCAGGTGAGAAAGTGGTAACACGCGTGCCTATCTAAAGTAAAAAAAAACCGGCCAAGTGCGAGTCGGACTCGCGCACCGAGGGTTCCTTACAAACCTGTAGGTATATATTATAAGCAAAAGTTGTGGTTCACGATTTATGACGTATTAAAAAAAAACTACTTACTAGATCTCTATATATCTTCCCTAGATATCTTCCCTTCCCCGCGGATCTCTGAACAGTTCAGACGTCTTTTAAATTGCCAATTTTTATTTTATTTTTGTCTTTTTAAATAAATTTATCAATATACTGACAAAAATACTCGTTGCAAAAAATAGGAGTGCATAAACTAGCAAGAGTTGCCGGCCATTCACTACGGTGCTGCTTGAAGTCAACGCCCACTAATCCTGCGCGTGAGTAAACAGCAAAAGTATTACGACCCCGCCCCGTATACATTCACTTACGGCAACTTATTAATGAACTTTGTGGCTAATTAGTTGCGAGCGTATACTATTGACGAACGCCGAGAGAGACAAACCTATCTGTGAGTGCAGGATAGACGGAGGTCAAGTAACACTGGACGGAAAGCTTTTATCAACTGATCCATCGATCGCGACCACCTCAGCCTGAGCTCTAAGCGTACCACTGACTGCTACGCGTTTTTAAACCACCTGACTGCGCTGCCTGCCTGGTACTTTAGTGTAAGTCTACATAAATTGGTAAAATGCCGCTTCAACGCTCCCCGCCGTTTCCGTCGCAGAAAAATCAGGCGCCGATGACTCCTACGCCAATATTCAGCACTCCCCAGCCTACGCTGTATACACCACACAGCTCATCTGAGCCAAGTCTGAATCTGAATCCTGACTCACCCTCTAACATCTCCCCTGCCATAACTTTTCGAAATGTAAAACGTAAACGCCTGGAAGAGGATGAAGATAACAGATTATCCACTTTTATGTCCGACATGAAGGAAATGTTTCGCCAGCTCAAGGAACAACAAGAAGAGAAGTACGACAAGTTGTACTCTTTGGTTGACCAAATCCGCGAAAACGTCGATCTCATGGCTACCAGATTCGATCTACTGACCTCTCGAGTTGAGCGTCTAGAAACGGAACGTAAAGAAAACGTATCTTACATAAATAAGTTGGAAGCTAAACTAGAATACTTCGCGCAAAGTACCAGGTCAACTTGCTTGGAATTTCGCAATATCCCAGTCAACCAAATAGAAACTAAGGCTTCTCTGCTAAATATTGTCATGAATACTGGCCGCATTTTAAACCTAGAAATACAGCCGTATGAAGTAAAGGATGTTTTTCGTATAAAATCGAAAGACCCGGCCAACAAAACAATTATAGTAGATTTCACCACTGTCCTACGGAAACAGGAATTTCTCGATAAGTTCAGAAAACACATTAGGGATAGTTTTAAGCTTACCACAGAGCACCTCAAAATTAGTGGCCCCGCTAAGCAGATTTATATTTCTGAGAACCTATCAGCAAGGAACAAAAGGCTCTTTTTCTTGGCTCGTGACGCGGCCAAATCAAATGACTACCAATTCTGCTGGGTCAAACATGGCAAGATTTTCGTTCGCGAAAAAGTGGGCTGCAAGCACATTGAAGTCAAGAGTGAAGCGGACCTTGTTAATATTCAGAAAGCTGCATGACTAAATCCTGTCTTAGTTCAAAATTTCAAACTCAAGCATAGTTCTGTAGCTGTAGCTCACTCATTATTGTGTTTTTCGAATTTATTTGATTACTTTTGTTTTGTTTTTTCTTTTGTTTTGATTCGTTTGTTTTGTTTTTTCCTTATTATTGTAAACCGCACTTTTTACACTATAACACTTATTATCACACAAAAATACAACGTCACACTTACTTTATCAACAAAATATGTCAATTCACACAAGCTATTTCCCTCAATTTTTTCATCTCACATGTGGCGTGATAGAGCTGCTCCTATGAGTATTTGTATGTACTCTATTACGTTTGACTTTCCCCTCATTTTCTACGTTCCCCTGTTTAAACTACTACTAAAAAATGGATAATTTAAACACCATAAATACTGAGATCGAGCAGGTATCAGTCTCTAACTCATTCATTTGCTCGCCCGAACTAAGCTGCAATTATATAAATTCATCTTGCTCTCTAAAAATTCTACACGTAAATATTCGAAGCATAAGCTGTAATTTCAATAATTTGTTAGTACTAATAACTAGATTAAAGTTCTCACTTGACGTAATATTACTGTCCGAGTGCTGGCTTAGCAAATGTCCAAACATTCCCTCTATAACTGGGTATGTAACACACTCTTCCTCATTTAAAAACCAGAACGAAGGTGTTGTTGCCTTTACTAAGAGTGAGTTAAAGTGTTCGATGGAAATCCCCTCTTTTAATGATGCAAATTGCCTTGTCCTTAAATTTTCCAACAAGTTTGCACTTATCGCTCTATATCGATCTCCCTCGTATAGAGACCTTTCACCTTTCCTGTACAGCTTGGATGATCTGCTACGCCAGCTTGCGACATACCAAACAATCGCTCTAATTGGAGACATAAATATAAACATTGTGCCGTGCAGTCTTGACTCAAATGCTGATGAATATTTAAATACTGCGGCATCACACGCAATGCTTCCGGCACATACCTTCCCCACCAGACTCGCAAATTGCCTAGACCACGTATTGCTGAGATCCCCCAACACAGCCACTACCCTCGTACTTGACGACCCTATAACAGATCATTTCCCTGTTCTTCTTTTCTGCAACCCAAACATGACAATTAATACACCAAAAAAATCAAAATCAAAAGTTAACATCCCTGAGCTTATAAACGACATGAAAAATGCAGATTTTTCCCACATTTTTCAATGTAATGACCCAAACCTAGCAGCCGAATTCCTCGTCTCCCTACTGTCTACTTCCATAAAATCGCACACTCACTATTCAGTAATTCCTAGCAGACTGCGTATTAAAAAACCGTGGATTACTCCTGGCCTTTTGAGATGTATACGACATAGAGATAAATTATCAAAGACTTTTTTAAAAAACCCTGAAAGTGAATCACACAAACTAGTTTTCAACCGCTATCGAACTTACTGCAATAATCTGCTCAAAAAATTAAAACAAGACCATGAAACTTCCGAGTTCCAAAGGGCCAGAAACAACCCAAAAGAGACTTGGCGACTTATCACGCAAATAGCAAACCTGAATCAGAGCAACAAACAACCAGCCTCGGAGTTGCTGAAATGCTGTGAAGACCCCACCCAATCAGTCAATGAAGTAAATCACTACTTCGCGAATGTCGGTAGTAATCTAGCCTCCAAAATCCGGCAACCTTTTCCTCCCACCAACAATACTCAACCTGTACCTAGAGTACCGTGTTCTGTTAGGCTGTCCTCATCTGGCTCAATGGTTCTGTTTGACGTAGACTGTGATGAATTAGAAGAAATTATCTTAAATCTAAAAGAAAAATGTGCTGTTGGTTGTGACGGTATCTCGGCGTCTGTTGTTAGGGCTGCTAGGCACTCTATAATCCCCGCTCTAGTACACATCTTTAATCTGTGCCTATCCTCAGGTGTTTTTCCGGATGTATTTAAAACCGCTATAGTTCATCCCATTTTCAAAGCCGGAGACAGGGCCAGTGTCTCTAACTATAGACCTATATCGGTCCTAACAACTTTGTCCAAGATTTTTGAAAAAGTTATTAATATTAGGCTTGTGAATTTTCTACAAAAGAATAATATTTTAGCGGCCAACCAGTTTGGCTTCAGAGCTGGAAAGTCTACGGATGATGCTGTTTTGGAGCTTACAGATACAATAATTGGCCATATTAATAACAAACAGAAAACTGTTGGCATCTTCCTGGACCTATCTAAAGCTTTCGACACTGTTTCTGTCCCCCTATTACTTTCCAAGCTAGATACCATTGGAATTCGCGGTATTGCTAACGATATCTTTCGCAGCTACCTAACTGACCACCAACAGGTAGTAAAAATTGAAAACTTTATTAGCAAAGAGGAGACAGTCATTTTTGGTGTGCCTCAAGGTAGTGTCCTTGGCCCTACTCTCTTCCTGATTTACGTGAATGAACTCTGCCAACTGTCTCTTCCAAACTATCGGCATATGTGATAATTTTATCACATATGCCGATGACACATCACTTATAATTCACGGCAAGGACTGGTCTGAAACCTTTAATAAAGCGGACATGGCTCTCAGCATGGTTATGTACTGGTTAAACACCAACCTCCTCACGCTAAATATCAGCAAAACCAAGTTCATAACCTTTACCCCAGGCATTTTAAGCCAGCCCCCACGTTCCCTCAAAATCAGAGCTCACGCTTGCACACTGACTGATTTTTCTACCTGCAACTGTACACCTATCGATCGAACTGACTACATCAAATATCTTGGAGTAATCATCGACAGTCTCCTTAAATGGAAAATCCAAATCGACTCTGCAGTGAAACGTGTGCGAAGATTAATTTACATATTTAAAAAACTTAGGGGGGTTGCTGACTTCAAATGTCTGATTACTGTCTACCTTGCTCTCGCTCAATCGGTACTTGGTTATTGCGTGACTTCGTGGGGAGGAGCGCACAAAACTACGATGCTTCGTCTAGAAAGAGCGCAGAAGGCAGTACTAAAGGTCCTATCAAAGAAACCAATCCGCTTTCCGACATCTGATCTCTATTATCATTGCAAGGTCCTCACAGTAAGGCAGCTCTTTGTACTGCAGACTGTAATCAGAAAACACAAACAGTTACACTACGACCCAGCCTATAGTACTGCAAAGCGCCTCTCTGACAGAGTTTGCAAAAATATACCCTGTGGAACAGCTCTAGCGAGAAGACATTTCAGATTTGTTAGCTCCAGGATCTATAACTATATAAATAAGACCTTAAATATCTATCATTTGCCCCGTACCCTCTTAAGAAGGAATTTGACTGAGTGGCTGAAGTCATTGTCATACGATGCAACTGAGAAAATTGTGGAAACTTAACCAACACTAACACTGAAACACACCCAAACTCTCACTCACAAACACCCTTTACACTATACAAGCACACACAAAAACTCGCTAACACACAAATATTCTCCCACACACCTTTCTTCAAAATTTTACTCTAATTTAACCTAATTTTATGTTACATAACACAAATAGTTTAAGTCTGGAACAACTGTATTCTTGTTTAGATGGGCGTTGATAGCTGCGACACAGTTATAAACTTTTGTAGCTATCATCGTTTTCCTTATATTGAGCCAACTTTTTATGTTCCAAAATAAAAACTTTTTTACTTTTTTTTTTTACTTTGACTTTTATCTCGTTCAAACCAATTTTAGGTGGAAGTTTACACGGTAATGTACGTCATATATTTTTTTAGTTTTATCATTCTCTTATTGTAGAAGTTACAGGGGGGGGGGACATTTTACCACTTTGGAAGTGTCTCTCGCGCAAGAAAAGAATGATATTAAAAACCTCAATATCATATTTGAAGACTTTACCCCACACGTATGGGATAGATGAAAAAAAAAATGTTGAGTTTCTGTTCTTAGTATGGGGACCTCCACTGTTTTTTGCCATTTGGCTACGGAACCCTAAAAAGTTCATTCTAAACAACCTATAGCTGTTTACAATCCTATTTAGTGAAAAAGGATCTCAAATCTAGCTTTCCTTCTGTTTATCTGTCATACTGCCTCTTAAATACGATACGTTTCATCTCATCAGCCAGGCCATCCCTGAATTCCGGATAAGGGTGGCTCAATAAACTCTGCGACGACTTTTTTCAACCCCTTGTAACGACCGATCAGATACCTCTTTAACGATGGTAATTAAATTGTTGTTCCTTATTGTTCAAATGATACTTGTGTGTGGCTGAGGTTGAGGTAATGTTTCAAGGAAAGAACGATAGTGAACCATTTTTATATTGCAAAGATACAATCTATATCTATCTATATATATAAAACAAAGACGTGTTTGTTACAACACTTATAACTCGAGATCTGCTGAACCAATTTTCATGGTTATTGATTCGTTGGATTTGTCTCCGACCCGAATAGCAGAATACATCTTAAAAACAATGAAAACTCGATATTTGCAATGAATACTTAATTGACGGGAGCGAAGCCGCGGGGGACAGCTAGTATATATATATATAAAAGAAAGTCGTGTTAGTTACACTATTCTTAACTCAAGAACGGCTGAATCGATTAAGCTGAAAATTGGTAGGGAGGTAGCTTAGAACCAGGAGACGGACATAGGATAGTTTTTATCCCAAAAATCTCACGGGAACGGTAAAATTCCACGGGAACGGGAACTATGGTTAAACGGGGGCGAAGCCGCGGGGGACAGCTAGTTTTTTATAAAAAATCATCTGTGTTTTGTCTACCAATCTCAACCAAAGAAATAAAAAAAAAATTGCATTTTAATTTCCTAAAACTAACAACACAAACCAAATCAGCCCAAAATCTCATCGATGTGCGTTCAATCGGAAACGCAGCGTCCATTCAAGCGTCAGATGAAGTTTTTTAAAAACAATAAAATTAAAAAACAAAAGCAATGTTGCCATCCGGTTACGGCGGAATATTTACAATGAGTCGAGTCGCCATCGGGCTGGTTCGATTGTCTCGATTGTCGATTTATTTTTATTCGATTCTTGTCTCCAGATCAGCGAATGGGAATGCGTGAAGCGTCCTCCGAGTTTATATTTAATGTTCACGTTTATTTGGGAAGCAAATTGGTCTTACGTTCTCAAATGAAGACATCGCTTTCTCATTTGTATTAATGTTTATCCTCCATGTTCGTCCTCTCGTTTTTTTCTTCATTTTGAAACATACGTCATAAATACTTATCCAGTCATCTCCAAGCTTGAGTTTATTAAATTATCATTTCTTGCTGTTTGTTGTTTCAGCTGCTTTTATTTTTGAATACGATATTTCTTATTTAAGCTAATCATTTCTTGAAAATTATCATATTTCGTTTAATACTTTATGTTCATTCAAGCATTCTTAATCATTTACCGTTTCTTAATCAATGGGAGAAAAAAGCATTAAATAAATTAATTGATTACCTACAACATTATTTTGCTTTAAAATTAATAGCCCAATAAATAACACAATCAGTAATTACTCCTCCTATCAGCACTTAACTTCGTCTTTAAGATTTTTATCTGATATGTTAAAGGTAAACGATCTCAGATTAATTCGAAATTCATTTAACGTGACTTTAGTCGTCCATAGAGCAGACAAGGTAAAACTTGTGACACAAGAATCAACTTTCACAAAACTCTGTACTTTCATTGTTCCCGCGACCAAGTTAGTTCGGAACAGAATCTTGCACTCATTTAATTACAAACTTTATTACATAACAGTAGGGAGCAGACTTGTAATCTAACTGTTTTCTAATTGAATACTCAGGTTGCTTCGAGTCTTGAAGCGTTCCCTTTGCACTGGACATTATCCTTTTTTACGACGGCGGTATACCTTAATAGAACTGGCATGTTTTTGTCTACAAACTTCCACTTGTCACCATTACGATGGACACTGCGCTCTTCTACTTTCGAAATAAGAGCTTCATAAAGTTCACTTTTATGTTTGCCTGTCGGCGTTTTTGATTAGCAACCTTTAGTACGGCGAGAATTGTTTTAATCTCCAAACTTCATTATTCTTGAGGTCTTCTTTTTCAAAAAGAACATCCCAAACGCTAGTGTTTTATCAGAAAAGTCATTAAAGCGGCAATTAACTCCTGTTATCTGTTTTATTTAATTCACTCTTACTGACCCTGAGCTTTGTATTTTGGTTACGGAGAATTGAGTCAGAATTACGGCTAGTGTCAAACTTATAATAAAAAAGAAAAGTTCATACTGCAAAAAAAAAACTTAAACTGGCACATACAGGGCATTGAAGCGTTGCTAGATTTTTATGTCAAGAGGTACTTGAAGCTTTTTTCCTTACAAAACACAACAAGCTTGAAGACAAGTAAATTATTGATCCCCACTATTATTTCAACAAATACAGCAATCCCTCAAGCGGTCACGTTCTTAAACAAAACTTTTATCCTCGCATTCGCTACCACATTCTTAAAACCACTATCCAAGATTTTTCACACAATGCACCAATATTTTTGCATTTACTTCGTGACAAAGAACGATAGCTTTATAAGCGAGAATGGCGCCTGGAGGGAGCTGTCTGCCTGTTATTTATACAATAGCCCCGTAGCCCGTCGATTGCTAGATGTTTCACTAAAGTATCGAGAAGCAATTTTGTCGAAGCTTGAGATGTTGAGACATCAGGTGTGCAGTTCGGATGGGCTGTCTCTTAGAGTGTAAGGATGCACTCTTGTTATCAAAATCACGCTGTTGTATCTACGACGAACTTTGTTGGTAAATTGTGGCAGGAAATAGAGATTGAAAAGGCTTTGATTTTTATGCATTTGAACACAGTGTTCTTTCATGTGAATCATAAATTGAAACTTTAAGGTTCTTTCGAGTAGGTCACATGCGGTATGATGATTTTCCATTGACTAAAGTATTAGAAATGGAATTTGAAATTGCTTATGATGCGGTCCTCTATCCCCAAAAATGTGTTTTAATCCAGGATCATTAAAAAAAAACTAAAAACATAAAAAAACATTCCTACAGCTCTCTACGCCTTCCCCATATCATTTTACACCAGATATTAGTTGGCGTAAAGTTTTGTAACAGAGCGTGCCTCAGGGCAGTATCCTAGGCCCAGTACCGCATGCAATCATATCATCTGCGGCCAGCAATCACCAGTCGTTTTGTTTGCTTGCACTCAGCCCCGGGAGGTAAACCCGACCAAATTATCTGTTAGGATACACTGGTATTTTCGTTTTATGTTTTAATATAATTTTATGCTGCAAGTAATGTTATTATAGTTAATTTTATTATGAGTTTCTCGTCATCATCAATCATGCCACTAATCCATCAAACGTTTCACGTAATAAATGTGTGATAAATGAGTATGCAATATAATCAGTACGTTCAAAACTATTACCTAACGATTTTATTAGATAAATCATCGTTAAACACCTGTAAAGGTGCGTCTACGTCGCTTAATGTGAATAAAACTTTTACCGTCAATTTTCTTTAGCAATTTTAAATAAAAACATCAAGAAACCTCGCATCCATAAGTAAACTACCCTTCCCTTAAATCAGCTGAAGAAATCTCGTCGATATTTTTCCCTCAAATCTTCTTCCTTGCTTGTAAGGTATAACTCGGGCAGGTCGCCCGGGGCAGACGATTGGGCAAGCGGCGCACGAGTTCAGATAATTACACCAGTTTGCATGTCAAAAGGATCTTCAGCGATGGGATCTGCTGGATGGGAGGAAAACTTTATGGTGGATTTCCTGTGTTCAACTGCAGTATTTTTTGAAGAATTTGTGTATGTTTTCTTAATAAATCATCATTCAAAATTAGTATTTTCGTTGCTATAATCGTTTTCGTTCTGTCTTATTTTCTACGTCGATCCGTTGAAGTTGAGTTTATTATTTCCCAATGGTCGTAAAACTTTGACTTCAGTGCAGTTTGCCGCGCTACGTAAAAGAGCTTGAAGCTTTACCGCCTCTCCTTGTCACTTTGCTGAGATGCCGCAGATTGTTAAACTTTTGTCTTGTACCGCGAGTGTAAATGGTTTGGCGATTGCTATTGTTGTTTTCCTTGGTCTGCACTTCATTCGCGTCGTGACAACCAATCAAACGCGAATCTGAATTTGTGTTTCTACTCCTTTCCTCATTAGTTCTACCGATTTGATTAATAGATGTGTGTTTGTTCTGTTGACGTTAATATTAATTACTTATTAAGTTCAATTACGCCACTAATTGTGTCCAAAAACCTAAAGCCATGCTGCCAAAATGAATAATTTTAATGATTTTACAAATTAAAAGTTAAAAATTATAATTTATCATTTGCGGACGCCGCCCACTTAATGCGCGCAATGGTCGCCATATTTAAATCCTGCAAACAGAGTACAATGTTTCAATTTAAATAATAAATAATTGATGCCACCGGGCATGTGTGATTGCGAAATATGGCTCGCTCCGACATCACAGCTTAAATTACTGCTGCCTCGAGATAAAAACATGGTAAATTACCTTATGATTAAGCAGATGTTTATAGATTATTAATTTGTACACAAATAGCCCGAGAGATGTGAAAATGATAATAAACCACCTACAGAGTTTCACTTTTGGTGAATGGGGAATTAAATCTGAGACTTATGGGCTCAACGTCCAGTCTCGATGCAGATATGTGAGAACACTGGTGTCGGCTTATTGCATGCAATACATACAGAATATATCGGACATTGCACATTGCACGGTGCTACGAGTAACTTCAGCTATGTTCGAGCTCGTTCGTCGAATGTGCAGTCGTTTGAAGATTAGTTTACCTACTGTTCTCGTATATTGTTGGACACACTTTCATTATCCATATACCTGCAGGCGCAAGTTCTACGGTTTTATTTTGTATAAGTTAGTAAACATGGTTCGGTAATATTTTGGGAATCTAAAGCCAGCAAACAATTTTGTTCTGAACGTTGACCTTCCGCTTAATACATCAAAATCAATTACGTATGAACGCCTCTTCAAGCGTGTATACCAGACAGCAGCCTGGCTCATCTTTATTTTATATTTATTATGAGTTATTATTCAATGCCCGGAGCTTTCCCATTTCCATCCATCAGAGTGCAATCTTTAATCTGCCGGCCACACTGTAGGAAACCGTTAATATATCATAAAACACCCACTCGCTATGAAATATGAACGATATTTTTAATACGTGACATTAAAATGGATAAAATGATATGTAAAGTGCATTAATTTAGGTATTACGAGGTTACTTTTACAAGTATTTTTATCAATTTTTGCCGTGCAATGTTGTCTGTTTTCATTTTTATAATCTGTATTTTAATGGCCGTTTTACACGACACCAACATGGCTTTGCTCTATGTTCTATGGCCGTACTAGCAGTTTTAGGGACATCAACATTTGGCATTCTACCGCAGTCGTTAGCTGCCATTGCCAAATAAATAGCCAGCTTAACAGGGATTTGTAATTTTGCAGAAACATCAGCCTTTAACTAGTTTTGAGTGCTTTTAGATACCTACTCTATGCCATGAGCATCTTCTGTCATGAGTCTGTCGTAAAATATAAGAAAAAAAAATGGCAGAAAAGTTTTAGAAGCAAAAGAAAAATTTTCTGAAGTAACCAATTCCCAGCAAAGAGTATACGGAATCTCGTCGCACAAAATATCGAAAAATCATCAGAAGACCATTAAAAGTTTTAGTGTCTTTTTTATACGTTAAAAATAAACTACTCCCGGAAAATATGTGTCTAAAAATAACTGTTCCGAAACAAAAATTATAATGATTTTTCATTATAAATGGGATATCATCACGATTAATTATTATTTCAGCATGAAACATTAAAAATACATTCACGCAGAGTGCCATCGCCAAACTCGACTTTTTAATATCTCTCACGTCTATTTTTGTAGCACTGAAAATATTTCGGGAGTACGATAAAAATATTATACGTTTATTTTCATGTGTGCTAGGTACCTACCCAGTGCAATAATATTTGTATGAATCATCCATTTTACGTGTAAGGGTTGCCATACTTTGAAAGAATAACAGTAACGAAACAGAATTAATGTTATCACAAGCAATTTCATCACGCCGCCATCTTTTTTTAAATCACCACTTTTCCCTTTCACCCTTACTTTTAAAGAACATTTTAACGACATTTCCTCGTAACTGAGAAAACGAGTACTTTTCTTGTAACAAAGCTGGCAGCCCTCATTCACTCGGCTCTTAATAGCCCGTGACATCTGGCCGTCCACCAACGCAATCGAGCATTACATTTTCTCAACGAGATTTTCACGCTTCATTCATGCGATCCGAGCCTAAAAAATATCAGGAGAGCGCGGCACCGCGGCACTGCACCATTCATCCTAACCTAATTTCGTTTGCAACGGTCACTGGCCTGTTAGCGTTCGTTTTTTATGTGTGCTAGATAATCTGCGTGAATTGCTAGATGTAACAGATCGAATTGTAGTTTTGGTTAGGCAATCATTCGAAGTTTTATCTGTTGAATAATAAGTTCTGGCCCTGGCCTATTTATCCTTTAAAAATGTCCGAATTACTTATCTATGATACGTTACGTAAAAACTGCTGCGGTTTTATGCTTGTAGTTGTAACCAATAATCCACTATTTTGTACTTAGTTTATCTACCCAGTAGAAGACTTTTCAGGTCTTAGAGATCTACATTTTATTGCTAAACTTGACGAGTATGCAAGTAAGATGGTATTGTTTGCTTTAGAAAGGCAACCAAACTTATAATAAAGTAGTAAAGTAGAAAACGATGTTTTGATGAACGAAAAACCGTCTCATCAAATAGAAATACTTACGTAAAAACTGTATGAAATTAGTATTAACTGTCGGGTGTAGTTATGAAAATTTTTCAACAGAACACATATTCAGAATCGCGACCATACACCTATCATATTTTTTTCCGCCCTCGCGACCCGAGCGCCACTTAAAGATGACAGACCAAATTACGCGCCGCGCATGCGCTCAACAATTAATGAGCTCATTTCGCGCGCTTTTTATTTATCGCTCGGATATTAGTCTGCGCTTAAAGGAACCGGTGTAATAATTTGTATTTACATGCGTATTTGTCATTTTTATTTCGTATTGCATTGCGTGTTTTTCTTAGAAAGTTTTGCTTGGTGTGTGATTTTAAAGGACGAGCATAAAGCTATATGATTT
Organism: Ceramica pisi; assembly: GCA_963859965.1. Taxonomy (NCBI): domain Eukaryota; kingdom Metazoa; phylum Arthropoda; class Insecta; order Lepidoptera; family Noctuidae; genus Ceramica; species Ceramica pisi. The sequence goes on along the minus strand of OY982540.1, from coordinate 23,428,989 downwards.
ATTTGCCAATAAGCATTAATTAATATTCTGTGTTCTTTGTTTCAGGTACTAAACTAAAAACTAGAGCTCTTCAAGACACCGTGATAATGATCACAGCCTCGGGTAGTCGGTGGTACCTGTAACTTTAAGTATTATTTTTTAGGATTCCGTACCCAAAGAGTAACCAACGGAACCCTATTACTAAGCCTCCGCTGTCCGTCTGTCTGACAGCGGGCTGTATCTCAAGAAACGAAATAGGTAGATCGTTGAAATTTTGCTATAACAACAAATAATGAGGATTCAGCCTTCGTGAGCGAGTCAGACTCGCATTTGGCCGGTTTTACAAAAAAAAAAACGTTACCCGTTCACAAACATATAAACTCACATACACAAACAGCCAGACCCGGAACAACTATCTTTATGCCATCCAAATATAATTAAGTTCCGTGCGGGAATCGGCCCCGCGACACGCAGCGCAGCAGTCAAACGCTCAACCGTGTCGTAAGTAAATCCAATAATTATTTAATTATATGACTTCTTTCTACCGTCCCTTTTAAAGACTTCTTCATTGGGTACCCACTGTTTATGAACAAAATTTTGCATCACCAAAATATAATCATTGAAAAACCCATTTAAAAATCTCCGAGCAATTTCCGCGGAAAAATGTTGTTACGTTTCGTTTCACATCTTTCCCCATGATTCCCTCGGTTGCAAGTTTTAAGTGAATTAGAAATGGAACTTCGTTGGAAAGTCTCGTTTTACAAGAGTAAAGTTGGTGTGCGTGCGAAGTGCGTGGTGAATCGGACTGAGACGGAACGAATAAAACAATGACCAGCCCGGCCTTGTGCACAGGGTTACCAGAGCTAAAAAAAGAATACCAGAGACATTTTTGTTTGGGATTAACTTAAAATATGTTAGCAGCTGGTTGTTTCAAAACGGCGACTATTTAAGTTCTTGTAGTGTTTGTTATTATTTTTAACAGAAACTGTTCCATTCTAAATATAACTTGAAGTTGAACGGACATGGTATATCTATTTTATTGACTCCGAGACAAGAAAGTAATTTCACAGTTCACACGAACTCTACCCTGAACGCATCTATAAATTCTAAATTTACAACTCTGCAAATGTATTTTCTAGATATTACTGCAGAAACAATAAAATAGGCTGAAAAATGTTATGACATGCTTTCACGTGGGAATAAACTCTTGTTTATGGTTTTAAAAAGTAAAGCGTCGTTTAGTTCGCGATTGTAAACGATCTTCTTTGTCGAACACCTTGTTTTACAACTCTGCTACAAAGTGGAACGTGTAAAAATATGCGTTTGAAGAATTACTAAACAAGTTTGATGGAGCACTTACTGCTACTTACTGAAATAAATGAATGGAAGGTGAAATGAGCTATTATATACGGACGCCTTTAGAAGTAACATAGACAACTTATACCTACGTGTTGCAAATGTTGGAAAATATTTTTGACAAAGTAAGTAGGTAGGTATTGTTGTGGGCTTCAAGGTAGATACAAAATATTATTAAATCGAAGTCAAAATAAACTATAACTGCATATTATAAAACAAAGTCCTCTGCCGCGTCTGTCTGTCTGTTTGTTTGCGATAAACTCAAAAACTGCTGCACCGATTTTTATGTTGTTTTCACCAATGGATTGAGTGGTTCTCGAGAAAGGTTTTAGTTTATAATTTGTCAAGTGGGCGAAGCCGTGGGCTTCAGCTAGTTCATTATAAATATAGGCTGTGCACCTATGCAAAAGAAACGTGAACTTTAGACGGTATTTGTACAGTCAATTAAATTAATTAATCAAATAAATATTTTTACCACTATTTTATTCTTTTTAAAAACAAACTTATAAAATAAATGAAGAAACATAAGTATAGAATTACCTTCTTAACCGGCCTAACCAACAGACTTTATAGTGCATGATAACGCCAAAATCACCAAGTTCAAGATGGCGCCTTTTTGGCGGGAACTTTCAGCAGATCCTTATCGTCTCTCAAACGGCGAATGGAAGGCAAATTAAATGGAATTATTGCAACGTTATTTTGTAAGAATTTCTCTTTGTCATTTAAGAACACTACTTGATAATTGTTTTGGATCAGAAATGTATTTTTTCGCTTGAGGCACGCTCTGATCGTATAATCACAATCCCACCCTTTTCCGGAAAACAGTTTCTGTGGGAGCAAAGCCACGTAAAAACCGAGCTTTATCTATATTCAAATATTGCTCAATAAAGGGCTGAAAACAAGTAAATGAAACACCCAAAATCACTTTTATCACAGAAATGCGATGACAAACAGACACACTTGTCCCCTTGCGGTGCAAATAAACGGTAATGGTTGGGGGTAACCACCCCGACGGAGAGCACATTAAATTTTAAAATATTTTATCTTTAAAAAGTATCTTTAAAATAAAAAGCGTGTCCCGCCCGCGGCCGCCCGACGGTACCCATCTATCTGCCAGAATTTTTCCCTTATTTTACAATGGGACTAACAAATATGATGTAAATAAATGTTGCTTCATTTTCTATTATACATTGAGAAGAGTCTGGCTTCTGACATATTGTTTTGTTTTGCAGACGTTACAAATCATTCTTTTGTTTTGTTAATTAAGTGTCTATCCTTTGTTAAAAACAATGTTATTTGGATATTAGACCAATGCTGAATTGTTGTCTAAAGTAATACTACAATTTTAACGCGTTTTAAAGTTTTCAGATGATGAAAAAATGTAGATAAATAAAAGGTAATTCGTTTCACGCAGCCACGATCTGTTAAAATAGTCATTAAAAGGTACTCATTAATCGCGAAATGTTGGATGTTTGGATCGATATTTGTTATTCAATCATGTTGAAAGGCAGAACGGATCTTGACGAAGAACTCTTGGTACAGACGTAAATATTGTCTGGAATACACATATAGTGGAGTGCCTTAGGATTTTTACTTCTCGATGGGTATTTTTCGTAAAGCTTTTGATAATGCAATGGAAAAGATTTCACGAAAATCCATTCAGTGAAACCTGGTTCCGAGGTTATGTCCAACGGCACTCAACTAATATAATACACTAGAGGCCACCCGCGACTTCGTCCGCGTATAAATTCTCGTTATTCCCGTGTAAATCCCGATCCTTCGGGAACCGGGATAAAAAGTAGCCTTTATTTCATCGTAATCGGTTCAGTAGTATTTGCGTGAAATAGTAACAAACATCCACACATACTCACAAACTTTCGCATTTATAATATTAGTAGGATTTTTATTCCGGGAGTATGTTCCCTTGGGATAATTCACGACATTCATGTGAAAGGAGCCGCGGGCAGCAGCTAGTATTTTAATAAAGAAACAAGTCAACATTTAACGGATGAAGCCTTCTGTTATTAATGGTTTTGCTGATGACCATGGTCAAACTAAACTAGACTATACTTAAAAAAATACAAAACAAAGCGATCCATACAAATTAACTTACGAAGAAGCTAAGCATATTTTTGAATGTAACTTTTACAAGAAATGAATAGTATAAAAACAACAAGAAGAAATATAATCGAACTGCTAACAAGCATAACGTCTTTTGATCGTCGTAATAAATTCAATTGATCAACAATAGGGCTGTTTGGAAACTTTGCCGCGTCTGAAAAAAAAAAATGATTTTCAAAAGTGGAACCTGTCAAGGACTCGTTTTTATTGTCTCTGATAATGACGTTTGGCTTCCATTACTGCCGGAGTCTGTTTCCTGCTATATCCCGGTGACATTTCAGTCAAGAATGAAAAGGTTAATTTTAGGCAAGCATGCTTCATACTCGGCCACAGTTTTCGACAGAACTAAACATGTTTTCTTCATACCTAATATTGTGTTCGACTTTGAGGCATAATGTAAGAAAAATCTGGCTAAGTGCGATACGGACTCTCACAAGAAGGGTTCCGTACCGTAGTACGGAACCCTTCCTTCCTTGTGAGAGTCCGTTCTATTTCAGTTTACGAATCGAAATAGAACACGCTCTTGTATGGCAATTCCTTAAATTTTGAATTTAATTTCATTCTTATAATTTTTTGTTAGTGCGGAAATAGAATTTATTTTTACTTGATATGGGTTTGCTCTTGACTCTAGTCTAGGCCAGAGGTGACAGAGACAAAGTCTACTATAGAGCGAGCTTACCCAGAAGTAGCCTGTTCACTAACTTTGAAAGATTAGGGTTGTAAGCAATCAGGCAATACACGTTTTGAGATTATTTCAACTGTCGACCTACTTATTTTGGTTCTATAGCACGCTGACGAACGGACGATCAGCGCATACTTAGTACCTAATAGGGTTCTGTTAGTTATCCTTTGGGAACGGATCCCTAAAAACTTAGGGAAACTTAATATTCAAAACATATTGTGTGCCTGATGGCTGCTCCGGATAGGTCCAGTTCAGTAAAATGCCCGACAAGTAGAACTTGCCTGATGCTGGTTTTTAACTGCCTATCACCAATGTGAAACAAAATCTGAGCTACATTTTATTGCTCAATGGCAGTGTAAGTGGCATCTTGTCCAACCCTTCGGGGATTACAAGAACGCGACGCATTATGCACCCCCAGTATCTCTTGGAAGGTTCCGTGTCCTGGTAACGACAGTTTGGTATTTCATGGATAAGCCGTTTCGTAAGAAATAATCTGCATAAAGGGAAAGGAATTCACCAAAATACGTGCAACTCCTACCATTATCTACAACATGCAAGTTAGAATCTTGTGACACATTGATTTTTCTATTATAAAATAATTTGTTTGGCTAGACTATTTTTATGTAAAATACAGGTAGGTACAATATGTCTAAAATTTTCCGTTTATTTTATCACTAAGAGCAAATTAAACTTAGTTCTAAGTAAAACAGGGTAGCAGAAAGAATTAATAAAAGTAAAAAATAAAAGTTAAAAAAAAAGCTTTTTGGTGAACCCATTAACTGTCATCCATAACTCAATGGGTGTGCAAAATACGGAGTTCCCTCGTCTGGAGCCAATCCTGACAGCAGCATCACGTCATGCTTATCATAAACATGCATTGTCATCGGAACTGGACCAGTATGTAAAATTTCAGCTCAATCGAACACCGGAAAGTGGGTCAAATTTAACTTGCAAGATTCCACCTTCACATACATACATACATACAAGTCAAGTTAAAATAAAAGCTTTTAATTAGTTTAATCACTCGAACATTATAAGCTTTCCTGAACAACGCACCTGTACGTAAGTCCCTACCTAGCAGAGATAAAACTGTATGCTGTGCATTTTCTCCTATAAGGCAGAACATTTGGCTGCTAATGATTGAACAGATGTCTTTCAGAGAACCTGAAAATAGTAATATTCCGTGAATTTGGCGGTGCTGACATAAATCCGGTAATTTGTCAAGATTACTGCCCGAGAGACAAATTATAAATTGGTGATTTACTTTGCCGACCTTATTTTGGAGAAACAGATGTATTAACTGCTTTAAGTAAGTGAAGAAAATGTAAGATGATACAAAAATATTCACTGGTTGATGTTGATCAGGAAGACTTGATCTCTCTGACCCTTTTAAGAATGGGAAAGAGTCTTTCCACTCTGGATGGAGCGAAAGGGAGTGTCAGACTGTTACTAAGTAAACCCATCCGTGTTCCTCTTAATGCCCTTTGCGTTTCAGGGCCGCGGTGACACTTCCAAACAAATTCTGCAACCCTGACTGACCCTATCTCAATTTTATCAAACTCCTGTTTAGCCTGATAATTAGTTAAACTTTAGTAGGACAGTCGGTCGGGTTAAAGCAAATTATCTTTCTCAACTCAAAAATCGGTCACCAACCTTGCATCAGAAAGGTTACTCGCAAAGAACAGGGTTCTTACGTGTAGTGACTGAGATATTGAGACAAGAGGATGGGCTGTATCCTGTTTTTTATTTATCTTTGTTTCTATAAGGATGCCAAGGTGCGGTCATAGCGTGTAAACCACAGAAGTTACGATAGCTACCGATGTATTACGAAACATGTATGTTGCTTCGTGCATTGAGGATACAGGGACATGTCAGTAGGAATTATTGCCTTATCATTAAGACAGATGAATTAAATAAGCCAAGTGTAAAGCTGCTTTCAAACTACGCTATATTATATAGCATAGAGTATATAGCTCATAGCACAACAATATCGCGCATCATACATTGTCAATAATATATAGTTCAGTACAGTGTGAACGTGTCCATAACAATGTATGGTGCGCGATATTGTTGTGCCTATGAGCTATATACTACTTATGCTATTATATTATAGCGTAGTCTGAAAGCAGCTTAACGTCGCTTGTGCTGGTACCACAATATCGATATGTCGAGTGTCAAGCTTACCCCGATGACCAACTTAACCACAAAGGATTCGATACGCGCACTTTATTCCGCGCATCTTAAGAAAACAATATTAATGCAAGGGAGCGTTATTCCCCGACGCGTCGCCCGCGCATTGAATCCGGCACTTTATCAAGATAACTGTCGTCGTGAGTAATTTTCACTGATACGCCAACGACATTGATCAATCGATTTTTGTACTCGAATCGATACCGCCCGAGAATCGGATCGCGTCGAATCGAACTTTGGCGTAACGTCTTGATTTATCGGAGTGATCCGAGATGTTATAGCGCATTATGGCCCCGCTCAAAGGTCACCGTTTCTTTATTTGTGCTTGATGTGGCTTATCTGAACGAGAAATGGATAAGATTCTGCGAAACTGGACGTGTGTTGTTTTATCGTTGGCTGTGTCATCGTAATTCGTGTTTTTTATGGGATCTTCCAACAATTTCAACACTGAATTCACACGGTTTTGTGGCGTGATTCATCATCATGTCCTGTAAACATAAAAAGCCTAAATAAACTCAATTTTCTGTCGGTACCAACAGTTGTAACCCATTTTTCCCTTCTCAATGCTTTCATCCCTTACCGAATCAAGCAAACATATAAACAAAACGCCCCTAATATGAAGCACAAACACACAAACCCTTTATAATCCTTAACGCTCAGCAGACGTATAATTACTAATTAAATAATTAATTACAAACGGTATCCTGTTCGGGGTGTAATTCGCAGGCGATTCGAGAATTGAACCCTTTCACCCCTCCCGGCTCCCGGGGTTCATTGAGGGCATTTGATCCACTTCACTTGTTACAAAACAACTTTAGAACGGGATGATTGGGAAGCCTGTTGTTGTCGTGATTACTTTTGATTTTGATATCATTTTTCGTTTATTTGTTGTCTCGTTTTTGTCGTTTGCTGGAGTGTTTAGAGGATATTTTATCTCTAGTTCTAGAACCAATTATTTTGTGGTGTTAAGTGTGAAATTACTTAGATTTCATTTAGATGATTAGTACCCTCTTACAAAGTAAAATACTCGGTTAATGCTAAAAGTAGGTAATGGCCGTATCTATTTTGGCACACTATGTAGCTGTCTTTGTAGGAGATTTTTAGTCAGAACAATGTTAATAAACTGTAATGTTTCCTCAAAAGTATAATAGTAGTTGAATATCATTTCTTTGCATATAATTCAGCCTAATAACTTTAACGTTATGTCCTACCCTTTCAACGGCTACCCGACAGCGTAATACCGTTATTTGTCCCTAGATACACCTTACTACGACCCTAAAATATTTCTGCAGCACTTTTACAGTCCACTAGAAGCCAAATATATTGGTCCTTTGGTTCGCCGTAACTCCTAATATCAGGGGTGATATTTGGCTTACTATTATATGCCTTGTTACCATTTGCTGGATCTATTTTATTGTAGCAGGCTCATTAGTTCACCTCATATGTCTGTTTGATCTAACTTATCCTTCAGATGAATTTAATTTGGTGATAAATGATTTTTACATAAATCAATGACATGTTATACAGCATCTCAGAATACACGCAAGATATCCACGCGCACAGGGTATAAGGTCGCGGCAGTTATCTTATCTTTAACCTACTTCCCAAAAAGGAGGAGGTTCTCAATTCGGTTGTATTTTTTTTTCTTATGTTTGTTACCTCATAACTCCGTCAATTATGAACCGATTTGAAAAATTAGTGTTTTATCTGAAATAATATACTTGCAGATTGGTCCCATTTAAATTAAATTTTATCAGAATCGGTTACATACGAAGTTTGGATTTTAAATCGAAATAGCTGGAATACGTTTACTTGGATGATGGTTTTTTGTCATCCAAGTAATCGAAATTTCGAATTTTGCTTTTCTGCGATTTTGCAGTGGTGTTGTTAGGTGTGGGGTACTTACCACGAAAAAGTGAAAAATAAAAAACTTTTAACAAAAAAATACAACCGACTTCCAAATAAAAAAAAAAAAAGTAAAAAGTAACTTTTTTTATTTGGAAGTCGGTTTTTTTTAAACTACCATTCTGAATGCGTGGAACGCATCTTGTTTTATGTATCAGTCACTCAGTAACGGCAGAGTTTTTTTTATAGGATTGCCTACCACATCAAAGGCTACTCGATCCGTCGGCTATGACTCTCTGAATTAATTTAATTCACTTTATATGGACAAGATTTAATAATTATTTAACCGAATTCCAAGAAAGGAGGAGGTTCTCAATTCGACGGGTATTGTATATACGCCGATTACTCCGAGGTTTCAGATCCGATTTATGTGATTCTTTTTTAGTTCGATGCGGCATACTTGCCCTTTGATCCCGTAATAAATTATTTCAGTTTGGATCACCACTTAAAAGTGAAAAATAAAAAAATATAACCGACTTCCAAACAAAACACTACAAAGTATAAAATAACCTTAATTTCGGAAGTCGGAGTTTTTGATTTGTATCTTTGTTTTTAACACCGACTTCCGAAAATAAAGTTTTACAAATGATCTAATCACCATTAAAACCGGAAAACAGCAACTCATGACAGCAGTAAAAGCTGTAGTACGTAATAGAAGTTAGTACCTATTTCGTTACCAACCCTCTATAAACCCTAGAACTACCCCCACAGAAAATTACATACTCGTATAACTAGTTCACTACCGAAATTACCCAGTACTAAAACCCTTTCAAGATATCTTCCCTTTCTACCTTTACATACGAAAACCCATCTACAATCGAACTTAACTAATCACATCTTTGCATTAGTACAGACAGCCCTCAGACCGCAGAGGGGCAGGGTGTGGGGTGCGGGAGAGGGGTTGCCTTTGAGTTCACACCTCACTGCTCGATTGTACGAATGGAGTTTATGCGAGTTATTCGACGGCGGCACAGACTCGGTAATGACGGTCGTAATGAGAATTCGCAATGATATTAGTCGGTTTTTTTTTTTGGTTGAAAGTGGGGTATTTCTGGAATTTGCAGATTTATCCAAATAAATGCAGACATTTATTTGAATAGCGGGCGATACCATACCTCAGAAGGTTTTGTTGTCATTTCGTGAAATGTGATAGATATTCCGTTTCTTTTACAGCCTCTTTATAGGGGTGAGCAATTTTGACATAAATTTGCTATGCTTCGAAGGTAAAAGCGCGATTCTTTTGAATCTTTATCGCGATTCTTTACCTAATGCTTTCACTTTTGGGCCTTTTGTGTTTTATTTTTCTTTCAAGAGAGCTATAAATCTTCTCAGGTTCATAAAACTAGTGATTTAGTTAATATAAAACCCAGCCTATATTCTCCTAGACAAAAGCGACATTACGCCACAACACTGGGCCCTCCAGTATATCGCTAGCTATCACAATGTTTGTTGGTAACGGCGCAAATGACATTTGTGCAAGCGTCCCTTTGCAGCGAGGCGGTAATGAGCAAGATTGTACTGATATACCAGTACATCAGAGTTAATGGTATGACTTGTGTTCTGGTTCTCACGTGTTGTGGTTTTCATGTGTTTTTTGTGATGAAAGACACATTTTTAACTTTTAGTTTCTTGCTTCAAAAACTTAGGTACCTACGTTATCGCTCGCCGGGGATCTATATGACCACAGTTGTACTTGAAACAGATAGATCTAGAATCCATCTAAATAAGAATTTATTGACTGCAGCTATTAGTGAATTGATGACGGCCCCGGCATTCCGCTGGATACCTAGTCAATTCGGCCACTCTTGGAGACCTATGTCCAGTAGCTAATATCATTCGGCTGAAATGAAGAAAATGAGCTTTAAGTGTGTAAAATATATATCTACATAATAGTAATATTATAAAGCTGACCAAAGCCTAACCAAAGAAACCCTATTACTAAGCCTCCGCTGCCCGTCCGTCCTTCAGTGGACTGTATCTCTATTTTATATCTCTTTATCTCACACTTTTTTCGGTTAAGGCCGCTATCCCACTGGCGTTTTGCGAGCGTTGGCGTTTCTCCAACGTCCAAATCTGTAGTGGCAAACGTTAACGTCGCGTCAACGTGACGTTGACGTTGCGTTTTTGCCAACAGGTAAAATCACACCATCCCGCTCTTTCCGTGTGGGCGCGGACGGGACGGCGTGAATGTACCTGTTGCCAAAAACCGCGAAGTCAACGTCGCGTCTGCGCAGCGTTGACGCTGCATAGACGTTTGAGAAACGCCAACGCTCGTAAAACGCCAGTGGGATAGCGGCCTTATGGTATAGAACCCTTCTTGTTATAGTCCGACTCGTTACGATAGGTGATACTGCCAACTTTCTCATCGATGTTGTGTCGCGTGGTCTTTGTCCAACATCGGACATTTTATGACTGAAATAATGATGATGGAGTCTCTATTGTATCATTTGCATGACTAGATATATACCTACATTAGATATGTATATAAGTAGTTTATCAGCCATCTCGTTACCATAACACAAGCATTAAGTTGCTTAGCTTGGGACTATATGGCGTTGTGTGAAATGTCCAAGGATATTATTTTTATTATTATTATTTTGTTTTCTTTCTCGGGTCTCTGGAGACCCGGTCCTTTGGTAGGCGTACGAGGGGCCGAAACCAACTCGCAGAGGCCCCGTTAGAAATTTCAAATGTAATGGGGCACCAACCGGCGATTATCCCTGTATGCACTGTGAAAGTATTCCCAAGGACAATCCCCGGTTGGAGCAAGAATATTGCAGAATATGGAAAAAAAAAAGATGAAACGCTATGGGTTTGGGCGGTTTAGTGGACTGATAATCGTTTATTATAGAACTATTGGCCCCTGCCTGACCACTAACAATATACACGGCTTTTAAATGGCAGGGGGTGACTTGCACACTCAATGAATGGGCCCCCGAAAACGGTCGCTAGCACAAAGTGACGTAGCGCCAAGGAGGCAACATAGCCTGAGGTGCTAGAGGAGTGGAGAGGTATACCATGGCTATCAGGACAATCCCGGAAGTGCGGTCAAGATCCCTACCAGCATCTTACTGGATTATACATCCTTCTCCCGAGCACGTGTGCTCTAGCGAATCTCCACTCAGACCGGCCAATTAAGGCAAGAGAGAGGTGGGAGCTCTGTTCCTCGTCAGTATTCACTCTGGCCAGCCAATAAAGGCAAGCCGTAGATGAGGAACAAGACTTCTCCCGGGAGATAAGGTTCGTGGGGTCGCTACTGCCCAACAGTTCGCCACAAAGCTGCCTTGCGGATTGTATCTCTCTTTGTCTGGCCCCTCACCCTAGGTATGACCTAAGGTTCATCGGGACGCGCAAGCCCCACCACGACGTCAACGTAGAGATACTGCGGTAGGGTTACTTGTACTTGTAGGGGTACTTATTATTATTATTATTATATATCACTAAAATCACCCTTTGATTTGATTGTTTGAATTTATTGACCTGGCTTTCAAAACAATTATAAAAGTACCCGGTAGATCATTGATGGATTAATTTTAATTGAGAAAGGATACCACTTCCAATAATGAATGTTTGATAGTGCTAGTAATTAAGAACAAGTATTGATTGCTTTGCGCTGGTATTAGGGCATTGACTTAGTTTGGTGTCTCCGGTTTCTGAATTAAGAAATTGTCGTTAAGTTAGCAAGGCAAGCGATGTGTGTTCGGAGTCTATCTAGACTATTCGAAAGAGATACCGTGGCTCTGGAACACAAAGGGCACTGAAGGAACATGGATAGGTTTTAGTCAGTAAGAGTCTGACACTCCCTTCCGCTCCGCCCAGAGGGGGAAGTCATTTGATGATTTCCCATCCCTAAAAAAAAGGCAAGCGATGTGTTATTTGGTTTGCCTCTTCTTATCAGAGGCAGAGGGTTGTTATAAAACACGAGAGCTTAATGATTATTGGTGAATGTCGCATGTCTTTGATTTGATGATTCTTGGCTAGCTCCAGGAAGGTGATGTGTTCAATCAATCAATCAATCAATCTTTATTTGTGAACACAGGTATTACAATATTGGTCTTATATAAATATTTTAGTAGAGCTCTATGTCCTACCAATGAAATTGGTGTACAAATATATTATGTTTTTAGCAGTCCGAAACTATACAATACAAGGTCAAGCTCGAGTAAACAATGTCAAATGAAATGTATTATAAACTAATAATTAATCAAATATAATTCGTTTTCTACAAGTATGTCAAAGGAAAATTATATTAAATGTCACATTTTATCATATTGTAAAAAAATAAAAAATCTTAACATAGTAAATATTATCAAAATATAAATTAGTCAATAATAATTCATTTTTACATGCATGTCAATTGTAATTAAATTAAAGGGCTGATAATGTCATATTTTATCATTTAAAAATTCTTCGATAGAGTAATACATCTTATCTATTAGAAATGAAAACAATTTGCTTTTGAATTTACGGACATTATGTTCACTCCTTATACATTTTGGTAATTTATTATAGACCTTTGGAGCCATTACAAAAATACTGTTTCTGTATAATGCAGTACTAGATCCGATTGTTTGTAACCGATCACTACGGCGCTGACTAGTTACTCGAACAAACTTATGTAAATTATTTTTGACGAACATAGACGTTTCAAAAATGTACAACGACGGCATGGTTAATATTTTCGTATTTTTAAAAATCGGCTTGCATCTGTCTGTTGTCCATCACCTTCCTAGAGCTTGTGCGGTCTCTATCCTATGCCCTACAAGTTACCATTGGTCCACAACTACTCTTCAGCCCCTCATTTAACACCAGCCGATCCTAATGCTTTGATCTTTCTCCTCAAATTATTAAAAAAAACACAAGCCCCTTCTTGCCATCGGGCAGTCGGGTAAAGAACCAAATCCTCGGAATCACATCATTACACTGCGAACACCTGTCGTCCTTCCCAGACGACATTACAATCATTACGTAAGGGTTAAGTCACTCATACATACCTACATAAGTCGTCGCAATAGGGGGTAACAAATAGCCCGATGACGTTTACATGCAATATGACGTTATTGTAGGATGTAGTTATTAGGATTTATAGCTGGGCTGTGAGGTAGGGGCTAAGCCTGGTAGGTAAGAATTTATCGTACGTTTATGGTGTTAATTTTGTTGTGTTATAACTTAATGTAATGGGACTTGCATGTTGTGTTAAAGAGGGGTGGTTCTATGGTGCGTAATGGGTGTGCCTTTGATGTGGTTTCATGATCTCTGCGCCATTTCCTTAGGTTACGACTGATCTAGCTATGGAGGAACTCGTGGTTATTTAATGATGCACGGGTCGATATCATGGTTAAGCAAAGCTTGCCAAGAACTGTTAGTGGATGAGTTGCTATTCGTACCAAACCTTCTCCATGCCTCGGAAAGCACGCCTCTGGTCCCGGCTGTATACACTTAGATCATTGACAGTCATTAAGGGTAGTCGAAAGAAAAATTGACACCATTCTTGCCAAGGGGTAAATAGCGCCACCAACTGTTACAAACACTCTGATGGTAAGCGATGATGCGGTCTAAGATGGAGCAGGCTTGCCTAGAAGTAATTTATTCACTGTTGACTTAAAGACTCCCAGGTTGTAGCTGTCAGGAAACACAGACTCCGGCAGGGAAATCCACTCCTTTGCTGTACGCACCATGAATGTGTTCCCAAAACATTTTGTGCGTGTAAGTGGGATGTCCACCATGTACCGGTGGCGCATCGTCGTTCGTATTGTGGTCCGATGATGGAACGGGCTTGCCGGAATTAAATTATGCAATTCCGTCGCACATTCCCCAAAATGCAACCGGTAGAAAACCGTCGGGCTAGTAACTCGGCGTCGATGCTCAAGACTTTAGAGCTTCGAGCTGGTTCATGAGAACGTAAGCCTAAAACAGGAACCAATCTCTCCTAAATACTTCGACCGCATACTCTTATCAAACATCACACACGACCTCACCCCGCGGCAATCCAATCAATAATAAAGTCACATTAAGTAAAGAAAATGGCCGCCCACTCCCGCGCAGCTGACGGATCACTTCCGACGCGCGCTCCCGTGTCCGTTGGCCAATCAGTACGGAAATGTTGCCACACCACAGATAAGATAGATACGAGGCATTCGTTATGCGTAATTGGGAGGGTTAATTGAATTAAGATGTAGGTGGTTTTGGGCTAATTTTTATGGTTTGTTTATCAGGCTATATCTACTTGCATAGCAAACATTTTGTCAATGCGAGTTGATTCTAATTTAGGAAAAGTAAGCGGAGAAAAACGAACCTACTACGACAGAAATTGTGACACAAGTATTAGGCAAACATTTCTGTTCTGTATGTGTGATCAGTGCAGATTTTACTGTAGTCTATTCTTAGCTTTACAAAAGCCAGGCCGGACACCATCTGACTGTAGCCCAAAACCATGTCTGGATTTATCTGAATGCCTACCTATGCTACTACATCTCAGCCTAACCTAGGTTTTTGTATACGCGTTATCTTTTAATGTAACGACAAAAAAGAACTACTTAAATTACGTAACAAACTAAGATTGGCTCTTAACCCTGCCAGCAAACTGACTATTTACTGTGCACCGGACTTGGACATTTGAATATAATCGCTCATCAAGGCTATCTTAATAACTTACTAACAAAGTAATTAACAACAGATCGATAGCCGAATCACCCATTATTGTAACAGAACTCGATCACCAGTCAATACCCTGTAGAAGCTTCATAATTTGGATAATAGCCGCCTCGCTACCTACCCCGCTTGTATCAGGTGTGCGGTCCCGATATCGACTGTAAACAATCTATTTAATTTGAATAATAACCACTGAGAACATAATCTAGCTAACTCGTAATTACTGGCCTAGGGTTGTCAAGCACTATCTATGTTAAAAGTTAAAAGCGCGGTTTATCTTGAAATGTTTCTTGGGACTGGAGTATCTTAGAGCGAATAGGTTAACTTGTCTAATCTTGTATGTTGCAGAATAACATGTAAAGATAATGTTTAAACATAATATCAACAACTATTTCAGTGAATTTTAGGAGTGGTCCTGTGAAACGCTAATGGATCACTAATGCATTGCCGAAATGCTACAATCTCATTGGCCACTTTGATGATATTTCACAATCCTTGCTTGGCTTCAGAAACCGTAATGGTACTGGTTCATACTCGGAGAAAAAAGTGGCCAAGTGCGAGTCGGACTCGCACACGAAGGGTTCCGTACCATTATGTATAAAAACGAAAAAAAAAACAAGTTTTTTTAATGGGAGCCCCTTTATTTCAGAAATACATCATCTGTGAAAATTTCAACTGTCTAGCTGTCGCGGTTCTTGAGATACAGCCTGGTGACAGACAGACAGACAGACAGCGAAGTCTTAGTAATATTAGGGTTCCGTTTTTACCCTTTGGGAACGGAACCCTAAATACGATCGGCCTAGCCTTTTCTGAGCTATGTTGTAGCCAGTATTACCGTATAAGGGACTACTCACACTTATTCAGCTCCATTCGCGTATCGCTGATTGGTCACATTCATACAGTTCTGCTTCTATCAGCCGCGTACAGCGTCGTAAGAATGAGAAGTGGCAGAACTGCGTTGAACTCTATCTATAGCACACACATGATAATAACAAATTTGTCCTCATTTTATAAGCTGAATAGATGCGGAAAGCTGAACGGTTGCGTACGCGTCTCCATACAAAATCGTTGTTTTCTATGGTACCTGGGTAAATCAATCACTATTTGGTTTTTAATTGAAATAGCATCATAATATTATACCCCTTCAGTCGATCGATAAACCAACAACGGGCAACAATTCTTCTTGATCAATAAACAATGTATTTGCTTACAAGCTTTCGCCCGCGACTTCGTACGCGCATATCCGTTTTTTTTTCGTTTCCGTATGAATTTCGGGAAATCCTCTCTTAGTGCATCCCTACGGAGTGTAAAGAACATGCCAAATTTCATTTTTCTACGACCAGTAGTTACGGTCGGCTGTACGTTGATTGATCAGTCAGTCAGTTTCTGCTTTTAAATAATTATGTCACTAGAAAATGGCAGACTCCGTAAATTTTTAGTAAATCTTTGGAAGATTATGATTTCTCGATATTTTATGAAAATATCGTGTTGTACACAACAAATCTCATCTTAATTCATTAATTACCAAAATATCCGACTCTTCTTTAGAAATATGTTTACAATTTCGCGCGATACTTTGCAATCTTACGACGACATATAATTATAGATTTTTGTTAGCTATCGTTATTAGTTGGGCCTCTCCCAATTTGCGCTACAACAACCGGCCCCCTTTCCGTATCCATTATGTCGTTACACCTTTCTTAAACATAACTTGATAAATGAGAATGCAATAGTAATAAGCCTCTACCTAACCCTTTCGGAGAACACATGCGTGATGATTGTTAAGTATCATCTTCACAACACGACGTTAATTTGATAACCAGCGACAGTATCTCCCATTCCTCATCTTGCCGCCCCTAATTACAGTGTCGATCGCGAACTTGATCACAAGTTAATTGGCTGGCCACAGAGCCGCTCGCACACGGCCGACCGCGCGACTGCTAATGACGACTAATCGCTGCGACCGGACACGTGCGTCACGCGCGCCCGCGGCCTTGCGATTAATTGAAATCGTGTAATTTGAGCCGTGTATGAAGCGTAATGCCTTGTTTGTTTATTGGTTGCGGATGATATAAATCGCTGCGATTAATTTGTGGCTGCGACCTGCGGCTGTCTGGCGGAGGTTTTATCGGTTTGTTTGATGTGTTAGCGTTTAGTCGCGTCGTTGGAGTTGTAATCTTGATGTCTGCGGTGTGCTTTAATGCTGTAAAATTTGCGACGAGTGTTTGTTTCTCACTTAATTCTTCCTGTGGTAGTTTATACTGTAGAAAAGTAGTTCTGAGATATAGTCTGCCCGTGTTGGTGTGCTAAGTTTCACCCAAATCCGTACAATTGTTACGACATGAGGAGATAACTAAGAAACAAACACACGATCGCATATATCCTTTCCTTTGGTAATGTCCACAAAAATTTACAACAAACTGCCAAATGATATTAGAGAAATAAAAAAAACAAACATATTTATTAATAGATTGAAACAATTTCTAGAATCCAAGTCATATTACTCAGTTAAGGAGTTTTTTGAGGACAAATCGATTACAAAGTAAAATTATTCTGTCACTTATTCACCAAACATTATAAAATATATATAATAAAACTTAAAATACCTGCATATAATAACAAAATTTAATTACTTATTATAAATAATAATTAAATAAAAATAAAAATAATTTACAATCATTCTTATTTACTATTCCTATTCAATAAATATATAAATATACAATATATAAATATACTATTATATACCAATAAACTTATTCACCAAACATGATAAAACATATATAATAAAACCTGAATTACTTACATAGGTAGGTACTTTTAAAAACCAAATATAAATACCTACATATAATAATTCAAACAATTTTTACAATAATTCTTATTTACTATTCCTATTCAATAAATATACTATACCAATAAACACAGACCTAATAAATATATACATAATTATACATCCAATTTAACATTTTTTTTTTTTTAATAATTTTTGATACTATTTCATACCTTGACATACTATTTAGCACTCTTCCTCTCTCCTATTATTTGCAGTGCCCGACAGGGTCCATATTTGTTCTTTAACCATTTTAAACCATCTTTGTAATACATATGGAATGCAATAAATTATTGAGTATTGAGTATTGAGTATTGAGTATATAATTATATAACTTAGGTACGATTATATAATATACACTATTTATAAGAACAAGTTTTTTTTAGAATAAGTGAATTGCTGCCTCCTTACCGATTTGTCCGAGTAGCGTTTCCAAATTATATTTTTGGTTGCAAAACCATCTACATTAATGCCTACAATTACTTCTAGTTTATCAAAACCAATAGCTGCAGGATACAGGTAATCAGCAATAAATAACATAAATATAGTCGGATAATTAACGAACATGGACTAAATAAATAGCGGTAATCAATAAACATATTTACAGCAAGCCTCATGTATCCATACGTACATAATTAACCGGTACATTTGTTTAATTTGTTTAAGTAAATAAACAAACTGGTGTAATTTATTTAATTTCTGTCAGTAATCACCGTGGCGAATGAACTCGTTCGTAGAATAATTGCATGCTAGGGCTGCTGGTTATCATAAGTCATAACACGGCTTTAATATTTGGTCTCTTCTGATCATTTTTGGTCCCCCATCATCATTTCCACCGAAAGACGCTCATCATCTGCCTAGCCTTTTCCCAACTATATTGGGGTCGGCTTCCAGTCAAACCGGATTCAGCTGAATACCAGTATTTTACGTGGAGCGGCTGCCTACCAGACCTCCACAACAAATTAAAAAATGAGAAAAGAACCGACGAAAAATTCCAACACTGGGGTGTCCAGAATCATGCCCTGGACCCATGGAAATCGTTTGTGCGTCGATGTCAGATACACGCGGTATAGCTGGCCCGCTTTAAATCATTCATATTCGTACTCAATTTCATGACCTCCAAATTATAATAGTCCGTAACGACACGCAAGTGAAAACGACCCATTCAGTCCAAGCAAAAAAAACCATTTGAAAGAGTTCCACTCATCCACGGTTCAACAGAATTTACTCAAAACAAAAACATTCGGCGTACAATGCCTGAAACATTACAAAATACCGAGAAAAGCCACAGAATGGCGCTGAGTTTTTACGGCGGACTCAATTAGGTGAGTTTACGACATTTTTCAGTTTATTTCAGCGAGACCACACGCGTTCACTGCTGTAAAGGCTATTTACATATTTATTGTTGGGTTACTTCACGCTGGGTTACTGGCGACGAACAGAATGGAAGTAGGTTTTAATTAAGGTTTAGGAGTATCAGAGACCAAAGAGTCACCGCGGCCCTGGACGCAAAGGGCATTAGGAGGAACACGGATGGGTTTTAGTCATTAACACTCTCTTCAGCTCCGCCCAGAGCTGGAAGAGTCATTCGATGATTTCCCATCCTTAATAAAAGGAGTATCAGTGAGGAGCTAATACTGGTATTCAGCTCTTTCTGGTTTTATTATATACTAGCTGAAACGCGCAACTCCGCCTGCGTCACATTTTCCATTAGTGCTCCGCTCCTATTTGTCTTAGCGTGATAATATATACCTAGCCTTTCTCTATAAATGGGCTATCTAACACTGAAATAATTTTCAAATCGGACCAGTAGTTCCTGAGATTAGCAGGATCAAACAAACAAACTCTTCAGCTTTATAATATTATTAGTATAGATTTTTTTTAAAAGGTTATGTAGATGGCTTGATCTCTATCTCACCTGATGGTAAGCGATGATGTGGTCGACGTTGGAGCAGGTTTGCCTAGAAGCTTGCTACTCACTCTTGCTTAAAAGACTCCAGAACAGTCAGCCCAGCCAGGAAGTGGACTTGAAACTTGTCTCGTACGACACTAAGCTTATTGTTCCAAAATTCCACCATCCCTGCCTTGTTGCTATTCCACTAATTTGCACTCAGTGCTTCCAAACGTCTTTTACAATGTGCACAGCAAAAGAGTGAAACTCTGCTTGCATCTGTGTTTCCCAACGCTTGCAACTCTATCTCTTCAAAGTTAGAGTGAACAGGTTCCTTCTCATGTCTGACCTAGCCTAGAGTCAAGAGCAAACCCATTTTAAATATAAAAAAAATCGAGCTCGATTTCTGAATTCAAATAATATATGTAAAAATCTTTTCAGGAATAGGTACATAATATGCTGCTTAACAATACAAAAGGTTGTTGCACGAGAAAAATAAGACTAAGTTAATTGCTTTTCTTAAAGAATAATGAAGCCAAGAGATTTTGTTTTGTAATTAAACAAATCTTCCTAAGTACCGTCTTATAAGAACTTGAGAAGTTTATTAAGCCCAGACAGCCTTGAAAATGTTCCGGGAAGAAGCTAGGTTAACTTAGTAACTAAAACAACTTGGCAATCTCATTCTTAAACCACTGCTTGTGAAAGATCTTAAGGACTATTTAAACTTTAGACTGAGATCCCAGAGCTGCCAGACCTCCCTTATTTTTTCGCAAACATTTTTTTTTTTTTTATATACAAAACGGTTAAACTCTTGGCCCAAATCTCACCTGATGGAAAGTGATAATTAGGCCGAAGATGGAAGCGAGTTTCACCCGGAATCCTCTTACACAGAGAAACTGGCTGTCATACCTCTAACTGCCGGAACACAACAATGCTGTTAACATTGTTGTTATGACGACAGACTTAGACATGATGGTGGTAGCTTGCCAGGCGGACTTAGAACAAGTCCTACCACCAACCAAACTGAGCAAAAAATTTGCCTCCGCTGGGAATCGAACTCGGGACCTCTGGGTCTGAATCAGGTGGTATATTCACTACACCATGGAGGCGGTTAGTGTCACCTATTTAGCACCACTCGGGGACCACGTGTAGGGATTCTCTGAAGGGTATTCTCCTACGGACGCGGGTGACTTTGCCCCCAATATATGGGATAGAGTAGTGTAAGGGTGCCTGTCCATTTCAGCGGAGCGGCGAAACTGAGAAATTTTTACTTACGGAATTGCTCAAAATCACTGCACCACGTGACGTGAGTCACTGACATTTTGTGCAATTTAATCGGTTAATATTTCTCCGTTTCTCCGATCCACTGTCTCGCTCCGCTGAAATGGACAGGCATACCTAACCAGTGCTTGTGAAGGATCTTAAGGCCTATTCACACTTAGACGTTTTATCCTAAAACTTGCACAGTAATATAGTTTTCAAATTGTTATTGCCAATATTGTGGAACAGAGTGGCAGGGTGCGGACATGTGTACACAGTCCCTAACATGAATATCAAACTCCCGCTTTTATCGACCTTTAACGTTATTGTACAAATTTTGTTAAAGTCAGGGTTGTCAAACTCAAACAAACAAGGCTCACATATTTAATTATTTATGTATTTATTAAAACTTTATGCACAAATAATAACACTGTACAAAGGCGGACTTAATGCCATAGGCATTTTCTACCAGTCGACCTTAGGGGTGGGGGGTTCCTTATTTTGTGTTTTTTTTTTAACTGGCTTATGGCCTATGTTGTCGTTGATCGATGATCAGAAGGTTCAGCCGATGGATGCGAACTGCTGAAGACCGGGATGGTTGGCGCTCTTTGAGGGAAGGCTTACGTTCACCAGTGGATGGCAATTGGGTGGTGTGATGACCTGTATGTTATGCGTTAATCTTAGTCGAGATAGGCCTTCAAAAATAGCCTTAATATTTATTTATTTAACACTTTGTACCATACCTACGTATTGTATTTGCGTTTCCATACGACTCCTGTGCTGTGTTTATAAATATTTCAAAGTCTATTCATAAAATTCGTTAATGTCAGAAACAACGGTATTGTTTTTATTATGATAATTACAACATATTTATGTAGTGTCTATTTTTCTTTTCTACGTCTTTTTATTTTTATCAATTCTTAATTTTAAATCTATCACCGAAATGAGAAAATGTACCTGAAAACTATTTCCAAGTACGTAAATTATGAGAAAACTTCACCAAGATTTTGCTTCCATTGTCACATAATCCTTAACATCTTAGAAACCGCATCTTATACAATAAACTTATCACCATAACGTTATCACAAACGTTATAACGTTATTCTCGCGATAACGATATTCCTTTGTAGCAGTTATGATACGCAAGAAATTAACTGTTCCCGAGGGTTTTGTTCTCGTATATTGTTGTGTTATCCTTATTGTTTCTTAGCCACGGTATCGGAAAATTGGATATTCGAAGTTTGTGAATATAATTCGGTTTCATTTGCTACCTATTGTTTTCGTTATTGTCAAGGATTCGGAAAACAACTTGATATTCCCGATATCTTGGGATTTGAGTTGGTGATATTGTTTTGTTCAAGAGTTTTAATTATTATTAGGAGAACAGTTTGAGGTATCTAAGTAGTTAACTACAGAAGGTACATTGTAATCAATTATCATCTTAATGTACAACATTCATCCGTTATTGAGTGACTGACAAACAACCATAAGTCGAAACTTCTGGTCGTATCAAGCTGAAATTAGGCATGTATGTAGGTTCTGAGTTAATATGAGCGCACGAAGTCGCGGGCAAAAGCTAGCTAGAGTATTTGATTTTATTAGAGCTTTTTAGATTAAGTTTCTATGTGTGGGGTCGATAGACCTCACTGCCTACACAATAAGAAGAAGAAGAATTTCATTTTGGTACGAGTATATTCAAGAAGAATTTCATTTTGGTACTAGTATATTCAAGAAGAATTTCATTTTGGTACGAGTATATTCAAGAAGAATTTCATTTTGGTACGAGTATATTCAAGAAGAATTTCATTTTGGTACGAGTATATTCAAGAAGAATTTCATTTTGGTACGAGTATATTCAAGAAGAGCTTAGCTATATTATACAGGGTGTCCCAGAACTCAACGTCAAGCCGGAATCGGGTGATAGGACAAATCATAATAGTTACCAGAAAAATATAAAAAAATCTTAGTCTTATAATTTATTTTTTTAATTACAGTTTTTTTTTTTATTCGAAAATTGAACAACAGGTTACACAAGCACTACTCAAGATTACAAAAAAAAAAACGAAAAAAAGTAAAGATTTGTAGCTAAAGGAGCGCAAAACCATCATCACAGGTGTACATTTTTCGAAAAAAATAAAAAATACCGTAATTTAACAAATATATGACTAAGATTTTTTTTAATATTTTCTGGTAATTATTATGATATGTCCTATCACCCGATTTTGGCTTGACGTTGAGTTCTGGGACATCCTGTATAGAGGACCATTTAAATAGTGCTTGCTCTATGACCAATTAGAAAGTCTAGGTTTTTATTCAAGCACTAACTTTCTATTTTCCATGACATTGCACAAGTCATTTAAAATGTGTGTACATTTGGACGTAGCCTCAGGCAATGTACTCGTACGATAATAACATCAAATGCATCCAAAACAATAAAAAAACATCAATGCCTCATTTCATTCAAGCTTTATGTACTTCATAGATATGAGTAACATACTTATCTAAGTACATAAAATGTTTATATACGTACATACATGCATACAAGCAAATAGATAAAATTGATTGAAGTGTCTGGCTGTCTTGTAATATCAAAATCATCTTACTAAAATCTATACTAATATTATAAAGCTGAAGAGTTTGTTTGTTTGCTTGAACGCGCTAATCTCCGGAACTACTGGTTTGATTTGAAAAATTATTTCAGTGTTAGACCATTTATCGAGGAAGGCTATAGGCGATTTATCATCACGCTAAGACAAATAGGAGCAGAACAAACGCAGACGAAGTTGCGCGGGGAGTATTTAATGAAAGTATTATCCCATACTTTCATCCCATACTTTTCATTACATTTTAGACACATTTTTTTTTGTATTTTTCTTTGTATCTACTAATTTCCGCAATAGCTGCACCGATTTTGGTGGAACTTTGCTGATGTTGTTATAAGGAGTAACTTTTATAGAAAAATAATATTAAGGTTCCGTAAAAAAAAGTCTATAAATAAACTTTTCAAGCGGGCAAACCCACGGGTTGAAGCTAAACGATATCGATAATAAAATGCATTAAAGCCTTACTACGTACCCTTTCTTTCCAACATCAATAATAACCAATAAATCTATCTCTTTCTCAAAAGTTGCAGTACAACTGGGAATTCCGACACTTTCACCACTGACCCCGCGCCGTCGGTCATTTGTCAAGTTGTCTAGATAGTCATGTCTCTATTACGGCTGCATTGTGGAGGATACCAGTTTATTGCAGGTAATCGCTTGTAATATAAACATCTAATGATATTAGTTATGGCTCGTTAGCTTATTGATACACGTGATTTGAAGACGAAATAAATTAGAAAGTAACGGATGATTTTTTGGTGTTCCGTATTACAATTGACATTTGAAAAAACTTTTACAAACAAAAATATAACCGACTTCATCTAAGGGTGGGTTGAATCAAAAGGTTGGTTAACGTAACACACGTACGTCAAAAAGTAACAATTACGGAAGATCTTTATCGTTCGTTAAATAAGAAGCGTTGTTTCAAAACATTCTGGTATAAGTTCCTGCTCATCCCAATAGCTAAGTTAAACACACGGGTCCACTCTAAATAGCTTTTTTTGCATTCCACCACTTATTTGTGTCATCAGAAGAACTGGTATTGATGAATTCAAAAGAAATTTCACAATATTGTTCTATTCGACGCAACTAAAGTAACGTTAACCAGTGCTCAGACCATCTGTTAACGTAAACGTTATATTTTACTTGCGTTAACGCTGACATTTTGTGAAACAACCCAATTGTTTGATTTAACGATAGTTAGCACCATTTTTAACGTTTACGCATGCGTTTTAGTGAACGTGAAACAACCCACCCAGTGTTCACCTCGACATGTTTACAGAATGGCACTGCAGTAGTGCCATTAAAAAATATCCAAATTAAAGAATGCCAAATAAAGAATTTATGAATATTCTGCAAGAAACTCACCGTGAGACTTTCGTAAAGTGAGCTGTAGCCGGTAGCCTCGGTTAGAATGAAAGCTTAGGGTACTTGTAGCAGACTTCACACCAATTATTTTGCGGTGACTCGTAAATAACAGCAGCCGCACAGGTCGATCTTCAAGGTTAAGCAACGCTTGCCAAGGTTGGTCTATGGATGGGTGACCATCTTAACATATAAAGAAAGAAAAAGAAAGAAAATTCATTTACTCCGCCAGAAGCGACACACAATACAATATAAATTACCAAACTAAAAACACAAAATTAAAAGAAAACATCAACTAAAACTAAACAAAACCTCCGTGTTTCAGAAAGCACGTTAAGCCGTTGGTCCCGGCTGTCATTTGTAGATCTTTGGCAGTCGTTACGAATTGTCAGAAGCCAATAAATCTCACTCCAGTCTTGCCAAAAAATACCATGTTGCCCAGGTAATGGGTTGTCGAGGTCTGGTAGGCCCTGAGTCTGTGTTTCCTGATAGCTACAACCTGGGACTCTTTAATTCAAGAGTGAATAGGTTACTTCTAGACAAGCCTCCACCTTAGACCGCATCATCGCTTACCATCAGGTGAGATAGTGGTCAAACGCGTGCCTATCAAAATTAAAAAAAAGTAACTCATTTCGTTTAATTAGTAAGATATGTGCGGTAGGTAACTGAACCCAATTAATGTGGAGAGTGACTACCGCTAATTTCCAATCAATTTCTACTTCCTCTAATAGTACCTACCTAGATTATTGACGTTTACACAGTGAAAGTCACCTACTGAGTCGAGTATTTTTTTCACTGAAACTTACTTACCTAGTGGCTACATTAGAATAATTAGCATCTATCAAAGTTCAATCAAGTGTCCGAACCATTGATGTGGCATAGAAAGTTGCAGAACGTACATAGTTAAATGCATTTTAATTTCTACAATATCTAAACAAATATGGGTAAGTCATTATTTAAATATCTTTCCTTATCGTCATGTTTGCTTCTAAGACATAGGTATTTAGATATCGATGAAATGTTAAAAACTTTGAAATGTTAAGAGATTTTTGAATAAGCATATTTTTATAAAAAAAAAATAAGATTACAAATTGTGTGTTATACCCAGTTATACCAGAAGTGTTCAGTTTCATGTTTAACATAAGAGTATTTTAAATTTTATATTTTGTTTTGATTTTTTTTGTATGTGTGTGTATGTAGGTTTTGATGCGTGCTGTCATACAAGTGCATAAAAGACAGTGTACTTATAAGGTCATAGTCTTTGGGTATTAGTCATTTCTGTATGATGGTTTTGAGGCGGAATTATGTCAGGTTCATTAATGTACAAAGAGAAACTCTCGGTATGTCCCACTTAAGAGTTCTTAAGTGGTTGAGTAATTAATAAACTATGTTCATAAATCTATTAATCTAATAAACACCTTACCTTCTATTCTCTTAGTACAGCAAATTCCACGCCATTGGTAACAAAACCAATAAATGGTGCCATCTCCTACTGTTGATCAAAAATAGTGAGCAACAGTAGATTTAAATACAAAAAAGCCTATTTTGAAACATTATTAATTCAGTGGCAGCCCTAACGCTCAGAAAGACCGATCGACCACGAAAAGCCGAATCAGCTCAGCGCAATCAATTGAAACAATTTGAGCATTAAATACGACAGCACGCCGATCCGGTACGCCAGTATGCGCGTATCGGTACGCCGCAGCCGCAGTGATTGATAACAGTACGTCGGCGAAATGGAATATCAATTGTATTCAAATCAATGTTATGTTGGCTTGAGGTTGGTGTTAGTGCAATGTTGTTGGGGTATAATATAGATGTAGGCCCACCGTGCAATAACATTTTTTTTATCTCATTCATTTCATTTCGTTTCATTTCATTTAATTTATTCATCAAACAATTTACATTGTGTTCGAATTTTACAATAATTACATTTTAAATCATAACAGCTAAGCAATAATCAAACATAGATAATATAGCAAACAAAAATAAAAATAGTACCATGTCATCAATCAAAAACCTTTACCCAATGTTAAACCATAAAAGCACAAAAACCACCTTAATTATTCAATTTTAATGAAATCAACTGAGCATTAAATGTCATTAAAATTACTGTTTGTATGTCCAATGTCTCAGTGTTGTTATGAAGAAGCTTACTGAGAACTAAGTTCACAGGATTAACAAACGTGGGAAAAACCCCTCTTTTGGTCATTTTATTCTACATTTTTTCTTATGTGTTCTCTTTGGTATTTGATCGTTGATTTTATTTTATATAATTTGAAATTGCCAACTTTAATGATAATTATCCCACCTCTGAAACATCTATAATTAAAGTTTGCACTAAACACTAATTTTGGTATCCCATACTGTTTGATTGTTGCATGATGTGGTCTCCTATGACTGAGGAAGCACATGGTTTTTTATTCTGTTACTTTTTATGATAGCATGAAAGGTGTATTCTTTGTTGGAGATCCTAATGAAATAAAAAAAATATTAAAATACTTGGTTCTTTTCTTTTGGCATAGTGTACACCAAAAAAGTACAGACGTACATAAAGTAGAAATCATTCCACATATCTGATTATTCTGTATGTAAATCAGTGGCAGTAATATGAAAATTCAATCTAGATGTAGTTTTCTTACCAAGTAAAAAAGTCATGCATCACAACATATTATAAAACAAATTCCTTCGTGACGTCTGTCTGTCTATTCGCAATAAACTCAAAAACTACTGCACCGATTTTCATGCTTATTTCACCGATTGATAGAGTGGTTTTCGAGGTAAGTATTACATACTCATAGTACATACTAGTAGATGAAATGATACTCATTTCATCTACTAGTATGTACTATGAGTAAGACAATTGGGGATCAACACTTAAATTTTACGATGAACTTGTAGTGGTAAAGTTCATTCGTAGTGGGCGTTCGTCTATATTCAACTTAACTATTCTGCATTCTACTTTTTTCCCACGACTAGATTCTGAGTTCATCTTCACTTTCGATGCAAGGCCATAAATTCTCAATCTTCTCCCATACACATAGACAAGCTAGGTAAATTGAAAACTTTTTACGGCGCTATGAATGCGTTTACGACGCAACCGTCCCGTTTCCATTCCCATCCCGTGTCGGATACGTCCCGTTTCATCTAAACTACACATATTGAGGGATGGACTGAGCTTTTCGTATTTAGATAGCCAATCTTTGACCAGCTCTATCATCTCGTCGACAGTCAATGTCAATAATTAATAAAATTAAAGGTATTTTTGAGAAATAGCGACTGAGATGCAAAATTTTCATAAAAATACGGAAACTGGCCCTTGCTCATCAGATATGAACTTAAGAAGTGAGTAGGGGCAGAAGAGTGTGGGATAGACAAATCGATGTTTTGACCAGTAGTTTTATGAATGTTTTAATTCCAATGGGGCAGGCACAGGGGTCACTCTGGCTTGCTTATCTTCGCACAGCAACTTTTCCTTTATAGTACAGAAGGCTTAGTGTGAGTTTTTTAACGTTCTCGATCGCGTTAGCGTAAATGCCAATTTGTATTGAAAATGAATAAGCACCGCCTGGTGAGAATAAACAGATAACCTCTTTTTTTTTTCTATACACTTTGACATAAGTAAACGTTTACGTTAACGCGATCGAGTACGTTAGAAAACTCACACTAAGCCACAGAATAAATATACTGTGAATAAGCCCTAAAAATTGACAACTGAGCTCAGTTGTCAATTTTGTAACGCTATAGCTCAGTTCATTCCCCCATGGTTGCAATCTAAATGGATACTGTGCAAAGTAGTATTTTCTGATTTAGTTGCGTTTTAGTGAGATGAGGCTTTATCGAGTGGCTTTGTATTCCTAATTGTATTGCGTTTAGAAATAAGCGGTTATGCTCAGCACTGTCTGTTTCGAAGGCTGTTTAATGTTCTAGCCACTTGAAGTAGATTAGTTTCTTTAGCAGCTAATAACATTTAAGTTAATTGCCTCGTGGAGACTGTTACACTGTCAGTGCTGGTTTGCATACAAATATCTTGATGGCTGCTTCAGGTACTTACCTGAAACTCAGTAAACTGTTGCGGTCTTGAACTTGAAGGTCGGTTTCGGTGAATTTTGAAGTCAGCTAGCAGGATTTTGTAACCAATTCTGGCTTTGCTGAAGGATTGTTTTTTTAGAACAAAATAATATATTTTTTCTTAAGTGAAACTTTTAATGAAACGCGTTCTTCATTTGCCCCAGCTTTGAAGTTCGTCCTCAATGCTGAGGACGACGCAAGGAGCATCTAGATTTGGACCATTCAATATTTTTTTTCCCATTCAGGACTTTCAAGACTACTTCAATATTCTCCTCATACTTTAAATTAAGAAAGAGAGAACCAAACTTCAGTTTTCAATTAACTTCGGTTTTCCATGATCGAGATATTATCAACCCGAAAGAATATTAAACTAAGAAAATAGTTATTTTAATAATATTTTCTTAGTTTAATATTATTTTTTCACGAAAATATTTAATTTTATAATTTTTATATATTACCTACAGTATTAATAGGTATAGGTTTCTTTTCCCTACATTTCTGAAGAGATCCATGTATCCCATTGCACCAGATGCATTTCCCTGCAGCGAGCACAAGTAAGTCACAGACTCACAGCCGAGCACTAAATCTATTTAAAGCTTTCCCGCGCGCCTGTACTTTACGACCTCGTAACGTCGCGCGTTCACCTGCGCGTGCGCATACACTCGCGTACAAAGGTGCTTCGTGCTTTTGTTTTAGAGTGAATTTGATGATGGTGTTATTTGTTGTGTTAAAAGTTAATACACAACAAAATTAATATAACATATATTTTTTAACATTCTTTTATAGTTTTTTATAATGTTATTTGCAATTTATTATAAACTAGCCGACCCGTGCCCACTTCGTTAGGTATTTTTCGGGTTAATGTATAGCATATAACAGTCACAAATAACGTGGCTTTCTATTGGTATAAGAAGTTTTAAAATCGGTTCTGTAGAAAATTACCCCCTACAACCTCACAAACTCAGAAACTTTACCTCTTTATAATATTATTTGATGAGTAATTAATATATAAGTATAGTTAATGTATAATGTATTCATTCTGTGTAGGTACTAACAATTTTGTAGGACTTTTTTGTTACTGCTTTTGATCTTGCTACATATTTAAATATTTACATTGATACACCATTTCCTTAATCATGACTCTATTTGGTTAAGCATTACAGCCAATACTTAAATACTTGTTGCCACGCCCTTTGGGAACTAATTCAAAGTCCAGTCACATTTAAATCAAACTCAATTCCAACCTCTAACCCAAGCTTGCTTCAAACCTCATAACTACAAATCTGCGACCAGCGATAGCATCAAACGTCGATTATCGCCGTAATCAGCGCTCGGCATAATTAAATTATCGCGTTAGCACTTGGGCGCGCGACTATACGTTAGCACCTTGCCCACGCGCAGCTCTGCGCCGACAAATAAACACCAGCGCGCGCGGGGTGGGGTCGCAGTGTGAGCGATTAGCGGACGTGTTGGGTTCGTACAATTCGTACAATAATGTCAGTCTCATGATCCCATTCAGATTTAGATTTACTTTATTTGTAAAAACATGTGCCGATATGATGCATATTATAGGTATTATAGAGTATTTACTTTGGCTCAATATGTTTGACCATGGCTGGTGTATAAATTAGGTTAAACACAATAAGAGTCCAAATTAAAAAAATGAGAAAATAAAAATACAAACATCCGAATTGAGAACCTCCTCCTTTTTGGGAAGTCGGTTAAAAATTACAGAACAACTACAATAAAAAAATTTACAATTAACTTTAATGGCACAATAAACACGTTTCCAATCAATTGATTGGTATTTTGGATTTAAAAGCGGTGACTTTTGTAAACTACATCTGCGATACTGAAATTTGTTAAAGATTTATGTTATATGTACATTGTTAATTATAAATAAGTTCAACAACCTGAACCAACTATGTACTAATATGTATTTCAGATTTGATAAAATATTGGGTATCCACTAAACAGATAATTTTTAATCACACATTTTTCGTTCGCAGGGTATTAACGTTTTTACTGTCCCAGTTCTATAAAACGCTGTCTGTTAACGTTTTTACTGTCCCAGTTCTATAAAACGCTGTCAATTAACGTTTTTACTGTCCCAGTTCTCTAAAACGCTGTCAATTTATTTTGATTACTAGCCCGTTCTGCCCCACTGCTGGGTATAGACCAGCTTGGAAATTCGATGCCTTTCGCGTCTTTTCCTTCCAATTGTCCCTTGCGTCTTGTCCTTTTCAACTAATTCGGGATGGATGGTTTACACCTTTATTTGACATGTCCTGCCTAATCCCATTAAAGTTGAGAACCTTCAACCACATCAACGATTCGCATTTTAGAGCACAGTGAAATGCAAGTGGTTCTTATAATTTCTCCAAAAAAACCATATCCCCTCTATCAGTGGGACCGCACTGGTGTTTTACCATGTCGGACGCCACGCTCCGAATACTAACGGTGTCCAAAGTACACAGGAACACGGCCCTATCGCGTTACACTGACAATCGCCTACATCACACCTCTAGCTTCCCTGTGACTAGAGCGATACATCGACCACTCGTGCGCAGCTTCCTTGAGCAATAATGTAGTTTATGGATCTACATGACGATGGCGGTAGATGTTGAAGATAGAGACACTGTTTGGCCTCAAAAATGTGCTTTTGGTTCAGTCAAATGTCTGTTATGAATTCAAAAAGAGCTTGTTTTTGGCGACAGCTAAATTATAAAGCCTGCTTACCTCCGAGTTAGCTGCTAACACCGGGTCAATTATGTATTATATGAAATATTTGTTACTTACCTCCTGTTAGCAATAAACTCTGAGTTAAGTTTTTGGACATGTAAGCCTTTTTTTCCATCGATGCGTATCATCAAATTACTCCTCCCACTTAGGGCGAAGCAGAAGGGAGTGTCAGACTCTTGGGCCGGGGTGACTCTTTCGAACAAATTCCGCAATTGGAGATGTAGGCCTAAGTATCTATTTTGTATCTTAACAAAGATAACGATAGTTACCTCATTTGATTTATTGGGATTGACATACGCTAAAGTGTAAGTTGTCGCTGATAGAATTCAATACTTACTAGCCAAGTGTGCTATTACAATAGTAATTTTTAAATCGTCAAAATTGTAGAGACTGACAAGCGCTCAAGTGAGCAATTCCTAACATTTTGGCACATCGACCACCATCGTAGATAGAATGACACTTTATCTATTTATTTTAATACTTTTAACACACAAATGCACAGAGGCGCATTTAATGCCATCGGTATTCTCTACAAATCAACCTTAAGGTGATGCAGAGAATAGTGGTAGGTTCTATTAATTTTCATATATGTACGTACTCATTTATACACTTATAGAAGAAACAAAGTATCTACAATAACAGTGTCTTAACACCGCAAAACTTTGACCGTTACTCTTCATCACAGTTAAGTACGGAAGCGGTTATTAGCTACATAACATTGTAGTAATCTTCAGTGTTTTCAATAAGTAACTAGCATTATCATGTAGCTATGCTTGGCACCAGATAAACGTGCGATAAAGTACATTGAATTTACCCTAATATCCCTTCGACTCGAACAATACATGATGAACCTTTTTTCATTCGTTTTCAGAAAACGTAAAGGATCACGATGGAATTCGATTCAGTACAGCTTTATGTCATTATTTCTCTTAGAAAGTCAATAAATTTATGTATGTATTGACGTCTACAAAAGTAAAAGATAACTAATGAAATTAGCAGTTTCCGTTGATTTTGATTTGGCACGGAGTAGTCTCAGACTTTCAAATTTTAAGCGTAAAAAAGCATTCCAAATGTTCAGTTGACAATTTATCGAAAGTTTTGTAATCTTACGAAATTTGCCACTTTTCGGTGACATTTATATAGATAGATAGATATCTTTATTTGTATAAAATTATAATGTACCTGTGTATGACACTGGATTCCTCCCAAACGGCTGGATCGATTTGAATGATTTTTTTTGTATGTATTTGGGTGGCGCCCTGGATGGTTTAGACTCAAAAATCAGCCCGGCGCTGCAGGACAACGTCTGTCGGGTCCACTAGTATTTATATATAATAGATTCTAACGCCCAAGCATTATCTATTATTATCGATAACTGTTCCGGTTACTATAACTTAATACTAATTACCGTTTACCTTGTTCTCTCAAATTGCTTATTATCGTAATAACAGCTCATGACGGCAGATTGTGTTGTGTGCTCCATAAGCCATGATTGCGGCCTCGTGGAACAATCGCCTGAAGTTCAAGTTTCTCGCCACTCAAGCTTGCAGGTTTTGATTGAAACATTTATGTGAGCAGTTAGCAGTTTGGTTAAATAAGTGGGAATTAAGAAATGGTTATGGGATTTTATTTATAGGTATGCTGGAGTTTGTAGCGACTGATTTTGAGCGATTTTCTCAGATAGTCTCGCATAATTTATTGATGACCATAAAAATCATGGCTAAATACCAACAGCCGCACGGGACGATCTTCAAGGTTAAGCAACGCTTGCCAAGGTTGGTCTGCGGATGGGTGACCATCTTAACATATCGAATTTCCTGCGTGCCTTGGAAAGCACGCTAAGCCGTTGGTCCCGGCTGTCATTTGTAGATCTTTGGCAGTCGTTACGGATTGCCAGAAGCCAGTAAATCTGACTCTAGTCTTGCCAAGAAATACCGTGTTACCCAGTTAATGGGTTGTGGAGGTCTGGTAGTCCGCTGCTCCACGTAAAATACTGGTATTCAGCTGAATCCGGTTTGACTGGAAGCCGACCCCAATGTAGGTAGTCTGTTGGTTTAAAGGCTAGGCAGATGATGAGACCATAAAAATTCTGTGTTGATTTTAAGGGTTCACCAGTAGACCAGCATGGGACCCTTTTTTTTTTTTTTTAGGGATGGGAAATCATCCAATGACTCTTCCCGCTCTGGGTGTAGCGGGAGGGAGTGTCAGACTTCTACTGACTAAAACCCATCCATGTTCCTTCATTGCCCTTTGTGTTCCGGAGTCACGGTGTCTCTTGCGAATAATCCCGCGACTCCGGCAGGCGTCGGCCCTTTCGGGCCCCTCTGTGTTGCTGACTCTCTTTGAGGCGCGCGTGGAACACTAACGCGCCGTCGACACGGCCTGTTGTCACTAGACGGACGGACGGCGAGCCACCCATAGCTCGCCGTCCACAGGCCCGCGCCTACGGTGGCCGGAGGTCACCAGGTGGCCCCCGACGCCCGCGGCGTCCACCACGGCGGCAGCATGGGACCCTTAGGCAAAGCAAATATATCTTTCTGTTGCACTTCACAATGTATTGCGAAAAAGAGAAATGTTACTGTCACAGTGGCAAAAGTCACCAGTGCGTGCAAGGCTTATGTTTTCTTGGATTTCGCGGTTTAATTTTAATTTTTAATTTTATTTATTTGGAACAACAAACAATTACATAATATAAAAAATATTTACATTAAAATATAAAAATTAATAATTATGCAATCATTAGCGTTATTCACGGTAAACAGGAAGAATATTAATTGCGCGCTTCTAAGACAGCTTTAAAGTTACTATAAATAATAATTAAAATACAAACAAATTAAGTGATTATGTTGAGACAAGTTACATAGAAAATCTTATTCATTTCAATAATTAAAATCAAATAAATCATAATTATTAAATTCAATGAATTGCAATAATAATTGAAATATAAAATCAAATATCAATAATATACAAAAATAAAATCCAATAATAGGAACAATAAAAAAAATAAGAGGAAAAAAAATAAAATATAAGTACACCAATCAGATCCAAATAATCATCTTGGAAACAAACAAATTATTAAAACAAAATAATCAACAATGGAATCAAGTATTAAAATAAAAAAAATACATAAAATCTAATAAATTAAAATAATTAGATCTACAACTAGATGTCTAGAATTAGATCTACAACTAGATGTCTAGAAACTAGTTTAAGTGTTGTGTTGTTGACGCTACGAGGCTGTAATTTAGTATGGTTACAAAAATAAATCATGCCTACAAAACTGTGTACTAAAATCTGGAAAATCTTTTGTTAAAAGTTCTTTCTAAACAAATAAAGTAAAATAGAGTAACAGAAATATTCTTTTTCATTCCAATAGAAATATTAATAAACTGCACCCTTCCAATACTCAATCCTCCACTACCCCGTGTGTACTTAACCCCGGGGCACACAGCGGTAAAACACACATAATTTACCTCTGTCTGTCTGTCGGTGCAGCCTGTGTACACACGGCCTAACGAAGCCGTGACTCGATTTCTCAACAGTGAACACCTTAATCCCGTTATCTTCTGATTTCCCAAAGCAAAGAGGAATTTTTAAAGTTGTCATTTACTGAGGATTTTAATGTAAAAACTACGCAGTTTTTTTAGAGAAGGTAACTTACAAAAACGGGACATTTAATCAACTTTGAACAGAATTTAACTTTAAATCGATCTCATCAAATTTTACCCCGTGTGGACTTTGTTTTGTCAGACATTTATTCACAATTTTCGTCAAAAGTGAACAAACAAACAAAAAAAATTATTGGGAATGTGCAAATGGCGTTCTTTCATATGATACTCCCAATTTTGAAGAACTCTTCAGTTGCTGTTGCAAAATTAAAATATATATTTCTTTCTTATTTGCAAAATAGTTGATCAAACGTATCAATTTATATTTGTAGAGTTCGGTACGTCTGTATGAAAAAAAAAAAATGTTATGTCCAAGTCACCCAAAACGTTTTTACGAACCTGGAACAGTAGTATAGGCGTTCGAGTGGAACATGCGTACATAAATTTACATACATACAAAGACAGCTAAAATCATAACCCTTCTTTTTGGCTTTTCCGTAGTCGAGTAAAAAGAAGACAGAATTTTCCTAACTAACTAAACCACAAAACACACAATACACAAATGTGTACATAATACAGAGAATTATATTCTATTCTAATCTAAACTTCTCACTAAGAAACCAACTGAGTGTGAAGTTATTCGTCCTTCCGTAGAAGTGATTATTATATTATTATTGTTCGATCAAATTTCCCGCAAAAGAAAACTCCACCTATTTATTCAGGCACAACACAATACCAATATTGTATCAATATTCGTTGACAATTTTCGTCAAATCTCATAAGTTATAACCTCAACTATTGACTGTAGGCGCCATGTTGCCTCCGGTCGTTGATGGGTTTAATATCGACTGGTCACAGTGGGGCTGTGAGGGTAGTCGTGACAAAATACGGAGGGAGCCTTAGGGTACGTGGAACAGAGTTCAAGGGATTATACCGCACCGTTAACTGTGATGGGATGAAGATTTGTGGGCAATACTGAGGACCAATCGGGGCATCGGAAAATGGAAAATATTTTGCCTAGTTCATTTTATTTCTTCGGAGGCTGAAGGCCTTTTTAGCTATAAGCCCCAAACAGCGGCCCTGTAATCGTCTATCTATCTCTTTTGGATTATTACAAAACACTATTTGAAGACATGATAGATATGACAAATCTTTATAACTTGCAAGATTTTTTTTAATTTCCTCCCAATTTTCAATCTATAGGTATGTCTCAATAGAAACGTAAATCGCGATTAGTTAGTATTTCATTTTGTGACGATTTGTTTACAGATTCATAAAAGTGGTTGACACATATTGAAACTGTGTAAAACAGATCTTAAAAAGAGTTCCCGATGTTAAACTTTTTGTATTTAACTTTGACGATAAAACTTACAATAAAAAAGTATAGCATCAAAAAAATCGTCCTCAACGCTGTCAGCTGGTAAAGTGGAGATTGGCGGCATTGCCACGTTGAATGGCAATGCTTAATCT
Organism: Ceramica pisi; assembly: GCA_963859965.1. NCBI lineage: Eukaryota > Metazoa > Arthropoda > Insecta > Lepidoptera > Noctuidae > Ceramica > Ceramica pisi. The sequence goes on along the minus strand of OY982540.1, from coordinate 23,392,268 downwards.
CTGCCCAAAGTAAGAGCCAGCTCTTGGGTCACGGGAAATGTCAACCAGGTTTTCCGCAGCCGCAGCGGCAGCGCCAGCACAACACGATGAACTATGTAATGTTTGTTATTTCAGTGGCTCACCTACCACACAATTACACGTAATTGCATACAAAAACACACAAACGTAAACAGTATCATAATTACGATACTCCCAAATAATCGTTTAACACTGTTTATTTAACTTGCCCGTTTCCGAAGCTTTCATAATTAAACCAAACGTAACGTTTTTAAAGTAAACTCAAAGCATTGAGTTTAAAAAAACATCTAATAACAAGATTCGAAGGAATTGGAAACGCGGATATGAATAATAATAATATAATAATAATAATAATAATATCCTTGGACATTTCACACAACGCCATATAGTCCCAAGCTAAGCAACCTAATGCTTGTGTTATGGTAACAAGATGGCTGATAAACTACTTATATACATTTTTTTTTTTTTTTTTTTGTAAATACATACATATTATAGATAGAAAAACACCCAGACTCGGAACAAATACTTGTAGGTCGTACAAATATTTGTCCCGTGCGGGAATCGAACCCGCGACATGCTGCGCAGCAGTCAATCGCTCAACCACTGCGCCAACCGTGTCGTCATTAATGTAATGATATTTGCTCTGTCTGTGTGTGTGGTACAAGTTAGGAACTTGTTGCAATATGTGAAGTTTTCTTTCGTTTTGAAAAATTAATTAGGCTGGTTGGAATTTTAATCGGAAGATCAAAGATTTTTGATTGATTTATTATCCTCTTCAAAGTTTCTGATTCTCAGAATTAGAAGTCTTCGAATATTGATTTTTCGTACATCTTATCAAAGCGAGACATTTATTTTCTATACTACTCGAACGAACTCGCGGGTACCCAATAATTAGGCAACTAGGCATATGTGTACCTTCTTCTTATCGTGTGGGCAGTAGGGTCTTACGACCCCACACACCCTAGTGTCAGAGTTTCTAAACCGCCTGCAAGAGCCTTTGATATGTTTTTATGTTTAATTTTGTGTTTGTGCGTCATTTCTGGCGAAATAAATGCGTTTTCTTTCTTTTTCATACTTTATTTTTCTTTTTATTTGACGACCGCCATTTGGCGGCCGAGACCACTGGCTTATACGTGTCTTCTGACGCACAGAATCATCTTTTTATCAGACAATCACGTGATTCAAGCTTGCAGTGTCCTAGCCAAACTGGAAAACAACTTTACAAAAAATATTTCCCGTGAGTTGGGAATACCAATTTTTGCAGCAGAGTCATAGAAATTGCCCTTCGAATGAGGTACTTTTAAGTAAAAATATACTTTAATTGTTTTAAACTTTCATGGTCACTAACATTAGAATAGTTACTATCGGAATTGCTACCATGCACCTTTTTATTTGCGAGTTTCCGATATTTCGGCAATGTTGCAAGCGCCATGATCACGGAGTAACTAAAAAGTCGCAAATTAAATGGTACATGGTAGCAATCCTGATATTAACTATTTTAATACTTTAAATTATCTCAAATTTTAAATGCCGACAGTAATTTTACAAATACCTACAGTCTTGCATGTATCATTATTTTGATGAACTGAAGTGTTGAGATGACATCAAACGAGACAGTTTGATGTCATCCCAGCACTTAAGTTTATGACTCACGCTCCCGCTCGTCGCTCATCACTTAAGCAGCATCGCTTAGTTAATTTCTGTTTGGGAGTTCCCTTTTGATGTGAGGAGGTTGCATATTAAATTCTCTTAGTCGACGAACCCCGATCAAAGAGCTTAATTATTTTAATGCGAATTGCACACACGATTTTCGACAGAATTCGTATATTTCCGACGCCATATTTTTCATAAACGAAAAACGCACGATGACGAATTTAATGAGTTTGCTAAAATTTTCTGGAAATTGTGTGATGTTTTTTGTTAGTTTTGGCTTAATTGAAACGCTTATTTATTGTGTTTTTCGATGAGGTGACGATTGAAGATACTGTGAATCAGTTTCTACGTCATTGGCGCCAGCTGTGACTGATTTGAATCAATGATGACTGTTCGTATGGAATTTTGATCAATATGATAAACAAGAAGAACAGATAGAAATTGTTACAAATACAGGCATGCACTATAAAGATAGGAATTCGAATTAAGAATTAAGATACATTTAGATGAAGATAGAAACTTGACTAAATACATCGACATACACGGAAAACTCGAAGGCTCAACTCTACAGTACCTTGTTAAAAATATATCGTATCGTTAACATGTCTTTGAAATATTTAAAGTAGTACTAATTACTTACAAAAAGGTTCTAAATACATTACATATCCTGTCTTCTCCATATCTAAGTTACAAGAATCGCTCCCAACCTTACCTTACCGAGAGCACAATTACCGATTCTCGATAAACGGGACACCGATTATATCGATATTTTAGTGTTTGTTTGTGGTATAAAAATGTGTATTAAGCTTCACAGTTAAGTTGAGTGGGCACGCTTGATTGTGATCATTATTTCTCACACTTTCCAATATAATAAGGTGCTATTACGAAATCCGGCGGTAGCTGTTACCACAGTATACGGAGCACAGAAGCTTGAATGGGAAACTAGCTGACCCGCGCAACTTCGTCTGCGTCACATTTTCCATTATTGCTCCGCTCCTGTTTGTCTTAGCGTAATGATATGTAGCCTATAACCTTCTTCGATAAATGGGCTATCTAACACTGGAAGACTTTTCATCTCGGACCAGTAGTTCCTGAGATTAGCGCGTTCAACCAAACAAACAAACTCTTCTGCTTTCTAATATTAGTATAGATTTATCAAATTAGCCCTTCCACTCTGGGCGGAGTGGAGTGTCGACTCTTACTAAAATGGAATAGAATAGAATAGAATAGAATAGAATAGAATAGAATAGAATAGAATAGAAAACATTTATTCGACACAGACGCAACACACAAGCAAAAACAACCCACCCGTGTTCTTCCAAATGCCTTTTACGTTCCAGAGACGCGTTAACAACAGTATTTTCAACAATTCCACAAACCTGGAAAGTGAATTAATTGCTACTTAATTGTTATTGAGGGCTGAGTTTTCTCTAGGCATAACTTATCTGGAAAATAAATATGAATGTACCAATATCAACTCGCACGAAGCGTTTCCAAGCGTCTTTTATAATGCGCACAGCAAAGAAGTGGAAGTCTCTGCCTGGGTCTGAGTTTCCGAACGCTCACAACCCTAATCTTTCAAAGTTAGAGTGAACAGGCTACTTCTGGGTAAGCTCTCACCATCGTAGACTTTGTCTCTCCGGCATCTCTGACCTTGACTAGGGTCAAGAGCAAAAAACTCACAATAAAAAAAAATGTTTGAAATGTTTTCTACACAAAGGTTGTCAAGCCACATATGTATTTCTTAAAATAAAACTTATCTGACGGATGAAATATCGACACATAGTAAAGATGCCAAGTTCCTGTATTGTTCGTCTCCATTTTCAGTTTCGTTTAGAGTTAAACTATGTTATTCCCATCTTAAACAAAACAGTATCTGGCTACTTAGTGAATGTTTGAAGTCAATGCTGTTGCCAAATAGCTTTTTAATGTCAACAGCCTGTCGTATTGTTCGGAGTTATCTCATGGTATTAAGCCGCACTGTGGCAGGTCTCGAGAAAGAATCGCTGCTCGAAATTATCGAGCTGTTGATATTAAACCAAGTGTTACAGCGACTGGTCTTTAAGTACCGTCGAAAACAAAAATTTAGCGAGTTTATCTGATTTCAATTGCTATCGATTCCAGGGAAAGTGAGTTTAAGGGATACTGAATGAACCGATTAAAACTAAATAAAGTTGAATTACAATCGCCTGACAATGTTTATTTTCAATTAGCTTTTTCAGAGGATTCGTCTTCGAGAAAAACGAAAATTTTCCCACCGGAATGTTACTAACAACCTCTCTTTGAGTCAAGAGTGATTAAGTTACTTTTAGACTTTCATCGCTTTCAGGTGGGATCGTATTGAACGCGAACTATTAATATTAATAAACACCTACTACCACGATAGAAAGTATGCAATCTCCTAGTCCAAGCCTAGCTTTATAAATATATATCAATGAGTTGAGCCACTGAGTCTACATTAATTAACAAATATCCACACTTATTAATACAATATTAAACAGAATTAGTATTTTTCGCAGAATGTTTTTGTTTTCTTTCAAGTCCGTCAAAAAAACTGACCTTCCTCTTTATCAGTTTCCCTAAATAAGATAGGTAATTTAAACCATAAAAAACCTGCCCGTAGGTATACGCTGAAAAGGATTAGGATAATTTTAAATCATTCACCATTTTGTTGTTAGGTCGATTTTGGCATCACAAAGTGAAATTTTGCCCGAGAGGATTTTTTACAACAGATTACTTTTTCTAAAAAATAAATAAAAGCTTTGTCTAAAAAATATTCAGCCGATATTTCCCACGGGTGTTCAATTTGTAACGTAATATCTGAAATAAGTTTTGTACCGGTTAAAAAGTGGGTAGGCATAGAATTTTATTTTTGGGAAAGAATTCATGAAATTAAAATCAGTATTTTACGGTTTTATTAACAATAAAAGATTAAAAGACAACATACTAGCTGTTCCAATTATCGTAGAGTTTCAATTATTTATACTGTATGATTTAGATTACTATATTATGTACATTATGTAGATATTTTATGTTTAACATGCCTTTCCTAGGAGTAAGAGGAAAAGGCATAAAATTAAAATTTACAACGTGTGATAAAATAAAAAGTAATCGCTTCACCACGCGACTATACCTCGTGAAAATCGTGATCATGAATTAACATTTTACGAGATAAACGCCTCATAAACAGTTTAACATTTAAAAAATTAAGCGCGCTGTACCCAGTTGTACTTAATTCTGATCTTTTATTATCGCTGCATCAAAAAGGGATCTTGTCACGGGGTTATAAAGTTGATTTTGCATAATTTTTTGATTGAGTTTATCTACTTTGATTGCTGTATTGAAAATTGTGTTTAATTTCGTTATGATAGAGTTGATAATGGATTGTGTTGGGGTGTTATGAAATGTTTACTAGCAGTGTAAGTGCATATTGTGTTATTTGCATGATAATTGACTTAATAACGCCAGTGATTGGATTTTAATCCACCTGCACCTCGGGACTATGTTCACAGGCTGATAATGGAGGGAAAATGTGGAGTAGGTTCGTGTATTAAACTGTTGGCTATGATTTTGAGATCGTTTTGGTTAAATTGGTAAGGCTGACTGTCCACTGGAGCGTAGAGGAGAGGAACAGAGAGACCATTGAAACTGCATAAACTCTGAGATTTATTCAATAGGAACGTGCTTGAAAAAAAAATAATGTAGGTATCTATAAAAATACAATAATATGATGCTAACAGGGGAAATATAATTAAAATTACTCGAAAAACAAACGAGATGTACTTAATTATTTAAAACGAATATGTTTGGCCCTTGCGAAAAAGCTGTTTTCTACGTGCGGCAGTTGTATGGACGTCATGGACTTTGACGTCAAAGTCCATGTCGAACTTCTCTTTCTAATTGTGATCTTTGAAGCTTTATAACTTCTTCGCAGATGAAGGTTATAAAAAATGATTTCATGATGATTTACTAGAGCTAGTTAATAAGTATTTCATTTTGCAAATAAAAAAATCGCATGCATATTCCCTATTAAATAATTGAAATAAAATAAAAATTCATTATTTGTTTTTTTTCAATTACTCTCTCTTCTTTCTCTCTCTCTCTCTCTTTCCAACTTACTCCGTTCGAAATGGACAGGCACCCTAAATCCGTGCGATTTTATTGATAGTAATATAATAAAAGGGAAATTAGTATACTTACCTACATACATATTATGTTACCTACTAGTGACCCCCAGCATCGCTCGCGTGCAAATTATTTATTCACAAACGTTTTTCGCTCTTTCTATTAGTAAAAAGTGTATCAAAACCCGTTGTGTGTTATAGAAGACGTTTGCAGAGAAACAGGCAAAGATTAACAGCTACTTTGTTTTAGAAGAGGCAATATGTATGTCGTAGTTTTTTTACCGCCAAAATACCTGCAAAAACAAAACGAACGTACGAATTACGAGATTGTTTAAATCTCATCAAAATGTAACAAACAGAACCTCTTTTCTAACATTTAAAACCTGTTAGGGATCATTGCATTTATCATTATGATCAACATTCATTGACATAAATAAACAACATTACATATTTTAAGTTTATTTATTGTTACTAACACTATAGTATTATGAGTCATTGTTACTCGTTATAAATAATTTAATAATAATAATTCCTGTGAAATCAAGTGCCTCATAAATTTATGTGCGCATACGTAACTCGATTTTTGGATTGCTCCCGAACTTAAAGTTGTTCATAATGATGACGTTCCCAAACGTCTTTTATAATGTTCACAGCAAAGGAGAAACTCTCTGCCTGCGTCTGTGTTTCCGAACGTTTGCAAACCTAATCTCTTCAAAGTTAGAGTAAACAGGCTCCTTCTGGGTAAGCTCGCTCCATCGTAGACTTTGTCTCTGTCATCTCTGACCAAGTCTAGAGTCAAGAGCAAAACCATCCCAAATAAAAAATAAAAATAAAAATGCGTACAATGAACCTTGTAGAGGCAGTAAACTTATTTCTGTGACAGATTGTAGTTTGAAAAGTGGTTCTGTGTGCTACATTTGCTTTTGAAGTACTATTGCGTTTATTCTGTACGCGTTGTATATGTCATCGCAAAGTGGAAAACTTCGATAGATTATAAAATAACTTGAGAGAATGTAAACTTTCGATAAATTGTAAATTTTTTGTCTTAGGTCTTTTTTATTTCGCGAAATTGGAATCGACGCCATTCAATTCGTAACTCTACAGGCGTACATGTGACGTAAAATCTTAACAAACCAATGAGAGCCTAATTTCTTGTAAACTTGTGTTCTGATTGGTCGCCATTTTATTTCAGTACACAATTTCTCGGAATGAAATCGAGAAATTATAAACTATCAAATTTTGATGCGTATAAAAGTATTCCAAATGTTCAGTTGACAATTTATCGAGAGTTTACAAACTTTCAAGTTATTTTATGATTTTACGAAGTTTGCCACTGTCCGGTGACATATACTTACATGCAACATTGAAACATTTCAGTGCAAAAATAAAGTGGTTCTTACCTCACCCGTGACAAATTCGTGTATACCCCATTGTCGAGGTCTGCAAGGGTACACCTTGGTGGCGGTGCTCATGTAATTGTGCGGGACAGGCAATAGTGTATTTAGTGAATGTGAATAGTGTTTAGTTTTAAAACCGAACTGATAGGACAGTACATAGTGTTAGTGATAGCGTAATGTTTACATAATAGTATATAAGGTTTTTATGTTTGAATGTTTGTTTAGGATAATCGTATGATAGATTTAAGCCTTTTTTACTAAGAATTGTATAGTTTGTATAACATAGTTCATAGATTTAAGCTAGTGATCGTATTGTTTACGTAACATTTTATGTCTCGTTTTTGTTTGTTTTATATTTTTGTCATATAGTTTATGTTACGTAAAATCTAAAAACATATAGTTTATAATATGTTGTAATAGAAAAACTTAGCGAAAAACGCAAATATTGTAAAAATGCTCTCGTTACGGTAACGTAGCGTCGTACATTAGCTAACTGCACCGATGCCGACTTCGCTCTCATTGGTTGAAAATTCCTGTGTTCTGATTGGCTGACCAATCACAGGGCTTACATTTTCTTAGCAAATTTTGTCACACAGTCGGCGGGCAACAAGACAAGAAGAAAGAACACTAGAAGAAATAAAGGAAGATCAACAAGGAAAATGGTTTTATTCTTCACCAACCCCAGCACACAAATGCGCATCCTGCACATTTAATGGTCCTTCGAGCGCCGGATTTATTGTGAAGAAAGAAGCCTTGAACATAGTACCTCAAGAAAGAAGCCTTGAAGATCGAATATAGTGAAAGTGTTCAAGATCGCCGATTGAAGAATCAACTGACGTCATGCCCGTTACGCGTTCTGAAGGGAGGGGCCGGAAGCCGTCGAGCGAACAGAAGCCGTCGTCGTCTGAAACCACGCCAGGGACCTCAGCGACCGGCACCAGTACGGAAGCCACGACGGAATCGACAAATACAGGGACGACTGCCACGGAGTATACAGAAAATACCGCCACCTCCGCGACGACTGATCCAACCACCGTGACTTCCGCCGCCAGCGCCTCGACCGCACGGACCTCCGCCTCGGCCGCGAACGTACCGCCCCCCTCGCACCCCGCCAGCGCCGCCGCCCCCTCTGTCGCCCCCTCCGCCGCGACGACGCTTACTGCAGGTGCGAAATCGAAGCAGTTGATGAAGCCGCCCGCCGCTGTCACCTCCAGAGATGCTCGCCAAGAAACGGATGCCTCTACAGTAAAGCGAGTTGTCAAGCACGCCGGTACGTCGAAACCAACCGGCCCACAGCACCTCTCCCCCCCTAGCAAGAAGGGGGGAGGGGGAGGATCGACGCATAGCAAGTCAAAACAGTTGAAGATAGCGAAGGCAAAGGAAGATTTGCTCCGCCTCCAAGTCAAACTAGCTGCAGCACGCCTGGCCGCACTAGAACAAGAGGATGAAACCGAAGAGGAAGTAGAAGAAGGAGAAGAAGATGACGTCTCCCTCTACTCAGAAGTCAACGCAAGAGTGGACAACTGGTTGGAAAACCAGGTGACTCGTCCAGTGTTAGCCATCACCAACGAGCCCTATCACCATCCAGAAGAACCAACGGTCGTCCACAACGAACAACAGAAGCATGAAGAAGCACGTCAATCACCGGCGGGAGGTCAAGGGGACTTAGCCCTCCTAGCTGAAGCCATCACCAGGGCTGTCAGCACCGCCCAGCGACCCAAGTTCATCGAGCTACCGTTCTTCAGTGGGTCGCATCAGGAGTGGCTACCTTTCCGCGCCGCCTACCATGAAACAGAAGCGATGTTCAGCGCCGTCGAGAATACGAACAGACTACGGAGGAACCTGAAAGGCAAGGCCAAGGAAGCTGTAGAAGGGTTGCTGATCACGAACGCGCACCCATCAGAAGTAATGAAGACATTGGAATCCAGATTCGGAAGACCAGAGTCCATAGCCATGTTAGAGATGGAAACTCTTCGAAGCCTGCCGCGCCTCTCCGAGTCACCGAGGGACATCTGCATATTCGCAACAAAGATCTCCAACGTCGTAGCAACATTGAAAACATTGGGCTGCTTCAACTACATGTACAACCCTGAACTTGCGAAGACATTGGTGGACAAGCTGACGCCGACACTACGGTATAGATACTACGACTTCTCAGCCACACAGCCACAAGAAGACCCCTGCCTCATCAAGATCGAGAAGTTCTTCAAGAGAGAAGCCGAACTGTGCGCGCCCTACGCACTGCCTGAACAGGTGGCAGCACCGTCTACAGCCGCACCACAGAAGAGGACGCAGAGGGTCACCAACGTGACTGAGAAGACCAACACGCTGAAGTGCTTTGTGTGCGAGGGAACAAGTCACACCAATGCAACAGAATGTGAAGCATTCAAGAAGATGGATGCCAATACAAGATGGGATACAGCGAAGTCCAAGCGCCTCTGCTTCAGATGCCTGCGATATAGGAGCAAGACTCACAACTGCCGACAGAAGCCGTGTGGTGTCAACAACTGTAAATATTCGCACCACAACATGCTTCACTACGAGAAGAAGACAGAAAAGGCAGAGAAGACAGAAAATGAAGAGGCAACAGAAGTGATAAATTCAACATGGACGATAAAGAAGCAATCCTATCTGAAGATCCTGCCGGTCCAGGTGAAAGGACCAAAGGGAACAGTCAACACCTTCGCTTTGATGGACGACGGGTCAACAGTCACGCTCGTCGACGATAGCGTCGTGAGCAGCATCGGAGCAACAGGACCCATAGACCCGCTGAAGATAGAAACCATCAATGAACTGAAGACGGCAGAATCAACGTCAAAAAGGGTGACTATCGGGCTGAAAGGGATCAACAACAGAGAAGAGCAAATTCAAGCAAGAACAGTGAAGAACTTACAAGTCTCATCTCAACGGGTTCCGCAAGAACTAGTGGATGGGTGTCCTCATCTATCGGACATCAAGGGACATCTATCGTACCCCAACGCAAAGCCGCAAGTCCTCATCGGTCAAGACAATTGGCACCTTCTGCTCACCAAAGAAACCCGAAAAGGCGACAAGAACCACCCGGTTGCTTCTCTCACGCCGCTGGGGTGGGTTCTTCATGGAAGCCAAACAAGATCCTTCGGGCAGAAGATAGACTTCGTGTCGCATATGATCGAAGACACAGAAGACAACCTTGAGGACCTGGTGAAGAAGTACTTCGAAATGGACGCCCTCTGCATAAACCCGAAGAGACCGAAGACTGACCCAGAAGAAAAGGCGCTTCGAATACTGGAACAGAAAACTGAGAAGATTGAAGAAACCAGATATCAGACCGGCCTTCTCTGGAAAAAAGAAGATGTTAAGTTCCCCGATAACTATGAGAATTCCCTGAAGAGGCTCTTCAACATCGAGAAGAAGATCGACCGTGATCCAGCCCTGAAGAAGAGATACGTCGAACAAATGGACGCCCTTATAGAAAAAGGATACGCCGAACCCGCGCCGCCTCAGAAGACACCACAGAAGACGTGGTACCTACCTCACTTCGCTGTCATCAATCCAATGAAGCCAGACAAACTCCGAGTTGTGCACGACGCCGCAGCCAAGACCAAGGGAGTAGCACTCAACGATATGCTGCTCAAAGGTCCAGATCTACTCCAGTCGTTACCAGGCGTCGTCATGCGCTTTCGACAGCACCTGATCGGAGTGACAGCGGACATAAAGGAAATGTTCATGCAGGTCAAGCTACGTACAGAAGATAGAGACGCACTGCGATATCTGTGGCGTGGAGATCGCCGCGACGATCAACCTCCGGAAGAGTACAGGATGACATCGCTGATTTTCGGAGCATCAAGTTCACCATCGACAGCGATATACGTGAAGAACTTGAACGCGAAACAACACGAGAAGACTCATCCGGAGGCAGCAGCTGCCATCATAGAGAAACATTACGTCGACGACTACCTCGATAGTTTCCGAAGCCTGGAAGATGCCGTAAGAGTAACGAAGAGTGTGCGCGAAGTGCACAATAAGGCCAGCTTCGAACTAAAGCAGTGGAAGTCGAACTCAGCGGCACTCCTAGAAGCACTGGGAGAAGAGCATAGAACAGAAGACTTGGAACTCTACAGAACAGAAGAGAAAACCGAACGAGTACTAGGAGTCATCTGGAAAATCAACTCGGACGAGCTAACTTTCAACCTCAACTTAGCCAGAATACCTTCGACGTTAATAGAAGGAAAGCAGCCAACGAAGAGGGAAGCCTTAAGAATTGTTATGTCGCTCTTCGACCCCTTAGGATTCGCCTCGCCTGTTACGATACGAGCGAAGCAGCTACTCCAGGAAGTTTGGCGCCGAGGAACAGGGTGGGACGACCGAATCGACGAAGACCTAGCGGAACAATGGGACGCGTGGATGGGACACCTGAAAAGTCTCCACGACATGGCAATCCCGCGGCGATACCTTCACTACAGCGACGCCGTCTCCCTAGAGCTTCACGTCTTCAGCGACGCCAGCGAATCGGCCTACTCTGCGGTCCTCTACTGGAGAGCCGTAACACCAGATGGCGAAGTCGGCATATCACTCATCATGGCCAAGGCGAAAGTGGCACCGTTGAAGTTGACTTCGATCCCAAGATTGGAACTGCAAGCAGCGGTCATGGGGACCAGACTCGCCGAGACAGTGATAGAAGAACACGAGAGGAAACCTGACCGAAAAGTGTTCTGGACCGATAGCAAGACAGTACTCACCTGGATAAAGACAGGGTCGCGTTCATACAAACCGTACGTGGCTCATCGTCTAGCAGCAATAGAAGAAAGTTCCAAGGTCAACGACTGGCGCTGGGTTCCGACGAAACAGAACGTAGCCGACGACGCCACACGAGATGTACCAACCGCCTTCAATAGAGATCATCGATGGTACCGAGGGCCGGACTTCTTATACCTGACAGAAGACTGCTGGCCTATAGAAACCGCAAGGACAGCAACAGAAGAGCCTTCCGACGAGGAGAAGACGCATCACGTGACCGACAGAAGAAGACTGAAGCTAGCAGAGGGTCTGCCTGATCCGACGAAATTCTCCAACTGGGACCGCCTCCGATATTCGACAGCACGTGCTCTGCAGTTCATCGAGCTTTGCAGAGCCCCTAGGTACAAGGTCAACTATCGCCGAACCAAGAAGAACAAAGAAGCGGATCCTACCTGGAGGAGAAACAAGCCGACTGCAGCTAAACAGCAGACGCCCGCAGCATCGAAGAAATCGACGTTCAAGCTACTTCCAGTCACAGCCGAGCTCCTCAGGAAAGCTGAAGAGCTGCTGATGCGATCTTCGCAGGAAGAAGCCTTCGCGGAAGAGATAGACAATCTGAACAGCGGGAAGCCGATCGCCAAAGAAAGTCGCCTGCATCAGCTCAGCGTCGAGTCAGTAAACGGCTCACTCCGAATCCGGAGCCGTATCCGAGCGGTGACAGACATGGAAGAAGACTTCAAGAACCCGCTAGTAGTCGACGGAGATCATCCCACAGTGAAGCTTTGGATACAGGCCATACATCGGCAGCTACATCACGCCGGCGTCGAGGCAACAGTCAACGAGTGCAGACAGCAATACTGGGTATTACGATTGCGCCCTATCACCCGCGCAATCCTCCGAAGATGCCTCTTCTGCCGCATGAAGACTCAAGTACCGCCGCATCCGAGAACTGGGGACCTGCCAGCGTGTCGCCTTGCACATCACAAGCGACCCTTTACGTACACCGGTGTCGACTACTTCGGGCCTCTCTCCGTGACCGTCGGACGAACCAGACAGAAGAGATATGTGGCAATCTTCACATGTCTCACAACGCGAGCTATACACCTGGAAATCGCCGGCTCGCTCAGCGCTGACTCTGCAGTAATGGCGGTCAGAAGAATGATCGCGCGACGAGGCTGCCCGACTGAAATCTGGTCAGACAACGGCACCAACTTGAAGGCTGCCGACAAGGAACTTCGCCAAGCAATCGACGCGGCGACTGCGGAAGAAGCAGCGAAGAGGACGATCTCCTGGCGCTATATTCCGCCTGGAGCTCCATTTATGGGCGGCGCTTGGGAGCGAATGGTTCGCTCCGTGAAGACGGCTCTTCAAGCGACACTGCATGAGCGCCACCCCACCGAAGAAGTCCTCGCTACTCTACTTGCTGAAGTGGAGTACACCGTAAACAGTCGTCCGCTGACGCACGTCTCCGTCAGCGCAGAAGATCCCGAGGCCCTGACTCCCAACCATTTCTTGCTGGGGGGTCCTGGACGTGTGCCGCAGCCGGGCACATTCACCGAGCAAGACACCATCTCCCGGTCCAGCTGGCGAGCTGCACAGAGGCTCGCAGATGTCTTCTGGCTCCGCTGGGTAAAGGAGTACCTTCCCGAGCTCCAACACCGGCGGGAGCCCCACGGACGAGGTCAACCAGTGCAAGTGAACGACCTCGTGCAGATCGTCGACCCGAACCTGCCCCGCAACGTGTGGATACGAGGACGAGTCATCGCGGTGTATCCTGGTCCAGACAGCATCGTGCGGACGGTGGACGTGCAGACCAAGGGAGGTGTCCTGCGCCGGCCGGTGAGGAAGCTGGTGATCCTGCCCCTGCCTACGGACGACGTGCCCGCACCGGAACTAAATGCGACGCGGTCGCACGGCGGGAGTGATGTGCGGGACAGGCAATAGTGTATATAGTGAATGTGAATAGTGTTTAGTTTTAAAACCGAACTGATAGGACAGTACATAGTGTTAGTGATAGCGTAATGTTTACATAATAGTATATAAGGTTTTTATGTTTGAATGTTTGTTTAGGATAATCGTATGATAGATTTAAGCCTTTTTTACTAAGAATTGTATAGTTTGTATAACATAGTTCATAGATTTAAGCTAGTGATCGTATTGTTTACGTAACATTTTATGTCTCGTTTTTGTTTGTTTTATATTTTTGTCATATAGTTTATGTTACGTAAAATCTAAAAACATATAGTTTATAATATGTTGTAATAGAAAAACTTAGCGAAAAACGCAAATATTGTAAAAATGCTCTCGTTACGGTAACGTAGCGTCGTACATTAGCTAACTGCACCGATGCCGACTTCGCTCTCATTGGTTGAAAATTCCTGTGTTCTGATTGGCTGACCAATCACAGGGCTTACATTTTCTTAGCAAATTTTGTATAAATTACGGAGCGTTTTCCGGATCGATACAGTCGGCGGGCAACAAGACAAGAAGAAAGAACACTAGAAGAAATAAAGGAAGATCAACAAGGAAAATGGTTTTATTCTTCACCAACCCCAGCACACAAATGCGCATCCTGCACAGTAATATTTATTTGTCAGATAATCAGTGTACTGCTGGAGAAATCAATGCATTCCTCACTACGAGGACTGGACTATGTTGATAGGCGGAGCGGGGAACGTAACGAGAGCGATTTATTCTTTAGAGGGAATATATGAAACGGGAGATGATTTTTTATCTTTATTAAAAACTAGCTGTCCTTCGCGGCTTCGCTCCCGTCAACTGGCAACATTCTTATTTTATTTTTACATAAAAACCTTTCTCCTGTTAATAACAAATACAACAAAAAAAGAACTAGCGAAATCGGTTCAGCTGTTCTCGAGATTTGCGCTTAGCAACATATTCAGCGATTCATTTTTATATTAGGTATAGTAATGATGAATGAAATACCTTACATGGTGAGACCATGTAAGGTATTTCATTCATCATTTATTAAGAATTGATTAAGATGACGAAGTATAGGTATTAAGTATACAATATAAATTATTATTGACTTTATATTTTTTTTTTTTTAAAACTTACTGTTAACATTTCATACGTAACGTAATACGTACGGTAACGTAAAATAGCCAGTTATCTTTTCCGAAAACTTTTACAAAAACAAACAACTCTTTCGCAAAACGCAATCGTTTTACAACTTGCCAAAATAAGACGCATATAAATCAGTGCACCTTTTTATAGCCGCAACCCTCCTTTTCACTCGTTACGCGTCTTTAGACGTCAAAACAGGTAAGTTTCCGACATTTGATGACATCACAATTGTAATAATAAGGGTCAGTTCACACCGAGACACGTCGACAGACACTGCGAAATAATTATAACCTTTAATTCCTAGATAATAATATACACTGTCAACGCCGGCTGTGTCGCTGAAAACCAGCGTTGTGACTCTGTCTCGCACACGAGTCCCAGCATTAGGCTGAGAGATAGCCTAACTACCATAGAATTGTAATATTGTGTTTTATATTTGGGTTTGCGTCAAACTTGGCGCAAAATAACTCTTTTTCTTTCTATCTTACACTGTCAGCGCAGCAGTCAAGCAATCCATATGAACATAATACCGTCCTGTTTTGTATTCTGTAACGGGTGGATGACTGGTTGGGAAAGCTAAAAGAGGCTACTCAGAGGTAGATTTCTCGAGCTTGTTTGATCTTGTTTGGCAACACTTCTCAGCTTCCCGTCTTGACACAATAGTTCACGAGGCACCGTGAAGACTTATAACGGAAAACTACATTGCGGACACAGTTCGGTTTAGCAGTACGACGAAACTACGCGAAGTTGTGCGGCGACGAGAGTCGCTCGCGCGTTATGTTACGTCTCAGTGTAAGCTGAACCTAACCCTCTATAGATGTCAAAACAAGTAAAGTTTACGAGGTGTGACGTCACTCACAATCGCGACGATAACTCACGCAACACGTGGGAGAAAGTAATTACCAACAAACAATGTTATAAGGAGGAACAATAACTCGTGTTTACGAGTTTCCGTAAATTAAATATGTTATGTTTTGTATGGTCCACGATCGTGTGTGAAAATATCCTGAATCGGTTTCTGTGACGGATGAATTATTTATGTCGGTGCTAATGACTTGGGTGGAAGGAAAATTGTTCAAAAAAAAAAATTAAAATGTGGTGTCGTTTGCTCTAGGCTCCGTTATGGTCAAGCAAATCGATGACAAAGTGGGTGACACACAGAAATATTCTATGGGTTGACATAAATCATACTAGCTTTTGATCATTTTGGGGGCCGAGTCACCCGCGTCCGTAGGAGAATACCCTTCAGCGAATCCCTACACGTGGTCCCCGGGTGGTGCTAAACAGGTGACACTAATCGCCTCCGTGGTCTAGTGGTTATACTACTTGATTCAGACCCAGAGGTCCCGGGTTCGATTCCCAGCGGGGGCAAATTTTTTGCTCGGTTTGGTTGGTGGTAGGACTTGTTCTAAGTCCGCCTGGCAAGCTACCACCATCATGTCTAAGTCTGTCGCCATAACAACAATGTTAACAGCATTGTTGTGTTCCGGCAGTTAGAGGTATGATAGCCAGTTCCTCTGTGTAAGAGGATCCCGGGTGAAACTCGCTTCCATCTTCGGCCTAATCATCACTTTCCATCAGGTGAGATTTGGGCCAAGAGTTTCCCCGCTTTGCATATAAAAAAAAAAAACATGATTTCGTACGCTGATATCCAGTGTTTTCACGTTCCCATAGGAATTTCAGGAAATCTTCTCTTAGTGCTGCCCTAGCCCTAGACTCCTCAAGGAACCTACACGCCAAATTCCAGCTTTCTACGTCCAGTAGTTTCGGCTGTACGTTGTCTGTCAATCAGTCAGTCACCTGTATCGCAAAAAAAATATTTATTGGGATAGTCGTGCAACTAGTATTACACTATAGTACAACGAACCCTACATCTATACTAATATTATAAAGAGTTAAAGTTTGTGAGGTTGTAGGGATTAATCTCTGGATTTACGGAGCCGTTTTTGAAAAACTCTCGCGTTATTTGTGAGTGTAGTAGGCTATATTTATCTAGCTATTATTTATCTAGGGCGAAATTTTGTTAAGGATTCCTAATTATATATAATTAGGGATCCTTAACAAAATTTCAATTATATATAATTTGGGATCCTAAATAAAATAAAAAAACAAAATTTCGCGGACGAAGTCGCGGGCAAGTGCCTAGATTATAAATAAATTACTGCCAATGCACAAAACATTGGTGACGAGGATGAGTTTATTAAGCCTTCACCTTGTATGTAACCTTCAGCCTACAAAATCATAAAAAACCGGCCAAGTGTGAGTCTGACTCGCACACAAAGGATTCCGTACCATACCTCAATAGTTATTATTTATTGTTAAAGCGGCAATAGAAATACACAATTTGTGAACTGTCGTCCTATTACGGTTCTTGAGATACAGCCCGCTGGCAGACAGCCGGACGGACGGACAGCGGAGAGTAATAGGGGTCCGTTGGTTACCCTTTGGTAGGGAACCCTAAAAACTGAAAAGCATTTAAATTAAAATATTTACGAGCACTTTTGAATTGCCAAGATCGGTCATCAGTTAAAACGATGAAGCTACTTGAACTTTCTAAAGTGTAGATCTCTATGGAGAAGAAGAAAATCTAGATATCTTTCAACTCGCTTTTCCCCAAACACTATGTCTCCACCTTAACGTACTCGCCACAGGAGTAGTTCAATAGCGCCATGTTTTATTCATCCGCGACCGCCGCCGACTAAAGACGGACCCCCGAAGATGGCGGCGTGTCAACGAGCATGTTTAGCGACAGCTCATATATTTTATTTCAGGAACTCTGACAATACATCCCGACTATTCTGTTAAAATTATACCTTGAAGTGAAATGAGCGTGAAGTAAACTGTCAGACCACCCAGATCCTGTGCACTGAGAGGTCACTTATAAGCTCACTTCACCGAAGTATTCGCGGTGAGATGCGTACTTTTTTTGGGAAACCTTAAAAAATAATGTTCGTTTTACATGGTTTCCCGAAATCAGTATTTTTCAGAGATTATGAAAGTGTGCGTGAGCTTTTCATTCCACGATTACATACTTCTAAACCGACTTTAAACAGTTCATCAAGCAAAACCGTATTGAAGTTTAGTTGTCCATTTGCGATCTTCAATGCCACAGACAATTTGATCAGCGATCTTCAGGAATCTTAATTTAATCCTAACCTTATCAATTGTAATAATAATATATTTACCAATTCTATTCTTTTAGAATCCTAATTGAATTAGTTGGAATGTTCCTAAAATAACCTACATCATTGAAGCAAAATTTTTCAATTAATATTGTATTGACAAACACTGGTCCCAATATAAGAGAGATAAGACGAACAAACACAGGTTGCAAACCTAACTTTTTAACGTCGAGTCGGTGTTCGAAAAGCAAAGGAACTGAGGGGCTAGCACGAATATTTTGACGTATAGTAACGTTAAGTTAAGTAAATATTGAATGTAAAAAACTACAACCCCATCATGTCTTGGTTTAATTTTATAGGACATACACAATTTATATCATTTAAACATATGGATATAGTATGTAATTCAAATAAATATTATGTGCGAAACGAGTTTTGTAGCTATGGTCAAATTTTACACGTCAAAAATATTCGTGCTAGGCCCTCTGTATTTGACTCTTTGAATATGCCGCGCGGCACGTCAGAACTTCGCGGCGACCAACTTTGCATAAACTACAAAGAACTCGTAACTCGATAATATTCAGTGAGTTTCAGGAAAGTTGCTTCAGTAGAGCAAATCTTGACTGTATGAGCAACTATTAAGAGGTCATTTAAACTACTGTGAATAACTTCAAAGATAGGTTCTGTACAATAATTTGGCAAACAGAATAGTTTGTTGTTGTCATAATTTTTAAGAAAACTAAGACTACTAACTAAGAATGTAGTTGGCTGTTCCTTTTAAACAAATTGAGTCTTTTTTTACTTTTGTGATCATTAAAAAACTGTCGGTACCTTATATGAAAACGAAATTTTCAGCAACCTTGGTTGACTTGTAGAAAATGCTAAAGCATTATACCGTTTCTGAATTGAAAACTAGAAGTTAAGAACTTGTCGAACCGCATTCAATTAGATTTTTACTAGTTAGAATTCTCAATGCGTTTCAGTTAAACCTTAAAACCTTATCACGACCGAACGGCATCACTTTCCAATTATTATCTGTTTTTATTTCTATTCCAATTCTACTAATTTTCACATTCGCATCTCAATCGCAATCTGTCAAAAATGTATAAATAAGACTCTTTTATGACAGTTTGCGATTGACATGCGAATGCGAAAGTCCCCCACAAGAGCACCACACAATGCGTGCGTTCCCAAGCGTCGCCATTTGCAAGTTAAATATGGGTAATATAACCGTTTGCTACATTTAATACAATGCTGTACCGCTGCTCCTGTTGCTTTCAGCTGTTGGCATTGTGTGGTGATGGATATGGAAGACCTGGGTTTCATTTAGGTCTAGTTTGAAGGAGTAGTGGTAATTGGGATTCGGTATTTCCCCTTGCAGCATTATAGTTTAAAATTGTCAAGCTCTTCTGTCACTTAGGACGGATTTAATCAATCTGAAACTGAACGCGATCAGCATATGAACTACTTGTACAAGCTGTTAGTGTTATTATTTTCTATGGAACTATTATACTCTTTAACGCAGCTTGATCGCGATCAGGGGTGCTACTCTCTAAGCCTTAAGTCCATAGTTTCGGGCTTAGTTGCGGGCGTAGGTATTCTACTCCGTATCAACTTTCCACTAAGAATTAAAGACAACATGATTTGATTAACTGTTAAATCGTGTTGTCTTTCATTCTTAATTCGGGTTTGGGACGAATCTTAAGTCCATAGGTGATACGGAGTACTTAGAATACGCCCGCAACTAAGCCCGAAACCGCGGACTTTGGGCTTAGAGAGTAGACCCCCTGTTTCATTGGTGAAATCCGCTCTTAGTCAGAGTTCGAATTCTACTAATTTTTAAGTAGCGTTCGCATTGGTATCTCAGTCGAAAACTGTCAAAAAATCTTAATTCCTATACATTTTTGATAGATTGCGTAACCATATAGGTAGGCCATTAACTGACAAAAACTCCGAAAGTAACTATTTTGCAACTGCAAAAGATAAAATAAATGGTCACAACCACTATCATTCTCATGATAGGGGTGCTATAAAAAAGATACTATGAAATTACGTACATCTATCAAAGGTAGACGACCACACACAAGGCAACACACACAACTTTGATCACACCCACAAAACAGAACAACCAAGAGATGAAAGACTCACAATTACCTAAATATCAATAATCCGATGAGTTGTCAATAAATCTGGCTAATCCTAGCGGGTGACTAAACACAAGTCTGGCCAACTGGGTGCCCGCCGTAGCCCACAACCATGCGTCTTAGTTTGGAAGGCCGCCAGACTAACTCCGGTCGGCATCGTTACATGGACTATTTGCGTAAATTAGTCTGTGATTTACAAGCGGCTGATTTTTCTTTGTTGTGCGGTGAGGATAGACTAAGTGTCTAGTATTGTTGTGAAGCGAAATGGCGACGAGAAAGGATTTTAATTGAGTTTGTTTGCTGGTGTGGTGGTCTTGTTTGCTTTGCTGTATGTGCGTTCGTTTCGTAGAATCTGAATTAGGTATGTTTATAGGAATAGGAAAGTATTTCGAAGTATGTGTTTCTACATCTCACTAGGCTTCGACTTCAGTCACTTATAATAATATTTTTAGAAACCAGAAGCAGGGACGTTTAAAAAAAAACAATGGGATACACAACTGAAAACATACAACTCTTTATTCTTAATAAGGAACAAGATAACAATCACTGAAAGTAACCTTAGCTACCACCAATCACAACTTTAAATAATTAGCATGTAAATTATCAAGAAGGCGACCAGTAAGTACACAATATAGGAAAATATACGTCTCACGGTCCTTGAGCGATGTTTCCGCCACGAACGACATCCGTCAAATGAGCCGATTAATTTTTTTTTTTTTTTTTTTTTTTTTTTGATAGTGGCCTCTCGCAGCTAACGACTCTAGAGAGCCTCAGCTACTTAACCGGACTTGCCTGTGGTGGCCTAGGTGAATTTAAGGCCCCCAGCCAAGGCTATATAAAATATACTAAAACTCCGCTCGCTGAGGGCACCCCCTGTGGGGTACGGACCTCGACTCAGCGGCATCGTTTGGGGGAGGGCAGCAAGGGACTGGCTGGGTCATATTTCCATTATTTGGGGAGTTTAAAGCTATAGGCTCAGCTTCGCGGGCTGGCTCATTTGGCAAAAGACGGGGGGGAGAATTACAGGGTCGTCGCGCTGGACCTCGACGGCGAGGTCGGAATACGGATCGCGGTCTGTGCTTGTGTTTATTTAAAGTACTCGTTTCCCTACAACTTTCTTGGAGGAGGGTGATGGGATCATCGGGATCTGTAAGGGTGTGCCGTGGCCGGCGAATCCTACTAATCTGAGAGGGGGTGTATCGGGAAGCCGATGCAATAAGAAAGTTTGAATGCTTGTCCGCAGATTCGATGAAACGCTTAGTAAGTCGTTTCATGAATTGCTGGATAGTCGGAATTTTGAGATCGATATGAAGCCGATCGTTCCTAACGAACCACGGGGCACCCGTGGCCCGACGGAGAAAGCGGTTCTGAAGTGACTGCATCCTATGGATATGACGTGGCTTAGTGTGTGCGAAAGTGGCACACGCATAAGTCATAATCGGACGTATGCACGTAGTGTAAATGCGCAGTTTGCATTTGAGAGATAACTTGCTGCGTGCATTCAGCATGGAATGGAGGAGCCGATTAATGGCGCGCACACCGCTTTTATAGACATTTCAAAGCTATCAATCCTTCCCTCCTAACAATATATATAGAGATAATTCGTTTTCTATAACATACATTCTGCTCTCGGCAGCCATCCGAGCCAGTCGCACTCACTCCACGCCGCTCTGTGCTACGACCGTAGCAACGAGCACCTAGCCCTACGCCCTTCGTAGCGTCCGACGCGACGTCACCAGACGGTCGCCCCGCCTCTCCGTAGCGGTGCTACGAGAGTGCTACGCTTTGAGCTACGCACATTGCTACGCGCTCTTGGACACACCCCTACATCGTTTAAGCGGCTACGAGTGTTCATTCACTTGTAGTTGTTTTAAACGATCGCGTTTTTTTTTTTGGCCCCTTCTGGGTTAAATCCACAGTTTAGTGGTACTTGGGGGATACCTTACGGTGTTAACGAACCCAAGTGGTGCTGACCCGACGCACCAGCCTAGCCCCTTCAGGGCTCGGCTAAGTCGGAAGGACTTTGGCTTGCGGCCTTGGGGGATCTCCTAGTCGCGGCCACTGCTCTAATCCCGTTCTCTTACAGCTGCACCCGGTGACGGTTGGGTGTGTCTACCCCTTCGGCACCGGACCGGTCGAAAGACCCATAGGGCCCCGCTGCACATTAAGATTGGCAGCGGGTTATCAAGCTTAGGGCTCACCGTAGGTACGCACCTCCCTGTCTACACCCGACAGGGAGGGTACACATCCCCGGGTTCTCCCACCCGGGGAGTTAGGTTTTTGATAGGGCCCCTCAGGCCATCAGACAGCTGTGTTGCCGGCGAGTTTGTTTGGGCTTTCTTCTCGCTGGTGGTAACACTACGAAACGCCCAAGGGTCAGGGAGTTTTTGGGGTGCTGTCTGCTCGAGGAGCCGCGGTCCACGTGACTCCTCGAGGCGTGGTTAGGAGTTAGTTACCCCCTCCCCCTCCTCTTTCTTCCTCCTCATCCGTCCACCATGACGTCAAGTCAAAGCATGGAGGACTTCCTTTCCTCGGCCCGAGATATGTTGGGATCCATTGTGGATCCCAGGATCAAGGCCAGATTCCGCGGCCAACTGAACGCGATGTTCGAGGACATAGATTCCTCATTGCCCCTTTCTGGGCAAACTGCCGCGTCCCAACGAGAGACCATTCTGTCGCCCCCTCAGGGCAACCCCCCCTCCCCGGTTGTCACCCCTTGCACCTCAAGGACAACCACCCCAATGCCCGTCGCCATGGACTTTGTCGACGACGACGTTTCGGACCTCGATTCGGCTCCCCCCTCCGCTTTCTCCTCTTGCTCGGACCTGACGGCCGGGTTTACCCCTGTGGGTAAGGGGAAGAGGAAGAAGCGGAGTCCAGCCACGGAGTCTGCTCCGAAATCTAGGAAAACGGCAGTATCTCCTGCCACTTCTGCCCCCCGCGCACCTCTCTCGCGCCCGTCTTCTCCCTCGTCTGCACCTGCTGGTACCTCCCAGCAAGCAAGTCAGCAGAGGCAGTCCAGTCGCCCGGCTAGCCCCATGGCAACAGCCACCCTGGCCTCGCCCCCGAAGTCCAAACCTCCTCCACCACTCTACCTTCATCAGGTTAAGCAGTGGAATGACATTTCGGCGGTCTGCGCTATGCGCAAGATCCGTTATTCCCACGCTCGTGTGGTCCAACAGGGCCTCAAAGTTTCCGTCCCTACAGCGGACGATTATAGGGCGCTACACAAACTCCTCGTTGAGAGGAAAGTAGCTTTCCACAGTTTCGCTCTTCATGAGGATAAACAAGTTCGTGTGGTCGTACGAAACGTCCCACTCGACCTCGATGACGAGGACATTCACTGCGACCTTGAAAAGCAGGAAATCCCCGTAGCTGCGGTCCACCGCATGCACCGTCGCGGAGGAGCACCTTATAACATGGTGCTCGTAATCTGCAACCCCGTCCAGGGTTACCATCCCATCTACAAGGTCTCTAAGATCTGTAGTATGGAAGGGTTTAAGATCGAGAACCCACACCGTAGCGGCATCGTTGGCCAGTGCCATAGATGTCAGCTTTACGGCCACTCCCAGCGTCATTGCCACGGCAAACCACGCTGCGTTAAGTGCCTGGGCGACCATGGCACTAAGGACTGTCCTCGTCCGAAGGATCGCACAAAATGCACTGATCCCCCCAGCTGCGTGTTGTGCGGAGAGTCTGGGCACCCGGCCAACTACCGTGGTTGTCCCAAGGCGCCCAAATCCTCCGCACCGAAGCTGGCGAAGCGTGACAGTGCTCGCCAACAAAGGGAGACCCCTTCCGTCCCCAACAACAAGACTCTTCAACGTTCCAATCCCTGGAACGCCCAAAATCACCAGAAGCATTTTCCGGCGTTACAAAAGACGTCATCCCAGGCCGCAACGACCGTTTCGGTCCCTGCGGCCCAAAAGGGTACCCCGGCAGTGCCGGCCCTTTTGGACGTCTCCATCCCGCCGTTTACCGTGCCTACGACTAGCCAAGCAATGGCTCAGAAGGAGGCGAGGCCAGTGCAGCCCCCACCAATGGCGAAGTCTGCCCCTATGGCGATCACTGCGACTGCTTTCTCGCAGAACATTCATGTTCTGGCATACTATGCCTTCAGCTCTCCAAGAGCTCTGGAAATGAAACAGGCCTTAGAGTCCTGTCACGCCACCGAGGCTGGTTCAGTTGCGCTGGAATACAGCGATGTCATGAGATACGTAGAAATGTTTTTAACTTTTAAATCTTAATGGATAAAGGCCCAAATACGTGTAGGATCAAACCGAAGGCCCTCCGGATAGGGCTCTTCAACGCTAATGGCCTCCAGGGCCAACGTGATGAGATCGCCACGTTTCTTCGCGACCATCACTTAGATATTCTGTTACTTCAAGAGACCTTCCTCAAACCATGTCATCGGGATCCTAAAATCGCCAACTATCGTTTAGTTCGCAATGATAGGACCCGGAGTCATCTAGGAGGCACTCTTATCTACTACAAAATGTCTCTTCACTGCATCCCTATGGATCCTCCCACCCTTTCCTCGATTGAGGTCTCCGTCTGTCGGCTAGGCATGACTGGCCATCAGCCCATCACGATCATCTCGGATTACATTCCTCCTTCCATCTCGGATGCTACATCCGTCAAGGACGACCTAACAACTCTTCTTGGTATGAGTGACTCTGTCCTTCTGGCGGGGGATCTCAACGCCAAACATCCCTCGTGGAATAGCCACTCAACCAATCTTAAAGGTAGAGCCGTTTTCGAACTGTGCAATACCTTGAACTTCGACGTCATCGCACCAATGCATCCGACGCATTACCCTCATGACCCGAATCTTCGACCCGATGTACTCGACATCGCTCTCCTCAAGAATGTCAACCTACGGTTACATGCTGTGGAGGCGTTTGACGAGCTCAACTCAGATCATCGGCCAGTTATTCTGGAGCTCGCTCCTAGACTCGGTCCTATGGACCCCGGTCAACCTCTTCCTCCCCAAGTGGTCACTGACTGGAGGAGAGTAAGCGAAATGCTGAAAAACTCCACGTCATCTCACTTGGACAACATTCCGGATAACATCGAGACTGTGGATGACACGAAATCCGCGATCAGCTCTCTCACGGAGCACGTTCAATCTGTCCTGAACAGCTGTTCAAGGGAGGCACCGTCGATGAGAGATCATCGCTGGAAACTCCCTGACGATGTGCGTGCGCTCGTGACTGAGAAGAACGCGGCCGTCCGTGCCTACAGATCTTTCCCCTGTGCTAATAACAAAAGCTTTATGCGTTACTTACAGCGTAAATTAAGTAAACGCGTCAAAGAGCTACGTAATCAGCAATGGGAAAAGATGCTCGGTGAACTCGAACCGACTCACCTCGCATTCTGGGAACTTCAGAGGAAGTTGCGCACTTCTGAGGTTTCTTCCATGCCCCCGCTCACTCGTCCTGACAATACCATCGCCTTTGATGACGATGAGAAAGCCGAGTGCCTGGCCGACAGCCTGGAGTCTCAATGCTCCCCCAGCACCGAACCAGTAGACCCGGCTCACCTCGCTGAGGTTGATGCTGAGGTTGAACGTAGGACTTCCCTTCCACCTGTCGAGGACCCCGATGATCCTCTCCCCCCCGTCACTCCAGACGAGGTGAAGGAGATCATTGGCAGACTCAAACCCAGGAAAGCACCTGGGTCAGATGGAATCACCAACAGGGTGTTCCGTCTCTTTCCTGACACTCTTATCCTGTTGCTGACCGCCATCTTCAATGGTGCTCTAGCAAACAACATGTTTCCACAAGAGTGGAAAGAGGCTACTGTCATCGGTATTCCCAAGCCGGGCAAGCCAAAATCATCTCCTTCTTCCTACCGTCCTATCAGTCTGCTCAAAGCGCTCGGCAAGATCTACGAGAGGCTTATTTATAAGCGTCTCAAGGATTATGCGGAGCGCAAGAGTCTTATTCCTAAAGAGCAGTTTGGCTTCAGATCCAATCACTCTTGTGTCCAACAGGTGTACCGCATCACTGAGCACATCAATGACCGTTTTCAGCGCGGCATGATGACGGGAAGCCTTTTCTTTGACATTGCGAAAGCCTTCGACAAGGTCTGGCACAACGGCCTGATATACAAGTTGTATCGCCTCGGTGTGCCAGATCGTCTCGTGCTCATCTTACGAGACTATTTGTCGAACCGCACCTTTCGGTATCGCATCGAAGGGGCGCTTTCTTCCCCTCGTCCTATCCGAGCAGGCGTACCGCAAGGTGGCGTGCTCTCGCCTCTTATCTTCACGCTATTCACCAGCGACATTCCCAAGTCCCCCAAGACGCAGTTAGCGCTATTTGCCGATGATACGGCCATTTACTGCAGCGGCAGGAGCCCTACGGTCATTGCCCGGAACCTCCAGAAATCCGCCACTGACTTAGCCCTGTGGTTTCGGAGGTGGAGGATTGAGGTAAACCCGGAAAAAAGTCAGGCGGTCTTGTTCCGTAGAACTTGGACGAGAATCTCCCATCATCCTGATCCTATCACCATGTTTGGTAAGCCGATCCCTTGGGAAAAGCGAGCTAAATATCTTGGTGTCATACTAGATCAACGCCTGAATTTTGCAGAGCACATAAGGTCGGTACGCTCGCGTGCCGCCTTCGCTCTCGGTAGGCTCCATTCCATGCTGAATGCACGCAGCAAGTTATCTCTCAAATGCAAACTGCGCATTTACACTACGTGCATACGTCCGATTATGACTTATGCGTGTGCCACTTTCGCACACACTAAGCCACGTCATATCCATAGGATGCAGTCACTTCAGAACCGCTTTCTCCGTCGGGCCACGGGTGCCCCGTGGTTCGTTAGGAACGATCGGCTTCATATCGATCTCAAAATTCCGACTATCCAGCAATTCATGAAACGACTTACTAAGCGTTTCATCGAATCTGCGGACAAGCATTCAAACTTTCTTATTGCATCGGCTTCCCGATACACTCCCTCTCAGATTAGTAGGATTCGCCGGCCACGGCACACCCTTACAGATCCCGATGATCCCATCACCCTCCTCCAAGAAAGTTGTAGGGAAACGAGTACTTTAAATAAACACAAGCACAGACCGCGATCCGTATTCCGACCTCGCCGTCGAGGTCCAGCGCGACGACCCTGTAATTCTCCCCCCCGTCTTTTGCCAAATGAGCCAGCCCGCGAAGCTGAGCCTATAGCTTTAAACTCCCCAAATAATGGAAATATGACCCAGCCAGTCCCTTGCTGCCCTCCCTCAAACGATGCCGCTGAGTCGAGGTCCGTACCCCACAGGGGGTGCCCTCAGCGAGCGGAGTTTTAGTATATTTTATATAGCCTTGGCTGGGGGCCTTAAATTCACCTAGGCCACCACAGGCAAGTCCGGTTAAGTAGCTGAGGCTCTCTAGAGTCGTTAGCTGCGAGAGGCCACTATCAAAAAAAAAAAAAAAAAATTCTATAACATCATATTTATTTGGCATTATCAACCAGTCAATCTTTGGGTGATGTAGAGACATATAGTGGTAGGTGCAATATGGACCACATCAACAGCCATCAGCTCATTTTCTTACGGTACTTTGAATTTACGTCTCTGTTAATTTATAGTTAGGAATAGAATACAAAGATAAAGTGAGCGAAGCTGCTGGTACAGCAATTGAGTTTAAATTTTGACCAATTTCCGATACAGAAGTTATTTTCCTTTTATGCTAGGTGAAAAAACAAAACAAACTTTTGCAAACAAATTATCTTCCTGCGAGCATGATTGCAGTCCAGGAGGCCAATCGCGCTAATTTTAAAAGTTTAGGTCCGCTTGCAATTCGTTTCCAATTCAGTTTTAATTATGATCTAGTTTCGATTCAACTGTAAGGAATTTGGTATCGCGCTAAAGTTTAATTAAACTTCAACCAGTTGCGTCAAAACTATATCGTAACCTTTACAAATATTTTCGTATTTTCCTTCAAAATCCAAACAACACAACGCGAACGATTGAGAAAAAGTCACGAAAAAGTAGCACTGTTTCAATCTTTTGTTTGACAGCGGTAACGTTACAGTTGTGATGCAGTTGCGTTCCAAGTTTCTGTCAAAAGTTTAGCGCGATACGGAATGTTTAAAAAAGTTGTGAAATGGCTACAGTTCAGTTGCGTTGCAGCCGAATTTTATTAGCGCTATTGCCCTCCTGGCTTGCGCAGTCGTGACTGTACAAGAAGAAGGAACTTCTGGGTCTGCGCAAGCTTTGTTTTGCCGTCCACACGCACGCGCTTACCTGCGCAAACCGGTTTGTGCAGGCATGCTCACAGGAAAGACGGAGCGTGTATCCGGGCCATAAGGCACTATTGTTTTTATAACTCACCAATTCATAACAATAAATATCTCTAAACTAGAAATCCAATTAAAACAACACCAAACGTTCATCCAGATTTTCAATCGGACAGTTTCGTATCTCCAAGAGAATCTCTTGGCAAAGTTTAGTTCTTCCCCATTTCACCCCCCATTATACTTAATAGGGATGAAGATAATTGAGCCCAACAGCGTCTTGTTGGGATCTCATCCTTCCCACAAGTAGATACCTTTGTACAGTCAACAGAACTATTTGGTATGCAGGCAGCTAACTTAAACAATGTTGTCTAAGAGCTGAGTAGACAATCGTTGTACACCATACTGTAAAATTATGTCATAACAGCTCTAATCTAGATGCAATTAAAACAACCCAAAACATTCATCGGAATTTTCAATCGGACAGTTTCGTATTATCTCCAAAAAATCTCTTAGCAAAGTTTTGTTCTTCCCATTTCACCCCTCATTATACTAAATAGATCTCATCCTTTCCACAAGTAGATACCTATGTAGTATGTACAGTCAACAAAGCTATTCGGTATGCAGGCCGCTAGCTGACAAATACTTTTAAACAATGTTGTGAGAGTGCTGAGTAGACAATGATTGTACACCACACACGTAAGTATGTCATAAGCTTAAAAAGTTACCAACATAAGTATTTTTTTTTTTTACTTTTGATAGGCACGCGTTCGACCGCTATCTCACCTGATGGCAAGCGATGATGCGGTCTAAGACGGAGCACGCTTGCCTAGAAGTAACCTATTCACTCTTGACTTAAAGACTCCCAGGTTGTAGCTACCAATGTTGGCAGTAGAGTGGAAAAATTAATATTTTTGCCTTTAGGTATACTAAATAACTTTGTTGAGTGTACATAACTAATAGGAAAGTAAGGATACTGTATGGTTTACAGTATTATGTGCGGGGTTGGAGTGCATGCGTCTGACATGCCCTACAGGCTTACGATGAGATGGGGGATGCTGGTATACCAACTTATGTTGTGGACTTGTCTATTATGAGCAACGGTAGATCATGGTTTGGGCCCTCAAGCATTAATTAATCCGTAAAAAAACTTTTTACAAAAAAATACAACCGCCTTACAAATAAAAAAAACTACAAAATAAAAAAATAACTTTCGTCGGTGATTTTGTTATTTTATTTGTAGTTTGAAACCGACTTCCGAAATTAAGGTTCGTTTTTACTTTGTAGTACCTATTTTATTTTTATTTGGAAGTCGGTTGTATTTTTTTGTCTTAAGGTTTTATTTTTCACTTTCTAGTGGTACACCACACCCAACAACACCTTTGCAAAATCGCAGGAAAGCAAAATACGCAATTTCGATTACTTGGATGACAAAAAACCATCATCCAAGTAAACGAATTCCAACTATTTCGATTTAAAATCCAAACTACCTAACCGTTTTTGATAAAATTTCAATGGGACTAATCGAGAAGTATATCCTCACAGATAAAACAAGATTTATTCAAATCGGTTCCTAAATAACGGAGTTATGAGGAAGAAAAAGAAAATGAAAGAGCTTTCTTAGGCTTCGCATAGACTTCGTAACATTTAGAGCGTTCAAATTATTATTATTTTTTATTTTTGTATGAAAACCTGATGAACTAAAATAAAATGAATTTTTAAGTAATAGAACAAAAGTTGTTGGTTATGACGTTAGTAACAGTCCTGAGAGGTTGTCGTTGTTTTACAATTAACCCTGTATTTGATTAGTAAAACTTATATACTCTATTTTAGTAGCTAAATTAGGTACAAATAAGGCACATTTTATTTTTAGGTTTTCTTTTATCACTAGACATCATCAAACGCCATTGATTTCCGGCTTTCACGCTGTCAAAGCTGATAGAAACTATTACGTCCAAACGGGGTGTATTGGTACGACGGGGTGAATCGAAACATACCATTTACATAAAGGGATTTTCACTGTAATGTCACCACACAAAGAGTAAAACGGGATCCTATTACTAAGACTCCGCTGTCCATCTGTGTGTCACAAGGCTGTATCTCATGAACCGTGACAGTTAGACAGTTGATATTTTCACAGATGATGTATTTCTATTGCCGCTATAACAACAAATGCTAAAAAACAGAATAAATAAATATTTAGGGGGGCTCCCATACAACAGATATGTTTATGCCGTTTGTATCGATTATGTTACGGAACCCTTCGTGCGCGAGTCCGAATTTTTTAAGAAAGCAACTCTTCTACCTATTTCAATTTAATAAAAAAATGAGACCGTAAATGAATCACCGACCGTAATAATAACTACAACGCAAGCTTTCCATATCAGAATAACAAACAGATCTACTTTTAACAGCTGGGTCCGATATTAATCATGGATCCGCAAACAGTGGCGTCAAGGAGGTGGGTCCGCCGGTGTCAGGACCTCATTTGTCAATCAGTGTCCCTGTGAGTAATGGGCGGCGGAAATTCGACAGATTACTGTCCGAACCGATATCCAACGGATTTAGTTTTTTTTTTAGGCTTCTGTGTGAAATTTTTGCTGTGTTTGCAATGTGTTTTTTACCATTCAGCGTTTTTTACAGTATTCAGCCTAGTGTTGAGCAATGAACCAAACTAAAATTAACTGACTTTAAATCCATGTCTAGACAATCTTTATAAATGGTTAACCCTGATGGTTATTACTTGTTCAGGTTAAACAGTTAAACATTTCTGTTATTGAAATCAGCCTTAAACTGTATAATGAATCATCTATATCCCATCTATACTAATATTATAAAGCAGAAGAGTTTGTTTGTTTGTTTGTATGTTTGTTTGTTTGTTTGTTTGGTTGAACGCGCTAAACTCAGGAACTACTGAACCGATTTGAAAAATTCTTTCAGTGTTAGATAGCCCGTTTATCGAGGAAGGCTATAGGCTATATATCATCACACTAAGACCAATAGGAGCGGAGCAGAAATGAAAAATTTTACGCAGACGCGACGTCGCACGGGTCAGCTAGTTTCTAATATAGGTAGAGCACGCACGGGTGATTATTCACGTAAACCATGACGTATTCTGACCAGCTGTGCTATTCTGTAACAACATTTTCGTGTCTCGACAGCGGAATCCGAGGTGAGTTTCAAATTCGTACAAATATAAGACCTTATGATGTGTGAAATAAAGTTCACTTTGTAAGCTTAGTCACTCAGGTGAAGTCGATATCGAAGTGGTTATTTACAGAATAGACTAGCAGTATCTCCCTGTACCACATGCCAAGTTTCAGCTTTCTACGACCAGTAGTTTTGGCTTTGTGTTTTCTCTCAGTCACTCAGTAACGGAAGCATTTTTCTCCGCCCGCCTTGTCAATAATCCGGAGTATCGGTCCTTAGTCCAACAATCACTGGAAGGCTGTACCAGACACACACGTAATGTAACAACGTTAAAGTCCTCCACGTCACCTGGTACCTGCACGTACTCGGCTCACAATGACGCAGTTATTACATTAACATTGTCTACTACGTCACTAGAGCTGCTGAAATTCAGAAGCACCACTCGATACAACAAATATGCACAAATCGAGATTTACTACCAACTTCATTAAACTGCTAAAAATTGATTTGTTTGGGACTTATAGGTAATTTTGTTGCGGTGGAGTTTTTTGACACAACATACATGATGCCATTCCAAATGCTACACTGCCCTTTCGTACAAATTTGTACCTCCATACAAACCCGAAAAGATTTAAATTCTACAATAATTCCGAAACTATCAGGTTTGTTCAGATCCCGAAAACTATTATAATCGCTAGACCATCGTCTCTATATATACCGTAGACATTTTAGTAATTTTTTTTTTTAAGTGTTTGTGAAAATTTTCTCTTGAAATCTGCCAACCGCTTTTATATCATTAAACTGGATGGAACGATAGTTTTTTTGGTGCATATTCGGCAACCTTCGGAAGTGCTCGTTTGCACGAGACATAAAAATGCCGTGTTTCTTCTATGGTGAATGCGTATAAGTAAATTATCGGATGGCTCTATTTTATTGTAAAAGGGACTACACATACTTATTCAGCTCCGTTCGCATTTCGCTGAACGATTTGGTCACACTTATACCGTTCTGCTTCTATCAGCCGCGTACAGCGTCTTAAGAATGAGGAGACGGCAGGGGCAGAACAGTGCTGAACTCTATCTATAGCACTCATGATAATAACACATTTGTCCTCATTTTATACTTGTTTGCCGCGGAAGCTGAACGGATGCGTACGCGTCTCCATACAAAATGGTTGTTTTCTATGGCCATAAGCTGAATAGAGCTGGAACGTGTGAGTAGTCCCTAAATGTATGTTTTACATAGTAACTTCGCTTTTTTCTTGGGACAAGCCTGCATTAGCAACACTTTTCTCAGCCATACTTCATCAACCAACTTCGTAAGTCTTTAATCACGCAATGTACGAATCGGTCCTTCTGCACATAACTCTCACTTATCAGGCAGGGGTGCACAACCTTCGCAAGTTATTAAGCCCATGTGTCTATGAGCCGGGATTAATCAAATTAATAAAGTCGTTATCTCGAGTGGGGCAATTTGCCACCCCTGCACGACTTAATACTGTTACTAAGTTCAGTTTGGAGACTTTTAGCGCTGATGCGGCTTTATAAATCGTATTAATATGTGCTGAGCGTATTCGGCGCTCAAATTAAATGGTTATTGGAGCGTAAAGTTCGAGCAAATTGATCGTAATTGCGTATTAGATTGTTATAATGCGGAATTTACGCGTTAGGTAGCGGTAAGCAGGAGTTAGTAGCGTAGCGTTGATTTTAACGCGAAGTTAGAAAGGACTTTGTTAAAACAAGGAACATCAAACCTGTTTGCATTATAACTATGAGGAAGAAACTAAATTCTTATGCAGTAAATAGGGGTTTTTGACTGAGATTGAAAGAGCATGTCACCAACACGCTGGCATAAGACGTAAGCGAACGGTTTATTATTTCCCCACATTGAGTTGTCTAAAAGGAGCTCGTGGCTAACATTAACAGCCACACAGGTCGATCTTCCAGGTTAAGCAACCCTTGTCAAGATTGGTCTGTGGATGGGTGGCTAATGACCATATTAACATATCGAGTTTCCTCCATGCCTCAGAAAACACGTTAAACCGTTAGTCCCGACTGTCATTTGTAGATCTTTGGCAGGATCGTTACGGATTCTCAGAAGCTACTCTAGTAAATCTGACTCCAGTCTTGCCAAGAAGTACCGTGTTACCCAGTTTACGGGTTGTGGAGGTCTGGTAGGCAGCCGCTCTACGTAAAATACAGGTATTCAGCTAATTCCGGTTTGACTGGAAGCCGACCCCAATACAGTTGGAAAAAGGCTAGTCTACAAGATGTTGAGTTGTGGACACTTGTAGAAACTTATTTAACTTAGTATGATAAAAAACTGTTCTTATTCATGATACTCTATGAAAAATTCTCCATACCGAAGACTGTTAAACTAAAGTCATCATCGAACTGAAACCTAACAACAACAGATTTCATAGCAAAAATATCACATAATTCATACAGAAGCTTGATGAGAGCTCAGTTTACCGTCCATTTACCGAGATCGTTAGCGCACGACAAAAGGACGAGTGGTCGCGTCGGGCGGGCGGGCGACGAGATTTATGTCGTGTGACTGTACGACTGTGCCGGGCGCGGGTTGATGTTCAGCTGAACAGTGCGCGGGGCACGGGGGGCTAGTGTTTTGGAAAATGGGTTCTTAGGTCTTAGGTAGCCAGCAGTTCAACACTGTGTAGCTGTAAGGTAATCGCAAATTATTTTTTCTAAAAACCTTTTTCGCTGCTACTGAACTATTTCAAGGCCTGTTATAATTGACCCATTTGTGTCTTCAACAATGATCCTTCCCATCCCGTCCCACTACTGATGAACTATAGTTATGCAAAAACTAAAGAATGGGTAAGGGCAAAATTTGGTTTGGCATACCCACAACATAGAGTAATACATTTTTTTTTCTTGAATTCATTAACACTTTTCTCAGATGTTCTCACGGTCAGAATTTACAGAATATTACTACTAAAGCAGTTGATAAATTAATTCTCAACATATTCGTGATGACATTTTTACAGAATATACTGTCTGAATATCTTATTATTTGTATGTGTAGGTATATATAATAACTTTTGGTCTACTCTACTTCTGGAAAAACTACGCGAGTGCATGCAAATAAACGCTCCTGCTTTTCCTTCACAGCAGTTTCTAGTTTTAAATGAAGTGACTGCGGCAGAACCAAATCGAAACTTTCTCAGATAAATCAATTAAGTTTGTCTTCCTCTATCTCGTGATATACATTATAAAGGAAGAAATTAGGCCAGCCCATTTCTGAGGCTGACCAGGGGGCCTTGCAATCTCAAGTAAAAGTGCTATAAATTATCTGAAGGAAATAGATTATTGTGTACCGTGCCCGCTCGGCCATTTATCACTGTTTTAACTAATAAATTAAGTACGCTAATTGAAGTAGTGGTGGGCTTGACCATACTTTAAGTTGCTTCTATGTAGGTAGCAAGGAAATATAGTAGAATAAGTATACGCTAGCTTCTGCCCGCGGATTCGGTTTCAGTTTTATTGTGGAAACATGCTAATTGTATAGTTACAACGTATCCTTTCACCAAGTTTAGGTTGAGCCGAGAAAGGTTGACTGGTAGAGAATGACATGTCTTGTTGCATTAAATCCGCCCATGTAGGTACCACTATAATTGTGCATAAAGTTAAAATAAATAAATAAATGTGGACACATGTAGCCCGTGGGTACATTTTACGCAAAGATCGAAAAGTGCCCTTGGCGTTCAGTATAAAATTGCCTTCAAGGTGTTGATGATGCTGCCGCGCTTCTGTAGCGGATCAGGGATGTTTGCAGAAATACTCTATGCATTAAATGCGTACAAGATGTGCGTCCTTGATGCGCAGGGTGCGAGTCTGTTCCAGCAGCACTTGGGCATGATTGCTGACAGGCTGGACTGGTGTGTTGTGAATCGTTTCTCCAGTATCTCAGCTGGGATGCTGAAGCAATATTAATTTTGCTGTGTGTGTTGAAGTAATTGTTTCACTAATGTAGTTGTAAGTTGATTTCACTCAGAGTCATTGTTACTCTAAATAAAGAATCTGTTGTTATTATAATCAGTTTATTATTAATAATTATATTAAGTACGGACTAACTTCAGTCAGTGGTTTCGCCCGTGTGAAAGTCAGAAATCTTGCTAAAGGAACTAGTCCCGGGATAATAAAGTATCATATGACCTTCTCACAGGTCCACTCTATCTTTATATCAAAAATTACTTTCGTATCATCATCTGCCTAGCCTTTCAACTATATTGGGTTCGACTTCCAGTCAAATCGGATTTAGCTGAGTACCAGTATTTTACGCGGAGCAGATGCCTATTAGATCCCCACAACCCATTAACTGGATAAACACGGTAATTCATGGAAAGACTGGAGTCAGATTTACTGGCTTCTGACTATCCGTAACGACTGCCAAAGATCTACAAATAACAGCCGGGACCAACGGCTTAACGTGCTTTCCGAGGCACGGAGGAAACTCGGTATGTTAAGATGGTCACCCATCACCTTGGCAAGCGTTGCTTAACCTTGAAGATCGACCCGTGCGGCTTTTTATTATATAGATATGAGCTCTTCCGAATTTCTTTGGTACACTTATGCTATAATGCCTGTAAGTATAAATACGTATAAAAGGGAGTTATATCTCGCATCTGAGTCTCAAAGGGAGAAAGTGTCGAGCTCGTGATATCACGTGCGGCAATCCTAACGATTTCTATCAATACAATGAAATAAAGATCGATTTAAAAGCTCGGGAAGTCGTGACGGAAACGAGAGTTGGCTAGAAAATGTAGATTCTGAGACAACGGACAACCACAATACCATATTACGTAGCAAATACAAAAAAATACAACCGACTTCCAAATTTTAATAAGAAAAATACTACACCGTATTCCGAAATTAAAGTTATATTATACCATAACTTATTTTATAATTACCCCATAACTTTAATTTCAGAAGTCGGTGTTTTTTGGTAGTTTATTCGTATTTTAACACCGACTTCCGAGTGTTTTTTATTTTTTGGAATTCGGTTGTATTTTTTTTATAAAAAGTTGTTTTTTGGTACCGACACCTAACAACACTGTAAAATCGCAGGAAAGCAAAATACGAATTCCAGCTATTTTGATTTAAAAACCAAACTACCGGGAAGTAGGTATATCCTTTCACACATAAAACAACAATTTTTCAAATCGGTTAATAATTTAAATGACGGAGTTATGAGGTAACAAACATTAAAAAAATACAACCTAATTGAGAACCTCCTCCTTTTTATGAAGTCGGTTATAAAGTAAGTTTGGTTGTTATGCTTACACGCCCAAATCACTGAAACAATTTTATTGACTTTCGGTACCTACAGAGATAGATTGGGCCATGGAGACGGTTAAAGTTTACTTTCGAAAATCTTATTATACAAAATTCTTAGTTAGTGACTGACAGACAACGGACAGCAGAAAATGAGCGATGCCGAGTGCAAACCCTAGTTTATGATAAACAGAGACAGAGACAGTTTGAGTATAAAAATAGATGGATAAGACAATCAATAGATACCTACTAGAATAGAAACCCAACATATAAAAGCACACCTCTCACGTGAATACAAACAGATAGGTTAGTGTTAGTGTTTTTCTACCTGTCTACATAATATTATTGTTATAATTAGTTTTACTTATTTTACTTTATTTGTATTGTGCGAGTCCCAAATAAACACTTTTTCTTTCTTTCTTTCTGT
Source organism: Ceramica pisi (assembly GCA_963859965.1). Classification (NCBI taxonomy): domain Eukaryota; kingdom Metazoa; phylum Arthropoda; class Insecta; order Lepidoptera; family Noctuidae; genus Ceramica; species Ceramica pisi. The sequence goes on along the minus strand of OY982540.1, from coordinate 23,354,892 downwards.
TAATAAACTAGCTACACGTCCTACTCACCGAATTACCAAGTAAAAAACCAGCACCGCTTGCAACAAAATCTCAACACCAAGTCCAGTTACTCAAAAAAAAGTCAAAACTCCATGAGCATTTCTTTTTCATTTCACCTTATTCTCCGGCACGCGCGTCCGTATTGTCGCGAAAGTAGCCTCGGATGCGGCGGCGCACGTCCGGCATCCGGTCACGTGGCCCGCGTCCGGCCCGTGTCCGGCCGCACACGGCCAATCAGCTGGCTCTCTAATTAATTTACTTTGAACGCTTCTTATTGGCTGCTACGTGCTCCAATCAAGACGGAACCACTTCGCGATTAGTTTCCACCAGACCGGGTTTTTTCGCTGACTTTAATTTCCGTTGATCGGGAAGTACGGGTGCGTTTTGTTTTTCTTCGTTGGAGTTGGTAGACGATAATTATTGTAGCATCTGCACTTTCACGGAGTCTTCTTTATCCTAGCGGAAAGGAATATTGAGACGCGACACAATTTGCTAGAGCATTACTCTTTTTGATTTGAGTAATATAGCTCATGTTTATGTATCAACGTCAGAATTGTCTTAGATGTTGATAACATAATTAGATATTCAAAAACATACATGTGACAATATTCTAGAATCGATCCTTATTAAGAGCGTGTATTCCGTCCACTAGCGCCGCCAATCGTTTTTTATTATTTGTGGTAAATTTAAGACACGTAGATAAAAAACCGCTCTATAGTGCACTGAAGAAATGTATTTATTATGTTTTGAGAGCTATGTTTTGTACTTTAGAACATAAATAGTTGCCAAAGTCGATATTTTTGCTAAAAGTGGCCACTTTTAGCAATAATTGCCGTTTTGGCTATTTAGCCATGAGTTATGTATTAAAAATAGCTGTCAAAAAATAATAGATACATTTCTTTAGTGCACTACAGAGCGGTTTTTTATCTACGTGTCTTAAATTTACCACAATTAATAAAAAACGATTGGCGGCGCTAGTGGACGGAATACACACTCTTAAACGAGATTCTTTTTGGTCCTTCGAGCCGGATACATCAAGGAAATTAGTTTGACTAAACGATGATGGACACGCCGCTCGTTAACATTTGTGCGTTGACAATAACACGACTATCCAAGCAACATTGTGACTTGTGTGAAGTATGCTAATGCCTATAATCCCTCGGATCGTTGCGGTGGATTCTTGGCACGCAGCGAATCCAGGTCGGACCGATCGTTTATCCCCTAGACGCAGGTCTGTGACGATTATCACCGGCGCCTCTAAACAGGATCTATTGGGACCGTTCTTAGAATATTCGGTGTGGATGCCAGGATATTTAGAAAAGGATTAAAATATCTGCAGACCAATTTTAAATTGGGGCAGGAAATGCTTCACCGTCTAAGAAAAAACACATTTGAATACCGCTTCTTATCATACCGGATTTAATTTATTGAAATGATTAATTGATTGTGAAACTCGTGAAAACTGGACTCATAATGACGTAGCTATTTGAGTTGACTCCAATTTGTTCAGTTAGATAATCTTTCTGAATCCTGGCGCACACACAACTATAAATATCAAAACATAACTCAAAAGACATAACAGCTATTACAAAAGTGATCGTAAGTCTGCGCGCGCGCCGCCCCCTCCACATAAACCTGTCAACGCTCGATCTGTGGTTCGCTATTACGTTTAACAGATGGCGCTGTTAGAAAAATACCCAGCTCCCCTTTGTAGTGGGGCAGGGACGATGATTTGTATGTCAACATATGACAAGATGCTGACAGGTATAAATCTTGGTTTTTTATCTGTGTGTATGTCTTCTTTTGTTTGTGGGTTTATGTTTGCAGTGTGCCGGTATTAAATTGTCTCAGAATTTTAACACTTTTGGCAAGTTACACTGTACTTTAAAGCTTTTGCAACTCTACCACAGTTAATGGTCGTAAGTGGTCCAATTAAATAAGATAGGAAGATACATTGATTCATTGAAAGAAATCGTTATGTGTAGATTACGAAACACGACTAGGGATGGGAGCCAAATAGGACACTAGGGCGGTATTTGTCAATTCAAATTATTAACTGGATTAATCTCTGACCTTTTACCATTTTACCAGTACTATCACGAACTACCTGGCTACATCTTAAATTAATGCAGCGATATATTGTACTTCAGTTAATCGTTTGATACAAGACAAACAGAAAAAAACACACATCGATCCGGTACAGCAAAATCATTGTAAGAGACAATTGGCACTTTTTACAGGAAAGCTACTACTGACTGATTTATTAGAATACTGCCTATAATTATGAAAAAGGTAACTTTGAAACTAGATTAGGTCGATCCTTTAAAATCCAGACAAGAGTCAAGTACATAACAACTACCTCCAAGATTTGCCCGCTGCAAAGAACACAAAAACCTCATCCTTAACTATCCAACCACGGTAATCGTAAGCTAAAATAAATAGTCTCTAGCCGACAATTAATAGCAACACATTTACCTCCCTGGATCCGCCGCGGTCGGCTAATGGTGCCATACGTCACAAGGCTAATGCCTGCCTGAGCGCTGGACCTTGGACCAGGGTTATTAGATACCTGCGTCTGGTAGACGTGGATCTAATGTTGATATTGTGAGGGTACATTTGTAAAGTGTGGGTAATTCAGTAGCCAGGCATGGACTTGGACGTAGGTGTAGTAAAAGCAATGGTTGTAATAATTATGTTCTTGAATGATAATATTAACTACAAATCTGCCCCTGCTTCGCTCAGGTAGCATAACCAGTCGCCATATTTTGTGACATTTTCAACAATCATTGTCATTTTTAGCCAAAAAATGAGTAAGTGTAAATAATTATAGTTCTTCATGAAAAAAAAAAGAAAACCTGAAAAGGCGCAAATATAATAACCTAATTGGGAGTTATATATTTGAGCCTTTTGGCGTTGAAACTCTAGGCCATGGGGTCCGAGTGCACATTGAGTCTTTCGGGACATCAGCAAACAACTTGTCGACGTTTCACGTGACCAGAGGGCTGGGCTTTTCCGGCCAAAGAATCAGCATTGCCATTCAACGCGGCAATGCTGCCAGTGTTTTGAGCACTTTTGCCATTGACAGCGATGTGGATTATTTTTTGATGCCCTATGATTTATTTTGTTTTTATACGCGTTTGTTCCTCATGTACATTTTAAAAATCACTCTATAATAACAAAAAAAAATACAATTTCTAACAAAATATACAGGGTGTATAAATCACTGTCCGTTGGTAAATTACCGTATGAAAATCCGTTGAGTAGTTTTTGAGTTTCATCGCGTACACGGACAAAGACGCGACGGTGGTATAGTTTTATAATATGTAGTGATAGTGATAGAAACGGTGTAGCTACTGAGTACGTAATTAAACCGATTCAAGTATTTCTGAAGATGTCAGCATAGTAGACGGGGCCCGGGCCTGTGCCTGCCAGGGTTTCGGAATTTGTTCGAAAGAGTCACCGCGGCCCTGAAACGCAAAGAGCACTAGGAAGAATATGGATGGGTTTTAGTCAGTAAGAGTCTGACACTCCCTTCTGCTTCGCCCAAAGTGGGAGGAGTCATTTGATGATTTCCCATCCATAAAAAAGGGAGCGGTTATGCGCGAAATAAAAATGCCGTTTTTTATATGATAAACGCGTAAAAGCGTTTAGATGTTGATGACACTTATATAATATACATATATTTTTTTTTTTTTAATGGATTTAGCTCTTATCTTGTCTTGGTCAGAAATGACAAAGACAAAGTCTACGATGGAGCGAGCTTACCCAGAAAGAGCCTGTTTACTCTAACTTTGAAGATATTAGGGTTGTAAGCGTTCGGAAACACAGACGCAGGCAGAGAATTCCACTCCTTTGCTGTCCGCATTATAAAAGGCGTTTGGAATCGCTTATATTCCCTTGTACTCACGTTGTCTGTCCTTCTTCCACAGAATGTAACTGCAACGGGCACGCGCGTCGCTGCCGGTTCAACATGGAGCTCTACAAGCTGTCGGGCCGCGCCTCCGGAGGCGTCTGCCTCAAGTGCCGCCACTACACTGCCGGCAGACACTGCCATTACTGCCGCGAGGGCTACTACAGAGACCCCACCAAACCCATCACCCACAAAAAGGCCTGCAAACGTGAGTATTACACTTAGCTACAAATTGCAGGGACGCGCCTCAATCTGACCTTTATACCCCCGTAACAAGAGTACACTAAACAAAACTGGTGTCAGATTTTTGGCACACACACATCTTCAAATGTATGTTTCGTATGCTTTTAAACTCTGAGACTGCCTTCGAAAAACTCTTTTAAACTAAGAGATCTGCAAAACTTAAACACGTTCAAAAATTCCGATATCCGTGAATAACGGATGTTTATCTTTAAAAAAATATAATAATCATGAACAATAAAATTCGTATTAATCGTTATCATAAATATATTCATCGACTTCAGTTATTTTCGATGGACCAACAGCTTTTATTGTTCAAGAGAGTCATAAAAAACTTTTTATTACTAACTAATTTTGTCAAGGATTTTTATTATTTTTACCAGTTTCGTAAAATCAGACACCACTTTTTAAGCCTTATCTTTATAAAAGTCATTAAAATCTGCACATAAAAATCCTATCATTAATTAAAAAGCCATTATTACCTGGAGCCGTTAATTTAATTCATAGAACGACATTATTTTTGTAAAAATAGCGACTCTAAATACCACTATCCTGTTATTTAACATTCAGTATATTTCAAAATATAATAAAACAGCACAATTTTGAAGGTAATCTCGAGGTAAGTTCAGATCTTTCACCAATTAAAGGCTACACTATGACACATTGACACCGGCTCCTTTTCTTCTCGAATAAAAAACAACGGGTTGCACTCCGGGAGTGCCGGCAGAAGTGAAAACTTGAACATTAACGTTGTGTAATTTTGAATCATCCATCTTATGAATTTTCGACCAGGTCACGTGTCCTGACGCGTCATCAGTCAGACGCGAGTTTAACGTTTTATACCCATCCCAAGAAAAGTACTATTACTATAGGGACTATTTAATAGTCCCTGTGGTTGCACAGATAGAAGCTAGTTACTTCACAATTGCTCGGCCTAACACATTCAATTTATTAGAAATCCTTCCTTCCTGACTTTCTTTATTCATATCTAATAGTATTTTCTACCATTACTTACAGTAACACCTTTGAGTCTAAAGCCCCAAAACGATTTAAGTCTCATAACCCTCACTCTTTCCGAGAAAGCCGAAACATTCTAAGCGCCAAAGATAACTACAAATTAAATTGACGATAACCATTTACACCTGTCCACGGACAGACAAACAGACTGATATAATCTGAAACTATCTATGTACAAATAGACACGGTCGTTATACAAATAGTTGCTTTTAAACCAAGTTTAACGTTCGTATTTGGATAAAACGTTGCATCAATTTGGAGATTGTGAGCGCTTTTTATATTTTTAGTGTTGACTTTAGTATTCAGTTTAATGTTATTGCTTGTATTATCGTTATTTGTTGATGTAGGAATAAGTAGAGTATGTAATACTAACTTATAGTAATCACCTAATAACTTCTAGGTCGTCGTTTTTAGGGTCCCGAAAATCCGTAAAAAATGGAACCCTTATTGGATCACTCGGGTATCTGTCTGTATATCTGTCCGTCCGTCTGTCACAGCAAAACTCAAAGGGCTTACTGTTAGGAATTTAAATAAGTATCTATTTTTTTCACAATTTTAAAATGAAGTAAATAACAAGTAACCATGCAAGATACCCATTGAACAATAATTTATTGTTTACGTTATTGATACATAATAATTGTCATTTCCAGAGAAACCTACCTACTGTATTGAAGTTATTCAATAAATTAAAATGACTATTGCCCCCCCCCCCCCCTTTATCTCCGATACTAAGCCAAAAATGTTGAAAAAAATACAGATACAGTATACCTAAAGATTACAAGAAAACCAATAAAAAGTCTGTAATTGTTAAAATAACATGTTCAAAAATGAAACTAGTTCATATTTTGCTGTAGATATCCCATTTCCAATTTTTGTTACGACATCAAAAAGAGTAGTCGTTATTTTGGTCTTGTCGGCTACCATCGTACAATTCCAAGATGCAAAACTTTAAGAAGAAAGGTTCTCGATTACTACAAACCTACATCTTCAAAACCATCTCCCTCAGTGGCACCCACTAACAACTCCGCAAACATTTAACCCTATCCAAACTAATCCCATACTGGTCGCAAAGAAATCGAAATTGCGAAACAAAATGGCACGACATCGTAAAATCCAAAAGTAAACGCGTCCCGGTCACAACCACCCCGTGGTCGCGGCTACAATAGTTTTCACATAAAACTGGCCGAAAATCGAGTTGGTCCTTCGGGCCGGATTGGTCCTCAGGGACGCTTCAGTTTTATTTGACGGCCGTGGTTGGTTTTTCGCTGATTGAGTCAAGATTGGGGTATGGAAATGGGTACACTTAGGTAGTATTGTTACGTCAGCTAGTTGAGGTCGAGTTGTTAGGTTAGATGGGCCGACGGGGAGGAGAATTGAAATGGCTGTGTGAAAATTTGGAAAGCCCTTAAGGAAGTGTTATGTGAATGTTTTATTTTATAAATAGTTGATGTGCGAATATTTTGGTTGTTACATTTACTGACAAAATATTGTATCACTACATATTATAAAATCAAGTCCTACGCCGCGTCTGTCTGTATGTTTGCGATAAACTCAAAAACTGCTACACCGATTTTCATCATATTTTCACTAATGGATAGAGTGGTGCTCGAGGAAGGTTTTAGTACAAATTTTGTCAAGCGGGCGAAGCTGCGGGCATCAGCTAGTTTACTACATAAATATTTGATAAGCATCTGTGTTTTCTTACGCAGTCTTCTTTTGAGAAGAGATTGAGACAAATTATTGTCAAAAGAAAGCTGTTCATTTCACCCTACTCTACACTCCTTAGTCATGAAACTAAACAAGCATTTTTTCCAATACTCCACCCAGAAAGCAAGCCGAACAATTTTCACAAGATACTGCTCCCGAAACCTTTCTCGATTCTCAGAATACGCAAACAGCCGGGCACCAGGCACGCGATACAATTGCCAACATTATTTCCGATCAGTCCCCTGTCATATACCCGGACCGCTATAAAACGCGGGGTCAACGCACAACTCGACACTTTCCCGGAACGTACCGGACCCGGGTAATCGAGTTCAGAATCAGACGACACACGGGGGAGAATGCGATTATCGAATGAAATCAAGTATATCGATAACAAATCATGACGCACAATAAAACGAATTCTGTTTCGAATAGTTTCGATTATTTATCAGTGGTGATTCAGGGTTTCGCAATTTTTCGTGCAATTTGAGATTGTGGGATGCGGTACTATTAAGGAGTATTTCTTTGTATTATTTTTCAAATCATAATTTATTATATGTGCAGGGATTTTTTTTTGTTTTTAGGAACCTGCCTGGAACTCATGATACGAAGATAAAAAAAACTACTGTTAGAAATCTAGACTACAGATTAAAACTTGACACTATTTTATATCCCATATAAATGCACTGTTCCCTGGTAGCGAAAGACTTACATATCCTATCCTAATTCCTACTTATATCCTTCTTCTTAATCCTAATATTATAAATGCGAAAGTTTATGAGGAAGGGTGGATGTTTGTTACTCTTTCACATCAGACCACTTGAAAGGAACTTCATGAAAATTGGCACAGAGCTATATTATTGTCTGGAATAACACGTAGGCTTTTCGTCCCGGGAGTGTGTTCCCTAGTAAGCCAGTGTATAATACCTTGATTTTCCTAAACATGTAGAAATGCTACGTTACAAACAAATTACTAAAAGAATAATATAACACCACGATTTTACGACTAATTTAGTTCTTGTTAAGGCTTTTACAACCTAGGAAATAGTGTTAGAATTACCTTGTTTACTGATTAACGTGAAAACATTAATATAAAAGTACGTATCGTAATAGGCCAGTGCTATGAACTTGTTGCCAGGCTAATAAAACGTGATTACGCGACGTGTGTGTACCCGGCTTTATTTCTAGTGTTGCTAGATTGCGGTATAATGTGTTCACTATGCACTAAATTGCATTTAAACTCCTTAAGCTATTTAATTCTCGTTTAGAGTCTGGAACTACTTAATCCTCGAAGGGGGCAATTATGTTGAGTGTTTTCTTATGTCTTGTTGGGTTGAATTGTTGAAATGTTTTCACAAATAAAGTTGTTCATTATAATATTACCGTAGACTCGTCAGAATTGAATTTCTTTGCAGCATTAAATAGTAATAAAAGTTTAGGCATAAAATCAGAGATAACATTATTTTGTAATTATCATCTTAGCGAATCATTTTCTTTTTACCTTACTGGATAATTAATGAATAAGGTAAAACTAAAGTTTTATGCCAGATCAAAAAAAGCGTGGTACGGATATTCGTACAAACGTACCATTCCTTACTGATTATCTATATTAATAATATTGTAAAGCAGAAGAGTTTGTTTGTTTGTTTGGTTGAACGTGCTAATCTCAGGAACTACTGGTCCGATTTGAAAAATTCTTTGAGTGTTAGATAGCCCATTTATCGAGGAAGGCTATAGGCTATATAATATCACGCTAAGACAAATAGGAGCGGAGCAGTAATGGAAAATGTGACGAAGACGAAGTTGCTTGGGTCAGCTAGTCCTGAATAAACTAGTTCCCATCACTCTCAGAACCGGCAAATATTAGTTCAAAAACTAACTTCTAAATACGAAAAGCTACGAAGTAACACGAACAGCTCTGAAGTAACACGAATAACTCCGAAGTAATACGAATAACTCCGAAGTAATACGAATAGCTCCGAAGTAATACGAAGACTGAACAGCTCGCAAATACACTGTTCGAGCTAATTTACTTGGTAAACAAGGCAAACTGCCTGCCAAGAAAACTGTATTAAGAACTTAAGACTTCGTTATTCCCCGACAACAGACTTACTTTGAAAAAATGTAATAATAAAGAAAGAAAGAAAGTTTTCTTTTCCTTCTTTGCGACAGCCGCATCTAAGTTTGGACAGTGATGTTATCGCATTATGTTTTTTATTCCCCTTTTGGGATAAGACTATCAGTTGCTTGTGTAGTTCTGATTGAGGAAACTATCGGCCATCGCTGTGCTAACAATAAAAAGCCTTTTTCTATATCCTTAAAATATAATGTTCATAAAATAACATAACATAGAGCAAGAAAGATGAACAGTGATTTATTCCCCATCTTTGAAAGAAGCCTTTAGATTTAATTTCGTTTCGGACTACGATTCAGACAGATTCTGAAACGAGTCAAATATATCGATAACAAATTATGACGCACAATTAAATAGAATTCTGTGTTTCGAATAGTTTCGATTATTTATCAGTGGTGATTCAGGGTTTCGCAATTTTTCGTGCAATTTGAGATTGTGGGATGCGGTACTATTAGGAGTATTTCTTTGTATTATTTTTTAAATCATAATGTATTATAAGGGGGAAATTGTTTGTTTGTAGGGACCTGCCTGCAACTCATGATAAAATTCTTTAAAAAAAAGCATAACATAGAGCAAGAAAGATGAACAATGGTTTATACCCCATCTTTGAAAGAAGCTGCATAATTCAGTATCATTTCGGAGACGATTTAGACAGGATCTGAAACAGAAAGTCGATTCCAGTTAAGTGAGACAATGTTGGACGGTAGTTGGGTGTCGACTCGTGATTCAATTATCTCTGCCAGGTGACAACGACGCGGATCGAGCGCTGTCGACGAAAAATTCAATCGGCACTGCCACCATGGCGTTGGCCTGCCACTTATATGAAGTGGAAAGGATTCTGTGATTTGTATCTTCCTGTTTAGACATACTTATTAAGTTATTTAATCTGCTCTCTCTATCTATCTCTATCTTTCGAAAATTAGTAAAATGGAGACGGTTAATACTCGTTCTGTATGATTTAAATCCGGAAAAAAAAATAACTCACACTGTCGTCCAACTCATATTAACTGGATTTGTGTTAGCTGATTCTTTAATATACTATCAGCAGCCAAATAACTCTCTGAGATTGTCAATCTGCCTAATATTTTTTGTGTTGATAAAAAATATTCCCTTCGGAAAAAAAAAAGTGTTTTTTATCTTAAATCAACACAATTAAGTGGCCGGGGCTTCCCAGAAAGTATAATCCGAAGATACTTGTGATGGAATGACTTCGGAAAACTAGGCGACTTTTCTTAGTGAAATCATCCATTACTCATATGGGCCATCGAAGTAATTTAATTTAATATATAGCCTTATGGAATTCCGCAATTAAACAATGCCTAGATATAATGAAGTCAAAATTATTTTTTTAATTTGTTTTCTCTCCCAACAGCCTGCGACTGCCACCCCGTGGGAGCGAGTGGCAAGACCTGCAACCAGACGAGCGGCCAGTGCCCCTGCAAGGACGGCGTCACCGGCACCACCTGCAACCGCTGCGCCAAGGGCTACCAGCAGTCGCGCAGCCACATCGCGCCCTGTATACGTAAGATATACAGCTTGAAATCTATGACATCGGTCTGGTAGTGACACAGCAAGGACAGTTAACTTCCCCGAGGAATATGACTTGTTTAAGTTAATATTAAAGTTTGGTATGAGACAATTGGTCACTTAGATTATTCACGTGCAACTGTGTCGATAAAAAATACACATACATGCAAATTGGGTTGCTTGCCCTTTCAGATTACATGAGAACGGTTTAATGTGTGGGTTATTTTAAATTTCCATTCGGTAATCTGTAGATACTCAAAAGAACCTGAGTAAGGTCTTGATTTTGAATTACAAAACATACCTAACTAAGCTTTAAACACATCAACACTATTCGTAAAGAAAATTTATCTATTCGCACTTTCCACGTCCTTGGTAAGGTGTGAACCAATGTCCAAGAACTGCACCTGGCTAGTCCCACGCGTTTAATATCAGTTAAAGGCGAGGTTGTGATTGTAGGCACTAAAGTAACATTACATCGCCACAGTCGTAACTAGGCAGTAATGGAGCACTTTGTGATGCCAACACACGGACGTGTGGCGATTGTCGCACCGAGTGGAGAAATTGTGGGATTGAATATGCCCTTTTGTTGTACGGCATTTCGACCAAAAATCGTGATTTTCATGTAGTCTGTTGACTAGCATGAGCAATTGATGTTGCAACAATGTTAAAAGTTATATATGTTAGGCTAGCAGCAGCATTTACCTGCCTAATAAATATTAATCTTTAAATTGAAAGCTTTTCAGCATCTTTAAATAAATTATATTACCTAAATAGGCAATGAATAGGTTTTTACAACATTATTCACATGCAATTCTTCATGACTGCAAAGCCACTTGCTGAGCTGCAGTTTTATTCTTCGTTTTGAAAATTGAGGTGGAGTGTGCCTGAAGAGTCTTTTCAATCCTAAGCTTCTGCTGATGTATTTAATCACAGTATTTTTTTTTACACTAAGTACTGCAGTGCTATTCTGTAAACATCTACACAAGTAAGCTTAGATGAAACGAGCTGTCAATCCATACAAACAAGATGGAAACACAGTTCACTCTCGCTCCACCTAAGTTAAATGTTAAACAGCCGGTCGATTCTGTCGACATCTCACCGTGATCACTGTAGAGTGAAAGACAAGTGAGCTGTCATTCCATCTTTTTGTATGGTTTGACAGCTCACATGTCGTTCACTTCGCCTACGTGTTCAGTTCGACATGTTTACCGAATCGCACTGCTGTTGTGTAATAAAATAGACCGGCTGGTCACTGACTGAGGTAAAATAATCGGGGAAAACGTCCTCAATCTTATTATCTTTTTATTATTGCAGTCGAAGTGCGGGTCGCATAGCACGGCACGCAAATATCAACGACATTATCCGACGCGCTCTTGTCGCCGTCGGCGTGCCAGCCGTATTAGAACCCATTGGCCTGGCACGCGACGATGGCAAAAGACCGGACGGTATGTCTTTATTTCCATGGAAGATGGGTAGGCCTTTAGTGTGGGACGCTACTTGTGTCGATACTCTTGCGCCATCCCATCTTCCTAGCTCGTCGTGCTGTGCTGGTTCTGCGGCTTCGGCTGCTGAAAACCTCAAACGGCGGAAATATACTAGCCTTATTGGCAACTACATTTTTGAGCCGTTTGGGGTTGAAACTCTTGGACGTGAGCACTCGGACCCCACGGTCCGAGTGCTCACGTCCTATTTAAAGATCTAGCAAAACGCTTAGTTGACGCTTCGCGTGACTGCAGAGCTGGCTTTAACCTTGGACAGAGGTTAAGCATTGCCATAAAACGTGGCAATGCAGCCAGTCTTTTGGGCTCACTTCCAGTCGATAGCGATGGGGACGAATTTTTTTATGCCATTTTTTAGTTAGGAGTTTTTTTTTTTCTATTTTAATTGTATATAGTTTGTTCTTTAAATAAATGTTCTATTATAATATTTAATTTTCGAAGTATATATTACATTTGTAAATGACGACTAACATATCATGTCATGTTCTGTACAGGTATACCGCGCGTCGTGACAGCGGTGCAAGCAATGGAGGCAGTGGACGGTGAGCCGGGCCGCGGTAAGTAGTAAGTGTACCTTCATGCACTCTCGCCTCACACACACGAGCATGGCCACAACCACTCAATCACAAAACAAAAGAATAATAACGTTTTTATTGGCATAGAACTGACGAGCAAACAAAATTATAAACCTAAACTAATTAGACTTAAGACTCACGGGAAAAAGGCCAATTCTCGTTCTGATAGAACGTTCAAAGTCAAATCGCAATGAGACAATCGATGTAAAAGAATTTGTATGAAAGTGAGAATTCAGAATTGTAAAACTTAATTAAACAATTAGAGGCATTTTGGAATTGTCAAGTTCGATCAATCAAAGAGGTGAAGCTATTTGCACGTTCCAAAGCGTAGATCTCTATGGAGAAGAACGTGCTAAAAACTCCACGGACAAAACAAAAAACTATAAATTGTTATCAGCGGTGTAAAGTCAAATTACATTGTATTAAATCTAAATTAACAAATTATACTAAACTAACAAAAGACTAAAGAAGAGCATCAAAATATTCGTCCTCTACGCTGTCAGTTGGTATTGTACCCAAGAGACTGGCGGCATTGCCACGTTGAATGGCAATGCTTAATCTCTGCCCAAAGTAAAAGCCAGCTCTTGGGTCACGGGAAGTGTCAACCAGCCGTTTCGAAATTTCTTTGAAAAAGCTATGAGCACAAGGGCCCCACGGCCCTAGGGATAAATTGTTACAAACTTGGTGGTATCATTGTTCTTGTTGAAAAAAAGCGTCCGGAGTAAAAAACTGTTTAAAGAACAAATAATCAGTGTTTTTGACAGATTGCGATTGTACGCGAATGAGATAGCTGCTAAAACACGAGATTTGGCTCTCAACACTTAAGAGACTTTGATATTGCTCCAAACATTCTAGAGCTCTTTTAGTGCCTTAACTACCAGAAGGACCAAATTTTCATCAACCATGCCATCAATAAAACCATTTTGTATTAGAAGAAATGAATTGTGATTGAGTGTCTGTGCATAAGGAGCTTACTGTACTTTACTATTCAAAAAACCAATGATATTTTTATGTGGTTGATCCACCACAAATGGATATATTACCAAGTTACTGCTACGAATAAGCACGTCTTCATAATATAATATATTGTATAAAGAAAAAATATATGTGAGACATTTTAACGGAGCAGTAAAATAACCTGAACCGCTCAATCTCCGCATTCCATCGTTAAACTCACGTTATGAGATGGTTATGAGCTTAAAATCACAATGTAACATTCATATGCGCTTGCGCAGGCTACAAGCTCTACAAGTTATTGAGTTTGATACATTACATAAGCTGAATCATTTGTGATTTAAAGGTTAAAAAACATGCTAGTAACTGTCTTATATTGGGCAAAAGCCCTCTTCTCATAAGAAGAAGACACGAGCATTTATCACCAAGCTTGCTCAAGTCGAGTTGACGATTTTAAACTTATTAAATATTCATTTATAATTCCAAGATTTTTTTTTTTTTTTTTTTATTTAAAACGGGGAAACTCTTGGCCCAAATCTCACCTGATGAAAAGTGATGATTAGGCCGAAGATGGAAGCGAGTTTCACCCGGAATCCTCTAACAAGAGAAGTGATTGATCAAGTTTTCCTTCAACGACGTCAGTTTTCTTAATTTATAACCTCCAATAAAACTAAAACTCTTTAATTTGCAAGAAGTTTTAATATTAAAAACGAATCCGTAATGAGATTCACTATCCATATGAACATTAGATAAAAAAAGTACAGTAGCTCCTCCTTACTATTAATTTGCACTTTAATTTTATTTACATCTTACTGCCTTTTGATAAGCACCTTACTTTGTTGCAAGGGCGATGAGTAAGCCCATTAATCTACACTTTTATTGCGTAGACGTTAACACTCAGAGTGTTGAGTGTCATTTGATACCAGGGGGGCTACTCTCTAAGCCCGACGTCCGTAGTTTCGGACTTAGTTGCGGGCGTATTCTACTCTGTATTACCTACGAATTTACGATTAGTCCCAAACTCGAACTAATCATGAACGACAACACGATTTAATAGTAACTGTCAAATCGTGTTGTCATTAATAATAGTGGTTAGGTGATACGGAGTAGAATACGCTCGTAACTAAACCCGAAACTACGGACTTCGGGCTTAGAGAGTAGCCCCCCAGACCTATAAAATACTTCGTTCGCTAATTGATTTAATTACTTGGCAACATTTCATGGTATCTTTTAAAGCCTATCAAAATGTAGTAAGATAATGAAATCCATTCTCACACCACATTGACTAATTTCATACCAAAAATACTGTTAACATTCATTTCTGATAAATTAATTGTTAATAAACGCCATGAAAATATGTTGTAATCGATTTGAGCGCCAAAATGGCAAAATGCAATCCATGTCCATCGGATCAGATTCTGGCCAAATTCCAAGTCATTTGCAGATTTGAACTAGACGACCAAATTTTTTTTCAATATTATTTCATTTCCATCTTTCATGGAGTAAGTACTAATTTTTGCGTCGTGTGGGAATGTTTATTTGTCGTATTGTTGTACTTATGATGTTCATTTCAAGCTTGTTTCGTGTCATCCACTGTCAAACTCATAACTGTTTTTTGTTTTATTTTATCAGTGCCGAGTGAGAGGTAACCCTTTCATATTAACATTATTTTCATCAAAATATTTGGAGTCACTTTTCATGTTTTCTATTTGACATAATTATATAAGTCATCTAACACGGCTTCCAAAATCAATGAGGCGTTATTGATAATATAGGAAAAATAATTGTTTCAAAAGTAGATAAAACAGAAGATGAGAAAAATTATCATAACGATGATTTTGTTAGTAAAATAAAACCTATAAATATGGATCTGCTGACGGTGATGTCTATGACATCAGCAGAAAAGCAGTAAATAACAAGAAAGATAAAGTATATCACAGTTGCAATAATCGCAGTTATATTAACAGCGCAGTAGTAAAGACCAAAGAAGATGTAGCTCTTTGTACTAATGATTATGTTAATGATAGTCAATCAATAAAGCCCAATAAAGATAATACTCATGATAAAAACAATGATATATATATTTGTAATAAAATTGAGGCTGTTAGCATAACATAAGCATAAGGTGACCATGATACCTGGCACAACAGCATCGCAAGAGTAAAAAAACAAAGAAGATGAATCTCCTCATAACGATGGTATAAATGATAAAAATGAAACTTTTAGAATACTATAAGCATGTGCTGACCATGATATCTGTAACAACAGCAACGGAGCAGTGCGGCCGATGTCGCGCCGCCGCTCGCACGCTAAATCTCAACAAGTTCTGCAGCCGAGACTACGGTAAGTCCAACAATACATTATTTTATTACTAACAAAGTTTTTAAGGTGGAAGCTCCAGGGTAGCCAGCGAAATTCAAATATTTTTATGTTTTTTGCAATTTACCAGTCAGTGTGAAGCTGTATGTTAAACAAAATACAGTTCGCGATTGTAATGAGCATTTATCTATAGGATTATAACCATTTGAATCATCAATATAACCCTCTAAGTTCATAGAACTCGATTGAATGTTATTTCGTGAAAAAGTCATTCAATCGAGTTGTATGAACTTAGAGGGTTATATTGATAATTAAAATGGGTATAAATCTTTAGACAAATATGCGTTACGGCCGCAAATCGTATTTTGATCAACATACAGCTTCACACTAACTGGCAAATTGCAAAAAACATCAAAATATTTTAATTTCGCTAGCTACCCTGGCGCTTCCACCTTAACAAAACATTAGCGTTTATGTAAGCTGCCCTAACTCCTGCCGATACATATTATGCAATTAAAACTGATGAAAATGATGCTAAAGCTTGTTGTAGTGTCACCCACATTCATAAAAATTGCAACTGAGTCATTTTACCATTGAGACTCTTCAAAATTGACAGAATATTGTAAAGACCGAAAAGAGGTGATGTTTATCGTATGTATTTTTTGACTTATCGACAACCGCAATAGGTATTAGAACCTCTTTAAGCTTATCGTATTATTTATTGATAAAATTCGATATTACTTAACGAATTTATGTTTTAATCATAAAAGTAATTGCTTGTAGAAAATAATTAGAATCCCCGTAATGACGCTAACACACTTTTCGCTTGTTAAACGGCCAATAAACTGTATAATTATCATCTGTTAGTTACTCTTCATCACAGCGAGTTAATTAAACTCTCTCTATCTTAAACTTAATGCCTTTGGCGCAATCCGAGTTTTCTTACGTCAATCATCCAGTAAAGCTTTCTTCTTATAATTTGTAAATTCATACTTTTCCAAGAAGTGTAACGTAATTATCGGAACCCAGACAACCTTTTTCAAAATGCAATTGAATGTAAGGATAGACAGAAAGAGAGAATAAGCATTTATTGTATTATAATGAGATGACAGAAATGTTACATAGGAGCCTGTAAGAGTTTTTTAGTTCCTTCCTGATGAGTCTGTTTACAAAAAAAGACAAAATACAAAATCCTTTATTTCAAATAGACCAGTTACAGGCACTTTTGAATAGTCAAGGTCTGTCAGTCAAATAGATGAAGCTAATCCTGCCGCGCTAATGACAAGAGCAGCAGGTTGTTCTCCAACATAACACACCCACCGACCCCGCCTCCAGCGCGACAGTTGCACGTTCCAAAGAGTAGATCCTGTGGAGAAGAACGTGCAAGAAACTCCAAGGACACTCTTTTAAACCAGTTGCCATTGTTAAAAAATCATGTTTACATTCGGTGCGAAATAATTAATGAGTAAAACTATACAATGCAAAAAGAATGAGTCTACACAATGCAAAATAGTCTCACAATCTTCAGCAGGTCCAACAATGTTTTCACATGTTCATCAAAGTTTGGGCATTTTAGTCGCTGTGGAGCGGACCAGCATTAAGCCAAGCATTTTTATCATCAATGTATTCCCCAAGTTTATAATATGCTTGTTTGCATAGTGTGCGTTTTATACAATTATTAAATTTTGTTTCATTCAGTTCTAATATATGTGGCGGTATTTTGTTATAACACTTTAAACAGTATCCCATAAAAGATGTTGCTACTTTAGCAAGTCTGAAACCTGGTTGAATTAATTCGTTCCTATTTCTAGTAACATAGTTATGTCTGTCGCCTCGTTTACTGAAACGATGTAGATTCTTTCTAACGTACATGATATTTTCATAAATATATTGACAAGGGACCGTCATTATGTTAATTTGTTTAAACAGTTCCCTTAAAGAATCTCGCCGGCGGAGATGGTAAATGGCTCTGATGGCTCTTTTCTGCAAAATGAAAATAGACTCGATGTCAGCAGTCCGTCCCCATAGTAAAATACCGTAAGACATTAAACTGTGAAAGTAGCTAAAATAGACTAGTCTCGCGGTTTCAACATCTGTAAACTGGCGAATTTTTCTTATAGCATATGCTGCTGAACTTAACCTTCCTGCAAGAGATGTTAAATGAGGACCCCATTGTAGCCTTGAGTCTAGCTTAATCCCCAGGAAAACTGTTTCTTCGACAAATTCTAGTTTCTCCCTGTTCAATATTATGTCACAATTATTACTTTTTACATTTGGTAAAGTGAATCGAATGCACTTCGTTTTTTTCTCATTGAATACTAAATTGTTAGCTGTGAACCAATCATGTACCTACCTGCATTAGGGCGTTATTTACAACGTCAAGATTGTTTGCATGTCTATTTACTTTAAAAATCAAAGATGTATCGTCAGCAAACAACACCATATTGAGTTTATTTTCTAAAATATAGGGCAAATTATTTATATAAACTAGAAACAAGAAAGGACCCAAAATTGAGCCTTGTGGTACCCCCATTTTCACGATTAATCCTGTCGAATTGTTGCCGTTTATATTAACTAGCTGCTGTCTATCATTCAAATATGATTTTAATAAGTTCAAGGCTGTTTTGCTTAGTCCGTAATGCTCTAGTTTTAGGAGTAATGTTTCATGGCTCACACAATCAAACGCCTTCGACAGGTCGCAGAAGATACCTATGGCATCTTGCGCCTCTTCCCACGCATTAAAGATATATTTTAATAACGTTACACCAGCGTCAGTTGTACAACGCCCCTTGGTGAAACCGTACTGTTTGTTATGTAAGATATTATTCTCGTTAAAATGACTGAGCATTTGATTCAGCATAACCTTTTCAAACACCTTGCTGAAGACCGGCAACACCGAGATAGGTCTATAATTATTACTATCTTTACTGTCCCCGGATTTTAATAAAGGAATTACCTTACTGTATTTCATAAGGTCCGGGAAAACCCCTTGATCTACACACAGATTGAATATAAAAGCTAAATACGGCGCTATAGTGTCAATAATGGAGGCACATACCTTTACAGACATACCCCATAAATCTTCTGTCAATTTGATCTTTATTTGATTAAAAGCTTTTAATACAGTTGGGGTTATATGCTTAAAGTTAAACTCAATCGGGCAAGTTGAAACGTTCGCTTTCAATAATTCAACAGAAAGTGAGGGCGAGGAGTTCAAGGTTTCAGTAGTTTTGATTGGAATACTGGTAAAGAAATTGACCAATTTTGTTGTGTTTGTCTCCTCAGTCATAATGGGCAAGGTGGTGGGTCGCGAGGCGAGCGCGGCGGGCGACCAGTGGGTGCGGCTGGCGCTGAGCGTGCAGGCGGTGTACAAGCGCGCGCCGCGCAGTCGTCTGCGGCGCGGCGGCACCGCCCTGCACGTGCGCGCCGCGGACCTCGCCTGCAAGTGCCCTAAGATCAAGATTAACAAGTAAGTAATCCACGAAGCCTTTGAGGAACCCCTCGGTAATCGGGAATGAAAGAAACCCAATTGAAATACTTGAGGTTTCTCTTCCATTCTTCCCTGTCAATCATGACGCAGTTTACGCATCATCCATTAAAGTTAGTGTCTTTATGGTCATTCTTCTTCAACTATTCTATTGTCTTTATTTCCTTTTCATTTAACAACATTTACAGTTATTAAACTATTTGAGTGACATCCGTATCCACAAAAAAAATCCACAGTTTTGTAATTAGGTAAGATACCCCATTTTTTAAGGATGGGAAATCATCAAATGACTCTTTCCGCTTTGGGTAAAGCAGAAGGGAGTGTCAGACTCCTACTGACTAAAACCCATCCGTGTTCCTCTTAATGCCCGTTGCGTTCCAGGGCCGCTGTGACTCTTTCGAACGAATTCCGCAACAGATTAGATACCCCTAACTAACAAGTCGATCACACACTAGGTAGTCATGACCATAGCTCGCACGTTGAGGTACATCCTTTTGAACCTAAAAGAGGTCTCAGAAGTAAGAAACATTTCAGATATTACTAACGACCACCATCATATTATCATAAAAATATATCTGAATCGCCTTTCGATATCAACACTCAACTATAAAACCACAACATCTTTAGGTATTATTAAAAGCGTAGAAAATAACGTTGGCCGTAAAATAATGTTGAGCTGTTTTCTTCACAACCTGCAGATGCAAAATTAAATGGCTTTTGCAAACCATTTAAAATTACAAGTTCGTAAATTGCTTTTAGATCCACTTGTCTAACAATGGATGCAAAACCATTATTTCAAGCATTAGGAGTCAACGAGGCATCACTAAGTTACTTTAAGTGTATTTACAGCCCAATTATTGTATTGAATAAATCTTAACATTTTATTTCTGCCAGACATTGTTTGCGAAATATTGTAAGTAGTAGGTTGTGTACCGATTTGTACAATCACTAACAATTTTACTTGGTTTGCCGGCCATATTTGAAATACATAACTCAAAAGGGGTAATTTGTTCTTATACTCTTTCTTTATCTCCCAGGTCATACCTAATCCTAGGAGTGGAAAAAGAGGGCGTGTCAGCCGGTTTGCCAGGGCTGACAGTCGGCGAGAGGACACTACTACTGGAGTGGCGCGACGACTGGCACCGACGCATCCGGCGGCTTCAGCGGCGCGCGATCAACTGCCACTAGCGGGCGCCATCTTGGAATGGTGGGGATAAAGCAACCAATGAGAGCGCTCCGTTCTCGTCGTAATCCGTCGTTGCAAACATACGTGAATTGATAAACGTAGTTGTTTTAACTGTTACTGCCATATACGTGCTGTCTATATAAATTCATATTACAATAATTTGTCTCAGGAATTAATGTTGATATTATCGTAAGACTGATTGTAATCGCCCTGCAATACATCTTCGTGTACTATAAAGGTGTTCTAGGTACAGATTCTATGTCAATTCCTCTGCTGTGTCGTGACCCTGCATATGCTATAAATAGTTGTTAGACAGAAGTAATATAAATGATAATATGATAAATTCAGATATTGTATCAATGAAATACATCATAGTATTAAGTCTACATTTACTTAATAATATTGTAAGATGAAGTTGTTAATTTTTTTTATGACACCACAAGCTATAAATTGTGGAGGACACAATCATATCGAACGTAGAGCCTTATTTTGAAAACAATAATAATAATTCTTGATTTCGAATCGCAGGCCTAAATTAAAAATCTCTAATTTTTATCAAGATTCTAGAAGAATATAATATAACTAAGTAAATACTTAATCGATAGACGCTCGTCATAGTTTTTGGCACTCAATATAGCCTATTTCCCATAATATTTATATAAAGTTGTCCATTCTATCCAACATTAATTCCTGGTGCACGCAAACGTTTACCTAGTCCGTTTAGGAATAACGTTAATGATAAATAACTGTAGTTTCACTGTTGTACGACAAGTTTTTATGCCAAAAATGCAAGAGACATTGATTGAGGCGCGTGGACAATGGTCCTTTGGTCCAAGACCAGAGACAAATATTTTTGTCATTATAATAAAAAAACTCGTGCAAATCCATCTAATAAAATACACGCTTGAACCAAAGGAACTAAATATCTCGTGTCACAGTCTTCATATAAAAAAACTTTGAAATTTTCCCAATCCTAGGATTTCGTTGAAAAAAATTGTACATTATTATTACTATTATTTATTTTGAATAGTCTAATTTTATAAGGCAAACATAATTGTATCGTTCCATTTCTTGCATTTTTTGTATAATTGTTATTTTATATTGAAAATGCTAATGTTGATATTGTTTTTATGTGCTGTGGCTACATGAACTCACGGAGTCTGTTGAATTATGCAAAATACGAATTAAATTAAAAATAATGCTATCAAACCTGCCATGACTTGAGATTGAGATTATTTTCAACTCTCTAAAATAATATTAAGCAATAAAAATAATCACAATATGAAATGTACTTACAAAATAACTGTCATCTCTACATGACATGTCCTGTCAGATTGACAGATGACGTGAGTTGTGTGCGCGATTGTACACGTTAGATTTAGGACACATTCGAAGATGAATCACCACATAGTCACAATGGTTTAACGTACCTCATTTATATTATAAATCTTATCACTAAGGTTAAGTGTTTAATTTATATTGTTAGCGCTTAGATTTTATACACCTTAAGCTAAAAATATCAATCTCTCTATGTGTTCGTATTTTTCTCTTTTTTTTATTTTCTGTAAATTAAATGATTTAAATATTAGATCTTGCCAAAGTAACATTTTTTATTTTGTATAGAATACTTAGTTTCCTCTGTGTAACGTCTTCGCCGTTGAGGACATAACTTGAACAAATGCGTCGCCTAACTAAGGTATGTACAGTATTACTAGCTTTACTAAGGAAAATAATAATAAGAAGCTTTTTATTTTTGAAAAAGTACAATCGCGAACAAAACGTATTCCAATAAAGAAATACCCGATTAAGAATCGCCTCGATACTTGTAAGAAATGACATTAAAAATCGTTTAAGCACCTATAGTCCCAGATATTCTATACAGAAAAAATCATAACCATAATTTCATTTCTTATTCCATTCAGCTCAACAAAAACCATACAATAACACAACAAAGGCCATTCATAATACAACATCTCAATCGGGAATAAAGTCGGAAAGTATGCGTAATCATTTACAATTGACCTGTCAGAGTTATTTATGCTATCTCCTGGGCCGGATAAGTATACAATGGTATAAATCATCTTGAAGGCGGAACATTTTACAATAATCAATGTACCGGTTCGACCGTTCAGTTCAGGCTAAATTGGCTGAAAAGGCCGTTTTCTAAAGCAATGAAAATAAAGCATTCTTGTGTTTTGATGCAATATTTTTTGTCGAAAATTAATTCAACATAATAGCAAAAAGTTAACGTATTATGGCGTAGCATTTGCCGAGCATTTAACCAAATTGTACTTTTTCAAAAACAAAAGAACGTAATCTATAGATAAAATAAATATTTAAAAATGACTTAGACGTTTCGCTTGAACGTACTACGGATTGTAAAAAGTGTATTTAGTTGTAGATTGAACTATTAACCTGTTTCTAGTTATGCATATCTTTAGATTTCATAATTTGTATGTTTTTGATTATGTTTTGGCTCCATAGACTTTTAACTTTTATACTTTAACTTCTACTTTTAAAAATAAAAATGTCAATTTAGAAAAAATGTTCTTTTTTCAAAGTTTACCTAAATATTATTGCGCGCCAAAATATAATTTAAAATATCGAAAAATATAATTATTATTAATATCTGAACGTAATTGTACCTATAGCGTAGTCTTTTCTTTTTTTTTACTGAATGTAATAATATTTGTGAATATTGTTTTTTTTTTTCAATTATTTATTCAGAATGCAGCAATAAGTTCGCCTTTTACAACATTTAAACAACAAAAAAAAACAACATATAATTAAAAGAAATATAACTATCAAACATACAGTTCACAGACAATAAGAGCTAAAGAAATAAATTCATCAAAATCTGACCAGTCATTCCTTCTTTTTTAAATAAAACTAAAAGTACTTACCTCACTTAGGGTCATGTATTGTACCTTTGGACATTTAAGACTACCTGAACTTTCGAACAACCTATCTCGGTATATATTCAAGGTATCTATATGAAAATTACTTTATTTTGTACGCCATACGATCTAATGTTACTGTATTTTTTGTACTAGCTCTAATGTTAACATTTTATTTAATTAAAATAAATTATTTAAATGTGCAGTTTTGTCCAAAGGTACGTTACATGTTTGTACCTCTGGACAACCCTGTCTGTACCTTTGGACAAAATAAAACAGAACATTTTTAATTTAAATCAGTCTTGTAATCATCATAAGTTAGCGCTTATTATTAACATAACACGTAGAATTAACGATCATAAAGCTCTTATTAAGTAACAGAATAAATTCTTCGTAATATAATCTCAAGTAGGAACATTTTAGTTAGGTAGGCACTAGGCAGGTATACTTAAATGAGATCAGTGTATTTTGCGAGTTTTATTTGGATGCACGAACCATATCAAATAAATCTTCAGCAGAAAGATCATTATCACTGTCATCTAATGAAAAACAGTTCGAACACATAAACAGTTCCTTACCAGTACCTTTGAACGTGTCCACAGGTACAAACAAAGACATGTCCAAAGGTACAACCAACACAACATTTAAAAAAAAACGTTATTATTTTGTTTTTTAGGTTAGAAACTGTTTTCTTTTCTCTTTGATTTCTAAATAAAACTAGCTACAGATAAGTGAACGATATCAAATTGTAAAATATATCCAAGCATTATTTAAGTAAAAAATCAGAAAGATCCTGCGAAAACTTAGTTTTCAACACAAAAATCTCCAAAACGGCCTCACACTGCACACAACACCGATAGCGTCACGCCACTCACTGGTGTTGCTAGAAAATAAAAATGCCACCACTGTGTTGCAATATTATATTTTTAGTACTGCCAGTTTTTTTATTAAACTCAATGTCCAAAGGTAAAAGCGTCCATAGGTACAATACATGACCCTACATACCTGCAATCTGATTTGTTTTAGGCAGAACTTAATATGACTGACATAATATAATAATGTCTTATAAAACATGTTTTGTGTAACTGTGTTTAAAAACTTAAAAATAACTTGTCTTGACGGTTATTTATATTGGTTTAAAGATAAGTGAATTATTATTTAACGCACAAACAAGGCCTATATCCTTACTGTCGTGAAATTAAACTAGAAACTGAAACATTTATTTAGTTGGCGACATGTACTGTTAATAAATAGTATAATATTCATTTAGTTATACTTATTTATATTTTAAGGGATGTCAATTGAATTTTAAGGAAAGCGCGCGAACGCTTCAGCTCCGACCATAGATTAAAATGGCCGACTTTCTGTCTATGGTCTGTGAAACGTTTGGCGCGCAAAGAATTGTGTTTTCAAGATACCCTGCTCCTGTGATGTAATAAATGTTATTGGTTATATTTATTTAAAAATAAAAGTACATTAATATACGGACATGTGGTTTTATTATTTACATAATCAAAACTTACCTGCACAATATTTTAGGCTATTGCTGGTGATCTTGGGCCATACCTATAAGTCTGAAAAGTTCACAAACGTCCCCGTATTAAACCAATTCTACGAAAAAAACCATTTCAACACTATCCAAAGCCAACATGAGACAAAATACATTTCCATAATAACAACCATGAACAAGTCGTCCATGTAAACAAGCCCTAAAGCTAACAACTACATGTACTCCCGCTCACGTAGCAATAAATCAGTTATAAAGGCAGCTCCACACAATACAGGGCTAAGGGCGGCTCGACACTCCACTGATTTCCCTCGGGACCCCTCGACGAAGCTTCTTTGATGGCTCGCTGTAAGATACGGGAAATTTTTCGATATTAACATCCATATTTAAAGAGATTACCTTGATTTATAATATCAGGTATGATGGGGCGATGAATCCTGATCGGTTGGAGATTGATCGATTAAGATTGGTGTCTTTAGATGAGTGAAGCATGGAGAGGCTGATTGGTTTAGGCATTTTAATATTGGATGAGCTGATCTTTTTGGGAGATGGAATTAGGATTTTAAAAGGTTTTGATGATGTTTTTGATGTTTATAGCAGCTTATAGTATTGTTAAACGTTTCCTATTGTGGGTATTATTGATGCGTTTGGCCGGAATCTCACCCGATGGAGCAGGACTGCATGATTGCCTAGAAGTTCAATATTGACATAAATATACGACAAAGAATTCCAATTTGAAAAACCATGATATTAATTTTGTAATATAGTAAAAAAATAACACATTTAACTCGTATTTTTTTTTGTTCATTTAAATTAAATGAGAGAGCAGACGTTTCTTCCTAGTATCAAAACGAAGAGACTGATTTTACTAAACAACAGGAATCAAACATGTTAAAGTTTAGAAAAACAAGCTAAAGCTTTTGGCAAACCCACGGAATAGAGAACTGCCTACGCGCACCGCGTGTTTGTTAAAAACAAATCCCTACCAACGTGAATGTCCACAATAAAATCATTTTGTTTACAACTAGGTTCAGAGAACACAATGTGTGGAACCCACACACACGGCTTCACTTCTAATAAATTCTAAATAATGTACTCCTGTAGAACACCATGTTGTTCTGTTCTGAATATAGTAGGTAGGTAAAACGAGAAAAAAGTAGGCACTAGGTTTAAATATATAGTGTAGGTATGTTCTTAATATCTTATTCAATTTATTCAGTCTTCTTGCTTATTAAAAAAAAAAAATATTTTGTATTTTTTTTTATCCTTTAACATATTTTTTTCCGTTAGTGACAGAGAACACACAGCCGAAGCTACTGACCGTAGTAAGCTAAATTTAAATTTCCTTGGGTGTAGGAGCGAATTTCCCGAAATTTCATACATGAACGGGATAAGCGCGTATGAAGTCGCGGACTACTGCGTATATTCATCTTCACTCCTCGGCAGGGTCTCCCCCAGAATCTTGTTTTGTAACTAAAATACAAAAATGCTTTTGTGTGTGTATTCTAATTTATAAGTCAATACCTAATTTATAAACCGACAGCTAGATTGCTATTTTTAGTTTTAGACTGTCGCCATTACACTTCAATCCCCGTTAAGCTCCTACACCAACATAAACCCGTCATTACCTCTATTGTGCGCACACAATTCAGAATCTAACTTACTATTCCAGCTTCCACATTCTCACATTTTAACAAGGCATTCTATTCAGGCTAGAATACAAACCGTGGGCTATATAGCCCATGGTCCATAGCCCGGCCACATTGTGCTTCATCTCGATGCAACGCGAACATTTTCCTGAACTCATGCCCGATCACGATGCACAACTGTGTGATTGTGCGCCGATTGCATAAGGCTGGCTGCACGCTGGCGACTTCGCGGTGGAACCAAGCTTTTTTTCCGATTTTTGGGTAAAGTACCAGAGAAAGTAACCTAAGCAATATATTGTTTTAAACTTTCATGGTCCCTGACATTAGAATAGTTCATATCGGGATTGCTGCCATGTACCTACCTTTTTATTTGCGAGTTTCCGATATTTCGGCACTGTTGCAAGCGCCATGATCACGGAGTAACGCTAATAAAAAGGTACATGGTAGCAATCCCGATATGAACTATTCTAACCTAAGCAAATTGAGTTAAGAGTCCTATTACATTTTTTACGGAAATTCATGATTTTTGACGCTGTAGTTTTCAGCAGCAGTAAGATATTTTAATTATTTGATCCTGAATAACGATAGTGCCAGTCTCTTTCTTGTAAGTTAGAGTTACACATTTTCATTTTTCTTTTCGTGTAATTTACTATAAATATTTTACGAACGCAGTTTGCAAGAAAACATGTCTGCGATGGAACTTTGACGGTCAAATTCACATTGTTACTATCAATTCTTTTAAAAGCTGAAATTACTAATAGGCAAGTTGAATGTTTTACTTGTTTATTGGAGTTCTAGAATTTCTTTAAAGCCTTGAGTTTTCACGGAAAAAAAACGTAAAGAAAGCTTAATTTAAGCCAGAAATGTCTTGATTCAGCGTCCATTATATTCCAAATAAAAACAATTTTATGAAATAAATTAATATAATATAAAATTTCAATCTACAATGAATACGTTTCATTAGTTTTCGTTTGTCAATATAATAAAACAAAATTACAATAAATAAAATTAAAGTACTATATTATATTCTGCGTCAATTCAGCGCGCGCGCTCCTCAGTCTCGCGCGAGCGCCCAAACAAACTATAATCCTATTCAGACTAGTAAGTATCAAAATTGTTTCGCGGACTATAGATGTACCCCCAACGCAGACCAACGTAACTTCGTCTATTGCAAACGAGCATTTACGATTCGTAATAGGACTCTTAAGTTATCCGTGATCATAATGCAGAAATGATTAAGTATTTAGAACTGGTATAAAAAAATAATGTGAATCTACTCGTAATTCAAGTTATAAAACACCTCCTTTTTGCCTGTGCTTTGTCCGTACTTAGATACATAATGTAATATTGAATTCCACAATGTAAAATTGTTAAGAACATAACTGTTTACCATATCAGCACAACATACGAGAAAGAGATTTCTTCTATTTAATAATTAAATACGTGTCATTTTCATAGTTTTCTGATAGCAAAAGTAGGTAATTCTTCAAGTCTGTAGTTTTTTTTTTTTTTTTTTTAAACTAAACGGGGAAACTCTTGGCCCAAATCTCACCTGATGGAAAGTAATGATTAGGCCGAAGATGGAAGCGAGTTTCACCCGGAATCCTCTTACAACACAGAGGAACTGGCTATCATACCTCTAACTGCCGGAACACAACAATGCTGTTAACATTGTTGTTATGGCGACAGACTTAGACATGATGGTGGTAGCTTGCCATGCGGACTTAGAAGAAGTCCTACCACCAACCAAACCGAGCAAAAAATTTGCCCCCGCTGGGAATCGAACCCGGGATCTCTGGGTCTGAATCAGGTGGTATAACCACTAGACCACGGATAGGACGGACGGACGGTAGTCCAAGCAATAAGAACAAAAAGTCAATGGATATTCATGACTGTAATGTTGACAGAGAATATTTCCAGCTGTTTCAACATACTTCATGCTCAATCAAAATGCATAATTATGTGATTGTACGCCGATTGGATAAGGCCCTCCACACGCTCGCGACTTCATCGTAGCGGCCATACAGAACATTTCGCTGAGCTAATGCTGAATCAAGATACATAATTGCGTGATTGTGCGCTGGGTTAGTAAGGCTGGAGCCACACGGACAACTCAGCTACATTCAATAATAATAATAAATTTGAAAAGCGACACAGCAGGTACGTCTGATATGGAGAAAACTTAAGATTACTGGGAAGGCTTGAATGAACTGGGCTTCACATGGTGTTATTCCCCTGTGAAGCCCATGGACGATTTGGACGTTTTTTAACGCTCGACTAAAAATAAATTGACCATGTACTCAAACACAAACAGACTTCATAAAGGCATGATGACTCATCGGAAAACCAACATCAAATCTCAAAATAAAATAGCGCTGATTTATCACCAAAGTAGCCATTAATCAAAAGATCAACCATTAGAAAACATTCATCATCAAAAATCCTCTGAAGCAAAAATAAAATCTTACTCAGTCGCAAGTCCGCAACCAGCCTTACAAAAGCACGAACTCTTATCCAACAATAGTCAGTAATAACTTTCTTTGTGTTGAAATATAAACTGTGTACGCATATTTTAATCACGCATTGTTGCGCCGTTCCCGAGGTTGGAGCAAACAAACATATGGATAGATTCGGATGCCGTTAGGACGTAGGCGAAATTTTCCGGGTCTATTGTTCAATCGAGTCGAATGTCGAAAGAATCGTAAATCGTTCGAGAGCACTTTCGTTATTAAATCGTGTGTGTGTTGTTGGTGTGGTTTAGTTTTATTTATATTTAAGTGAACAAGGTCGTTGCCCGTGGATTTCCGTTTAAACGAGAAAACTGCCCGTATCCCTATTTATCTGGGAAACGAATTGTCAGAAAGGTGATTTCAATATATATTTTTTTAAACGTTGCTCCACACTAGGAATTTCTCCTGTATCGTGGGTGCGTTTACAAACATACTAAGTCACATACACAAACAGCCAGACCCGGAACAACTATCTCCTATCTACCCACGACACGCGACGCAGTAGCCAATCGCTCAACCACTGCGCCAACCGTGCCGTCAAACCGAATTTGTCGGAGAGGTGTGCGAAGATCGGCACTCTCTAGACGCCTGAAGAAGGACGTCGTCATCAAGGTCGACGGCGGCGAAGATAGAGTGGCGATCATGTTTGTGCGGCAAACTAGGCCAGAGATCGTCCAAGATAGAGAGGTTTGGAAGGAAAGGGGAGGCTTTTGCCCAGCAGCGGGACACTAATGCAGAATGACAAAAAAAATGTCTACCTAGAGCGTTGGTTAAGATTACTGACCAGCTGGTTCCTGCTGACTGTTCGAAATTCACTTCTGTTTTAAGCTTGGCCTACTTAAAAGAAGAAGAAATGGCTTAAGAGTGTGTATTCCGTCCACTAGCGCCGCCAACTGTTTTTTATTAATTGTGGTAAATGTAAGACACGTAGATAAAAAACCGCTCTGTAGTGCACTAAAGAAATGTATCTATTATTTTTTGACAGCTGTTTTTAATACATAACTCATGGCTAAATAGCCAAAACGGCAATTATTGCTAAAAGTGGCCACTTTTAGCAAAAATATCGACTTTGGCAACTATTTATGTTCTAAAGTACAAAACATAACTCTCAAAACATAATAAATACATTTCTTCAGTGCACTACAGAGCGGTTTTTTATCTACGTGTCTTAAATTTACCACAAATAATAAAAAACGATTGGCGGCGCTAGTGGACGGAATACACGCTCTTAATACGACACTCAATGACGTAGTGCCAAGTGAAGTGAAGTTTTTACTCACATAAGTAGGTTTATACCTATAGGTTTCTTTATACCACAGAATGTGTTAGAAGATAGAAACTTAACTTATTGATAGTTAACATATTTATTTTGTAAGGTATATCTATGGGCCAAAGTAGCCTGAAAACAAAGAGTTTTTTTTTTATACCTACTAAACGGGGAAATTCTTGGCCCAAATCTCACCTGATGGAAAGTGATGATTAGGCCGAAGATGGAAGCGATTTTCATCCGGAATCCTCTTACACAGAGGGACTGGCTATCATACCTCTAACTGCCGGAACACAACAATGCTGTTAACATAGTTGTTATGGCGACAGACTTAGACATGATGGTGGTAGCTTGCCAGGCGGACTTAGAACAAGTCCTACCGACAACCAAACCGAGCAGAAAATTTGCCTCCGCTGGGAATCGAACCCGGGACCTCTGGGTCTGAATCAGGTGGTATAACCACTAGACCACGGAGGCGGTTAGTACCTATCACCTGTTTAGCACCATCCGGGGACCACGTGTAGGGATTCGCTGAAGGGTACTCCTGCGGACGCGGGTGACTCGTCCCCCATAAAAAAATTAGAAGGATCTGAATTTTGCTAACATAATGTTAATCTTAACAAATGACCATTCCATTATCTCAACAGCTCTCATATTTTTAAGGAACTTTTGCATTCCATAAACTGTCAAAAACTCCCCTAATTTCCCAAAACTTCGACACGTTTTTGAAATTATCTGTCGCTGAGATGATATTACAACTTGAATTTGAATGCTTCTTAAGTACGAATATTAGCCTTCTGGTCTCAAACTTTGTTAGTATTCAATTTGAGAAAACAATAATAAAATTGTCGAGTTCCTTTAAAGAACCCAATTAAAATCAACAAAGGCCACAAACTTCTCATAACAACATCTTAGATTTATAAAACAGAGTAAACGAAGAAAGCCTTCGCCAAGTAACCAATGCAAGTTGAACTTTCCTTTGCCGATAAAATAGCAAACGCAATAAATAATAAGTCCTTTGAATATGGACATTGTTACATTAAAAGTCGAGTGAATAAACTTAGACTTTGCCTTGTCATCGCAAGAGATAAATCTAGTATTAGAAACGAAGGGTGACAACCATACTGGTGACAAGAAGGACAGACATGATTAAACATGGAATACAAAACATACAGAGAAAACATTCCCAGTAAGTAGTAAAAAATTAGGTGATGACGGAAACATTCTAAACATTAAATTGAAAATAGTCAGTTGGAATTTCAAGAAAAGCACGTTTCACCTTGTTGAGCGAAGTAACAAATAGATCAGAGGATGTTTATTTTTAATTTTACGTTTTTATGGGGCGCCTCGTGATGATTTTATTTGGCTGATTCTGTTCTTGCTTCCCATGACAGTTTATAAAAAAAACTTTGTCCGGATAGCTAAAGACAAAGTTCACACTTTTAAAAGAAATGGACTTACCTACAATTACTAGTATGAAAACAGCTTGCAAGTCACCACTACTTAATACACTTAACCTTCCATTTTTCCACCGTCTCCGATAAAAACACGCCAACTTCATAGACGTACTTTACGAGTGAACGTGCCTAAACAAGGTTCCAGCGGGCAAAGCAGCGTGACTGGGCAAACTTGCCCGAATGCCCGCCGCCTTTGTGGTCGCCCCAGCGAACCGTGAGCCACAATATTTGTCCAACTGAGTGTACTAGGCACGTATATTATAAGTACATAATCCTATGGGAAACTGGTTTGTGAATGATACCACTGAAGCTGTTTTGAGAAATGAACTGGCTGACTTAAAGGAGACGTTTTTTCTGTTCTTTTTTTAGCTGATGTCCGAGTACAGGTCCTTACGGAAGTAATAAACGATTTTGTTGTTATTGATAATGAACCTTGTTGCTAATGGTAAAAGATCCAGGACAAAGCCAATAAATCTGTTTATGTAGTAAAATAAAACCTTAGTCAATATTTAAAAGAGAATACCTCTTTATAATATTGTATAGTTTATTTGTACAGTTTTCCAGATCATTCTCCGAACTCCGATTTTGAAGTTTCGCTGATTGACAAGAAGCTGAAGTACCATATTAAGCTTCTTTGTATCCCGAAATAAATATCGTCCCTATTTTTGATAACCCATGGGCGCAAAGCCTCGGGAAATGTCTAGAACCACCTAAAACGCACAGTAAAATCCATATTAGGAACTTATTTTTTGTAATTGTTACATTTTTTTTCAACCAATGTAGTCCCACTGCTGGGAAAAGGTCTCCCAATGGCCTTCCACGCTTCACAGTGCCTTTGCCGACCAACCCTTCCTGTACGCTTCTAAGTTGTCACACTAGCGTTTCCTAGTCCTTCCTCGGCGAAGACGACGCCCGTCCTTTGGCTCTCACTGCTTGTTTTTATTTCATTTTACTTTTTGAAGTGAAAACTTCTTTAGCGACGTTAAGCACTTTTCTTGGGATGGATATAAAATGTTTAACTCGCGTCAGGACACGTGACCTGATCGAAAATTCGTAAGACGGATGACGCGTCAAAACACGTGTCGTGACCTGATCGAAAATTTGTAAGGCGGATGACGCGTCAGGATACGTGACCTGATCGGAAATTCGTAAGACGGATGATGAATTCACTTCTGCCGGCACACCCGGGTGCCAACCCGTTGTTTTTTTATTTTTCTTGTGCGATTTCCAAATATATATGATTCTTTCTTTCATTAAAGAACTAGCTGTCCCCCGCGGCTTCGCTCCCGTTTAACCATAGTTCCCGTTCCCGTGGGACTTTCCCGTTCCCGTGGGATTTATGGGATAAAATCTATCCTATGTCCGTCTCCTGGTTCTAAGGTACGTCCCTACCAATTTTCAGCTTAATCGATTCAGCCGTTCTTGAGTTATAAATAGTGTAACAAACACGACTTTCTATATAATTAACCTGAGAGCTCCAGTTATTTGCTTTTTTCACTCCTTCAAGCAATTCCCACGATCAACTTACACTGCCAGCTTGGTAATTTTACGTTGAACTTTATTTTATAAGTAGGTATCTCATTACCTAGTCTTTATCCGTTGCCTCAAACTTGCTTATCTCTGGAAAAGGCCACGCCGTTTATGCCCATTGCCGTCAGATACCTATCAGACATCCATCAATGTCGTAATCCATAGGTTGTAGACGTGGTCTGAGTTAATGAGAAGGTAATATAAAGTTATAAACTCTGGTTATAATAGAATGATAGTATCTGGTTGATATCTTTGTAACTGGTAAGTTAAATTCATATTGTGGGATGCAATGAATGCAGGGTTTAAGACACTTCGGCGTACAGACAATTACGAGTATTCTATTCTATTTTTTATTAATGGCAAGTAGAGCCGATGTCGACTATTCTGCCAATGTCAAAAGTAAATTGGAAAAGCAAGTGTGCATTAGACTAAGTTTTTGTAAACTGGTCAGCAATATGATAAAAATCTTTGATTGATACAGTTGGACTTGGCGGGTTAGTACTGGACTGAAACAAACAAAAAATAAAAATACATAAATATAATAATGGTTAAAACATTAAATATACATTTACCACAACTACAAAGACAGATAGATTTCGGGCTACGACTCATAGTTTTATGTTGTTGTGACGGATGAAGCTCATCAGCGCCACAAGCAGTTCAGACGAAGAATATGTTAGAAGGGAGGGGAAATTAATTGGAAGAGGAATCTTAAATTTAGGGAGGCGGCTATATAAATCTAAAGGTGGGATGTTGTTTGAACATTCAAAGAATATGTGATCAAGTGTACCAATTACGAGTAATATTCCATAGAAAATAATGACACTGACAGCTCGTCAACGTGGTTCATAATATGTTGATCGTGTTTAGAGGGCCAAGCACGAATATTTTTGACGTAGGTATAGTAACGTGACCTATTTTACCATAGCTACAATATTTTTGACGTAGGTATAGTAACGTGACCTATTTTACCATAGCAACAATACTCGATTCGCACATAATATTTATTTGAATTAGTAACTTACATTCATATTTATAAATTACTAGCTGACCCGTGCCCACTTCGTTGGGCGGTAAACATTTTAACTTCTGATGAAATGATGAGTGTGGTTCGGTTAGTACTGAGTGCTATGATTTATTTCCTGACTGCCAAAAGGAGGGTTTTGTTTTTATGTATGTAGCTAGGCTAGCGAGCCGCTGCGAGCGCTCAGCGCTAGACTCCCTATCCCTTGTTGCAGAGACATGCTGCTTTAAATCACTGAGACGTGCACGTTCAGCGCTAGATTCCCGAGCACGGACCTGCGATGTTCTCCAGCTTTGGTTAGCAAGCCGCTGTGAACGCTCGGAGCTAGATTTCCCAGCGCGTGCTTGCGAAATATTTTCTCTATTCCTCGAGAGGCGCAGATGATTATCAAGAGCAGACTCTGCCGTACGGCGTACTCGAGCTGCTCTTGTCTCATGTCTGGGATGTCTGACGGGAAAGTTGAGATTTCCTTTTAGGCATGAAAAACAATCGCTAAAACTGTCCGATATCCCAAAAACAGCAGCAGGCTTCGAACTCGAAGAATGAGAACGAAGTAATATTGTAATTGTGTTTTGAGAAACCGAGCAACCAAAACAATAGACCAACAACATTCAACCAACATTTAACCAACTACGTACAACTCACGTACCTAACGACAAAAGTTAAATAATAACTGGAGAGGGTCATTAATCCGCGGAAAATCTTAACACCACGATTCAGAAAAATTACGTAATTGCACAAAGCATGTTCTAATGCGGTTCGTGAATGGACGGAGCGGGCGGCGTTTTGCGATTTAGTAATTTTATATTATCTTCGAAACTATTCAACCAATTGACATACTGTTTTGGGCAAATCGTATCTCTATGATGTTCTTGTGATCATTATAAAATTTTTAATTTTTTTCGATAAGGATTAATATTTTGTTGTTTAAAAAATCGTTTAAAGATAAGTACGTCGAGAAATAATTTTTTTAACACATAAAAGCTACTATATCTGCTAAAATATAAAAGATAGAAATATGGTGCCGCGGACTTTTTTGTAGAACTATTCAAAGCGGACCAGGTTGCCATACATTGTTCTCAATTATATACAACTGTTAAGGCAGCGCACGCAAATAACTCTGTTGTAAGAGCAATTTTTTTCCGCCTGGATAGATAAAAATTGAGATAGTTCGGCTAATATGCATGATATCTTTATAATTTATAGCCTATAGCATTCCTCAATAAATGGGCTATCTAACACTGCTGCAAGAATTTTTCAAATCGGACCAGTAGTTCCTGAGATTACCCCCTACATACAAACTTACAAACTTACAAACTTACAAACTTACAAACAATTTTACCTCTTTATAATATTAGTATAGAAGTATAGACTAGCTGACCCGTGCAACTTCGTCTGCGTCACATTTTCCATGAATGCTCAGCTCTTATTTGTCTTAGCGTGATGATAATTAAATAGCCTATAGCCTTCCTCGATAAATGGGCTATCTAACACTGAATTAATAAAAAATTTCAAATCGGCCCAGTAGTTCCTGAGATTAGCGCGTTCAACCAAACAAACAAACTCTTCTGCTTTATAATATTAGTATAGATATAAATTGTGTATATCCCAAAAAATTAAGCCGAAATATTAAGGGGTTGTGGTTTTTAACATACAAGATTCACTTACTTAACGTTACTATACGTCAAAATATTCGTGCTAACCAGTTACTAGCCTAATAGTAGCCTAGTTCAGAATTATATACACGGCCCTAAGAATTCTTTGACGGCACGGTTGGCGCAGTGGTTGAGCGATCGACTGGCTGCGTCGCGTGTTATGGGTTCGATTCCCGCACGGAACAAATATTTGTATGTCCTACAGATAGTTGTTCCGGGTCTGGCTGTTTGTGTATGTGGCCTTTGTATGTTTGTAAACGCACCCACGATACAGGAGAAATTCCCAGTGTTGGGCAACGTTAAAAAAAAAAAAGTAACAAACTTCGGCAATGCTTCTTACATCATGATATATTTGTACCTATTAAGTGTAGATAAGTGTGATTCTATTGAGACTCCTTCTAATATACCGCTAATAATTCATCATCTGCCTAGTATTTTCCCAACTTTATTGGGGTCGGCTTCCAGTCAAACCGAATTTAGCTGAATACCAGTATTTTACGTAGAGCGGCTGCCTACCAGACCTCAACAACCCGTTAACTGGATTAATAATTTAAAGAATGAAATAACACACGTAATTCTAACAGCGATATCTGTCAGATACCCTTTAGATGGACTGAAAGAACTTCAGTCTTCAGTCTGCAGTTGAAATACTGCTATTATTTCTTCCCCATTATTAACAATTAATACCGCCTATAACTCCCGGCCGCCTTGGTGGACTCCGCGGGCGTCGGGGGCTACCACCTGGCGACCCCCGGCCACCGTAGGCGCGGGCCTCTGTGTGCGGACGGACGGCGATCCACCCATAGCTCGCCGTCCGTCCGTCTAGTGACGAAAGGCCGTGTCGACGGCGTGTTAGTGTTCCACGCGCGCCTCAAAGAGAGTCAGCACACAGAAGGGCCCGAAAGGGCCGACGCCTGCCGGAGTCGCGGGATTATTCGCAAGAGACACCGTGGCTCCGGAACACAAAGGGCAATGAAGGAACATGGATGGGTTTTAGTCAGTAGAAGTCTGACACTCCCTCCCGCTACACCCAGAGCGGGAGGAGTCATTGAATGATTTCACATCACTAAAAAAAAAAAAAAATACCGCCTATAACTATTCCATAAGCTTAATTCATGTGCCTACCATTCCCTATCAGGATCTCCAGCTATTGTTGAAAACTACAACCTTAATCTCTTCAAAGTTAGAGTGAACAGGCTCCTTCTGGGTAAGCCCTCTCCCTAATAGACTTTGTCTCTATCTTCTCTGACCAAGACTAGAGTCGAGAGCAAACCCATCACAAATAAAAAAAAACCGGCCAAGTGCGAGTCAGACTCGCGCACCGAGGGTTCCGTACAAACCTGTAGGTATATAAGTAAAAGTTATGGTATTTTTATTGCTAAATGAAATCCATAACATAACAATGTGGAAAGCTGACGGTACCTTGTCAATACATATATGAAAACATTATGTATGTTCGGAAAAATCTTCATCTCTTTAAGAAGAGAAGTGATAAGCTTAGAATAATAACGCATAGAAGCCGCGTCTAGAACAAAACCCGAGCAAAATCGTGTGTCCACTTTTTTTCTTTGTGTGCGTGAGCCGAATGTGTCTACGTTCCTCTAACGCACACAGATATAGCTTTCAGTGATACCATTACTAAGCCGTTACCCACAAAATATGAGAAGACGCATTACTATTTTGCTATCAAGGCAAGTATTTTATGTTGTTGGGAACTGGAAAAGGTAAACATGATTTTTCATGTAATATGACATATTTTTTCGGAAGGTATAATTCAATTTATTTCAAAATAAAAGGAAATAAATCGCATAAAGAATGAGATATTGTTCAATGCGTTTACAATGCTTGATGGGTTATAATTATAAACAATGTTAAAACACCGGGTTTGATATGAATTAACAGTAAG
The DNA here is from genome assembly GCA_963859965.1 of Ceramica pisi. Classification (NCBI taxonomy): domain Eukaryota; kingdom Metazoa; phylum Arthropoda; class Insecta; order Lepidoptera; family Noctuidae; genus Ceramica; species Ceramica pisi. Next base: position 23,316,919 of record OY982540.1, on the reverse strand, counting down.
TATTGTATTTTAAAATTACAAAAATGAAAAACATGAATGAAAGCAATGTGGGTATTTTTTCCTCACAAATAGCAACACTGTGTTATGCCAAGTTTGGTTATTAGAATTTTGTTTTATTTATCGATTTACGTAAAAATAGTGCATAGAATGTGAGTACTTATTTGTGAAATGTTATTTTATCACATTTTTTTGTTTTCCTGATGTGCTACAACATCCTTTCACGCAACAAACTGTCATTTTCAATTATTTACTCGCGAGCTGTGTTCGACGGAACGTGACATTGAGTACTGACGGCCTGATGGCTAAGTTTGACGGATTAGGCTAAGTTTTAGTTGCCTCACTTTTTGCACTCGTACTAGGTTTCTATGCGTTATTATTCTAAGGTGATAAGACATAATTTTAATACTAGAAATAGGCACAATTTGGATCAATCTCGGTTTAGATTGGCTAAGGTACGAAATTCTTTTATGGGGAATTGTGTAAAATTTTATAATAAAATACCACTGCGGATTCTACAACTGAACGAGACAAAATTTAAAACATGCATAAAACGCACACTATGTAGACAAGCATATTATAAATTAGAGGATTATATCCTTGATAAAAAAGCTTGGCTTAATGCTGGTCCTGCTCCACAGTCACAGCCACTTGGGTCCACTAATTAGTTTTCTTTTATTTTATATTTGGAAGAGATGCTCTCCCTTTTATTTTTATAAACATGGTTTTTTTTTTTTTTTTTAAATCGTATTTTTTTTTTTTTTTGGAGTAAATGTTTAATCTTTTTATTTTTAACTTTTGAAAAGTTATAGTATTGTATAACTTCGAAGCATTTTTTATTTATTTTGTAAATATGAGTACCACGTGTAATATAATGTAACTGTTGGAAGTGTTAGCTAGCTCCCAATGCGTTTTACGACTTTTCTCCAAAGGATGATGTAAAGGCAAGAAATAAAATAACTTTGTTGCGTAAAATTGCTGCGGTGAAAGTGTGACGTGTGACGTGGGCGGCGCTGGCCGATAGAATGAACGTTGAGCGAGCGCGTCGCCCATATTTATAATGTAGCCGCACATGTCAGCGGCGTGGTGTGTGTCTGCTCAGTGTGGACGAATAGGCAGCTTATATATTTGATCAATTTCTTAGAATTAGGTACATGGAATGCTTAAATCTAGTAACGATTCCAATAAGAATCTTATTGTACATTTTTAAGTATGTTCCTAGTTGAGATTTTATTGTCTCATAACGATTAGCATTGAGTTTACATATAAAGTAGGAACTTGTAACTAATTAGCGTTTTTAGTCAACACAATAAGGAAATTGGTCTTTATTAGACTTCTAAGTTAAAATTAAAGAACGTATAAAAGGTAAATAGGTAAGAAAATTAGGTATAATAAAGAATATTGCAAAAGTAAAACAAAAGGACTTAATCTACCTAAATAACTAGCTATTATTTACGTCTAACTTAAATGTCTAGAGCTGTTATTTACAATCTCCCCCTCGTGCGCAAGCACCACCATAACTTGGTGATTAGTCCGTTGTTATCACGATGAGACGAGAGGCTGGGCGACGAATTAATCCGGCGGCTGTACGGATTTCGGTAACTCGAACACGTCCATCTGGTCCGGGGTAAACTTGGGTCACCTCTCCTCTGGGCCACACTCCTCGAGGCATTGTATTGTCTACTATCATGACAATGTCGCCGATTTTTAGGTTTCTATGTTCAGGGTTGGAGCCGGGTCGGGGCATCAGCAGTGGTTTGTATTCCGCCGACCAACGTCCCCAAAATGAATCAGCTAATGCCTGGGTGGCTTTCCATGTATGTACGTCTATCGTGGTATCTTTGAACGAGCCGAATGGTGATATCCCGCTTGAGCGTCCTATTAGGAAATGATTGGGAGTCAACGCTTCTTCATCAAGGTTGGGATTCACTGGCGTCAGTGGCCTTGAGTTGACCACTTGTTCGGCTTCTAGCAACAACGTGTGTAGCACTTCATCAGAGGGATATTTCTCTTTCAGGGTAACTTTTAAAGCTGTCTTTATTGATCTGACGAGGCGTTCCCAGGCACCGCCCATACTCGGGGCGCCCGGTGGTATCTTCTTCCACGTGATCATTTTCTCGGATGCGAAGGCTTTTAAGCTTTGGTCGTTGCCTTGCATCGCTTCTTGTATTTCTTTTTCAGCGCCGACGAAGTTCGTTCCATTGTCGCTGTATATTACAGTTGGCGCGCCGCGGCGTGCTATCAGTCGTCGTAGGCTCATTATCATGGAAGAGGCCGTGAGTGATGTGACCATCTCCATATGTACTGCGCGTGTGGTAAGGCATGTATATAATGCGCCCCACCTTTTCTCGCGTCTTCGCCCGACTGTAGCGTGCATGGGCCCAAAATAATCCACCGCAGTGGCTGTGAATGGCGGTTGATTTTGGGCCAGCCTTTCAGTAGGTAAGTCGCCTAGGGGAATTTTTGAGGGGATTCCCTTGTAGGTCCGACACCATTGGCATTGGTTGCATATGTAGCGTATAACATTGCGCAGTCCTATTATGTAGTATCTTTGTCGTAATTCATTCATGACAGTTTGATGGTTGCCATGGTTGAAGGTTGCGTGCGTGTGATGCACCAACAGCTGTGTAAAGCCTTCTTTGGCATGTAGGACTGGCATGTTTTGCTCATCTTTTACTCTGCTGTCCAAGCACAGGATCCCGTTGCGGTCGATCTTCACGGAGAGTTTGTAGAACGGCGACTTCTTCGGTGGTCGTCGTCCAGCCTCAATCGTCACAATGTCTTCGGCAAACGAGTTATATTGGCTTCTTCTTACTAGCAATAACTCGGCTAGTTTCATGTGGTTTGGTGTGAGTTCAATTCTCGTAATTCTATTGAGTAGTTTGGCTTTGAATACCTCAGCGGCGAGAAGTACAGTAGCAGCAGCACGGACTAATCGAATGTATTTTGAGAAACGTTCTACTTTCGGTAGGTAATCACTGACGTCATGCCTAATAGTCACGTGAACTTGTTTTATTTGTCGTTCTTCCCCTGAAGGGGGTGGCGGCGTCACGACTCGTTTCTCTTGCGGCCATTTACAGGGGTCGCATCGTATGAACTCGGGTCCACTAAACCACCTATGTGTGGCATTAAAATTGGCGGGAATGCCCTTGGTCGCGTCGTCCGCGACGTTATCAGCGCTGGGCACCCAACGCCAGTTTGCTGGCGTAGTTAAGCTTTCGATCTCGGCTAATCGATGCGCAACAAACGATTTAAAGGTACGCGGGTCGGATTTAATCCAAGCTAGTACTGTTTTTGAGTCTGACCAGTAATGGCATTTTATTATTTTATAATCGGACTCGCGCTTGACCGATTCGGCTAACCGGCTGCCTAATACAGCGGCTTGTAGTTCTAGACGGGGAATCGAAATAGGTTTTAGTGGGGCTACTTTGGCTTTTCCTACCACTAACCGAGACGATTTGCTACCATCTGTCCTAGTACTGACGAAATAAATTGCGGTCGCGTAGATCTTTTCGCTGGCGTCGCAAAAAATGTGCAACTCCCCCTCGTTAGAGGGCGTAGCAGGTATGTACCGATCTATTTCTAACTGTTTTAGCAACTGTAAGTTATTTATGAACGATAGCCACGTCACGTGATGTTCGCTAGTTATGGGATCGTCCCAACCTATTCCGCTACGCCATATTTCCTGTATGAGACATTTACCTATCATCGTAATCGGTGAAACTAAACCTAGCGGGTCGAAAACTGACATGACAGCGCTAGTTACCTGCCGCTTGGTAGGTAAAGTGTCACCTTGTATGACGCTAGCCGGTGTGTTTCGTAGGTTGACGTTGAAGCCTAACGTATCGCGCGCGTGATTCCATATAAGACCTAACGTTCGCTCGGTGTCGCTTTTACCTAGCGTGGTCGTATCACTACTGCGCGTATCTGTGACGTCACTGATTACGTCGGGCGCGTTCGATGCCCACCCGCGTAACTGAAAAGATGCTGCTAGATGGACTTTATTTAGGGAGTTTATTATTTCTTTCGCTTTACTCTCGCTATCAAAGGCGCCTAGATAATCGTCCATGTAAAAGTTACGTACTGTAGCTCGAGCGACCTCAGGATATTGCCGACTGTGACTTTCTGCGTTTTTATTTTTAACATAAATGGCGGTACAAGGTGATGACGCTGCCCCGAATATTAATGACGTCATTCGGTACTCTTGTGGCGGCTCTCTTCTATCCTCACCCCTCCATAAAAATCGCAGACTGTCGCGGTCTTGCTCGGCTATTTTGACCTGTAGGAACATCTCCTTTATATCGGCTACTACCGCGATTCGACCTTCTCTAAACCTTACTAATACGCCGAATAGCGACTGCAACAAGTCTGGGCCTGCTAGGAGTGCATCATTTAGACTTTTGCCTCCATATTTTGCAGCTGCGTCGAACACCAAACGTATTTTTCCCTTTTGTGGGTGTACGACGGAAAAATGGGGTAAGTACCAACTACGTGGCGATGTGGCCGGGAAATCTACTTTTTCGGCGTAGCCCGCTTCTATTAAATTATTTACCTGTTTAGAATATTCAATTTTCAAGTCTTCATTTTTGTCTAGTTTCGACTCTAAGCAATGCAGACGGCTGAGGGCTTGTTTTTTGTTATCTGGCATCATCTCAGTGTCTGTGCGCCATAATAAACCCGCTTCGTACCTATCGCTATTAGGCATCTTTTTACATGTTTTATTTAAGATATCTAGGGCGCGCTGGTCTGGATCCGACTTAGGTTTTCGTGGCTCTATACCTAACGACTCGATACTGAAGTAATCTCTTATCAGCTGTAAGGCCGGGTCGTCAACTTGAGCTGGTCGCATGTGGTTTATAGTTGCGACGGTATTACGCGGTCGTGAATCCTGGCCATGCAGAACCCATCCTAATTTAGTCAACGAAGCTACGGGTTGGTTTTTATTGCCGACGCGCAACTGCCTAGACGTTATTAAATGCCAATTGTCTTGGCCTATCAATACGGTAGGTTTACTTAACTCGTAACATAGCTCCTCTTCTATGTCGGCGAGATGACTACATTGGCGCGTTAGATCGCTGCTTACCTCTTGCGGTGATAGATTTAAATTACCTATAGTTTGCGCGTTCATAGTCTCTATGTTTCTATTATATAAGCCGCGAATAGATAACTTAACGTGACACGATTCCGTTTCGTCGATTCGATTTCCCCCTACTCCTTCTATAGATAAGAGCTGGCCGCGTCCCCTAGGAATGACACCGTCCGCCACCTCCTGTTCGACCAACGTCATTGTCGAGCCTTCATCTAACAAGGCGTGGGTGGTGACGGTACCTAACGGTCCGCTTACCTCGATTGGCACTATCTTTAAGTAGGTATTCGACTTATGTATGTGGTTAATCGAGCTTACGTTCCCGCGTGCAGATTGAGACGACGAAGCCGGTTTGTCTTCTCTTTTGTTGCCACCGTGTAATAGCTTATGGTGCGAAGCTTCACACCCGCTCACCCCGCACGGTATATACTTGCATTTAAATACCTTTATGTGCGAGTCACGTAGGCATCGGAAACATAGTTTATTATTTTTGACCGTGTCCCATCTATCGCTTACGTTTAATTTTATGAAATCGGCGCACTCGGCGTTGCTATGATTACCTGCACATAGAACACATTTAACCGACTGCGTCGGTGCTACAGGCGGTCGCGACTTTTGAGACTTTGGCGCTTGTTTTCTCGTAGACGGTTTATTTAATGAGGCTACCGTCTTTCGAGTTTCGGTGTCTGATTGACACGAACTATCGCTATCTTCGCTGTATGAGCGATCGCGGTTATGTAACTTCTTACGAGTCGTATTTACTGCCCGCGGTTTTTGCTTGAATTTACGATCTTCCCGCGCTGTTTCGTATGCGAACATGGCGCCACATCGATCGGCCGTGATGTTTAGGAATCTCGATAATAGCTCGAGCTCGGGGGCGCCACTGTGCTCCGACCTGAACTCGTACCATTTATATTTAAGAATAATACTTAGCTTGTCTACTATTCTATTTACTAATTCGGGCGAATATAGGTATTGCGGCTGTTTGAGAGTTTTGATTGCCGCTACCGTATTGGCAACTTTGCTCGCGAAACTACATAAGTTGCGTCCATCGTCGGACATGCGTGGCATACGTTTAATATTTTCTAGTTCGGATAAGACGAGTAATTCTGGTCTGCCATACCGTCGTTCTAACGTATCTATTATTTCGTACGGATCCGATACTGTAAACAATAATGCCCTAGTCGTTTCGCGGGCTGCGCCTCGCAGCGCTTTTCGAAGGCGGGCCACGTTTTGGACGTCTGTAAACATATCCTCCGTGTCATTATATACCGCCTTAAATGACATCCACTCTGCTATTGTCCCGTCGAAATGGGGCAGTTCATGGATATACTTTGGTACCGATGCGCTAGATTTGTTGGAGTTAACCGCCTGCACTATCGCGTTGGCTAGCATTGACATGTCGTTTCTATCATTTTGCGACGTGTTCTCGCCTACGCGTGGTTCACTCCTACTCGCGTCAGGAGGCCGTATGGGCTGTCCCGAGATTCGAGGTTCGTCTGCTATTGCCCGCCTACTAAATACGTGTTGCTCCGATATCCAACCTTCAACACGAGACTTTCCAACATTAGGCGGTTCCGCGCCGTTTGAACTTTCCAGTTCTATTCTGGCTATCTCCAAACGACTTAAAGCAGCTGCGGACGCCGCCCTAGCCTGTGCTAACTCGGAATTATGCAACTCTAATTCGGCTTTTAATATTGACAATCGACTACTCGCTCGGTCCGCGGGGACATTTACAACTGTGCCCGGCGCACTTACGACTTGAGTATTTAAATCTGCTGTCGGATTTATATCGCTGGCTATTCTATCGGCCCTATCTGTACGTGTGCTGCTGTTACCGGACGCATCCTCTGTGCCGGTGCCCTTACTCCACGTTTCTGTTTCTGTAGAGCCTGTTTGGCCCGACGCCGGCGTGGCGTCTGTGGCTGGCGTCGACTTGCCTGAGCGCAACATTCGCGCGTTTTCCATTGCGCACGAGGGGTCCCTACGCCTAATTATAACTTAAAATTAACACTTCACTTTCACTTTCTACTAGAATTGTTCTGGAACCTAACTTGCCTATCAGCCTGGCCGAGCTCCTAACGTGGTGATGTCGGACCAGGAATGGGAACGATAAGGTAAGGAAGGGTAGGAACCTCCCGGCAGAGGATGCGGGCGCTTTATGGGTACATCAGAGTGTGGTGGGAAAGTCCAACACTCGTCGTTGCGTGCCAACCTGTGGCTCCAAAGCGGTCCACACCGTACCGGCGGGGTCTGACTGTGACACCTGTGGGGTGCGTGGAGTCGTCAGGTCGTCCACTATGCTTCCGTACGCTTGTGGCCGTTTATCACCGTTAGGTGGCCGCGTACGTAGGTAAGTATATGATGATTGCTTCCAAGTATCTTAGTGTGGCTAAGCAGACCACACTAATAACTCGCGCGTACTTGTTTCTTTCTTGCAATACTGGATTTCTTGAAATTCTTGTCTATTCAGCCTTGATTTCTTCTGTTTTCTTTGCTTGACACAGGAAATCTTCTTGTTTCTGGCTTGATTCAGGAAATCTTCTTGTTTCTGGCTTGATTCAGGAAATCCGACGACGAAGGACCATTGTTGGAAGTGTTAGCTAGCTCCCAATGCGTTTTACGACTTTTCTCCAAAGGATGATGTAAAGGCAAGAAATAAAATAACTTTGTTGCGTAAAATTGCTGCGGTGAAAGTGTGACGTGTGACGTGGGCGGCGCTGGCCGATAGAATGAACGTTGAGCGAGCGCGTCGCCCATATTTATAATGTAGCCGCACATGTCAGCGGCGTGGTGTGTGTCTGCTCAGTGTGGACGAATAGGCAGCTTATATATTTGATCAATTTCTTAGAATTAGGTACATGGAATGCTTAAATCTAGTAACGATTCCAATAAGAATCTTATTGTACATTTTTAAGTATGTTCCTAGTTGAGATTTTATTGTCTCATAACGATTAGCATTGAGTTTACATATAAAGTAGGAACTTGTAACTAATTAGCGTTTTTAGTCAACACAATAAGGAAATTGGTCTTTATTAGACTTCTAAGTTAAAATTAAAGAACGTATAAAAGGTAAATAGGTAAGAAAATTAGGTATAATAAAGAATATTGCAAAAGTAAAACAAAAGGACTTAATCTACCTAAATAACTAGCTATTATTTACGTCTAACTTAAATGTCTAGAGCTGTTATTTACAGTAACTGTTTTTGTTTTTTTTTTTTTGACATGAACGAGCATGGCAATTGAGAGTTTGTCATGCTCACTCAAATGTCTCGCTGATGGTGGCACGTGTGTTGGGTCATTCGGTTCCCTTCAATATGGTTGAGCTGAGTAGTGCTGATCCACGCGTCATGTTCGTGAACGGGCGCCATCAGTTGAGACTGGTCATCTCTCAACTGCCACTAGCTTATTTTAATTTTATTGTTAATGTAATTTTTAATTAGCATTGTTCTCATATATTAGAAGTAATAAGACATGTAACCAGAATTTCTGTAATACATAATCATGGTTTAAAAGAGTGTCCATGGAGTTTCTTACCATGCACATTTTAGAATATCTGTCAAATTCTTATAAAAATTGATAAAATGGTCGTTTTAAGTATTTAATATAGATAAACTTTGTCTTTTACACTAAGTAATTTTGACTAATCGTTCAAAAGTTATCACGATAACATTGACTTGACGCAACGCAGTAAGCCATTGTGATAACGCGAAGACTCTTGGATGAAATAGCGAGCGATACATCAACGTACCACTCCATCGATACAGTCATGTCATTCGAAGATTGTACGAGCTACCCCGTGGAGTTTCTAAACTCTTTAGAGCTATCATCCCGTATGCTGGAATTAAAAGAGGCTGGCATTAAGTCCGCCTCTGTACTTGTGTGCATGAAGTGTTAAATCCTACTAATATTATAAATGTGAAAGTTTGTATGTTTGTATGTTTGTATGTTTGTATGTTTGTATGTTTGTATGTTTGTTCGTCAATCACGCAAAAATGGCTGATGGGATTTGAATGAAATTTGGCACACATATAGTTCACATCCTGGAATAACACATAGGCTACTTTTTATCCCGATAAAAGGCATAGCTTAATGGCGGCGGAGGAGGAAGTGGAAATCAGACGTTTCTGCTGCCTTAGTACTTCTGATTCACAAGTACCAGGAGAGCATAAACATGTCGAAATATTTACGGGTCTGAATTTGTGAGCGCCAAAGATTCTCGAGTAACAGGAGAGCAGAAATATGTCAAAGTATTTTTGGTCAGGTTTTTTTTTTTGCTGGAAAATAGATTGGCTTTCATTGCAAGCGTTCATGTTTGTATGTTTGGATGTTTGTCCGTCAATCACGCAAAAACGGCTGAAGGGATTTAGATGAAATTTGGCACATATGTAGGTCACATCCTGAAATAACACATAGGCTACTTTTTATCCCGGTAACATACATGACTTAATGGAGACAGAGGAAGAAGTCGAAGTACAAAGTTTCTGCTACCTTAGTACTTCAGATTCAAAAGTACCAGGAGAACAGAAACATGTCGAAATTGTTTACCGGGCTAGAATTGTATTACGAGTGCTAAAAGATTCACAAGTACCAGGAGACCAGCAACATGTCAAATTATTTTTGGGCAAGTTTTTTTTTATTAGCAGAGCAGAAACTTTTCGAAGTATTTTCGGGACTGGAATTCCGAGCGCTACAGATTCACCTGGAGAGCATAAACATATCGAGGTATTCCGGTGCCGGAATTACGAGCGCTACAGATTCACAAGTACCAGGAGAGCAGTAACATTTAGGAAGTTTTTTTGGGGCTTGATATGAGCGCTTTATATTCACAAGTACCAGGAGATCAGAAATTAAAATACCAGGAGAGAAATATCTGAAAGTTTTCAAGTTGCTGGTGAGTGGTTAGGATGCAGAAGTACCAAGAGAACAGAAACATGTCGAAGTTTATTCCGGACAGGAGTAATTATGAGCGCTGAAGATTCACAAGAACCAGGAGACCAGAAATATGCCGAAGTATTTCCGGGGCTGGAATTGTGAGCGTTTAGGATTCAAAAATACCAGGAAATCAGAAACATGTCGAAGAATTTTCGGGGCTGGAATTACCAGCACACCAGAAACATATCGACAAAGCTATTATTGCAAGCGGTTAGGATTCAAGAGTACTAGGAGAGCAGAAATATATCGAAGTTTTTTCGGGGCTGGAATTGTGAGCCCTAAAAATTCACAAGTACCAGGAGATCAGAAACATGGCGAAGCATTTTCCAGGCTGTAATTGTGAGCGCTAAAGTTGTACAAGTACCAGGACATCAGAAACTTATCGACAAAGTACTTCCAAAGCTTTAATTGCAAGCGGTTAGGATTCAAAAGTACCAGAGGACCAGAAACATGTCGAAGTATTCCCGGCACTGGAATTGAGCGGCTATAATTACGAGCGCTACAGATTCACAAATACCAGAAGAGCAGGAACATGTCGAAGTTCTTTGGTGTTGGAATTATGAGCGCTATTGATTCACAAGTACCAGGAGACCAGGAAAATGTCGAAGCATTCCGGGGCCGGAATAACGAGCGTTACAGATTCAGAAGTGCCAGGAGAGCAGAAACATGTCGAGGTATTCCGTGGCTATAATTACGAGTGCTACAGATTCACAAATACCAGCAGAGCAGGAACATGTCGAAGTTCTGTGGTGTTGGAATTATGAGCGCTATTAATTTACAAGCACCAGGAGGCCAGGAACATGCCGAAGTTTTTCAGGGCTGGAAATTGAGAACGCTATAGATTCACAAGTACCAGGGGAGCAGAAACATGTTGAGGCATTCCGGGGTCGGAATAACGATCGTTACAGATTCAGAAGTACCAGGAGAGCAGAAACATGTCGAGGTATTCCGTTGCCATAATTATGAGCGCTATTGATTCACAAGTACCAGGAGACCAGGAACAAATTTTTCAGGGCTGGAAATTGAGAACGCTATAGATTTACAAGTACCAAGAGAGCAGAAACATGTCCAGGCATTCCGGGGCCGGAATTACGAGCGCTATAGATTCACAAGTACCAGGAGACCAGAAACATACCGAAGTTTTTTCAGGGCTGGTAACTTCACAAGTATCCGGAGAGCAGAAACATGTCGAGGTATTTTCGGGGCCGGAATTATGAGCGCTAAAGAATCAAAATAACTAGGAGATCAGAAACATGTCATGTTCATGTTTTTTTGGGGCTTTGATTCGACCAAAAACATTTCTTCGTTTTTCCATGCAGGAGTTATGAGTGGCTTGGATCAATAGTCCAGGAGAAAAACATGTCGAAGTACTTTCGAGGCTGGAAATATGAGCGCTAAAAATTCACAAGTACCAGGAGAGCAGAATCATGTCGAAGTATTTTCGGGGCTGAATTTGTGAGTGCCATAGATTCTCGAGTAATGGGAACAAAAACATGTCAAAATATTAAGGGTAGGTTTTTTTACTGGAAAGAAGATGGCTTTCATTGCAAGCGATTCAAAAGTACCAGGGGACCAAAAACATGTAGTTTTTTCCGTGCAGGAATTATGAGTGGCATGGATCAATAATGCCAGGAGAACAAAAACATGTCGGAGTATTTTCGAGGCTGCAAATATGAGCGCTTAAGAATCACAAGGGTCTACCAGGAGATCACAAACATGTCGAAGTAATTTCGGGGCTGAAATCTTACTTTCAGCGGCACCGCAAAGACTCACAATGTCTGGATACCTGAATCATGAAGATGCAATTCCAAGGATGAGACAATGAGGCAAAAAGTTGCGCGGCAGTTCTAAAGTCTACGCAGACGAAGTCGCGGGAGGAAGCTAGTAAATAAATAAATAAAAGTAGGTCTACCCGTTTTCACCATTGCGGCGGTAGTGCCCCTCTTTGAGGAGTGACCGTGAGTTCCGCCTGACGCAGGTCCTCACCGGACACGGGTGTTTCGGGAGGTTCCCGTTCAGGATCAGGCGGGAGGACACGCCAGGGTGTCACCACTGTGCGGATCGCCCAGAGGACACGGTGGAGCATACGGTGGAGGTCTGCCCCGCTTGGGCGGAGCATCGCCGTGTCCTCGTGGAGGCGATCGGCGGCAGCGACCTCTCGTAGGGCCGGGCCCCTGGTTCAGACCATGGTGTGGAGCGAGAGGGAATGGGAAGCAAAATTCTCGTGTCGCGGTGTTTGTTTCCAAACTCCTCCGAAATGGCTGAACCAATTTGCATGAAATTTTGTGTGCATATCGGGTAGGTCTGAGAATCGGCCAAAATCTATTTTTTTATTTTTTTTTGTTAATCGCATAACAACGTTTGCTGGGTCAGCAAGACTAATATATAAAATTCTCGTGTTGCGGTGTTTGTTTCCAAACTCCTCCGAAACGGCTGAACCGATTTGCATGAAATTTTGTGTGCATATCGGGTAGGTCTGAGAATCGGCCAACATCTGTTTTTTTTTTTTAATCGCTGAACAACGTTTGCTGGGTCAGCTGGTAAGTTTATGATTATTAAAAAAAATATACTATGTGATGTAACTAAAAATTTAAGATTTTCGGAATTTTTCCTATATGTGTACTTTATAACGTTGCTTCATGCCAAATTTCAAGATTCCAGGTCGTCTGGAAGTATCCTTTAGGTTTTGATTCCCTTGCGAGTAGTTGCGAGTTTCAAAATATGCGGCTTTAATTGCTGTATCTTTTGATTGCGTTGACGTAGAAGTTTGATTTTGTTACAGCTTAAAGATATTATAGACTTGAGTATTTGTTAAGAATTTCAATATAATACCACTACGCGTTCATGAGTAAAGGGGTAATAAGTTTAAAATTATTAAAAATATTTTTATTATATGATGTAACTAAAAATTTATGCTTTTCGCAATTTTTCCTTTATCTGTGTTATAAGACGTTGCTTCGTACCAAATTTCAAGATTCTGAGTTCACGGGAAGTACCCTGTAGGTTTTGATTCCCTTGCGAGTGTCGAAAATTTGCGGCATAAACGGGAGTATCTTTTGATCGCGTTGACTTAGAAGTTTGATTTTTTCACAGCTCCAAGAGACCATTGACTTGAGTATTTGATATGAATTTCAGCTTGATACCTCCACGCGTTCCTGAGAAAAAAGGTCTTGACAGACAGACAGACAGACAGACAGACGGACAACAAAGTGATCCTATAAGGGTTCCGTTTTTACCTTTTGAGGTACGGAACCCTAAAAAACAACGGTTTGCACTCCGGGAGTGCCGGCAGAAGTGAAAACTTGAACATTAACGTTGTGTATTTTTGAATCATCCGTCTTAAGAATTTCCGATCAGGTCACGCGGCCTGACGCGAGTTTAACATTTTATATCCATCTCAAGAAAAGTGCTCAACCACCACTACAGAAGTTTTCATTTTTAAAAAATAGTATTAACCCTAAAAATAGCTTGTATTATATACCTCTATTATGGGGGCCGAGTCACCCGCGTCCGTAGGAGAATACCCTTCAGCGAATCCCTACACGTGGTCCCCGGGTGGTGCTAAACAGGTGACACTAACCGCCTCCGTGGTCTAGTGGTTAAACCACCTGATTCAGACCCAGAGGTCCCGGGTTCGATTCCCAGCGGGGGCAAATTTTTTGCTCGGTTTGGTTGGTGGTAGGACTTGTTCTAAGTCCGCCTGGCAAGCTACCACCATCATGTCTAAGTCTGTCGCCATAACAACAATGTTAACAGCATTGTTGTGTTCCGGCTTCCGGCAGCCAGAGGTATGATAGCCAGTTCCTCTGTGTAAGAGGATTCCGGGTGAAACTCGCTTCCATCTTCGGCTTAATCATCACTTTCCATCAGGTGAGATTTGGGCCAAGAGTTTACCCGTTTTGCATAAAAAAAAAACCTCACATTTCAGTTCTTACCATAGCGAGATGTAATTCAGGTGGCTGCACTCGCGACATTCCCGGCGGTACATTAAAATTAATTTACTGCCACAATTTCGCAACTTCCTGATGATAAGCTCATTGTTAGCCCTATTGTATGCAATCGTTATGTGTTAGTTACAACCGAGGCACACCTGCTCGCTTGTTTGTCATTTATTATTAATAACATTAATTAAGTTGTTGTGAAATTCGAAGATTAGTTTCGCTGTTTATTTTGCTTATTGTTTTACAATTACAATTTATTATAGTATTCAAACCAATGTTTTTGCAATATTACAGCTTATGTGCAAAGGCAATTACTTCTGCTCTCGGTGTCATAGGTAATCTAAGCTCTTTTATGTCTATGCTTAATCTAAGATCTTCCATTTTCATTAGTATACTTCTACTATGTTTTACTTCGGGTAAGTTCGCTCCATCGTAGATTTGTACCCGCTTAGATATAAGATTCTAGAACCGTTCATGGACCATTGGTAAGCTATTTCCTCATTGTGATCAATCTTTAATCTTCGAAACCTTCGTCAATATACAGTTTCTTTGTCCCATTTTCTCAATTTCTGAAGAGGTTTTCTTCATTTGTTTGGACATTAACTTTAATAGCCTATCCAAAATACCTAAGGCATCATGAAACAACAAATAGGTTTCTACCCGGAAGACTCCTCTCCATACAGTTAGCCCAAGCAGTATTCCAAAATTGGTTTCACCAGAATAGCTCGTAAACTTGGGCTATGCAAGTAAGGTATATATACTTTAATATTATTAAGCTGAAGAGTTTGTTTCTAGGCGCTAATCAAAGGAACTACAGCCGGTCGATTCTGTTGACATCTCACCGTGATCACTTAGGTGGATGGAGTGAACGATAAGTGAGCTATCATGCCACCTGCAGTGCGATACTGTAAACATGTCGAAGTGAACACTTAGGCGAAGTGAACGACAAGTGAGCTGTCAAACCATACAAACAAAATGGCATGACAGCTCAATTGTCACTCACTCCACCTAAGTGATCACTGTGAGATGTCGACGGAATTGACCGGCTGGCTTGTATGGTTTGACAGCCGACTTGTCGTTCACTTCGCTTAAGTATTCACTTCGACATGTTTACAGAATTGCACTGCTGGTTCGAATTGAAAAATCATTTTAATGTTAGATATAGCCATGATAGCCCATTTATCGAGGAAGGCTATAGGCTACATTACATCACACTACGACCAATAGGAGCGGAGCAATAAAAATGTGACGCAGACGAAAACTACGCAGGCAAGTGTAATATAATAAGTAAACTGTGGAGAAATTCATCAAACTCCCGCTTGGAGAGAACCTGTCGTATCTTATTATGTTTTACGATTGTCCTCACAAAAACATTACATGAAAAGGGTATTTTTTGCTCTTTACACGGGGCGACACGAAGGCGAAACGACGCGGGCGACACGACAAAGAATCCATTCAGAAGGTATCATCAAAAAAATACAAAAAAAAAAAATACAAGCTTAATTTATTTCTCAATCAGTTGCTTTTGCTCAGTACTGTAATACCTCGTCGGTTTACTTGGTTCATATTGGCCACCCGATATAACCTTGTAAAGGTGAATTAAAAAGTTTAGCTTAAGTTTGAAAGTAGAATTAAAAGACTGGGATTGTTTTTGTAGACAGATTATGTATTAGTTTCGATTCGGGCAGAGGTCCCATATAATGATTATATAAATCCGAATTTACTTTTATTATGAATAATTTGTAGCTGGTCCCCCACAGTACCATCTACGTGTTTTAGTCGATAAATTGAAACCCTCATTGTCTGAATACGCAAGTGGTCACAGACACAGAACATACGGCAGAGCTTCAAACTTTCCGGTTCAAATAGGAGAGCTATACACCAGGAACAATAACCATCATCAGTCGTCATCATCATAACTCTGAAAATAGCTGGCAACTGCAAGCCATTTGACTTCCACACTACAGAGACATTTTTAGGATTTCGATCGATTGTATTAAAAAAATAGAACCATTTGTGTATATGTCTATCTATCACAGCAAATTTTCGCCGGATTTAGTGAAAATATTGAATTCAAAAGTCATATTAACTTCTGTGACGCAAACACGGACGCGTAACTTATATAGATTTTGTGACATTTTATATGAAATAGCCTTATTGTGAGGGTCTCGATAACTTTTTGCATTATTAAAAAACAGTACTATACTACTACTAGACGAAAACTCTTGCTCTCTTGTCATGACCATGAAAGTTTAAAACAATATACCTCGAAGTAAGTTAAAGTTTAGACAATGGTTCTTTGTAAAGTCTATTAAGTATCTATATTTTTTAAAGAAGTCTATAGTTTTAATTTAACATGTTAAAAATATTTCCGAATTGAATTTGGCCACGTTTTTTAAAAAAGGAATATTTTTTTCGTCGCGTATAAATGTCCCACTAAAGGGCAACTAACCCGTCTCCGTGAAGATTCAATTTGCAAGGGCGAGATTCGTGCAGAATAAAAAATAAAATATTATCCACTTTATAGGTCAGTCGAAAACTGAACGAGGAAAAGAGGAAAATTTAGACGGATTTGAGGAGTCTTTGATAAATGTACTGCTGGAGTTAAGTTGGGTTGCTCTATTAAATGTGTTTCGTCATTTGCATTTAGGCGATGTGGTCATACATCATACAGAATGGCGTAGCGCCCTGAGTAGCGGTGCGGTGGGTAATGTTGGCTCAGTTGGGCGCCAATAGTGACTAATGGCGCCCAATTGGGACTACTCTTAAATTCTTGTACATAATAGGAAACTGTCCCATTTTTTTTTCAAGACCATGTCATAGGTCAGTTCCTCGTCTTATAATAATAATTAAGCTTATTTTCTAATCTATGGTTAACTTCTTCGATTGATGGGTCCTATACGCAACGTTAAATGCAGCATCGTCGGTGGCATTCATTTACTCCCCCAAGACATATGGGGCACTTGAGCTACTGCAATGTGTGACTCATTTCCTAAACAAAGGCACCTTACTTATAATTTAGCTTTACATAACACAAAATTATTTTAGTGTCAAAAATGAATATGCTTGCAACGTTCATAAGGTAGAGCTAACCGTTACGGACTTTGGCCAATTAAATTAAGGTCGAACCCAAATGTATTTAATAGACATTAGATTTTCTTTCTTTAAGTGTTCAGTGTGTTTCCCGGAATAACCACTATTTCATTTCCAATGAATATCGTAAACGGTCACTAGGAAATTACGTCTACATGTTTAACACAGCTCCTATCTTCAAGTAACGAGAATTACCGACCACCAACACTCTTTGAAAGTTTGCAGCTATTGAATACTATTCTACAATTCCTAATAAAAAGTAACACGTTTTGTTGATTAAATTAAACAGATATTGATCTTATTGCAGATTATAGTTATAAAAATGTAATGAATTGTTCACGGATTGTACACCATGAGTTAAGGTAGAATCTGAAGAACTTCTAAAATATACCAACACCAAAACATGACAAACTATGTACCTACAACCTGATAAATAAATTCTAATTACCTACTATTTTATAAATGTTAGGATGGATAAATGGGCGTTTGATACTCTTTCACACAAGATCAATTTAGAGGTTTTGGATGAAATTTCGCACAAAAATCGTCTGAACCTGAATTAATGCATAGCCTAGAATACTTTTTATATCGGAAATATATTCCTCTAAGATGATTTTGAACCTTCACGTGGGCATTGTTGCGAGCGTCAATGTTAATCTAAACACTCACATCATACTTAATTCCATTGTCTCCACCGACATATTGTTGTAACTTCATGTTGTTGTCACCCCTTGAGTCGTCCTTACATCCACACGACAATTACATCGTCACGTCAATTGTAATTCATCCCCTACGACGTGCTAATTAAGTAAATATGGCGGCGCACGTGACGGAGCTGTCATAACAGAGCTAGGAATCAAGGATGATGTGCAGATTCATACCGAGGATCAACATACCGAGTTTCTTCCGTGCCTCGGAAAAAACGTTAAACCGTTGGTCACGGCTGTCATTTGTAGATCTTTGGCAGTCGTTACGGATTGTCAGAAGCCAGTAAATCTGACTCCAGTCTTGCCAATAAGTACCGTGTTACCCGGTTAACGGGTCGTGGAGGTCAGGTAGGCACTTGACTGGAAGCCGTCCCCAATATACTTGGGAAAAAAGGCTAGGCAGATGATGTGGTAAACTAAGCATAGATAACGCGGCTTACGCGACTGAGCGAAAACAGGCCGACCAAACGGATAATGGAAAAATCACAACCATCAAGATGACGTAAGCCGTGATTGATTACAGCAGTAATTATGAGTGTACCATGATTTACTCACTGTTCTGAATGTGTTTTAAAAAAGGGGGTCCGATTTCAGCATCCCCATTTGACTGTTCTTAAATAACTGTAGGCTTAAAGGGTAGTGTTAAAGTCTATTGTCTCCTTCTTAGTTTTTTAAGAGGTTGTGATAATAGAGAAGTTAAGTGAACACAGAACATAAAGAAAAAAACACAGTTGGTAAGCATTTTCAATAAGTTGCAGTTAGTAACCAATAGGCTAGTTTCATCAATAAATTGCAAATCTATTTAGTCCGTCAGATAGATAATTGAAAAATAATGGACACGTATTTTTTGTTTTTGTAAATCAATGAATATTGACAAAGATAACACGCATCAAAGCTCAGAGGGCCAATTCTACTATTTTTTCAACTTTCGCATTCGCATGTCAATCGCAAACTGTCAAAAAAGCCTTAATTTTCATACATTTTTGACAGTTTGCGATTGAGATGCGAATGCGATACGAATGTGAAAATTAGTATAATTGGCACACAGGAGTGGAGCTCGTGACGTCAGAACGCACTAAAAATTATACCACTTCGTGACGTATTGAGAATTTTAAAAGCATCGTATCTTCGTCAATTTTGGTTTACGTAACAAAAGAAAAAAAACCCGGGTCAAATATTTTTTGATAATTCAACTGAAGGACTATAATCACAAGTTGTGAGCACACTCTCCATTGGTCGGTTTGACGATGACGACTCTGATGACTATTGGGCACAGATATATATAGACCTAGATAACGCAAGTATCACGATCTATATGAAAACCAAGCGTGCCATTTTTTGGCTACCTACTATAAGACGTCACAAGCACTATTTAGTGATGGGAAAATCAAATCGATTCAAAGACGCCGCCCACCTCGCCCCACCCCGCGCCTTGCACCACCCTCACCCAGCCGACGTCCGACTAGCGCTATACACCGATGCAGACTAAGCGCGAAAGTGGCCATTTACGATTTTTGTACGTAGCTTACGTACAAAAATCGGCACGTGAAGTAGTTGCTCTTGCATTATCTAGGTCTATCTATATCTGTGCTATTGGGCTTGCAGGTTTCATTCGCCCACCGTACATTGGCGAGATCACCCTGCTGCATTCATCTGTGCTCACTACTCGTGCCGGCTACTCATTTTGAGGTATAAATAAATACATCTTTTATATAAACTAACAATACTAACCTACTTCGTAAGCACCATTGTTACTAACACCAACATACTAACTAAATTATGGACAAGTAGTCTGAAATAAAGATTTATTTAATTTATGTTTAATTTTTATGCTCACTCTGCTCATATCAAAGCTACACCCTGCCTGTCAACACCTCATGCCCCTTTCCCGGTTCTTCGCGATGATTGAATTAGTCAAACCTGAGCAGTATGCCTGTGTGCAGGGTTACGCGTCAGGTATCAATTTCATTACGTTGCACCCCAAGTTGGGGTCCAAATACCCTGTGTTTGACGTTCACTTGTGGAATAGTTAATTTTTAAGAGAGGGTTGTGTGTTTGTTGATTTTTGGTGAGAATTGTTTGAGGGAGTCAAAGACTCAAAGTCGAAGTAATTTATTTACATCTGTGTCTTTGTAAAATATTGTGATGCCCATAATAAACATATCTGTGTACCATTGAACACATTAGTTCAAGTAAATACCTATGAAGACTAATCTTTATCTTATAATTGACATTATGATAACTCATCTTGACACTCAAAGCAGTTAAAATTCGGACGCTCGCAAGCTCTCCAAAAATCAGTTTTCGCTTTATTTATTTTTCATTTTTTAACTTTTTATAGGCACGCGTTTGACCACTATCTCACCTGATGGTAAGTAATAATGGAGCACGCTTGCCTAGAAGTCACCTAGTCACAATTGACTTAAAGACACCCAGCTTGCAGCTATCAGAAAACACAGACTCCGGCAGGGCATTCCACTCCTAATACCGGACAAAAGGCTTACCTTATCATATCATTTACTGTGGCATGTACCTATTGCAAAGGTTCAATTCAACAAGCACAACCTTGATTCATAATAAGGTGGCTATAGCTTTTAAGGAAATTGAAAGATATATAAAATTTAAATGAAAATTATATAATTTACCTCTAGTGCCACTTACGAGTCCTTGGCGATATTATTTGTATGTCCGTGTCCCGTGGCTTCGCTCGAGCTATAATATCTTATAGACGTCTCAAGGTTTCTATCTCTCTATAATCATCATTATCAGCCCGACGACGACCGCTGCTGAACATAGGACTCCTCCAAGTGTCACCACAATAACTGGTCCAGTGCTTCTGGCATCCATCCTGTATATATCTATACAAAGTTTGACGACACCGTTGGTGCAGTGGTTAAGCGATTGACTGCTGCGCTGCGTGTCGCGGGTTCGATTCCCGCACGGAACAAATATTCTGTATGGTCTACAGATTTATTCCGGGTCTGGCTGTCTGTGTATGTGAAATTGTGTGTTTGTAAACTTGTAAACGCACCTACGATACAGGAGTAATTGCTAGTGTGGGACAACGAATTAAAAAAAAAGAAAATTTGAATGGGTCTGTTGACGGTTTCTTGTAATACTCTCATCAAGATACCTTCTCGCACCGTATATTCTTTCAAAATTAAGAAACAATAGACAACAGGTGCTAATCTTAATTTTTCAATTGTTTATAATACGCTTAGCTTAAGCTATACACATAGCGATCAAAATCGTTTTGTGGATTTAGCTATAATCAGAGCTGGATTTAAACTTAGTGCACCGTAGAAAATGCGGCCCCATCATTGAAATTGTAGTTAAATTTTTTTTTTTTAAAGATTCATTCATTCACTGATTACTACTTATTTATTTTTTCAAAACTCAAACATGTTTTTATTTTTTAGAAAATCTTACTAATTTCAATAACTAATATCATTTTAAATCTTCAATAAAATACCTTAACAAAAATATTTTGATTAGTAATTTTTACTAAACGTGCGAAAAATATTTTACCAAATTCGATTATACAAATAATGCATGAATTTAATTTCATGAATTTATCCATTAAACAAAAAAGGATTTAATAATAGTATAAATTAATTATACTGAGCAATTTTTATAACACAAAAGTTTTTTTTTTTTCACTTTTTTGCCGCCCTGGGCACTAGCCCCGACTGCCCTTAGTGTAAATCCAGCGCTGGCTAGGCTATAATATTACATTGATCAGTAGTAATTACAGAGACTGTATTAAGGGTCCTTCGATTGGAAAAGTGTGAAGAAAGCGAGAAATACACGGACGTAGCAATACTAGGGGTGCGGGGTGCGGGGGGCGACGGTGCGTCTTGATATGTCATTAGCGAACGATTGCTGAGTGTTTTTACACTGTTCGGGATCAGGGCTGGCACTTCTCGGAGGACTAGACGATTAACAGTCGTTCAATTCTGTAAACATGCCGAAGCGGTAGCTTGTCTGAAGTGAGCTGTCATTCCATCTTGATTTCATGGATTGACAGCTTACTTCATGATCACTTCACCCAAGACTTCACTTCGACATGTTTTCTGCCGGTCGATTCTGTAAATATGTCGAAGTGAACACATGGGTGAAGTGATTACGAAATGAGCTGTCACTCCATCTTGAATACATGGATTGACAGCTGAATTCGTGATCACTTCACCCAAGCGTTCACTCCGACATGTTAACAGGATCGCAATGCAGAATCGGAATCATCTTATAACTTCTTTTTTTTTTACATTTCATTCGACATTTTATTTTAAAAGTAGGTATCTAAAAGAAATGCTTATGATTTTGTTTTTAACAGTTTAAAAAGAAAAATTAATAAGGCAAAGGACTCTTCCCATAGCTGTATGGGAAGAGTCGAACACGAGCATAAACCACTCTTACTCAAAGTATAAATGGTTGTATGTAGTACCTACCTACATTCGATCTGAAATTTATTAACAAAAAAAAAACCTATGTGCAATTCGAACTGTCACACATGAAGGGTTTCGTACCATGAGCTGAAAAAAAACACGTTTCTTGTATGTATGAGAGTCCCCTTTAATTTTGTATTGAATTTAGTTTTTATTACTTGTTGTTATAGCGGCCATTGAATTGAAATACATAATCTGTGAAAATGTCAACTAACTACCTATTACACCTATTACCTATTCTTGAGATACATCCTACTGACAGCCAGACAGACGGATGGATCGACTATGATTCCGTTGGGTACCCTTTAGGTACGGAACCCTATAAAGAACAAACATTATTGAGAATAATGCAGGGAGAAATAATAAGAGAATATATTATATCATACTCTCATAATATATAAAATATATAGAATATATAAAATGATCACAGTATTTGGTTAATTGCCCTCGACGATATAATTATAAGTAGTGAATGCAAATTTTTTCGAGGTTTCTTATTGTAAAAAAAAACAAGCTGGTTATAACCGAATCAATTTTCAATGATAAACATTTTCTCTCAATTTTCTGTTTATCATAGTTCCATAACAGCATTTCCCACTTTTTTATAAATTTTCCTCGTACGCTACTATTTGGTAATTTTCCGCCAATATTTTCACAACATTCCCGAACTACAGAGGCATAATATTATCTAATTTTTTCAGTTATTTTCCTTCATGAAAGCTTCCGTGTTTTCTGTTTCGGCGTGACTCGATACATTCCTGAAAATTGCCAGTTAACTTCCCTATGATTCTTGTGACATTTTTTTCTTACGGATACGAGTAAGAATCTATTGATCATTGTCATGTATATTTAACTTATAAGTTTCGAAATTGCAACGCTAGATATATATATATATATCCTTGGACATTTCACACAACGCCATATAGTCCCAAGCTAAGCAACCTAATGCTTGTGTTATGGTAACGAGATGGCTGATAAACTAACTTACATACATTTTTTTTTTGTGAATACATACATATTATAGATAGAAAAACACCCAGACACGGAACAAATACTTGTACACTGCGCCAACCGTGTCGTCAACACGAGACAACAACACGATGGTACAGATGAGCACAAGATGATGGCAGAGATGATAACAAGATGGTACAGTCTCGCCGTGGTAGACGCCGCGGGCATCGGAGGCCACCTGGTGACCCCCGGCCACCGTAGGCGCGGGCCTGAGGACGGCGAGCTATGGGTGGCTCGCCATCCATCCGTCTAGTAATGACAGGCCGTGTCGACGGCGCGTTAGTGTTCCACGCGCGCTTCAAAGAGAGTCAGCACACAGAAGGGCCCGAAAGGGCCGACGCCTGCCGCAATCGCGGGACTATTCGAAAGAGATGCTCCGGAACACAAAGGGCAATGAAGGAACATGGATGGGTTTCAGTCAGTAGAAGTCTGACACTCCCTCCCGCTCTGGGTGCGGGAGCGGAGCGGGAGGGAGTGTCAGACTTCAGTCATTGGATAATTTCCAAACCCGAAAAAAACAAAGATGGTACAGTCTACTTCGTGCATGTTATCCTTAACGGAGCGTTCAGGAAGCAGACTGTATGTTTGTTACTCTTTCACGTCAAAACGCCTGAAAGAATCTTCATGAAATTTGGCACAGAGTTAGATTATAGTCTGGAATATCACATAGGTTACATATGTTGCCTGGTCAGTCATCATCACCATCATTCCTTCCTCATTTCAGTTTTTAGGGTTCCGTTGGTTACGGAACCCTAAAAACCTTATTCCCAAGCCTCCGCTGTCCGTCCGTCCGTCCATCCGTCCGTCCGACCGTCTGTCTGTCAGCGGGCTGTATATCAAGAACCATAATGGGTAGTCAGTTGAAATTTTCAAAGATTGTGTATTTCTATTGCCGCTATAACAACAAATAATTAAAAATTAAGGTTTATATTACGGATCCATTCGTGTGCGAGTCCGACTCGCATTTGGCCAGTTTTTATAAATGTCATATCCAGTGGTCCTGAGGTTCCATCTAGACAGGACTACAGAATGATACTTTCTCTAGCGCCTCATCGATCGTTCCTGACCAATGACCAATAGATACCCTATATATAAAATCCTACTTGTATTATAAATGCGAAAGTTTGTGAGTATGTATGGATGTTTGTTACTCTTTCACGCAAATACTACTGAACCGATTACGACGAAATTGGTATGTAGGTAGCTGAAGACCCAGAATAACACATAGGCTACTTTTTATACCGGAGTTCTCGTTTTTATCGGGATTTACACGGGAATAACGAGAATTTATACGCGGACCAAGTCGCGGGCGGCCGCTATTAAATAGAATAAAATACAAACCACAGCACGTCCAACAACTATTTCAGCCTAGCCATTTCCCAAGTATATTGGGGTCGGCTTCCAGTCAAACCGGATTCAGCTGAATACCAGTGTCCAACGACCATTTAACACTACTAATATATGTGGATTATTTTTTTGATGCCCAATGATTTATTTTGTTTTTATACGCGTTTGTACATAATGTAGATTTATCTTTAGTTTATGATGTATATAAAATGTTATCCAAGTCAATTAAATAAATACATAATACACTACTAATGTACACTATAAACAAAACCTAGTTGTCAGCCCTACGCGGCCGTGGGACGATATCGCTCGCTAATTCTATCCGTGATTTATGTGTTCACGCGGAGGCGGCCGCCCAGCGGATAGAGGATTACTCGCCGGATTACGGGTTCGATGCTCGTGCAGATAATGCTATAATGCTAGATTTAGACCGCGCAGCGAAGAGGAAAGAAGTCGTAATGGATTGTACCCTGATTGTTTCTTGTAAATAAATATTGCTCTTCCCCTTCGATTTCGAGTGATTTGTTTGTTGGCCTGTTTAGAGTTTTTAACCGACTTTCCCAAAAAGGAGGAGGTTCTCAATTCAGTTGTATGTTCTTTTTTTTTCACCTCATAACTCCGTCAATTATGAACCGATTTGAAAACTTCTTGTTTTATCTGAATGGATAAACTTGCAGATTGGTCCCATTTAAATTTTATCAAAATCGGTTACGAAAATTGGATTTTAAATCGAAATAGCTGGAATTCGTTTACTTGGATGATGGTTTTATGTTATCCAAGTAATCGAAATTGCGTATTTTGCTTTTCTGCGATTTTGTAGTGGTGTTGTTAGTTGTGGAACCACTAAAAAGTAAAAAATAAAAAGTGTTGTAGTGTTTTTTTTTTGGAAGTCGGTTGCACTTTTTTGTAAAAAGTGTTTTGGTGTTTAAGAAATGAGATGCTACGTGCTAGTTTGTTGTCCATAGTTCTGACCAAGAGTAGATTAAGGAGCGAACCCCTCTAAAAAAAAAATAGTAGAAACTGAAGATGTTTTGCGTATAGACATGAGGCGAGATTCTCTGTATTTTGTCGGGAGTTCAAAGTAATCAAATCAAATAATATCCATTGCAAGCTTTTGATTTCTATTCCAACTGACTCAAAAGAAGGGAAAAGTGTCACAATGTTAGTTACCTTACTCCTCCGAAACGGCTTTACCGATTTTTACCAAATTTTATATGCTTCAGTAGGTCTGAGAATCGGGTACTATCTATTTTACATACCCCTAAGTGATAAGGTTTGTCCACCCCTAACATTTATTTTTTAATTTTTGGGCAAATTTTTTTATTCTTATTTTTCTATAATGTGGCATTACAAAATACATACAACCCTAAATTTTTACCCTTCTATCACCAACCCTTATTTCCTTATTTTTTAAAAGCGATAATTCATGAATAATGTGACGCAGACGAAGCTAGTAACTTAAAAATATTAATTTTGCTAATTAAAAATTGTTTAAATATTATAATTTATACTATAATTTTCGTCGATTTAAACTAGATTAATAATGGGATGTGTTAATTATTAACACTATTTTTTACTGTTCATCTTTCAATGTCAACCTTGTGCATAACAGATGTATACACAGACTTGAAGACTTGTGATTTAATGTTATTGCTATAATTGTAAATATGTCGCTGGTGTGCCTTTCTTAATGTATAAATGAATAGATGAATCCAGTGTTTCTTAGCTGACTACTCTGAGAAGAAACACCGAAACAAACTCAGAGGTCAAAGTGTCCTTTAAAATCCATGTTTTAAAGGTTTTTAGAAACATGATGACCACAGCACGGTCATAGTAACCACGAAGAGTAAATCTTTTCACATCGATTAGAAGCACAAAGCTGTATAAATATTGACATTTCAAACCACTCTACTGATCCCCGTGCATCACGCTTTGACGTCAGTGGGTGGGCAGAGATGTACAGCCGCAAACTGTGGCACTTTACATTAGTCGCCATTAGAGCTGCGTTGAAAGAAACCATAGCATTTGTATTGAGTTGTAAACATACAGAAATGATACAGTGCAGCTGGTGATTCCTTTCTTTGACCTGAAGATATGTTTTGATTTTTTTATTTCATCGCTGATTTGCGATGGTTCAATTTATTGAGATAAATGGAAACCTATTAAAGGGGTCATTAAACTCATGTCTCATCATGTCACGATATTTACTTTGAGATGGAAACTGAGGCTAAAGTTGCACAAGGTTTTTTTCCTGCCGCGTTTTATCGCAACACCGCGAAACCGCTGAAAGCAGCAAAAATCAGTCGTTTGAAAAATGCTTGTATTAGTTACGAGTACCTTAAGTTTTTAATTAACGCTTTTTAATCTCACGATTAAAAACCGCGGTGGCTTGGCCGTTTTATGGAGTTTCTTCTTAGAGAGAGAGTTTTTAATTAAGTTAGCAAATAACAATCATAAAAATTACAAAATGCATACATTTCTTCTGAAAAACTCAGACATTACCGTATTAATGTGTGCAATGTCTCATTCAAAATATTGACACCGGCTTGACGTGTGCAATATGTCATTTTGACATTTTGAAACATCTATCTAGATGACATCAACAAACATCTAGATAGATGCAAGTTTTAACTACTCATAAATAAAAACAATTCCATTTTTAGGGTTCTGTAGCCAAATGGCAAAAACGGAACCCTTATAGAATCGTCATTTCTGTCTGTCTGTCCGTCCGTCCGTATGTCACAGCCACTTTTCTCCGAAACTATAAGAACTATGCTGTTGAAATTTGGTAAGTAGATGTATTCCGTGAACCGCATAAAGATTTTAACACAAAAAAAAACAAAAAATTTTGGGGGTCCCCATACTTAGAACTGAAACTCAAAATTTTTTTTTTCATCAAACCCATACGGGTGGGGTATCTATAGATAGGTCTTCAAAAATGATAGTGAGGTTTCGAATATAATTTTTTTCTAAACTGAATAGTTTGCGCGAGAGACACTTCCAAAGTGGTAAAATGTGAGTCCCCCCCCCTTAGCTTCTAAAATAAGAGGAAGATAAAACTAAAAAAAATATATGATACTACCAGCGAAAATTGGTTTGAACGAGATCTAGTAAGTCGTTTTTTTTTAATACGTCATAAATCGTATAATACCTACTGGTTTGGACGGAACCCTCGGTGCGCGAGTCCGACTCGCACTTGACCGGTTTTTTTTTTCAGATTGATCTCGTTTTCACGCAGTGAGGTAGCGATCCATCAGTGGCGCTTTGATAGCCGGTCCGCGGAAGCGTGGCGCATTTTATTTATGGCTACAACTTTCTGACCACGCGCTTTTCAATAAAACCACAACATGATTGCATGTAGTGCTGAAAAAACCGCATGCCAGCTGGCTTTGTGCTTGTTAATGTTATTGTTGAAACTGTTTTTTACTATTGATAAGTTAAGCCGTTGGTCCCGGCTGTCATTTGTAGATCTTTGGCAGTCGTTACGGATAGTCAGAAGCCAGTTAATCTTACTCCAGTCTTTCCATGAAGTACCCGGTTTACCCAGTTATTGGGTTGTGGAGATCTGGTGGCAGCCTCTCCGCGTAAAATACTGGTACTCAGCTAAATCCGGTTTAACTGGAAGCCGACCCCAATATAGTTGAGAAAAGGCTAGGCAGATTATGATAGACATTCGTTTGACTACTATCTCACCTGATGGTAAGCGACGATGCCGTCTAAGATGGAGCACGCTTGCCTAGAAGTAACCTATTCACTCTTGACTTAAATACTCCCAGGTTGTAGCTATCAGGAAACACAGACTCAGGCAGGGAATTCCACTCCTTAGCTGTACGCACAATGAACTTTTGTATATTTTTGAGGATCAATCAAGTGTGCCTATGACAGTTTACTTTTGGACTGCAGCCTGATTATTCCCAATTCTTCCACATCTAGTAAACTTGGTTATCTGCAACAGGTAGCTCTATTACTTAGTCATGGAACCATCTACTTGTGAAGATGTGAAGCTTTAAAGGAATTGGTCGTTTCGCAGTGCTCAAGGACTATCTACAAAAGTCACCGTCTTTCGGGCCTTTTGTGACACTGACGTTGAAAAGGAACTTGAAAAAGTCGTCACTGATCTTGTTGACGATGCTACTGTGTCTAGTTCCCAAAATTTCGATAAAACTGAACACAGGAAGTAGGTACAGATTTACCGAAATTTTCAGAACTGGACACAGTGTCTGAAAAACACTCCCTTACTTCGGAAGAAAGTCGCTTACGAAGACACTACGCGCTTTTCTTTAAAACTATTATCTTCACGTTCACCAGATCATTATAGTCCACGTATTTAATCTCCCGTACCTGAGCAGTATTCAACAAAAACACATAAAAAATCACATAAAAAAAAAAACATATTTTTAACTAATTTAAGTATAATAACTTTAGCAGGCATGTATCTTTTGCTTATTGTTTCGATGAAAAACCGTACTGTAAGTTGACTTGAACCTATATTTTATATTTCTACACCGGCAACGGTAGTGTATGTGAGACTGTTTAATTTTAAGACCTTATATGTACCATATACTCAGAAATAAATGATCATTAATTCATTCATTCATTCATTCATTCAACGTAGCATCGTCAAAAGATCTTTTTTAAATATTTAAAATCTTTCAGACATCCTTATTTTTACTTGAGATGGGTTTGCTCTTGACTCTACTCTAGGTCAGAGATGACAGAGACAAAGTCTACCATAGAGCGAGCTTACCCAGAAGGAACCTGTTCACTCTAACTTTGAAAATATTAGGGTTGTAAGCGTTAGGAAACAGACGCAGGCAGACTTCCACTCCTTTGCTGTGCGCATTATGAAAGACGCTTATAAGTGCTTAGCGCGAGTTGGTGGAATAGCAACAAGGTAGGGATGGTAAGTTGCAGTGCGTCTGGATGTCCGATAGTGGAAGGGGGCTGCTGGGATGAGGTCGTGGAGTTCTTGGGCACACTCTCTTCCTATATGTATAACGCCTTTGCAAGCCACTTATTAACGTACTAATGTATCGTCATATTTCTACCCAAAAGAGCCCTTCCCTTCTATGACGCTTCGTAAACTTGACCCATCAATCAGTGAGTAAGTATAGAGAGTACCACCAAAGCCTACATTTAATTGTATAATCACGTTCCGACCGTCGCATTAGCTGGCCGCTTTGTGCGCTTTCGGCGTTGTATATAATGTTGTAGGATACTCAAATGAAGATCTAGAGATTACGGAAGAGATATTAGAAGGACTTAAAAACTGAGTGCCAATTCTACTTATTTTTATACAACTTTGGCATTCTCATGCCAATCGCATTATACTGTCAAAAAAGCCTTAATTTTCATACATTTTTGACAGTTTGCGATTGAGATGCGCATGCGCTGCGAATGTAAAAATTAGTAGAATTAGCACTCACAATCAATGTCAAAGCGCCTATATCTAATGACATTTTTTGAAAAACACTTCTACATTCTAAGGAATTTTAGAACGCGAACGTTCCTTAAATAACAGACTCGCCCTCCTATTCCTCAAATTCCTGTTGAAAAGGATGGTATATAAAAAAAACTTTTTTTTTTAAGTGCAAACTTCTTTAGCACTTTTCTTGGGATGGGTATAAATGACCTGATCGAAAATTCGTAAGACGGATGATTAAAAATGCACAACGTTATTGTTCAAGTTTTCACTATTTTAAATTTACCGAGCAGACGGCAGTGGTAGTCTTTCAAAATTAGTTTTGTTGAATTATAACAAAATTCAAACTTTCCCGTTACAATATTGAATGGTAATTCTGGCCTGATTTAAATAAACAAACTTTAATAACTTCGCTATTGCGAAAAATATTCCTAGATAGGATGAATTTAAGGATGCGTTGTAACAAGGAACCTTGAAACAATTTGGCTGTCTGTTACGTACTTTTGAAGAAGTTCTGTGTTTGGGGTTGACTTTGTAAGTAAGTTTGCACTCCCGGAGTGCAACCCGTTGTTTTTTTTTATATGAGATTGGTTTGCTCTTGACTCTATTCTAGGTCTGAGTGAGCTAACCCAGAAGTAGCCTGATATCTAGAAAATAAGCTATCTGTTCAACTATATTTCTGGGTAGAAAGCAGACACCAACACGAACAGACAAAACTATGATAAATTTTTCAAAAAACACGTACGTGTACTCATTTCAAGCAGAGGACGAGGACACTTATGACTGGAGTCCATCTTGAGCCACCAAGAAAATATTCTTTACAAAATACCAATAGTATGCTGGTTGAGGAAGAAGCCATAAAGTCTGAACCAGTCTTGCCAAGGGTTATCGTAATATCCAGTTACTGGGTTGTGGAGTTCAGATAGGGAATTACTCTGTATAAAATACCGGTACTTCCGGGCTTGATTTGAAGAATTTGAGATTGGAAGACGATCATAGTTGGGAAAAGGTTAAGTATAATGATTAATGTTGCTTTAATATTATATTATGAAACGAGGGGATAACGCAATGTCTTATGACACGGGTGTCATATTGAATCCCGGACACAATGAAAAGACTCGAGAGTTAACTCCCGAGCGTAGCAAGGGAGTTAATACAAGAATCCTGCATGCAGCAAGATATTCAAGCTAGCCCAAGTCAAAGACACCTTTATCCCTGAGGACCATTTTCTACTTTTCACACCTACTGTGAGAAAACTGTGACTCTGGTCATGAAAACAGGCGGCGCGCGTCGGCCCCCGCCAAAGGAGAAGGTCGCGCGACCGAAGCTGTGGCTTCAGCCCACCGCTGGATAATAATATTGTACTGAATTTCATTATAACCTACCGGGCAATAACGTGATTTGAATTTGGAACGCATTTTGACTGCGCGCGCTGCACCTAGCAGTGGAGGTGGATGGGAGCCGCTCGAGGGTTAGAATGACGTACTTTAGGTTAGGTTTGCATGTCAAATAACTTGACGTTTTCGTGCAGGTGGTGCGAAAAAAGAATTATAAGCCGCTACCATCCATCCTTCTAACATGACATGATTAAAATGCTTTTCTACAGAGCAGCCCTGCATATCACCAAGCAATCTAACACCTACTAGAACGTCAAATATGCTATGTACAGTTTACTCAATGTAAAACATAATAGACGACCAGATACCCAGTGTCAACATTACCATACAGACACCCACGAGATTGGATCCCCCCGGGGTCACGGGAGACCTCGACCATAACATTTTAGTGCCTCTAACTGAAATGTAGCGGCTGACAGAATAGCTGCCGGATAGGATTGGAACTATTTACGATGTTTAGGAACATTTTGCGGTGTTTTATAGTATTCTTCCTGAGATGTTATGCATCAAAATTGTTGACGAATAATGCAGTGTGTAAATGGGGCATGTACAGCAATGGACATTTTTCGACTGATATAATGAATACAGTGTACTCTGTAAGTGTTAGTTAGATAGCGACAGTCTTCTTAAATCACTTTCTTGTGTTTTTAGCAGTTCCTTTTACTTTTTACTGACGTTCTTTATTTTTGTAATAGTGTAGGCAAAGTGTGAAGTGCACAATTTTAATTGAATGCCTTATAAACATTTTCCAGCAACGTACAAACGTCTGTCGTCTGTGCTGCTTCCGCTTGCATCGCTTGGCGTTCAATCTTTGCATATGAACTTTCAGCGCGTTGTATTACTCCGGGATATTTGATTTGATGTTGATTTAATGTATGGGTATTTTGCCTGAAAGAAAGAATTATTTAGTTTATTTTAATTTATTTAAAAAACCGGCCAAGTGCGAGTCGGGCTCTCACACGAAGAGTTCCGTACCATAAACCAAAAATAGTAGAGAATACCTCGTTTGTTGTATTAAGTCCACCCATGTACCACTATTGTGCATTAAGTTTAAATAAATAAAAATTGGAAGGTTATGAATGATACCTCTTTTCAGTAGTGGGAAAAAATACATACTTAGACTAATTAAAAAAATAGTTTATCCGTTAACTACTTCAGTCCCAAGGGGCCACTTCCAGCACATTACAACTCTGTAAAGCAACAGAGCCATCGTCGGTGCGCGCGCGCAGCCGTCGTAAATCTGCGCGCGCCATTGTGCATTGAACTCACATTTATGTGCGTCGACTTTGTGTTGAACAACTAAGTTCTGATCCGTTTATGTGCTTTTGGACTTCGTTATTGATATTGAGTAGCTGTATTGTAGTTAAGAGTGGATAGGACCTCAAAATATAGCCACACTTAATAAAAATCTGCCTTTAAGTTATTTTAGGGCTCATGCTTTGACTGTAAATCATTTAAAAATCGGTGAGGGGATGATGAAGAAATTGATGGGTATTTAAAATGCAAAGGGCAACTGAGCTATAGATTTGTAGGTAATCTGTATCGCACAACATCATAGATATAATAAACAATGCTTGTTTCTTTTTTATATTTCTATGCTCAAAACATTTTATGTAAAATGGATTAAATTAATAAAATGTAAAGATCTTCTGCTTTTAAAATTAGGCTTGGAAAAAACCAGTAAAGTGCGAATGGGGTATAGGGATCTAACTTTATTTTAATTATTTGTTGTTAAAGCGGCAATAAAATACACAATCAGGGAAAATTTCAACCCTCTACCATTTAACATGAGATACAAACCGCTGACACATCGACGACGGGCGGACCTTTTCCTTCGGATACAGAACCCTAAGAAATATCCAACTACCGAGACAGATCCTGATTTAATTTCTAAATCCAGCCTGTCAACACCATAATAACTTAACCACAGCTCAGACACTTACAAACTGCCCACTATTAAGCATGTCTGTCCTTTCACACGAGAAACTACCGAGAAAGAATCCTAGCAGAGGTAATTACGAATTATTATGTGCAATTATTGTTTATAATTATAATTTATGTCCGCCATTACCCGCCTGCGCAGGCGCAGTGCGGAGAATATAGTCATCTATCATGTTAAGATAAATATTAGCCAAGAAGTCTGCGATTTAATGTCTGATATTTAGTTGGGAGCAGGAAAATTACAGGTTTAAAAATGTCAGATGGTCTCTTACGTCATGAACATTAATTGACCTGTGTGCCAGTTCACTAATTACACACAAATTTTCACATTTGCATCGTATTCGCATCTCAATCGCAAACTGTCAAAAATGTATGAAAATTATGGCTTTTTTTACAGTTTGCGATTGACATTCGAATGCGAAAGTTGTCTCAAAATTTGTAGAATAGGGAATATGCATAAAAAAAAAGTTAATTATCTAAACAGTTCATCTAAAAATATACAAAAATATATTACTAACAGTGGAAATAGAATCAAAATTGCACGAAAAACAAACGAGATATAATTATTTTAAACAAATATTTATCTGTTCCTCTCGCGAAAACGCTGTTTTTTATGGCAGATGTATAGACGTCACGGAATGTGACGTCAAATTCCATGTCGGACTTCTCGTTCTAAAAGTATTCTTTGAAGCGTTATAACTTCATCGCTGATGAAGATTTAAAAAAAATATTTTCTTGAGTGTTTACTGGAGCTTATAAGTAATTCATTTTATAAATAAAAAATCGCGTGCATATTCCCTATTGGCCCTCGGGGTCGGAGGCTTAAAGTCTGACGTCACATTTTCCAATGATGGTCGTAAGAAAATGATTATAGCTCATCTGGAGACTAAATGAGATTAAAAAGGAATTTCCGTTGTTGTCTTGATCTTACCAGCAGTTTTTGTCCTTTTATTCGTCCCGTTTTATATTATGGATTTAAAACGGGACGAATAAAAGGACAAAAACTGCTTGGACCCACAATATATTTTCAAGTTTATTGATTAGAAAAAATCAAAATCTTTGGTAAATTGTTGTATAGACCCAAATATGATGACCAGGATGATTAGCAATTTAATGCGTTCCTAACATTGGTGTTCTAGATCACATTTTCAAATTATTTTTTAAGTCTTTTTTTTAATTTTTCTTATACCAAAAATCTCTACCTTATTTTAGAAACGTCCTCGGCTGCAGATAGAGAACTAAGGGTGCCTGTCTATTACAACGGAACGAGGCAGCGGAGTTGAGAAATTGCTTAAAATCTCCGCACCACGTGACTCACTGACATTTTGACTGACATGATTGGGTAATATTTTTCCGTTTCTCCGCTCCGCTGCTTCGCTCCGCGCAGATGGGCAGGGCAGGCGCACTGAAACTTTGCTCATCGACTCATCGTCATCATCATCCTATAACAGTCCACTGCTGGACATAGGCCTCTCCAAGTGCACGCCACAAAAAAACGAATAAATCCCTGAAATCCTAAGGAAGTTATAAAAAGAAACATTAATTTGGAAATAATGCGTCGTAAACTAAAAGGAATAAAACATTCTTTAAACAAGAATTTGAAACCATGCAAGTTATCGAGGTCGATTTTTTTTAAATTAGCTCAAGAACATCTAATTTCAAGGAAAACACTCAATTACCAATCACTCCGGTCAACTATAATGTTGGTACTTAAATACATACTGTTCAAATCTCTACCTCACTGAATACCTATTTGGCCGTCCGATTTCGTTCAATTACATTAGCTGTAAGCCGTTAGTTTGTTTGTTGTACACTTGTACCCATTCATAACCCAAGGAGTCAAGCGTAAACTCCAGAGGATTGAGATTTAAGCACAAACAATTTATTTAATTGAAACACATAGTTGTGCCCGTGACAACGCTTGCACGTTTTTCTGCAAGGACTGTTGTTAGATGTTTTATGGTTATTTAAGTGCTTCAAGAAATAGTTGTACAATGATTTAAGAGTGTGTATTCCGTCCACTAGCGCCGCCAATCGTTTTTTTATTAATTGTGGTAAATTTAAGACACGTAGATAAAAAACCGCTCTGTAGTGTACTGAAGACATGTATCTATTATTTTTTGACAGCTATTTTTAATACATAACTCATGGCTAAATAGCCAAAACGGCAATTATTGCTAAAAGTGGCCACTTTTAGCAAAAATATCGACTTTGGCAATTATTTATGTTCTAAAGTACAAAACATAACTCTCAAAACATAATAAATACATTTCTTCAGTACACTACAGAGCGGTTTTTTATTGTGTCTTAAATTTACCACAAATAATAAAAAAACGATTAGTGGACGGAATACACGCTCTTAATTTGTTTTAAAATATGTAACGTGTTTGTTAGCGTTGAAAAGAAATCACTATCACTACATATTATAAAACAAAGTCCTCCGTCGCGTCTGTCTGTCTGTTCGCGATAAACTCAAAAACTGCACCGATTTGCATGCGGTTTTCACCAATGGATAGAGTGGTTCTCGAGGAAGGTTCTAGTATATAATTTGTCAAGTGGGAAGCCATAGGCATCAGCTGGTGATAAATAAATAAAACATGCAGTTTTCTTGATGGATTGAGCGTTGACTTATAAACGGCTTGTGCAAGGCCCTTAGTCGTGAATTCATCCTTAATATTCCAAAATTAGAAGAAAAAAAATCAATCCCAGAAATCTATTAAAACAATTACCCATTAATTATCTGACCAGAATGCGAATTCTCGAACTTGGAAAGCATTCAAGTTCACATTCATTTGTGATATCATCTTAGCGACAATCAACTTCAGAAACTTGTCAAAATGTAAAGAAACTAGGAGGATTTTTGACAGTTTGCGACTGATGTGAATCAGCGGGTCTAAAAAGGCCTATGATTAGCAGATTCACTAGCTGACCCGCGCTACTTCGTCTGCGTCACATTTTCCATTAATGCTCAGCTCCTATTTGTCTCAGCATGATGATATATAGCCTTCCTCGATAAATGAGCTATCTAACACTGAAATAATTTTTCAAATCGGATCAGTATTTCCTGAGATTGATGAACAAACAAACTCTTCAGCTTTATAATATTAAGGGTTAAGGATAAGGATTTGACAGTGACGGGAAGAGTGATTTGCTTTCTGATTCTGCTAAAGTGGCCTTTATAGAGCCCTGAATACTCCTCAAAAATAAGAGAATTGCCTCAGATGCCTCTGTTGTCAAATCTCTGAGCATAATAATATGTACCTCTAGCTTTTGCGGTCGAAGCGCAGACTTGATTTGATTCTGGGAGATTCAGCATAGAAAGACGTAGTAATATTTCCTTTGTGCCTTTCCAGCCGTTCATACAACTCAACCTCAAAACAAACGAACAGACAGCAAAACCTTTATTCCTCCGAATCGCCGTATGTTTACGGACAAAAGGCACACAGGGGGTAAGCAAATACCGAGCAGAAAGTATTGACAATGTGCCCAATATCGTGCGGGGGACGGTCGCAATTTGTTAGTCTGTTTGCGTCCATCGCACAAACATGACGTCGGATTAGATGGCTTATTTTGTTTCAGTTGGAATAGAGGATCATTGATTTTTGTACCTTGTTCGCGAATCCTTTTGTTGGGGGTTCCGTACCGAAATAGTTAAAAACAAGCACTCCTGATGGGACTTTTTGGGATGAGGGTTGGTTTGGAAAGCGAAAACGTAAAAGTGACGATGGTTTTCTAATTTACCCATAGAAAACGGATCGGTTGTGAAGATAAAAGAAATCTTTACGTACTGATATGTACTTATTAAAAGTGGAAAATTTCTTATTCATAAATGAAAACATCATTCCACCGGCCCCCTTCTACCATCGGACATCCAGACGCACTAGAACTTACCATCCCTACCTTGTTGGCTATTCGACCAATTCGCACTAAGCATTTCCAAACGTCTTTTATAATGCGCAAAGCAAAGGAGTGGAACTCTCTGCCTGCGTCTGTATTTCCGAACGCTTACAACCTAACCTAATCTCTTCAAAGTTAGAGTGAAAAGACTTCTTCTGGGTAAGCTCGCTCCATCGTAGTCTTTGTCATCTCTAACCAAGACTAGAATGAAAGGCAAATCCATCTCGAAAAAAAAGAACTGGTCCTTGCACATTATACCGAAATATTAACAGTTCATAACATTATAGATAACTTTTGGAAATATCATTCAATAAGATTTACATTTCCTTACTCCTTCAAGACAATTTATATTCTCTCAAATCCGGAATTAAGACACCTTACTTTTTTCCCATTTCCGCACGAAAAAATGGAATATTCTACCCGTTCACCCCCAGAGCCCGGTGCGCGGTGGAAGGATTGCAATCATTCGGGAGGAGGGTCACTATTATCATAATGAGGAAGCCAGACAGGGGTTGTAACAAGCTGGAACATTTTTCATAATTCCCACCCTTTATCTCTAGGGCTTTGACGCTGTGAAAACATATGGGACGGTTATATGGACGGTAACGCTGCGTTCAGCGAGAATATTTATGAAGTAACAATCTGTCAACGAAAAAAATAATCATATGTGTTTTTCCAGACTATAATTTACCTATATGATACATTTCATGAAGGTCCTTTCAGGCGTTCTGACGTGAAAGAGTAACAAACATCAATCCATCCTCACAAACTTTCGCATTTATGAAAAGTGGGACAGTATCTGCTCTTCAGTCATTCTCATTCTGACTGACCTCAGTAGTCAGCTTCCGGTCTAACGCAACCCATTCATGATACCTACCCATTTGGCATTTTGGTGTTAGTCATGTTTTTGACACATATCGGCTGTCAAAGATCCAGTTCCGCTCATGCTGGCACGCAGGAATTTCGGTCTGTCATCGATGTCGCCTGTCCACGGACCGACATACGCAGGTATTGCTTTACCTTGTAGATTAATTATTGATGCGTCTGTTGCTTGTTCGATCGCGCTATTATCATTGAGTCACGAGCAGCGGATCTAAAATGACCTAGGCCCTAAATATTAGGCTCCAATATGGTTGGGAGAATGCTTGGAAAATTGGTTTATTCCCATCTCGGCACCTTCCCATCTCGGCACCCATGAATTAATTTATCATCTTTACGAAAAATTCCCATCTCGGCACCCTCTCATGAATCATTTTAAGGTACACAAAAAGAAACGGAAACACAGTATCAGTATAGTAAGTAAATCAACTTTATTATTTATTAAATCATTTTTGTTTCTTTTTAAATTATCATTTTCACAGACAAGCCCTTGACCGGACTTTTGCAACACGCGCTGCGGTTTTTTTTACAGGCGATTTTTTCGTATATTTGAGACACGGACGACATATCGTCGCACACTTGTTGTTCACACTGATATATGATATCTTTAACTTCATTTTTTTCAAAGTTTGGCACACACTCGGGTGAATGTCTGTTTTCATTTAGCACTATGTCACCTTGTACAGTC
Organism: Ceramica pisi; assembly: GCA_963859965.1. Lineage (NCBI taxonomy): Eukaryota > Metazoa > Arthropoda > Insecta > Lepidoptera > Noctuidae > Ceramica > Ceramica pisi. Next base: position 23,278,133 of record OY982540.1, on the reverse strand, counting down.
ATACGCCCATAACACCCGTTCTTTATTTTTGAGTTCACGCATCGCCACCTTGTAGAGTCCTTATTTTGCTTTTGTACATAGTATTGATGACCTGCGTGTAGAAGTACCTTTTGGCCACGTTGGGACTTCACATAATTTAGCACTGATCCCCCATTACTTGGTCCTGCACTCATTTTATTTCGTAACTCACTTGAACTTAAAACGTGACGATCCGTTTATCTCTAAAAAACTAGAAATACTGATAAAATGACTGAAGAGTAAACACATGCATAACGGATGTAATTTTATTGTACATTAAACTGGTTTGGCACCGGCCGCATTGCTATTTGTCTCTATCTCGCTCTTTCTTTTGTTAGTTTGCGCTATTGTCTTATCACACTATCTGGACTGAGCACTTCTAATTTAGTATTACACAAAAATGAACCATAATGAGCAAGCGTTAGGTTTACTTTGGTTTGACTGTCTTAACCGAGGCGAAAGAGATAGCCAGAAAATATGACACTTACTTGCTTACTTATTACTTGCGTATTTTTTTTAAGTCCCATGAAAGCATATTTTACTTTGTCCACAAAACACTAAAAATTTAAAATTAAACTTATTTTATAGGTACTTTTTTACATTTTTTAGTTTTGAGTCAATTTGATTTACTCACTATACTGATACAGTGTATCCATTTTTTATGACAGTACTTAGCAACGACTAATGACGGAGTGCCGAGATGGGAATTTTTCGTAAAGATGATAAATTAATTCATGGGTGCCGAGATGGGAAGGTGCCGAGATGGGACTAAACCGGAAAATTATGTCTGACATTTAACTGTTTTAGTGTAAATTACTATAGAAGCTGACGAGCTTTTGGAGAAGCAATGAGAACATTTCCTTCTATTAAATATAGCAATTATAGTAACTTCAAATGGCAAAGTAATCAATCCTTTTCAATTTTATTTACCACATTAACTTCTAAATGAAGCATGTTATTACTTAGCACTTAATTACCAAGCCCCTTACCAGATAGTGTAATAACGTTGTTAAGTTTAATGGAATCCAGACAGTAAAGTTGTAAGTGCCTGGGGCACATACCAGTTAGGGGCTACTCAGACTCCTTCAGCTCTATTCGCATTACGCTGAACGATTTTGGTCACACTTATACAGCCGGTCTATTCTGTCGACATCTCACCGTGTAAACTTAGGTGGAGTGAACGACAAGTGAGCTGTCATGCCATCTTGTTTGTACGGTTTGACGCTCACTTGGCGTTTTCACTTCGCCTAAGTGTTCACTTCGACATGTTTAGAGAATCACACCGCTGTTCTGCTTCTTTCAGCGTCGTAAGAATGAGAATGTGGCAACGGTAGAACAGTGCTGAACTCAATCTATAGCACTCGCATGATAATAACACATTTGTCCTCATTTTATACTTGTTTGCCGCGAAAACTGAACAGATGCGTACGCGTCTCATTACAAACTGATTGTTTTCTATGGGCATAAGCTGAATAGAGCTCTATAAATGTGAGTAGTCCCTTAGTCTGTTGTGTCTATGGGTGCGGTACACTACAGACTCGGGCAGTGTCGTGGTCTGAAAGATTCAATAAATGCGATCGACTCACGATCAAATGCAAAATCGTGGATTGTATTTTGTTTGCTAACTATTTGTGTTTTGTTTTTAGATTTCCTGGTGAAATTGCGTTTAGTAGTTGGCTATTATCATCGAGTGTTTGATATTTTCTTTGAAAATTCCAATTATTATCTTACTTTTAGCATTGCTGCTACTCGGATGGTCGCTGGCTACATAGACATACCTGTTTTTAAATATTCGACAAAACAAGCCTCTGGTCAATACCCTTAATAGGAAACGCGAGCTCAGGCCCGACGACCTAAGGGTTTCGACCCCAAACGGCTCAAAGCTGTATATTTCAAATGGTTCTTCGATTATAATATATTGACCATATCCACAAATTAGGCCCAGAAACATTTCCTGTAAATTAATAACCTGTTCGTCTGCTAGCAGGCACGCACAAAATAGAATCCTGTGTGTCATCTTAGGGGCGGATCTGTAGCAAGTATAATCGGTTTAGAGCAAGCGGGTCGCGGCGCGATTCTGATCAAATAAGCGTTTGAATGGCGTCTCCTGATTCACAATACAGGATTACTGCGCGTGCCACTCTGAAGTATTTCATAACACGTTTACTGCTAAGATGTTTACTGGATTGTGAGCGCCTTCGTGTTGCGTATTTTATCTTTTTCGTGTTTTGGCTTATTCCCGTTTTATCTACGGTGTAGTTGTATTGTTATTTCTATAACATTTTCATTTACATCAAAGCCCAAATTCCGAACGGTGACAGAATCTCCAGATTCTGGAAAACACAAGTTACAAATGTAAACAGCCAGGCTATATTCTGAACTTAAAAACGCATATGTAACACTGTTGTACATAAAGTTTAAATAAATAAATAAATATGTGGTGCGGTGACTGCATTGCACCAAACTATTGATTGTCAGCTAACTTCACCTAAATCATGGCACAACTCAACATGACTGAACGAACGAAACGAACATGAAGGATGTTCCCAGAGTTGATTGACTTAACACTATGATCGATTACCTCATACAGAATAACGAATATTTAACGACTTTTCTGAGAAACCTGGAATGGCAACTTCAAAAGAAGCCTCTTCCTCAGATTACAGCTCAAATGCTTTTCTGCGGAAATACATAACATTAACACCCACATAACAGATAACATAGCACCTAATAAAATCAGTGCCAATTACTGCCCGCTCGTAATCCGCCACTTACATTGCTTGTTCGTATCGTTCAGTCGCAGGCGGCGCTTGATTGATCGCGCTAATGTGCTGTGCCGCTGCAGCGCTGGCCGTGCAGCGATACAGCGATACAGCGCCATTTGTCACTGCTGAGCTCTGAGCCCACGATAACGATACTGGGTTAGTGTGGCAACAAGGTAGTAATAAGTTGAGGTCGGGTGTTTAGTTCTGGCTTTCTGGAAATACTCTACAGTCTTTCCACTATAGTCTAGACTATAGTTTCCGCTAACGAGGAGTTCCTCGATCGCTGAAACTATAGAATTCACATTCACAATTTGAATTCACATCAAAAGCATTCTATAAGAAAGTTACTTATTGTATGTTTATTGTATCTAACTAGGTGATGCCCGCGGCTTCGCCCGCTTGACAAATTATATACTTAAACCTTCCTGGAGAACCACTCTATCCATTGGTGAAAACATATGAAAACAAGTTCCACCCGAATTCACATCAAAACACGATCTGTCTTTTAAACAATCAAATTACCTACTTATCCTTCAGATTTCAAACCTAAGCTAGACTTTTTAAGTCACCGTTCCAAAGTTTTATGAATGGCCAATGCGAATCAAATAAACCCAGAACACACATGAGCATCACAAACCAAGGACACACATGAGCGCCACAGTACCTACCTACCTAACCTACTATCCTACTCAAAATTAGTTGGTAATTACTATTTCATTCGACTATACTTATTAGTCTAAGTATGAAGCATAACATATATATAGGATGAATACAGTCCTACTACGTGGCTGATGAAAATCTTTTGTTTAGAAGGCAGAATCTATTTACTCGTGACCCGCTTATCGTTTGATACTAGACTACTCTTTAATAGATTGAACTCAACACGTATATATTATAACTAGGCATTTATAGATCATTTTCTGACCTTCATGTTGATTACTGAATTTGTCTTCTCGTGCTTTAACCGCTTTCGACCGTAATATTCACATCTGTAGCACAGCTTAGGACAGATAAAAAATGTTAGCAAAGAGGTAGCCGTGCATTCTCTATGGCGCATGCCACCATGCCGCTATTGTTTTCCCGCGTCTTTTGTCGTGCTCGACGACCAGCCATCTTGGATCTCCAGTTTTTAATTCTGTTTCTTACTTTTTTATGATTTTCGCTTCGCGCTTTGGCGTTAAATAATAAGACACTGGGTTGGTTAGGTACCTAAATTGTATAAAATGATAATTAAGTAATTTAACGTTTCATTTAACGGCTCTGACAACAGTGAAACAATGACTTATAGGTTTGTTTTAATTTATGATAGTAAACTTTTAGATACATACGCGTGACAAAACAACAAATATCCTCAATCAATTTAAGATTTTCGATGTTCACGATAAAAAATCTCAAAGCATGATAATAAATAAGTACACGAGGAATTTGTCCATAACCTCTACCCAGTGTAAGTAAACAAAACAAAAAATCCAGAAAAACAACAAAAAACAAATTCTAGTCCAACCAGCACTCGAAAAGCGTAAAGCAAAACAATTCTAACAAATATTATCGTGTTACATTTTGCAAATCATCTTTTCTGACAAGGAGCGCCGTGGGCCAAGGGCCACGCCACGGTAGGCCACGCTAGGCTGGCCCTCCATCGCCCACTCACCCCCACTCCAAGTCAAGTGCGGCCAAGAGCACGTTTGTAAAGATACACGGCCGCTCGAGATATTTCCGATAAATTCCTCCATGTTACATTTTTATTAACGTTATCATAGTTGGACGGACATAGCTCCAATGTCGTCGAATCTTGAATTCCTAATAATATTTAGAAATGCGGAGTATTTAGATGTTCATAAACTGTCAGGATCCACAGGCAAGTCCATCCCTATTGAAATATAAGTACAGTACCAATGGGTGACATGTTCGCTATGTGAACAAACCCTCCCTAATAAATAAAGAATAAAAACAGTACAGCACCACTATTTAGTTGTTAGGGGTCTTGTCTGAAGGAGGTGGCGGACACCGTGGCTCCGGAACACAAAGGGCGAAGGAACATGGATGGGTTTTAGTCAGTAGAAGTCTGACACTCCCTCCCGCTACACCCAGAGCGGGAGGAGTCATTGGATGATTTCCCATACCTAAAAAAAAAAAAACGAAGGGGTATTGTCTGGAGAATAAACAAACCTAGATTCCATCTTGGATTACATGGATTGACATGATCACTGGGTGAAGTGATCATTTGTGAGTCAGTGACACTGGGTGAGCTTTCACTTCGACATCGAACCTCCCGCTCGCCTCCCTCCTTCGTTACAAAATCGCACTGCAGGAATCAATTCTATAGTAACTAGAGAGCTTAATAACCAAACAGCAGTTCTAAGTCTATGGAGTAACTAGATAACACTGAAACAAACGGAAACTTCAATTTATCCGCGAGCCAACACCTGTCAAACTAGCAAATATTACCTCTGCATCTATCTGTCGTCTAAAACAAAAGGCATTCGAGCCCAGATCCTGATTAACGTAACTAGGTGACATCCACATTACGCCCCGTCCTTTGTTCGTCGCAAGTGGGTCAGCAGAGAGCCAGGCAGCCTCTATGGGCGCCACACAATGTGCCGCTAACGGCCTCAATTAGCGACATCTGTGTTTTTATTGCTAGGAGGTTACAAAGGAAATTGTTGTCGTCGGCTATGTGTGGTCGAGGTTGTTTCAGACGGACGGGAAAACGCGCGTACCTTCTAGTACATTTTCTACTTGACAAGACGGAAAATATATGTGATGTACATATACTATTTTAATTAAATTACTTTTTGTTTGCGATGGGTTTGCTCTTGACTCTAGTGTAGGTCAGAAATGACAGAGACAAAGTCTACGATGGAGTGAGCTTACCCAGAAGAAGCCTATTCATTCTTATTTTGAAGACATTAGGGTTGAACCTATGCGTTCGGAAACATAGACGCAAACAGAGATTTGCACTCCTTTGCTGTGCAGCCAATGAAAATATGCAGCATAGAATAAAGGAGATGAAAGCGCTTAAAAATTTACCAAGCTCTTTACTGAGAATCCAAGCCAGTTACATCGCCATCTACCATGTAAAGAATTTCAACGCGCGATTGAGCGCAACAGTCTGAACCAACCTTAACAGGTCGTGAGAACTCGGGAACGCTTGCCGAGATTTCGTGTTTTCTGTTATTGTTTAGTTATCAGTGTTATTAAGGCTCCTGTCTTTTGTTAGCGGCGTATTGTGCGCTTGCTAGAGGGCGTTTGTTGCGGCTTATCTTCAGCTTCGTTTCCCTTATGAGTGTGTTCTGATAACATTAGAGTTTGTAATTGAACTGCTGTTTGGCGTTATGGGTTTCTTACCTTCGATTGAGAATTATCTAGATACGCTGTTATACGAAAAGAAACTGGCCAAGTGCGAGTCGTACTCGCATGCAAAGGGTTCAAACGAATTTCATTTCTTTTGTATTGTTATTTTAACACTTAAGGCTTTTTATAGGTTTTCCTGAAATCTGTAGGTAAAGATCACCATTCTTTTTCATAAGGCTCAGTAGTTTCGGAGATAAGGGGCGGGAGGCATGGTCAGTTTTCATGTTATTTCTTGAATAACTTCAAACCTATTTATTTTAAAATTATGTAAAAAATAAAACCCTCACATTAAGCTCTTTTATTTGTTTTTTTTTTTTTTAATATTCTAGTTTGTCCCTCAAAAGTGACCCCCATACTCTAAATTTATTCATTTAGGTATCATTACGCCTCTGGATTTGGGTCACAAAACACCATATCTGTACCAAATTTCAACAGAATCGGTTATAAATAAATAAATAAATAAAAATAAAAATAAATAAAAATTCTCTTTAATAAGGCACTAAGTCCCAATATTAAAATTACAATTAAATAAAAACACAAATAATACAATTACAAATTATAACTTATAACTAACAATTTCATTAAATCCGATGTAACCCAATTCAATATAATATAATTCCATTCAATTTAATTTATTCTAATTTAGTATTTTTCATTCAATCCAATATAATTAAGAGAAGTCAATCAATCATACTAAAACAAATTCACACATTAAATTATTAACGTCGGTTGGCACTCCGGTGGACTTCGAGCCAGTACCTATGGATCGGACCGCACCAATCCTCACTGACGACCCTCAGTAGCTGATTGGCCGATTTTCCTAGCCTGCTCGAAAACGATGCTATTCGCGAGCGAATAACCGCATGATCCGGAAAAAACTGGCTGTGACAGACGGACAGACAGACACACCCGAGTGATCTTATAAGGGTTCCGTTTCTTACGAATGTTTGGAACCCTAAAATACTAGAAAACTAACACGCTTAAAGCCCTATTTTAGTAACTACTAGTTTTGCTGCTTCACCCGCGTGAGTATCCAAAATTATACCAACAGTTACTTCCAGGACAATTCATAATGTCCCAATCCAGGATATCATACCAAGTTTCATCCAATTCCGAGCAGCAGACGTGAAGAGGGAAACAGCCAGAGTCACTTTCGCATTATAGTACAGAAGACATACTCGTATGTATTTCATTTTCATTCATTTCATTCATATCATTCATTTCATTCATTTCATTCATTTCCTTCATTTCATTCATTTCATTCATTTCATTCATTTCATTCATTTCATTCATTTCATTCATTTCAATCATTTCAATCATTTCATTCATTTCATTCATTTCATTCATTTCATTCATTTCATTCATTTCATTCATTTCATTCATTTCATTCATTACATTCATTTCATTCATTTCATTCTTTCATTCCTTTCATTCATTTCATTCATTTCATTCATTTCAATCATTTCATTCATTTCAATCATTTCATTCATTTCAATCATTTCATTCATTTCAATCATTTCAATCATTTCATTCATTTCATTCATTTCAATCATTTCATTCACCGCATTCATTTCATTCATCTCATTCACCGCATTCATCTCACTCATTTCATTTATTCAATAAAAATTTACATTGAGTCATTCTGTTATTAGTATGGTCTCTGCCTATTTTCTCTAACAACACAATTATGCGAGCTACAATAACAAACTCTATCATTTCTAAATAACAGTAATCCACCGTTGAATCGAATACCAAACAATACGCCAATTACATTATTTGTGTTCCCATAACCTCTGCAATTTCATCCACTCTCATCCAGCATACTTACCATAGACAAATATAATCACTATGATAACCATCTCGATAGTAGCGGGAAAAATTGCCTAAATTAAAAAAAATATGTTCGCTTTGCCATGTAACCACAGATCAACACGACTCCTAGGTGGCCACTTAATCAGTGCTAGAGATTAGACTATAAATATCTTGAGAATTATAAACTCTCGACAAATAGTGAATTTGATGAAACCAATAAAAAATTGTCATTTTGCAATCTCACCGTGTCGCAGTCGTGTCGAGAAATTGTAAACGAATACAAACGTACATCAAAAATTCATAATAGTACACTTGTGGACTGTGTACAAAATGCAATCTGCCCTTGTGGTGTGATATTTTAACGAAAACAGTTCATGATTAGTTCGTTAAAGAGATATTACATACTCTCGATAGATTGTCGAAATTCTATCTCTCAAGATATTTTATAATCTTACGGATGTTATAATAATCCGGTGGCAAGTTGTATCCGGTGGTATCAAATCAATTAATTAATATTTTAACAGTAAAATGGGTATAAATAGTCGCAGAAAGATAATATATCGTAAAAATCTTACAAAGAAGTAATAAGTGGCTATCTTATAGCTAGTTTATGGCTAAAATTGTAGTATGTGATACCCGAAACTTGTGTTCAGCGTAGATTGCGCGGTCACGCTGCCCGGCGCGATAATTCCTTGTTCTGTGATTGTAACAATGAGAATATCGGCTGCAGAGAATGGTGGAGTAATGATTGTGTCGATGGAGGAATCCTTTCACGTAACACGTGGATAGTTAACACGCTTTCATGACGTATGGAAGGGGAACAACAGAAATATTGGTGGGAGTTCGAAGTTTGTCAACTGTGACTGTGAACGCGATTATCTTACGCAACGTAGGTTTAAAAAGTTAGTCGAGAACTTTTTCGGCTTGAACTCAATATAAAGTTTTCAATTTTGTTAGTGAAAAATCGCTCTCTCTCTCTCTCTCTCTCTCTTTAGTTTCATTAAAGCATTTTCAAGAATAAACATTTGCGTGTTTTAGTGTATGAACTGAATTCTTCCTTTGGTATTTTCTCCGTTTTGTTCTAACACGCTCCAGCAAGCTGAGGGCGTGTAAGCAATTCGTTTATATTTGAAGTCCTAAATTCTATGTCCTGTAGTTGTATAAATGGATAAAAAACATAAATTACCCATCAAGGCAAACATATTAGCTTCGACAAAACCACCACAGCAAAAGCCATAAGCTATCCCTCTAAACGCAAAACCACTTCCAATATATGGCACACTCCACCATAAATTAGTTTTCCAACTAAAACTTCAGTATCACTTACTCAGTAGTTGTCCGTACGGCCGGCCGTAGATTCTGTGACCCTGTTGTACTCCGTGTATTCGTGTTCTCTCCGATCTCCGTGTACGTGCTTAAGTCACTGTGAACCAGTAATTTGGCTCACGTATCGCCTACGTTTCGCTGTGAGGGACGAAGCTAACTTGTGGCTCCTACCATGACACCAGTCATAGACCTGGGGCCCGAGTCTGCTATTTTTTATTTTGTCATTCCGACACGATCCCATTGTCATTTTGCTAAAAGTTCGTAATCTGTTAAATTCATAATGGCACGGTCACTGGCACGTCAGTGGTCTCGTAATAGAATTGCGGTAGGAATGCCGTATTGCCATTATTATAAAACCAAGCTAATGTTGAGCATTTATTCATGCCAGATTTTATTTATATTTAGTTTTACATATTATTTATTAGTGTTATAAGCAATCTGAAGTAGTGAGAAGTTCGTAAATACGAAATCTGTCATTATGTACGAGATTACCATTCATGGCTTTCTTTCAATGGCGTGTCAGTGGTTGATCATTGGAATGTCATAATGACGCCATTATGATGCCATTATGTTAGTAGATTACCAAACTTGTCAAAATCAATCATTTTGAAATCAGTGATCGACCATTCTGACACTATTGTAATAGCAGACTCGGGCCCTAGTGTAGTGCTATTTTGTAAAAAACGCACCATGAAAATAGCTTTATCTCTTTGACTTACCGACCTTGAGAAATCAAAAGAGCCCCGTAAGATAAATGTTTAGAGTTTGAATTTGAGTTCTAAGGGCAGATTTCATCAATGAAACTGAACGCGATCAGCATATGAACCACGTTTAGGTACGAGCTGTCAGTGTCATCATTTTCTATGGAATATTGACACTAACAACTCTTGAATGCAGAGGGCCTAGCACTAGAATACTTTGACGTATGGTAACGTTAACGTAAGTGAATTTTGAATGTGAAAAAATACAACCCCATAGTCTGTTGGTTGAATTTTGTGGGACATACACAATTTATATCATTTGAAATTATGAATTTGGTATCTTATTCAAATAAATATTATGTGCAAAACGAGTATTGTAGCTATGGTAAAATTTTACGTAACGTTACTTACGTCAAAAATATTCATGCTAGCCCTCAGGATACTGATCATTCTATAAGTTTCATTGGTGAAAACCGTTCTAAGTTGAAATGAGTATCAGTTTCCTAGCATCAATTGAAATGACAGCCCACTTCAAGTGTTTCATAGTGAGTTATTTGAAGGAGCTTTTCGCTTGTCTTACAGGCTCGCAAAGTTGCAACCTTGGTGACTGCTAACGAGGATCGGTAATCTACACTAATATTATAAAGAGGAAATATTTGTTTGTTTGTTTGAATTGAATAGGCTCCGAAACTCCTGGACCAATTTGAAAAATTCTTTCATTGTTAGATAGCCCATTTGTCGAGGAAGGCTATAGGCTATATATAGCGGAGCGGAGCATTAATGGAAAATGTGGCGCAGACGAAGTTGCACGGGTCAGCGAGTGCAAGAATAATTCAGTAGATGTTTGTCGCAGACGTGGTGCTCAAATGTTCATAGATGGCAAAAGCTTTATTGCTTGTTGACCAATGGAATACAACCTACTCACCAGCTTGGCTCAGTAGCTACAGCTATATAAAATCTCTCGGGATTGGAACAGAAACAAGAATTAATCAAAGCTATTCTTGTGATTTTGTTACTGGTGAGCTAGGCTTAAACAAAAGCGTGTAGTGTTGGTCATCGAAAAGTAATGTAGGTAATGGCTGCACTATGAAATTTTCTAGTAGATAATAAATAATTGAAATGCTCATCTAATAACTTAGCTTACGTTATGCTGAGTTGTTAGTACGAGGAGCATAAGATAGGCTGGAGAACAACTGGAAATCAATATACACTTTTATTTGATCGATATTACAGGCTTTTTTCTGGGTAAACTAACTCTCTCTTTAGCAAATGGTACGGGAAAATGATTAGATCCCTCATTGAGCCGACTTCGCACCCCGACCTCGTGTTTGTCTAGTTACAATAATTGCATTCACTTGTTAACGCATTTAATTTGTAACAATGAGGTGAAATAATAAGTTTTATTAACAGTTAACTAGACACAAATGTTACTTTTAGATATTGTTTTTCGCATCTCGTAGAAGTGTTCTAAGAAAAAGTTCTTACAGAAAATTAATTTGTCACAACTAGATCTTAATAAGCCGGAATATTTTCCCTAGAGGATATGATAATGGCCATGAAAAATGAGTTTCATTAGAATATTCGTGTTTAACATTGGATAAAATTTACGCCTTGGTATTATGAGAATCGTTTGTGAAAATGTATAACGTTCAACCTAGGAGCTATTCCGGGAAAACTTGAGCTTTACTCGTATTTTCTTCAGGATAATTTAGTACCCAAGGGCCCCATGAGGTCTTAAGACCATTATGATTTCGTTGTGAACATCACATCATGTAATCTCAGACTATCTCTTTTCCATACCGGAAGCATGATGCCACTGGCTAGTCATAGTAACTTACTTATTATCTACCTACAGGTATAAATTAAATCCAGGTAATGCCCAATGGATTACGGATGACTTCAACTTTCGAGGCAACTCTCGACATGTGAATACACTTGAATTATATCATTAGATTTTTTTGTTATTTCAATCGCTTGGTTAACTAACCCGAAAGATATACTCTGAGGATAAATATTACCCTTTTTTTTAATTGGTCTACCCTTGTGACAAGTTAGGCGTAGAAGGCAAAATTTGGAAATATCAGAATAAGCGAAGAATACTAACTGCTATATTTTTTGTGTAACTTAGATGGTGTACATAATAAAGAGTATTCTATTCTATTCTATACTCCAAGGGGCCTCGCTCGACCCCGGTTTGTTTTTTCAGCTAGAGAGATAGGGTTTGCTCTTGACTTTAGTCTAGGTCAGAGATGACAGAGACAGAGTCTACGATGGAGCGAACTTACCCAGAAGTAGCCTGTTCACTCTAACTTGAAAATTGAAACTGCATAATTGGATCTTTGAAAAACAATGACGAAAAGCGATAATTCTCAAAGAAAACTTTATACCTATCTCCTAATCTATTCATTACATTATTACAATATCATAATTATGTCTAAAATCTCCATGTTATATCCTCGCAAGCGGTGCTCGCCCGGGGCCACTGTCCGCCACATTGCCCACCGCATCTGATGCACCTTTGTGCTTGTTTGATATCATGGCCACGCTAATTTATTTGCTCTTTGTGGTACTTACACTCATTAGCTTTGATAATCACTGGATAATTAATTTTGGTAAATTTTAATTAAGCGCAGTTGATATAGGCGTGTTTTACACTAGCTATTCCCGCGGCTTCGCTACCGTGGACTATTTTTTAAGGATGGGAAATCATCAAAAGACTCCTCCAGCTCTGGGAGGAGCAGAAGTGTCAAACTCTTACTGACTAAAACCCATCCGTGTTCCTCCTAGTGCCCTTTGCGTTCCAGGGCCGCGGTGACTCGCTACCATGGCGTGCAGTACGATTCTGTTGACATCTCACTAGAGCTTAGGTGAAGTGAATATAAAGTGAGCTGTCAAACATACAAACAAGATGGAATGACTATTCAGTTCATGCCGACTTCACCTAAATTTACACGGTGATATTGACAGAATAGAACGGCTGATCAAACTTAACGATAGCGTTAGTACATAAATTTTGTAAAAGTCAAAGAATTTTTGACATCGTACGAGTAGTTTTGTTTCATCCCAACAAGCAAACTCTACCTCTTTATAATTCGCAAGAATGAAAATTATATAAGTACCTACACAATCCTTTCTCGAAACCGCTCTTTCAATAAAGGAAGACTGTATCAAAATTCAACATCCTTTGCGTGGTTTAAAGAAAGTGGAGAAACAGACAGAGGCAGACAGTGACTTTGATTTATATTATGAGAAACTAGCTGACCCGCGCAACTTCGTCTGCGTCACATTTTCCATAACTGCTCCGCTCCTATTTGTCTTAGCGTGGTGATATATAACATATAACCTTCCTCGATAAATGGGCTATCTAACACTGAAATAATTTTTCAAATCGGATCAGTAGTTCCTGAGATTACCCCCTACATACAAACTTACAAACATACAAACTTACAAACAAATGTTACCTCTTTATAATATTAGTAGTTCCTGAGATTAGCGCGTTCAACCAAACAAACAAACTCTTCTGCTTTATAATATTAGTATAGATAGACAAGAGGCTTTTTTGACAGTTCGCGAATCGCGATTGACATGCGAATGCGAAAGTTGTTAAATTAGTAGAATTGGCCCTCAGATGTAGGTACCTATGTACAATTATGTACCTACATAGCTGCATAGATCTTAGTAAACATCTCCTTGCTAAAAATCTGTTTGTCGCAACAACAAACAAAGCTCCAGTAAACAAATTACTTACACATTAAATCTTGTTTTGCGAATATGAACATTGCTTCGTATTAAAATTCCGAGAGATTTTTTGCGCAGAATTCCCGTGAGAACTCAATCTTAAATTAGTTTTTGCGTTCCATTTTCATGTAAATTAGTTGAATAGAAACAATGTAAGCTTAACTGAACTTGACTACTTGAAAGTCATACGAATAAACATTGTTTATAACCAGCATTATTATTTCGATCCCTGTGAAACTGTTCATAGATAGATACATTCTATCGTACGTCAGCAATAATGTGATTTATAACAGTTTCAAAACAGGAAAACCGAAAAACGCAATCATGCAAAAGAAATACCGATATCAATCTCGTAAACGACATACAATTTAAACAATATACACCTAGAAATAGCATCAAGAAAATAAAGCACACGGCGCGTCTTCCCGCCAAATCCGCCATTTTGATCAATCGTTACGTTCGGAAACGGCACCAAATCAACACCCGCGAGATTGGAACGCGTGCTTCGAATACGCACAGGTTCAATGCAACGCCTCTACTCGTTCCGAAACCGTTTTACATAAGAATGTGAATTCACGATCCACTGATTCGGATAATAGTGAGTGCCAGAGTGAATTTTGGAGGATCACTTTTGGCTGTATAGCCGATATCATTGCTTTTTGGAACTTTAAAAAAGGTAACGACCGGAAAATCGGATATAGGAAGCTTATAACGCCAGAATGTAAATGCGATATATCAAAGAGTTACGCTATGAGCTATCATTTACGCGAAGTTGGTTTTTGTAGGTTTTTTACTGTTTCTTGGTAGGTATTGGGGTTGAAGTTGAGGAAAAGTCAAGAGCCTATCAATTTTACTGGTGAAATAGAGAAGACAAAAGAAAATTACTAGCGGTGTTTTCTCTCTCAAAGAACTTTAGTGTTCGGCAATAAAAAATAGTGACATAAAACATGATACAACACTTTCATTCATTCCTTTAGCTAATTAAAGTTTTCCTGTTTGGTAAAACAGCTATTTCAAGTTTCGTTTGCCACAAAGCTTTTCCACAAGACCGTTAAACTCTAAAACTGTAGTTAACCAAAACATATTGGAAAACAGATTTAGTTCCGTTCGACAACACATAAATCCGTTTAGGAGATTTGTTTTAAAAAGTAAAATAAACTTTTTAAAATCGCAAGCTCCTTATTTCCGCCTCGCAAAATAACCGTTCGGAAACGCAGACGAATCAAAAGGATTCATCCTTTTCGATCGCAATGAATTTCCCGCGCTTTGTTGGGCTATAACAACCGCGATTGACTCGACGAGAAGATGGTGCTTGGATAAAGGAAGAGTAGGTAGCTAAAAAAGCGGTCAAGTGCGACTCGGACTCGCGCATGAAGGGTTCCGTACCTACATTTCATTACATATTTTTATTATTTGATGAGGCCACAGAAATACACACTCTGAAATACAGACAGACGGACGGGCGGATGGACAGCGGAGGCTTAGTAACAGAGTTCCGTTGGTTGCCCTATGGTTATGGAACCCTAAAAGGTAGAGGGTCAATAATTCAACTTATTTTATTCAAAAAAGGAGGAGGTTCTCAATTCGGTAATATATTTTTTTTATTTGTAACCTTAGAACTCCGACATTTATGAACTGATTTGAAACATTGTTGTTTTATCTGAAAGGATACACTTATCGGTTGGTCCCTAAGAAATTTTATTAAAATCAGTTTGGAAGTTTGGCTTTTAAATCAAAATAGCTGGAATTTGTTTACTTGGCTGACGGGTTTTGTCATCCAAGTAAACGTATTTGGCTTTCCTTCGATTTTGCAGTTGTGTTGCTAGGTGTAGTGTGAAAAATAAATAATCGGTTGTATATTTTTGGAAAAAGTGTTTTTGATCTACGTTTAGATTCGCATGTCAGTCGCAAACGGTCAAAAAAAGCCTTTATTTAATATTTCCTTTTTGGTTTGTCCTTACTAATATTATAAATGCAAAAGTGAGTTTATTACGCTATCACGCTTAAGTATTCTGATTAACAAGTACAGAGATAGCTGGAACCCTGGTTAATTGGCTGCAGGCAAAAGCTCATCTGTACTTATTAATTGATATTAATAATATTAAACAAAGATCGCTCTGTATGTACAGAAAAAATAGATGAAGAAAGCATTATGCAATGTAATGCTAAATGCCTATGTAATGCTTTCTTCATCTATTTTTTCTGTAACTGTCTACATAATAAAGAGTATCCTATTTCTAATATTATAAAGCTGAAGAGTTTGTTTGTTTGCTTGAATAAGCTAATCTTAGGAACTACTGGTCCGATTCGAAAAATTCTTTCAGTGTTAGATAGTCCATTTATTGAGGAATGCTAAAAGCTATATACTATCACGCTAAGACAAATAGGAGCGGAGCATTAATGGAAAAAGTGATGAAGACGAAGTTGCGTGGGTCGGCTAGTTTGAAATAAAAGCTTTCGATTTATGGCCTGGCCTGGCTTATCGGCGCACAAGAGTCGCGTATTTCGTGGCCACAGACTTACATCCGCTTCTCGAGTCGCGGATCGGATATTCGTCTGTCTGCAATCCTGCCGGAGAACTAACACCACTACCAAATGAAAACATTTGTCACCACTTCAGCTAACAATATCAGCCAGTAAAGTTGCTAAAACTGAAATCTCTTTGACTCGAGCAGAAATATTAAAATCTGGTTTGGGTTTTATTTCATTACATTACTTCACTTTACTTTTATCTTTATTCATATTCATTGTTTCCTAATAGCTTCAAGCCCATTATAAGATCTTCACACATTACATAATGGAATGCAAATGAAGATGAATACCTAATATGAATATGACTTTAGTCTGACTCTGTTTCGAAAAAAACTTTTTACAAAAAAATACAACCGACTTCCAAAAAAAAACACTACAAAGTAAAAAATAACTTTAATTTCGGAAGTCGGTGTTTTTGTTAGTTTCTTCGTATTTTGACACCGACTTCCGAAATTAAAGTTATTTTTTACTTTGTAGTGTTTTTTTTTTGGAAGTCGGTTGTATTTTTTTGTAAAAAGTTTTTTATTTTTCACTTTTTAGTGGTGCCCTACACCTAACAACACCACTCCAAAATCGCAGAAAAGCAAAATACGCAATTTCGATCATCAAAGAATCATCTAAATAGTCAAATTCCAGCTATTTCGATTTAAAATCCAAAGTTCGTAACCGATTTTGATATGATTTAAATGGGACCAATCTGCAAGTATATCCTTTCAGATAAAACAAAAATTTTTCAAATCGGTTCATAATTGTCGGAGATATGAGGTAACAAACATAAAAAAAAAAAAAAAAAAAAAAAAACATACAACCGAATTGATAACCTCCTCCTTTTTGGGAAGTCGGTTAAAAACAGTACGTACTTTTTGTAAAATCCACGCTTATCAATACCTCTTAAGGGGTCATTGTACTCAACATTATGAAACTCTATTTCACTTTGGGACCAACACTAAAATCGCGAAAAAAATCGATTACTCCGTACATGTGCGTATAACTCGACAAAATGTACAACATGATGCGTACAGTGACCCCTTAAGAGTCTTTGCGTTTATTCTGTTCCACGTTGTATCTCAGAATAAGCCGCAATATAAGAGTTTTTATTTTATTTTTTGGAACTTAATTATAAAATTCAATAAATTGAAAACCGTAAATAAGCCAGGCATTTATGAAATTTGTAGCAGATAACTATGTATAATCCACGCGCAATCAGAATGGTATGGAACTAGGGCATGGATCCCGGAATTCCGAGATTTCGTAACTCCGGAATTTCGGATGATTTTTTACAATATTTCAATTCCGGAACTGAAGTAAATATCGCAATCCGATACTCATATACTTATTTGTAAGATAAGTTACAACAATAATATATTTTAAGTGTTCTTCCTACAAGTGATGAGAGTGAAAGAGTATTTTCGTGAGCCGGGTAATTTGTAACCCCCTACGAAGCTCGCTCTCAGATAAAAAGTTAGATGCTCTGATACTCTTGAGAACATCATTACCAAGAAGAGCGATCTTTTTTGAAAAACTGATTCTTGTCTTATTAACTTTACGAGTATATTTCTTTTTAATATAAGTTGATTTAAAGACCTCAATTTCCAAAAAATACGACAACGTAAGTTTAGAGTTTTTTTTAATATTTTTAAGTTTTGTTCTTTAAACCTATTTTCATGATCTCAGAAGAGGAGCACTTGTTGATTTTGTTCACTGTGAGTTGTTGAATCTTAGGTAAATACATCATAATTTTATTAGATAGTTATTTAATTAATAAGCTACATGGCAATTGCAAATAGCTAGCACACGTTGATTTTGCTAATGTATCTATATTATTGAAAAGTATTATTAAATTACAATGTTTACAGTATCTACATTATGTACAAACGCGTATAAAAACAAAATAAATCATAGGGCATCAAAAAAATAATCCACATCGCTGTCAACGGCAAAAGTGCCCAGAACACTGGCAGCATTGCCACGTTGAATGGCAATACTGATTCTTTGGACGAAGAAAAGCCCAGCCCTCTGGGGCCCGAGTCTGCTATTCCAATAGTGTCAGAATGGTCGATCACTGATTTCAAAATGGTTGATTTTGACAAGTTTGGTAATCTACTAACATAATGGCATCATAATGGCGTCATCATGACATTCCAATGATCAACCACTGACACGCCATTGAAAGAAAGCCATATGAATGGTAATCTCGTACATAATGACAGATTTAGTATTTACGAACTTCTCACTAATTCAGATTGCTTATAACACTAATAAATAATATGTAAAACTAAATATAAATAAAATCTGGCATGAATAAATGCTCAAATTTAGCTCGTTTTTATAATAATGGCAATACGGCATTCCTACCGCAATTCTGTTATGAGACCACCATTGACGTGCCAGTGACCGGCCACTGACGTGCCAGTGACCGTGCCATTATGAATTTAGCAGATTACGAACTTTTAGCAAAATGATAATGGCATGACAATGGGATCGTGTCGGAATGACAAATTTATAAAAATAGCAGACTCGGGCCCCGGGTCACGTGAACCGTCGACAAGTTGTTTGCTGATGTCAAAAAAAAATTGATTTATTTATTTATTTATAAATAAATAAATAAATCAATAAATAAATAAATCAATTAAAAAAAGAAAAGAAAAAAATGATGATTATTGAAAAGTTGATTATTTTTTGTTATATTTATTAAGAAAAACCTAATAGAAGGCTGTTTAATTGATCTCAGTCAAGAGTTTTGTCGATTTATTTATTTTTGTAATAATGATTTGATTTAGACAAAACACTTATATGCCTATTTATTGTGTTTTTTTTTAATTTCCTATACTTTTTTCTAATTCCGGAACCGGTTCCGGAATTCCGGAATCGAACCAGTAGTATCGTAAGTCAGTTCCGGAATCGAAAATCATCCGATATTACATGCCCTATATGGAACTTTGTCAAATAAATCGAAAATTACAGTTTTCTTCAAGTACCGTAAGCAAAAATGTTCTGAATATTGATAGTAAACTAGTTATTTCTACGATATATCATTTATAAAGGAATTTATTATCAATATTCAGAACATTTTTGCTAACGCTACTTGAAGAAAAACTGTGTTCTGTATATATGTCACCAAAAAATGGGAAACGCCATGAATTAGTAAAATATCACGTGAAATTGTAAACTATTTTTTCAAAATAAGACACGGACGTATAGAAAAGTATTGAATTCGGATGGACAATATTATATACAAAACGATTTTTTTCATAATATATCGAGAAAACATAATCTACTCAGATTTATAATATTGTAAACAGAAGCTGTTGATAAACCTTAAAAATCTGAAAGCTACAGCTGTCTTCATTAACTTTCCTATCCATGAAATCATACCCCCCTAACCCCCCCCCCCCCCCCCACCCTTATAAACTTCTTTTGCTTGCTATTTTCGCACTAATTATTGAAAGCCCTTCAATATATATTTATAAGTAACTGCAACCATGAGGTAATTATGTACTTCATCTAACATTTATGTTCTTGAATGTGACTCTGCATTAAGACGTTTCTATGTCTCAATTCATAGTTTTACGATCTTGACATTCGTTGGTTTGTGAATATTCAAAAGCTTGCGTCTGTCCAAGTCCGTAATATAATGACAAATAGTTATGATCTGCAATATGGTAGAGCGTAGATTTAGGCGTTGTTCGAGGGAGGTAAAAATAACGCTATTTAGAGCCTATTGTACATCCCTCTCTCTGGGCAAAGTATACTCATGGCATACAGCGCCCTCCGCGTCCATTTCACGTTCAAAGAGCTAATTCAAGTAATTTTATGACGCGCCGATTAAGTTTTAGTGTATACGTTTGATTGAATACGAAAAGCGTTGTTTTGATCGAAACTCAACTTCAACTGCACTGCAACAGCACTTATTTAGTTACGTGAATTAGCCTACTGGGCGGTGTTGGGGTTGCCCGGTACTGCAGCGCCTCGGTACTGCATGTTCGCAGAAGCGCGCACCGACTGCTTTCATGCGACGTCTATGGTACGCAGAGTGCGGGGCAGCGCCAACACCGTCCTGGCAATGATCGCTAACACTGGATTGCCCCTACATCCGGCAATGCTGTAATATTTCTTCAGTGTGAAGATAAGATAAGATAAGATAAAACAACAAGTCTTTTTTTTATTGATAATAATTTATATAATGTGTTTTATGTTTATTTTTGTGTTGTATTGTATGTGCTTTATGAATCGTTTGTGTGATGTATTTTATGTGCTATTGTTTATACTTATATGAGTCTTAGTAACTCGAAATAAACTAATTAAATAATAAAAAATAGATAGTCAATACAATCAGTTATTTGGATCTATTATTATTGTTAGGTGAGTTAGAGGTCAAACGTATGTCTATCAACAAAAGTAAAAAAAAAACTAATATCATAACTAATGCGTCGATAGGTACCTACTATCCTTATGGTAGTCGCCAGTTAAATGAGCAACAACGGCCATGGACCCACATACATCTAATCCTTTCCTGATTAGAAAAGTTTTAATAAGTATCAACAATAAAGACATAAAGCTGTCCTATATCGACTTCTATCGTGATCCTTTACGAGCTCTAGTAATGAAAAACGTATACCTACGTATTTGTATTTATTATATAAGTACTTGTTATCTCTCTCTTTATCTAGCATTAATCTATCTATATCTAGCATTAATGAATGCGAAAGTAACTCTATATGTCTGTCTAGCTGTTTGTTCCCTCTTCACGTCATCATGGCTGAACAGATTGGAATGAAACTTGGAATACTGGATACTTTTCACCACGAGAGTATATTGCCTTGGTATTATTGCGCGTATATCTAAGGAGAGGAATTCCCTCTGCCAGAGCCTGAGTTTCCTGATGGCTTCAACCTGGGAGACTTAAGTCTACAGTCAAAACTCGAAACTCAAAGCATTTATTTAATTTAAACCATTTACAGTCACTTTTGAATTGTCAAGGTCAATCAGTCAAAAAGATGAAGCTATTTTCACGTTCCAAAGCGTAGATTTCTATGGAAAAGAACGTGCAAGAAACTCGGACACTCTTTTAAAAACAAAAAAAGTTTTTACAAAGTATTGTTTACATCGTGTTGGAATTATACATACCTACATGTAAAACGATGTAAAAGACGAGCAGGATAAAAGTTTCCGGAATAATTCAAAGAAATAATTAAAATAAACCATAGCAGCTGAGAAATTATCAGTCCCAACCGACGACGGCGCCCGTTCACAAAAATGGGTGAATAGGTTACTTCTAGGCAAGCGTGCCTCATCTTCGACCGCATCATCGCTTGCGTGATATAAGTGGTCACACGTGTGCCTATCAATAGAAAAAAAAAAGATAGTTTGATCTACCTATCTAGCTAGCTCAAAAACAATCCATATATCTACAATGTTCGTCATTGAGTGCTTCATTTGACTCAAAGGAACTTCCACTATTTTCCACTAACTTATTCATTTACTCGAGAACTCAGCTGATTGCCAATCTCTTGTCATCTGCGACTATTCGAACGTATCTTATAAATTTATCACATTCGTCTTTAATGGCAATTTCTGCTGTAATCATGGTATTTGTGCTTCGTTACTCGAACATTATTTTGGGGAATTCATGAAGATCATAATTAGTTCATTTACTATCTCGTTACTTGACATTGAGTGAGTATGTATGTACTCTAGGTACTTGTAATTAATAGAACACAAAGTAATATCGTGATGAATAACAGATAACAGTTATTTATGATATTAGTGCGGTAAGTTGGTTTTTACAAACGTGTAGACGAATGTAAGAACCGACTTAGACGGGGCCCGAGTCTGCTATTACAATAGTGTCAGAATGGTCGATCACTGATTTCAAAATTGTTGATTTTGACAAGTTTGGTAATCTACTAACATAATGGCGTCATTATGTTAGTAGATTACCAAACGACACATTGGTAAAAGGAAAAATAATTTACCTCCCGTAAATTATTTTTCCTTTAAATTCTCTATCTGAGGTCGGGAAGTGGATGGGGGTGCGTGTTTAAGGGTAAAAAACGATTTATCTCGAATTCTGGCAAAACTACAAGTCTTATGGAAAAAGTCAAATGGCAAAGTTGTAGGTATTAAAAAGATCTACAACTTTTGTCGTTCCACTTTTTTCACATAACCTCAAAATCTTTCTTTGGTTTCAATTTATATCGACCTTGGTCTAACTGTGGTAAGCCCTCGACTTCATAAATACCAATACCCGCACGTGTTTCATAAACGTTTTTCCAAACTTTTTGTTTTTAGATATCAGTCGAAAAGTCGCAACAATCTTTGCATTATAAAACAAGATAATATTTAGATAAGATAATATTTATTTGAACTAAAACACAAATTACAATAAAACTATGTACGAAAATGACTGCATTAGTGTAACTGTGTCGCAGCCATTAACGCCCATACAAAAATGGCTGGAATTTGCAAATTTAAAATTAGAACTACATTGTGGCCTCATTTTTTTGTCTCAAGAGCGCTTCCAAGGAGGTTCAATAATTCAGAACGGTATGGAACTTGGTCAAAGTAAATCAAAATTACAGTTTTTCTTCAAGTAGCGTTAGCAAAAATGTTCTGAATATTGATAAAAAATTAGTTTATTTATGATAGATCGTAGAAATAACGAATTATACGGATTATATCTGTTATCTTTTATTGTTTTGCTGATCTTCTGCGTTACACGTTGAATACTTCCTTAGTTAAAAAAACGCTGTATTTTTATTTCAAAACATATAAATACACTTTATTTTTATTTTTGTATTTCCAAAGTAAATAAACGAATTCAGTGAAAGTGTGGTAAAGCGATGGCTCCATGGAAACGATTGAAGCAATAAAGTGAAATTAAATACGCTGCGTAGACGAGGTCCTGTTTTTTTATTTGAGATGGGTTTGCTCTCGACTCTAGTCTTGATACAAACGAATAAATATCGTGCTGCTCGAACAGCTTGATGTACGCTTTGTTTGTGTGGCACGGCCGCACGGCTTTTAGCTTCAACATTGTAAGCTAGCGTACATGATCAGTTTTATTTAGTTTCGAAATTTTCAAAGGTGGCATTTTTTTGTGACACTTTTCTCTCCAGTAAAATATTGGGAAGTGGTGACGGACGTACGTAGGTAATTGTTAACGTACAAGTAGTAATGCCTCTCCGCACATTTGCAACCTAATTTTAACAATTACTTTTGGATATGTTTTCTACCAACTTCTTGACATGGTCAATTGATCAGGTGCAGGTTCAATTTACCTATCCAGAGGAAATTTGTGTGGCATCAAGGCCTATGCATTGAATTGGTGATCGATGCAACTCTCACTTGAAGTGAATTTGTAAATCGTTCGAACAGTCAGGCAAAACTGATAACTACAGGTTTGTTTGTCAGTTCAGTTGGACTTTCTATGTATTGCTTGCGAATGATTTGTACCAACTTATTATTTTCTTGTTTTACTTGTTTTTATTATTTAATTAACTCACGAAACTATTTGAGCAGTTTTTAACTTAAATTTATTTCTGCTGAACCTTCATTTAATACAAGGGAATACTAGGAAAAATTGGTCCGACAACAACTGTATTACCAACCAATATTAGCAACTTGCTGTAAATTGTGACAAAACATTTGATTTGAAATCAATTAAGGTTAGCCCGCGAAATTCAAATATTTTTATGTTTCTTGCAATTTGCCGGTGAGTGTGAAGCTGTATGTTGAACAGACGGTTTACGGTTATTTGGTGAAAAAGTCATTCAATCGAATTGTATGAACTTAGAGGGTTATATTGGTAATTAAAATGAGTATAATTCTTTAGATAAATATGCGTTACGGCCGCGAATTATATTTTGTTCAACATGCAGCTTCACACTGACCGGCAAAATGCAAAAAAAACATAAAAATATTTGAATTCCGCGGGCTACCCTTGCGCTTCCACCTTAATGAGTTCTGAATGCAAACGCCAATCAATATTCAAATCACTACATATTATAAAACAAAGTCCGCCGCCGCGTCTGTCTGTCTGTTTGTTCGCGATAAACTCAAAAAACTGCTGCACCGATTTTCACGCTGTTTTCACCAATGGATATAGTGGTTCTCGAGGAAGGTTTTAGTATATAGCGTCATTATCTAAACTAATTTAATTAGCTATTTATAGTACCTAATACCAAATCCATTAACTATCTAAAAAATTACGCAATCTAAAAACATTGCTCAAAAAAAAATTGTTGAATTGCCTATCACAAACAGACTGTCAGTTGTTGACTCCCCTATACCTATTAATCATCATCATAACTTCAGCTGAAGAATGGCCGCAGGTGGACATAGGCGCCTTTCACACGCGTTCCCACTTCGACCGGTCGTGTGCCACCCTAAGCGCTCCTACGCACTAGCAGTAAGCCGAGAGAGCGACTGGCCGCTATGCAACCGCTAGTGGTCAACCGCGCGGTTGACCCCACGCGACTGCCCGCTAGTGCATACGTAACTGCTAAAAACTTTATGGTCTCTCGACATTTTGTAAACTCATGTCCCCAAGTCTCCACTAGCCCGCACAAATAAGTTATTTAAATGCAAATGTACTTTCGTTCCTAATCCAAAGATCAGTGGCGAGAAAAGAGAAACATAAATAAAACTATTTCATTGGAAAGTAAATGAAAACGTTCAGGTTTTCGCGTCACGTCTCGTCCTTCGTCCTTCGGCGCCGGCCTCTGGTGACAGGCCGAATGCCGAATGCTAATGTGACCGGGATGGCTATCGATACACATTTTATTGATTAAGTGTAGGGACTGGGAATTTTAAAGTGCCAGGAAAGGATTTTATAAAACTACTAGCTTTCATAATCTTCTTAGCACGGCGGGCTGTGCTGGGGCGGCTCCTGCAGGTGCAGAAAACCTCAAAAGGCGCAAATATAATAACCTAATTGGGAGTTATATATTTGAGCCTTTTGGCGTTGAAACACTAGGCCTATGGGGTCCGAGTGCACATAGAGTCTTTCGGGACATCAGCAAACAACTTGTCGACGGTTCACGTGACCAGAGGGCTGGGCTTTTCTTCGGCCAAAGAGTCAGCATTGCCATTCAACGTGGCAAAGCTGCCAGTGTTCTGGACACTTTTGCCATTGACAGCGATGTGGATTATTTTTTTGATGCCCAATGATTTATTTTGTTTTTACACGCGTTTGTACATAATGTAGATACTTACTGTAGATTTTCTAATGTAGATACTTTCTGTGATCTTTAGTTTATGTATACAAGCTTTCCCGTAGGAATTTCGAGAATTCCCCTCTTAGTTCTCCCCTAAACTCCTCAAGGAACCTACATGCCACATATCAGCTTTCAGCGACCAGCAGTTTCGGCTGTACGTTGCGTTTCTGTCAGTCACTCAGTCAGCCGATCAACAGAAACTAACTAAATATTAAAATAAAATAAAAATAAAATAAAATAAATAATATTTATTTGCAGAAAACACGGTATTAAAAGATGTTACAATACAAATTGATTAATTCCAGCGAACAACTGAGATACGGAAAGCAAGTTTTAACGCGAGTGGCAAATTATTTTAACAATTGATAGAGAGAAGTCTACAAGTACAAGGGTCCTGGTTGCTGGGTATCTTCAAGTCAAGATTGAATAGGTAACTTCAAAGCAAGCGTGCTCCATAGTTGATCTCATCATCCCTTAACATTTGGTGAAGTTGTGGTCAAATGAGTACCTGTTAAATCAAATCCTGACTCATATAAATGCAAAAATAAATCTTCTTTATGCCTAAACCACTGAATCGATTTGGATGAAATTTTGTACAAAGATAGTTTGAGACCCGAGAAAGGACATAGGATAGTTTTTGTCCCGGAAATACCATGGGAACGTGTACAATGAGGGTAAATAGGTTATACATATTCCGGAAGTATGTTGCCTAGGGATTACGCGGGCGAAGCCGCTGGCACAACCTAACTAATCTAGCCCGTTTATGTCCTGTATGTTATTAAGCTGGGCAAAGGCAACAATAATAAATAAAAAATAAATTTACATCCAATACCTACATCTTCTATCTATACTTATAATAAATCTGTAGAGAGGTCAATTCTGTACATGAAAAATATTTCCAAAATAACTATCAGGGGGTGATTAGGGATCGATACTGATGCCAAAAATGCAATCAGTACAATTTTTGTCTGTCTGTCTGTCGGTCTGTCTGTCTGTCTGTCGGTCTGTCTGTCTGTCTGTCTGTCTGTCTGTCTGTCTGCCTGTATAACCGTTATAGAAACAAAAACTACTCGACGGATTTTAATGAAACTTGGTACAATTATTATTCATACTTCTGAGCAGGTTATAGTGTACTTTTCATCACGCTACAATCAATAAGAGCAGAGCAGTGAAGGGAAATGTTGGGAAAACGGGAGAAATTACTTCATTTTTTAAGCTTCCGTCGCGTGTGCAACCTTAATGGTGAAAGCTACACAGAAATCATGTATGACGGAAATATTCTCCTTAAAATTATATAAAAAATATCCAACGACAGCATATGTCTATCTTTTATGATTGATAAACAATAACACGTGTAACTCCCGATAGCTTAGCAGTTCGAAGCTTTTTGATTGTATTTGTCTACTCTTACGTTTATAAAACTCTCAGTCGTCCCTAATTAACATTTATAAAAGTTAACATTACTAACTATTCCATAAAAAAAGAATCATAGAAATCGGTATAGAAACACCATAGTTATACATGAAATACGCTAATAAAAGCCATCGGGAGTGAATACTGAATCATGCTATAAGGATTATTTTTGTATAAGGTCGCGAACGCACAGGCAGGCGGCTAGCTTGGCGCCTAGAGGCTAGCGAGTAGCTTCGGAAAACGGCTTACGACAGTTTGCAATATCCTTTACCTAATAATAAAATTATAATGTCGAGGGGAAGATGGTTATAATTTCGCTTTACACCAAACGAGTAATATTATAAATGTGAAAGTTTGGTTGTTTGTTACTCAATCACGCCAGAACGGCTTAACGGATCTTAATGAAATTTAGAGCAAAGATAGATTATAATCTGGAATAGCACATAAGCTACTTTTCATCCCGGGAATATGTTCCCTAGGGATCACGCGGGCGAAGCCGCTGGCAGAAGCTACTGGGTAATAAAAAGCTAAAACCTGAAGGTACTTTAAGTACCAACCTAAGAAATTTTTAATCATCATCGTTTTAACCGAAAGAGGACATTACCACTGCCCTGTCAATCGTATCCACGCTTCTCGCATAAATATTCAAATTAAACAGCTAACCGCGATTGCAACTACATTACCGAAACGTTTCGCACCGCCCTTCAAGCACGCCGTATCGAAGGGTATTACATCGGAATTAGCAATTTTATTCGATACAGATCGCCGCACGGCCATGCGTCACGATAATTCTGCAATTAGGCGGGATCAGACGGGTGCTTGGGTGCTTGCGTAGATTTACGTGCTGCTTTCAGATTGGGCTCTCCCTGTAATTACTGTTGCCGTTATCACTTTATAAGTTGATAATTTATGCTTTATATTGATTGGTGATAAAGGTGATCGATTCATTTTAATTGTAGCAATTCACGTAGGGTGAAGGTTTTATGAGAAGGTACTTTTTAATCTCAAAGTAAGTGGTATAATGATTTAGGGACTCGTTCGAGGCACCTACCTACCGAGGTCCACAGTAAGTGCCTCTTTTAGCAACATTTAACTTTATCAAATCATTAATAGGTTAATGTAGTTTATGGTAGGTATTTAACATGGACAAGTACTTACATAATAAAAACTATAATAACGAATCGAATAATTTTATAGTTATGGGTTGTATTGATAACCTAGTGCTAAGCAAACAAAGGCGTAGCACGTAGGGCCTACGCCGTAGTCTCATTAAAAACTTTTTCGTAGACGATACAAATGTTCATATGGTTTTGACTTGAGACTTTAATTAGATAGTGAGAATATGATAAGAAACTTTAATGCTTATCACTATTTTAGACTAAATTTTTTTTCGTAATACCTAGAGAACAGTTTCATTAGTAATGAACAAAATAAACAGATATAACAAAATCATTCCGGTACTTCTTAATTCCGAAACGCGCGAAACAATTACAGCACAGCTAGTTAACAGCTCCCTAACTAAAACAAACAACAACAATGCAATACAGCCTGTAATTCAGTATCAACTCGGCACTTAGTAAATCAGCACCTCGGCACATTCGGCAGCTCTTTAACTAATTGTCCGATTCACTCGCACTAATTAAATTTACATTTAGAATCATTTTCTACTTCTCTCCTTCCCTTTCTCCCTCTCTTGAGAGTGTTTTGTTTTCGCGGCTCATTGTGATTTTAGTTGAGTAATCTGTTTGAGATTTTTGGGGAGTGGAGATGTTTTGGCAAGTCATTTGAGATAGGTAAATTATAATGGTATATCTGGATTTTGAAGGTGATGTTACATTAACACTTTCATCAAAATAAAGGAATATTATCTATGGATGGCACAGTGGGCGCATAGGTATGCGTAGCGAGGCTCACTATTTTACAGCGCAGCGGGCTGTATTTCTAACGCTGCTATATCCAGAAAAATAAAGTTCAAGAATACTAAAAGTTGAAGAATTTTTGCTTTATGGTACGAAACCCTTCGTCTGCGAGACTGACCGATTTTCAGGACCAGCTTACCTACTTACCTACACAATTATACTACCCACGGGTGACCGGTCATTCTACATATGGACAGAATTCTTAAAAGTAAATTATACTTTTCTGAATTGCCATCTGGAAAGTAAAAGAATTACTAAAAAAACTCTTGTTAACAACAACAATCTCAAGGAAACTCTTCAAAGTATGTCCTATGAAGACACAGAGAAGTTATTAATTGTATTAAGATAGAGATTGTTCGTATTTTATTTAAATCTAAGATTATTATAATTTTTCATTTACACCTTTAAACATATTATATAAGATGACTAGTATATAACGTTTATTTTAGATGTGATTATCTATCAAGAAAAAAGAATTGTACCTACCTCTTATCGCCTGAAACACAGGATTACCTAGTTCAGGCAAATAACATGTGTGAACTTTACGTAAATTTAAGCCAAAATTGTATTTATTATTTACCTTATGATTGATGAATAAACATAAACATAAACAACAAAAACAACAAAAGTTATCTCGAGAAAACAAAAGGCACACATAGACATCGTAGCGTGCATTGGTACCAACCTTAAAAATATATCTATGGTACTAAACTAAGCACAGCACTTATAGGAAGTCAAGTCGCCTCCGTATCCCACCTTTCCGTTTAGGTAGTTACACTATGTGCCTACAATCACACTAAACACAAATTGAAAACGAATAAAAAGCTCTTCCAATATCCAATAAAGTGCGCTCCACGCAGAAGTTTCAAGCAAATAGGTTTCATTTAACATTCTTGGTGCGTTCCTTTTCACTCAGCCGCCGCCGCGCAATCAGAGTTGTAAAAAGTAAAAATGGCGAATTGAAAAACTCGAGTGTCACGGAATTACGACGAGGGAGACAACCGTGGGTTATGACTTTATGGAGATTTTTTATGTCTGAATTAGGGATGTAAGTCATTTCATTTAGGAGCATGCAGAGGTGGAAGCGCAAGTGGAAAGATAAAAAGGCAGATTAATTAACATAACATTCTTTTTTTATAGAAAACAACTGTAACTTTAAGTACTTCACAACATCAGTCTTTCGTGGTAAACAAGACTCTTCGCTTAATCGACCTGTTAGTTCTAGGTACTGTATTCGATGGAATTGTTGTAGACTAGCTGTTGCCCGCGACTTCATTAGCGTTTATGTCAGAAAGTAAAATGATCTCGCTAGGTAAGATCGCTAAGATTTTATATATATATACGATATCTTGCATTGCTAGACCGCTCTTAGAATTAGTAATTTGGAAGATTGTTATGCAAGGCACTGGCTGTATCACCTCTTCTGTATAAAATGCTGACCAGCCCTAGTAATTTTTCGTAATGAGAAACGTTTTAATGATAACGCTTCTCTATACATGATGTAAAAGAAAGTTGCTTGGGTTGTTAATACGCGATAGAGCTACATAAAGTTTGGCCATAGGAAAAAAAACTGGAGGAGAAGTCTATCCCTGCAATAGAGAGAGAGTAAAATAGAATAGAGACTCCGTTATCCACACCGTGTTAGACTCCCATTCTGTCCGTTGTGCGCAGGTGTCTTGGCTAAGTTAGCGAGCCTAGCTCTGCCTAAAAGCACAAATGCATCTTGGGTGGTTCACAGGTTTCGCGGAGCGACCTCACCGTTCCGAGAATTTGGGGAATGACATGTAATTATATCTTTTATTATTCGGAGGCTATTTTGGCTTAGAAGTCATTAAGTTATATAGTCTCGGTTATAGACTTGACATAGCCATTTTTTATTGCCGTAATCTAAAGCCCGTGACCATTGGTTCTCATAAACGGATAATTTCTGGCCCTGGGCAGGTCATAACGTTTCAAAGGCTCACTGGGAATTTATCAGTTTTGAAACTTAGAAAACAGTTTGTTGGATATATCTGCCTTTTACGTTTTTAAATATCTGAATAGACATTATAAAACTTAACCGGAAAACATTTCTCAATATTATTATGCGTATTGATGGCTGGGGCTTGGTCGGTGGTTTCCCCGTCTCCAATTATTGTAGATATACCTGCATTCCAGTAGGTATAGGCTAAAATTCAAAACACTTACATACTACACGAAGTATTTTAATTACATTGTAATTTATAGGTATAAATGTACTACCTAGCCCTTGTATCGATATAGTATCACGTCCCAATTATCAATCTATTATTACAACCACGTAATTAATTAATTAAATTAATTCCTCATTATACAAAACAATAATCTATCAATCCACCCGCATCACTAATTGGATCCCAGGAATCTGCACACTTATTCGAAGGTTACGCGATAAATTCTTCTTCTCGCCAGTAATAAGTTAATTAAGCCATACTAAACTGCGACGTCTGTTCAGTTGAAATCTCGCCGTGTTCACTTAGGTGAAGTGAACGACAAGTAAGCTGTAATTCCATCTTGTTTGTATGGTTTGACAGCTCACTTCGTCATCACTTCACCCAAGCCCACTTCGACATGTTTACAGCCGGTCGATTCTGTCGACATCTCACCGTGATCACTTAGGTGGAGTGAACTTCAAGCGAGCTGTCATTCCATAAGCATTGTTTGCATGGTTTGAAAGCTCAGTTCGTCATCACTTCACCTAAGTTTTCACTTCGACCTGTTTATAGAATCGACCGGCAGAATCGCACTGCTGATTGTCTTACACAAAGTAGTATTTACTAATTCCAAGATAGTCGACACACAATAGAATACTAACCAACGTAGGTCTCTGAAGCCTATAAAGTAAAAATGCCGAATTTGAAAAACTCCTGTGTCACGAAATGACGACGAAGGAAACAACCATAGGTTATAATTATAATTTTTTGGAGATTTTTCATGTCTGAACAGCTACTTACCTACTGTTATTTTTTTAAAACAATATTCTTACTCACAACTCCTTCAAGATAATTAAATGCCACTTTAGACGTAAAATTCTACCGATAGGTTAAGATAAATATTATTAATTATTAGTAATGAATAGTTAGTTAACAAATGAGCGTACCTATATTATGTGGAGACTCACCGACCCCACACAGTCAAACCATTACTACGGTTTTGTGGGGCTTATTTTATTAATTATCTAAGTCATCTGTGATCTACGTAATACGGCACAATTATCTGTCAATTAATAATTTAATTTAATTAATTCCTCCTATTACCCAATAGTTATCTAATGACAATCCCCCACTAATTTGATTCCGATGATCCGAACTAATTCGTTAATAACACGTTACACGATATCCTAAACATCAACATAATATAAACATATATTTTCACTTCCACAAAGGTGCCTTACACTAAATAATTATGAATACAAAATACTTCTTTGTGGGAGACTGGTATCTGCACTAGGAAATCCTGTCACACAGATTACCAGGCCTCCCCCGCGGACAGTGTTCTTACACAAGAAAAAAATAAGACCTTTGGAAAAACAAAACAAGTTTTCAAAAATACATAAGTAGTAATACCCTCCTGAAGCAGTCGGGTCAAAAAGGGAAAGCTTAAAATTTTAGAAAATTTAATTGTTGTGTGGTGTGGAAGTCGTTGTGGTAGTGTGGTCGTTATGGTGTGGTGTGGAGGTCCTTATGGTGTGGTGTGGAGGTCGTTATGGTGTGGTGTGGAGGTCGTTATGGTGTGGTGTGGTGGAGGCAGCAATGGTGTGGTGGAGGTCGTTTCACTGTGGTGATTTTATCTTGGAACACTCGATAGACGTTTGATGCTGTCATAGTCATGATTTAGTAGAAGAATGTTAATGTACTACTTAGTAGGATTAGCTAGGATTAGACTTACATGTAGTACTTACTAATTCCGAGCTAATCAACACAATAGAATACTAACCATCGACATTCATAAAAAGTGAAAATGGTGTAAAACTATGGCGTCACGAAATGATGACAACCGTTATGATTATGATTTTTTAAAGTTTTTTTTTTCATGTCTACTACTACTATGTAGGAATACTGTTATTTTTTAAAAACAACAGTTTTGTTTTTTTTTACTATTGATAGGCTCGCTTCTGCATGACCACTATCTCACCTGATGATATGAAAGATGTGGTCGAGGATGAAGCTCGCTTGCCTATAGGTAACCTGCTCACTCTTGACTTAAATACTCCCTGTATGTACTTACCTACAAGGTAATTATTATTATTTTGATTTTTGTTTTCTTTCTCGGGTCCCTGGAGATTCGGTCCTTTGGTAGGCGTAGGTACGAGGGGCCGAAACCAACTCGCAGAGGCCCCGTTAGACATTTCAAATGTAATGGGGCACCATTATTATTATTAATTAATGTATTTCGGAATAATCCATATATCATACATTATACAGCATTAACATTCAATAATTAAAATGTCAATAGATAGAATTAATTTAAAAAAAACAAAACAAAAATGAACAAGATAACAATACAAAATAACAAATAGACATTTATAATACCTTAAAAATTACTCATAATTATGGTTAATTTATTGTATAGGTACTTACAACAAAATTTAAATGCCCACTGTCGTCCTTTTTTTTAGGGATGGGAAATCATCAAAATAATGACTTCCCCTACTCTGGGCGGAGCGGGAGGGAGAGTCAGACTCTTACTGATTAAAACCCATCCATGTTCCTTCAGTGCCCTTTGTGTTCCGGAGCCACGATATCTCTTTCGAATACTCCCGCGACTCCGGCAGGCGTCGGCCCTTTCAGGCCCCTCTGTGTGCTGACTCTCTTTGAGGCGCGCGTGGAACACGAACGGGCCGTCGACACGGCCTGTCGTCAGAAGACGGACGGACGGTGAGCCACCCATAGCTCACCGTCCACAGGCTCGCGCCTACGGTGGCCGGAGGTCACCAGGTGGCCCCCGAGCCCACTGTCGTCCTCATCTATCTATACTGCAAACGACCTTAAAAAACGACAGCAAATACGACCTTAGATATAAGATAGATACATTCTCTAGCTATCGTCATAATAATCACGTCACGATTAACTATCAATTAATCATTTAATTAATTTGCGCGCCTGTTAATTTGATCCCAGCAATCCGCACACAAATTCGTTAGCAACACGATATCTTCAACACTAGTAATACGTACCTAGCTAAAGTAATTGTCTTACATGTAGTACTTGCTAATTCCAAGCTAGTCAACACACAATAGAATACTAACCAACGTAGCTCTAAACACGTACCTACACTGGCTGGCTGAATGTAAAGATGCTTTTACATTGACTCAGTGAAAACAAGAAGATGGTTTTAAATGTGTTTAGCATCATTTAATACATCAATCATCATTGTCAATAATATACGTTTTTAATTTATTCCTTTATTTGTAATTATGTTACTAGCTGTCCTCCGCGGCTTCGCCCCCGTTTTACCAGCATAGTTCCCGTTTCCGTGGGGGAAAAAAAACTATCCTATGTCCGTCTCCTGGTTCTGTGCTACCTCCCCACCAATTTTCAGCCAAATCGGTTCAGCCGTTCTTGAGTTATAAATAGTGTAACTAACACGACTTTCTTTTATATATTACTAGCTGTCCCCCGCGGCTTCGCTCCCGTCAATTAAGTATTCATTGCACATATCGAGTTTTCATTGTTTTTAAGATGTATTCTGCTATTCGGGTCGGAGACAAATCCAACGAATCAATAACCATGAAAATTGGTTCAGCAGATTTTAAGTTATAAGTGTTGTAACAAACCCGTCTTTGTTTTATATGTATAGATAGATGTATATAGATATCAAATAAGAATCCTATCCAATATCCTTCCAAATTCCGTATTTAAAATAAATTATTATTTATACTACCAAGTCTCCTCTTTTTTGTGTGTGGCAATGCGCAAATAGCGACTTGACAATAGGTGTTGGTGTCACCAAAGACAATTTTTGCGCGCGGTTTATCTCGAGTTTAAATAGCCTAGGTCTATAACCTTCTACCTGGAGAAGTTTATAGACCTATTATAACAGGGAATTCGCATGAAAGAAAACTTTATTATCTATACATGTTTTCTAAATCAAAAATATAACTAACAGTGAAAAAATAATCTAAATTGCTCCATAAACAAACGAGATATAATTTTATAAATAAATAAACAAAATATATCTGTCCCCCTTACCAAAACGCTGTTTTCTATGGCAGTTGTATAGGCGTTGTGGACTTTGACGTCGTCAGTCCATATCGGTCTTCTCTTTCTAATTGTAATTTTTGAAGCTTTAACTTCATCGCTGATGAAAGTATTTAAAAAGTTATTTCGTGTTTGTTTACTCGAGCAATTAAGTATTTAATTTTGCAAAAATAAAAGAATCACATGCATATTCCCTACAGAGCTAGGGGTCTCTCTCTCTGTACCAAAATTCATCAATGTCGTTTCGGTGATTTAGGCTTAAAAGCGCAACAAACACTCTCACTTTTGCATTTGCAACCTGGAAGGCCACCCACCCAACCTACCTAACCCAACTAGAAGCATGCCATATGCTTCTAGTTGGGTAGCAGCAGGCAGGCCTTCTTCGTTAATCTCTTGCCCAAACAACACTTCTTCTCTTCCGAAAGTCCATATTAAAAGACGAAAACCTGCGGGTCAGGATCCCTTGCGTGCCGTGTCGACGGCGCGTTCGTGTTCCACGCGCACCTCAAAGAGAGTCAGCATTGGGAGGGGCCCGAAAGTGCCGACGCCTGCCGGAGTCGCGGGACTATTCGAAAGAGATACCGTGGCTCCGGAACACAAAGGGCACTGAAGGAACATGGATGGGTTTTAGTCAGTAGAAGTCTGACACTCCCTCTCGCTCCGCCCAGAGCGGGAGAAGTAATTGGATGAATTCCCATCCCTAAAAAAAAAAAAGGATCACTTGCGTGTCCGTCTGTAATAGCTAATATTTACTCTGAATCTACAAGACCGACTCAACTGAAATTTGGTACTTACACATATGAAGTTCTGTGACCCAAACTTGCAAGCGTAATGTACATATATTTATGTACATTACGCCTTTCAAGAACCCGCGAAGATTACAAATTCTTAAAAGTTAATAAAGAAAACGAATTAATGTGGCACCTAGGTAGGTATCCATTTAATCACGTTGTATCATGCTAGTCCTCGCCTTCGCCTAGTAGAAACGCCCCTTTCCCTCCATTCGAACTACTCCAAAGTGTAAAGCAAGTTATCCCGACCTGGGCGAACTTCCACAATGACTAGGAATCAACCCGACATGTTTATAGCGCGAACTGGATG
The DNA here is from genome assembly GCA_963859965.1 of Ceramica pisi. Taxonomy (NCBI): domain Eukaryota; kingdom Metazoa; phylum Arthropoda; class Insecta; order Lepidoptera; family Noctuidae; genus Ceramica; species Ceramica pisi. The sequence continues at coordinate 23,242,018 of OY982540.1, read as the reverse complement.
CCGCCCTGCGATCCATCCTCAAGTTTACTGCACCTGAATAGCGGGGCTGCTAGACTTCACAAGAGTTAGTTTAGTTAGCGAGCTTCCTTTTAATCGTTGTGTAAAACTTACGTGAGAAATATATGACGCTCATACGATCTTCATGCCGGAAAACATTTTCATTAAATTCCTTTCCTTATTTTGCAAACAACTTGCATAAAACAACAAGAAGAGCGTTTTAAATCTTACATTAAAATTATTAAAAAAGACGCCGCGTCAAATTCATTCCACTGAAAGTTTAAAAAAGAAGAACTCAAAACTCCGTCCCAAACCACGCAGACTGTTTGAAATTAAAAAAGAATTCAATTCAAATTTGGAATTCTTACAGGGGCTGGGGTTGCCACCTCGCCGAACTTTACCCATAACATGTAAATGGGGAAAGTTTTGGCTAATTGCTTGCAAGACTGTCGCCAGACGGGCTCGACTCACTTAATTAAACCCACAATCTTTACTATGAGGCTGCTTATGCTTAGGTAGGTATTTTTACTATTAATTAGGCACTTGTTGTTGTATCTAATCTTATGTTTCAATAATCTTAGCGAATTACCTAAAGGTCTAGTAATAGTATGGGATTACAAGTATGGGATTACAAGTAGGTAGGTATACCTAAATTCAAAAGTCATTTATTCAAATTAAGCTGAGAGCTGGTAGTACCTACTTTTTGAACGTCAAGTTTTTACAAAAGACAGTCCCGCAAAACGCCCGCCCATCACCACATTCTAGCGTTTTAACTGTGGAGAAGAAGTGGCCAACAAACTCCCCAGCAACACATCCGTCTGTTACGTTTTAAGAACATGAATTTATACAATAGTATGCAAATAATGAAACGTGACACAAAAAAAAAACATAATGAATGATATACTATGATACTATAAAAAAAACATAATGAATGATATACTATGATACTATAAAAAAGTACACACTCAAGCATTAATAAGTTGCCTAGATAAATAAGCCTCCAGGAATAAAATTAATGCCTGTCTACACAAACACATACAATGGTAGAATTTAACGACAACTCGAACCACACTTGATAAACTAGGGCCGGACTAAATTAAGAATAATCATTTTAATCGTTAAAAAATTGACATAAAGACATTGTAGATGTATATAGATTAAGTATTTGATTTAAAAAAAACAGATTGCCCTAGGTTACAAAATCCGATAAATAATAATAAAAAATACAACAAAAATAGGTATAATAATATATTATGTCCTATCTAATCTAAAAAAAAATATAATCCTATTTCTTAAGTAGGTACCTAGGTACTTAAGAAATAGGATTATATTTTTTTTATATTTTTGTCAGACTACCTAGTCTGACAGGGGCGTAGGTACCCCCGTATCAACCACATCAAAGATAGGGGACCCCCGGAATACAAGGGCCCCGACGTGTGGACGCAAAGCCTTTAGTTCCGCCGTCTCCTTCGTGGCCTGCCTTGTCAGTCCTTAGCTATAGGGCCTACTTTGTCTAACAAAAAATACGCTTAAAAAGGGGACCCCAAAAATGTTTGATACAATACAGGACGCCTTTGAGTCTAGCTATGCCACTGTAGTCTGATGAAGGGTGTACCTACTTAAGTTTTAAAATATCTAAAACCATCAAAACAAATAGAAAAAATTACTTAGGTAGATACTTAATTTTAGATAAGATAGTAGTAGGCCTATTTTCGTTCTCTAAAAGGCTCTAAAGACAAAAGTACCTAATCCAATGAAAATGAATTACCTCCAAAGAAAAACCATCCTAATAGATATTTTCCCCATCACACAGCCAATCAACAAAGTTAAATAAACTTTTAAAACATTAAAGTAACGTCGCCAAAAATCGATAACCAACAGTAAGGGCCATAGACAAGCTTATTAAAAACTCTCCCTACAGTCGTTTTGCAACAGTCCGCGGGCAAAATGTTGTTTAAACGACATTTTTTCGGCAATTACTCTTCAATTAGGGGATTTTTGGGAGATGGGGGAAATGGCGGGATTTACTTGTTTTATGTTATGCGTCCGTTGTGAACGAATCTGTGATGCAGATTTTGTTGAATGATTTTATTGTTTGTGAAAATGTATCGCGGACAATTTGACGATGTTCAACCATGCGTGAAGTCATCAACTTGAATACATTGTGAACGTAGATCTGACTTTCTATATAATTTACAAAACATAAAAAAAAACATCAAAAAATACTGTAGGTCTTATTCCTTCCTAGCATAACCGAGTCAAGGAGCTAACATTTTCAAGCCCCCTTCGCTCATTCGCTCTTGAAATTTGGAGGTAGGTGACGTTTGATCAACTATTTTGCTCAATTTAAGAAATAAAAAAATGTGTTTCAAAAAAAGTGATTCTTAAAAATTCCATTTAGATTTTGACTACTTTTTACTAGGGCTACTGGGGCACGTGGAGAATCAAAAAAAAAAAAAGTATTTGCACATTCTCAAAACTTTTTTATTTTTTGGCCATTCCCTCCTTATCTCCGAAGTTTGCATAATGTGTCATAGGCAAAAATCAAAACAGAAAATTTTTGATTTTTGCCTTATAAGTGAAGATTACAAAAAAAAATAAAACGCCAAGCACATTTTTTCAGAAATCATCAACTAAAATTGCATTAGTTCCACTATCGGTCAAGAGATGACGCTGATCTAAAACTGCAACATACATGGCCGCCTCGCCGATGAAAATGTAAAAACATTTCACGTTTTATATGATAGTACGGAACCCTCGGTGCGTGAGTCCGACTCGCTCTTGACCGATTTTTTTATTTTGTGTTTAGAATATTTTCAAAGAATGTTTTCACAATATCAACATATTAATAAAAGTACTTAACAGCGGATTAGCAGATGGTTCAGTGAATGAGCTACAGCTGTAGGTAGCGGTCGTGGATTCGATTTCAAGACAACCAAATAGCAATAGCGGTGTGCGGTGTGCGGCCACTTTAATTTTTGTCCGCGCGTGGATGTCTAGTACAGTCACCAGCACATCAAGCTAAGCTACCCCTAACTGTAAAATTTTCCCAATCAACCTTGAACCTTATCGCTATCGAAATACACTTGAAAATCTATTGAAGAAATTTGATAGATAGTTGTATTTAGCTTGAAGCGCTGGCGTCTGTACAATAAGAGCAGAGCAGTACCTATATTTGAGGATATGATGAGACTGAGGCACTGTTGAAGTTTCTCTCCTAGTATTCTCATTCACAACAAACCTTATTTATAATTATTATTTTATCGTCCCAATTTTATACCATCAATTCATATACACTACACCAATGACGTTATATTATTATCATTGCACTACACACATTCACTCACACAGACACGACTCTCTAAACATTATTTTCTTGTTTTTAATTGCATGTTTTCGTTTTAGAATAATTCTTTATAATATTTTAAAGTAAGCAACCAAATTGTAATTGTATGTCAACATGTCGCATATAATTTAAGAACACCTTTGCAGGGAGGCAAACTGTTTCTCCTTAATACAGGTTGCTCAGCAATCTAGCTAGGAGAACAGCAGCTCACCCACTAATTTGTAATTTATATGCACATACTCTTGTATACAAACTGTGTTAATGCAAATACCATTTTTAGCAATAAATGATTATTTGATTTGATTTAATTTTGATATTTTTCACAAATAGGTATGTAGTGTATGAATAATCTACTGCTCTGTACACACAGCCAAAACAAAGTTAGATTCTTTTGTGCACTTAGTTCCATAAAATTGTAAACAGAATGTTGTTTTCAGACTGAAACGCAACAAAAATAAAACTATTATTTTTCATGCATTATTCAGAAAACAATCCAAAGAATAGTCGCGAGCTACTCCATCAGGAAGGATTACCTCAAATCCGGGCCAAATTGAAGATTTTTCCGACGCCATGCCAGTAACAGGAAGAAATAAACTTACTTGTCTTTGTTACACGTAGGTACAGTCAACTACGCATACAATGGTAACAATTTGACATCGACAGCGACTTTGTTTCGTAGAAAAAAGGGAGGCTCTCGTATTTACCCGAGTGCCAAAGAAGGATTCATAAACAAACGATTATACTTACATAGGTACAAAGATACGTGCGCGAAAAACAGCGCGTATCAGTCGTTTGTTTGTTTGTTCTTTATTACCTCGTACCTTCCAAACGGTTGGATGGATTTCGACTATTGAGGTGCCGCCGTTAGATTCATTTCAAATACCCAAGTGTTCTTATATAGGTTTAAAAAAATGCAATATGGCGGATTTTTGGCGCTAATATTGTAACTCTTATGTGTTAGTCGCGTTGTTGACAGTACTGGCACTACACCTTCGATCTGCGTCTGTGTAGCAAAATCGTTCAGCTTATGTCTTTCCTATAGACTCACTAATATAAGTACAGTTTGGGTTACTATCATCGAGCTGCCGATTTACCCATTTTATCAGAGATAGTGTTGCTCTGAGGTACCTAATACAATGCGCCTTGCATGAAATAATAGCAAAACTTTAGAAACTTTTATTAAAATTCTAGCAGGCGTTGAATTCTTCATGAAAATAACAGGGTCAGTAATGAAAAAACCGGCCAAGTGCGAGTCGTACTCGCGCACTGAGAGTTCCGTAAGCAGAAGCTGCGATTTACGATTTATGACGTATTAAAAAAAAAACTACTTACTAGATCTCGTTCGAACCAATTTTCGCTGGTAGTTTACATGGTAATGTACATCATATATTTTTTTTAGTTTTATCAGTCTCATTTACCACTTTAGAAGTGTATGTCGCGCAAACTATTCAGTTTAGAAAAAAATGATCTTAGAAACCTTAATATCATTTTTGAAGACCTTATTTGTATGTGAAAATCTTTATGCGGTTTACGAAATACATCTACTTACCAAATTTCAACAGCATAAGCTCTTAAGGTTTCGGAGAAAAGTGGCTGTGACATACGGACGGACAGACAGACAGACATGACGAATCTTTATGGGTTCCGTTTTTGCCATTTGGCTACGGAACCCTAAAAACGCCTGTTGTAACATAATTAACTATTATGAATGTGTAAAATTAAAGGTTAGTTATAGATAGAGAGAGATAGACTGGTGAACTTTGATTGATTAATACAATACAACAGGCCTTCACGGACTTGTAGATGTTCTCCTTTAACTTGAGGGGCATCCGTGAATCGTAAGTTATTCCAATGACCTATCGTCATTTCATCCATCTTGACTTGATCCGGTGCGTTACGTCTCGTTCTATATCACGTAATTTTTGCTGTGACCCCCTAGAGGACGCGGCAAGCAGTGTTGGGGCGAAGCCCTCTGGCTGCAGTAGCCCTCCTCGGCCCGTTACTACGGGCCGGTTGTAAGGTTGCCTCTTGTCGGCATGGTATGTGTCGTGCGCCTGCCACAATAAAATAGCAACGCACGCTTGTTCTGTAACTGTTGTTTTTATTTCTGCAGGCACGCCGCGACACTGTTAACTCAGTGCCGCCTCTTCACGTCACCCACGGCGCTACGGCGGTCAGTGTTCGCCGAGTGAGACCCCCGGTGACCTGGGGGAGGCCCCGCGAGAACGACCAGCGACGAGGGTGCCGACTTTGGTGGTGCACCTACAGAGTATGTGACTCCCGTCCGTCTCGATCTCAGAGCTAACCGATCACAATCCGGACCGCAGAGCCATCTTATGTGTGTATGTGTGAGCGGTCGTGTAGTGTGAGTACTACCGCCCAGTCTCATCTGCACCGAATAAGCCTCTATTATTACCTTAGAACAAATTCGGCTGGACAAGCTACCCCAGGCACCGAAAAATGCAGCAGACTGGACGTCAGGACCGTCGATATCGTAGAACAAGCATTCTGTTTTGGTACTGCTCAATTTCAGGCCGACACTCTCAAGACCAGTCTTTGCCACCCCTTCTCCAAACTGCTCTGGACCTCTGAGTTGCTTTTGGCAACCAGCACCATCGGCAAGCACTTTGTTGTCCGACGTCAGAGCATTCATTATCATCAGTAAGAGGTAAGGGCTTGGTGCAAGCCGACTTCCACACTGAAGCTTGCAGATAAATCTAACAATTTCCAAAGGTTTATACTACACCTACCCATTCCAGTAAAAAGCCTAGAAATGTCTTTAAATATTACAAGACAACAATATATTTTGTGATGTGAAATTATTCAAATAAATATACTTTCAAAAATTATTGATCTTACTCACATCGACGTTTTGTACCCGGATTTCTCACGCACGTGTAATGGAACGCGATGTCCGTTCGGAAACAAGTTTCAGTTTGGTATCGAGCCAAAAACAAATAGAACTGTATCCATGTTAAACTATTATACTTTTGTCATTTAATTGCAAAAATAAAACAGATATGGTTTGAGTTTTGTGAAACACTCACATTTTTATTTTTATTGATTACAATTTTTGACAAGACGACGCATGACGCATCGAAGATATGATGACGTAGTTTCTGAACGGGCTAATGTCAATTTATCTACTTGCGTGTGCATACAAGTCGCGAATTTTACCAAATTAGCACAGTTTTCACAATAAACCTATCAGAACAAGCTACCCCAAGTGATGGCTGGAAAGTTGAATAAATTCGAAACCCCCAGCTCTGCCAGCTCCGATAGGTAAAGCGAGTGTGATAACCCTTCTGAAATGTTTATTTAAACAGCTGGCTTGTGTTAAAAAAAAATGCGCTGTTGAAGAATCGTTTTCAGTGTTGGCTTAGTCATCGTGCAGTCTACGAGGTGTTTTCGCGTATCGTGTGTTTGTGTTAAACATAATACATCATAATTCGTGGAAGCAACGTTGCATTATAACCTCTGCACGCATTGTGATATTTTTAGAAAATCATTTAGTTCATTGGCAGCTCGCTTCTCGCTGAATAATCGTGTTGGAAACACGTGGTCAGCACTGAACGTGCCCAAACACGCCGTCTGTCGCGACGACTCCGCAATATCAAAATATGGAGACAGGTTCATTGATCTTCCCAAACCCGTAAGATATTCTGCTGTCAATACGATGTTAGGTCGTCCGTGTGACTAGCCGCCGGCTTCTGTGCAGTGACACACGCATTTTATGTTGTTTGTGCTTAGATCTGTGTTATTATTAAGTTGCTTTTGCACAGGAGTGCTAACTGACACAATCAGTGATCAACAGCTTATTTTGTAGAGATAGCACATCTACACATGACTGATGTTTGTTGACTAATCTTGACTAAACAAAAAAAAATATAAACACTGGCATTGACCTTCACAATATGATAATCAAGTATGAATAAGTAAAACATCATTTTATATTAATTTTATCAGAGTTTTAGACTGATAAAACTAATCAAAATGATAATAAGAGTTATGATACCTTGATTTATACACTTATATTGGAGAAAAACATCAAACATTATTTTGTTTTGCAAATTAATTTTATTCTTGAATTAAATGTGGATAACCTTGATCTAAAAATGATATTATCTGTGGTTTGACTGCTTTTTTATCTAGACAAGTTTGGGACCTTTACACTAATTAAAAACTTTAGTACACAATCATTGATCCAACTGAAAATATTCAGATAAACTTGACCTACAAATTATTGTTGAACAATAATTTTACCAAGATCTAGTTCCTTTTATTTTTGCTTTCAATACATAGTTTACTGTTTTTTTTCACACACAAATTATGTACCTACCAATATTGGTTTTTCGTTGAATGTCAACATTATACTCTTACAAAAGGTATCAATTAAATAGGTATCAAAATAACTAGTGAATATAAAACACGATTCCTTTAATAAAGACAAAAATCCAAGCAAACAAAGGTAAGTAAATAACAACAAAAATAGCAGTGTTAATAACAAATTAATTTATGAACTGATAATGAAATAAATATCACAGCACAGAAGAAACAGTGAAGCAACTACAAAAATAAACTTTGCATTCCTAGCCTGTGTTCTTCAATAGCTGTTACAGATAGTGAAGTTTGAAAGCCTAACAACCAGTATTACTAAGCAGCGACGTGCGGAGTAAGCAAGCCCAAGAGATTTTTAATATTGATATAAAGAAAAACTTTAAATTAGAAGTTTAAAGTTAATGTTCTTATCATTTATATGATTATGTTCTAGGCTTTTAAAGTTGCTGTGACTTTTTATTGCAAGGCAAACGTTTGAAGCAGGTAACACCAGGCTTCTGGGCTTGTATGAATAATAATATGATGTTACTAAGGAGTATTGCTTTACCCAGTAACTGGGTTTTGGAGGCCAGATAGTTTGTCGCTTTATCTATACTAATTTTATAAAGCTGAAGAGTTAGTTTGTTTAGTTGAACATGTTAATCTCAGGAACTGCTGCTTCGAAATGAAAAATTCTTTAACCCATTTATCGAGGGAGGACACTATAAATACTGGTGTTCCGCTGCATTCAGTTAGACTGGCAGCACTCCCCAACTAGTTGAGAAAAAGCTTAAAGCAAAACTTTACTCTAGATAAAATTTTAATTACTGACAGAAAAAGAGATTTACAGAACTGTATTGATAAGAACAGTAATTTTCATGTAATGGATATTATTTTCTTGAATGGACAATCAAAATCATAATAATCCACTTCATATAATCACAGATTACAACTTACACAATAGATGCACATTTTCCTCAACGCTATGAACTAGCTAACCTGTGTAACTTTGTCTGCATCACACTTTTCATAAAACCGCCGCTCCTATTGGTTATGGCGTGATGCTATATAACCTATAGCCTTCCTCAATAAATGGGCCATGTAACATTAAATGAATCATTCAATTCGACCCAGTAGTTCCTGAGATTAGCACTTTCAACCAAACAAACTCTTCAGCTTTATAATATTAGTACCTATAGAAGATAGATTGTTACAGTTTACACATTTTCCTTATAGCTATGAATGTAATAGCAAAATTACTATTCTTAGCATTACCATTATCATATTTCAATTATAGCTTGATTGGAAACAGGCTCTCATTATTTTAACTTGCAGTGATTTATTATTGACATGTTGATTGCAAGCAGATATTAAAACAATAATATTATCAGTTTCAATTGAATTAAATATTATCAATTGATTCATAGTGAGATAAATATTATCTTTTGTTGTTTTGTCTGTTTTATAATAATGATTGATGAGACTTTTGGCTTAAGACTTAACTACATTTTAGTCTGTTTAACAACAATTTCGAGTAAATTAATATTTTTCTGTGACATGGACAAGAAGAGTCGTTTTAAAAGTTACATTCAGCCTGGTCATAAAAATACGTTATTTCCCTGACTACCAGTCTCCTACTAAGTAAAGTCAGCATTTTGCCATCTGTGATTATGCTACTTGCATACTACCTATTTTTACCTCATTGTCATCGACAAGACTCTATCAAGAAATTTCACTTGCTGTGAGATAAAAAAAAGACATTGAAAGTATGTTTTGATTGTATTTGCATCACTGTCTCTTCCTGTGCTGTGTTATTCCAATATTAATAAACTAATATAAATTAACAACATTGTCTGTGATAACTGTAATTGCATGGACCTTTGTGAGAAAATGATAGCACAGTGCCTTGACAACAATTAGTTATTTTAGTATATTTGTTTTACCGTTTATATCTCTCAATTACAATGTTAAAATAGAACAAAGTGATCATTTTCATGCGGTTTACCATGGGTAAACTCTAATTTAAAAACAAAGTCATACAGTTATCAATTTACCATAGATAACTTTGTATTAAGAATTAATTTTAAGGCATTATTAAATGATTGTTTGCTGCCTAAGATTATTAAAAAAATTAAAGTCTATGGTCTGCAGCAAGTATTCATCATATCAGTTAGACACACAGAGGTGTATATAAACTATGTTTTACCAAATATAAAGTAGTCATAGTGTATATGTCTTCATAAATCCTGCCTTGACCTTCCATCGATGGGAACAGTCGGGACCTTGATCTTATTTTAAAACTACTGTTATTGAACTACAAATTCCACAGATCAAGGAATTGAATAAAACAGTTTCAGGCTATTGAAACTACAGAACTCATAAATAAATAAATGGAAGAAAGAAACTGTCCAAAAGAAAAGAATTTCTTAGTACTTCACTATCACTAAATTATAGAACAGTCCTCCGTCGCGTCTGTCTGTTCGCGATAAACTCAAAAACTACTTTACCGATTGTCATGCTGTTTTTAGGTTTTAGTACCTATATAATTTGTCAAGCGGGCGAAGCCGCGGGCCTCATCTAGTAATAAATATTTTTCTGGGAGTTCTTTCTCACTATTAACATTTAATGTAATTCAACCGTTTTCTTGACCTACAGACACATGCTAGTGTAATTTCAAGTGTTTCAAGAAAGCACTAATTTCATAGCCTTATCTAAATATGATCATTTCTGTGTATTTCAAGATAAGTCATTGTTATTGAGAAAACGAGAATCATTTAATGAATGGATTTTACCATAAATCAAGTGGAACAGTTTGGAAATGAGCCAATTATGAGATTTTCAGTGTCATTGTGTTTTCCTCATAGCTGGTACTTTATGTTTAGGTATGGTACACAGTAGGTACAGACGACTGCACACCAAGCTACAACAATCTGTCAAATTTCTTCAATAGATTTTCAACTTTATCACAAAAGCTATAAGGTTCAAGGTTGATTGGGAAAATTTGACAGTTTCGGGTAGCTTCATGTGCTGGCGACTGTACAGTCAACAGCACATCAGGTTATACAAAACTGTCAAATTACTCCAAACGATTTTAAACCTTAAAATGAAAGACAGTTGTGTTCAAAATCGAATGAGGACATTTGACAGTCTATGGTAACTTGATGTGCTGTTGACTGTACCTAAGACAGCTGTATTTTTAAGTTTTCTTTGAAGTTAATTTAAAAAAAAGCGCAAAGGCATAGTCCGTTGTACTGCCTTGCTCAGGTAAAGTGGAGCATGCGCTTGCGCACATGTGCTACTTTGTCACTCACTAATACATACATATAGCCTGCTTTCTTTGTAAACAAACATCGAGATAAACCGTTATTCACACTTATATTAATAATACATTCATTGTGCGTACAGCTAAGGAGTGGAATTCCCTGCCTGAGTCTGTGTTTCCTGATAGCTACAACCAGGGAGTCTTTAAGTCAAGAGTGAATAGGTTACTTCTAGGCAAGCGTGCTCCACCTTAGACCGCATCATCGCTTAACATCAGGTGAGATAGCGGTCAAAAGTACGCCTATAAATATAAAAAAAAAAAAAAAAAAAAAATATTTAAGTGACTGCAAAAAAGAGCGAGGCGGGAAAAAAAATAAAAACTGGCCAAGTGCGAGTCGGACTCGCGCACAAAGGGCTCCGTACCATTATCTATAAAGACAGCAAAATCAAGTTTGTTGTATGGGAGCGCCTTAAATAATATTTATTTTATTCTGTTTTTTTTAGAATTTGTTGTTATAGCGGCAACAGAAATACATCATCTGTGAAAATTTCAACTGTCTCCGTTGTTCTTGAGATACAACCTGGTGCATGACAGACATACGGACGGACAGACAGCGAAGTCTTAGTAATAGGGTCCCGTTTTTACCCTTTGGCTACGGAACCCTAAAAACTTTTTTTTTTTTTTTCAATTTGTCAGTACTGTCTGACGGTCGGTGCTCAATCGCTTTTATGATAGGTTTTTGTATGATGTCGGTTGTTTTGTTTTTTTTTAAAGAAAAAGTTTTTCTTTGTTTCTTACGTAAGTCCATTAAGCGATGTTATAGAGACAGACACACCTCTCTCTTATCAAACGTTATCGCACATAATTCCGATGAGAGATAGTACAGTTTACGTGGTTTTACCATCAGTGATAAGCGGCTATCTGAAAGATACATTAGTTGGCACTGCCTGATAAATGTTTGTGTATCGTGCAATTTCATGGTTTGTTATGAAAGTACAAGCGAATATTGTTGAGTCTACGCCATATTTGTTGACTTTAGTATCAATTTAAAATCGCCATTTGCGGTGGGTTTTTTTTTTCATATGATTACGATGTGCGCCGATTATGTCCGTTCACAATTTGACGGCACGACACGGATAGATTATAAAGTTACGAATCTCGATGCGTATTATTGTAGAAGGAATACAATTTATTTATTTATTATATACTTTATTGTACACCAAAAATTAAATACAGTAGGAAACTTAGAACTAAAATACATACAATGGGCGGCCTTATCGCATTTCGCGATCTCTTCCAGGCAACCTGGGATGGAGACAGTATTTGACTGGACATGAAATTGGGGCTGTTATGGTGTGACATAAGAAAAACAAAAAAAAAAGTAATTATAATATAACATAATAGATACACAGATACATACATAATACGGAAACATGGTCATATTTGCCGTAAACCGAATATGAACCTGATACAGAAATTTTGAAGTCGCTCAAGTTTATCTAGTTGTTCCTGAGTTAGGTCAAGAGGTTGGGTCAATTTATCTACAGTTTATAATATCTAGATGTTAGCTAAGTATAAGTGTTTTCAATAATTTGGCGACTTGTCCAATGCAAGGTAGAATTCACGAATTAAATAGCAATTTTCATTAACCACAAGAATTATACGATAACTAATGCAGTCTTATCTCCACAATATGCAATACTCCATTTATCTCTATTCTTTATCCTATATTTGGAATAAAGTTCGCCGATACGAGCTAATCTTCATAAACAGAGCATATCTCTGTCAAAGTCACTGAACTTTTCATAACAATCATTTATCATTTGCATGATTGGTTTTTAAATATCGGAATGTGTTTTCTGCATCTAATTTTTTACTGTCACTAGGGCTACGTAAAAGCGCACCGTTGGATTTTCAACTCTGGACACTGAGCCGAAAGCTGTAAATCCAAGTCACGTTTGTTTGCACTGTCGATGGGGTGGAACCGCACAATACATCAGCGTCATCTGTTACTTTTAGCACTGGGTAGCGGGCGGTGAAACGGTGGCACTAATGTTACCTTTGCCACATCTCAGGGCTTAGGTCATGGTCAAGCGACAAGGACCTTAGGCCTTGTTTTCTGATCGATTTAAATCGAACCCACGTTTTGTATCAGACTGTAGGCTAGGACTTGGAGAGAAAGGCTGAGCCCACAAACGATTTGCAAGACTCCCGGGAGTGTCGTAACAGTAGACATATTTAAAAATGTACGGAAGTCCCTAAATATGCCTTAGAGTAGTCCTAGCCTAAAGCCGATACCTGAGAAAAGACATGAATGAGGAACTGAGCATTTTAGCACAGGCACAAGACACACAACACTACATAAAAGATGTCAAAGGAAGCTCACGCACTTTTCACATCATCTGCCGATATATTCTATTCTCTAATCACCACACTGTCAAAATTTAGGTGAAGTGAGCTTAAAGTAAATTGTCGTAACAACTTATTAGTTAGTTTGACAGGTCACTTTACCTAAGTTTTCACGGACTGCAGCTCAAGTCAACGAAATTCTAAGTAGGTAGTTGTTGTATTGCAGTGACACAGAACTAGCGCTGGAGCTGAGCGAGCAGGTGTTCCTGGATGAAGATGAGTACTCCACGCGAGCTCCCGCCTCCCCCACCACCGTGCCCAACGTCAGACCCTACAGGCCGCCTTCCACAGGTAACATCTTTATTACACTTAATGTTAGTCTGGCGGTTTGAGTTCTAGGAAACGCCGGCCTCATCTAGTTTAAAACGATCAAAAAAGATTGATTTGTAAAAGTGTTATTTACAACCTACTTACAAAATATATCATTTATCCAAATATCATAACTGGCACGAGTCATGAGCACACTGTCCTGACGCTTCACGCTATTGGATCGTCAGACAATGCTCATCGACTATTAGGCTTGCAAAATTCGTTCGCCCACCGTACAATTGGTAAGATCACCCCGCTGCATTAATCTGTGCTCACGACCCGTGTCGGCTACTGTATTCTCTTTTTACTCTGACTTAAATCGAGGAAGCCTCAAAACGAGGCGGACATATGGGGTCCAGTTGAAGCAATAATATGGGCTCAAGTTAAGGCAAAAAACCTGGCCAAGTGCGAATCGGACTCGCGCACGAAGGGTTCCGTACCATTATCGTATTATAAGATTTATGACGTATTAAAAAAAACTACTTACTAGATCTCGTTCAAACCAATTTTCGCTGGTAGTTTACATGGTAATACATCAATTTTTTTTAGTTTTATCATTCTCTTATTTTAGAAGTTACAGAGGGGGGGGGGGACATTTTACCACTTCGGAAGTGTCTCTCTCGCAAACTATTCAGTTAAAAAAAAAATATATTAGAAACCTCAATATCATTTTTGAAGACCTATCCATAGATAGGTACCCCACATGTTGGGTTTGATGTAAAAAAAAAATTGAGTTTCAGTTCTGAGTATGGGGACCCCCAAAATTTCTCGTTTTTTTTTTCTATTTTTGTGTGAAAATCTTGATGCGGCTTACAGAATACATCTACTTACCAAGTTTTAACAGCATAGTTCTTATAAAAAAAAAGTGGCTGTGACATACGGACGGACAGACAGATAGACATGACGAATCTATAAGGGTTCCGTTTTTTGCCATTTGGCTACGGAAGCCTAAAAAGATCTTTAGAGTCGAGGCTGAAATGGATACTTCAATATAATCTACTGCCTCCGTTCAACGTATAGCTTCGGGACCAGCTGAAGTGGAAGTGTGGTCTCAATTCGATAAGACCCCATGTCGAGACTTTCACTGGTCTTACGATTTAAGTGACTGCATTTGGATAAACTTTTAAATGGAAGCTGGGACAAGGTGAAGATTCTTCAACTCTATTTTAGACTAGGTACAAATATTCGCCTTATCCCGAGGTCGCCTCACAGATCCTTACTTGATAGAATTCACTGATTCTAGGTCACTCGTTGTCGAATTGTTTTCAAACGAAATTTGAACCTTAAGTGCATTGCGCTGCACGCTGGCCTTCGATGCAACTGGTCTTATTGCGTCACCGCTTAACTTACCTAACCTGAATACTATCGAAGAAGACAATTGTTTTACGTCAAAAGAATAATATTGGAATCTATTAATTACACAATCTCGGATTGCAAAAGATCGTGTTGCAGAATCAATAAACGACTTCAATCTGGGGCAGATTGAATCGATAGGATGAAGAGTTTAGTTTTATTCATTTCATTTATTTATTTATTTTTCAGACTAACAATGTTTATAATGAAAAACTATACTTTTATTTGTAAGTTCAATAATGTTCTTAATATTAATAAAACATGAAAACAACTAAACTTAACTATATACACATAAATATACAAAAACAAGATACGCTTAGGCGTCGTAGAATTCCTCCGCATCGCTGTCATCAGGAAACGTGCCCAGAAGACTGGCAGCATTGCCACGTTGAATGGCAATGCTAATTCTTTTTCTTTGAGCAAAGAACGAGCCAGCCCTCTGGTCACGCAAAGTGTCGATTAGTCGACGAATAATTGTTTATAATTGTTAGTAATATAACAGAGGTCTTAAAACTTTAGTCAATATTAAAAATCAAATAGAAACAATTAAAAAACAAATTAATCATAAAAGTTTGATCCAAAATTATAAAAGTCATTATGTCCAAAATAACCATGTCAAGAAGAAAAAATTGTTTCTCATACAATTGTTCTACAGCACAAAATTGAGGCAGCCCCGTTACGTTAAGTTATAAGGATACTTGTGATGGGGTTACCTCGCAACTTTCCATGGTTAACATAAAACTTAAAATAAAAATACATTAAAATAATAAATGTCAACAAATAAAATAATCATTAGCATACCATTGTCATCACGTCACATGAAGCTGCATAAATCTCCCCAGCACTGCAGACTCTGGCCTCACAGAAATCATCTTTAGGATTCAGTTGGCGCTCCCCGAATCCGGCGCATCAGAGAAGCTGTTCTCTTACGCATAGCCGCATAAAAGTTATCGACTCTTGCGTCAGCAAACATGACCGACGCGCTGCAGAATCGAGGGAGCCTCATCAGCATCCTAAAGGCGTTATTGTATGAATTTAATATCATATTGAAGAGTTCTATACAGCAATTTTAAATTTGGAAGATAGATGGTCATCAGTCGCTCCTTGTAAAAACTTAAAACCTAGTATTCAGCTACATCCGGTTAGACAGGAAGCCAATTCCAACAATTGTGAAAAGGCTAGGCAGATGACGATTTAGAACTTGTGTATCATTTGATATCTGTCCCCGTATTAGCTAGTAACCCATTCATCAGTTGACGTTTACGACGAAACATCAGAGGATGAACAACAGCTGATTCACATCTGATCTATAATTAGAACATTTTGTCTATGCCACTAGCGTTGAACGCGGCATTCACCTATGACGTTGGTCAGGTCAGTCGCCTGAACAGTTCGTAGAAAGGAGAATGCTCTAGAAAAATAGATTTCTAGCTGTTTACGTGTGGTGGAGCTAAAGTCGTGACCTTAGACTATGAAAAATTTGGTCAGTGACTGCTAAAAGTATTCTTAATACGCAAAATAACGATTTTTCTAAATGTTTTCAGGAATTCTGTTTCGTTTTATCATCATTAGACAAAAAGTCATCGATACGCGTACCCATCAGAACTGTGAAGTTCTGCTAATGAATTTGTAGCGTCTCCATACGTTCCCGAAAAATTAAATTTGACCTTTTATAGCCTTAAATAATACCACGGAACAGAAAAAACAGCTTTTTCTGTTTTTTTCTGTTCCGTGAATAATACAATGGAAAATTATTGAAGTTACATATTTTGTACACCATGACATGACATAACGACTAGACTACGCCGCATATTATAGCAGAAAGAATTCCCATGAAAAAAATTACGCTCCTGCGGCAAGCGGGTAAAAAATATGCATTGCTTGCATTGCAAATAAGACACGTAACAATACACCTGTCCATCGCGACATGAACAATCCAACATCAAATAAAATAATAAGAAAGTTTATAAACATACCTATTATGGCTCATGAATGCAATGACTTACAACTAAGGTCAAGTCAAGCATTGTTACCAACACAACTCAATATTAAACCTTGTCTTCATTTTGATAAAGTTTAACTTCGTCTGTACCTGTACCAGACGGTATTTTGATCCATGGGTTTGTACGTAAGGCGAGTCGACAGAACATGGTGTTAGACCACACGTAGTTGACCTACATGTGATTATAACCAGTAGTGCTATTCTGCAACAATATTTTCGTGTCTCGACAGCGGAATCCGAGGTGAGTAGCAAATTCGCATAAACATAAGAGACCTTTATGTTGTGTGTAGTAAAGCTCACTTTGCTAGCTTTGTCACTCAGGTGAAGCTCGATATCGAAATAGTTATTTACAGAATAGACTAGCTGATCGTTGTTTTTACTTGTGCCACTGTGCAAGTATCTATGTCACCAGAATATTTTGCACAAAGCCAGTTAAAAATCTTGCTAGATTTCAAAGAACACACTTTAAATACAATAAATAACATCAAAATTCGAAAGTTTATATTATATCCGTGTCTTGTCGAGAAAGAGGAGTTTACAATCTCATGCGATCTTTTATTATAAAGTTACGGATGTTTGCAATTTAACGGGTGTCACTATCACAATTTTTCTTGAATTTTAGCGTTTTATTCGAGTTTTGATGTGTGATTTTGCTTTAGATAAGTATAGCCTTAAAAAAAAAACAAAAATATGCCTAAGACAGTTTGATCATTTATCTTGGGAGTGGTCTAAATAAATATTTCAATTTGTTCACGTACATCAGTAAAATCCTTGACTCCGCAAAGGATGTTTCACAAAATGTTGCTTTAGGGAATCTTTTGATGCCTTGGTACACCGAAGATATTATGTAAAACTGAGAGTTATTGACAATTTTCCGTACGAAACTATAATTTTTATCTATGAAATTATAATCAAATTCAAATAAAAAATATTTAATAATTAAGGTGGCGTTGCTATATTGCTTGAAAAAAAAATGGTCTAATTAAAAGTAAAGTAAATATTTTTAAATGATAGCGAATATGCACGCGATTTTTTATTTACAAAATGAATTACTTATAAGCTCCAGTAAACACTCAAGAAAATATTTTTTAAATATCTTCATCAGCGATGAAGTTATAACGCTTCAAACATTACTATTTGAACGAGAAGTCCGACATGGAATTTGACGTCACGTTACGTGACGTCTGTACAGCTGCCATAGAAAACAGCGTTTTCGCGAGAGGGACAGACATATTTGTTTAAACTAATGATATCTCGCTTGTTTTTCGAGTAATTTTGATTCTATTTCTACTGTTAATAATGTATTTTTGTATATTTTTAGATAAACTGTTTAGATAATAAATATTTTTTTTAAGCATCTTCCCTATTGTTGTATGCAATGCAAAAATCAATATAAATCTTGTGACGCGCGGTATTCAACTTTAGTCAACCTGAGCAATTCGATTTTGTAAAAGCGCCCTTAAAAAAAAATCTATAACTGGTTTTCAATTTTAAGCCATTGGTTTATAATTATGTATTAGGGTTCCGAACAAAAATAGGAATCCTTGTAGGATCACTCGGGTGGTTGTCTGTCCGTCGGTCACAGCCAGTTTTCTCCGGATCCACAAGACTGATTCTGTTTAAAATTTGGTACACATATGGACTTCTGTGACCCAAACGTGTTACGTGAATTATTAGTAAGTATGGGTCATTTTTGAGGGTCAAACTAGAAGATAAAAAAAGTTTATTTTTGTACAATATCGTGTGAAATTTAAATGGAAGGGCTTGCTGTGAGGATTTTTTTATGATTTTTTAACAGCATTACAAAGTATTCCATAATTCCTGTGCAGATAAAATAATTTTTAAATGAATAATACACGTTCGGAAGGAAGTTACCCTAACCGCAAACACATTATACAACATTGACCATTCATTATTTTACATCCTTATCTCTCGAATCGAAATATTCTTGACGGAATCAAATTCAGCTACGTTTCACAACATTCACAATATTGTTATCGTAGACTTTGTCTCTGTCATCTCTGGCCTAGAATAGAGTCAAGAGCAAACCCATCTCAAGTAAAAAAAAAGTAAGTATATCTAAAATATGTCACTGAAGTGTAAACTCACCCAAGTGTTAATTATTACAACTAGCGTACATACTCTAAGTGATAAATCATGAATCATAATTCATAATATATGTATGGGGATTTTACGTAAGTATTTCATCATCTCTCTCTAGCCCTCGGATAAATACAGGGTGTGCTGATATTTCAGGGTGGTATTCTGTATGATGTCTTGTTTCAAACTTCACTCTTAGGCGCCCATTACACACTCATGCAAGCACCACTCAATTCCAATAGTCATGAATGATTAATGACTGATGTGAGTGATAGACATTATACGCTCACATAGACGCTCATTCTTATCCTGTTGGCTGATATACCCATTCCACAAACATATAAAAACGTAACTATTCGCTTAAAATCTTGTCTCGCTTGTCTAATATAATATCCAGATTTTCGTCAATCAATTTCATGCAACACTCATGCATGCATCACTGAATTCCAAAATTCATGAATGAAGAATGACTGATGTGCATGTAGTTGATAGAATTCTATCGACAATAGACGCTAATTCTTAGATAGGTACGCGACGATATATTATTGATATAAAAGGAACAAGATCTGAACTATTCCACAAACATATTAAAACGTACCCATTCACTTTTGTGACTAATAAAATATCCAGATTCTCGTCAATCAATTTCATGCAACCATCAGTCACTGCATTACATAATAGGTTAACCGTCAGTCACAGTGTACCAGCGTTGTCTGTGGTTAAACTGACAGCAAAACCTGCCGTGTAATGGCCCTCTTGTCGTCCTGGTAGATCTAGCCATACCCAAAGCATCAAATCATGTCACACAGGCCATGCATCGTTAGAAATTTAACCTTAAAAAAAAATAAAGCCTACGATAGGTAAAAGCAAAATGTAGGACGACGAACTAAGTTCGCTGATTGGCTGAACCTAATTAAGACTGGCCACCAATTGACCGCGATCCTATTACGACGTAGGTACTGTGAACTGAGGCAACATGACCACAGACTCTAGACTAATCTTTACTGCATTTGGTGCATAAAAAAGGTGATCGTTTGCAATATCTTGTTTATTTTTACGTCAACTTTAAATATGTTAATGTTTAATGGTGTCATTTATACTAAAATTAATAGCTTAATCTATTTATGTCACTGTCTTTTTCCACCTTTTTTTGCACATAAATCTCAATCTAGGTGCAAAAAAAGACCTCATCCTCACCTCCTTACCTACCATAAGGCTCACCTTATGGTAAGTGATGGATGAGGTCTACCTCGGAACGAGCGAGCCCAGAAATGGCTGCGCTCCTGTGGACTGTCACTTAGGATAAAGGAACCGTGCATTTTGCTGGCATAAAAAGAATCCTTTGGAACTCATATCAGGGAAAGTGAAGCTATCAATGGAATTATTTTCGAAATCGGATAAATACTACCAAAGATTTTACAATATTCTTTCAATACATAAGTATAGCATTGCAAGGAACAGCTCGCAAGACGCGTAGATATTTTTTAAATACGTAATCGAGAAACAAATAATATGCTAAAACACACAAATATCACCAATTTCACGACTTGTATAATTCTTTATCCGTTCCGCGCCAGCAACAACCGTTCCGGGGTACCTAACTACAGTACGATTTTTTTTTCTTCGCCTATGCGAAGTACGTCGCAATCGATTGCGCAGGATGTCAATTTGACAAGAAACATAGAACAGCGCATGCGCGGATAGGTCGCGTATGCAGTCCCTTGTATACGTTAGATGCATACTTGTGTCCCGCTTACTCAATGCAAAACGACTGTTGAAACGAAAAGTGTTTTTGTTTTAAATTATTTATTTTGGTTTTTCTTATGTGTTTTGTGTGTTTTTGTGGTGTATATGTTTGTTTTGTACTTTGTGACCTTTTTATTGTTATTGGTTGTGTTTCTTACTTGTAAAACGTATGTACTGTACCTACCTAGCTACATTATTTAACGTTTTCGTAAACAATTGCCGCGTGCTGGGAGACCAATGTTTTTCAAGCACGTTTTCTTGCACGGAGCTGAGAACACGTGATTCTCCGTAGCTCCGTCCCATTTACGCAAATCACATTCTGTTTATACAGAAACTTGTGCGAACTTTGATGAAGCTCAGACGTGTAAAAGGACTGATGTGCAAATGTAGTTGCCGGTTAAAACGGTTGTTCGTCGTGATTACAGTCGAATGTATTCTATGAAAGCTTAGGTGAAGTGAGCTTGATATTAACTGTAAGTTTAGCTTGATGGTAAAAAAGTTTTGGCCTTTTATCTTCATCATTACATATTATAAAACAAGGCCTCCGCCGCGTCTGCTGCCTGTCTGTTCGCGTTAAACTCAAAAATTACTGCATTGATTTTCATGCTGTTTTCACCAATGGATAGATTGATTCTCGAGGAAGGTTTTCTATACTATAATATAATAATATTATAAAGAGGTAACATTTGTTTGTAAGTTTGTATGTAAGGGGTAATCTCAGGAACTAGGTACTGGTCCGATTTGAAAAATTATTTCAGTATTAGATAGCCCATGTATCGAGGAAGGATATAGGATACATATCACCACGCTAAGACTAAAAGGAGCCGAGCATTAATGGAAAATGTGACGCAGGCGAAGTTGCGTGGGTCAGCTAGTAGTATATAATTTGTCAAGAAGGAAGTGCGAAGCCGCGGGCATCAGCTTGTTGTGAATAAGATTGATGACATAGCTGCAAAAACTAACCTAAGGTCGTTCGACAGCTGTCGTAATTGAGAACCGACCATTATCTTATCTCATCGTTTCATTACCATCTCATACCTTGACATTGGCGAAATCATTTAATGAATGGATTGAGAGCTCACTTCTAGTTCACTTCAGCTAAGTTTTTCAGAGTAGCTCTGCAGTTGATAGCGTCCGGATATCGGTGCGGTTTTAGGGCGGATTTCATCAATGAAACTGAACGCGACCAACATATGAACCACGTTTACGAGCTGTGATTTTCTATGGAACTTATCTATCCTATATCCTATACTAGCTGACCCGTGCAACGTCGTCTGCGTAACATTCATTACTGCTCAGCTCCTATTGGTCTTAGCGTGATGATATATAGCCTATAGCCTTCCTCGATAAATATATCTAACACTGAAAGAATTTTTCAAATCGGACCAGTAGTTCCTGAGATTAGCGCGTTCAACCAAACAAACAAACAAGCAATCAAACAAACAAACAAACAAACTCTTCTGCTTTATAATATTAGTATAGATAATATTATAAAGCAGAAGAGTTTGTTTGTTTATTTGTTTGGTTGAACGCGCTAATCTCAAAAAATATTTCAGTGTTAGATAGCCCATTTATCGAGGAAGGTTATAGGCTATACAGTATGTCTACGACATATATGCAATAATTGAAACCACAAGTAACACTTGTCCACAGAAGTATAAATAAATTGTTATAAATTTAAAAAAACGTAAATGAAAAAATTTAAGTTTTCAAACAAAATAAATATGAAAATAAATTTAGTAAAAGTAAATCACCCTATTTAGAAAACGTACCTTGACCTCGACTGACCTCGAGAAGTGCGGCAACAATGCTCGCGCGGCGGCGTTTTGATTTATCTTTGGCAATTGCGATGAAATTCACTATGGTTATTTTTCACCCGTTCTTTTTTACTTCGTGATAATTTGATTACTGAACTAATCTAAATAAATTCTGTCATAGCACAAGATGGATTAAAACTTAAATTTTCTCATGTTCAAAATGTCCACCACGTTTCAACCAGGATTCGAGTGTTTATTTCACCGTAAAAAATAAGTACCTAGGTATGTACAAATAAAATTAAAAACACAATTTACACACACAAAAGTCCAGTACCTACTCAGTGTCTATTTCACTGTAAGAAAATAATTACTAATACATACAAGTGAATAACAAAAATCACGTAAAACAATGCGTGTACTTAAGTACCTATCAAATCTTTGCGAAATGCACACACGCTATCCCGGAAGACTCGCGGTGAACTGACAAAACTTACATCCGTACTGGCAAAAAATAAAAGTCATAGGTAAATAGGGTAAACAATGTAATAATTATCTTTTATCGATACTTTTCTACAATTACTTATCTAATAAAGACTTAATACGCAATCAAGGCATTACAATACTAGTACTATTTTTAATAACCGTATTTAACAGTGAAGTGATAGTTAAATTTATTGGACTTTTAAAATAAATTTTAATTTTTGTACGTTTCGACTTACGAAACTACCGTAGGTACTACCTAGATAGTGAGTAATGTAGAAAACGGGTGAGCACGTTTTTTTAATAGGATGTTTCTTCCTAAAATGTAAACATTATTACATTATTTTTTATCTCTAAATCCACTCAATTATAGTTTTTAATCAGAATAGGTAGGTAGGTACATAGTGGTGCTATAATAATTCTAAACTAACCATGTCCATTAAAAATAGAACATCTTTTTTGCTAACCGATCATTATTCTCTTCAAAAGACAATGAGAGAAAGCTGATAATATTGTCGATAACTGTGTCCAACCCTACGCGTCGAGCGCGCGCGCAACCCGCTCCCCGCGCCCCTCCTCGCCAAAAGCCGAAGGCCTTTGAAAAAGCCGACACACGCGTGCCGCGTCTTTTTGTACTAAGCCGACAAACGAACCGCGCCGCCGTGACTCGCAGTGTACACTTGCAGGTATTGTTGGAGTGTCTCAGTGAAAATGAATTTGAGTAAAAATAACAAAATAAAATTTCGGCAGTGACAGGTCAAGAACATTTCACAAGGAGAAATTTCACGTACGAATGTAACGAAAAACAAACAATATTAAGATTTTTAATAGTTGGTCCTACAATGTTCCCTCTGGTTAGGGACAAATGCCTCTTCTCTGTGAGATGGAGTGGGTTGCAATCCACTACGCGGGCATACGGGTTGGTAGAAATCACATGTCTTCGATTTTTTTTTTCTAGGACATCTTTAAACTTAAAGTTTTCTTTCAGTCACCGTTTTGAGAGCAGTGATGATAAATAAATTACACAATGAAAAGTGCTTGCCTGGTCTCACCCACGACCTTCAACTATGCCACAACAGCTTTGTTCTGTTTTCAATTAAAATGCAATACAAACACATTAAAGTCCCGCCTGTCGTTTAGGTGTACCGAGTTCGCATTTTAGGTAAATAGATAAAATGAGTACAACTGCGTAGGTGAATGATTGCACAGCGTGGCAACGTCGCTTTTCAATGTTCAAGGATTCAAGTTCATTGTACTATTAACCTACTGTTGCAATTCTACAGAGTGTTCAAATTTGCTTTAAATTAAAACTCGACTTTTTGACAAAACTACTGGACCGATTTCGTTACTTTTTTGTATAGCGTTATCAAATACCATAACTAGTATGTGGTTTCAAGGATTGCATATATGTCGTAGACATACGGTATATCATCACGCTAAGACAAATAGGAGCGGAGCAGTAATGGAAAATGTGACGCAGACGAAGTTGCGCGGGTCAGCTAGTATTCTAATATTCTTCTTATATTATCATTATTTTCCATGGAATATTAACACAGGCAGCTCTTGAACGCAGTTTTTATGTACTGACTTACTGAGGTCTTAGTGTGAGTTTTCTAACGTACTCGATCGCGTTAACGTAAACGTTTGCTTATGTCAAAGTGTATAGAAAAAAAAGAGGTTATCGGTTATTCTCACCAGGCGGCGCTCATTCAGTTTCAATACAAATTGGCATTTACGCTGACGCGATCGAGAAAGTTAAAAAACTCACACTAAACCCTCTGATTGCGATCAGTCTCATTGGTGAAATCCGCTCTTAGTGAATTATGTGGGCGTTAAGCGAGCATGTAGCACAGTTTTACGTAAACTAAATTAGACGGTATGACTCATAGGCGTTACCTGCTTTTGAGTTAACAATAGCGTTCTCCAGTGATCGCATCGTTCATTTGTTACGGGTAAAAATTTGGCTATGGATTCGGAGATAGTATAGATAGCTGTGCATCGGTGAAAGAGTTCTGTAATCGGATAATAGCCCCTACTTATGATGTACCAATGCTATCATAATTCCATTGTGAAAAGGGATGGCTAGTGCATCTTGTATAGCTTCGTCTCCCTCCCACACCGGGAATCATGATTGTTTTAAAGCACCATAGTGGGGTCCCAGTACTTTCAGAGTACTGATTGCAAACCGGTTCCACCGAAAACCGGGTTTTTTTGTAAGGAACCCGGAAAAAACGGGTTTTAATTTTAGCCGGTTATGCATTCCCTATTCCAGAGAAAATCAATTGGTTAAAAAAAAATTGTTTGTTGCAATAATAATAACAAACAAACAATTTTTCCTATTCTATATTAGTTAAGGTTAGAATTCAAGCTAGCTTTTGAACATCCAGCCCAGTAACTAAATGCTCGGGTGACATGAAAGTGTCATTATCGAAAGGTCCAGGTATTGAATATGATAACAATTTCCGATAATCTCCATATTGTTTTGGTTAATGAATGCTTGATAGATGGTTGCAATCGATACTGTGAATAAATCGATACGTTCTTTATGCAATGTTATTGCTAATTCTTGTAATATCCCGAGAAGTATGTTATCGTTTCGGTAAATGCCAGTAGGGCAAATCAAACTATTGAGTAGGTACTTGAGTAATACATCAAGACGAGGAAAAGCCGTTTCAAATTCAAGTGCAAATATTTAAAACACTATGAAGGTATACTTGAGGTATGAATATTTTTTTATTGTAAAATGTATCTATACTAATCTATATCTATCTATCTATACATATAATAAAACTGTAGAAAAGTGGTTTTTGTACATGAAAAAAAATCCAAAACAAATAGCTAGGGTGTTAAAGAACAACCAATAGAACCCATTTCCAGCATTTTTAGAATTTGTGTCTGTTTGTCTGTTTATTTGTTCGGGCATCACGTAAAAGCTGCGAAAACAATGTAGATAACTTTTACACACAAGGATTGAGCGTAACTTGGAGTAACATTTAGTTTTTCTTTCATTGCAATCGGTTCAGTCTATCAAAAGGTATTTGAATTTAAAGTTTTCCAGAAGTAAAATTAGGGTTATGTGCACTTAGTCTCATTATTACTTCACGTAACTTTTATACATAACAATAAACTTTGCGTAAATTGTAGTAATATTAAGTTTTTTGTTTCATCGTAATCAGTTCATACCTTATAATTAAAAATGTGAATTAATAAAATTATAATTATTACAGTCTTTCCGAAGTAAAATATTGAAATAGCGCCATCTATCAAACTTAGACTGGACTATACCTAGAGATCAATCTCTAGGTATAGTTCGCACGCAGTTGACTGCGTGCAGTCAACTGCGTGCAAACTTCAATTTTCTGAATGATGTTCCTTGAAAGAATGACCTTCGCCCATGTCTGCATTTGAGTCAAGTTGATTTATCTATTTTTCATCTATGCTAAGCTATACCTACTAATATTATAAAGTAGAAGAGTTTGTTTGGTTGAACGCGCTGATGTCAGGAACTACTGGTCCGATTTGATCAATATTCTTTCAGTGTTATATAGCCCATTTATCGAGGAAGGTTATAGGCTATAATATATTATCAGGCTAAGACAAACAGGAGCGGAGCAATAATGGAAAATGTGACGCAGACGAAGTTGCGCGGGTCAGCTAGTATACTAATCTATACTATAATATTATAAAGCAGTAGAGTTTGTTTGTTTGTTTGTTTGGTTGAACGCGCTAATCTCAGGAACTACTGGTCCGATATGAAAAGTTATTTCAGTGTTAGATAGCTCATTTATCGAGGAAAGATATAGGCTATATCATCACGCTAAGACCAATAGGAGCGGAGCATTAATGGAAAATGTGACGCAAACGAAGTTGCGCGGGACAGCTAGTCTCACTATAACTGTGCTATAACTTAGAGCCAATGCACGCATGGTCTATTTTTATCACGCTGATGACGATACGCGTTTTACGAACGCGCGCACCCGGCTGTGTAGATAATGACCAAAAAGCAGTAATTAGGTACTGCCTGCGTCTGAAATAGTCTGAATTTCGTCGAATTTCGTAAGACCCTATTGGGCCGAGGTTGTATTGTTTTACTATTTTGTTCTTATAACTTGCGCGCGTCATCTGCGCGTTCGTCGCTCCGTGTGCAAAGGCCCTTAGAACCAGAGCCCAAAATAATTTAACTTCTGTACATTTCCTATTATTATAAGTCTATGTTGTCCCACTGCGGTGCAAATGACTGTTAATTAAGCTTTAATTAAAGTTATTTTGAACAATTTCATGGCATTGTTCTTACAATCGTATGTTTACCACAAACGGCATGAGGAAAATGTTATTCGATAAACAGTATTTAAGAATCGCGCCCACGGTGACACGTGCAATTTATATTTAAGGTAATAGTCTGAAAATAAATTAATACAATAGTTATTATTCAGTATAATAAACTTTTGTTCAATCAGAAAGAGTATAGTCAGTTAAGGAGTGGATTTCCCTGCCGGTGTCTGTGTTTCTTGATAGCTACAACGTGGGGGGTCATTTAAATCATGAGTGACAGGCAAGGGTGCTCCGTTGTCTACCACTTCATAGCTTTCCATCAGGTAAGATTGTGGTCAAACGCAATCCTACGAATAGAAACAAAAATATTTTATAAACTTGTTAAAGAATCAACGCAATACCTATTAGGGGTCGTTCAAGTATACCTACGTAATTAGAATTTTAGACATTTTAAGACCAACCCCCCCTCCCCTTGTCAGTGATAGTAATCAAACCTCTTACCCCTCCCTCCAATGATCCTCAAATATGAATTAACAATTAATATACTAAGTATTATCGAAAATTTAATATAAAATTAAATATACTTACTTACTAATAGCAATGCAGAAACGAAGCGAATAAACAACTAAAATGTAATTTAATCAAAATAAATGTGAAGGTAATATATGGAATATTATGTATAAAATCTTTAATAAGTATTATGTATAAAATAGTTATTTAAAGCTCTTCCTCTCTCCTAATTCGGTCATTCTCCAATTCGGCGTTCTTTGCCTAATTACCGTAACCTTTTTTATTTTAATAATATTTATTTAAATATTGGTTTTCTAGTTAATGAACTAGAAAACCACCATTAATTGTTACATACCTCATTAATAATTGAATTCGTATCTTTGATTTGTTTCATATTTTAATGTGTTTAAGTCAAATTAGTGAAAAATAAAAAAAAGGTTACGGTAATTAGGCAAAAGACGCCGAATTGGAGAATGACCGAATTATTTAAGGTTTTGCTGTGCCCGACAAACTCCATAATTATTTCAATTTATTAATTTTACCATCTGTATGTGTACATTATGGATTGCAATAAACAATTCGAGATTTGAGATATGCTTACGTAAGCATTGGCATAGTTTTTACTCAAGGGGAGGGGGAGAGAAAAAATGTCTAAAATTCTCCTTACGTAATAATACTAGAACGGCCCCTTACACGTTGTTTAAAGGCCTATTTCAGCCTTTATAACAGTTCATTCTCACCATAAAATAACAGTGCTCAAGTACATAGCGAATAAATTCACATTTGATACAACCTTCACGCATAATTCCGGTGATCAGGCGACATTGACCGGCCAAAACAATAACCTCGCCTTGTGATTAAAAGTATTAGTAGCTCTTTGACTGAAGACAGGAAGACACCGGTCTTGACGGAATTTCGACCACTTCATCAATAAATAAGGTGGAACTTTGTGTTTTGGATTGTTTTAGTGTGGGTGTTTAGTGAGTTGGAAAAAATAATAAGTGTTTGTCGTAACTGTCATAAGTGTTTTATATTGTAGAAAAATTAAGACAAAGATGCCTTGTGAAGATTCGTAACTTTACTTAGTTAGAAGAAGCAGAATTGCTAAAACCGCTGAGGTTTTGTTACTGGTAAGGGTGATGTGTTTGTGAATTATTAAGAACTAGCTGACCCGCGCAACTTCGTCTGCGCCACATTTTCCATTACTGCTCCGCTCCTATTTGTCTTAGCGTGATGATATATAGCCTATAGCATTCCTCGATAAATGGGCTATCTAACACTGAAAGAATTTTTCAAATCGGACCTGTAGTTCCTGAGATTACCCCCTACATACAAACTTACAATAGTAATGCAATAGTATAGACTAGCTGTCCCCCACGTCTTCGCTCCCGTCAACTGGCTACCCTGCAACATTCTTATTTTTTCTTTCATAAGAAACTTTTCCTGACAATAACAAACACAACAAAAAAGAATTAGCGAAATCGGTTCTGCTGTTCTCGAGATTTGCGCTTAGCAACACATTCAGCGATTCATTTTCATATTATAGAAGACTAGCTTTTACCCACGACTGCGTACGCGCATCCCCATTTTTTTGTTTCCCATTTTCTGGTTCTCGTAGGAATTTCGGGAAAGTACCCCCTAGACTCCCCAAAGAAACTACGTGGCAGGTTTCAGCACTCTATGACCATTAGTTTCGGCTGTGCTTTGTCTGTCAAACACTCAGTCAGTCAATCAGAAACCGGAGAATTGTATGTACTTAATATTTTTTTAGTAAAACTAAAGTATTTTGATTTTTTTTTGTTAGGTCTTGTAAAATAACTCAGACAGGAAAGAAACAACGCAAATTAAGTTAGCTGTAAGTGAGACGTTACTGGGCGAATTACGACCAAGTAATTACAACACAAGTAGCTCAAATAGCTAACTTCAGGTTGCAATACGAACCAAACCAATGTGCTTTCGGTAGTTCGAGCATCGTGTGGACTTGTACGTTTTGAGCTCCCAGTTAAATATTGTTTAAAAGTCCCTTTCACAGAAGAAGATTTATTTTAGTTAGGTATGTACATTTGATATTTTAAATACTAAACTGTAATCATACTATAGTTCACCCCAGATAAACGTAAAATAAAGTACATTGACCTTTCCCTAATATCCTCCTATATAATTCCTAATATTATGTGTACCTGGTTTGGGTTGGGTTGTGATTGTATTAAAGTTAAAGTAGAGTGGTAGCGATTATACGATATGACGATAAGAATAGTTGGTCGCTGTGCATTTAGGTCAATCCGTTTTTAGGGTTCCGTAGCCAAATGGCAAAAACGGAACCCTTATAGATTCGTCATGTCTGTCTGTCCGTCTGTATGTCACAGACACTTTTCTCCGAAACTATAAGAACTATGCTGTTGAAATTTGGTAAGTAGATGTATTCCGTGAACCGAATAAAGATTTTCAAAAATAGAAAAAATACAAACAATTTCAGGGGTCCCCATACTTAGAACTGAAACTCAATTTTTTTTTTTCGTCCAACCCTTTCGTGTGGGGTATCTATGGATAGGTCTTCAAAAATGATGTTGAGGTTTTAAATATCATTTTTTTCTAAACTGAAAAGTTTGCGCGAGAGACACTTCCAATGTGGTAAAATGTGTGTCCCCCCCCCCCCCTCTAACTTCTAAAATAAGAGAATTATACTGAAAATAAAATATATTATTATGTTGTACATTACCATGTAAGCTATGAGCGAAAATTGGTTTGAACGAGATCTATTAAGTAGTTTTTTTTTAATACGTCATAAATCGTAAATCGCAACTTTTGCTTATAAAACCTACAGGTTTGTATGGAACCCTCGGTGCGCGAGTCCGACTCGCACTTGGCCAGATTTTTACTTACTAACTTAGTCTACTCGTAACAATGACTTATACTTAATTGTTTTAACGATTAAATGTTTATTAATTTTACTCTGCCGGGCGGGCCTAGTTTATCGCGTGTTGTTCGAGTAACAGTTCTGTCGTTAAATTCTACCATTGCAAGTGTAGGCAGGCACTCTATCTCTGGCCTGGAGCCTCATTTAGCTTGGTTACTTATTAATGCTTGAGTGTGTATTTTGTTTTGTGGTATAATAGAGTGCGCTAGCTAACAAGTGGTATAATAATATTTAATTTTATGATATCCATGTTCGAATCATGTTTTTTTGTGTTATGTATTACATACTATTGTACAAATTCTTGTTCGTAAAACTTTACTGATAGATGTGTTGCTGGGCAGTTTGTTACGACACTTTTCTTCCCAACTAAAACACTAGGAAGTGGTGACGGGCGGGCGTTTTGGGGGACTATCTTTTGTAAAATTGGCGTTCAAAAATTGCTGGCTCTCAGTCTAATTTGAATAAATGACTTTTGACTTTGACTTTATTTTTATAAAATAATGTAACTGACTTTTTTATTGAGAAAGGGCTTGCTTTTGAACTTGGAAACCGATGGATGAAGACTGTTGACACTTGCTTTGAAGATACACAGGTGGTTATATGTGATAGTGTTTACAGGGGAGCCTGTAGATATATACGCTGTTACTGTTTGATGGTTTAGTTAAGT
Source organism: Ceramica pisi (assembly GCA_963859965.1). Taxonomy (NCBI): domain Eukaryota; kingdom Metazoa; phylum Arthropoda; class Insecta; order Lepidoptera; family Noctuidae; genus Ceramica; species Ceramica pisi. Next base: position 23,210,574 of record OY982540.1, on the reverse strand, counting down.
TTTACTATTTGTTTTTGGGGGCCTGCTAGTGCACTTGTGCCTGGATTTTTCTGCGTTCTTCAAGTGCTCTACTAAGAAGTATTATTTAGACCAAAATCGGCGGCATTTCACTACTATATTCGGTGTGCCATTGAGTGCAATTGAACCACATAAAGATCACGACACGTGCTGTAATTCAACGAGTGCCGTCACAACAGCACATTTATAGTTATTAATAGACACACACTTTACGTTAAATAGCTCCGTCGTGGCTTATTAATCTGTTTACTGTGTTTGTCACGATAACAGTGATGTAAGTGAAGATACGACGGTTTTCGCAATATGAAATATTTTTTTAGTGAATGCTAGCTTATTCGGAAACATTTTGACACTTTGCAAACGTTAATTTAACTTTGCAATTGATCCTACACTACAAACTAAAACATAACTTTATCGGAAGTCGGTGTTTTTGTTAGTTTCTTCGTATTTTGACACTTGACTTGTGACGTACTTTTGACTTCCGAATTGAAAGTTATTTTTTACTTTGTAGTGTTTTTTTTATTATTTGGAAGTCTGTTGTATTTTTTTGGAAAAAGTTTTTTATTTTTCACTTTAGTGGTACCCCACACGGTGACGGGCGGGCGTTTTGGGTGACTGTCTTTTGTAAAACTTGACGTTCAAAAATTGCTGGCCCTCAACCTAATTTGAATAAATGACTTTTGAATTTTGACACCTAACAACACCACTGCAAAATCGCAGAAAAGCAAAATACGCAATTTCGATTACTTGGATGACAAAAAATCATCATCCAAGTAAACTAATTCCAGATATTTCGATTTAAAATCTTAACTTCGTAACCGATTTCGATACAATTTGGGAAGTCAGTTAAAAATTAATGAACAAAAATTCAATTTATTACAACAAAAATCAATCTTTTCTACGCTACCCTAAAGTCTCCGAGCCGTATAATTTAGCCACGATTAAAGCCGTAAGAGGTCCACTGCTAGACAGAGGCAATCGGTCTTGAATCCCCTTAATTAATGTTTCCTTTTCTTTCCCCAGGTTCAAACATCCTAAAGTCGCCGCGAGCGCGTCGCGTGCGCACCACGTCAATGTCGCAGCCCAACAAACGTACCACCGCAGAGAGCATCCTCCACGCAGACAGACGCACCATCTACACAGCCGGCCGGCCGCCCTGGTACAACTGTACCGGCGGACAGGAGGTCGAGCCCTTCCTTATCGGTGAGTACATGCGTACCACAGACAGACGCACCATCTACACAGCCGGCCGGCCGCCCTGGTACAACTGTACCGGCGGACAGGAGGTCGAGCCCTTCCTTATCGGTGAGTACATGCGTACCACAGACAGGCGGACCATCTACACAGCCGGCCGGCCGCCCTGGTACAACTGTACCGGCGGACAGGAGGTCGAGCCCTTCCTTATCGGTGAGTACATGAGTACCACAGACAGACGCACCATCTACACAGCCGGCCGGCCGCTCTGGTACACAACTGTACCGACGGGCAGGAGGTTGAACCCTTCCCGTCGTTCTATAGTTTTTGGAAGCCTCGTCAAACGGTCACACTTTCCCGACAACGGGTCGCAAGTGTTAGAAAGAAGATGATGTTGTCCAAAACCTAGATCAGGAAATCAAAAAATAACAGATAGGCCCCAAGAAGAAAACGGACCCGTACCGTGAAATATTTTAATAGGAATGGCTAAGTAAACCGAATTATTTCATTGTGTCCATTATACGTGGAAGAAAAAAAATATTACAAATAGTTGTGCACTAAAGTGTGACAAGTTCAACAACTTGCTTGTGGTTAGCAACAGTTCCAATTTATTGTACCTGCACAGTATGTGGTTACATTGCGGTTTGCTCTTAGGAATATGCGGCGAATGGGCCTCATTAGAAGGATTGAAGTCACCCAAGGGGTGAAGGGGAGGGGGGGAAGGACTATGCTCGGAGTTCATCAAAAAATTATGATAATGATATGCTGCGAAGGTGTTAACCACGAGCCCCCTCCAACTCATTGGATCGTTACTTATAATTTTTTAATGTTATAATGCGAATGTAACTCTTCCGGTCTGTCTGTCTGTCTACCTGTTACGTTGTATTAACGGCCGGACACCATCGCCATCGACACATTTCGCCGAATGTTTCCTCGGGATAATTTTCGATTTCCAACGGCTGAAGCTAGTATGGAACAAAATAGTAATGCCCTTTAGGGACTACTCACAGTTATTCTTGCTGCACAGCTCCATTCGCGTTTCGTTGAAAGATTTTGGTCACACTTATACAGCTCTGCTTCTATCAGCCGCGTACAGCGTCGAAAGTAAACTAGTAGTAATAGCGCTGAACTCTATCTATAGCACTCTGGAATTTGTCCCCATTTTATACAAGTTTTTTTTTATATTGATGGGCGTACGTTTGACCGCTATCTCACCTGATGTTAAGCGATGATGCGGTCTAAGGTGGAGCACGCTTGCCTAGAAGTAACCTATTCACTCTTGACTTGAAGACTCCCTGGTTGTAGCTATCAGGAAACACAGACTCAGGCAGGGAATTCCACTCCTTAGCTGTACGCACAATGAATGTATTCCCAAAACGTTTTGTGTATAGGTGGGATGTCCACCATGTACCGGTGGCACATCGCCGTACGTCTTGTGGTCCGATGGTGGAACGGGCTTGGCGGAATTAAGTTATGCAATTCCGTCGCACACTCCCCAAAATGTAACCGATAGAAAACCGACGTTTGCCGCGAAATCTGAAAGCTGAACGGATGCGTACTCGTTTCCATACAAAATCTTTGTTTTCTATGGGCATAAGCTGAATAGAGCTGAATAAGTGTGGGTAGTCCCTTATTTATTTATTTATTTATTTATTTAGGGAAAACAAACAGTTACACAAAAAGGGTACAGTAAAAGTGTTTACATAGAGAAAAAACAAATGTGTAACCCACGACGTTATCCACATATTACACACAAAATAATGTTTCAGGGACTACTTGCACATGAGTAAAATCAGGAAGAATAACATAAAAATACTATTAAAGTTCAAAATAAATCGCATTCAAATTAAAAACAACAGTCAAGAGTTTTAAAAAGTTAAATAAAATACAGACATGAAGTTCACTACCAATCCACTATCAGCAACAAATTCAATTGAAAACAAATTAAAATTCAATAAGAAACATAAAATTGAATACAAGATTTAAATATTATTATTTAATTTTTAAAAAAACAAAGTTGAATACAAAATAAAGAATCTTAAAATTTATATATAAATATATATAATTAAATTTTAATTAAACTTGAAATCAGAACTCAAATTGAAAATTAAAATGAATAATAAAATCAAAAACAATCCTAAAATTAAACACAAATCCAAAAATAAGGCATCATGAAAAATAGTAAATCTAGTTATAAATAAATCTAGCAATCACAGTAAAACATTAATAATGACATTAATAATGTAGGCAAATAATAATGTTAAGTTCTTGCTTCACAAATTTCCAATTATTTGTATCAAGGAGATCTTGAATTTATTAGCAGACAATGCAAACAAGTCTAAATTTTCAAAAAAGGTATTATAATTGTTTGCCATACGCCGTAGAGGGGCGCGAACTCCAGCGTTGGTGCGGCAAGAGGAGACCGCGAAAAGCGGACGTGTACGCACCTCCCGTCTAATGACAGTCCTCGGGACAACGTAGCCTAGCCTATTGATAAGATCTATGCAGTCATATCTGTCGTTACACAAGTCATAGAGGAACATAGTTTCCAGGTAAAGGCGTCGCGATTTTAAGCTTAACATCTCAACACTCCTGTAGGATGAATTGGCGGAAGATAAATCGTGGCTTATTTTACACCATAACAAAAATTTGATGATACAGTGTGGTTTTGTTCGCAGGTATATGCGGCGCCAGCGCTTCAGGAAAGACGACTGTCGCCGCCAAAATCATAGAATCTCTCAACATACCATGGGTAACCATCGTCAGTATGGACTCGTTCTACAAAGTGAGTGCAATTTTATAAGCTTACTAGCACTTCGCCTATATTTAGTACAAACAATTTCCCCCCCTTTTCACCCTCTTAAAGGGTGATCTGTCAAATTTCATTTTCATCTTTATCCCTAACGCATTAGGTTCAAAGTTGATTGGAAAAATTTGACAGAGACAGGTAGCGTGATTCTCTTTCTGATTCTGCTAAAGTGGCCTTTTTAGATTCGCTGTAGGTTTTGCTCTGCTTTGCTTTGTTGTCAGTCAGATTCCCTTTGTATTGGCATTTGCTTCAAATTATGATTTGATAACATTGTTATCTACTACACCATAAAAAAGTTATGCAATTTTACAATCATGATGGCTGATGAAATCAGACGCCATTCATCGTCTCATAATTTTTTACTACACTATAAAAAATTTACTGCATTTTTCTATGAACGATTCATTCGGCTCAGATATTCTGAATACTGTTGAAATCAGACTTAGCTATATATTAAGACTTAATTTTTTTTTTTCAATTCTTAAAACCAGAAATTTCGAAACACTTCCTAGATGTGGAACACAATGTGGACTCCAAAATAAATAATCTTTTCTTGTCTACTACAGTAGACTATTCGTTGAAAATGTAGTGTCTCGTGCTCAACCCCCTATAACCTTTGACTCTTCCCAAAACACTTTCTAAGACCAACAGAAAAATCCTCTAACATCATCATCAGAGGGTTCTTTTTCTAACAAAACACATTTTAACCCCAGGTACTAAACGAAAAACAGCACCAAGCCGCCACCCGCAACGAATACAACTTCGATCACCCAGACGCGTTCGACATCGAGCTGCTGATCTCCGTGCTCCAGCGCCTGCGCGAGGGCAAGAAGGTGGAGGTGCCCATCTACAACTACGTCACGCACTCGCGCGAGAACAGGACTGTGAGTATGTGTGACTTGTACACTAACCAACAGAGAGAAACAGCACCAAGCGGGTGCGTCTCATATCATGTCAAGTTACTTGGTATCCTTTTTGGTCTTGTGTGCCCTACCTCTAGAGTGTAATTTAAGCCCGCGTAGGCGCGAAGGGGCGAGGCGGTCCGAGCCAGCAAGCCGAAGCGGTGGTGAGCGTATAAACCATCTGCGACGATAAGCTATCCGGTTCTAGTATCTACCATATTCCACTTCAAATAACCGCAGTATATTTCACAGTGCACCTTGTCCACAGAAAACGATGTACGGGGCCAACGTGATCATCTTCGAGGGCATCCTGGCGTTCTATAACGCGGAGGTCACCAAGATGTTAGACATGAAGGTGTTCGTCGACACCGACGCTGACATACGACTCGCCAGGAGACTGAGGAGGTGAGGACTAAATTACACTGATTTAACACAGTGTTCAAGGAGATTCTCGTCTTCTCCATAGGATCTACACTTCTCATAGGATGCGTTGGAACGTACAACTTTGCCCAACTGAAGATGGGGGGCGGTGAATGTTGTAAACGAATAATATGTCATATTATTCGTTTATTAACAGATAACAAGTATCCGTCCAAGTCACCACAAAGTTTAGGTCAAAAACTATCTGCAAGAGAGCAACGCTTGTCCCATGTAGACTTATGGCAGACCGCGGTATTTAACCGGGGTTGTGTTTTTTTATGTCTCAATTTGTAAACTATTATGTTTTCTAAAAAGCTTAGATTGCAATTTTAACTTTATGGTGTATGACATAGAGTTTGATGTGCAAAAGATAATTATCTCAATTCTTATTTCAAAAACAGTCAAGATTCTAATTATCCTCAAGAATGGGGAAGTAAATGTAAGCAAGGGTATTCGCAGTGAACCAATATAATTTTATTGTCACAGTGTTATAATATTTAATTACGACCATTTTGGCAGTTAGCCAAGGTTAGTAAGCATTAACGAGATGCTTTATGGAGACAAGTGTCACTAACAAACAATTTGTTACAACATAATAATAATAATAATAATAAGCCTTTATTGCTGAAACTAAACATACAATAAATAATATTTAACTTAAACTAACACATCTGAATTTCCGGTTTAGTGATCAGCGTGTCATGTGACACATAGGCCTCTTCCAGCTCTTTCCATGCATCCCTGTCTCTAGCCTTCCTTGACCAGAACACCTCTCCCACATTTCTAATGTCATCGGTCCATCTTTTTGCCTGTCTGCCTCGTTTCCTTTTACCATCACGTGGTTGCCATTCCGTTATCATTTTTGTCCATTTTGTCCTACTGTCCCTTGTCATGTGTCCCGTCCATCTCCATTTCAGCTGCCTTATCTTCTTTATTATGTCTTCCACCTTGGTTAAGGATCTTATTTCTTCTGCTCTTTTGCGATCTCTTAACGTGACTCCTATCATGCTCCTTTCCATGCCCCGCTGACATGTTCTCAGTTTTTGGAAGTGTTTTTGACTCAGTGCCCAAGTTTGGCATCCATGTTACAACATAAGCTTATCGAAATTATTGAAACTGGCATTTGAAACTTAACGTTATTCTAAGTGGTAGCAACTTCTTAATTTAATTTTCCGAATGCAAAGCTTTTGCAACCGTTAGTCTTGCGGTGCAAGCAAGCGAGCACTAGAGATGGGTCGTCGACGTTTTTATCGTCAACGAAACTAGACCGTCCATTTCCGTTCATCGACTAGTCGATCAACTAATTAAATTCGTCGACTAGTTAATAACGTTAACTTCGTTAACTTTGCGACGACGCGACGGACGCAACGATGAGACGAGCGACGTCTACACGCGACGGCTCGACAATAGGGAATATGCACGCGATTTTTTTTATTCATAAAATGAATTACTTATAAGCTCCAGTAAACACTCAAGAAAATATTTTTTTTTAATCTTCATCAGCGATGAAGTTATAACGCTTCAAAGATTTCTTTTAGAACGAGAAGTCCGACATGGAATTTGACATCACATTCCGTGACGTCTATACATCTGCCATAGAAAACAGCGTTTTCGCGAGAGGGACAGATAGATATATTTGTTTAAAATAATTATATCTCGTTTGTTTTTCGAGCGATTTTGATTCTATTTCCACTGTTAGTAATACATTTTTGTATATTTTTAGATAAACTGTTTAGATAATAAATATTTTTTTATGCATAATATTCCCTATTCAACATAGTTTGTAGGTAGACTAGCGTAGCGTAGCATCTCGTTCTTTTATTAAATGTGGTTTAGTACCTCTGGTTTAGAAACTTATTTTGTAGGTAAATAGGTATTTTAAAAATAAGTTTTACAGTTAATATTTGAACTTCCTTTCATACTTTACCAGGCTTAGGTACGAACGTAAACAAGTAGGTACAAACCGATTTACTTCGCCCCATAGAAATATTAAGTCTTTGCAACTGGAGTTAGTTAGAGACAAATTTAAATTGCTCATTGTTCGTCCGTTGTTATTTTTCGAGCGAATGAACTTGTACTACTGACTTAGTTCACCCGTCGGTCGTCGCGTTAAAAGTCGACATGAATGTAGTAGAGTCTTAGTTTAGCCGTCTACGAATTCAACTAGTCCGTTGACAATCGGTGAACCGTCGAACCGTTGTTAATTCAACGCCCATCTCTGGCGTGCACTATCGCCGACCGTATTATCGCTCACCGTCAGATGAGATTGAGGTCAAACTCAAGCCTACTAATAATAAAAAACAACGTTAGTGTCGTATACAAAGCGATAATCGCACGAATACGCGATCGTTGTATTCGTGCAACGCTCGTCACAACGTCACAACAACGTTAGTGTCGTATGCAAAGCGATAATCGCACGAATACGCGATCGTTGTATTAATTTAGTCGTCGAATCCGGAAATCGAGCTGTGTCGCCGCGACAGTCGTGTATACGCAAGATGATCGCTTTGTATTAGGACGACGCTTATGGTCGAATGTCACTTGCACGTCATGTCACATGTATGTCTATGTGACAGAAGGTTTTAACCTTTGGTAAGTTACAATTTACTGGAAGTTAAACAAAATGATAGAGCAATACGTAGGGCTAGTACTGCTGAGACGGAATGGGACGCCGCCACCTCCTTCTGCGAAGCAGTCATGCTAGCGAAGGAGGTGGCGGAATGGGAGAGGGAGAGAAACTCTCGTCCCGGCCGCCGCGGGCGTCGGAGGCCACCTGGTGACTGGACTGTGAGCTATGGGTAGCTCGCCTTCCGTCCCTCTTATGACGACAGGCCGTGTCGACGGCGCATTAGTGTTCCACGCGCGCTTCAAAGAGAGTCAGCATTAGGAGGGGCCCGAAAGGGCCGACGCCTGCCGGAGTCGCGGGACTTTTCGAAAAAGATACCGTGGCTCCGGAACACAAAGGGCAATGAAATAACATGGATGGGTTTTAGTCAGTAAAAGTCTGACACTCCCTTCCGTTCCGCCCAGAGCGGGAGAAGTCATTTGATGATTTCCCATCACAAAAATAAGGGTTAGTACTGCTATCTACAACTCTAGCAATGACAGCTTAATTTCCCATCCACAGAGACATAGTACAACGCGGTCGCGACTTGGAAGGCGTGCTCAAACAGTACATGACACACGTGAAGCCTGCCTACCAGAGCTACATCGCGCCCTGCATGGCACACGCAGACATCATAGTGCCGCGAGGAGGAGAGAACAAAGTGGCCATACACCTCATAGTGCAACACGTGCACAAGCAACTGCAGCTGGTGAGTTACTGCAACACGACACTGTAACAGTTACAAGCCGCACATTACAGCAACATGTTACACCCGCAGCAATATCGAGGTCTAGGCGGGTACAGCTGACCACCAGTATTCAATATGGAGTGACTATCTCACCTCACAACCAGTTACTGAGTAACATTTTACCCCTTGGTAGAGCTTGGAGTCCATTACGACCCAAAGATCCATGATTTAGGTAAGTTACTGTAACACCAAACAGTAACTATGTTACAGATGACACAGATAAGAAGTTGAGAGATAATGTGACTTAGCTAAAACTCATCATGTATAGCCAAAATTTAAGGGTTTCTTTAAAAGTGTATTTTGTTACAGCGCGGCTTCAAAGTGCGTGAAAAGCTAGCGATCGCACACATCGGACAACCCGTGCCAGATTCACTCTTCGTACTTAAAGAAACTCCTCAGGTAATTAATTTAATATTCTCGATTATATTCGATATATCTTCAGATATCTTTAAAGCCACACACATTTCTTACAAAAAAAAAAAAACAAGTTTTGAACCTATGAAGGATTTGACAGCGGAAAGTAACTTGACTATTCAATAATTATACATAGGTACGCGCCGGAACAGGGTGTATCTCTCGCAAACCTCTACCGCGTGTATCTGACATCGACGCACAAACGATTTCCATGGGTCCAGGGCATGATTCTGGACACCCCAGTGTTGTTTTTCGTCGGTTCTTTTCTAATTTTTTTCAAGAGTACCACAAATAGGTATCAGCTCAGCTGAGCTGATATCTATTTGTGGTTTTATTCAGATTGCTCTTTTTAGTGAAAGTAGTTAATTAATCATTTTTTTATTAAAAATCTCATTGGGTTAGGTCAGAATAACGATTATAAGCAGTCTAAAGTAAAAAACCCGATAAAAAAAATGAAAAAATGAGAAAAAAGCCGATGAAAAATTCTAAGTCTAGGGTGTCCAGAATCATGCCCTGGACCCATGGAAATCGTTTGTGCGTCGATGTCAGATACACGCGGTATAGTAAAGGGAGGATCCTCCAAGCACCGTGTTGTGGGCCATGGTGGTCGTATATTCATATCGAGCGGCGAACTTTGATATCGCGATTTAGGATTTGAGCGACGGCGGGTCTATTTTTTTAGTTTGCATGACGGTATAGATCACCACATAATAATCAGCTCTTATCTATAAATCATCAATTTCAATTAAAATTCTCAGAAGAAATGCCATAGTTAAATTGTAAAATCATCACCAAACTATTTAAAAAAGAACACAAATTGCCGATACATTAGTTTCAATAAGAGTACTTTTCCCAAATACATATATACTTATCTTACAGAAATTCATATTATTGTCATAACATTTAGACACTTAGGTAATCTTTTGACGAGTGGATAGACACGTGATCATTTGTTTGACTATTGTGTCTGCTTCGTGGTTAATTACACTTGAAATCTGAATCTTAAATAATTACATTCCATTGTTAATTAACGTTACACGTACCTTTGTTTCATTACTCGATTCGTGGCATCCTATCGTACTAATATTATAAATGTGAAAGTATGGATGGATGTTTGTTGGCTGATTTTTATCCCGGAAGTATGTTCCCTAGGGATCACACGAAGCCGCTTGCAATAGCTAGTTTGTTATAAAATGGTCCTAAAAAGAAATTTTGTTTCAAGGGAACAGAACATAAATGATGACATATAAATGTTACTGAGATTATAGATCCAAACCTATAATCTCAATAACATTCACTATAACTCAAATTCTAGATTTAGCTTATTAGGACAGCAAATATTTTTACTTACCAGCTTCTTACTGGATTAAACAGCCTCCCGAGCAACTTTTCTTTTGCAATCTCCTCTTCAACTGGCCAATTAGGGCAAGAAAAAGGTAGGAGCTCTGTTCTACGTCAGTGTTAACTCCAGCCAGCCAATAACGGCAAACCGGAGATGAGGAACAAGACTTCTCTTGGGCGATCAGGTCTAGGGAGTCACTACTGCCTAACGATTTGCCTCAAAACTGCCCCTGCGAATTGTATCTCTTCTAGTGACGCCCCTCATCATATTCACAGACCTAGGGTTCGGAACGAAACAAATTCTGCAACCCTGGCAGGCACACTAATGCCCGCCAAGGCTGCAGAATTTGATCGAAAGAGTCACCACGGGCGGCGCTGGAACGCAAAGGGCACTAGGAGGAACACGGGTCAGTAAGTGTTTAGGAAGGAGACATTTGATGATTTCCCATCCTTAAAAAAGGGTTCGTTAGGATGCACAAGTCCCACCATGACGTCAGCGAAGAGATTATTTTGACCATATCGTTCTGCAAACGAGACAATGGACAATTTAACTGTTTTATTTTAGATGCCTTTTAAAACGATACTAATTTAATTAATTTTCCAGGTCCAAGGTCTGCACACATTCATCCGAAATAAAGACACTCCACGGGATGAATTCATCTTCTACTCCAAGAGACTGATGCGACTAGTCATAGAGTTCGCGCTGTCTCTGCTGCCTTACTCAGACCATACCGTGGACACTCCGCAGGGATTCTGTTATAAGGGTAAGTTTTTGATTCTTATAGCTCAAAGCCCACTTTCTGAAAACGATTTACTATATCGATGCCTTACGGCCAAAAAGGAATAAGCGACAGACATTTTTTTTGCGAAATCGGCTTATAAATAATTTGAATCGGCTTTTCGATTTCGAGTCTAACCTATTTACGGCCAAAAAGGGATAAGCGACATTTTTTTGCGAAATCGACTTATAAATGATTTGAATCGGCTTTTTGATTTCGAGTCTAACCTATTTTACAAAAATAAATGTCGCTTATCCCTTTTTGGCCGTAAGGCATCGAGATATACCCAAAGACAGCCAGTCTACGTTAAACTAATCTCTTGCGCATAATTTAACATCTAAACAGACAATGCTTACTTTATCAAAACTATCAGAACTACGACCCAACTATATTTTTTTTTAACCGACTTCCCAAAAAGGAGGAGGTTATCAATTCGGTTGTATGTTTTTTTTTTTTTTATGTTTGTTACCTCATAACTCCTACAATAATGAACCGATTTGAAAAATTCTTGTTTTATCTGAAAGGATATACTTGCAGATTGGTCCCATATAATTCATATCAAAATCGGTTATGAACTTTGGTTTGTAAATCGAAATAGCTGGAATTTGACTATTTAGATGATTCTTTGATAATCGAAATTGCGTAATTTGCTTTTCTGCGATTTTGCAGTGGTGTTGTTAGGTGTAAGGCACCACTAAAAAGTGAAAAATAAAAAACTTTTTACAAAAAAATACAACCGACTTCCAAAAAAAAACACTACAAAATACGAAGAAACTAACAAAAACACCGACTTCCGAAATTAAAGTTATTTTTTACTTTGTAGTGTTTTTTGTTGGAAGTCGGTTGTATTTTTTTGTAAAAAGTTTTTTATTTGTGAGCAAAAACACGATCACAAAAACTCGACCATTCTAAAATAATCTTTACTCTTTACACATTAAGGTCGTAAATGCGACGTGGAAAAGATCTGCGGCGTGTCGATCCTACGCGCCGGGGAGACCATGGAGCAAGCTGTGTGTGACATCTGCAAGGACATCCGCATCGGCAAGATCCTCATACAGACCAACCAGCAGACTGACGAGCCTGAGGTATGACAACTCTCTAAAACCTACCTGTGTTCCTCCAAATGTCCTTTGCGTTCCAGAGCCGCGGTAACTCTTTCGACTATTCCGGTACAGTAAGATCAGTCGTAACACTTGAATTTGAGCATCATCATTATGTCAGCCGAAAGTCGACCACTACTGGACATAATAATAAGTAATTCGGGAAAATAATGTATGTAAATTAAAAAGGAGTGGCCTCAATATTGAACCTTGAGGAACGCCTAATGTTCATCAGACCCAAGGGAGTTCACGCCCTTTACCCGAACTTTTACCTGTCTGTCTTACAAGTATGATCTAAGTAAATCAAGGAATGTAATCCTAATGTCACAATTTTCGAATTTCAACATAAGTCATATAGTAAACGCGATCGAACGCCTTCGAGAGGTTGAAGTAGATTGGAATGGCGTCTTGTGAATCTTCCCAGGCGTAAAAGAATCAAGATCAGCGGCGGTCTGTTGTGACAACTGCTTTATCATAGTTACGAACGATTCCAATAATAATATCCTTGGATAATAATAATAGTAATATCCTTGGACATTTCACACAACGCCATACAGTCCCAAGCTAAGCAACCTAATGCTTGTGTTATGGTAACGAGATGGCTGATAAACTACTTATATACATTTTTTTTGTTGTTATTACATACTCGCTTCCATCTTCGGCCTAATCATCACTTTCCATCAGGTGAGATTTGGGCTAAGAGTTTCCCCGTTTTGTAGAAAATATTATAGATAGAAAAACACCCAGACTCGGAACAAATACTTGTAGGTCGTACAAATATTTCTTTCGTGCGGGAATCAAACCCGCGACATGCTGCGCAGCAGTCAATCGCTCAACCACTGCGCCAACCGTAACGCGTGCCCTCTTGTTCGGTAGCTGTACTACCTGCGGCTCCCCAAAGACATCAAGGACTACCGCGTGATCCTGATGGACGCCACGGTGGCGACGGGCGCGGCCGCCATCATACCAACGATTCCAATCGTAACGCGTGCCCTCTTGTTCGGTAGCTGTACTACCTGCGGCTCCCCAAAGACATCAAGGACTACCGCGTGATCCTGATGGACGCCACGGTGGCGACGGGCGCGGCCGCCATCATACCAACGATTCCAATCGTAACGCGTGCCCTCTTGTTCGGTAGCTGTACTACCTGCGGCTCCCCAAAGACATCAAGGACTACCGCGTGATCCTGATGGACGCCACGGTGGCGACGGGCGCGGCCGCCATCATACCAACGATTCCAATCGTAACGCGTGCCCTCTTGTTCGGTAGCTGTACTACCTGCGGCTCCCCAAAGACATCAAGGACTACCGCGTGATCCTGATGGACGCCACGGTGGCGACGGGCGCGGCCGCCATCATACCAACGATTCCAATCGTAACGCGTGCCCTCTTGTTCGGTAGCTGTACTACCTGCGGCTCCCCAAAGACATCAAGGACTACCGCGTGATCCTGATGGACGCCACGGTGGCGACGGGCGCGGCCGCCATCATACCAACGATTCCAATCGTAACGCGTGCCCTCTTGTTCGGTAGCTGTACTACCTGCGGCTCCCCAAAGACATCAAGGACTACCGCGTGATCCTGATGGACGCCACGGTGGCGACGGGCGCGGCCGCCATCATACCAACGATTCCAATCGTAACGCGTGCCCTCTTGTTCGGTAGCTGTACTACCTGCGGCTCCCCAAAGACATCAAGGACTACCGCGTGATCCTGATGGACGCCACGGTGGCGACGGGCGCGGCCGCCATCATACCAACGATTCCAATCGTAACGCGTGCCCTCTTGTTCGGTAGCTGTACTACCTGCGGCTCCCCAAAGACATCAAGGACTACCGCGTGATCCTGATGGACGCCACGGTGGCGACGGGCGCGGCCGCCATCATACCAACGATTCCAATCGTAACGCGTGCCCTCTTGTTCGGTAGCTGTACTACCTGCGGCTCCCCAAAGACATCAAGGACTACCGCGTGATCCTGATGGACGCCACGGTGGCGACGGGCGCGGCCGCCATCATACCAACGATTCCAATCGTAACGCGTGCCCTCTTGTTGGGTAGCTGTACTACCTGCGGCTCCCCAAAGACATCAAGGACTACCGCGTGATCCTGATGGACGCCACGGTGGCGACGGGCGCGGCCGCCATCATACCAACGATTCCAATCGTAACGCGTGCCCTCTTGTTCGGTAGCTGTACTACCTGCGGCTCCCCAAAGACATCAAGGACTACCGCGTGATCCTGATGGACGCCACGGTGGCGACGGGCGCGGCCGCCATCATACCAACGATTCCAATCGTAACGCGTGCCCTCTTGTTCGGTAGCTGTACTACCTGCGGCTCCCCAAAGACATCAAGGACTACCGCGTGATCCTGATGGACGCCACGGTGGCGACGGGCGCGGCCGCCATCATACCAACGATTCCAATCGTAACGCGTGCCCTCTTGTTCGGTAGCTGTACTACCTGCGGCTCCCCAAAGACATCAAGGACTACCGCGTGATCCTGATGGACGCCACGGTGGCGACGGGCGCGGCCGCCATCATACCAACGATTCCAATCGTAACGCGTGCCCTCTTGTTCGGTAGCTGTACTACCTGCGGCTCCCCAAAGACATCAAGGACTACCGCGTGATCCTGATGGACGCCACGGTGGCGACGGGCGCGGCCGCCATCATACCAACGATTCCAATCGTAACGCGTGCCCTCTTGTTCGGTAGCTGTACTACCTGCGGCTCCCCAAAGACATCAAGGACTACCGCGTGATCCTGATGGACGCCACGGTGGCGACGGGCGCGGCCGCCATCATACCAACGATTCCAATCGTAACGCGTGCCCTCTTGTTCGGTAGCTGTACTACCTGCGGCTCCCCAAAGACATCAAGGACTACCGCGTGATCCTGATGGACGCCACGGTGGCGACGGGCGCGGCCGCCATCATACCAACGATTCCAATCGTAACGCGTGCCCTCTTGTTCGGTAGCTGTACTACCTGCGGCTCCCCAAAGACATCAAGGACTACCGCGTGATCCTGATGGACGCCACGGTGGCGACGGGCGCGGCCGCCATCATACCAACGATTCCAATCGTAACGCGTGCCCTCTTGTTCGGTAGCTGTACTACCTGCGGCTCCCCAAAGACATCAAGGACTACCGCGTGATCCTGATGGACGCCACGGTGGCGACGGGCGCGGCCGCCATCATACCAACGATTCCAATCGTAACGCGTGCCCTCTTGTTCGGTAGCTGTACTACCTGCGGCTCCCCAAAGACATCAAGGACTACCGCGTGATCCTGATGGACGCCACGGTGGCGACGGGCGCGGCCGCCATCATACCAACGATTCCAATCGTAACGCGTGCCCTCTTGTTCGGTAGCTGTACTACCTGCGGCTCCCCAAAGACATCAAGGACTACCGCGTGATCCTGATGGACGCCACGGTGGCGACGGGCGCGGCCGCCATCATGGCCATCCGCGTGCTGCTGGACCACGACGTGCCCGAGCAGCACATCTCGCTCGTCAGCCTGCTCATGGCCGAGATCGGCGTGCACTCCATCGCCTACGCCTTCCCGCAGGTACCTTATCTATGCCATATTTATTTGTATTTCAGCTTTTGCCCCATTTTTTTTCCCGTCCACTAGGCATTTCGGGACGAATTATACATGTAAACCTTCCTCTTGAATCACTCTGTCTATTGATGAAAACGCATTAAAATCCGTTGGTTAGTCAAGACTCAAGACTCAAACATTTATTTCAACTAAACCATTTTTTTAAAAACGAGATAAAACGAGATATATTTATTCAAAAGTTGTACAAAAAACACAAATTTAGACACTATGAAGTTTTATAACAACAATAAAGGTGTTTACGTTGAACTCTGGTACCCAGTATAAGATTAAACTTGTGTTTAGGGTACCAGCGTATTTACAGGCACTTTTGAATTGTTAAGGTCGGTCGGTCCAAAAAGATGAAGCTATTTGCACGTTCTAAACTGTAGATCTCCATGGAGAAGAACGTGCAAGAAACTCCACGGACACTCTTTTAGAAATAATAACATGTTATAAAGTTAATTTGTTGACATCGTGTTGAAATTATACATACATGTGATGTACAACGATGTGACGAGCATGATAAAAACGTCCGGAATAAAAAAGAGATAATTCAAAGAAATAATTAAAATAAACCGTGGCAGCTGAGAAATGACCAGTCCTAACCGTCGGCGGCATGACATGCGCCAGGCCCATTCGTCTCAACCATTTTGAATAGAGCCAAATAATTTAACTTATACGCCACCATCAGCTAGGCTTTTGAGTGAGCATGACACTCCCAACCGCCAGGGTACTTGAGTCTATACAATGCAAACGCACACATATTTATAAATGTTGGTACTATTGATTTATCTAAAGTACCAGCATTTATAAATATGTGTATAGTTTAAAAGAAGCTTACAAACGGAAAAAGCGACTACGTCTCACTCAGTCATCTTCTATTCATAAGATACTTTGCCCACAGGTAAAAATAGTGACGTCAGCGTTAGACCCAGAGATCAACGAGAAGTTCTACGTACTGCCAGGCATCGGTAACTTCGGCGACCGCTACTTTGGCACCGAGCCCGCGGACGACGAGTGAGGTCGCTCTCCCGCTTGTTTGTGGACCACGCAGTGTGTCGGCACTGCGCGCAGGTCCCTTGGTGGTGCGTAGCATGGACGGAAATGCTACGTTGCGTAGATGATGCATAAGCGTAGGAAATTATACGTCCATTTGACGTAGTTGTATGTCGTTTAGACGCAATCGTACGTCGGTTTGACGTAATGGAATGTCTTTTTCACATAACTGCCAGTTGCTAAGACGTGGCGGTTGTGTCGTAGTTGTGTGATGCGTGTACGTCGGATTGACTCCTGATGCGAAGGCACCCTCAGAGTTTCTGAGTCTTTAATGGCAGGCGTCTGCGTGTTTAATGGCAGGTAACTTGTAGTCTGTCTGCATTGTCTGAATGGTGGGTCTGTGGTACTAGTAGCTTTCACAAGCGAGAAAGAAATAAATATCATTGCTGCTAATGTTGAAAAACTGTCAAATAAACGTCATAAAGACGTATATTTGACAGTTGTTTTTTTTTCTTATATTGAAAAACCTGGACGAATATTATTACTTATATGGTGTACGTAATGAAGAGTATTCTATTCCATGATTTTTAGATATTCGAGCCAACCAAATAATTGGTAGTCATTTTATGGAACTGTTTTGATCCATATTACATAGCTAATTGCAACAATCGCTTCGAAATGATGATGGTACCACAATTGACTCCTACTAGCCCCACAAACAAAAGATTCCTCGAGAGGAAATGTATTTAAAGAAAAGTGTCTGAGCCACACTTAAGGTAATTATAGAAAAGTGTCAGATTAAAGACGTTTCACATCTCTGGCATAAGGGGCTTATTAAACCTGCGAAATTCGTGTAGAAAATACACAACATTTTTTATAAAAAATATAATAAAATTCGGCAAAAATAATACACGGAGTTGTTAGCAAATGGAGAGTACACAGGAATATGACCTAATTAAAAAGCGCGAGAGAAAATGATCGTTCATCATTGGTTAATCGCTAGTATCACGTGATACCGCATGATTCTGATTGGTCGCCACAACCTATGAAATAACTACATATTCTCCGTTAGTTAACTATTCTGTAGTAACTTATAATAGTGAATAGTGTCGTGGACTGGCCCTGTATTTATTTAATAAGCGTAATGTTTACACAATTGTATGTAAGTGCGGCATCTTGCTATGGAAGTACTGGCCAAGTTTTTAGTACCTCGAGTGTATTCCCGTCCAATAACTAGGAGTATAGGAAACACTGCCAACGTAAATTGTTTTAGACTAGAAAATACATGAAGCATTTCCATGCACGATTTTATGTAGCATAACGCATTCACAAATGCTTACGTAAACGCACATTTACAATACGCACACTAAGGACTTTTACAGTTGACAGACTTTTAGTACGATTACGCGAAGTAAACACTAATAATTTGTTTAATTCTAAAAGCAATTTTGGTTAAACGGTTAGTAAAAACTACTCGTCTTGGGGTACTTGTAATGGGGTGTTTTTCTTGATAGAATTAGTGATACTAATTAATTCAATTCATTTATTTATTTCAGACAGCCGTCCGTCCGCCCGTTAAATTTTCAAACTGACGTAAAGAAACGTAATGATTTAAAACCGAATTCCGTTTAATATTTTACCATCAGCATATAAAGGAAGATCGCACTAAAATCTGTCATCGGTATAGTCCTTCACTGCCACATTAATAACACATGTATGTAACTTAGTACCAGTAGCTTACACGGAGGGACTAAATACGTATCTAATTTTAGCGGATTTATCTCTAGTCCATACTAACGTACAAGTAGATCTCCAGCCCGTAGCAACGTAACGAGTGTAAAAATATCTTATTTTGGACATGGGTTACATATAAACATCTATTTATTTGGATATATATATGCCTGTTTGATAAACAGGCATCAAAGACCACCATCGACTGATTCACCGCTTATCATCAAGTGATTTATAGTTCAAACGCCCGATGCTTACTGTCAGACTAATAACATCAAAGTTGAATATTATGTTCAGTACATAAGGTTTACTTTGGCTTGTTACTATAAACCTGCTCAATCCTAAGGTTATACAAGTCCACGTGAATGTGAAAAATGCCATATAATTTTCTCATACGTGTCTGCGGAACAAGAGAACCCATGTCCATCATATTAAAACGTTATACTTATTTAATATATATTAAAGCGCACTAAAGAGTCACGGCTAAGCCAAGTCACAAAATATCGCGTAGCCAAAGATTAGTTCCTAGAACGAACTAAAACGTAATGTAGGAAGCAATCAAAATGTCACTAATATATGTCGTTTGGGGTCATACGACTGATTGTAATGATATCCCATTCCACTCCAAGATTACTTTGGGATTTAAAAACATGTTTACCGCCAAAATGGGATTTTATATTTAGGCCTACTTGCACCATAAAGCAACTAAACGCGGATTAGGTACATAATTATAGAACAAAGTTCTGTCTCTATCATCTTCGAACGATTAATAGAAACAAAATGATGTTCTAAAATCGTTTTAAGTTAATTGTATTAAACGGTTTATGATGCCAGTGAGCCTTGGTATGTTTTGAAGAGTCAGTCGCGTGCACCCAAGAGACGTAATGTAATCATACTTCCATAGTAACTTGCCTAATCGGCTGATATATAGACTGGTATACTAAATCGAATTATACAGTGACAGTGTTTATTAGGAGGGAAATATATCAACATATTGTATACTACTGTATGATTCTGATGTTGGGCAGTTCATTAGTTTGTCAGTATCAGCAAGGAGTCCGGTTTTGTGCCTAGTTAATGGCAACAGGCTTGCCACTGTATGCCTCTGCTCATACTGCGGCGAATCTCACGTGGCATGTATCGCAAATCTCTTGCAGACTGTGTCAAACAGATAGCATAAGGTGTTCAAATTTGCACCAATATTCGCGTGAGTTCCTAATCATTGAACCATCGAAGCCGCGGCCACATCTTGCGTAGGATTCGCCGTAGTTTGAAGAGTCCTTTACATTGAAATGGAACAGAACTAACAGGTGTATAGACATAATATGTATACTCGTAGGTTTTCCTTCCTAATAAACACTGACATATTTTATGAAAAATCAATTCTTGCTTCTAATTTAAATTATTGTAATTGCTTATGTATAATTGACATTTAAATGAATTCATCGATGTAATTTATTATAATAATTCATATTAATGTATAGATTTTCAAAATCTGCTTTCTTGAATGAAATTTTAAAATTTTCGTATGAAACACAAATCGCCGCGCACATTTCGATTTTCTGAAATGAATTTATGTATTAGATATTCAGTGTAATAATCATTTTTTTGTGATCATTTAGTCATCTTGCATTTTTATCTTCATCATAGTGATCATATAGCTGCATAATATGTTTTCTCGCATTAAATCATAGTAAGATAAAAAACCTTGTTTAGTGAACTTTTGATTATGCCAATAAAGGCCGTGTTAAACGTTTCTTTATCTCAGTGCGAGGTTATTTTGCAACATTTTTTTTACGGTGAATAAAGGTGCGAAATATTTTAGTAGGTTTTTGTATGGACTTCGCGCTGACGTACTATAATATGTAACTGAATACGTAGAGTCTGAGACTTTTCGTCTAGAATGTTCAGACTAAGTTTCATTCCTAAACTTATTGTTATTTACTGCCATTTTTCTTTCTTCAGTATTAGGATTCTTGCGGTTTTTCTATGAAATATTTATGAAAAACTAACTATTTTATATGTATATATTAGAGGAATTGGCATTTTTTTTAGATAGATGACCTCGCCTCGTTAAATGATAATCTTGATATTATTTAGCGTAATTTTAATATTTATTTGATAGTATTCGTGTACTGTCCTTAGATCTAAGTTTAGTTAGTAAGCTTGACACTTAATGAATGTGCTTAATTCTTTTTATAATGTTGGCAACATCATGTTCTAGTTTTTTTAACGTAATTTATTGGTTGTTTTGCCCAAGAATCGAGGATTAAACTCGATTATTATTTATAGTTGTAATAAAACAAACACTCTGAGTGATATCTTGGATATATAAAAACAGTTGCTATCGGCTTCTGGTAAATAAATATTCGACTCGAATTTAAACGCTTACGAGGGACAAATTTTCTTGAAATAAAATAAAATGAAATATACTGATGACATGCTTCCAAGCTTTCTGACTATTTGAACGTTTAACAAATGTATTCTTCGACTTCCATAACATATTTTGTGATAAAATTGTATAATTTAAACATTACTATGCATTTAGGAACCTTTTTTTATTCTTTGTTACCGTTCAAATAGACAAAAATATATATCTCCAAACAATATTTACACAATATACATAATTACACAATCGTGTGTACAATATATACATAATTTGTATCTAGCTATGTAAAGATGTAAGTCGCTGTGAATATTACGTAAAAAATACAAAAACAAAAATACAAGAAGTAATCTGAAAATTTATGATGCAAATGAAATAAAACAGATTGAAATTATTCACTCATTGTTTTATTGCAATTTTATTGACACCTTATTTCGATACTTACTCATATCAGGATTTACATATCAGTCGAATTGCCATTGAATGGTTGTTTTGTATATTCACATAGTTTATTTTTAAGAATCAAATCAAAATTTTGGGGCCCGAATTTGACGTACTGTCTTGCCAGCGAAAAAAACAATCAATTTTGATGGATCTTTCAGAATAAATAAATAACTAGATGGTATAGTACTAGTGTGCAGACACTACGCCATCTATCATATATGATCGCAGGCATCCAAATGTCTCTGAAACACCACATCCAGGTGCTCGTACTTCGACGATGGCACATCGCCATGAGGTTGGTTCTTCCTGCAAAATGAATAAACTGCGCTCACAATTTACCTATGCAAAACGACCATTTGTCGTCGATCCTTTCAAAAATCGACTTAATTTATAAGACGGTAAAGTTGATGTTTTGTTAACCTTTTGACCGCTTGTCTAAATATGAATTACTGTGCCCCTAGGCGTGCCCCTACAAACCGATAAAATATCACTTTCATAAATAAGGAGGAGAATATCGTAGAATCGATAAAAAAATATACTTTTAAATAATATTTCTATTTAATAATGGTTTTAGTTGTACCACGCAGTTAATGGGACGAAAATAGAACGAAAAAAAATCATGCATGTTCTCTGTCGCAGAAATACGACACGAGCGGTAGGGGCACGATAATATGTGTCCATAAATGCGACACAAGTGGCCAAGAGGTTAAAGGGATATCTTAGAAAATATGGTATGATTTTGCTTACTTATAGTATTCTTCACATTCCTCCATGGAGATGTCACTGCTGATAATCCGGGAACCAAACCCGCTGTAGTACGTTGAATAGCGTTGCTGCAACACAAATGTTACAGATGTAAGAACATAAACAAATTAATATTTTTCTTGAACTGTACGCCTATTTAAAAGACAGTAGATTCAGGACAGCATATCTTTATTTGATACTAGCTGACACGTGCCCACTTCGTTGGGCGGTAAACATTTGAGTGTGGTTCGGTTAGTACTGAGTGCTATGATTTATTTCCTGACTGCCAAAAGGAGGGTTTTGTTTTTATTGCATATGTATGTCGCTAGGCTAGTGACCCTCTGCGAGCGCTCAGCGCTAGACTCCTTATCCCTTGTTGCAGAGACATGCTGCCTTAAAACACTGAGACGCTGCGCACGTTCAGCGCTAGATTCTCGAGCACGGGCCTGTGATGTTCTCACAGTTTGCCCAGCAAGCCGCTGCGAGCGCTCAGCGCTAGACTCTATATCCCTTGTTGCAGAGACATGCTGCCTTAAATCACTAAGACGCTGTGCACGTTCAGCGCTAGATTCCCGAGCACGGACCTGCGATGTTCTCCAGCTTTGGTTAGCAAGCCGCTGTGAACGCTCGGAGCTAAATTCCCCAGCGCGTGCTTGCGAAATATTTTCCCTATTCCTCGAGAGGCGCTGATGATTTTTAAGAGCAGACTCTTCCGTACGGCGTACTCGAGCTGCTCTTGTCTGGGATATCTGATGGGAAAGTTGTGATTTCCTTTTAGGCATGATAAACAATCGCTGAAACTGTCCGATATCCCAAAAACAGAAATACCTACCACAGCTTCGAACTCGAAGAATGAGAACGAAGTAGTATTTGTGTTTTAAGAAACCGAGCAACCAAAACAATTTAAAAAACCAACAACTTCCAACCAACTGAATACAACTTGGAGAGGGTCAGATTCTGAAAAATTACGTAATTGCACAACGCCATCTATGGGTAAATGGATAAAACGTCCGTACAAAGCATGTTCTAATGCGGTTCGTGAATGGACATTGCGATGGCATTTTGCGATTTAGTAATTTTAAATTATCTTCGAAACTATTTAACCAATTGACATACTGTTTGGGGCAAATCGTATCTCTATGATGTTCTTGTGATCATAATAATATTTTTTTCAATAAGGTTTAATATTTTGTTGTTTAAAAATCGTCCAAAGGTGTACTTACCTTTGGACGATTTGTGTTTCGTCCAAAGATAAGTACGTCGAAAAATACTTTTTTAACACATAAAAGCTACTATATCTGCTTAAATATAAAAGATAGAAATACGGTGTTGCGGACTTTTTTGAAGAACTATTTAAAGCGGACCAGGTTGCCATACATTGTTTTCAATTACTCTGTTGTAAGAGCTATTATTTTCCGCCTGGATAGACAAAAATTGAGATAGTTCGGCTAATATGAATGATATCTTAATAATTTATAGCCTATAGCACTCACGAATAATGTAGCTTTCTACCAGTGAAACCATTTTTAAAATCGGTTCATTACTTCCGGAGATTACCCCCTACATACAACTTACAAACAAATGTTACCTCTTTATAATATTAGTATAGATAATTATCTGTTTTTGATATTAAGAAAGTCAATAAATGTACAGATTTTATGGTTAAAAAGGCAGGTGGCGTTGTAGGTACCATTGGTATTTTTATCAGACAGTTTAAATAAATAATAATTGGGTTTTTCTTTACATATCTGAGTCATTATGTCTGATTTATTTAAACTCAATTCTATGTTTTAATATTATGCATTTTAGTTCGAATTATAACTTAATGTATCCAAAATTTGGACGCCTATTATGCTAAACATAGCGATCCTGACATTAGAATAAGATCTAAATATTGTACATACCTGTTTTAAAAAAAGTATCTGGGTTAATGATCGTTATTACACATCTATCTGACGTCTAACATAGTTTTTGTAATTTTCTGAAATTATTACTTCCGCCAAGATAAAGATCGATCAATGATCCCTAATCCATAATCAAACTACCCTCTGATATACTAACGCAGAACAATGCTCCCTCTGCATTATAAACTAAATCCTGCTAATTCTTTGTGGCCAGTTATTTCTATAAAAGTCGAGCTCATCTCGCCACTTTTGTTAGAGACGAGGGCCAATTCTACTAATTTTCACATTCGCATCTCAATCGCAATCTGTCAAAAATTTATGAAAATTAAGGCTTTTATTAACCGACTTCAAAAAAAGGAGGAGGTTCTCAATTCGGATGTTTGTATTTTTTTATTTTTTTGTTTATTTGGGCATAACTCCGTCGGCATAACTTCCCAAATGGTCCCATTTAAGTTTTATCAAAATCGGATACGAACTTTGGATTTTAAATCGAAATAGCTGGAATTCGTCTACTTGGATCATGGTTTTATGTCATCCAAGTAATTGAAATTGCGTATTTTGCTTTTCTGCGATTTTGCAGTGATGTTGTTAGGTGTAGGGTGCCACTAAAAAGTGAAAAATAAAAAACTTTTTACAAAAAATACAACCGACTTCCAAAAAAAGTAAAAATTAACTTTAATTTCGGAAGTCGGTGTCAAAATACGAAGAAACTAACAAGAACACCGAGTTCCGAAATTAAAGTTATTTTTTACTTTTTTGGAAGTCGGTTGTATTTTTTAACAGTTTGCGATTGACATGCGAATGCGAAAGTTGTTTAAAAATTAGTAGAATTGGCCCTCTGTGTAAAACCACCGTAATGTTCTGCCGTCTCACCTGGAGATGTTTCGATAGTATCTGTTCAGCGATGACGGTGCAAGCCAGCCGCAGCGCCTTCGCTAGCGCGTCGATATACTTGACGTAGGTCGTGGTGAGCTCGCGCAGGTCACTGTCTCGCCGCGGGCTCAGCTTCAGGTTTATACCGCCAGGTGGCGTTGTACCCTGCAGACGAGATTTAAGTAATTATCTGCCTTATCTTTAACTAAACGTGTCAGCGTGTGGATCTGAATATTCGTATTTTACATAAAACGACTGCCTATACCTAGACGAACCAGTCCCTGAACATACTCATACACTTTGGAAAAGATTGGTTACACGAAACGACTAAAGTCGGAGATATTATATCACATAAAAATCAGTCGTTGCGAAGTAACCGATGGCAGTTCGAGACCCTCTTCGCTTTGGTGAAAACTGCTACTGCACTTTTGAGTTATAAGCAGGGCTGGGCAAAATACATGCTTTGCTTTAATTGAAATACAAATTACAAAATACTGTATCGCAAGTATTTAAAATACGAAATACAAAATATCTTTAAGTAAGGTATTTGAAATACAAAATACAGTATTTTAGCTATTTTTAATTGAAATACAAATTACAAAATACAAAATACTGCTGAATTATTGCAACAGTGTCGGAATGGTGGATCACTGATTTTTAGGGTTCCGTAGCCAAATGGCAAAAAACGGAACCCATATAGATTCGTCATGTCTGTCTGTCTGTCTGTTTGTTTATCCGTCCGTATGTCACAGCCATTTTTTTTCCGAAACTAACTATGCTGTCGAAACTTGGTAAGTAGATGTATTCTATGAACCGCATTAAGATTTTCACACAAAAATAGAAAAAAAAACAATTCATTTTGGTGGTCCCGATACTTATAACTGATACTCAATTTTTTTTCATCAAACCCCTACGTGTGAGGTATCTATGGATAGGTCTTCTAAAATTATATTGATTCGAGGTTTCTTATATTTTTTTTTTCTAAACTGAATAGTACCATGTACCTAAACTTCCACCGAAAATTGGTTTGAACGAAATCTAGTAAGTAAGTAGTTTTTTTTTAATACGTCATATATCGTAAACCGCAACTTTTGCTTATAATACCTACAGGTTTGTACGGAACCCTCGGTGCGCGAGTCCGACTCGCACTTGGCCGGTTCTTTGCGTTTTGTTGCTGATTTACTATCATTTCACTCTCGCGGTCTCGACTCGCACTCACACTCACGATCGCTAAATGATGGTGAAATGTATTTTATTGTTAAAATGTATTTTGAAGCCTCAAGTATTTGAAATACTAATTACAAAATACCTCGGCGTCAGGTATTTGAAATACGAATTACAAAATACATTTTAAAGAAGTAATTGAAATACATATACCAAATACGTATTTGTATTTCAATTACGTATTTTAATTACAAGTAGGTAATTCAAATACTGCCCAACCCTGGTTATAAGTTACAAATGGTAGTCAATACCTGGTCCACGATACATTTCATCATTAAGGTAAGAGTTCTGTTGTCGTAATGATCCCAGTCATTTGTCACTGTCACACCACCAAGCATATTGTATCTGAAAGAAAGAATATGCTCATGAATCTCTAGATTGCCTCTTTGGTACTCCCAACGGTTTGATTCCTAACTTAGGTAAAGACGTTTTGTTGAGTTTTGTCAATCAGAAATATCAATAACAGCCTGGGGTCTCACTGCAACCATAAATCTTTTATACTGAGACCCCGGAATGTGTGGGTGTAGGTACTGTAAACTTCGGCTTACCCACTTCGGATTATAAGGGTAAGTATTACTTACACGTTAGCCATATACATATGGTGTCCAGGAGTCACAGAAACCTTATAATACCGATCCAAATTATAGTTATTCAGCAAATACAAACAACTGGTAACATCCCACATATACGTATGTACCAGATCCCGTTCCCGCCTCTCATGGTGTTGCCAGCCTCCATAAAAGCTTCTATTTTGGTAGTAATTGTTATTATATGGCATTATTAGTAGCTGACATCTATAATTTAATCTGTCTTTGTATTCTGCGGTGAGTTTTAGAATTTTGGCGAATAGTTTAATTTCTCGTGCGACGTCGGTTTGGAAGGGAGTGTGGTAACCCTCTCGGTACGGCCATATTAGGAAGCATTCCGCGTTCAAACGCTGCGACACTTCTAGACATCGCTTTATTTGTGTGGCGGCCTGGATGAATGTGGCTGCGTCGTTGCTTGTGAATGCGCCGGATACGTATCTGAAAAGAAAAAAATCGGATACGTCTCATAATCTGCATGCTGATGTTTTTTTGTAAATAAAGCACTCTAAATCTCATTAAGTCCTCATCTCTAAAATATGAAGCAACTTACAAAATCAGTCAAAACAGTTCTAGCAAATAGTATTGTAGTTATGTCCGATTTTGTAAGTTCGCAGTCCGTCCAAAAGCTTCATCGCAAGCAGTAAAATAATGTTCAACCCATGCCATTGCCTGTCAAGTCCCTCTGCCATCTTAAAATCAACCTAATTCACATAACAACAAAGTTGATATTTGCTTAAACGCATATTGAAAACACCAACCTCGGATGTGAATGCAGATCCGGCGCCAGCCACAGACACTTCACATGGTACCTCTGCGTCAGCTCCAGTATATACTCTGTGACGTCATCCCAATGCGCCTTGTTCTCCTCCCAGCTGTCGCAGTGAGGGACGAGATCGGAGTCGAAGGCGGTCCAGTACTTGACGCCCAGCTTGGCGCAGAGGTCGAAGAGCGCCTTGATGTGACGTTTGTGGTTCTCTAGGGAGTCGGTGTTGTCGTCCCAAGGGCGGGAGTGCGTGGGGCGGCCGAGTGGGTCTGAACCTGTGAGGGTGTTAATACTGTTCATTGTGAGTTTTAAGGGAAATATCAATTTGTTTTTTGTCCCCAATAGAATAAAATAAAATTTGGCTAGCGTTCCGGAGAGGACCGACCTTAATAAGAAAGAAAGAAAAGAAAGAAGGACTTTGGGTAACTTAGGAACAGTCACATTATACTAGATTTCGTCGCTTTAACGGCTGACTCTTTTTGTGACGTCAGTGTTTTTGTTTTTCTTTTCAGTGTTACCGTGTTATTGACCGTTCGTACAAGATATTTGTTGTTTGAGTACGTTTTTTGGTCCATTTCTATTGCTAAAAACATAAAACTTAAACACCTTTAACTTATCATAATTCCACTTTTTTATGGTAAATCTTCAAACGATTCCTTTATACTCTGAGCGGAGCGGAAGGGAGTGTCACTTACTGACTAAAACCCATCCGTATTCCTCCTTGTGCCCGCTGAGTTCAAAGCTGCGATAGCTCATTTCTCAATTCTTTATTGCGTACCATAATGTATACAGTTGGTCGAAAAATAATTATATTAGTCACAATTATGGACCCTGTCGGCACAGCGTAGATCAAATTAATAGGAGAAAGGAGGAAGAGCAATGGGTGTTGTTTAAGGTGGAAGCTCCAGGGTATCCCGCGAAATTCAAATATTTTTATGTTTTTTGCAATTTGCCGGTCAGTGTGAAGCTGTATGTTGAACAAAATACGGTTCGCGATCGTAAAGAGCATTTATCTAAAGGATTATAACCATTTGAATCATCAATATAACCCTCTAAGTTCATAGAACTCGATTGAATGTTATTTCGTGAAAAAGTCATTCTATCGAGTAGGTAGTACCCTACCCTGGCGCTTCCACCATAAGTGATAATTTTAATTATAAGTTAAGTCGTTTGTAAGCTCTTTCGAACAAATTCCGCAAATCATAATTCCACCTACCATTGCTCCTGTAGTCGAGCGCCACGCTGTACTTGAGCCAGTCCTCCATGGGGCGCGAGTGAACGCGCTCCGAACTGTTGTAGTAGCGGTAACTTGAGCTTTCCGACGGTGACGCCATGTTGTTGTATTCTATCTTGTCTATACCTGTAAAATTACTTACGACTTCAGTTGATTGTATCATGATAACAGAAATTTAGCCATTGATTTTATAGCCTAACTGGAAATCTCTTTTAGATTCAAGCTTTTGACCCCTCAGTAGACAGTCCGATGTCGAGTCCTTCCTGGATTCAAAGTTACTTAATTTACTTCTCTCACTAGATAGTATAGGTAAATGTTAACAGATAAGCTATTTCCGCAATAAAATAAGTCTGAAGCCAGAAACTTTGAATCTAGTCTTGCCAAGGGGCATTGTAGTACCCAGTTACCAAGTTGAGGAGATCAGAAAGACAGTTGCTCCATGTGAATTACTGGTATTAAGCGGCAATCGTTTAGACTGGAAGCAACTCGACATAGTTGTGACAAGGCTAGGCAGATTAATTTGGAATGAACTTCAAAATAGCATACCTTGAAAATAGTCAACATTGTCGGCTCTAGGCTCTCGCACTTTCTGTCTCTTAGCTGTAGGCTGGTTGTAAGTCGCCATTCTTGATATCTTCGCAAGAAGCTTCCAATTCTTCCTGCAATATTGACACTGGTGAAATCAAATCAAAGGCGAAGGGGTCAATAAATTCGCATTACGATTAATAAAGATTAAAGTTAAGTACATATTTCTGCAAACTCCGTTATATAATTAATAGATAAAATAACAAGCTAGTTTTAAAAAGTTGGGCGGTTGCAAATACCAACATCTAGATATTTAATTATCCACCTAATTCGACCATTTGTTTATTATTGATTGGTTCGCGTTTGACCAAAATCTCACCTGAAGGAAAGCAATGATGTGGTTGATATGATTGAAGAGTGCTCCATCATCGACAACATGATTGCTTTCCTTCCAAGATTCAAGATTCAAAACATTTATTTCAAATAAACCATTTACAAGCACTTTTGAAATGTCAAGGTCGGTCAGTCAAATACATGAAGCTATTTGCACGTTCCAAAGCGTAGATCTCTATGGAGAAGAACGTGCAAGAATCTCCAGACACTCTTTTAAATCATGTTATGTTTTACAAAAATCTTAGTTACATTTACTTGTTGCTTCTGCATGTGAGGACAATGCAAAATAAATAAAAAAACTTATTACAAGAACTTAAAATTTAAGATCAAAATAAGCCAGTGGTGGTTAAGAGATAACCGGCCTCAACTGACGACCTCCCTAAGATGTAACCTATTCACTCGTTGAGTTTAAAGTGAATGTAAAGTATACCCATAAAGTACTGTTACTTACCCCCTTCAATTTCCCGTCAACAAAGTGTCCTGTTGACCGCAGTCGCACAGACAGACATGCTACCGCGTCGACATCGCTTATATAACGTATTATGAATGGGCGCAGCGGCCCGTGCCGGCGCCCTTTGTGCCGCTAACTGGCCGGGCAGTAGGCTGCAATGGATGCCTTTGTTTGATGCTACTTGTGTATGGCACAGTGTAATGTTTTAATTCTGTTACGAGGATTTTTGTAATTTTATATGTTGTGTATAGTAGGTAGGATGTAGGGTTGTAGTACAAAGGGTTCAGCTGAGTCGTAAATTTCATCCTAATATATAAAATTCTTTCGTTACCAACTGAATGACTGACAACACACAGCCGAAACTGCTGTTCTTAGAAAGATGTTTTGTAGGTTCCTTGAAGAGTACTGGAGAGCACTAAGAGAGGATTTCTAGAAATTCCTTTGGAAAAGTGGAAAACAGAAATAAGCGAAAACAGCCAAAAGAAGCCTTCTTTTGAAGTGTCTATCAGAGATGTTTTTAATTTTTGCACTAATATAAGAACTTGATTCCAAATCGTAATAGAATTTTCTCAAACATTTTTGGACATAATCTTCTTAGAGATAAATCGAAATTGCTGTACTGACAGAGCAGCAGCAAAAGTTGTATGAAAATTCATATCTGTCGTGTTTTGAACAATCTTTTATTTTGAAACATGGCAACCAAGGAGGTCACTTATCAAGTCTTATTTAATTTTTAACTGGCTTGCAAATATAAAGCTATTTATTGAAATAAAAAAGGAATACTTTTACTTTTAATTTTTTTGACATTGATTTTGAAAAGTAATTGTATTTTTGTTTCTGCGCATTATTTGAGAAAAGTACTACACCTACAAGTCTCGGCCGCAACTAGGTATTGATGGACTTGACGCCTCTTTTGCTAGTCGCTGCAGTAATGTACTATTCTTTAAACAAAACTCTGGTTAGAAGTACACAAGTAACATTCATTCAATGAAAACTAGATAGCCTAGACTGCACAAAAACTAAGGCGTTTAGTGTCAAGGGAAAAAAAAGTAACTGCATTGAACAGTGACAAAATAAACAACTGTTATAAGTGCTATGACAAATTTAGCAGAACTACATTAAAGGTTTAATATTTAAATGAAACAACTTGAATGTCCTTAAACCTATATTCGTCTATACAAAAGTATTATAAAAATATCCAGATCAACCTAAAGAAAACCGCTGCAAAGAGCACAATAATCGGCAGAGGCACTTTAGAACCATTTTTCACATTTTGAACTTCAGAGAGGCCAGAAACTTCTCCTTTTTTCAGCGGCGCAGTTAAACCGGCCATCTTTGGTTTGTCTATGGGCTCTCCCATCATAGAGAATTTTGACGCACTAGTGATTTTGACAGTTAGCATCTTTCCCATGTATCTTTCTTCTTTAGGGACGAGGACTTGTTCGTAGAACTCATTGTGGGCCACGAAGTAGTTCTTATCGTGAGATATGTCTGTGACGAGCACCTCCTGTGTGTCGCCCACTTTGTGTGCGTATGGCGAGTACGAACGGAACAATTCCGACAGCTTTTTCGTGCGTTTCTTTACTTCTTGTGCTGGGACCTGTGGAAGAGCAGTACAATAAGTTCTGGGTTCCCTTCATTTTAATTCTTCTATTCGGAATCAAACCACACACACCTAAAGACAAACAGACAACCACAAACCACACACAACAAACAACACCTACAGACCTAAAGACAAGTTCAAATTCCGCAACCAACAAGACTTTTTTTTTTGTTAGCCTATAAGTGACCCACTACTGGACAAAGGCCTCCCCTATATCCTTCCAGACACTCTTCTCCTGCGGTGCCTCGAACCAACCCTTGTGGAAATCATAGACGTGGGCAAAAAGCCTGCCACAATCAAATGGTATTGGGCGAGTCACGCTGCCCGTATGTAAGCATGATGAACGCTGGGCATGAAACAATGGGTGCCAGGGGATGGACGGCGTTTCCGAGTCCGGCCCAGAAAGCGTTGGCGGGATGAGACATATTGATCACTAAAATTTCACATTAACTTAGAAAAAGAAGCGCCAATGCTAAGAATAAGATTCTGAAGTTTATGAATTCAAATTCCATTTTTACGAGTAAGATCATGTCAATCGAAAAACTCGTCAAACTAGTTAGTCAAGATTTTCTTTAAAGAAAAGTTCACTCGATTTTAGTATAAAAAGATGACGTAATGTGCTGAGCTGGTGAAGACGCAGGTGTAAAACGCATCGAAAGGCGGCAATACTGTTCACTGCCACGGTTATGCGGCTCGATGAAACGTTCTGGCGATACACAAGTCTGAGGCCTCTTTGTTACACAAGTATATAACCTCTTCACAAGTCGCTCAGCCTTTTTTTTTTTTAAGGGATGGGAAATCATCCAATGACTCCTCCCGCTCTGGGTGTAGCGGGAGGGAGTGTCAGACTTCTACTGACTAAAACCCATCCATGTTCCTTCATTGCCCTTTGTGTTCCGGAGCCACGGTGTCTCTTGCGAATAATCCCGCGACTCCGGCAGGCGCCGGCCCTTTCGGGCCCCTCTGTGTTGCTGACTCTCTTTGAGGCGCTCGTGGAACACTAGCGCGCCGTCGACACGGCCTGTCGTCACTAGACGGACGGACGGCGAGCCACCCATAGCTCGTCGCCCACAGGCCCGCGCCTACGGTGGCCGGAGGTCACCAGGTGGCCCCCGACGCCCGCGGCGTCCACCACGGCGGCCGGGACGAGAGGGTCTCCTCTCCCTCTCCGCCACCTCCTTCGCTAGCATGACTGCTTTGCAGAAGGAGGCAACGGCGTCCCATGCCGTCTCGCTCCGGACCATGGCTTGGACCAGGGCCGGACGCGAGAGGTTGTCGCCGATCGCCGTTTCGAGGACAACGGTCGCTCAGCCTGGAATGCAATAGCAAGCAGTACTAATGGATACCTTGGTCATCTTAGCGGCGGGAGTGCCAGGTCTGGCGAAGAACTGGTTGATGAAGAGCGACGGGAAGCGGTACTTGTCACACAGCCGCATGGTGTCCTCGAAGTCTGCGTCCGTCTCGCCGGGGAAGCCGCAGATTATGTCCGTGGCTATCGTCATGCCGGGCACCCTGGGATAATACTTAAGTTTAGCTAATGGATAGTTGATATAGCTTACTATAGACTGCATCATCGTTCAATACTGAGTAAGTTGAAAACAAACTTTGAGATCAGACCTGGTCCACAGAGGACCTGATTCAGTCAGGTCACCAAATTTTAAATCTTCACCATTACGATTTTTTTTACGAAATTGAACATGATTTATGATATAATCGAAAGTGGCGAAAAAGGCGAATATCAAGAGCAGTTCAATTTTTTGCCAGCCGAGCAGATTTTGGATCACAGTGAACTTTATTCGTGATGGTTTAGGGTTCATAATAGGTTGCTATCAGATACAAAAAATAACTGAAGGGACTGCTACGTGACCTTTGTGAGAGATAAGACGATCCCGACGACGTTTTCATACACAGCATAGCTTCAATCGCACGTGGCTTAGCTGTAGATTGCTGTGAAGCCTCGCTTTTATGTTGATAGGTACTTTAGCGGCATGAATGCCGCCACAAGAAAAACCAAAGAAACAAATCTACATCGTAACAAAAAAGGACCGCGACGCCATCTATCCAACCGGCGGCGAACTAAAATCCTAAATCGCACAAGTTGAGTTTACCATGCGATTTGAACATATCGACGCTTGAAAGGCAATCCTTACTAATCGACATAAATCCGTAAAATGAGTTATATATACCATTCGAACCGCCAGATTTTTCTGTCGACGAGTTTTATTGTCGCTTAGATATTGCGTGATTCCGGTCAAGTCTACATTTTGTGCTTACTAAACGACCAAAAAAAAGTGATTTTAAGAATATCCTGCAGATACGACATTCTAACAATTAGAAATATGAACTTAGTCGGTTTTTCATGTACTGACTTTTTTATTTATTTGTATTTACGTATCTTTACTTGTTGTGAAATTTTCCTTTGAAACCATTTAGTAGATTTTACCTACACTAAGCAATTGTAATTTATGTGGTTATGTATTTTAACTTGTTAATATATTTTGTGTCAGTGTCATTTGTATAAATTAACCTGAAATAAAGTGGAAGAATATTAGAACTTAGATATTTTTACTTGTATAACATAATGTTTCTTTTTAATCCTTAGATATTTTTATTTGATAACTGTTAAATATTTATGACGTCGGTTAGATAGTCTTACCTGATTTGCTAAATGGCTAAGTATGACGCGTAGATAAATTTACCAGTACGCAAAATTTATTTTCTCGTCGCTAAGGAACTGCACAAAGTTTAAAAAACGTCGTGTAGATACGCGCGAAATATCGCGAAAAATGAGTTACGAGCGGAAACGACGTAGTTCATCCATAGTCGAGATGGCGTTGGTCATAGCAAGAAATGGTCAGCAGATTGAGTTATGATCACAGACTACATAGAGATACTACGTATGATCTAAATACAGTAAGTACCCACTTATTTATAGTTTGTTTGAGTACCTATTTATTTATATTGTAGGTTCACTTAGTATCCCTGGGCATCGGGGTGTTGCAGGGCGATCTTCGGCCACCGTAGGCGAGGGCCTGCGAACGGCGAGCGTGGGTGGCTCGCTGTCCGATCCCGACCAGAGGGGCTACTCTCTAAGCCCGAAGTCCGTAGTTTCGGGCCTAGTTGCGTGCGTATTTTACTCTGTATCACCTAACCTATAAGAATTGATGACATCACGATTTGATAGTTACTGTCATATCGTGTTGTCATTCATTCTTGATTCGGGTTTGGGACTTAGTCTGTAAGTGATACAGAGTAGAATACGCCCGCAACTAAGCCC
Source organism: Ceramica pisi (assembly GCA_963859965.1). Lineage (NCBI taxonomy): Eukaryota > Metazoa > Arthropoda > Insecta > Lepidoptera > Noctuidae > Ceramica > Ceramica pisi. The sequence goes on along the minus strand of OY982540.1, from coordinate 23,175,513 downwards.
GAGACTACGGACTTTGAGCTTAGATAGTAGCCCCCAGGCCCGGGTCGATGGCGCGTTGTGTTCCACGCACGCCTGAAAGAGATGTCAGCATAGAGACAGGGCCCGTTAGGGCCAGAGCCTGCCATAATTGCGGAATTTGATTGAAATGATCACCGCGGCCCTGGAACGCAAAAGGCTTTAGGAGGTATGACACACCCTCCCGCTCCGCCTAGAGTGGGCGAAGTCTTTTGATGGTTTCCCATCCACGTAAAAAAGGTTCACTTAATGTTAGTAAAAATACACAACATAAATTTAACATCATCGAATTGTTTTTTTTTGCAGTCTGCGGCTGGGACAACTAATAGCAATACAAAGCAGTTTAACAAAAAATTAGAACCAGCTTCTACCAGCATTGACACTACAAGAGATTTAGCTTTTCCGGTTCTTGCTGATAGCTTATGCACAAAAAAAATCACACTTTGCACAGTAGTATAGTCTTGCGCCGCTGTTATTTGGTAAGAATGTTATTTACTTTGTTTTAATCTGTCTCCTGCTTGATAAGGAGGGAAGTGGAAATTATGTTTATTTTTTCCTACTCCTCCGCTGTACTTTCTGATTAATTTCGATGCGGGATCCAAGACAGTTGAATCGTGTCTCAGGGACTCGTCGGGCTTCATTAGCTCGGCGTTTTTCTGGTGGTCGCCACTGTTGATTCTGGCTTTCAGGAGTTGCAGTGGTTGGGAATGTGTGGCGGGCTTGTCCCAATATTACTTTGTTTTAATTTTAAATGTGGCCTTGGACGACCGAGCTTGGAGTCAAGCTACTCTTCCCATCCGTATGGGAGGTCTCGGCGTCCGCAAAATTACGAGTATCAGTTTAACGGCTTTCATATCCTCAGTTATCCGCACTGAGAAATTAGTCAGGAATATTCTAGCTTCCTCACTGACTGGTTTTGATGTGCCGTGCTTCACTGAGGCTATGGATGCCTGGAGACTCGCTTGCCCGAATCTAAATCCACCCTGCACTCTGCAGAATAGTTCAGCATGACCTTATGGCCACATCTGCGACTGCTTCGGAGTGTGCACGCCTGCTGGCTATGGGTCAATGGGAGTCGGGACTCTGGCTTCACGCACTACCATCGTCGAACATAAGCACCTTGTTCGACGATACTACTTTCCGCTTCGCTGCTTCCCTACGTCTTGGCACTCCTTGTTGTTCTCTTCATCGCTGCCACTGTGGCGAAGTTGTCAACAGCCTCGGACACCGCGGCCTGTCATGCAGCCGTAGCGCGGATCGCATAGCGCGGCACGCGAACTTTAATGACATCATCCGACGAGCTCTTGTCCCGTCGGCGTTCCGGCTGTATTAGAACCCAATGGCCTGGCACGTGACGATGGCAAGAGACCGGACGGCATGTCGTTATTTCCTTGGAAGATCGGTAGGCCTTTAGTGTGGGACGCTACCTGCGTCGATACTCTTGAGCCATCCTATCTTCCTAGGTCTTCGTGCTGTGTTGGCGCTGCCGCCGCGGCTGCAGAGAACCTCAAGCGGCGGAAATATAATAACCTCGTTGGAAATTATATTTTCGAGCCGTTTGGGGTTGAAACTCTCGGGTCGTGGGGTCCGAGTGCCCATAACTTGTTTAAAGATCTGTCAAGACGCTTAGTTGACACTTCGCGTGACCCAAGGGCTGGCTTTTACCTCTGCCAAAGGATAAGCATTGCCATACAACGTGGCAAAGCTGCCAGCCTTTTGGGCTCATTACCCGTGGCTAGCGATGCGGACGAATTTTTCGTGTAAGTTTTATTTTTAGTTAGTTAAGAGTTTTTTGTTTGTTTAATTGTAAATACATGTAGTCTAAAACAATAAATTAATAATCTTTCTTCAATTGTTTGTTTAATAATAATTTATTTACTGACAATTATGAGTTATAATGTTTAGATAGTGATTGATGAAAATGCTAGTGTAATTTATAAATTTGTGACGGCAATAATAATTGTACAATTAAAAATATATTGATCTCAGACTGAACGTAAGTCATAATAATAGTTTCCTTATTAATTTTGTATGGTCGGCACTACGTAGCGTGTTTATTTAATTTTCAAAAAAGACTTTTATTAAATAATAATTGATTTCTTTTATTTTCGTGCATGATAATTACCTTACAGTTCTTGGTTAAATGTCAGTTACGAAGGGAGGTTTGGGGTAATTTTAATAACTAAGATACAATTTCCACAATCAAAAAAATCATTAAATAATGCTAAGGTAAATTTACTTGATTTATTTTAAACTATCAGTTGTTTTAAGATTAGTCTTCCTGTTTCAAAATTCTAAACTAACTAAATTTACCTATTTTTACATGTTACTACACACACCACAGTGATGATTTAGATAATTTTACCTGTTTATCAAATCAGGTAAATTTTATCTAACCGACACTAACCGGCGTTTATAAAAGTGTCAGGTGTCTTAATTTAAAAAATTTAGATAGCTATATAAAAATGATTTCTACTTGTGTTAACATCATTTTAATCGAACTATTAGGTGATTTTTTATGTTTTTTTTTTTAAATATTTGAACTTTAAATCACTCTCCTGAGAAGTTTACTCAATGTCGCTTAGTGAAGGTTGCCTTTCAAGCGTCGATATACATCCGCCCGAATATGAACTATCGGGCAGTAGCCCCCCAGGCACAACAACCGCTATTTTTTTTAGGGATGGGAAATCATCTAACGACTCCTCCCGCTGTGGGTGTAGCGGGAGGGAGTGTCAGACTTCTACTGACTAAAACCCATCCATGTTCCTTCATTGCCCTTTGTGTTCCGGAGCCACGGTGTCTCTTGCGAACAATCCCGCGACTCCGGCAGGCGTTGGCCCTTTCGGGCCCCTCTGTGTGCTGACTCTCTTTGAGGCGCGCGTGAAACACTAACGCGCCGTCGACACGGCCTGTCGTCACTAGACGGACCTGTGGACGGCGAGCTATGGGTGGCTCGCCGTCCACAGGCCCGCGCCTACGGTGGCCGGAGGTCACCAGGTGGCCTCCAACGCCCGCGGCGTCTACCACGGCGGCCGGGACGAGAGGGTCTCCTCTCCCTCTCCGCCACCTCCTTCGCTAGCATGACTGCTTTGCAGAAGGAGGCAACGGCGTCCCATTCCGTCTCGCTCCGGACCATGGCTTGGACCAGGGCCGGACGCGAGAGGTTGTCGCCGATCGCCGTTTCGAGCACACGGCGGTGCGCCGCCCAAACGGGGCACACCTGCACAGTGTGCTCTACCGTGTCCTCCGGTTGATCCTCGCAGTGGTGACACCCGGGCGTTTCCTCCCGCCCGATTCGGTGCAGGAACCTCCCGAAACATCCATGTCCGGTGAGGACCTGCGTCAGGCGGATGAGGACGCCGTGGCGCCTCTCAAGCCACTCCTCAAAGAGGGGACTTATCGCCACTATCGTGGCGTGCCCTACAACAACCGCCTGGGCGGAGGATCCTCCCTTTTCAATGAGGGTTTGCGGGACTTTACTCTCTGTACCGCATACCAAAAAGTACGAAGACCAAAGTACTCACTTTTCTCTAAGAAAGTTGACAACTTGTTCGAAGTCCGCTCGAGTGTACTCTCTCTTCATGTCGGACAGCACTTGGTCACTGCCTGACTGTACTGGCACGTGGAGGAACCTGCAAAAATAAATGAAAAAATAAAGAATGGTCAGAGAAGGATTTAACTAACGTATTACTGAGTTTTAAAGGTCATATGGGGAGTTGTTTCATGTTACACTCCGGTACAATAAGTAATAACGAGTTACTTGTAGACCCTAGGATGGTGCATGATGTTGGCCACTTCAGCCAGGTGCTCCAGTATGTAGGGCGGGTTGGTCATGCCGAGCCGCAGCCGACATCCCTCCGGGATCACCTCCACCAGCTGCCGCAGCAGCTCCGGCAGGGACGTGCCGATGTCGCGACCGTATGTTCCTGCAAATGTTAAGTATTTTAGTCATTTTCTCTGATGGCTTTCATTTGACGAATCTTAGATACAACTAGGTTTTAAAACTTTGAAAAATGTATACTGTTAAATGTTCTAAAAGCAGATATAGCCCCATACAGATACCGGCACGGTTCTTGAGCGCTCGGCGGAAGAGTGGGGATCGCTCTGCGCATCGTACACCTTATGACAAATAAAACGTCGTCGTGAGGTACGTGCAGCAAGGTACGGGCCAATCACTGCACTTTCCCCGCCCCCGCGTCTCCGCGCCTCACCTCATACCAAAGGGACCTAATAACTCACTTTTGCGCAGGTGAAGGTTAGCGCTTAAGATCCGTGCCGGTGATTTTACCTTTCTACTAACCAGCTTGTCTTTGGAAAATTACATAATTAGTACAACAGCTCATTAGGGATTAGCCCAAATCCAACAATTTTTTCTAAAATCTAGCCGCCGCAGCCGTTGCCCACTGAGGGTTGAGAAATTGTTCGTAAGGTTTGCCCGCCCCTGGCACGCACAGAGCGTTTTAAGGAACATGGCTGGGTTTTAGTCAGTGAGAGTACGACACGACCAGTCCCTCCTGCTCGGCAAGTCATTTGATGATGACCCATCCATTCTAAAAAAAACCGAGCAAGGACTCGCGCACCGAGGGTTCCATACAAACCTGTAGGTATATATTATAAGCAAAAGTTGCGATTTACGAATTATGTCATACAAAAAAAAACTACTTACTAGATCTCGTTCAAACCAATTTTCGCTGGTAGTTTACATGGTAATGTACATCATATATTTTTTTTAGTTTTATCTTTCTCTTATTTTAGAAGTTACAGGGGGGGACATTTTACCACTTTGGAAGTGTCTCTCGCACAAAATATTCAGTTTAGAAAAAAATTATATTAGAAACCTCAATATCATTTTTGATGACCTATACATAGATAACCCTCACGTATGGGTTTGATGAAACCTAAGTATGGGGACCCCCAAAATCTATTGTTTTTTTTTTCTATTTTAATGTGAAAATCTTAATGCGGTTCACAGAATACATCTACTTACCAAGTTTCAACAGCATAGTTCTTATAGTTTCGGAAAAAACGTGGCTGTGACATACGGACGGACAGACAGACAGACATGACGAATCTATAAGGGTTCCGTTTTTTGCCATTTGGCTACGGAACCCTAAAAAGACTTCTCTCGCACAACTCACATAAAAAACATTTTATAAGATAGCAAAATAACGTAATGTTTAAGACATACGCGAATTCTCACTTAAAAAATACGCACAATAAATATTACAAACTCACCAGTATCTTCGCTAGTCAACCATATCTCGCAGACTCCTTCAGTGAAGGACTGTCTCGCCCTCTCCACAATTTCGTCGGGCGGGTAGCTGCCCAGCTCGCCGCGCGCGTGCTTGGTCTTGCAGTATGTGCACTGGTTCAGGCAGCCCGTGTTGATGGGGATGATCTCTATCAGCGGGTTCTTGCGGACTTTTGGCAGCAGTAGGGATGCTCCGCCTGCTTTTCGACCTTCACCAGTCTTCTTTTGGCCAAAGAGACGGACTGTGTGACCTGTAAATAATTTCATATTAATTTTTGTTCTAGGAAAACCAAGGGAATCTGCATGTTCTTGGTATAATTTGTACAAGATAAGGGGTAATGGAGAATCTTTCTTTTACATACTACAGCCCTTACAGGGAACAATTATCGTTTCCCTTTAAAATGAGAAAACATGAACTGTTCTGTACCATCAACCTTATTTTTTTTTTAATTCTTTTATTGCGGCAATAGAAACACACAATACGTGTTTGGAAGCTTCTACTCACCCTTGAGAGTCTCCTCTACAATTTCCACGATCCTGTCTATCTGCTGCACGCCCACCACACTGAGCCCCGTGAGATAGTTGGCGCGCGGAGCACCCTGGGGCACGCAGCCCGCCACCACCACGTGAATACCGCGGCTCTGACCCAGCTCGATTTCATTTCTGGAAATTATTGAAAGGTTAATGATTTTTCATTCATTCATCATAGTTCATAATTTTTTTTAAAACAATCAGAATCCTCCTGTCCTCCTATTTTATTTGAGGTTGGCACAACAATTCTTCTTCTTCCATACATTGTATCTCAATTTATCCATAGTTTCTTTTGTCTCCTAACGAAATCTTTTAAGAAAAGTCAAAAGTCATTTATTCAAATTAGGCTGAGTGCCAGCACTTTTTGAACATCAACATTTACAAGAAGACAGTCCCCCAAAAACCCCCGCCCGTCCCCACTTCCTAGTGTTTTAGCTGACAACACATCTGTCTGTTGCGTTAGAACTTGCATTTATACAAAATGATTCAAAGTATGCTGAAAAAAATGCTTACTTAAAATGGTCCTCAGCAGGACTCTTGACAGTGCAAGAGTTGAGCAGCCACAGCTGTGCATCAAACTTGTCCTCTGTCAATTTGTAGCCATGGGCTGCCAACAGACCGGCCATGTACTCCGAGTCTGAGTTGTTATGCGCACACCCCCATGTCTTCACGTAGATAGTCTGGGTACCTGGAAAGTAACAGAAATCATACTACTGATACAGATAGAAAATGTAGCTTTTGCCAGCGGTTACTCTCTGGTCAATGTGAATTTTTGTCAAAAGAAGGTAATAATGATCTCACGAGAACCATCTCTCTCTGAATTCATGAAAATAGGTTCAATGATTTAGGCATAAAAGCATTACAAACAAGATCACTTTTGTATTTATTTATTTATTTATTTTATTATTTATGTACACACAGAAAAATAGTAAAATTTAACATTATAAATATAAGTACAAAGGTACTGCTTATTTCAAATGAAATTTCTTCCAGCAGACCTGCGACAGGAGAAATGAGAAATAAATGTAGACAATAGTGTGTAAGAACAAGTGAATAGGAGTATGCAAAGCCTTAAAATTAAAGTTAAAAATAAATAAATACGAAGACATAATTATAAAATATAAATAAATATATATATATATATATATACCTACCGAACATTATATTATAATATATAGGATATACATATAAAATTATCATAGTTGAGAGGAGAGGAAGTGCTCTTTGAGTCGATTCTTAAAAAGAGAAATAGATTTTAAGTCACGAATGCTAGGCGGAAGTGAGTTCCACAACCTAACTGCATGAACAGAGAAAGAGTAGGAATAATAGCTGGATTTATGAGGATGGGTTTTCAGGATGGTTCTGAGGTGTGATCTGTTGTATTTTTTCTTTCACTTATAAGTTAAGATTATGTGAGCACCACTTATGATGTTTGAACAGCTATGCAAACAAGGTGCTGTAGGTCACAAAATAAATATTTAATAATCATACCAGGCTGCCTAAATAACCACAGTGATATACCTTACCAATAAAGTGTAATGAAATAATTTAAGTTATATTTTATAATGTTTTTTTAAAGAAGCGAGGCTAAAGTATAACTGAAGCACAGGTCACGATCTGTAAGGTTAAGCAACAATTGCAATTGCAGGATTTGGATCTGTAGATGGGTGACTATCTTAACATGGCGAGTTTCCTCTGTGCCTCGGAAAGCACATCAATCTGTTGTCATCTTACATGGTCGTTACAGGTTGTCAGAAGCCAATAAATCTGAATCAAGTGTTGCCAAGAACTACCATATTACCGAAATAAAGGTGTAATGGGTATTCAGCTCAATCCAGTTAGACTGGAAGCTGACCCCAAACGAGACAGGAGAAGGCATGTGATGATTTTTGTTTTAAAGATACAACATAGATTTATGACATCATCAATGAAAAATACACAATCATATTTAAGAATGTAACCATTTGTAAGCTATTTCATGCAGAACAAGATACTACTAGCTTTTAATTCAATGGTATTTTACACTGTTGTTTATTATAATTGCACATAGGAGTAAAGCCGTGTTTCGTAGTGGTGTTCAAAGTTGCTTTATGGCAATCACTTGCTTAATGCTTAATGCTTTATATTTTAAGCAGACTATTTTATATGCTTTATTATAAGCATGCTTTTTTATATGTGCTCGGTACGGTACCTAAGTGTTACGCCCAAACGGGCTTTTCAAAAAAGTTCCATATTGGCAAATCACTGTTCCAAAAAAGTTCCATATTGGAAAATCACTGTTCCTTCTAAACATTTTCGTCCGTTAAATACCTACACACAAAAGTTTACAAAACAACAACACAACACAATAATTCACTCAGTCAATCGTCCTTACTTACACAATTATAGGTTTTTATTTACTTTACGTGTCCTATCACTGTTTATTTACACTTTACACTAAAAAAGCACGAAGCATAACAACATTGTTTACGTAATTCGTAACGTGAGCCGCGCGAGATCGCGATATCGCAAGCGCTGCGTAAAATGATTTAGCAATAAAGCATGCGACCGAATCGCACGCGCTCGCTCGCATGCGACGACTGGCCTCGCCGCGCTGCGATCTGCGATGCGATCTGCGATTCTGCTATGCGCGGACAGAGAGAGACATAGCATAGAGTGCCGATATGTGCGACTGCGATGTAAAGCAAAAAGCAAATAGCAGCAAGTGAGAGCCACGATAGCATTTGCTTAATGTTATGTATAATAAGCACGGTGCTTTATTATGCTATATGCTTTATTATCCACCACTTTGCTAATATAACTACCAAGGGAACACTGTCCACACTTCATTTTGAATTTAGTGATTAAAGTGAGCGCTAACACCACAAAACTGGAAATCTATTCAAAACAATTATAAGTGAATTAACAAGAATTAACATACTAGCTTGCGATGTGGATAGGGACTTATTGCGTAGCATTTATGGCATACTATTACAGTGTTAATTACAAGAAATAAACTAAAATAAACAACTTTTGAGGTTATACCTGGTACGACACTCTCCAAAATAACCTTTTCGGCGGGCTCAGAATCATTTTTGTTGTCACGTTTCCTTGATCGGACGCTCACACTTTTTCTACTGGAATATCTTTCTTTAGGGGTGATGTCCTGAGAAGATATTAAATCTTCTATATCGTCTATAATTTCATCACAAACACCTGGCATTTTGTGGAGTTGTTTTGACAGTTTTTTGACATTGACATTTCATGAATCTCCCTATATGTCATTTTTAAGACCACAGAATTACACAGAATTTAAATCTTTGCCTTTCATTATAATTATGGTGACTGCCAATAGATGGCAGAGGGTGGGCAGTTTGCGACTTTCAAACAATCAAGCAGGGCAGGAATCAGTTCTGAAGTTGAATTTTAAGGCCGTCCACGCACATCCGGGTTCCACTCAGTCACATCAGAGACGGAGAAAAATCGGTTACATACAATTTGTACGAACTTGCTCACATATAACACAGGTACTTATCCGCTTATGGAGGATCAGGATCGTCAGTGTCCGAGCGACGACAGTGCTATCCGATCTTTATCGCCATGAACATTTCTTTCTGACGGAACACGGCCTGGACGGAGAAAAATAGGTTACATACGATCTGTACGAACTTACGAGGTTCCGGATCGCCAGTGTCCCGGAGCACGGTTGGACGCACGGAACGCCTTGACGGTGCTATCCGATTTTTATCTCCGTGAACATTCTATGCAAGAGCACTTGTGCAACATGAACAGAGAAATGGAAATTTCTTTACGATATTTTCTAGTCCACACTATTTCAAAACTTATAAGAAAAATAATATATGATGAACAGAACAGCTGAAACAGATTACACTGATACCGATTTCCCTGATGTGTGTCTGTGAACACGGGTGATGGATGGCCCGTCCTTGACGGGAACACTGAACAAAAAACTCGGAACTTGGATAGCCCTGATCCGGATGTGTGTGGACGGCCCTGAACACAGAAAGGTGGAACTTGTCCGACATAATAAAATAATTAGGTACGATTTGTCTCATCCACACTATAATTATACACTAAACAGATTACACTAGTACCGATTTCCCTGGTGAGTTTGAACATGGGTGACGGATTCCCTGACAGGAACACTGAACGATAAACTTGGAACTCGGATAGCCTTGATCCGGATGTGTGGACGGCCCGTAAATCTATAGATTTCGGTCAGTTTTATTCCAATGTGTAGGGTTATAAGCATCTCGTGTTATTGCCAGAGTTCCTCCATGGGACCTGGAGGCAAGAGCCCTCACCCAAGTTTACGCGAGGCGCGTGGAGACACTACGCCGCCTTGCCGGTTCGAAACCCCGCTGCCGCGGCAAAAGGGAATATGCACGCGATTTTTTTATTTACAAAATGAATTACTTATAAGCTCCAGTAAACACTCAAGAAAATATTTTTCAAATATCTTCATCAGCGATGAAGTTATAACGCTTCAAAGATTACTATTAGAACGAGAAGTCCGACATGGAATTTGACGTCACATTACGTGACATCTATACAGCTGCCATAGAAAACAGCGTTTTCGCGAGAGGGACAGACATATTTGTTTAAACTGATGATATCTCGCTTGTTTTTCGAGCAATTTTGATTCTATTTCCACTGTTAGTTATGTATTTTTGTATATTTTTAGATAAACTGTTTAGATAATAAATATTTTCTTTATGCATATTCCCTTATCATAGCGCGCCAGCGCTGAGAAATGGAGACGGCGACAGTCTTCACCCACACTGGGCACGCCGCTGTAGTGGCGATAAGAAAGTCCCCTCTTTGAGGAGTGGCTAGAAAGGCCCCGCAGCTTCCTTACCTTCCGCTTCCGCCTGGCGTAGGTACTCATCGGATATGAATGTTTTGAGAGCTACCTGTTTTGGATTGAGCGAGAGGACAAGCCCAGGTGTTATCACTGTGAGGATCGCCCGGAGGACACGGTGCAGTAGTCTGCCCTGTTGGGCGGAGCACCGCCGTGCCCTCGGCGAGACGATCTGCAGCAGCAACCTCTCGCGTCCGGCCCTGGTTCTATCCATCGGAGCAAGGAAGCATGGAAAGCAGTCAGCTCCTTCAGCAAAGCAGAAATGCTAGCGAAGGAGGAGATGCCCTGAGCGTAGGGTGTCGCAGGGCAATTCCCATCCACCGTAGGTGCGGGCCTGCGGACGGCGAGCGTTGGGTGACTGGCCGTCCGATAAGAACCAGGCCCAGCCGGTCGACGGCACGGTGTGATCCACTACGCGTGCCTCAAAGAGATGTTAGCATAGTCGACGGGGCTCGCTAGGGCCAGTGCCTTTCAGAGTTGTGGCATTTATTCGTAAGAGGAACATGGATGGGTTTTAGCCATAGAAATATAAAAAACAGATTTTAGCCAATAGTCTGACCGCTGCTGACACTCCCTGCTGCCGCTCAGGCTCAGACCCATGCTTAAAATAAGCTGTACCTAATGCCACTAACCAAATTGTGGAAGTCATTAATCTCGCTAGGTAATGATCGCAGAAATTGTCATTTTCGACCTTACCTACCTAACAAATAATTTAATCAGTTGATGGATGAAGAAAAAATACAAAGACACAAACAAAGTTTCAAACTTATTAATACAATGTTTTCTTTAATTAAAGTAACAGATGTTTGCATCCTAAGTGTCCATTACTCCAGCAAAATAATGTTGCATTCAGTTTCTACTTCTGTACGAGCCATTTCAGTGTTTCAAGACATTCATTCTTCACTTTTCTTGTTCAATAGTTTGTCAGCCACTGACAGTCGGCCCGTAGTACAAAAGCGATAGATAAAAGGAAGGAAGGAAGGATAATTAATTAAAAAGCTGGACGTGACTTGTGATCTGGAACTCTAGACAGGAGGATAAAGACATCGCTTACCTACCACATTACCTCCTAATGAAACAAAGCATCGTACAATTATCATGTAGGTACTTGCCTACGAACGTAGAGCGCTATACATATACTAACTTTATTACCTCGTTATGAACAAATTAATTAACTTTGCCAAAAGTTAAGTGCAGTGTGAGAACACCACAGTAATAAAGACGTAGTTTAGACAATAATACGCCATTAATCATGGCTTTTAATTAATGTTTATATCTTATTAAACTTGAATAACTCACCAAAAATAGGTGTCGTGGTACTTATTGCGATCTTATAGAAATCTAATTTCAATGAAGCCCCAATAAAAATCTACACTTCCGATTAATAATAGCACATTATTATGGCCATGTTAACATTAAATAGTGTCGTTATGAGGAATAATAGTTCTTATTGCAGTCTGGTACGGGTTAGAATCGGTTGTAATAAACACGAATGTAAGCATTACAATAGTGACAATGGGTCGTAGACGCAGCAGCTGTCGACGTAATGGCGGTAAAGCTACCTGTGGGTTTTGGCGGGATTTTATTCAAACTGTGCAGCTCAAATCGGGCTAATAGGTAACCAACATGTTATGATTACTTGCCTAATTAATTATACAACACGTAGATACAGCAATAAAAGTTGTTTTTCACGACTACTGCGTGCTTTTACCTTACCCTAATTTTCGTCAGAGCGTAAATCAACGGTAATTAATTTCATCTTGCGTGGTCGTTTATTTTACATGTATCTACTTACACTACAACTGACAAGTACATAAAAATAATCTCGATCTCGTTAATTTTGCATTTTATCGCCGTTTTAATTTGCTGATTAGATCATGTAGTTACGGTGTGTGAATATGAATGTATCGCGAACAAAAAAGGCTGAACCGTTATTGGAGAGAATATTTTAATAATTTACAATCTCTGGCTAAATTTCGTGGTTGTTTAAGAGGATAATTTGCATTTACTTGATTGTAGAAGACCCCTTTCAAGTTTGGTGCAGTCGAGCGATGAAAAAGTTCACCTTTCTCCGTCCGTGCATCGCGCGTGCTATGCTAGCTAGCCCGCGCTTGGCAGAACTTTCAGAGCGCGCGCGCGTCGGACGCGGTAACTAGTTCGTGTGACAGCTGTCGGAGCTCGCTTTGTGTGTACGAAAATACTGTGTGAACTTTATCGTGTTTAGTTTGTGGACTTTTGTGAAACAACGTGATTTTGAATATCGAATCGGTGAGTTTTGAAGTTTGTATTGTCTGTGCTTTTATTTTTGTTAGAATTTTTTGGCTCAAGTTTGATTTATGGTTTTGCTCAAGTTAATTCATAGGAACACTCAAAATATACGTAAAATTAATATTTGAAGAGTCCGGTATGTTAAGTGCGGTGAATATTTAACCAAGATATGTTTTTTGTTTTTTATATACCACTGCTTATAGATAAGGCCAAATACTAAGGTAAATAAAATTATAATTTGTGATGTGCTGTTTACAAGTAGAAGGTGCTTATTTGTTGATACTTATTTAATTAAAGCAAGCCTTATCATACATATCAAGTTTATTCATCAAGTACCAATAAAATTTCTATATATGTCTCAACTGGGTGGGTTTCAGGAACTACATTTTACAAACATTCTGAAATGTAAACAAAAACACGTTATTTGTTGCGACAAGTGCGGGTAGTTTAAAAAACCTTATTTGGAGCGCTTCAAATTGCCAGCCACAAATATTTTTTTTTATCAAAGGTAGCAATAATCTACTTATAAATATAATTTGCTTTCCTATTCGAGTCGAATTATTTTCTTTTATTCGAAAGCATCATATATTATTTTGTACATGGAAGGTAAATGTACTTAGTCTATAAGTTAAATTGCAATCCGATTCTTATACCTACATATTTTCTCACGCGAAAAGAAATTAGAAATTCATCAAAGATTATTAATTTTATTATCTAAGAAAACTTAGAGAGAGAAACATAGGAACATAGTCCCTAACAAATTATATTCAACAAATGTACTGATTGATACATAGTGTGTTTGCTGAGTGTAATGCCCTTTAATGCGTAACGCCACAGATTACCTAAAATTATCAAGTAGGTCACAGTTCTAGTTCGACAGACTTGTGTAGCCCCTTTACTCGTGCGTAAACGCATCATCAACAAAAGAGGATCATTAAAAAAAAGTAAAGCCATCTGCCGGAAGAAAATGGAAAGTCAATTTAACGGCAATAAATGACAATGATCTATAATAGTAATCGCTGGAATTGATGACGTATTTTGGGAATGGGTATTTGGGTAGGGCTACCACACATTCCCACTTCTAAGTATTACTTATTTGTTATATTAATCATTCCATTCCACCACTTGAAGATTGTGTGAGTAATTCTAAAGTGGGTTGAGATTTTGATAAGGCCCAAAAGCAACGCCTACTGGCTACGAAGTTTGGCTTATTTACCTGTTTAAAAGTTGCCAAACATTTACCAACGTGTTTAAAAACAAATCAATCAAATTTCGTACAGAAATAAGACCATACTTTCATAGACAAGCCAAAGCATCTACGGAATTGGCGCGAACCAAAATTAACACAGATTTTAGATGGAGACGATAACATCCAGGATTGAAAACGGTTGTTAAAATCCACCTAAAAACTGGCCTGACCAACATTACACACGCCTAGCACTAAGCACTCGGCTAAACAAACTATTTATTCTATTTCCAACTATGCGAGCACCACTAAGTCTCGATCATTTAAATTAATGTTTTATTTACGTCTACATTTTTACGGTGTAAAACTGTAAAGTTATCGTGTTGTTTGAAGGTCGTTACGGGTTCCTGGGGCCATGTTATGAAGTGCTGAAGGTAAAACGCAGAACTGCCGATGCAATCTTGCGAAACCACATTTCGAAATGGGGTTACAGACGTTACTGATACCAATCTTCACACTGATTTACATCCAGAATATGGCCGGGAGTGCCCCGTACACCAGTAATGCTATTCTGTATCCATATCACCGTGAAAACAAAGGTGTAAAGTGAATTGTGAACCCTAAACACCAACTAATATAGCTCACTTTGCCTAACTTTTCACGGTGTGTTTTGTACACAATCGACCGGCTGCACCTCCTGCACCTTTTTTGAGGACATAAGGCTCCTACCTAAGGTTACCTAGGTATTGGGTCCACAGTAGACCAAATTATGTACCAAAATAGGCGATACGAAAAGTAGAAATAGAACCCATCATTGTTTCGATACGAAAAAGAGATGGTGCTTTCTGCACTGTGTAGCTCCATCTATTTCACACAACAATCAAGGATCTACATCGTTATGGCCCCTGGGCACAGTAAGGATAAGGATGCGCGTGCGACCCTACGGGCTACGGTACGGGGGCTCGGTTGTGGCTGGACGCACAGCGCGTGTGACGCACGTGCTGTGTCCACCTGTCGCTCGTGGTCGGCTGGCGTAAAAAAAGGTTGAATATTAAAAACAATACTTTTTTATGAATGAAGGAAGGCAGACCTTTGCCCTGCAGTGTGGCTGAGTTGGCTCAACATAATAAATAAATAATGAGTTCGTGGGCTCGAGGATTCGATGTTTTTTTATTTCGTACTTACGCGGTACGGTTGACCAAAAAAGCGGTGCCTTGCCCGTTTTCACCAATAGCCCCTAAAATTTAAGTGTCTCCTAAACAAATTTAAGGGACTCCTAACGCAATTTTTGATTTCACCAACGGTTAAGTGACACCTAAAGCATTAAGGGGGCCTTATAATTTAGGGGATGAATTGCCGACCCCGTAACACTTAAGTGACACATATTTTTAGGTTATTTTGTGAAGATTACTCTTAGTTAACGAGAAAAAATGGATAGTGATCACCATGTTTATGAAGCTTTGGAAGCAATTGAAGATATAGAATTATTGAGTAACCGAAGTTTTTTAAGGCGACCTCGTATTTACCGTGAAAGATCGAAAGATTTTAACAAGTATGATGTAGAATTAAAAGAATTTGTGATGGCTATTCACGCACTGTTTTTCGCCTCATTTGTGGTCCCATCTGTCTTTTTAATAAGAATAGTTTCTTTGTGATGGAGCAGTAACTTAATCAACTTATCTTTATCTTCGAGTGAAAAATTTTGTCCACGTTTCCTCTTTTCAGCCATTATATATTTTATTTATTTATTTGTTTATTTTACTCAAAAACATAGGATTGTGGTACACGTTAAAATATAGTTTTACAAAATGAAAAGTACTATTTCTACAAACGTGTGGGTGAGCACTGCTCTCCTAGCTAGGTTATGAAAACCTGTGTTAAGGAGAAGCAGTCCGGTCCCCTAAGGTACAATGATGTAGGTAAAACTTACATAGCGCTTCTGAAATTACTGTTACAATTTCTAAGTATTTATAAAGTATTTATATATAGTTAGACATTTAAAAGAACTTTTTGTTATAATTCAAAATAAAAAATAAAAATTAAGATGAATATGTGTGTGAGGGTGTGTGTGTGTGTGTGGTGAATGTGTGTGTGTATGTGGTTGAGTGTGTGGTGTTTGTTTGCGTGTTCGTGCTTGTCGATGTACATCACCTACGTTAAGATCTTTTCAGTTTCGTCGCATGACTTACTTTGAGGTACGATTGTACAGTCTTTTTGCATTTGTAATACGGTAGACCGTAGATTTGACACTCTCCGTTTATTTTGTTGTAAAGAAACGGACCAAGAAAATGAAAAAATCTCTTGACAAAAGTTGAACGTACACGTGGCAGGGTGCATATCCCGTCTTTTCGACGTTTACTACGTTTTTTTTTCTATTATTCGGTACGGGGTGCTGTGGTGCTGCAGAATAACTGTCTGTAGTATGAAGTGTTGTCGAACATTAAGCACTTTGCAATCATTAATAACTAACTAAATTAATAAGTAACTAAATTTAATTAGGTACTTAATATTTTAAGTAACAAAATGCTTACACCAAAGAAAAAGAACACGCAATTACGCAACAAAATGTCACTCAACTCAGTTGACTTCAAAATGTCACTGCGACTTTATTAGGCAATGGCATTCGCCATACAGCCAAAAAAAGTAAATTTTTAACTTTTTATTATTTATGTAATATTTAAAAGGTGCAGACCCTACTTTTTCCAAATAAACTGAGTGAAATTACGTGTTTTATCTTGTTTTTTAGGCTAAATGTCATGAAATCATTTACTCGAATAATTTATCGATTAAAGTTTCTGCAATACCTCCGCACTATACGTCACTTAACTAGGGGACTCTTACTTAAGTAGCCCTTATGATGGTGAAACAGAATTTAGGTAAGGGGATGATTTAAAGGGTCCCCTAAGATAAGGGAACTGCAACCTTACTTAGGTTACTGTTTAGGGGCTACTGGTGAAAACGGGCAAGGCACCGCTTTTTTGGTCAACCGTACCGCGTAAGTACGAAATAAAAAAACATCGAATCCTCGAGCCCACGAACTCATTATTTATTTATTATGTTGAGCCAACTCAGCCACACTGCAGGGCAAAGGTCTGCCTTCCTTCATTCATAAAGCCTCAGTTTTCTTGAATATTTAAACTTTATGAATAGGTACTTACTGAGCTGACTTGGTCCACTACCCGCCTAGACGACTAATAGGCGCTCAAATAGCTGACTAGTCTGGCGACTAGTCGAAGACCATAAAGATGGTTTTCCCGACTAGTATTTGTGAACTAATGTGTAGGTATTTACACATGATAATGATCTCCATTTAGTTTATGACGTGCAAACGAATTTCAAGAGTGGTAGACGTGTTACCGAATTGCGTCAGAAGGCGGGTTATTGGGCTGATTATACATATCCATACATATACATGCTACTCCATTAATTCTAATAGGTAGAAAATGATGGTCAGAAGCAGATGACGCTCTTTTCCTAAACAGTAATGATTTAATGAACAGGCTTTGCGATCGTGAGCCAAATAAATTAATTCCAGAGGGTTTTTCCCACTAAACCTTTTAGGCTTTTGAATTCTTCATCGATTTTAAGTACCTAGGCCATTGCATAAACAGGTAAAAATTTAACCACATTTGATGAACAACAAATCCTCTGACGGTGTACATTAAATCATCTAGGTACAGTCGTCAGCACATTAAGCTACCCGAGACTGTCATATTTTCCCAATCAACCTTGAACTTTATTCCTTTCGGTGTAAAGTTGAAAATCTATATAAGAAATTTGACAGATTGTAGTAGCTTGATGTGCTTTCGTCTGTACTTTAACTAATAAACTAAAATTTTGACGACACGGTTGGCGCAGTGGTTGAGCGATTGACTGCTGCGCAGCATGTCGCGGGTTCGATTCCCGCACGGAACAAATATTTGTACGACCTACATGTATTTGTTCCGAGTCTGGGTGTTCTTCTATCTATAATATGTATGTATTTACAAAAAAAAATGTATATAAGTAGTTTATCAGCCATCTCGTTACCATAACACAAGCATTAGGTTGCTTAGCTTGGGACCATATGGCGTTGTGTGAAATGTCCAAGGATATGGATATTATTATATATTATGTTATTATATGCAAGTATGGGTACGTAATAAATGGTAAACTTGATATTTTGAATGTGTCAACAAACTAGGTTAAAAGGTAACTAGGTAAAAACCCAATGACAGCTGCACGTCCCAGGAATCGCACCCAAGACATCACGTTCAGAGTCATGCTTCCAACCGCTATACCGACGTGACTACGCAAAATATGTTTGTCACTTTTATCGAAAAGGTAATGAATAATGAAATCCTAATCGTGCACTGATAGCCAATCTGTAGTGCGCAAAGTGAATCAAAATGTATTATTTATTTTTATATGAAGTTCTGCAAAAGCACGCACGGTCGTTAATCTGCTGACTACAAAACTCTACGTCATAAAACAGAGAATGTTCTGGAAATTAGTTTGGTTTTTAGGGTTCCGTACACGAAGGGTAACCAGTTTTCACAGAGTGTGTTTATGTGTGTGTATTCCGTCCACTAGCGCCGCCAATCGTTTTTTATTATTTGTGGTAAATTTAAGACACGTAGATAAAAAACCGCTCTGTAGTGCATTAAAGAAATGTATCTATTATTTTTTGACAGCTATTTTTAATACATAACTCATGGCTAAATAGCCAAAACGGCAATTATTGCTAAAAGTGGCCACTTTTAGCAAAAATATCGACTTTGTCAACTATTTATGTTCTAAAGTACAAAACATAAATCTCGAAACATAATACTTAGATACATTTCTTCAGTGCACTACAGAGCGGTTTTTTATCTACGTCTCTTAAATTTACCACAAATAATAAAAAACGATTGGCGGCGCTAGTGAACGGAATACACGCTCTTATCTATTGCCGCTAAAACAACAAATAATAAAAATTGAATTACATTTTAAAGTATGCGCTCCTACAAGTAACGTGTTTTTTTTCGTTTATTGTGCGGAACCATAGGTTTATTATATCTATGTACGGAACCCTTCGTGTGAGAGTCCGACTCAAACTCGGTCGGTATCATCACCTAGTTACTAAAAAATTCGAGCAGTCGTTTATATTATTTCATTTTGTTTTTATTTTATTTTTTAATTTTAATGCTTTATTAATTTATCTGTTTTTATGTTATTGTGTAATGTGTACTATGATCCTTTGTTGGTCAAATTAAACGATATTTAATTTTAATTTTTTTGTAACTACTGCGTAGCGCAACCAAAATCATAATGAATTCTATTTAATAAGGAACGTTTAGGGATGATCTCAATGTCCCCACGATAGGAAATTCAGTATCTATATCTATACATATAATAAAATCGTAGAGTTGCCGTGTCTGTACATTGAATATTTTCGCATAAAAAATACATAGAAATGTCAGAAAAATGACATAGAACACAAAAAAGCAGTTTTTGAAATTCTTTTCTGTTTGTCTGTGCGTCTGTATGTCTGTGCGTCTGTATGTCTGTGCGTTTGGAGGAGCATCACGCATAAACCACTGATTGGATTCAAAATTTAGGTACTTCGAAATATTAAGTGATAATCGGAGCAACATTTAGTGTTTATTTCATCAAAATCGACCCACAAAATCAAAAGATATCGAATTTTAAAGTTTACGAAGAAACTTCATCGAGCGCTAAAATAGGTTGTTTTCATTGAGACTTCAGATACTTGCAATGCCATCTATTGAGAATTTTTTTAATAAGAAATGTGTGAAAAGACCCCGAAACAATGTATTTTTGAGTTATTTTTTAATTAAACACATAATGTTTATAATTATATGTTATTATATTATCATTATTTATCGTAACGTGTAAGCTTCTAAGTTTGAACTTATGAGTTGTTATGAGCATAAAGACAGTTCAGTTACGTTGTAGATCGATAGATGGCATTGTACTTATGACGCGTTTTTCTGAATCGCGGTGTTAAGATTCTCCGCAGTAGCATAAGGTCAGCCCCATGTTTTATGTTGTTTATCTTGAAGACGTATAATGTTGAAATTATTAGCTATGGAAGTATGGATTTGATTGAATTACTAGATTGTTTTTCGATTTAGTGGGAGGAGAGGAGAGTCTCCTCCGGAGTCCGGAGTTACCTGTATCCATAAGTAAACTGTTTTACTAACAGAAGAGATGAATATTTGGTATTATGTTTCAATGTGGCTAAACTATATCAGCCGAACACGTCGATCTTCAAGGTTAAGCAACGCTTGCCGAGGTCGGTCTGTGAATGGGTGACCATTATAACAACCTAGCCTTTTCCTTACTATATTGGCTCGGCTTCCAGACAAACCGGATTCAGCTGAATACCGGTATTTAACGTGGCGCGGCTGCCTACCAGACCTCCACAACTCATTCAATGCAAGATTTCAGTCAGATTTTACTGGCTTTTGACTATCCGTAACGACTGCCAAAGATCTACAAATGACAGCCGGGACCAAAGGCTTAACGTGCTTTCTGAGGCACGAAGGAAACTCGGTATGTCAAGATGGTCACCCACCCACAGACCAACCTTCGCAAGCGTTGCTTAACCTTGAAGATCGATGCGTTCGTCTGTTATAGTTTAGCCTTGAAGATCGGCCCGTGCGGCTTTAGCCACGAGCTCCTCTATAATAAATCGATTCTATGAACCCAGTAAAACTTTTTTGATATTATAAAATCTTAAAACAAACTATATTTATCAGTGGTCTACGATCAGCAATATTGTCAGTAAAAATCGGAGAAAATGTGTTTCTTTTTGGACTGTTCTGGACGAAATTAAGAATCCACTTGATTCAGCACCATTCGTTCGATAGTTGGTTTTGTTGATTTTGATTCAAGATAAGTTTGTACCAGGAGATTAGGTACCTGGGCTGGTCGGCATTTCAACCGATAGAGATGATACAGTGCCCTGCATTAAGTACCCTCTTCATAATTATATTCTTAATTCGAGAGAGAGATCAGGATACGTAACTGAACCAAGATTTTGTATATTATGCAATCTATACTAATATTATAAAGCAGAAGAGTTTGTTTGTTTGGTTGAACGCGTTAATCTCAGGAACTACTGGTCCGATTTGAACGAGCTCCTCTATAATAAATCGATTCTATGAACCCAGTAAAACTTTTTTGATATTATAAAATCTTAAAACAAACTGTGGTCTACGATCAGCAATATTGTCAGTAAAAATCGGAGAAAATGTGTTTCTTTTTGGACTGTTCTGGACGAAATTAAGAATCCACTTGATTCAGCACCTCTACCACCAGCAATCTATACTAATATTATAAAGCAGAAGAGTTTGTTTGTTTGGTTGAACGCGTTAATCTTAGGAACTACTGGTCCGATTTGAAAAAATCTTTCAGTGTTAGATAGCCCATTTATTGAGGAAGGTTATAGGCGTATATATATATATATATATAATCACGCTGAGACAAATAGGAGCGGAGCAGTAATGGAAAATGTGACGCAGACGAAGTTGCGCGGGTCAGCTAGTTATAAATAAATAGCTTATTGCAGCCTAAAACGGGTCATTGTGAATAATTGTTATTATGGCTATTTGGAATCACCCTGAAAAGCGAAATAACAGCTACCCTATGCATACCGCAGAAATATACTTATACTTTTTCAATTTCATTGGAAATTATGTTTTTTTCCTACTCCTCTATCTACTGTACTACTGCTACGCTGCACTTTTCTAATTAATTTCGTTGCGGAATCCAAGACAGTTGAATCGTTTTTCCGGGACTCGTCGAGCTTCATGCTCGGAGTTTTTCTGGTGCCAAACATTTGGCGGGATTGTCCCAAAAAATAAACTCAACAAAATGTAATACTTAACAGCTGTTTTCTTTTTTCGCGATATCATTGATTCATCAAAATAATGAGTAGGTACAATTACTTATTTTCAGGGGGGCTTAACAGGCCACTAGGAGAATCATATTAGTTGCGGGACTATTCGAAAGAGATACCGCGGCTCCGGAACACAAAGGGCAATGAAGGAACATGGATGGGTTTTAGTCACTAAAAGTCTGACACTCCCTCCCACTTCGCCCAAAGCATTCATTTGATGATTTCCCATCCCTAAAAATAAAGGAGAATCATATTAGAATCATAATATTAATCACACAACAATCGGTCAAATTTCATTTTCATCTTTATCGCTAACGAATTAGGTTCAAGGTTGATTGGGAAAATTTGACAGTAACGGGTTGTGTGATTTAATGTTTTCTGATTCTGCTAAATAAAGTGGCTTTTTTAGGCCACCAGGAAATGCGGAAGCCACACTTTTTTAATGACGATAAGGAAAAAAGGGGAAGCTATCCCTTTCTTAAAACCACTCTCCCAAGAACAACATTATGTTTAGAAACAAAACAGTCGAACAAAAACAATCAATTTCTATTTCTAGTAAACTGGAGTAGTGGTAGTTGACAGTTGTGACGTCATCAGCTACGTTATGTCAGTCGTTATGCTAAGTTAACACCGTAGGCATAGAGAATAGACTGAACTGTAGGTAACCACATAAAACCATTCTAGAAAGGGAGAAAGCATAGATATAATAAACAAGTTTGTTTTCAGGGTTCTGTACCCAAAGGGTAAAAACAGGACCCTATTACTAAGACTTCGCTGTCTGTCTGTCTGTCACCAGGCTTTATCTCAAGAACCGCGATAGCTTGACAGTTGAAATTTTCACAGATGATGTATTTCTGTTGCCGCTATAACAACAAATACTAAAAAACAGAATAACATAAAAATTTAAGGTGGCTCCCATACAACAAACTTGATTTTTTTGCCGTTTTTATAGGTAATGGTACGGAATATTGTTTTAAACTTTCATGGTCTAATGGTACGGAACCCTTCGTGCGCGAGTACGACTCGCAGTTGGCCAGTTTTTATATTTGTATGGGACAAAGCTAGGAAGGCTAAGAGTATCCTCTCTCTCTCTACTACTCTCTAGGTATACTTGACCTAATAAACACGTTGACTACTCACTAAGTCCGAAGTCCGTATCTTCGGGCTTAATTCATCACCTAACGACAGAATTATTGACAACACGATTTGACAGTCACTGTAAATCATGTTGTCATTCATTCTTAGTTCGGGTTCGGGACTAATCGTAAGTCCGCAGGCGATATAGTAGAATACGCCCGCAACTAAGCCCGAAACTACGGATTTCGGGCTTAGAGAGTAGCCCCCAGGTGTGATGGTGGGTAGTTTGTAGCACCACTTCTTCTTCCTAACTTAAGGCGGGGTTGCAGCACTTTTTAACATTTTTGACCGTCTGAAAATCTAATTAATTATGAGTTTTTTAATAAATAATACTCATTACATAAAAATTGAACATACCCTCAAGTAAATCGTAAAGATAGAAACGCGATTTAGAATGATTGGCTCGATACTTTTTTTTATCAAACATGACGCTAAATTACAATTTTAAACGTGTACTGCTAAGAGATTTCATCACGAATATATATAAAAGTTATATCAATAGATAGAGCTTTTTATTTTGAAGTAAATGTTGAAACCATATTGGATAATTTCTTTATCAGTTTTCGCCAAGAAGAAAAAACAATCAAAATTTAGGCATTATTTCGCTCGCCGGAGAGTCGCTGTTGTTCGTCAAAACACACAGTAGGTACTGCAACCTCGCCTTAACTCTAAGTAAGTAGGAAATTGTGACGGGGGGGCGTTTCGACAGTCTTTTTTCATTTTTACATACAAAAAGTGAATGAGGAAGAAAGAACGAAAACACTTTTCTTTGGCACACAGAGATGCACACAATGTAGGACAAACAAGAGTGCTGAAATGCAGAATAATTTGAATAAGTACATGATTTTAGGTTTTGTAGGTCGTAATGACAAGTGCAAGCCAGGATTCTACGATATCGCTATCCCGCTCACACTTTCCTGCTCGTATTCACTTCATACCTCCCGCGCTCAATCCATTCTCTTATTCCCGAGAGTCACTGGAATACTTTTATCGGCAGATTTATGAGGAATAATTGAATGATATTAACCTATCATTGTTGTTATTGCGCTTGCGCAGGCCTACGCCGCAAGCGGGTCGCTAGATAACATACTAGCTGGTCTAGGAACTTAAGATAACTTAATTGTAAAGTTAACATGTAACATAACACAATAGCATAGTAGGTACCTATTGGTAGAAAGTAAGTTTATAAAATTGTGTTAATTACATCCATTCAACATCATCATCTTCCTACCCTTATCCCATGTTACTTGGGGTCGGCGAAACACGTATTTTTCTTCCACTCTGCCCTATCAGCCGTCAAACTATCACTGACTCCCATTTCTTTCATATCGCTTCTCAGACAATCCATCCATCTTTTCTTTGGCCTTCCTCGCCCTCTCCATCCATCCAAATAACCATTATTAAGCATAAAGACTGAAGTTCTACTCAAAACTATAATTAAGTTTCTTATACTATTGCCCGTGATAAATTTTACACAGCTTACAAGCCACAATTTACATGTCTCACAGACAAAACGAAACCTAACTGGCCATCTAAAGCCTGATCGGATATCCGAAGTCCTAACACAGAAACATTAACTCTCTATGGCGACACTAATTTGAATATCCCAGATATTCGAGACATTACCGGCATTACCATACAATAAGCAAGATTACTATCTCTAACATGCTGTTATGAAATTTTATTAACAGTCAGCCCACTGCACTAAGTGACTTCCGTATATTGATTCAAAATGTATTCAAACATTTCGAAATTACATTCAGACATGCCATGAATGATGCATTCAGGATTAATGGTACGACATTTCTTCATCAGAAAATGTCGGTCTGAATTGTAAAATATTGGACTCGCACATGTACCAAGGGTTTCCGAATGCTTACAACTCTAATCTTTTCAAAGTAAGAATGAACAGGCTACTTCTGGGTAAGCTCGCTCTATGGTAGACTTTGTCTCTGTGATCTCTGGCCTAGACTACAGTTAAGAGCAAACCCATTTCAAGTAAATTTAGTTGTTATAGCGACAATAATAACACACTCTGTGAAAATTTCAACTCTCTACCGATTGCGGTTCTTGAGATACATTCTACAGACAGACAGACGGACGAATAGAATCGACGGATTGTGTAAAAGATGATACAGCAGGAAGGAAGTGAACACAATAGGGTCTGTAGGCAATGATTGGTAACAAATTACTGATACTACAAGTATCGGAGAATATAACACTGCGCCGACCACAAATGGGTAGCGGCAAGAGCAGATAGCTCTAATTAGGAGTCAAAGCTAAATTAATTATTAAGCAATAGGGATATCAAGACTTTAGTCATGACCATAGATAGATATATTTTTATATTTCTATGGTCATGAGCCATGACAAATGTTACCATATTATCATGACTGGAGTTAATACGCAGAGACCATAATAAGCCATGAAAGGTATTCAAAGAGAGATAACCGTGAAATACTGCAAAGGTACCTACTTTCAAAATGTTCGTCAGAATCCAGAGACTAAGAGGAAAATACATCTCTGAATTGAAAGGCCAGAGGAGAACAACTTATTTAGCATGTACGTGATAAATTAGCATTGAGATATTCATTAGGTTATGTGTGGTCCTGCTAACAATAGCGTCCTCATGAATACCCCAAGGAGGTACAGACCCTGTTGAGTAGAATGAGATTAGCTGCATCCACCTGTGGGTCAGAAGCGTTTGGAGAAGTCCACGATTTAGAAGAGCATATAGAGTGGAACTTTGCCTGCGTCTGTGTTTCCGAACGCTTACAACTCTATGCTTACAACTATAATCTCTTCAAAGTTGATAGTGAACAGGCAACTTCTAGGTAAGCTCGCTCCATCGTAGACTTTGTCTCTGTCATCTCTGACCTAGACTACAGTCAAGAGCAAGCCCATCTATACTATTATACTATTAATATTATAAAGAGGTAAAATTTGTTTGTAAGTTTGTATGTAGGGGGTAATCTCAGGAACTACTGGTCCGATTTGAAAAAATCTTTCAGTGTTAGATAGCTCATTTATCGAGGAAGGTTATAGGCTATATATCATCACGCTAAGAAAAATAGGAGCGGAGCAGTAATGGAAAATGTGACGCAAACGAAGTTGCGCGGGTCAGCTAGTCACAAATAAATTAAAAAAAGAGCAAATCCCAAAATTACTCTTCTGAATCTTTTCTAGACTGAAGAAAAATGACCCCGTCTAAGTCCAAGTTATTCTGCCAACTACATCATTAAAATAATGATTTGGTTTAGGTAGATTATTCTTGGATAGAACTTGATCCTAATCCTAAAACGGTAAAAAAAATCGAGCTTTAATGATATAATATCTATAAGCTACTAATTCCCTCGCCAAACACTTTATTTATTTCATTTGGTGATTCATATCCAACAGGTTGCAACAAACTTGTTATGTAGAAGGCCAATGGCTCAATTATTTTCTTGATTAATTGGCCGTACTTAAATGGTATCATTTGACTGTAAGCTACTAAAACTAGAGATATATAACACATAACTAGAGCGACATGGCCCAATCATCATAGACTTGTTAGTATTTCTGACACCTACAGTGCTATTTCGACTGGCAAATTAAAAGGTACGCGATCACTTCCGCGTGGGTGCACGAGTATGTTGTCTGTAATCAAAATAAAAATAGGATTGACCTTTTCGCAAATTGTGTCGTTTTTCGCAGTCGCACTATATTTAGCTGTGCTGTGTCGCATTTACATCAAAGAGTTGTTCATTTGTTTGTAGCATATATTTACTATACTTAGAAGGCTTTCCAGTCATCATTGCACCCTTGCATGCTTGGCTAAATGCCGGTCCTGCTCCAAAGTTTTAGCCGATGGGGTCCACTAGTTAGGTTTTCATGTCTGGAAGAGATATGCTCTCAACCTCTTTTTTACTCTCATACCATACTACAATCATTTATTTATTCTTTCTCTACAATCATGTCTGTCTTGTTAAAATTGTTAAAATTAAATTGTTTGTTATTTATCTTTCACTAGCTGACCCACGCAACTTCGTCTGCGTCACATTTTCCATGAATGCTCGGCTCCTATTTGTCTTTGCTTGATGATATATAACCTATAGCCTTCCTCGATAAATGGGCTGTCTAACACTGAAAGAATTTTTCAAATCAGACCAGCATTTGCTGAGATTACCCCGGTCAAACAAACAAACTCTTCAGCTTTATAATACTACTAGTATTATGTGTAGATTTTAAAATATTTCCGTACTCCTTCATATATTTATTACTTAATATTAATTGATGTAGAAGTATTGAATAGTTCTAGAAGTTTAATATTATCTGTTTATTTTGCAATAGTTTGAAGGTGCTATTTATTTTCGAACATGTTTCTCAGAAGCAGGTCACCAGACTTGACCGCTCGATATGTTATTGATATAAATTAAACGATGCACCTAATATTTATAGTATTCTACCATATCTCTAATTAACATACTATGCGCTTGAGTCAGAAGTGTAGACCAATTTGTAATGCTTTGAAAATTTTAGCGAGTAGAAAAGTATGAATGAAATCGGAGTGAATGCTAGAGACAACTGCCGGAGATAATGTACTGAAGAGAAAAAATATTGTGACGAACAACCAAAAAAATGTGGAACCAAGAAATCTTTTAGTAAACTTCACCCGATCACTTCAATTTCTATGACCAAATTAAATCTAGGTAGGTAGGTACTGAAAGTAAAAACAGCACTCCAGATTAGGCAAACTACATGAATCACTAAAACAATCTAACACGAGCAGCTAATTTCTAACCTCAAAATAAATTGTACAGGAAAATGGGTTACGTGTACTGACGACAAAACAAACTCGTATTATATCGACGATGATACATTGTGTCGTCGCGACTCGTTTCGCGTGAACCTAGACTTCTATGTCTCACGACGAGTATAGAGTCCATTGTGCTAGCTGCTAGATCTAGGCCACTTATCCGAACGTTATAATTAGTGTGACCGACTGTAGTTCGCGGCATCTTCCTAACTGCCAGTGTTATCTACGGTCGGCAAAAGAGTTTGGCGGATTGGCAGAAATAATAATATTCTTGCAGTCAATGTGAAAGAAGGATGAATTATAATTTGTGTGTGGGTAAGACGATGTAGTTAAGAAGTAAACACTGCGACGTCAATAAAGTAATAGAGTTTCAGTCGCCCATCGTTACAACCTACTACTAATAGGCTAGTTTCCATCATCCACAAATTGCAAAACTATTTAGTCCGTCAGTTAGAGCACTTATTGAAAAATAATGGACACGTATTTTTTGTTTTCGTAAATCAATGAATTTTTTTTTTTTTTTTAATATTTATAGGCGTACGTTTGACCGCTATCTCACCTGATGTTAAGCGATGATGCGGTCTAAGGTGGAGCACGCTTGCCTAGAAGTAACCTATTCACTCTTGGCTTAAAGACTCCCAGGTTGTAGCTATCAGGAAACACAGACTCAGGCAGGGAATTCCACTCCTTAGCTGTACGCACAATGAATGTATTCCCAAAACGTTTTGTGCGTATAGGTGGGATGTCCACCATGTACCGGTGGTACATCGCCGTACGTCTTGTGGTCCGATGGTGGAACAGGCTTGGCGGAATTAAGTTATGCAATTCCGTCGCACACTCCCCCCCCCCAGCAACTCGGCGTCGATGCTCAAGACTTTGAAGCTTCGATTCGACGAGCTTATCATCACCGATGATCCTCTTGGCTCGTTTTTCAATTGACTCGAGGGCATCAAGCTGGTATCTGGCAGATCCGTCCCAAAGATGAGAGCAGTATTCCATACACGATCGAACTTGCGCTTGATACAGTTTAAGAAGCTGTTCCGGCGTGAAGTACCGTCTCACCTTTGCCAGGATCCCCAACTTTCTAATGTAACACCAAGAAGCTCAAGTCTGTCGGTTATCGGCAGGGTTACACCGC
This sequence comes from Ceramica pisi, assembly GCA_963859965.1. Classification (NCBI taxonomy): domain Eukaryota; kingdom Metazoa; phylum Arthropoda; class Insecta; order Lepidoptera; family Noctuidae; genus Ceramica; species Ceramica pisi. Next base: position 23,146,443 of record OY982540.1, on the reverse strand, counting down.
GGAGAGATGGAGCAGGGTCGAATTGACTCCTTTTAGCGGAAAAAAGACACGCTTGGCAGGGTCGAATTGACAAAGATAAAACGCGCCAAAACTCGGAAGTGGGGGCTCGTGACGTCACAACCCGCTAAAAATTATGCCAGGGCGTGAAGTATTGAGAATTTAAAAGCGTCGTAACTTCGTTAATTTTGGTTCCCGTAACAAAAGAAAAAATACGTGTCAAATATTTTTTGATAATCTAACTGACGGACTAATTAGATTTTTTCAGGACATCGCCTATTCTTAAGCTCGTATTATAATTTGTTATGCTAAAAAAAAGTTATCCATCTATGAAAAAAAGTAATTTACCACATACGATAAAAACAAAGAACGATGATAAAGATGTGAAAGAGTTGTAATCAGCAGTTTCAAACGCAAAACATTAATAAAAATCTATTTTACAAAAAAAAAATGTATTTTTGGTTTTGTATCTTCGTTTATTAACACCGTTTTTTTTTTTGGAAGCCGGTTACATTTTGTTGTAAAAAGTTTTTTTATTTTTCATTCACCTTTAAGTGGTGATACTTGGAAGACGTCTTCGTCTACGCAAAAATTTAAATAAGCAAAACTGCTCATAAAATAAAAACTACTGAGCCAAACTGAATATTTTTTTTACGGGACCAAATGGCAAGTATGCTGAAGATTATCAACATCGACACAAGTCGAATTGAAAACCTCCTCTTTTTTTGGAAGTCGGTTAAAAGAGGTAGCCAAGTGCGGGTACACTAATCTCTTTTTTTACTGTACCTGCAAGTGTTACCGGCTGTTTAGTGCAATGTAAATATTTAAATAAGGTTATGTGACGTGATAATTATGACGTCGACAGCCGGCGGATGTGACTGCTCATGATTAGGGAGCCTCATGTTAATGGAAGAAATACACCATGTTTCGGACGTGTTTGAGTTGAGTGTTAGAGGCGTTAGCCGTTTAAATTTTCTAAGATATCTTCTTTTTTCTTTTACTTTTGAGAGGCACGCGATTGTGTCTAAGATGGAGCACGCTTGCCTAGAAGCAGCGAGTCTTCGCCTAGAAGTAACCTATTTACTCTTGACTTACCTACTACTAATAGGCTAGTTCACTTCCATCATCCACAAATTGCAAAACTATTTAGTCCGGCAGTTAGAGCACTTATTGAAAAATAATGGACACGTATTTTTTGTTTTCGTAAATCAATGAATTTTTTTTTTTTTTAATATTTATAGGCGTACGTTTGACCGCTACCTATAATATCTCACCTGATGTTAAGCGATGATGCGGTCTAAGGTGGAGCACGCTTGCCTAGAAGTAACCTATTCACTCTTGACTTAAAGACTCCCAGGTTGTAGCTATCAGCCGCTCTATTCTGTCGACATCTCACCGTGTTCACTTAGGTGGAGTGAACGACAAGTGAGCTGTCACTCCATAATGTTTGTATGGTTTGACAACTCACTTCGTGATCACTTCCCCCACGCCGTCACTTCGACATGTTTACAGAATCGCACTGCAGGAAACACAGAATCCGGCAGGGAATTCCACTCCTTTGCTGTACGCACTATGAATGTGTTCCCAAAACGTTTTGTGCGTGTGGGTGGGATGTCCACCAAGTACCGGTGGCGCATCGCCGTTCGTCTTGTGGTCTGATGATGGAACGGGCTTGGCGGAATTTAATTATGCAATTCCGTCGCACAGTCAAAATGCAACCGGTACAAAACCGACACGCTCGCAATTCGGCGTCGATGCTCAAGACTTTGGAGCTTCGACTCGACGAGCCCATCCCTACCGATGTTGGAGATGTTTAAATACTTGGCTCTTACAGCGGCTTTGCCTGGGAGATAACCAAGAATTACCCTGAGGAACATACCATGTCCTCCACCGAGGTCCGATTTATTATTATAACCTACTTTCTTTTTTTACACTTCTCACAGATGGGACCGCTCTCGCACTGGGTGTTGAATGGACAGAAATCAATCCATAATTTCGCCAAAATACGTTTGTAGCGACTTATTTCGGTTCGCAATGGGTATTTCCATCAAGAATCGACTTGTTAGTAGATTCCTAATCCGGAACGCATTCATGGTGTATCGGTAAAGCACGAAGAAATCCGGAACCAAAAAATTCTCCATTATCCACGTTACACGTAGCCCGTAGGTACAAAAACCAATGTTGATCGGTCCAGTGCGCATCGGCTGCCACTTTTATCAATGCAAACATTATTCTACGTAGAATCTAAATGTAGATTATTTACTTTCGAATATTTCTTACGTCCTCGCTACAACTAGGTATATGCGCTACTAGGTACTCCTAAAGTCCACAACAAATTCCCCGCTCGTTTGTTAAAACTTCAATTGTTCAAGTTTATTGTTACTTATGCTAGCTTTTCTTGGGACTGATACAAACAGTACATCTTGGTGTCGATTTATTATGATATCACCATATATCACAGCTTTGTAAGCACTGGATAAACTATATTTTGCGAATGTTTCACGCGATCCATTACGGCCGCATCCTCGGGTACATTCATCACGATATAAGACTGTAAATAAACAAGTTTGCTTTGAGCTGAGACGCGTCCATCATTTTGGATTACTTGCTTTTGTTATCCATGAAGTTTGATGGATTTCTGTAGTTCTAAGTTCAGTGCGTCACAAAACTCTTACTCAGAAGTACTTATGATTGGATTTCTTCACAATCGAGAGGAATTCCAGATCCATTGATTCATAATATGTTTCAAAATTAGATGCTAGATATAGTCAAACATGCAATGAACTATGCTACCTGAAAAAAAAAACTACAAAGTAAAAACGCGTGTACTTTGTAGCGGTTTTTATTTATTTGGAAGTCGGTTGTATTTTATTTTTGAGTTTTTTCACTTTTTACTTGTACACCTAACAACACCACTGCAAAATCGCAGGAAAGCAAAATACGCAACTTAGATTACTAGGATGGCAAAAAACCATCATCCAAGTAAACGAATTTCAGCTACTTCGATTTAAAATCCAAAATTCCAAACTGATATTGATAAAATTTAAATGGGACCAATCGAGATCATCAGAGACATCCTTCAGATAAAACAAGTTTTTTTTCAAATCGGTTCTTAAATGACGGAATTATGTGGTAACAAACATTTAAAAAAATACAGCCGAATTGAGAACCCCCTATTCTTTGTGAAGTCGGTTAAAAAAAAGGAAATAATGTAAGTATGCGACGGATTGTATACATTTTTGTGTTACGCTATTAGGTATCTGGTAAATATTAAAACATTCAAACAGTAACGAATTGATATCACAAGCTCTAAATAAAATTGTACTCGGTAACTGTATTACTTCCATATCCACAAAATATAAACCAAGAGGTAAGGCGCAAAATAATGATTTATAGTGGCAGGCAAAAAGGTGTTAGGTACGATCTATCGCCAAACCGACCTAAGTTTACGTTAGGTAACATTAGTCGATCGATATGTCGTTTTTGCCTAACAAGGAAAACCTTCATAATAATGTAAGCTAGCTAATTCTCGCAGCTTCGCCCTGACAAATTGTATATTAAAACCTTCCTCGAGAACCACTCTATCCATTGGTGAAAATAGCATGAAAATCGATGCAGTAGTTTTTGAGTTTATCGCGAACAGACAGACGTGGCGGAAGACTTTGTTTTATAATATGTAGTGATAAAATACATTGAGTTAATCCTGCTAATGTTTTTAAATTTGTTCGTTTTATTAGAAAATCAAACAAAAAAAAAAAAAACACAGACCTTCTGCCACGGGGGCCTTCTGGAACGGGACAAATATTAATTGTAAGTACCTATGGCTTACCTACAGAGTTGTTACGGGTCTGGCTGTTTGTGTGTTTAGTGTTTATGAGTTTAAATGTTTTTAAACGCACTCACTGACGATACAAGAGAAATTCCTATTACCTATTAGTACAAATTAAATAAGATATAAAATCAGACTTGGGAAAGCTAGAAGATAAGAAACCTAAAATATCTATGTAGTTCAGGAACTTTGTTTTGTTAGGTGATCACACACTTGTAATAAAAGAAATCGTTCACTTCAGCATACCGTCCTACAATAAAGGTCCACTAGGCTGGAGAACATTTCTTCATACCGTTCTAATTCCGTCTTAATGTAACTGAACGTGCAAGTACTAGTATCGGAACCAATCGCTGTTTGAAGCTCGAAATACTTCCACTTGTTCACCACGAGCGTCCAGCTGTCTGCTCCCTACGTCATCAGTTTCACAACCACGCTGTAAATAATATTCACGGAACCCATATCTATTGTTACCGTATTAATATTAAATGTTTGCCACTTGGGAAGAGTGGCAAACATTTTTCCTCCGAATCTACATCGAATTGTTTGTTTTACAAGATTCCACAGAATACTTTCCGTTTTCCTCCTCCCAATTGAAATTTTCCAGAATTTTTATGCGAACCTTCGATCTAAGTAAATTCTTTTTCTATTTTCGAGTCGAAGGTTAATTCCTTAGATTGTTTGGGACCAGTAGCTTTTTTTTTAAGGATGGCAACCATCAAATGGCTTCTGTCGCTCTGGGCGGAGCGGAAGAGAGTGTCGGACACTTACTGACTACACCTATTATTGTTCCTCCTAATGCCCTTTGTTTCAGGGCCGCTATATCCCTTTTGAACAAATTCCGCAACCCTGCCAGGGCACTGGCCCTAGAGAGCCAGGCGGGTGGCCTGCTATGCTGACATCTCTTTGAGGCGGGCTCAATTGCTGACTACGTTAATTACAGCGTCAGTGGTAATCATTAATTTATGGTCTACATAAAAACAGCTGAAAAGCTCTAGTTTTTGTGGATATACTCGTAGAATTTGCAGGTGCTAACGATAAGTGCAGCTCTGCGTAATTGTGTTGGCTGCGATAAAGTTAAAGCTCTGTCAATAACATTGATGCTATCTAGATGCGATAACAGAGTGTGTCCTATCATTGCAATGTTCAGGCAAGCTCATCATTGCAATGCATGATCTTTAAAGACATCTGCGGCCTTAGTGCGAGGTTTTGAACGTGATCCCCGTTCCCACTTGTCGGATTTTAATCGGATGTTACAGTGGCAGAGTATTTTATACGATAAGCTATTCAAAATAGGCTAGATTCTATCATCCACAAATTGCAAAACTATTTAGTCCGTCAGTTAGAGTATTGAAAAATAATGGACACGTATTTTTTGTTTCTGTAAATCAATGAATATTGACAAAGATAAAACGCATCATAACTCGCGAGTGGGGGCTCGTGACGTCACGACTCAGTAAAAATTATGTGAAGGTGTGACGTATTGAGAATTTTAAAAGCATCGTAACTTCTTCAATAAAATTATGGTTCCCGTAACAAAAGAAAAACACGGGTCAAATATTTTTTGATAATCTAACTGACGTGACGTACTGATTAGATTTTTTCAGGACACAAGCCTATTGTCTGACACCGACTTGATAGAGGCGCCGTCGCCCGATTAAAATCCAGACCCAACAACCGACAAGTGGAAACAGGCTGTGGCGCTCACATAACCTTTTTAATACGCATATTGCACGTATTGTTAAATTTTAAAATTATCGTATTGCTAAGGCAACTGAACGAGCAAAAGAGACATCGTCAAAACAACATACAGACATAAATCTCGAATGGAAATGTGACTAAAACACATGTAAATTCGTGTCCATTATACGACAAGAATAAATTACCCTAACCCAATACCCCAAATGTCTAGACTGCTTGAGTCACGAAATCGTTTTCTGCTTTTTTCAAAAATCGCAGTTAGCCCAGCCTACCGGGGTGAGTCAACTGCATAAGAGCTGCTCTCAAATGATTCAGTCAGGAAGTGACTCAGTTTTATGTTTCGTCATGAAAGCCTAGAGTATTTGAATGCACTAGAATTTGATGAAAGTCCTCTCTTAGTTCTGTTTTGATTCACAATATCAAAGTTATGTGGCATACAAGTTGGAATTCTGCTAAATTAAGATACCTGTTAGTACCTATTACTTATTTAATTGTTTCATAAAATGTTATCCATCCCGTTTTCTGCCAAGCGCATAACATTGGTTATTGACAGTTGGCAGCAACTGTGCTGTAAGTTGCTAGATTGTTTAAATCCATTTTATAGCTTTAACGTCTCTTTCTATTCTTTAGCTTCCTTCAACTTTGAGATTCATAACATAAATTGCAATTTTTATATAACTTATTACTTACTAAACGCTTTTATGATGGGGCCCGAGTACGCGCCTCCTTTTGAAGAATATAACTCTCCGAGTGATTGAAGATTTACGTGACTAGAGAAGCCAGTTCTCTGGTCACGTAAATCACAATCTGGTTCATAGATATATATATACATTTCTGTGGGCTGGTTCTATGTCCAAAGAATAAGCATAGCTATTCAACGTGGCAATGCTGCCAGTCTTCTGGACACGTTTCCGGATGACAATGATGCGGAGGAATACTTTGACGCTTGAGTGTATTTTTTTTTTAACCGAGTTCCCAAAAAGGAGGAGGTTCTTTTTTTCTTTTGTTTGTTACCTCATAACTCCGTCAATTATGAACCGATTTGAAAAATTCTTGTTTTATCTGAAAGGATATACTAATGTCTTGTAGATTGGACCCATTTAAATTATATATCAAAATCGAAATAGCTGGAATTCTTTTACTTGGATGATGGTTTTTTGTCATCCAAGTAATCGAAATTGCGTATTTTGCTTTTCTGAGATTTTGCAGTGGTGTTGTTAGGTGTGTGTGGGGTACCACTAAAAAGTGACAAAAAAAAAACTTTTTACGAAAAAAAATTCAACCGACTTCCAAGTAAAAAAACAATACAAAGTAAAAAATAACTTAAATTTCGTTAGTCGGTGTCAAAATACGAAGAAACTAACAAAAACACCGACTTCCGAAGTTCCGACCGACTTTTTTTTTATTTGGAAGTCGGTTGTATTTTTTTGTAAAAAGTTTTTGCATTCAGAATTTCAGATACCTCAAAATTGCTATTGGTATCGTCTTGTATTGTCGGTGTTATCAGTCGTCGTGATGATTTCATCAACGCTAGGGTCTTTATCTAGATCTAGACCAACATCAATCAGTCGCCTACTCAAACGCCTACTACAAGTCGCAACATCCGGGAAAACCTCAAACAATGAATGAATATAAAACCTTTTTCGATGAATAATGGCTATGTATCGAGAACTGTGTTTATAACAACTTTATAAGTTGATTCACGTTAGATTAGATAAGCGGCTCTGACTGGCTTTCAAAATATTGTCGTATTAATTGTTTCTTTGAAGTTGTGAGCTGTGAGGTTTTCTTGACTAAATGTATATTCATTGTAATTCATCATCATTACTCCATGGCTAAGTAAAAACAGCCGTACGGGTTCCCCTTCATACCTCGGGAAAGCACATTTTAAGCAGTTGGTTCTGATTGTCATTGGTAGGTAGGTCTTTGACAGTCGAAATTATCTACTAAAACCTTCCTCGAGAACCACTCTATTCATTAGTGAAAACAGCATGAAAATTGGTGCAGCAGTTTTTGAGTTTAACGCGTTTTATAATATATGTAGTTATAGTGATACCTACTGGTTGAAGAGCTGATAGCTGTATTTTGTTACACTCCTAGCTAGTCGCGGAAAATGCTAGAACATTTATTTACTCCACATTTGGTACATAATTATAGGTAAATTAATCATTTGTACTAGTTTCGTATTATCAAAGCTATTTATACTCTACATAAATTAATAAAATTACGTCTTATTTTTTTCCACCTCAATCTCAAAAAAAAATTAGGTTAAGTATATTCCACTCTATCTCTTGTGGTCAAACTTGTGTTTTAAACAAGGAAAATACGTCACAGGATACATAGGTAACGCCTCAAGTATTATGTTAATGGCAGGTACATGCCTAAGTATGTTAAAGTAGGAATAGGGAATATGCATGCGATTTTTTTATTTACAAAATGAAATAATTATTAGCTCTAACAAACAATCATGAAATTATTTTTTAAATACCTTCAACAGCGATGAAGTTATAAAGCTTCAAAGATTACAATTAGAAAGAGAAGTCCGATGTGAACTATGACGTCAAATTCCATGACATCTATAGAGCTGCCATGTAAAACAGCGTTTTCGCGAGCGGGACAGATACATTTGCTTAAAATAGTTATATCTCGTTTGTTTTTCGAGCTATTTTCATTCTATTTTCACTGTTGGTATCATATTTTTGTATATTTTTAGACAAACTGTATTGACACTAAATATTTTTTTCATGCATATTCCCTATTACAGGGAAAACTGCTGGTTGCTGTATGCTGTTATGTACTTACTTATCGCAGTAGCGAATAAACTATTCTTGTCCTACAATTAGATTTGGGGGCCGAGTCACCCGCGTCCGTAGGAGAATACCCTTCAGCGAATCCCTACACGTGGTCCCCGGGTGGTGCTAAACAGGTGACACTAACCGCCTCCGTGGTCTAGTGGTTATACCACCTGATTCAGACCCAGAGGTCCCGGGTTCGATTCCCAGCGGGGGCAAATTTTTTGCTCGGTTTGGTTTGGTAGGACTTTTTCTAAGTCCGCCTGGCAAGCTACCACCATCATGTCTAAGTCTGTCGCCATAACAACAATGTTAACAGCATTGTTGTGTTCCGGCAGTTAGAGGTATGATAGCCAGTTCCTCTGTGTAAGAGGATTCCGGGTGAAACTCGCTTCCATCTTCGGCCTAATCATCACTTTCCATCAGGTGAGATTTGGGCCAAGAGTTTCCCCGTTTTGTATAGAAAAAAAAAAAAAAAAGATCTTTGTCAGTCTATTTTTCGTGCAACAATCGTTTCGTTTCGTTCAACACAACTAAACTTTTGCAATCCATAGGTACCCAAATACGAAAGCCGTAATGATTTCTCAGAAAAAAACTTCAACTCGAATAAATTCAGCCCTTTTTAAATCGTCAAATGACTCCTCCCGCTCTGGGCAAAGCAGGAAGGAGTGGCAGATTCTTACTGACTACAACCCATCCGTGTTCCTCCTAATGCCAAGTCTGATAGAATGACTCGCATTTGTACGACTCCTAATTCTGTAAGAATGTGGATTTTCTGCCCAAAAATCCAAAGCCCATTGCCCCATATCTTCGTCAAACTTGATGTCCCTTCAAACTACTCACAGCAGAACCAATACCCCAGAAGGAGGGCCGTTTGCTCAACGCTATAATTTACACTCTATCCACAACCTGGACGGCCACACTTGAGTCATAATTTGGGAGAATAACTGACCTTACTACGACATAACTTGACCATATTTTGTAGCGTGTAAGTTCGACTCTCCGTAAGCGAATTTGGGATGTTCCTACGAGTTATAGCGATGGTTGGCGCTCTTTGGAGGAGGCAGACGACGCTAATATGATGATGATATAGAACGCGATGCTTTGGCTTAAGAGGGCGTATTCCGTCCACTAGCGCCGCTAATCGTTTTTTATTAATTGTGGTAAATTTAAGACACTTATATAAAAGACCACTCTGTAGTGTTCTGAAGAAAAGTATTTATTATTTTTTGAGAGTTATGTTTTGTACTTTAGAACATAAATAGTAGCCAAAGTCGAGATTTTTGCTAAAAATGGCCACTTTTAGCAATAATTGCCGTTTTGGCTATTAAGCCATGAGTTATGTATTAAAAATAGCTCTCAAAAAATAATAGATACATTTCTTCAGAACACTACAGAGCGGTTTTTTATCTACGTGTCTTAAATTTACCACAATTAATAAAAAACGATTGGCGGCGCTAGTGGACGGAATACACACATCATTTCGTCTTGTGTCTCGGATAAGGGACAGCTTGACTATTCTGTTAAAATGTCACCGTGGCATCAAACCTAATTTATAAAATTCTTTCGTTACTGAGTGACCAGTAGTTTTGGCTAGCACAGCCAAAACTACTGGTCGTAAGAAGCTGAAATTTCTCATGTAGGTTCCTTGGAGAGTGTAATAAAGGGAAGATTTCCCGAAATTCCTACGGGAACGGGAAAATCGGGAATACACGCGTACGAAGTCGCGGGTTAAAGCTTGATCCAACTAAAGCTATATATACTTATACAGCTCGCATCAAGCTCTCTTCACCTTTTTCACGGTGAGATGTTTTACAGAATACTCGTAGCACTCCTGGCTCCGATCATCATTATCTGCCTAGCCTTTTCCCAACTATATTGGGGTCAGCTTCCAGTCAAACCGGACTCAGCTGAATACCAGTATTTTACGTGGAGCGGCTGCTTACCAGATCTCCACAACCAATTAACTGGGTAACACGGTACTCCTTGGCAAGACTGGTGTCAGATTTTCTGGCTTCTGACTATCCGTAACGACTGCCAAAGATCTCCAAATGACAGCCGGGACCAACAGCTTAACGTGCTTTCCGACGCACGGAGGAAACTCGGTATGTTAAGATGGTAACCCATCCACAGACCAACCTCGGCAAACGTTGCTTAGGTAGCCTTGAAGATCGACCTGTGCTGCTTGCTGGCTCCGATGAACTCTGATAATAAGGTGATGACTGACAGACTGACAAACCAGTCAGTGACTTGGGAGGTGCTTCGCAAATACGTCACCTCCATTAGTCAGTAAACGCACGTACCTACGCAATTACGCCGGAGGAACCCATTTGCGATAGCTTAGTTATATCAACAATGCTTGAAGTGCGGCTATGACGACATATTTTGTGGTATGTCTGACAACCGAGCGGGTTTCCCCTGAAGCCTCAGTAGGTAAACGAGACCGAGGACGTCATTATTGTTATTGAGCTTTCATTGTACAATGTTAGAAATAGCTTTAAGCACTAATATTATAAAGCCGAAGAGTTTGTTTGGTTGAACGCGCTAGTCTCACGAACTACAGGTTCGAATTGAAACAAATATTAAAGTGTTGGAATGGAATGCTCGTGTATCGGGGAAGGCTATAGGTTATATTGTTATATTATTATATATCATCATGCTATGCTACCACCGATACGAGCGGAGAAACTATAAAATTGAGAAATTAACAAATATCAGTTCCTGTCTTAACTCACTGTAGGTAATGCACAAGGCCCGGTTAGTATTAAAAAATTCTTTTGACAGGTTTTCAGGATAAAGTACAGAACTTATAAAAATCGGGGATACAAATATCTTACAGATCTGTTATGGCGTACCTAGGTAGGTAAATACGTAGTTACGTCACGCCAGTTTCTTAGAGTGTGAAGGAGTTTAGCCGATCTCGCTCTAATATTAAGCATCAGCTGGTTCGTTTAAAAAGATCTGTAGCTACTGCCCAATAGCAGCACTTGTAAACAAACTGATTGGTTTCCGATAGATGTAGGCTATCTATAGGAGGCGAGCATTAGTCGGTGGCCACGAGGTCGTTGGCATATTTTTGCGGTATTTGTAGTTTTCCATATATCACGCCGGTAAAGCCCTGATTCTGCTTACTCATTAGTTGAAAAGAAACAAGCACGGCATTGACACACGTCAGCCTCGTTATCAGGAAAAAGGGAACTTAAATAATATTCGTAAGTTTCACAATGACATTTTGTATTGACTTCGAATTTAGAACCAGCACCATAGACAAAATGGCTTTGCTATAAACCTTTTTTTGGTATGAAGTGGTCATGCGCATAATATTGTACCTATTGGGTTGAGTACCTACTCAAGCAAAAAATATGGAAGATACTGTTGGAATCGAAAGTAGAAAGAGTTATATCTCTGTTACCTTAATTCAGTAAATTGATCAGACTGCGAAATATCTACAAACAAGCTTTCCCATGACTTTCGTCCGGTTCCACAAACAAAAGCCATATCTACACAAGTGCGTTTACTAGCAGTGGCCTGTTACGTTATCAGCGTAAGCCGAGAAGCGCCACTGTCAGGAAGATTAACTAATTAACTCGTCAAACAATCGACATTTTATCAAATTAGTGACGTCACCGTCGCCATTTTTGGCGCGCAGTTACCGCGTCCAGTGACGCCCCCGTATCGATTGGAGCTCTTAGTAAATTAGTGATGTGTGCAAACATCGAGCACTCGATGAAATTGGATTGACATCTGTCATTAACCGTGTTATTTTCAGTATTTGTAAAAATGAGAGGGTGTCTGTTATCTTTTTAATAAATTAACTACCAAAGCAATTTTTTTTTAATAGTTCAGGCTTAACTATTGTATTGACAATTGTATGCTATTAATAATGATAACTAAATACACAGAAATATAAAAAACTGTTTATTTATTATATCTATGACTAAATACCATAATATTCTAAAAATAAAATAAATATAAATTAGCAAATAATAAATTACATCGACCCTAATAAATAAATGACATAGTATTCTATTCTAATAATAAAACATTTAAATATAAATTAGCAAATAATATATTTCATCGATAAAAATAAATAAATGACATTGTATTCTATTAATAACGATAACTAAATAATACATATACTATCGTAATAATAAAACATTATCGTAATACAAAAATAAAAATGTAGGTAGGTAATAATTATATTTAAAAAACATTGGAAACTAGTTGGACAGGAAATAAAAACATTTATTTTACAAAATTACAAGAAAAGTATTTAAAGCGCTCTTCCTCTCTCCTAATTATTTTAAAGTTTTGCTGTGCCCGACAGGGTCCATAATTGGTTCAATTTATTCTATCTATTTACCACCGTCCACCTGTATGTGTACATTATGGAATGCAATAAACGATTTGATTGATTTTGCTTGGCGTTTCATTGGACTTAAAAAGCAGCTTTTTAACTTCTTTGTTCACTGTTATGGACATCTTAGAAATCGTATCGATTCATGATGCACTAAACGCCTCCTCAGTTCTCACAAAACTGATATTAAAATTAAATTAATTCAGCTTCAGCAAGCAAAATCGTCACAATGATGAGCGAAACTGCGTAATGGCATACCGTCGCCGTTTATGTGCAACAAACCCATAAAACTGCTTAACGAGACGAACAACAACAATAAATAATTATCTAGTATTTAATAATAGCAACAAATGATACGGCAAATTATAATCGATTTAATTAATGCATCGTTAAAATATGCAACATGGCGTCATAAGATGTTTTGATTTACGCGCCATTGTACAAGATCATACGCGTGTTGTACGTCACTAAACAACAGTTTCCCGGTAAAATGAAGAATTGAAAATGAAAAAACTTTATTTGCGCGGATTAGACGCGAGTTTCCGATTTCAAAATTAGCTTTTTCTCTCCTCGTTTCTGAAATATGCCATTGATCTTTGTTGGAAATGTACGGATGTGTAGGTAGGTATCAATCAACACTGTTGAACCATTAAATGTCTAAAATGTAGATAATAAGAATCATCAGGGAATTGCTAAATAGCCAACACTCAATAAATCTTGCGCCATTACGCTTCACTTCAACGAGACGGAAATATAGCCGCAGAACTTTAATACGACATTTACGAACCACGGAAGACAATAACTATTTGAAGAGCTATAAAACTTTCAGTCGGCACCCGCACAAAGTGAGACACTTCGAATTAACGTAGATATTAAAGCCAGTTTATCTTGAGATTTAGTGGTGGCGCCACTTGCAAAGCCAAATCTCTATTGCGTTTAAAGCTAGTTCCTTATTTCGCCGGCGTCCAAATTATGCTGGGTGTTCTGTATAACCTAGTCTTGTTATGAAATCCAAATACTTTCCCAGCAGAGTGGTTAGACGGCGCCAGCTCCGCACGTAAATGGTTGCAAACGATATTATGTCTGTACCGTAGACTAAAATAAGAATGTGATCATTACCAGCCGGATCTGTTCTAGCGGCGCTTCGGTTGTCTCTACACATAGATACCGACGCTGTTTCAATAATTATGAGAATACTAGCTGACCCGCGCAACTTCGTCTGCGTCACATTTTCCATTACTGCTCCGCTCCTTTTTGTCTCAGCGTGATGATATATAAATGGGCTATCTAACACTGAAAGAATTTTTCAAATCGGATCAGTAGTTCCTGAGATTAGCGCGTTAAACCAAACAAACAAACTCTTCTGCTTTATAATATTATATTAGTATAGATTTCTCATTTTTACACTATTCCATGAATGTTCCAAACAAAAGAATTTTTGAGATACCCCCCAATTCAAAATTTTGGCGCCTGTGCAGAAAAATATTCTGTCTGTCTCGCGGTATGATTCTAAACAGTCTTTTATTTTATTAGTTACGTAACTTCCGTATCTAGTTTAATGAAGAAAATTTGAATGTGAAAAACTAAACTTTCAATATATAGGTAGGTATTAAAGTGTTAGGTGTCTAGATTTCACTCTTGACAGTCGTCACCAGCAATCTACCCGAAACTGTCATATCTATTGGCTTCTCTCAAGCTTGAATCTTATAAATTTTAGTGTTAAAGTTGAAAATTTATTAAATAAATTTGACAGATTGCTGTAGCTTGATGAGCTGGTGTACTGTGTAGGTACCAACGCTACCAATGACAGGTACCTATTGTAACAAAATATAACAACTGAGTGGCTTACAGTTTTTGCCACTTTCGTAAGAAATCTTCCCTCTTTTTAACACAAAAATATTTTGAACTCTTTATTCCCACAACACTTGAAACTCACCAACAACTTCTAAAGTTAACTGCACTCGAGTATTTTAAATGGCATTACTCTTAATTTCAATACTCCACTAATGAGTTTAGATTAACGAAACCCCTATGATCGACTCTTTCTCAGAACATTTTCTTAATAAGGATGAGAAGTCATCAGCTAGCGACCGGCCACTTAACAGGACAGCGGTCATTACTGGCCGCATTAATAGCTGTTTGTATTCACTGGTCATAATGAGGGACGACGGGTGACCATTGCACCGTAAACAAAAGAGTCCTTGGCATTACTGATTCTAATTGCGAAATGTCATGGTGTCTTTATGGCATTCAGGAAAAAAAAACTATCTGTCAAAGTCAAGGCTAATTTGGCGCCAAAAGTGACAGCTCTTAGGCGCCATATTTTAACATCGCGAAAAAGAATTCTATATCACTATATAATACGTCATTGTATATCACCACTTTTCGTGTCAGAATTGTCAAGATGGGCTTGGCTTGCCATACTATAACTTAGAATAGACCGAATTATTAGGTATTCTATAAACGCTTCTATTTTATCAGGAAGTTAATTTATCATTTTAATATTTCTGAGGCGAAAATTATCTGCAACCTTCCCGAAATAGTGATTTTGGATGTAGTGTTAAAACTACCTCGACCTCACTTCTTGAAAAGAAACGAAGTGGCAAAATTTGGAATACCTCCGTAGAAGGGATTTATATTTTTATTTTTCTAAAGAACACTTATGAAAACCTAAGAAAAACATGTGCAAGTCCGTTACACTGGCACATTTTTTTTCCTTTGGCTTTCTTTCTAATGCATTCAAGTGATAATAATTATTATAATCGTGTCAGTGGGCATCTGTGCGTTTGTGTGGCAAGTTATGAGAATGTATGCTTTCTATACTCCCGCGCGATTCATATCGGCATGTAAATCCATGATAATGGTGTTCACCCAGTACCGCGTTACTTACAGTGCCTAGTTTTTTTAGCTGGGAAAGAAAAATACGTGGAAATGTCGTGACTTAAGTATGATATTTCAATTTGTAACGGAATTGCGGAAGTATTACATCCGGAACCTCACTAGTGCGCGGAAATAAAAGTATCGATTCTTTGATGAGCTCATAAGATTCGCGTCTGATTATTTCTTTGTCCTATAGACCAAATGACAGCCGGAAAAGTGTCGATGTTTTGTCATGCTTAAATAGATCGGAAATAAAAATGTAAATCCCATTTTTTTGATTTGCCTAGAAGGGGAGATTCTTGTAAGATTTAAAGTTTTTATTGTGAGGCACTTTATGCAAATGTGTCTAGGAAAAAATATTATGTAGACACTTATGAGGCTAATAAATAACTCTGAATGCAAATAAATACGCACCACTTTATTTGATTCACATGTGATTTCGACAAGCCTAATAAACTGTTCACTGGGGGCGCGTTCATTATTAAAAAAACTATGTTTTCACAGCATTGTCAGAAAAGGACCATAAAAGTTTTTTTTTTCGAATGATTGAATCATTCAATGTGGTAGCCTAAATGTATAAATAACGGACCTCCCACAGCGGATGATTGGCATAACAATAATTTCTTATATTTATGATCACCTAACGAGGGCGAATAAAATCTGGGAAGGCATAGCAATGAAATGAGATCAACTTGTTTGACTGAAAATACATACACTTACGAACTACCAGCTTTCCGTTATATTACGTTGGTATATTATTAACTAGAACTAGTCTATTTATATTTATACGAAATATATACCATCGTATTCCGTTACTGTAACATTTTCTTCGGTTTTCAGAACAAATTGACTGCGCTAGTTTATGCGATAACTTTTTCTCAGAAGATGATAATTCTAATTTCTTTTGTCAATATCTGTAAAAATATTTAGATTTGTAGAATATGTCACATACATAATATGACTAAGTATAACTACTTAGCGAGTCGCTTTTCTTGCGAAATTGCCTGGTTATGAAGCCAAATATGACGGCAAAAAGTACTAAATCAATTTAGGTACATAGCCTAAATGGCACTGATCTCCTTGACATTTCCTTAAAAAGCTCTAAGTAGGTGTCCATAATGATCGTATAACTTCGTATTAGTAATAATAACATGACTAACAGCACGTGCTCAACTCATAAAACTGTGTAACACAATCCCTGTCTTTTGTTACAGAACGGTGGTGTCTACAAAGCTACGTCATGGCTGGAAGAAACTTTTGACAACGCCATGTCAAAATTAAAAAGTATAAAATGTCAAAAAAGAATTCTAAATTGAAGTTTTAAATCTTGTGAAGTGAAACAGTGACAGTGAAGTGCTTAACTATGGCCGATATCGATATGTCGTTTGATATGTACGAAAACATTACAAAAATGGAACAGAACATTACGCATTACCCGGCAGAGGCCACGATACTGGCGGCAGCGTGCGCCTGCATCTTTAGCGTCGTCGGAGTCGTCGGTGAGTTATCTCACTGTTCTTTGTTTACCGGTTGATATCGTGTTTACAGGATCGATTTTATAGGCCGTTCTACTAACTGCATGCCCGACGCCCATTGCAACTATTCGAGGAAAGCGTTGAAACACTGTTTGTTTATAGCGACGCTGCGCTGTACAAACAATGTGTCATATCCTAATAAACTACATTTCAAAGTTCTGTATCACTGATATTTCATCAACTTGTTTTGAAAACACTCGCAATGGTGTTAGTGTTAAATGGATTTCCAGAGATACATAAAGAATTATGATGTGTATTCTGATGACTTGCTTGAAATAAATCTTAAACAATTTTTAAATTTGTTACTTCTGTTTGTTATTGCTAGTTCACAGATGGATTATTGCATTATTTCAAAGTGGCCGGAGCTGTAACATCTCCACAGATGCTCTTATAAGCAATACATAAAAGAAAGGTAAACAGTTTCCGTATTAGAAATTTAACCCTTTTAAGTTCAAACCGTAAATTAGAACATCAGAGCTTTTACAAATAGGAATTGAAGCTTTACCAACAAGTGTTAAAGTTTAAATTCGGGCGATGAATTTTAAATGTGCATTTGTTTGCTGCTCGATGTACTCGCTATCACTAGAAAGCGTTCAATAATCGGTCACTTAACACGAACGCAACATAAAACGCTAAGTGCCGGTCGTAATCGGACATCAAACGGTTTGTTACACGACTCGATACCGAGCCGGGTACGACGCGCGGACGCCCAGCTGCGTAAACAAACATACGCTGCACATCACTATAGCCAGTTGCCTTGCGTTCGATGTTTGAATTATTATTTTTCAAATATAGATTGTGATGTGTTTTTATAATGTACATACAGCATCTGAATTTAATCTATTAATATTTTTCATCATCGCAAAATAGCCAGCACTACGTAATTTTAGTAATGTTGCAACAAGGAACTTTCACAGTTCCCGCTGAAAGCCGAGTAGCCAATGACAGAGCGTGTATTTAAAATTTTATTACAGTGTTATGACTACTTTAAAGAAGTAGCATTTACATTTTATTTCGTGGCTTTACGCACAGCTGGCTCATGTTTTAGCTCTCTGCCAGTTTTGACTGCGTTGTTTAATTTAAATCATTTTGAACGTAGACCAACCTCCTGTCAGACGTAACTGAATTAACTTTGCCGTCCAATTTCTCATCCTAAGACATAAAATGGTAATAAAACCTGGAGCGAGGGCTGTTGCCCTTCGGGAGTGAACAGGACGATTTAATGAATGAATGGGTCCATTGACAGGACGTGACTAAGCCCTGAAACGCACCACTGAATGTTTAACAGGAATTAATTAATTTAATACGTTTTATTATAAGTCACAGTTTGAATGTATCGTTTGTCAAATAAGTCGGATGCATCGGAGCGGGGATGAAGTTGGAGTTGGAAAACATTAATTTTAAATGTTTTTTATTACATTTTGAGACGAGTCTTGAAAGCAGTTTATTGAAAAAGTTTTTTGACCTGCGGACAAACACTGAGTATTACCAACCTAACTTATCTATAGCGCATAAAATAAGGTTGAGGTCATATCTGACTTTAATATTCCATAGACTAAACCAACCAATTAAGGAATATCTTTCCCCACACTATAACTGCTACGCAAACCTGTTGCAATTCCCTCGCTATTATATCAAAGCAAACATTGGCAGACCGAGCGTCCAGGCGTCCAGCTAACGATCGCAATGGCCGCCATTTGTCACCGACTTTATTATCGGAACAATTAGCCTCGCCGAGGGACATCCGCACACAATAACACCCCCATGTATCAGACTATAAATAGAAAGCAATAAATATCTAGCTTTGTTATTGAGTGGATTAGGAGCGATTAGTTTTATATGTAGGTGAATGTTTTTCTCCAACTAATGAACTAGGTGCTGGAAAGTTAGGAGCGCAATTGGCGCATTAAGCGCAATTGGTTATTCTTCTAATTTAATAAAATTACTTTAAGGAGTGGTCCAGTATAGGCAGATGCAGTTAATACCTTCCGAATAACGTTACCTATTCATCTAATGTCACCGCTTGCTTAGCCTATTGTGGCTGTAACTATCAAGATCAATGCTAATCGCTATAAATTTCATAGAGATACAACCGCAGAAAACGAGCCGCAAACCGCAGAAGGATGAGCACTGTTATTATATAACTGATCTAATAGGTCACTGTGGCATTGGAAAGAACATCTTGAAGTACAAGACGAAATAAAAAGATAAATTAGGAGAAAATCAGGGGATTTCTGAAAAAGTACTGTATGCAACTGATGCACTGCCACTGACAATGCCTTAGACACCTCTAATTCTAAGGCATATCTACATTGCTACTGCAAATTGTTGGAAAGATATAATTTAGACACGACACCAAGAAGAAGAATAAGAGTTACAACTACTGTAAGAATTGAAACTAAAAGCAACAACCTCGAACCGAGAAATGACCTGCCACGGCGCCGCTATCAGTAAACTTCCATTACCAAGTTCGCCATTACAATTTTTTCTTCCACCCTTATCACCTACATAAATAAACTGCCACCCGTAAGCTGATTAATTACGAAGATTTACGCCGACAGCGTTCAGAGGGTAGGCAGATCAATCACTTTGTGTATCGCTCGACAGTTGACCGACGACCTAAGGGACCAGCATTGGAAAATAAACATGTGTGGAACTGTGGATTGTGTGGCTTGCCTTGCAACCGGGTGGCGACTGTTTATTGATCAAATGGAATTGTGTTTAAATGAGATGCTATCGTGTTATCCTTATCTGATGAGGCTGTTGGTACTGGCACGAGTGTTCTGGATGAATTAATATATTGAGAATGAGAACAGAACTTGGTAAAGCCACAATAGTCACAATGGGTTGTCTAACTAGTGTACTTTGCATCTGGGGTTATTAAGGTTATTTAATTGACAACATATTGACAATAATAATGGATTTCGTTAATTATTGGTACACCTACTCGAATCAAGTTGAGTTGCAGATAGAACTCATTCATCATCCCAGATGTATGGAGGACTCGCGATGACGCGGCTCATTCAAGCGTACGTTTAACAAATGCCACAAATCCGTCGACAAGCATCCATCCCATTTGAGTATTGAACGCGTTGGCTTACTATTAACGCCTCGTAAGCGCAACAGTAACGAACGGCTACCGCGATGAGTGATCCTCTATGATCAATGTATCTGTCTGTCGGTCCAAGCACGCGATCTCTTCATCCTATAGTATTAATCAGGTCCGTTTGTTAACGGAGTCGTGTTGTGATGCACTAGTTCTCTTGTGATGAGTATATGGCACAGATTCCTTACGTGTGGTAGATGCGAATAGATCTTTACGGGATTTAACATTGTGGAGAAAGAATGCAATTACTAAAAATAACTGTTAAATTTTATACTTCAACCATTCATAAGAACCAAGTAAACTCAGACTCTATAGAGTACCTTGATTTTTGCACTCAAATACATTTTCCCTGTACCCCACTAAACACAGATGTTTCTTAGATCTGGGAACGGTCCATTGTTGGTCGACGGGTGATAATGGTCAGTAGGACCCCATGCAGGGAAACACTGGCTTACGATGAAGTTAAAGATACTCGCGAACATACAGCAGGCTATCGTTTGATGAATGTTTGTTCCACTTTGAGAGGCCCCTTGCCTTGGTCCAGCTGAAATGGCCTGTAAGACACATAAGTACGGAATTTGTTTAAAATGTATTAGGATCAAGAACAAAGGGAATTAACTATGAATTTCTTGGGTAGAACATGATATGGCTAGAAAACGGCTCATAACTGATCTCAAATAACAAGGAATAAGGCCACAAAAAATCTGCTGCAAGCGAGAACCAAAGACCGGCCGATGTGGCGCCAATTGTCATCTAAAATGATGATGGCGGACACTAGGAGGCTGATAAATAACCGTATAAACGCGTCATGTATTTAAATGTTTTGACACATATCAGCTGGCTCTCTGTTGACGAGTCGAGTGTCCAATAAGTGGCCCATTGACCGATTGGTCACATGTGTTTTATCAACACAAACACATTACACTCCTACGTCATCGGTAATCCTTTTATATCGAGGATTTAAAATTAACACTTTTCAAAAAGGTCATGTGATAACTGTTCACTGTATATTTTGTACATGCTGTTAACTCGTAAAGTTCTCATGGTGCTGGCCCATCTCGATCTTTATCGATGTCGATAGTTTCGATTTGTGACATTTCACATCCTTGTTTGCCATTGTGGACAGTCCCGGCACAATATAAATATGGCGACATGAAATTAATTATAATTTATCTTCTACCGAATTATTATTTTTGGAAAATCGTATAAATAATATAATTTTATAAGGATGAAATTACATGATTACTTAATTTATTGATATCATGCGTAGGTATATTATTGAACAATAAAATATATGTAGGTACTATACAGTAAGTACCTACCTACTAATTTATTTTAAACCTATTATTATTGTGTCAAACCACAGCATGGTAGGTACCTAGGTATTTAGTTTTTATTTAGATATTACGTTAACAAACTGAAATTGGACAGAATTAACCCTAGCTACAATGATACGTTTTAATAAATAAAACAATACAGATATTAAATGGTATGTGCCTACATACCAAATGGAGTGAACAAAAAAACATTCAGGGAAAATATCTCTATTCATATGCAAATAGTGCAACTTTCAAATTCAAGGGTAATATATGCCTCCCAGATATTTAATGGGCGAAGCATAATTAATAAATAAACATTTATGCCCTAAAAAGTAACAGCCATTTAATTTTGGAAAGTAACAAATACCTAACGTAACAGCTTACAATGTACTAAGATAGAGAAACTCAAAATTAACGACGTGTAAAAATTAACAACTAAATATATTTGCATAAAATAATAGCTCTGTGTAATTTCGTATGCATATTTTTTGAGGGTTATTGAACTTGTACAGTTACCGAAAATCGTAATAAAATGCCTGTACTCCGCTTCTTCAACGTTTCACAATATATCCTACTCTTCAGTCGAAGATCTGCTGGAAGAAATTTCTTTTGAAAAAGCATTAGCACTACTTTTGCGGTGGTTGTCTGTCAAGAGTGAATAGGTTACTTCTAGGCAAGCGTGCTCCATCTTAGACCGCATCATCGCTTACCATCAGGTGATATAGTGGTCAAACGAGTGCCTATAAAAAGTAAAAAAAAAATGTAAGGTTATTTATTTAACATTAGATATATTATTATCAAACAATGTCCGCAAAGCCGCGTCTGTCTGACTGTTCGCGATAAACTTAAAAACTATACCTACTGCACCGATTTTAATGCTGTTTTCATCGATGGGTAGAGTGGTTCTCGAGGAAGGTTTTAGTATATAATTTGTATAGTTTTTGTATACGGTAATGGGAAAAAACGGGATATATGCGAATACGTAGTCGCGGGCAAAAGTTAGTAGGTAATATTTTATGTTTCCACTTTTTATCCTACTAATCCTACTAATATTATAAATGCGAAAGTTTGTATGTATGGATGTTTGTTACTCTTTCACGCAAATACTACTGAACCGATTACGATGAAATTTGGTATGTAGGTAGCTGAAGACCCAGAATAACACATAGGCTTTTTTTGCCCGGAGTTCCCGAAGGATCGGGATTTACACGGGAATAACGAGAATTTATACGCGGACGAAATCGCGGGCGGCCTCTAGTAGGTAATAATTGATCTTGTTAAGTATCTCGTGTCAACAAGAGATGAGAATTGATGGACTGATACAAAACCTAGAATGAAAACAAAGTTATTGAGTCCAGGGTATCGAACTCGCAAATAAATCACTCATTGCGATAAAAAATACATCTACTTACGTGTTATTATGGGCGATAATACACACCTATACAATGTAAAATATTGTTGTAGTGCATTACAAAGTATGGCGATGTATGAAAATGAAAGTTAGTTATTAGTTTATTCTTCGATCGTCCGTGAATAAAGCAATCGATCAAAGTTTAATTGATTGCGATGATTTACATAATTACTAATTCCTAGACTGACATTCATTTAATGTTGCCATAATTGCTAGCCTCTCGGTTTTTTATCGATTGCGTTTTTGGGAGTGTGCGACGGAATAAAATTGCATAATTTTAATTGCATAATTTTAATAGGCTAGATTCCATCATCCACAAATTGCAAAACTAGTCCGTCAGTTACAGTATTGAAAATAATGGACACGTATTTTTAGGGTTCCGTACCTCAAAAGGTAAAAACGGAACCCTTATAGGATCACTTTGTTGTCCGTCTGTCTGTCTGTCTGTCTGTCTGTCAAGACCTTTTTTCTCAGGAACGCGTGGAGGTATCAAGCTGAAATTCATATCAAATACTCAAGTCTATGGTCTCTTGGAGCTGTGAAAAAATCAAACTTCTAAGTCAACGCGATCAAAAGATACTCCCGTTTATGCCGCAAATTTTCGACACTCGCAAGGGAATCAAAACCTACAGGGTACTTCCCGTGAACTCAGAATCTTGAAATTTGGTACGAAGCAACGTCTTATAACACAGATAAAGGAAAAATTGCGAAAAGCATAAATTTTTAGTTACATCATATAATAAAAATATTTTTAATAATTTTAAACTTATTACCCCTTTACTCATGAACGCGTAGTGGTATTATATTGAAATTCTTAACAAATACTCAAGTCTATAATATCTTTAAGCTGTAACAAAATCAAACTTCTACGTCAACGCAATCAAAAGATACAGCAATTAAAGCCGCATATTTTGAAACTCGCAACTACTCGCAAGGGAATCAAAACCTAAAGGATACTTCCAGACGACCTGGAATCTTGAAATTTGGCATGAAGCAACGTTATAAAGTACACATATAGGAAAAATTCCGAAAATCTTAAATTTTTAGTTACATCACATAGTATATTTTTTTTAATAATCATAAACTTACTAGCTGACCCAGCAAACGTTGTTCAGCGATAAAAAAAAAAAAACAGATGTTGGCCGATTCTCAGACCTACCCGATATGCACACAAAATTTCATGCAAATCGGTTCAGCCGTTTCGGAGGAGTTTGGAAACAAACACCGCAACACGAGAATTTTATATATTAGACTTGCTGACCCAGCAAACGTTGTTATGCGATTAACAAAAAAAAATAAAAAAACCATGTTTATAAAAATAAAAGGGAGAGCATCTCTTCCAAATATAAAATAAAAGAAAACTAATTAGTGGACCCAAGTGGCTGTGACTGTGGAGCAGGACCAGCATTAAGCCAAGCTTTTTTATCAAGGATATAATCCTCTAATTTATAATATGCTTGTCTACATAGTGTGCGTTTAATGCATGTTTTAAATTTTGTCTCGTTCAGTTGTAGAATCCGCAGTGGTATTTTATTATAAAATTTTACACAATTCCCCATAAAAGAATTTCGTACCTTAGCCAATCTAAACCGAGATTGATCCAAATTGTGCCTATTTCTAGTATTAAAATTATGTCTATCACTTCTCTTCTTAAAGAGATGAAGATTTTTCCGAACATACATAATGTTTTCATATATGTATTGACAAGGTACCGTCAGCTTTCCACATTGTTATGTTATGGATTTCATTTAGCAATAAAAATACCATAACTTTTACTTATATACCTACAGGTTTGTACGGAACCCTCGGTGCGCGAGTCTGACTCGCACTTGGCCGGTTTTTTGTTTTTATAAATCAATGAATATTGACAAAGATAAAACGCATCAAAACTCGGGAGTGGGGGCTCGTGACGTCACGACTCACTAAAACTTATGCGAAGGTGTGACGTATTAAGAATTTTAAAAGCGTCGTAACTTCGTAAATTTTGATTCCCGTAACAAAAGAAAAAACACAGGTCAAATATTTTTTGATAATCTAACTGACGGACTAATTAGATTTTTTCAGGACACAAGCCTATTCCGCCAAGCCCGTTCCATCATCGGACCACAAGACGTACGGCGATGCGCCACCGTTACATGGTGGACATCCCACCTTTAAGCACAAAACGGTTTGGGAACACCAAAGACTATTAAACCATATACTCTATGGGGAACACATTAATTGTGCGTACATCTGAGGAGTGGAGTTCCCTGCCAGAGTCTGTGTTTCCTGATAGCCACAACCTGGGAAATAAGTTACTTTTTTAGGTCAGAATGCTCCATCTTCGACCGCATCATCGCTTACCATCAGGTGAGATAGTGTAGTAGTAAATGGTAAAAACAAACAGTTACTAATGTATCTCCAATATAAGCTTTCTAGGCCGTTTCCCGTGACGTAGGCAGTCTATGATTCTTTAGGGGCGTCTAACAATGTGGGTAGTGGGTACTACCACAGAACATCTGCCGGTTGAATCTGTAAACATGTCAAAGTGAAGGCGTGGGTGAAGTGAACGACAAGTGAGCTGTAAAACCATACAATCAAGTTGGAATGACAGCTCACTTGTCGTTCACTCCACTTAAGTGATCACGGTGAGATGTCGACAGAATCGACCGGGTACTTAGGTATTCTCCATGGAATGATGGAGAAATGTGAAGGTGAAGTGATCATGAAATTAGCTGCCAATCCAAGTAATCAAGATGGAACGACAGCTTACTTCGTGATCCTTCATCTAAGCCTTCACTTCGACATGTTTACAGCCGGTCGATTCTGTCGACATCTCACCGTGTAAACTCAGGTGGAGTGAACGAAAAGTGAGCTGTCATTCCAACTTGATTGTATGGTTTGACAGCTCACTTGTCGTTCACTTCGCCTAAGTATTCACTTCGATATGTTTACAGAATCGCACTGCATAATTGACCGGCAGATGTCAACAGAATAGACCGACTATTCTGTGGGTAGGTACTTACAACAGATTTGTATGGTATTTGCAAGTGTTTCAGATAAAGTTTAAACTTTTTGCCTGGTTAAACAGTTAACTACACAAATAATATTATAAAGAGAAAAGATTAGTTTGTTTGAATTGAATAAGTAGGCTCCGAAACTACTAGACCGATTTGAAAAATTCTTTCCGTGTTAGATAGCCCATTTATCAAGGAAGGTTATAGGCTATATATCATCACGCTAAGACAAATAGGAGCGGAGCAGTAATGGAAAATGTGACGCAAACGAAGTTGCGCGGGTCAGCTAGTAGTAGATAAAATTATGAGTAACGGTGATTCAATATTGAATCCAATCGTATTTGTTTAGCTAATCAATAATACTCCTACGTCATATCCGCCAAGCAGGTACTTATTACCTAAAGTGATATCATAAGTTTATTTGTAAACCAATATACTCGTAGTTAAAGAGAATCGAATTCTAAGATCATTTTTGTATAAAAGCTACATACAAAATGGCCACCTCTTTACTTTATTCTAATTAAACATTGATTCATATTCTAAGAAATTTATTTCTATTATTTTAATTAATAATTATACCAAGTAAGAATATATAATTATCTACTAAAGATTCTAAATATATGCTAAGGTGCTTCTTAGCACTGATTGGGTTAGATTAGATTACTAGTATTTACTAGCAAATAGAAGAACGTAAATCATGCATAGAACTAGCTGAATCCCGCGGGTTCGCCCGCTTGAAAAATTATGTACTAAAACCTTTCTCGAGAACCACTATCCATTGAAAGCAGCATGAAAATCGGTGCAGTAGTTTTTGACTTTATTGCGAACAGACAGACGGACAGACGCGGCGGAGGAATTTGTTTTATAATATGTAGGTAGTGATGATGATGTAGTGTTGATATATATGTCATACTAGCTGACCCGTGCAACTTCGTATGCGTCACATATTCCATTACTGCTCCGCTGCTATTTGTCTTAGCGTGATGATATATAGCCTATACCATTCCTCGATAAATGGGCTATCTAACACTGAAAGAATTTTTCAAATCGGACCAGTAGTTCCTGAGATTAGCACGTTCAACCAAACAAACAAACTCTTCTGCTTTATAATATTAATAGTATAGACAAGCTGACCCGCGCAACTTCGTCTGCGTCACATTTTCCATTATAGCTCCGCTCCTATTTGTCTTAGCGTGAAGATATATAGCCTATAACCTTCCTCGATAAATGGGCTATCTAACACTGAAAGAATTTTTCAAATCGGACCAGTAGTTCCTGAGATTAGCGCGTTCAACCAAACAAACAAACAAACAAACTCTTCTGCTTTATAATATTATATATATATATATATAGTATAGATTTGTGATGGGTTTGTTCTTGACTCCTAGTCTTGGTCAGAGTTGACAGAGAAAGAGTCTACGATGGATCAAGCTTACCCAAAAGGAGCCTGTTCACTCTAACTTTGAAGAGATTAGGGTTGTAGGTAAGTGTTCGGAAACACAGACGCAGGCAGAGAGTTCCAATCCTTTGCTGTGCGCATTATAAAAGACGTTTGGAAACGCTTAGTGCGAATTGGTGGAATAGCAACAAGGTAGGGATGGTAAGTTGCAATGCGTCTGGATGTCCGATGGTAGAAGGGGGCCGGTGGGATGAGGTCGTTCGAGTTTCGGGTTTGACCTTGACCTTGATGTGTTGGCATCTGTACCATGGGGTTTTTCGGACCCCGCCAAGATCATCAACCCTTACTCATTCCTAGCGTACACAATCCAAAAGATTAAACCATCCAGGCATCTCCTAACATATATGGACCTTGCTCTAATTAACACCAATGTCAAATATTTTGTGTTCTAAGCCACTTGAAAATACTTCCAGAAAATCGAGGAAAAAACTAAACGACACCTCAAAAAATAAGTTTCATACCGTTGTAAATAGAATCGCTATTTAATTTTAGTTCGCAAAGTAAATACGCGAGTGAGAATCACAAATAGAGCGGCGCTAAAAAGGGTTATTGGCATGTTATGTCTCGTCTAACAGCTCGTTAAAGTGTAAACAGTCCCTCATAAACATAGAGTCTAACTAAAATCATTGCGGATCGATGTAATCCGGATAAGTGGTGCTGGGGCCACTCGCATTGCGTTTAAGAAAATGCCAATCAATCGAATCATTTCGAATCAGATTTGTTTATGTTCGGAATCCGGGTACAGACGTCAGCACGTGACGCTACAACAATCTGTCAAATTTCTTCAATAGATTTTCAACTTTATCTTTAATGCTATAAGGTTCAAGATTGATTGGGAAAATTTGACAGTTTAGGGTAGCTTTATGTGCTGGCGACTGTACATCTCTAGCTGACTTTGTATAGTCTAGTTTTGAGAACTAAATAAGGTTTTTGGGAAAAGTTCGTGGTGGCTTCGATTTTCTAATGAAATTAATTGGTAACCGCGACTGATGGCTTTTCTTGAGATTTATTTTTCTCATTAAAATCGCTTTCCTAGGTATGATGATTTTAACCATGAAAAAATTACTTAGCACAACACTATTGAATGTTCATAAAGTCATCACATTCACATGTAACATCATCAATCAAGCCCGCTTGTTGATAATCTGAATTTCAAGCGGTACCAACTTCCCGACGTCTGGCGTTAATAAAACCAAAATAATACCGTCTTTTAGTCGAAATAATAGATATAATACAGATATTTTACTTACCTACCCAGTTATCTGCCTTGCTTCTCTCTAGGAATTTATAAAAAAAACTATCTAGGTAAACAGGCTCCTTCTGGGTAAGCTCGCTCCATCGTAAACTTTGTCTCTGTCATCTCTGACCAAGACTAAATCCAAGAGCAACCCCATCTAAAATAAAAAAAAAATTGCCAAATAAATAAAGTAGGTACCCTGCAACCTACTATACCAAATAATAGGTACCCACACAAAAAAAACATATTGATCGGTCTAGCCGTTACGGAAGAGTTCTATAACAAACACCGTGATACAATATTTTTTATATAATACTAGATGACCCGCGCAACTTCGCCTGCGTCACATTTTCCATTACTGCTCCGCTCCTATTGGTCTTAGCGTGATGATATATAGCCTATAACCTTCCTCGATAAATGGGCTATCTAACACTGAAAGAATTTTTCAAATCTGACCAGTAGTTTCTGAGATTAGCGCGTTCAACCAAACAAACAAACAAACAAACTCTTCTGCTTTATAATATTAGTATAGATTAGAGATGTACTTATTAGATTTTTTTTTTGTTTGTGATGTGTTTGCTTTAATCTCTAGTCTTGGTCAGAGATGACAGAGACAAAGTCTACGATGGAGCGAGCTTACCCAGAAGGAGCCTGTTCACTCTAACTATGTTTATTTGTATACCGTAAATATTTTTGCGTATTCTGAAACTTCTATTCATAAATCAAGCCAGCATAGGTAAATTTTTTGGTGGATAATAATGAGGTCGCACTGAAAAACTACAATAAAATTGCGTAAAATAACCAGTATTCCGCATGACATTGATTTAGACATCTTCCTTTTTTTGTGTCGGACCAACGAAATTCTGTGAAATTGCAAAACTGAACTGAATTTGCAATAGTTTGTTCATTAAATCAGCTGCAATCAGAATTTCAGAGTTGCCTACGTGACTGGGCGAATCTATCCGCGTAAACCTCGCGTATTTTGCTAAGAATCCCATACATTTCAAGTTTGTATTGAACATGCAACTTCTGCATGTTTTTAATGTGCATTTTGTGTTCAATTGATGAGTACAGTGATTGATTTAACAATCAACATCGCAATGTAACCTGTAACGTAGTTTTTACACGCGAGTGCACGGAAAAGAATGCAGCCAGAAAATGTTTCGCTACCTACGTAGATATTTTTGTATGGTCCACTGCTTTTTTTTCTTATGACATGATAAATCTTTTTTCTGAAATGTTGTAGATTTATAAAAACAAAGATTAATGAGTGGAATAAAGCATCGTTTTTTTGTTGGCTCGTGACATTTTTCTTCAAGTATTTTATTTTATTTAGCTACTTACTGTCGTATGTTTCGACTGGAGAAAACACGACTTTTAATTTCCATTTCGTAGAATAGACTATGTCGACGTGTGATGTGGCCGAAGTTAAGTTAGGTTTGAAGTAGCCATTTCATGAACTGCCAACCGTTATGTGAAATGGCAGATTATCTATCAAAAGGCTAGTTTCCATCATCCACAAATTGCAAAACTATTTAGTCCGTCAGTTAGAATATTGAAAAATAATGGACACATATTTTTTGTTTTTGTAAATCAATAAATATTGACAAAGATAAAACGCATCAAAACTCGGGAGTGGGGGCTCGTGTCGTCACGACCCGCTAAAAATTATGGCAGGGCGTGACGTATTGAGAATTTTAAATGCGTCGTAACTTCGTCAATTTTGGTTCCCGTAACAAAAGAAAAAATACGGGACAAACATTTTTTGATAATCTAACTGACGGACTAATTAGATTTTTTGAGGACACAAGCCTATTCTGCGATATGGTTTTGACGTAATAATATTTCTATAGACATTATAAATAATTATAATAAATTCTCTGTGTACATTTTATTTTTCCTAAATCCCCTCGTTTTCTCCACATTTCAG
The DNA here is from genome assembly GCA_963859965.1 of Ceramica pisi. Taxonomy (NCBI): domain Eukaryota; kingdom Metazoa; phylum Arthropoda; class Insecta; order Lepidoptera; family Noctuidae; genus Ceramica; species Ceramica pisi. The sequence goes on along the minus strand of OY982540.1, from coordinate 23,115,897 downwards.
GTAACCTGGTGACGACAGTGGCGCTGCTGATGCACCCGAAGCTGCGCGGTCACGTGACCACGATGTTCGTTCTGTCACTGTGCGTGTCGGACCTGCTGTTCTGCTCCATCAATCTGCCGCTCACCGCCAACCGCTACATCAAGCAGCACTGGAGCCTGGGCCCTAGCCTCTGCCAGATGTTCGCGTTCGTCTTCTACGGAAACGAAGCCGTCTCCCTGCTCTCCATGGTCGCTATCACTATAAATAGGTGAGTTTTTCTGAACCTGTTTGTAAATTCAGTTGTTTTTGTTTAGGTATAACTTCTATGAACTTTCAAGGAATACTCTCAATGAGATTCCCCACATTCTTCGGTGTTTTGAACTTTGCACGGTACTGTTGGGGTTATCCCACACGATGTTTTTGAACTAACATTGCGATAAATCAATGTAACGACCAAAAATCTGCTTAGATTATTCTGATATACTCAGAATCAGTTAACTTTGTTGACAACAATTTATACGGAAAATAAGGATTGAAAAAAATCCGCTTCTAGTATGTAAACAGGAACTAAAAGTTATGTTCCTACCTCCTACGTATTTCATGATGGAAAATATGCGCGGACAAATATATCTTTATTTTTCTCTATCAATAAATGGTCTACCACATCCAACGAAACTTTTAACGTAAGGCCTCTCAGAGCGATTGGAGTTTTAATACGTGCGAACAAACGCAACAGCCTGAAAAAATCTCTGAACTTCAGTGGAAAATAACTAGCATCTAACTTTTTATTGTTTCACAAGAATATGTACTTTAGTAGACGCCACTGATATCTTCTGAATAGATTTTCTACGTGGGCATCGTAAAAAATACATTTAGTGGTGGCGTGAAACAGATTATAAATGTCGACGGGTTATTTATCTCGCTTCCCACCACTCGGCCGAGTACAGTTGTAAAACAAACCTCTTTACTGACGCCAGCAAAAAATACTCCTCATTCACGACGCTATTTATAGGAGCAGCACAAGTGATAGCTCGCTCGATATTGACCTACTGCAGAATTCACGTGAACCAATAAAATTGTTCTCAAATCCCACTTTTATTTATTGTTTCACTATCCTAGGAGATCTATCTAAAACACGAAAGTGCTTTTGAGTATTTTTTCTCACAATCCATCAATTTTATGTTTTTATATCAGCCTTTGCCAATTTGCAAACTATACTCGCGAATGTTTAGACAAAATGGATGACGTGTGTGCTGCGTACAAATATAAACTAGGTACAGACAATCTACAGTGAACTCAAAACGTCACTTTCGTTTCGATAAAGTTGTTGTTTATGCAATTACTTCCCAAGAAATTGAAACAATAAGACAATTTTACACAGTATGGGCACACAATATCCCATTGTAGTCATTTTGAAACCAATATATTCGGTTCGTCGACCCGCCCTCAGATTAAACGATTACCATAATACTGGTGCATTAATATTAATGCGTGGTAACCAATTTAAAGTGTCCCCGAGTGTACGTGCGCGATGCATGGGCGCGGGGCGCTGCGTTCACCTTGGCTGCACCGAACATTAAATTATTTTTATTAGTTTCTATGTTGTTAAGTAAAAGTTAGTGAGCGACTTACTAAGAATAAAAACGTGATTTAAAATCATGTTCCCTTCATTTTTTTCAAGTCACGTAGTAATAGGTTAGGGGGAAACAAACTTTAACTATGTTTTACAGTTTTGTTCCAAAATGCTTTTCTCTCAGGCATAACGTGCTTAGATTTTATTTGAAAGGCAAGCAGTGATCCGATACAAACGCATTTTTCACACGCTTATCGACTTTATTTTTTGTCGGGAATATCAGGGAAAAGTGATAATATAGCGTAGAGATCTAATTATTCATAAAGTTTTAATAGCTATTTTCATGGGCTTCACTGATGCATAAGAAAAAATATTATCTGCATAAATAAAAGTAATTTTTCTCTTATAATGAGATTGACAGATAGACAGGGCACGAATATCGTTCATGATTTAAAAGCCAAACACCAAACAATTATTTATTAAGTAGGTCAGTTTTTTCCATCGCATGTGTACCTAGGATCTTCATCAGTCATCATCATCACAAGATTCCAACAATTATGAAGACAAGAAAAAAGTCTTTATTTCGTAGACTTATTATTTTTTTTATTTTTTTTTTACTACTGATAAGCACTGATAGACCGCTATCTCACCTGATGTTAAGCAATGATGCGGTCTAAGGTGGAGCACGCTTGCCTAGAAGTAACCTATTCACTCTTGACTTAAAGACTCCCAGGTTGTAGCTATCAGGAAACACAAACTCAGGCAGGGAATTCCACTCCTTAGCTGTACGCACAATGAAGCTGGCGGAGAACAATTTTTTTTTTATAACAGGATCAGAAACTATTTAACAGCAACTAATAATCCCTGCAATAATGCATAAGCGTTAACCGTTCAGAATATGGGGGACCCAACTACATATTTGTAACACAAGGGTGTTAATGTCAACACCATGAGCAATTATTTTACAGTTTTATTTTATGGGGACTCTATTGTTACATTTTGGGTGCATTGTCTGCATACAATCTTTGACATTTTATTGATATGATTGACTGTCGAAAATAAATTCATCCATAATTTCATCCAACATCTAAATCAATTACAGCTTTTGAAAAAAAAATTGACAATCGCGCGATTGGCTACGATAATTTTCGTCCCAAAATGTTAGTATATATACGTAAGTACCTAACTTTTGGTTTAGTTTTCAGGCGACGGGTTTTTTTATAAACTATCTACTCATCATCATCTGCCTAGCCTTTTCCCAACTCTACATTGGGGTCGGCTTTCAGTCAAACCGGATTTAGCTGCATAAACTACTAAGATTTTCGAAAATGTTATCTTGTCACATAAAATTCATTTTCTATCGTTACTTGAAGTGGCATGATGATTATGGAGGCCATTCCTAAAAATATGTTTGATGTACTTTCCTTGTGAATTCTATAAACAATTTAATGATCTATAACATTTTACGATATACCACAAAGGTACTGAATGAATCAGCTGCAAGTATATAAAATATTATCCTTGGGAAATAATGGCCATCGTTGGTAGACTTGATGTGAAAAACAGAAACTCGGACGCTTAGGTCATAGCTTGTCTAGACTTTAAAATTAAATAAATTTTATTTCAGACTAGCTGACCCGTGCAAACGTCGTCTGCGTAACATTTTTCATTACTGCTCCGCTCCTATTGGTCTTAGCGTGATGATATAAATATAGCCTATAGCCTTCCTCGATAAATGGGCTATCTAACATTGAAAGAATTTTTCAAATCGGACCAGTAGTCCCTGAGATTAGCGCGTTCAACCAAACAAACAAACAAACAAACAAACTCTTCTGCTTTATAATATTAGTATAGAAGTATAGACTACATACAGTCCATAATTTAGTTAGTATTTTGGTGTTAGTAACAATGACACTGCCAAATGGCTTTAACAGCGCCAGGATTGGTTATGCTATCAATTTTCTGACAGTGTCTTATTTACCTACATATATTGTGTCAATATATTTTTTTGTGTCATGTGTTAATTACTTTGCATATTACTTGTTGTATAAATTCATGTTCCTAAAACGTAACAGACAGATGTGTTGCTGGGGAGTTTGTTGGCCACTTCTTCTCCACTGCTAAAACACTAGGAAGTGGTGGCGGGCGGGCGTTTTTGTAGACTGTGTCTTTTGAAAAACATAACGTTCAAAAAGTGCTGGCTCTCAGCCTAATTTGAACAAATGACTTTTGAATTTTGAATAGCCAATACATGTGTAGCTACTTTTTTCTACATCTACACTAATATTATAAAGAGGAACGATTTCTTTGTTTGAATTGAATATGCTCCGAAACTAAAGGACCGATTTAAAAATTTCTTTCAGTGTTAGATAGCCCATTTATCGAGGAAGGTTATAGGCTATATATCATCACGCTAAGACAAATAGGAGCGGAGAAATAATGGAAAATGTGACGCAGGCAAAGTTGCGCGGGTCAGCTAGTTACTTATAAAGCTGTATGACCCTATAAATATCACGTTTCATAACAATTACATCACGCGTATACTATTTTCATTTACGGTAAAGGAAAATATACGATTCTATGCAGAACTTACAGATTACAGATGGGTAAAATCTTTAACCATCTGCGTATTTATCAGATGAGAATTCGCTAGGACTGGTGATTCAAGGCCAGATGGAAGGCAAGAGCGCATGTGGTCGATCACTTACTGGACTGACCTGATACAGAAAACTACAGAGTCCACTATGGTCCAGTGTACACGTAACGAGAGCAACCGGCGAAATGGAAGCGCATCGCTGAGAGAGCAGTCCTCGGGAAAGTCGACGACCCACCGAACATCTGGTCATGAATACCTACCTCATCTGCGCAACCACGACCACTCTAACAGGAGTGTCCGGCCAAAAAGAATAATTCCCTGAGGGTAGGTAGCAATGTGCGGGTTGTGCAAACATTTCGGCAGACTTGTAAAAGTACTTGTAATAGAGGGCGAACCTTTTTGGGGGCCGAGTCACCCGCGTCCGTAGGAGAATACCCTTCAGCGAAACCTTATACGTGGTCCCCGGGTGCTGCTAAACAGGTGACAAACCGCCTCCGTGGTCTAGTGGTTATTATACCACCTGATTCAGACCCAGAGGTCCCGGGTTCGATTCCCAGCGGTGGCAAATTTTTTGCTCGGTTTGGTTGGTGGTAGGACTTGTTCTAAGTCCGCCTGGCAAGCTACCACCATCATGTCTAAGTCTGTCGCCATAGCAACAATGTTAACAGCAATACAATACAATACAATACAAAATCCTTTATTTCAAATAGACCAGTTACAGGCACTTTTGAATAGTCAAGGTCTGTCAGTCAAATAGATGAAGCTAATCCTGCCGCGCTAATGACAAGAGCAGCAGGTTGTTCTCCAACATAACACACCCACCGACCCCGCCTCCAGCGCGACAGTTGCACGTTCCAAAGAGTAGATCCTGTGGAGAAGAACGTGCAAGAAACTCCAAGGACACTCTTTTAAACCAGTTGCCATTGTTTACAAAATCATGTTTACATTCGGTGCGAAATAATTAATGAGTAAAACTATACAATGCAAAAAGAATGAGTCTACACAATGCAAATATAGTCTCACAATCTTCAGCAGGTCCAACAATGTTTTCACATGTTCATCAAAGTTTGGGCACTTTAAGTCACTGTGGAGCGGACCAGCATTAAGCCAAGCATTTTTATCATCAATGTATTCCCCAAGTTTATAATATGCTTGTTTGCATAGTGTGCGTTTCATACAATTTTTAAATTTCGTTTCATTCAGTTCTAATATATGTGGCGGTATTTTGTTATAACACTTTAAACAGTATCCCATTAAAGATGTTGCTACTTTAGCAAGTCTGAAACCTGGTTGAATTAATTCGTTCCTATTTCTAGTAACATAGTTATGTCTGTCGCCTCGTTTACTGAAAAGATGTAGATTCTTTCTAACGTACATGATATTTTCATAAATATATTGACAAGGGACCGTCATTATGTTAATTTGTTTAAACAGTTCCCTTAAAGAATCTCGCCGGCGGAGATGGTAAATGGCTCTGATGGCTCTTTTCTGCAAAATGAAAATAGACTCGATGTCAGCAGCCCGTCCCCATAGTAAAATACCGTAAGACATTAAACTGTGAAAGAAGCTAAAATAGACTAGTCTCGCGGTTTCAACATCTGTAAACTGGCGAATTTTTCTTATAGCATATATGCTGCTGAACTTAACCTTCCTGCAAGAGATGTTAAATGAGGACCCCATTGTAGCCTTGAGTCTAGCTTAATCCCCAGGAAAACTGTTTCTTCGACGAATTCTAGTTTCTCCCTGTTCAATATTATGTCACAATTATTACTTTTTACATTTGGTAAAGTGAATCGAATGCACTTCGTTTTTTTCTCATTTAATACTAAATTGTTTTTTCATTTCATTTCATTTCATTTATTTCAGTAACAATTTTTACATTGTGTCGAAATTTCACATAAAATAAAAACATTTGAATTAAAAGAGTTACACTATAAAACATAATACTAATAAATTAATTAATCAGACAAAAAAAAATACATTTACACTTTCCAATAAATAGAATTCAAAAACAAAAAAATATATATATCAAACAAATAAATCAATTATCCTATCATATTACATGTCAAAAGTATAATGCATATAATGTCAATAAAAAAAATTAAAAAATGTATAATAATAAAAAGATGTCAAAATAAATAGTGGTAAAACAAAATATGTAACTCAGATGTCGAAAAATAATGATGTCGAAATTTAAAAACCATAATAATAATGTCAAAAATTAAAAGAAAAAAAATATATATATATATAAAAATAAAAGTCAAAATTTACCACACCAATGTCCACAAATAGAAGCAATTACACAACACGCAAATGTCCAAATAAAAATATAATGTCAAATAAAAAATTGTATAATAATTTAATATTGTATATTAATTTGTAGTTAGCTGTGAACCAATCATGTACCTGCATTAGGGCGTTATTTACAACGTCAAGATTGTTTGCATGTCTATTTACTTTAAAAATCAAAGATGTATCGTCAGCAAACAACACCATATTGAGTTTATTTTCTAAAATATATGGCAAATCATTTATATAAACTAGAAACAAGAAAGGACCCAAAATTGAGCCTTGTGGTACCCCCATTTTCACGATTAATCCTGTCGAATTGTTGCCGTTTATATTAACTAGCTGCTGTCTATCATTCAAATATGATTTTAATAAGTTCAAGGCTGTTTTGCTTAGTCCGTAATGCTCTAGTTTTAGGAGTAATGTTATGCAGCATTGTTGTGTTCCGGCAGTTAGAGGTATGATAGCCAGTTCCTCTTTGTAAGAGGATTCCGGGTGAAACTCGCTTCCATCTTCGGCCTAATCATCACTTTCCATCAGGTGAGATTTGGGCCAAGAGTTTCCCCGCTTTGTATAAAAAAAAAAAAAAAACCATAGCTGATATGTCAAAGAAGTTTTTATATTTCTATGGAGCGAGCCAAAAGCCATCATCACAAATCTTAGAAATTTCAGAAATTTCTATACCACTTTGCCCGACCCGGGAATCGAATTCATGACCTCAGAATTACCGCTCGCGACTACTAGAAAAACGTTTTAATCCATTTGCTATATCAGCTATTATTGCTTCCTCATTTTTACGACGAGACGGTCACGCAATAAATCGCTTATCAAATCAATATATTAGGTAGGTACTTATAACTTTTATATATAGTTTCTTTCTATCGATCATCCGTCATGTAAAAGTACCGAACACCCGTGAAAATGAAATTGGTTCGGAACCCTTTGCACGCGAGTCCGACTCGCACTTGGCCAGTCTTTTTAAATGTACGTTACGTACGTTTTCGTAATTACCCACTCTAGACCTCGATGCCAGGCTGAAGTGGGATTGGGTGGATCACATAATTATGTAGGATGCATCAGGACAGGAGGCCAATGGCGCTAACTTTAAAAGTTTAGGTCCGCTTGCAATTCGTTTCCAATTCAGTTTTGGTTATGATCTAGTTTCGATTCACCTGTAAGGAATTTGGTATCGCGCTAAAGTTTAAACTTCAACCAAAGTTGCGTTGATAATATTATCATTATTTGAAATGTGGAGTCTAACTCTTCTATTCTCCCGCCTGGCTTGGGCCCGAGCCAATGCAACATTGAACTCGTGAGCTCTCTCCATAAGATCAATGTAGGCGTGGTACATTTTATAACTAATATTTTCGTATTTTCCTTCAAAATCCAAACAACACAACGCGAACGATTGAGAAAAAGTCAAGAAAAAAAATACAACCGACTTCCAAAAAAAAACACTACAAAGTAAAAAATAACTTTAATTTCGGAACTCGGTGTCAAAATACAAAGAAACTAACAAAAACACCGACTTCCGAAATTAAAGTTATTTTTTACTTTGTAGTGTTTTTTTTTGGAAGTCGGTTGTATTTTTTTTTGTAAAAAGTTTTTTATTTTTCACTTTTTAGTGGTACCCCATACCTAACAACCTCCTTTTTGAAGTCGGTTAATAATTATACAGAAGAAAATTCGCAAAAGAAGCTCACTTTAAGAAGTATTTATTAGTTTTTAGACTAGATGCTGATAATCCAGGCTGCAGCATCAGGCCAGACTTATGTCACAATTGCATTGAACTTAAAATTTAGTCCTGTTTAAAATGAGCCCAAACACGACTATGGTGCTGTAATTTCAAGGTTCGTACTTTTTCTGATGCATCTGGCTTCAGCATCAGGTCTCTATGTACTTCGGTGTTCCTCATTAACAGTACGTTTATCCACACATCGAGCCCACGAATCACCCTTTTCAATGATCCTAAACACGATATATCTGCTGTTAGTTGTCGAAGAGTTAGGTACTCTGCAGCATCAGGTCATGACTTGATGATCATGAGACCAAATGTGGCAAATGCCCTATCAAACATCAAAACAATTTACTAAAACAATCCTTGCCTGTTCGAGTAACTTCTTACCTACTGTTAAGGAGTTGTACCTTCCATCATCAGCCCAGCTACCTGACATGGTAACAACCATACGCAAATACACAAGATACTTCATAATATATGCAAAAAATAATGAGTAAGCCTATAAAATTTGAGGTTTGCCCTCGATTTCTCTAAGATCCCATCATCAGATCCTAATTTGGTGACAATGGGACCACCTCAGAACTATCTACTTTCGAACAAAAAAAGAATTTTGAAAATCCGTCGACAATTGGCGGAGTATTCGATGAACAAACATAGAAAAAAAAAAAAAAAGCATACAAACATCCGAACATAGTACCTCCTCCTTTTTGTGAAGTCGGTAAAAAGTAGCACTGTTTCAACTTTTTGTTTGACAGCGGTAACGTTACAGTTGTGATGCAGTTGCGTTCCAAGTTTCTGTCAAACGTTTAGCGCGATACGGAATGTTTACAAAAGTTGTGAAATGTACAGTTCAGTTGCGTTCCAGCCGAATTTTACTAGCGCGATTGCCCTCCAGATGTACCAGAGTCGTTATGCAGTGGAAGCCAGAGGACGGGCGTCGTTGCCGAGGAAGACCTAGGAAATCGTGACGACTTGGAGGCGTTCATGACGGACTGGTCGGAGAAGGCAATACTCAGGGAAGAGTGGAAGGTTATGGGGGTGACCTTTACCCAGCAGTGAGTTAGGACCTGGATCTCTTCTGGTGCGGAAGATTCTTGGTTTGAAGGATGGCTGGTGGTAGCGAAGCTTATACTGGCGCTTGGCAGAGAATTCCTATTTTTGCTGTGTGCCTAGTAATTGTGGAGGAGAAGCGCTCAATGCAGGGCACAGAAATATAAAAAACAGATCTATGGTACAGGGTATACGGTACATATTAAACAGGTGCGGATGGTACCGACCCTCCCTTACATCTGGTTGCGACTGTCTCCATGTCATGCAGGAGGCAATAGGCTTGTGTCCTGAAAAAAACTAATTAGTCCGTCAGTTAGATTATCAAAAAATATTTGACCCGTATTTTTTCTTTTGTTACGGGAACCAAAAACGACGCTTTTAAAATTCTCAATACGTCACGCCGTGGCATAAAATTTAAGCGGGTCGTGACGTCACGAGCCCCCACTCCCGAGTTTTGATGCTTTTTATCTCTGTCAATATTCATTGATTTACAAAAACAAAAAATACGTGTCCATTATTTTTCAATACTCTAACTGACGGACTAAATAGTTTTGTAATTTGTGGATGATGGAAACTAGCCTATTGCAGTCCACTTCTGGACATTGGTCTCTCAGATCTTTTGAGTTTACTACCAGGCCCAGATGTGGGCGCAGATTGATACTCCACCTGCTTTAAAACGTACTTACCTATACCACGTTTGCGATAAAATATCGACACTCAATTCCACATAAAATTCTTTTTCCATAATAGCTATAATGAACATAACTATATCTTGTAGAGAACATATTTAGTCTCAAGATTTCAAGCCATTGATGCGTTGAAATTATAAAATAGTTTGCGTGGAATGTGATAGAAACTCTCAAGATAACTTATAATTATGTCAGCGGTGCGTGGATTCACTGGGTATTTTGTAAAACTGTGTGATTATATCTACTGATACATCATTCATACGAATATTAATAATTGTAGCTAGGTTGCTGGGAACAGACCAAGCGAAAGAGCGAGCGAACGCTAACGTATGGCCATTGCCATTTTGCCAATGAACACCGCACGGTCGCTCATCTTCACGCGCTGATTCGCTTTACCTGCGGGTCTAAAAAGGTCACTTTAGCAAAATCATTCTAGAATCATAATATAATTATGGTTTTATACTTTCATGGTCGGAACGAGAGGAGCTTGTGGCTATATAATAACAGCCGCACAGGTCGATCTTCAAGGTTAAGCAACGCTTGCCGAGGTTGGTATGTGGATGGGTGACCATCTTAACATACCGAGTTTCCTCCGTGCCTCGGAAAGCACGTTAAGCTGTTGGTCCCGGCTGTTATTTGGAGATCTTTGGCAGTCGTTACGGATAGTCAGACAGAAGCCAGAAAATCTGACACCAGTCTTGCCAAGGAGTACCGTGTTGCCCAGTTAATGGGTTGTGGAGGTCTGGTAGGCAGCCGCTCCACGTAAAATACTGGTATTCAGCTGAGTCCGGTTTGACTGGAAGCCGACCCCAATATAGTTGGGAAAAGGCTAAGCAGATGATGGTCACTAACATTAGCAAATAAAAAGATACAAGGTAGCAATCCCGTAAATATCTATTAGAATCATAATATTAATCACACAACAGTCTGCCAAATTTCATTTTGATCTTTATCAGCATTAAGGTTCAAAGTTGATTGACAGTGACGGGTAGCGTAATGTGCTTTCTGATTCTGCTAAAGTGACCTTTTTGTTCTGTAAAAATGTCACATTGAAAACGAAACTGTCAATCCCTATTAAAGTCGATTCTATAATCTGTCGGTTTATTCTAAGAATTCACAGCTCACTGAACACAAGTTCGCACTGCTGAACCTGACAGTATATGTAGGCTAGTGAGCGGACGCTGGTTATTGGCGATGTAGGAATCGGGAGCGCAAACGAAAGGGTCGTTTGCGATTACGAGATTCGTTCGCTCGTTCGCCTAGCCTGTACCTACAAGATAAACGGAGAGCATTCCCTGAATCAGGCGCCAGTGAAGTCAAACGGCGCATTCAACTGATTAATTGATTGATTTAATGTTGTTTGCATTTCCCAGTATTGCCCATTAAACCCAAACTACATACTATCCTAAATGTTATGAATGACTAGTCAAGTCACTAGTTTAAGTAGCTTGCGAGTTGTGATAGTCTCTATAACGCTATTCACGCTAACGCGTGAATTATTGGAACTAGCTCATACTCTTCCTTCCAATTCGTAAGGAAGCCATTCAAGTCGTCCAGACATCTTCTTCGCGGTCTGCCGCGGCCTCGTCTCGCTGTTTCAGGATATGAGATGCACCGTACCTGTATTTTACGGGCCCACAGCTTGCATCGTGCATGACCAATTGCGATGTCAGGTGCTGATGGTTATAGCGTCCGGCTTAACCTTACTAGTCAAATAAAAGTCTTTCAGAAACATTCAAGCATAATGGCTCCTGTAGACGACAAATGAGTTACGTTGCGAATGCGATATGCGATGATCATTTTCATGGAAATTGTTCTGCGATTTATCTGTATTGTAGCAAGGAGCTCGTGGCTAAAGTATAACAGCCGCACGGGTCAATTTTCAAGGTTGAGCAATGCTTGCCGAGGTCGGTCTATGGATACCTACCTATCCACAGACCGACCTCGGCCATACCGATATCTTATAAAGATATCGGGATTCCTCCGTGTCCCGGAAAGCACGTTAAACCGTTGGTCCCGGCTGTCATTTGTAGATATATTTAGCAGTCGTTACATATTGTCAGAAGCCTGAAAATCTGACTCCAGTCTTGCCAAGGAGTACCGTGTTACCCACGAACAGATAAAATACCTCCTTTATATCTTCTGTGTGTTATCCATACAAAGTTCAAAGTTGTGGAGGTCTGGTAGGTCCGCTCTACGTAAAATACTGGTATTCTGCTGAATCCGCGTCGACTGGAAGCCGACTCGAATATATACTTAGTTGGGAAAAGGCTAAACAGATTCCTTTGTGTGTTATAGATGCAACAGCTGGGGAGTTTGTTGGCCACTTCTTCTCCACAGCTAAAACACTAGGAATTGGTGACGGGCGGGCGTTTTGGGCGACTGTATTTTATAGAACTTGACGTTCTCTCAGCCTAGTTTGAATAAATGACTTTTGAAGTTTTTAATTTTTATACTAACAAGCATTTCTATGGCAAAAGGCATTATGTTTTGACCATGAGATGGGAAGGTAATGACACCGATGTTAGCTGTCTTCAGATTCGTAATTTTTTTCAGACAACCCGACATCCAAATATTTAAGGAGCAGCCGCTTACGTACAAACGTAAATTATTTGTAAGTAAATGGGCCATAAGTGAGCAAATATTTAATTTGTAACAATAAACAATCTTATTTATATTATATGTTTAATTTCGCGAGGCCCGAGGGTACTCTAAAATTAACATCTTGCTATATTTTTAACACTCGCTTGCTTATGATCACTTGCTTATGATCAGTAGGTAGGTACCTACTTATGCTTGTAGGTAAGTACTGCTACTCAGAATTTCAGGCAATTGTTAATTGTACACACACACAGGACCACACTCAAGCAGTAAAGACAGAGCTGTAGGTACCTATGTATAGTATTTTCAGCACACCACCCACATTTCACAGTCATGTTTAAGTCCATGGGCATGCCTGTTTACTATGAAATTCCATGAGTAAAAATCCAATGGATCCGAGTTTCAGTTTCTGGGTCGGGAAAAACACTTTTCCGATCCATAAACTGAACCTTGGACCACATGCTTAGCATCAGCGCACTCGCCACCACTGATTGTGAATTTGCGGCCACTTTGTAATGTATTAAAACGAGATAAATGAAAAACTTGGTCCATCTAAAAAAAGCACTGGAACTCTCTGCCAGCGCCTGTCTTTCCGAACGCTTACAACCCTAATCTTTAAAGTTAGGTTACTTCTGGGTAATCTCGCTCCATCGTAGATTTTGTCTCTGTCATCTCTGACCAAGACAAGACTCAAGAGCAAACCTATCTAAAAAAAAAACTACGTACGTGAGAGCGTAAATAATTTTCAACGTACAATTTTCTGCTTTTATTTGAGAGGAGTTCGTGGCTAAAAACATTCTGTAAGTATCTATCTTCAGGTTTAAGCAAAGGTAAAATTTCTTAACATATCGAGACTCCGTGCCTCGGAAAGCGTTGGTACCGGGCCGGTCTTTGGCAGTCGTTATTGGTAGTCAGAAGCCAAGAGATCTGAGCCCAGCTTTGCCAAGGTATTGTGTTTCCCAGTTACCGGGTTGTAGAGGACAGGTAGGCATCGTGTCTAGTCTATGTAAGACAGCAAGTTCTGCAACAAAACACACTCACCGACCCTATCTCCAGCGCGGCAGTTGCACGTTCCAAAGAGTTAGTAGATCCTATGGAGAAGAACGTGCAAGAAACTCCATGGACACTCTTTTAAACCAGTTGTCAGTGTTTACAAAATCATGGTAATATTCGATATGAAATAATCTATACTAATATTATAAAACAGAAGAGTTTGTTTGTTTGTTTGGTTGAACGCGCTAGTCCCAGGAACTACTGATCCGATTTGAAAAATTATTTCAGTGGTAGATTAGTAGATAGCCCATTTAACGAGGAAGGCTTTAGGCTATATATCATCACGCTAAGACAAATAGGAGCCGAGCATTAATGGAAAATGTGACGCAGACGAAGTTGCGCGGGTCAGCTAGTTTTCTATAATTTAATATTTAACAACTTTGCACCGATCCCGCATGAACCCAAATTCATATATCTGCCAACACTAACGGACTTATGTGTTGTATATCAACTAGTAACGGGTAGTTCTGGCACAAAATGAAGCTTATTTCAGCTTATCTATCGCAATTTCCTGTGCTCATGAGCAGCATAACATCATAACACATCGGCCAGCCATTCTGTGTTGAGCACTAGGTAACGTGTTGTAAATCAAATTCATTTGCTTTACCTGCTCTCACAGTGTAGCTCATGATATTAATACATTCTTAGGTATAGAACTATAGATACCTGGTATATACTAAAGATAGATCATAATTGTTTCGGAGCCTTGGGGGGTACGGTCTTCCATTGATGAATTCGGCAAAATGTTTGGCATTTGTATCTATTTAGAAAGTGATCAGACAGTTCTTTGGTACTTTACTAACTACTAGCGAGTCTAGCGAACCGCCCCGGCTTCGCACGGGTGCAATGCTGATACTAAATACACTACAGAAAAACTGTGATGTTATTATACATACAAACCTTCCTCTTCAATCACTCTATCTATTAAAAAACCGCATCAAAATCCGTTGCGTAGTTTTAAAGATTTAAAGCATACATTGGGATATAGGGACAGAGAAAGCGACTTTGTTTTATACTATATAGTGATAGTGATTCAGCATGGTCAAGATAGTCTAAAAATTAAAATGGCACTATGTTTGTATGTATTTTCTATTTTGCCTTTTCAACTCTACTTCTAATGAAATCTAGAATTGCAGGCTTTCCCCAATTTCCATAATTAAACTATTCGTTTCATACCTTGTCATAGGTACTATATATGGAGGATTAGGATTTACCCAGCTATAATTTAAAATAACATGAAATTAAAATATGTAATTTAATTAATCAAATTGTCGCGGTCGCTACCTTGTATGTCCAATCATATTCGGCAAGATACATTACCAATTTACCTACGTGAAAACTTGAAATACTTGCCTACGTACCAACACGAAGCATGAAATCACCAGAAACTCATATTCGGCAAGGTACCTCTTACGTAGAAGTACTTGCATGCATCAGCTTCTGCTGACCTACATTTAATTCGTAACACTTGCGCACACAGATTTAACTTCAATTTAAATTATTTGACCACATGTATGAGTTCAAATAAAATGCCCAAACCTTGGGCGTCGGTGCAAATTATAAGCGGCAGCGATTGTAAAATTGTTGTTTCTTTGCTTAGTATCTTTATCGATCGGACATCTATAGAAGGCCCTTGAAAAGTAGCTGACCTCAAACGGAGGGAACTACAATCATCTGCTTTTAGTCGGCACAAAACCAACAACTTATCAATGGCGTTGCGACAAATAGCGTTCGGACGGTAACGGAAAGATAAACTACCGACAAAGTACCTCAGAAAGCATTAGTTTTAAATCCAAACCAAACACACCTCATTTCTTTAATACATTATTCAAACTATATCTAATCCTATTTATCGTCACCATTTCCATTTTATACCTGCGACCCCTAACTATACCAAAATCATCAAACCGTCCTATCTAAACAAATATCAATATTTGCTGAAGGACACAAATCACTTGCATCTGTCATCTCAGATTTAATCCATCGACTATAGCCCGGTATTCCATCTGTGAGTACATCTGTCCCGCCCAGTGGGCAAAGGGCCCGAGTCCGGAGCCAAACAAAAATAAACCCATTGACGCTGGGTCAGTAGCCGGCGCACAAAGGGCCCACTGTGCACAATGAGGGCTTGTGCTTGTGTCTGTTCGCTTTTTTGTCTTGTTTTGCTTCAGTTAAATGCTTTGTAAACAGCCTATGTGTATGCATGCACTCTAATTTGTTTAAGTAATTGTTGGGTAAACTGATCTCTGCGTATCTAATTGCCTATGCGGTTGTTTTACTTCTCAGAAATATTTGTTTTCTGGATAATTTAGCGCATAATTAGGAAGAAAAGCATGTTGCGCTATGTTTTCACGGTAGGTTGAATTATTGTCGCAAATAAAACTTTGTAGCAAACAACTACAAATACGCAATGAGCGTTTTACTGTGGGGAACACTACTACAATTAGCGTTTTATTGTGGGTAACTAATCAAAACTGTTAACGACCTTTGTTGTCAAAACTTCAAAAGAATCACATGAAAGTAAAACTGGGCTCAGGGTCTCGGTTATTCAACGATAGGTAGCAAAGGTACAGTCAATACCAAATGCTTTTCATTACAAGCCAATCACAGCGTTTAAATTAAATCAAGTTGAATCTATCAAATCAGTTCAAACGCCCCCCGCCGGCTTCCGGGGCGTCCTTCACCATGGTTAGCTATCAATGTAGGTACACCATAAACACTGTAATAACAAGTTAAGCCTCAAATTGTTATCTAATCCGTGCCGAGCTGGCAAACACGCTGCTTTCCCACGACAGATAACCAGAGTGCTAGAGTGGTGATTACATTATGAAAGCGAAAAGTAAATGTTATCAACTTAAGTGGGGACACTTTGTTGTTTCATCGTGGGCTCCGCTCAGATGACGGTGAAATAAAACAGAGTTAAAAGCTCGGGAGGAGCAATGTGTTTGGTTTTTAATTAGCTGATTAATGAGCACAAAGAAAACCAGTGTTCTCGAGTCTAGCAGACTCGAGAACACTGGTATATATATCAGAGTTGTAATGAAGGTTTTATTACAGCAATTTTTTGTCTACCGTTTATAATGTAAGTCGTATGAAATGCCATGTTTTTCCTCATATTAGAAATGGTCAGGACCTTAAAATATAAGGATAATAATATCATATAATTTTCAAATAACTACTTACCCACTTCACATTCCATTTGTTTGGCTTTTCCTCATTTCTAAAAAAGGGTAACTGGCCATGGAAATGGAATGCCTCTAAATCTTCCCTAAATTGTCTCTAATTTTATCTGAATTCGGATGCTAACTAAAATTGGAACACTAATATGCTCCAAATATCTTAAAATCCACGTGTAGAGAGGTTCTTTTACTTCCTCTTGTAAATTGTTTACCTTTTTAGGTCTAAAAATAGTTGAACCGCGAACGTAAATATAACCTAGATTAGAGTACCGGAATACCTCGTAGTTAGTCTTGTTTGATTGTTTCGTTTGATGCTCATCTTTACGTTTTGTTTCAGATACACTCTGATCGCGTACTACGACATGTACTCGCAGATCTACACCAGCACCAAGATCTGGGTTCAACTGATTCTTATCTGGCTGGTCTCATTTGGATTGATGGTGAGTAAAAATACACTACATCAGAGACTAACTGCATACCAATTTGAATTATTTTTTTAGTAACATTTGTCATTTTGTATAGGTAGTCAAGTGGGGCTTGCTTGTTAAATTCCAATGAATGAGTTGAATGGAATACCCTAACCCATCATCGTCATTTATCAATCATTGTTAGTGGTTTCGGCTTCTACAAAAGAAACATTACGTAATCCTTAGTACTGACTCCTTCCATAAAAATCCATTCTCATTACATCGTTCAATGCATGTAATGAGGTTTTATCTTAAAATTACAAGCGTTTTTACTCTCATTACGCTCTCAAACGAAAAAATATACAAGAATATTGTAACAAATGGTTCCTATCAATCATTAGCGTGCGTTTAAACAGAATTTCTGGGTATTTTTACAACAAAAACAATTGCATCACATTGAAATCAAAACAGAAATCAGTCTATCAGTCGACGCGGGCTTTCATCAACTTTTCGCTCGAGATTTGTTAAAAAGAACATTTTGCTAAAGTGTACAACATACTTATCATTATACTTACTTGGGAAAATTGACGCCAATAGGAAAATGTCGAATAAAGAACCTAGAAGGAACATGAATAGGAATCTACTTTTCGGGAGCATTTCGAGTTTCTCTTGTATAACTTCCCTTTTTTTTTTTTTTTTTTTTTTAGGGATGGGAAATCATCCAATGACTCCTCCCGCTCTGGGTGTAGCGGGAGGGAGTGTCAGACTTCTACTGACTAAAACCCATCCATGTTCCTTCATTGCCCTTTGTGTTCCGGAGCCACGGTGTCTCTTGCGAATAATCCCGCGACTCCGGCAGGCGTCGGCCCTTTCGGGCCCCTCTGTGTGCTGACTCTCTTTGAGGCGCGCGTGGAACACTAACGCGCCGTCGACACGGCCTGTCGTCACTAGACAAACGGACGGCGAGCCACCCATAGCTCGCCGTCCACAGGCCCGCGCCTACGGTGGCCGGAGGTCACCAGGTGGCCCCCGACGCCCGCGGCGTCCACCACGGCGGCCGGGACGAGAGGGTCTCCTCTCCCTCTCCGCTACCTCCTTCGCTAGCATGACTGCTTCGCAGAAGGAGGCAACGGCGTCCCATTCCGTCTCGCTCCGGACCATGGCTTGGACCAGGGCCGGACGCGAGAGGTCGCCGCCGATCGCCGTTTCGAGGACACGGCGGTGCGCCGCCCAAGCGGGGCACACCTGCACAGTGTGCTCCACCGTGTCCTCCAGTCGATCCACGCAGTGGTGACACCCGGGCGTTTCCTCCCGCCCGATTCGGTGCAGGAACCTCCCGAAACATCCATGTCCGGTGAGGACCTGCGTCAGGCGGAAGGTGAGGACGCCATGGCACCTCTCTAGCCACTCCTCAAAGAGGGGACTTATCGCCACTATCGTGGCGTGCCCTGCACTGGGTTGCGACAGTCGTCGTCTCCATGACGCCATGAGATCGCGCCGGAGGTCTGTCCGCTGCGCGACAATTTGCCGCGTCAGCGGAGTTTCCCCCCGGCGTAGTACCTCCACGCGCCAATCATGCAGGCGCGCGAGGACTATCGCCTCCAGATCCCATGGCGGCAATCCGGCAAGGAGACACACCGCTTCGCGCGAGATCGTGCGGTACCCTCGGGCCATCCTTAGGGCCATCACCTTTTGGGGCGCGTTCAGATAGTTGGCAGCACGCTGCCGCAAGGAACGCGCCCACACCGGGGCCCCGTAGAGGGCCATGGACCGCACGACCCCCGCGTAGAGCCTCCGGCAGGAGGCGTTTGGTCCCCCCAGGTTGGGCAGGAGCCGCCTGAAAGCAGCCCCGGCCCGCTCCAGTTTGGGTGCCAAACGTCGGAAATGTTCCACGAAGTTCCACCGGCTGTCGAGGACGAGCCCTAGGTACTTCAGCGTCAACTCGACGCCGATGGAAACCCCTCCTACCGTCAGCAAGGATCCCGACGGTGGCGTATTGCCTCGGCCATGAAAACACATGGCCTCGGACTTGTGCAGCGCCACCTCGAGACCCAATTGCCGGATCCTCTCTACGACTGTCGCAACCCCGCGTGTCATAACGTCGGCCGCCTCCGCGTACGACCCCCCCTGTGCCAGCACCAGCGTGTCGTCAGCGTAACAGATGACGTTGACGCCGCTAGGGAGGTCGGCTCGCAGCACCCAGTCGTAACCGATGTTCCACAGGGGCGGCCCCAGAACCGAACCCTGTGGGACACCGCACGACATCTCTCGCCGGTTCCACTCACCGCTGTGACTAGGGTAGATTACTGCCCGGTCGGACAGGTAGTCCCCGACAACACGACGAAGGTAGGTCGGCACCCGATGATACCGGAGTGCCTCCCCAATGCAGCTCCAGGGCATGGTGTTGAAGG
The DNA here is from genome assembly GCA_963859965.1 of Ceramica pisi. Lineage (NCBI taxonomy): Eukaryota > Metazoa > Arthropoda > Insecta > Lepidoptera > Noctuidae > Ceramica > Ceramica pisi. The sequence goes on along the minus strand of OY982540.1, from coordinate 23,096,332 downwards.
CGTTGGCGATGTCGAGTGACACCGCCAAGACAACACCACCCCGGGAGACCGCATCCCCCGTCGTGAGGGCTCTGACGCGCATGACGGCGTCCTGTATAACTTCCCTTGCACTTACGATCAACAAGATGCCTTTGCCTGCTCGTAAAAGTTATTAAAACGTATGAAAATAAAACAAAATAAATCCACGAGCCATCTGCTAAAAGTCAGTAATAAATAATAAAGGGACCCGGAACGAAACCACACACAATTTTATTACATAACTACAATAACAAAAATGAAATTATTACCGGAATCAAAAAGATAATAATTTATCCGATTCGTGGAACACACACAACGTTACCGTTGAGGTTCGTAGCAGTACCAGTGTTGCCAGATAAACAAACTTTTTAGTAATGAAGGAAGCTAGAATTAGTTCGTTGCACTTCCACGGTTGATTGTCCTGAATTAGCCAACATCCTCTTTGGTAGACGAACTACATGGTACAAATTAATGACTGTGATGTAACCAAGGGAATGTGTTACAGGAAAATTAAATAGAATGTCTTTGTTTAGTGGTATTTTTCAATTTACCCAAAATAGATTTAATTTAAATTATATCATCAATTCAATATAAAAACTGGGAAACCACAACCGCAATATTGATTGTCGATTACTTAATTAGGTATGTAATACTATAATATAATAATTTAATATAATGTCGATTAATGTATAATGTGCTACTAGATATTGATCGTAAGTCGAGTGAAAATAGAGAAATATTCTTTTATTAACTTTCTTGGGGCTTGTTTTTTATTTAATAATTACTTTTACTAAGCCTGGTTTTGTTGTGATTAGATCCCAGCACATCAAGACACCCGAAACTGTCAAATTAATTAGCGATACAGTTGAAAATCTGTTGATGTGCTGGCGTCTGTATCTACTCGCTTTTTTCTGTAACTTGAACCACACACAAGCTCGAAAATAACGCGACATTCTACTCAGTACTAAACCTATTTTTTATTTAATAAAGAAAGCTATCTCAATTATGATAAAGCGACTCATGAAACAGCAGCTCAATTGGACAAAGCGTTGATGAGCCCAAATGTGTTGCATGTTAATACAACTTGACTTAACACCCTTCTGAATAATTCAACACTTTTATTAGAACCCGCATTCAATAAAATGTTTGTTGTTGATTATTTTGTTGGGCACTTGTGTTATAATGATAGTATTGATAGTGAGAAAGATTTTTTGTTCTGATAACATCGGTTTTCATAATACGAGTACACGAATACTTTAGTATCTATTTAACTTCGATTAAAAAATTATCTCTTTGTAATAGTAAACCGAGTAACAGTATGAATAAATCCTAAGAAAAAACTTTATGCTTAAAAACCCCGTCGAAAATACCCCATGAACAAAAATAAAACAGAAAAAATTATATGCATGAAATGTTGGCTTTTATTCGTCACTAAATTATATTTCCCATGCAGATTAATATTTATAAGAAAATCAAACGATTTTTAGGGTTCCGTAGGCAAATGGCAAAAACGGAACCCTTATAGATTGGTCATGTCTGTCCGTCCGTCCGTATGTCACAGCCACTTATCTCCGCAACTATAATACCTATGCTGTTGAAATTTGGTAAGTAGATAGATAGAGTATTCCGTGAACCGCATTAAGATTTTCACACAAAAATAGAAAAAAAAAACAATAAATTTTGGGGGTCCCCATACTTAGAACTGATTCAACCCATACGTGTGAGGTCTTTAAAAATGATATTGAGGTTTCTAATATCATTTTTTTCTAAACTGAAGAGTTCGCGCGAGAGACACTTCCAAAGTGGTAAAATGTGCCCCCCCCCCTTAACTTCTAAAATAAGAGAGTGATAAAACTAAAAAAAAATATTTGATGTACCATGTAAACTACCAGCGAAAATTGGTTTGAACGAGGACTAGCAAGTAAGGTGTTTTTTTAATACGTCATTAATCGTAAATCGCAACTTCAGCAAGTAAGGTGTTTTTTTAATACGTCATTAATCGTAAATCGCAACTTCTGCTTATAATATAAAACCTACTGCTTTGTACGGAACCCTCGGTGCGCGAGTCCGACTCGCACTTGGCCGGTTTTTTAGTACGTAAAGTAGCTGGCCGCAACAATGTAGGGACAAAGCCAGGCAGATATTATAGACTAGCCATACTCTTTACTTATAAGAGCACATCGTCAAATTTTCCCATTTAACGATAAAGTTGGAAATATCATCATGATTTGCCTAGCCAATTCCCAACTATATTGGAGTTTGCTTCCAGTTGGAAATCTAAGATTTTTGTTGATTGATGGGTTGGCGTCTGCACAGGACATACATACATCATCTAAGTGATTTTAAGTTGACACAAAGGGCGGTCGTATCAGTACAAGCGATGATTTTATTTTTATGTTAAAAACCATCTCTCCTCGCTGTGAAACCCACAGGATAGTTCTGTGCTTGCTTCCCACACACAACGGACCGAATGAGAGTCCAAGTCCGGAAAATGGAGTGTTACTATACTTTAATCTACGACCATCTCTCATCCTCAGGTACCACCCCTCCTCGGCGTGTGGGGTCAACTAGGGCTGGACCCGAGCACCTTCTCCTGCACCATCCTGCCCAAAGACGGCAAGTCGCCCAAGAAGTACCTGTTCGTGTTCGGGTTCGCGCTGCCCTGCGTCGTCATCATCGTGTCCTACTCCTGCATCTACTGGAGAGTGCGCCAGAGCAAGCGCAAGCTGGAGGGACGCAGGTGTGTATGTGGGTGAGGATCACACGTCACTACTGTGACTAACTGGTGGTGGGCTGGCTAGGTTTAAGTGGTGCAATGGTGGTGGTATTTGTGTGGTGTTTTGGTATATTTTGGCAACTTGTAATTCGTGGGCATGGCTCCCACAAGACGGATCGATGACCTGGTGCAGTGATAACCTGTGTAAGCCACAGGACCAATGAATGTGGCGACGCTGGGGGAGACCCAAGTCCGATAGACTCGTCAGTAATAGGGAATATGCATGATGTTTTTTTTATTTTTTTATTTTATTCTTTTCATCTTTATAACGCAGGAAAAAATATAAATAGTCTTGGAAATGTCTTAATTATTTTTTTTTAAATATTAAAAATGCTAAATAAAATTTTGCAGTTCAAACGCCGCCATTTATCGCGGGCTTTGGATGACGTCACATAACAGGTCGTCGTTACGTCGCGCACTTCGCGTGTTTGTTTGTTTACCTTTTTGAACTTTAGGCGTTTTAGTTTTCAGCTCGATTCTCGTTTTATTCGCCATACAGACCATGGACGAAGCTGAGAAACCTTCTTACAAAGTATTGTAAGTGTGAAACACTATAAGAACTGCACAAACAATATAAGAACTACACCTGATAATCTATTCTAGGTAAATTGTCTGATTGCGCTTTAACAAAACCACTGTCAGTCATCGTCCTAGATTAATTACAAATCTAGATTAACTAGAAATCACCGCAGGAACAAATTTTTTAACGGTTAACAAAAATTTTCACTCGAAAATGAAGACGGGAGCCGTTAAATAAGTCAATCCAATGTCAGTCATGATATTGTCATGTCAATGTCGTCGTGCGGTCGTGTTGTGTGACGTCTCACACGCGCGTCACCATTGGTGACCAATGGTGACGCGTTTCGCATGTTTAAATTTCCCGCGCTGATTTTGTATTTTTATAAATATTTTTTTTTCGGTTTAAATAAGAACTAAATTAAAAAAAAATCTTTTAGATATAATGTGACGAAAATAAAGAACTAAAAAAAAAAATATTCCAGACAAATTTAATCTTCATGCATATTCCCTATTACAATCAAAAGGAAAGACATGGAGTCATCCATGTCTTTCCTTTTGATTGTAATTGTTGAATCATAATTATGTAAATCTCAGAATCTCCTTTTCCCGGATGTATCTAAATAATAGCCGCAACACACGCTCAGATTTGGTACGACCGGACCACGAATTTGGTACCTTACCGAACCCAGTAGTCCCAGTCGGGCGGGTGTTCGAGCGTGTGGTGCGGCTATAAGAGATCCGAAAAGAAAAAATGGTCGGCCTAGTTGGTATATTTTATAACAAGGTCGATTCCCAGTTTCGGCTAAGTGATATCGAATATCTGTATAATATCAAGACCCTAGGCCCAAACTTGTGACTCTGTTATAATGAAATGAGGATGTAGCTATTTAGATCTCATCTGTGAGTCCTGTGACTGTTTCTGTAGGTTATCGTTCTGTTTATATACCTATCGCTAAACAATAACTAAAAACACTTCTCCTTTATCCACAGCAAACTGTCCGGCCAAACAGCGAAAGAGAAAGAAGAAGACTCGCGCCTCACGACCCTCATGCTGACCATCTTCCTGTGCTTCCTGGCGTGCTTCCTGCCGCTCATGATCATGAACGTGGCGGACGACGGCATCACGTACCCCTGGCTGCACATCATAGCCTCCATCCTGGCCTGGGCCTCCAGCGTCATCAACCCCCTCATATACGCGGCCACCAACAGACAATACCGAGCAGCATACGCAAACCTGCTCAAATTCTGCAAGAACAGCACCGTAGGACGAAGAACCACGTGGGGCAGCAGAACTATGGGACATTCGTCCAACTCCCCCCACTACGCTGACAAACGAAATCATAATAAGGATAAGCCCGCCAACTTATGAACGACCAGTGACATCTAGCGGCGGTAGCGGGAACTATGTTCGAGTTTCATAGTTGAGCTGTAAAATTGTTGAAGTCGTTGTGAATTATTGACGTCCAAAATATACATTTTCTTTTATAGGTTTACGCTATGAAATCAAAGGGAAGCCGTGTAAACTAGCTACTTGGTTGAATTCTTAGGGTTCCGTAAAATTGATTTTACAGTTCCTGGCGACTTTACAATAGCGTCAAGCGTGTATCATCATTACTATTCTGCGAGATTGTGCTAATTAACCCAAATCTGCATTTAAGATTTATGAATCTCATTACCAGTGCGCCGTCATAAAAACATGATTGCAAATTTTTGTACAAGAATAAAATTAATCTGTGTTCTACAAAATGTGTGCTTACTGCAAATTGTTATAAATGTGAATAGAAATCAGAAAAGCTTTTGTGATTATTTTAAGACAATCAGAGGCATAACGGGTAATTGTCGTCAAAGTGACTAAAACCATTATTATTTCGAGATATTTAACAATCTGTTTGTGAGTGCGTAGAGCTATACCCAAATCTTTCTGTAAATATTAATTACACAACTGTATATAAAATCAATGGCAACTACTTTATAATAGCTTATAATGATGCTTACCATTTAACATAACCAAAGTAAAATATTACCTGTATTTTTTTATAAATAATCTTTACAACTAAGAAAATAATTATAAATAATTTTATTTAAACGTAAGAATGCATTCCTTTAGATTTTAATTATGTTTAGTTTTTGTACGTTCAGTTCTGTAAGATTGGGTCCAGGCACTAAATCTATAATTGATTGTAGTTTGGTTTGTCTGCATCCGCCCTAATGTGACCTGACAATTATTACTTGATGAGATCAATGTTTAATAACAGCCGAGATGTAATAGAGTTGAAACTGTGACGTGTCAAGATTATTCAGATTTGCTGTTTTTATTAGTGTGGTGTGATGATAATGATTTTTATTACACTTGGTTATATCCATAAACAAAATCAGTAGATTCTTTGAGAATTACCTAGTTTTATTTTTCTATTTGCACAGCATGTGTGGTACTATTTTTTGTTGATTTCAGTAAATAATTGTCATGCTTCTATAGTAGCAAAATATTATGTTATAATAGTTCTTGTGAAGACTGATATGTAAAAGTCAATTAGGATAAATAGCTCTCCTCAATCATAGCATATGTCGGAGATACATTATTGTTACTTATATTTAAATAAAAAGTTTTGGTTTCAAAGAAATACTATTTATTTATCAGGATAGATAACATCACGTCTTTATCGAAGAAATAGAAATTTTGCTTAAAATAATTTATTTTATAATTTAATTAGTATAGTGCTGTAAAATAATAAGTGAACCAAAGGTAAAATAAATGTATTTATATAAAAGTAAATGATTTTGATTACCCCTCATGCCACAACCTCCTGTCCTTGCCTGAGTCCATAATTCGGTGTTAGAAAATTCCGAACGGTACTTAATGAATTACCCTAACCAGTTGCGTATTCTTCTGACGTCACTTTATCTAAGCACCTTACACGCTTATTCATAAAAAAGTTAACTATAACTTGGTTTAAATATTGTATAAGACATTATTATTATATATTTTTTTATGTAATTAAGAATCTGCTAATCAGTATGCTACTACAAAATCTGCAGCTGTTACTGCCAAAGAATAATTATACCCCTAGAACTGTATATCCTATACTGAATTTCTTGATGAAACTTTGGCATATATCATAAAAAACTTAGTTAATTTTGAACATACGGACTCCCCCCCCCACTCATTTTCACCCTTTTCGACTGGAAGAGAATGCCAACATTAAATCCGCCAATTCAACTCTGTGCATGAAGTTTTAAATAAATAATATGCAAGTCATCACAACAAAGAAGTGCTCGTGGCCAAGTAAGTAGATATATTAGCCGTTCGGCCCTATATTCTGAGATAAGGAATCTGATCTGAGTGTGGGATTAGTTGGGGGAATATACCGAGAATCCGGTCTCGAAAAGCCCAGTAAGTTGCTGGTTCCGGTTGTCATTAAGTAAACACAGTTCGATCTAGACAGACTATTATAGACAGTAGATCTTTCATTGTTTATTTTTTTATTTGAGATGGGTTTGCTCTTGACCTTAGACTTGGTCAGAAATGACAGAGACAAAGTCTACGATGGAACGAGCTTACCCAGAAGGAGCCTGTTAACTCTAACTTTGAAGAGATTAGGGTTGTTAGCGTTTGGAAACTACGCATTGATTTGATAAAGCAAGAAATACGTGTCCAATAATTTTTTGATAATCCTATTGACGGATCAAATAACTGAATAGTAAGTATTATACAATACATAAATATTATATTTACTCAGAAATCATCCTACATTGTGCGCCATCTGTATTCTGTCTTTGCATTGTGAACGTATAACAGAAGAATTACTTCTGTAGCCAGCGATAGATGGCAGTCTCATAAATTGTAAAAATAAAAATAATGAATTTCAACATATAACAACAATATTTTAAATAATAAAACAAAAAAAATACTGCTTATTTTTACCAAATCTTCAGATGTTTTCATGGGCATAGACAATCCAAATTCTAGAAGTAAATACCTGCATATCCCGATCAATAATTTAAAAGTAAAAAATTCGTTGTCTATGTTCGTTACTTCGTTTGACCACTTCCTGACAGCCCCGTAATTTTGTAGAAATAAAAATCGCCGAAAAATGGCGAAAAGGATTGCACAGAGCTCCGTAAACTGGGCCGCCCTCGCCGAAAGGGTCCCGGCCGAACAGAAGGCACACCTTGCGGCTTTCAAAATTAAGTCCGACACTTACCTCCGAAGGTTAGTTTTGATCGATGGATTACATAATTTTTGTTGGAACATTTTGGTTATTTTATTTGGTTGTTTTAGAGTTTTGGCGAACCCCCCTGAGCCGCCAAAGATCAACTGGTCTGTGTACAAGAACGCCGTGCCCGTGGCTGGCATGGTTGACACCTTCCAGAAGCAGTACGAAGCATTGAAGGTGCCCTACCCTGCTGACACCCAAACTGCTCAGGTGGAAGCTCAATGGGCTGAAGTCAAGAAGGCTATCGAGGCCTTTGTCCAGGAATCGAATACTAACATTGCTGGGTGTGTTCAATCTTTTCCTCATACATTCACAATTTTTTTCAGATTGATAACTCTTCCAAATCAAGCCAAGCAAGACATTTAAAAGAATTCTATTTTATATCAAGAACAGTTTTAGTAGCATAACAATTAAGAAACATTGTGCATATATATTTTTATATCAAGCTGTCCCCCACGGCTTTGCTCCCGTCAACTGCAATTGTTTTACTTATCTTTTTGCTTTTAAACTTTCCCTGTATTCTGACGAACTAAACAAAAAAGAATTAGCAAAATTGGTCCAGCCTTTCTCGAGTTTTAGCGAGACTAACGAACAGCAATTTTTTTTATATATAAGACTAGCTGACCCACGCAACTTCGTCTGCGTCACATTTTCCCTGAATTTCGTTTGCTACAAACCTCACGGAGCTCGAGACCTTTCCAATGAATGCAAAACCGTGGAAATTGGTTTGTGCGTTCTGGAGTTATAGCGTCAGGAAGGAAAACCCGACTTATTTTTATATTATAGATAAGAATAAGATTTTTTATCTAATTTTCTTTATTGAATGCTGCCTTCTCATTTAGGACAGTGTTAACAATTTTTTTATTATACATTGCCATGCAATGTCTTTTAATGAATATCACTATTTATTGACTATGTTAGAGTAAATATCAAAATGAAACCGCCTTTATGATTTACTTTAGATAAACATTAAAGGAAAATGTTAATCCACACTGCATACATTTCCAATTATACAAAAAAAATTAAAATGTTAAACAACATATTGAACAATTTCTGCAAATTCCTGACCCTCATTAATCTCATTGCAGCTACCAGAAACAGATCAGTGAGATCAAGGCCCTCCTGCCATACGAACAGATGACCATGGAAGACTTCCGTGATGCCTACCCAGAGGAGGCCCTCGACCCCATCAACAAGCCCACGTTCTGGCCGCACACCCCTGATGAGCAGCTCGGCTACGTCGACCCCGACAAGCCAGCACATTCCGGTCACTAAGCTTATGAATCAGCACCTTAACACAGCTTCAAGAGATCAAGCAGTCATCATATATCAGCTCCAAGTGATAGTTGACAGTTTTGTGAAGTGTTGTCAAGGTTCTATAGAAAGTTGCAGCCATCTTGTACTATTTATGTAGGAATAAATGAAATCTTTATCATTAGTTGGTTGTTTTCTTTTAATTATTAAAGTAAAAAATAACTAACATTAATGTCAATGAATAAGATGTTCCCCTATCTTTAACAGGTGTTTTGGTGCTTTGTACCTTCTTGGTTAAATAAGGTGAACATAAGTACACTACATTCTGTAATTGATTATTACACTACAAAATAATGAGGTTATTGGTGGAATGCTGTGTAGTGTTTTAACATAATAAATTGATGTGGTATAACTGCAGGTTGTTTTACTGGACAAAATCCTATTTCTGTAATTCACATTGGATCATCAACAAGGCAGTTCCAATAGATATCATCTGCCTAGCCTTTTCCCAACTATATCGGGGTCGGCTTCCAGTCAAACCGGATTCAGCTGAAAACCAGTATTTTACGTGGAGGGGCTGCCTACCAGACCCCCACAACCCATTAACTGGGTAACACGGTACACCGTGGCAAGACTGGTGTCAGATTTTCTGGCTTCTGACTATCCGTAACGACTGCCAAAGATCTCCAAATGACAGCCGGGACCAACAGCTTAACATGCTTTCCGAGGCACGGAGGAAACTCGATATGTTAAGATGGTCATCCATCCACAGACCAACCTCGGCAAGCGTTGCTTTACCTTGAAGATCGACCTGTGCGGCTGTTGCAATTTAGCCACGAGATATATAGTTCACAACAAAACCATCCTCCTCATTCTAACATTCTATAACTACACAAGGCGAAGCCTTCATGTGAAATGAAACAAGTAACATAATTCGATTAAACTTTATTTTCCGTGAGTTGTACAATTCGTACATCACAAGTAATGCTGTCACAGAGTTACACGACATAGGAATGTTACTTATTTAGAAAAACAATCTATTAGTGCTACTATGGTTCAAAGTGCTGGTGTGGAAACAAATGGGTTGCTAAATATTACACTTCATAAGACACTTTTTGATAAGTGGCACACCAATTTATAATAATTCTGCTAGATTAGCTCAGTTCAAATGGAGATCAATCTACTAGTTATAATTGAACAACTGCTACACTGATTGAGCGATGTATTAACCAGCTTATATTGAAACAACAATGGAAAACACGAAAGCAAGAATAGAAAAATTTCTGAATTTATAATGCTCTATTAAATTTTACCCTAATTATTATATTTCTTCACGTAATAACATAAAAACACGTAAATACCGCTCAAGTATACTGAATCATTGTTTCTGAGACTCTAAACGTATACAAATCTGTTGTTATATTACTATAAGATATGATAGAGTCTTTAACCTCATAGATCTGATTCCAAGCCATCACTTTCACAGAAACTTAGAAATAAAAATTAAATCTATTATCATTTACAACTAGACGCGAGTGAAACAAACTCGTTTCTGATAAGATACTCACAGGAGGGACCTTTTGGTGTTTCCATTTCAAAGCTACATTACAAGCTAAGGCCGTTGTTTATTTTAATGATTTAGCGCTGCGACTGAAACTTGAGAGTGGGGTAATATTTTTTAACCAAATCTATCTATGACCACATTCTGACGTAGCATGCAACTCATCGAAGACCGGAAGCAATAGCAAGTCAGCCCATTTTATCGCTCTGCAACAATAATTAAAATATGCAACGTCCCACACTTAATCTATGAACGTTCATTTCACATCACATCCAGTCGAACTCAGCCTAGCTAGGCGCTCTATTTAGCGGCGAACTTGTTGGCGGGCGGCGGCGGCGGCTGCGCGTACATGTTGTAGTAGCTGGTGGGCGGCGGCACGCTGAAGCCGGGCGCGCCGAAGCCGCCGAAGGGGGCCTGCGGGGGCGCGGGGCCGGCGGGGGGGCCCGGCGGGAAGGGGGGAGCGTCCCCGGCGCCCCGCCCGCGCCCCCGCCCGCGGAACCCGTTGTCGGGCCGGAAGTTGTCTCTGCTGTTGTCACGGTTGTAGCTCGAGCGAGTATTGTACGAGCTTTGGTTGTCGTAATCGTTGTTTGAGTCGTCCCATCTGGAACCTGAATAAGGAAAGAAATTGATATTATTTTCTGTGTATATGTATACTTCGAGTGCTGCTACTGAAGCGATTGATACACATATCTATACTAATATTATAAAGCAGAAGAGTTTGTTTGTTTGTTTGGTTGAACGCGCTAATCTCAGGAACTACTGGTCCGATTTGAAAAATTCTTTCAGTGTTAGATAGCCCATTTATCGAGGAAGGTTATAGGCTATATATCATCACGCTAAGACAAATAGGAGCGGAGCAGTAATGGAAAATGTGACGCAGACGAAGTTGCGCGGGTCAGCTAGTATTGTAATATTTAAATAGATTAGTGTGTCCAGTGTGTACCAAACAGGTCTTGTACTGTGGTGTTGCACTATTTATCTAGACACACCATGCTTATTTGGCCATATTTTGTTTGGTTTAATTTTTTAAGTATTTGTTTTCTTTCCTACTTTGCCACAGAGCGCAGCGACGTTCAATGAAAGCAGAGCAGACACACGCACACGAAGTAGAGCTACATAACACACAATCAGTACTGACTCCTCTCGCCGCCGCCGCCGCCGCCGCCGAAGCGCCCCCGGCCGGGCGCGTCCCTGCCCCCGCGCCCCCGGCCGCCGTCCCGGCCGCCCCTCCCCCGGCCCCCGCGCTCGAAGCGTCCCCCCGAGCTCTCATCGCGGTCACGGCCGCCGCTGTAGCGGTTGCGACCTGGAAGATCAAAGACAAGAAGATTAGTTAAAGGTTGATGTCTCATCGTCTTCATCATTTCAGCCGAAAGATGGTTCACTCCTAGACATCATTCTTCCTGTACATCTTGCATACCTTGGATTCCCGCAATCTTAACCTTCCAAGGGTGAGATTGAAATGAAAAAAATTGTCTCCTATTCCAAAATAAGAAAGCAATAAAAACCAGGCAGTATAATCTGAAACAAAAGCTGGTCGGGTGGCTTTGAGATAATTTTTCAGACTTAGATTTAAGCCATGTGATTTTGGAGCACTCACCATATTTGCCCTTGAATCCCATGCCACACTGCGCCAATTCCAACAGTTTGGGGTTCACTACCTGGTTAGCCTCTTGTAGGACGCACATCAGATCCTTGGCCTGTCAGAAAATACCAGCAGTTTTATATATGAGACATGTTTTCACAAATTTATTATCTAAGAAATTCTATGTACCTGATATGTATTACAAAGCCGCGTTTTTAGGAATAAGAATAATATAAGAATCTTATAATTATGCAAAACCCAGCATGAACAACCCATGCTACTCTGTTGGTTTTAGTTATTTTAATTGGAATATTTAAACATTTAAAGTTGACTGTTCGATTTTGAAATTTGAAAGGAAACTGCTAGTTCAGAAATTTGGAAAAAAATAAGTCTTACCTTAGCCGAATTATTAGGAGTGAAGAGCGTGTACGCAGTCCCGGTGTTGTGCGAGCGACCCGTGCGTCCGATACGATGCACATAGTCCTCCGAGTTGTTGGGATAGTCATAGTTTATCACAAACTTCACGTCTTCCACATCTGTGTCCAAGCGAGCGTGTTAGCATGTGAGGGGTCGAGGCTTACACAATAATGAATGTATTGGACAAGTGAAGTTACCGAATTTGAAATGAGGGTTCGTATGCAAGGGCCTGATACATTTTTTCTTTTCAAATATTTTTCACAGCTATTTCTATGGCCATTGTATCGCAAAACAACGCTCATCTCAAATATTAAAGACACATAATATTTACCTTATCGTGTGTCGTCGGCACGTCAGTCACGGCTAAACTGGAAATAACTGTATTATGCCCGTCAGTCCGGAGTGTGCAGGCCAAGAGTCGGTGTGCTGACTTACGTTAGCGCCCTTTAACCGCGCGACTGTCAGTTGCGTAGGGCAGGCCAAAGGGCTTCGGATTAAATCTCTCATGACAAATAACCAAGCATGTATTGCTCTAATATGGTCTTACTTTTAATTTACCTTTAATTTTTAAGCCAATCGTATCTTTTGACAGAGCAAATTTTCATTCCCCATAATTTTGGATCGAAAACTCCCGAATATAAGACCATGATGATTAATGCTCAATTCCCCAGTAAATATTAGAGGCAGCATGCTCATTTTGAAACAGTGTGCGCTGACAGTGTACTGTCATTTTCGTTACAATATGGTAACAAGGTTTGGTAAGGTCAGCAACACACCGATCGTCTAGCCGTTAACACTGCACGCATGCGCCTCTGAAATGAAAAACAATCGAGAATAATGCCAAGTCAGTCATGGAAATTTATTTTATTATTATCGGGCTAAGATGTTTGCATCTGTGGTAGATTTTTACAATTTCAGTGTAGCAAGGCAGATAAAATTACACGATGACCTATTAAGTTTCTACAGAATAAAAGCAATAAATATGTAGGTATAAATATCCACCAGCAGAATATAATAGCTATCGTGGCCCGAGAATATAGCAGTATCACCGTACCATTGCTGTGTTAACAAGTATTTGGATGTCATGTTCCAATATTCACTTTCATATGTTATTCAAGTGCAATCATTAGTACTTCTGATATTCTCCTAAAGATTTTTTTATGACAACTTCTAGCAATAATACCACTCCTACAGTTCTTAAAACTTTTCAATTAAATAGTAAATAGTGCAAAAAACGTGAATACTGGAACCTATTTCGACAGTTGTGTCACATAACAACTGTTCCTTCAAGATTATCACTAAGCAATGGCATCAATATACACCTCCGCTACGCCCCTGACATCTCTTTGACCGTTACAACACCCCGGTGGTACAGTGCGAGACACCGCCATCTTAGTTTAATTAACATAGTCTCATAGTACTCGCAACTGTGTCATTTCATCTTTTGTTTGATGCCCTCATCAGTCGGCGGGAGTTATCACCACCATTGAAAGAAATAAACTTGATCGGTGGCACAAACATAAGATAGTAACTTCTGGGCAACTTACAGTGACTATTTCGTTTGGTAGTCTTTGGAAAGCGAATAGTGCTTAAAATATCACTGCAATTTATGTGATTTTCAGACATACAAAAGCCCTAAACATTTTCTCGTGTGAATTCTTATGATACCCCACCGTCGGGCAGCGTGTGGCGAGTCGCGAGTGGAGTGGGTACTTACCGAGGCCGCGGGCGGCCACGTCGGTGGCGACCAGGATGCCGCCGGTAGACATGCGGAACTGGTTGAGCACATAGTCTCTGTCCTGCTGGTTCTTGTCTCCGTGGATGGCCAGCGCGCGCCATCCCGCGCGGTTGATCGCTTTTGTTATTTCATCGACCTTGATTTAAGTTTGTGTGAGCAATAATTGGGTGTGACATTATAACTAGTATGAATTGATGATTTTGAGGAAAACTGTCTAAAGAAGTTATAGAAACGATGTTACATAGTTTGAATCTAATCTTATCTTAAAAAAAATGTGCTAATCTGAACATTTGAAGCAGCTTCGCAAGATAATTTAAGTATATCTGGTTTAAGGTATCTTCTTGGCTTACTCACCCGTCTTTTAGTCTCAGCAAATATGATGGTCTTAGTTTCCTCCTCTGAAGATATCTCAGTGAGCAGGGTGATCAGCTTGTCGTTCTTCTCCCACTCTTCACACACATCCACAATCTGCAGAATGTTGTGGTTGGCAGACAGGCTCAGGGAACCAATGTTGATCTGGATGTAGTCATGGAGGAACTCCTCGGCTAGGTTCTTTACTTCTTTGGGCCAGGTTGCTGACCACATGAGAACCTTGAAAAAAATGGCTTTTTATTGCTTGTGACATGAGAATGATGACGCTATTGCCAAGTATGAGTATTTCAGTCACTGAATTCTAATTAGACTTGAGAATGATTTTCAACAGGTCATCAACTCGCCATGGCCCACACACAATGGTCCAACATAAGGACTAAGTGTGGTAACCAAATCCTGATAGATCAATTTTGGACCACCCTTTTCGCATTGAATGAATATGAAAGCTTTCAAGGTACGCTACGTAAGTTCTTCAGTCCTTCTTGATTGCTGTGGCATAGCTATCACAAACAATTGTTTTTCTCTTACCTGTCTGTCTGGTCGGATCTGCTCGATAATCTTGCGAATTTGCGGCTCGAAGCCCATGTCCAGCATCCGATCCGCTTCGTCGAGCACCAAGTATGTGCACCGACGTAGGTTGGTTGTATCTGGTTACAAATACCAAGTATTAAAGGACCAAATAATTTGTTTCTTATTCATAAATTGGTCCTATGAGACAACATAAAATATTTTTGGTTTATGTAGACATGAAGGAACAAATTTTTCTGATGAAATAGACAGTTGGTCCCCATGTAATTTGTCCCTAGGTAGGTCATGAAGTACGTGGTAATCACAACCGGCGTGCGTGTATGACCAGGGGGGCTACTCTCAAAGTCCGAAGTCCGTCGGTCTTAGTAGCGGGCGTATTCTAGTGCGTATCACCTAACCACAAAAAATTAATGACGACACGATTTAACAGTTACTGACAGGTCCCCGCAACTAAGCCCGAAACTACGGACCCACATGATTGAACGTAGCAAAGGAATATGAATGTAATGATCATAGCATGTGGTGTTATGTAGTTTCTGTCTACCCCCATGGTAGGGTAGGAATAAAGCGTGAGTTTATGAAAGTTTTATATTCAATCTGGGTTGGATTGTTTAGTTAAGGAATTGTCCATTATTTTATTGCAAGTTGCCTGTATGGCTATGAGGAAAAAGACAATAAGTGATTTTCATGTTATTGTAAAACATCAACTGCAAAATGAAAATGAAACATTACTGTTAGTTTACTTCTTTTTAAAATTACCTTTCTCCAAGAAATCAATCAGCCTTCCAGGTGTCGCAATGATAATCTCTACTCCTCGCTCTAGACACCTGCCCTGCGGTCCTTTAGGAGCACCACCGAATATGCATGTGTTACGAACCTGCACGCTTTGACCGAAGTCATTGGCTACCTGAAAACAGGGAGAAAGTTTTGTAACTCCGGTATACATTTCAGGGCCAGCTGTCAAAATAAAACATGAATAAAGAAAAAGGAAATGTGTGTAAGAGTAGATTAATGGGAGCTTTTGGGGATAAATGGAGAGATAACGATGAATTATACTTATTCCAGGCGTTAGAGATGATACAATTACATAAATTATGAAACCATGTAGGTAAATGGCCTAATTTTGTGGGTGTCGCGCGACATTTATTGCAACTAGAACTAGCATATTGGAATGTTGTATTCATAAAAACATAAAGTGCAAAGCTATTACACAACTTGTGTAGGAGTAAATTAACTTATGCCTAATCTCTCAATGAACTGAATGTCAACATTGACAGAATAGAACTGTTTGTGTAAGCAGCCTTGAATGCAGGATTACATTACAGCTTAACTATTTGACCTGCCCCACCCTAATCTGCTCTTACACACTTTGTTAACTGTAACATTAAATAATAATTAAAGCATGACAAAAGAGTGACCAAATATTAATTAATTAAAATAAAACAGATAATACTCTACTAAATGTGTCATTGATAGTGTAGTTGTATCATGAAGTGAGTCCCAGAATATTTGAAATTAAAGAGTGAGCCAGTGTGTTTTCCCAGATAGTTGCCCCACCCCAAAAACTTGTTAAAGTCACTATGTGCATGACCTACTAAATCTATTTTAAAACATTTCTATGGCAGGCCTTCCTTGTATAGTATCCTGATTGGTTTTATGATAATTTATTACATATTACTCTTATTATTTTGTTTATATGGTGAGGTGCTGATGAACTACACAGTAAAGAAAGCATTCCACAGATAAGCTGCAGGTCTAAGAAAAAAAGTAAAACATAAAATACTTGTGCCCAAAACTAAAAAATAAATAAATAAGGTTACGTTCAGAAACCTCACCTAGTAAAAGGGAAAATTTTGAATTTGGGATGATTATTTGAAATAAAGATGCGAAAAATCGTGTCAATGTTTCACCAGGTTTTCGAACATAGCCTGCCTGCAATAAGCTAGTTCTACTAATTAAATGTAATGGTTCAATTTACTATTTCCAGTTCGCTTGGATTGTCCGTCATCTCCGCAGCGATTCCATTCATAGAGATCAACGCCTGGAGTAGCACAATGGAAAACAAAGCTCATCTTATATTTTTGTTGTAAAAGGATTTATATTAGAGACAAAAAATACTAGTGTTGCTTCATAAGTAAACCTCAGGAAATCTTGTTTCAATCCAGTAGGCAGGCCTTTTGATACTATAAACTTGAACTAAGAGTCAAGATTAGTAATACAGTAAGTGTCACCCTTACCTGTTGTATCTGTTGAGCGAGCTCCCTAGTTGGAGCCAAAACCAGAACGATAGGCCCCTCATCTCTCAACAGGCGGGGCTGATTAATAATGTGTACTATAGCTGGCAATATGTATGCCAGGGTTTTCCCAGAACCTGTTTGAGCTATTCCTACTAAATCCCGTCCAGACAGAGCAATTGGCCAACCCTGAGCTTGAATAGGAGTTGGATGTGGGAATCCTTGTTTCAGAATCTCCTTCATAGCATAGTCTGGGAAGCCACCCTCTTCAAAGAACATGCTTGGGGCCGGAACGTCGCGTCCTTTCACAGTGATCTGGTTTTGGCTGCGGTACGCTTCTATCTCAGCTTGACTGCGGGATTGGACGTTTGGATGTGGTACATAGAAGTTTTTCTGGAACGGAGTGAGAGTAATTGTGTCCCAGCGGATTTTCCGGAGGTTGCCGCCCGGTTGGTCGTTCTTAAAATTCCCTCCTCGAAAATCATCCCGACCGCCGCCGCGGCCTCCGAAGCCTCGGCCGCCATCGCGTCCTCCACGGCCGCCACCGTCACGGCCTCCCCGACTGCCTCCGAAGCGGCTGCTGCCTCTCTCCTGGGACCGATCACTCGACCGCCCTCCTCGAGAACCACCTCTACTTCCACCGCGCATTCCACGGCTACCACCTCGGCCGCCGCCACGTCCTCCACGCCTATCGTCGTACCTAAACCACAAAACTTCAGTAAATAAACGAAGCGAATCGAATTAAGTTATAACAAAAATATGCCAACTTACATCTTTACTTTTTTCAACGATGGAACAAAACAAACGCTAATAAATACTGAATTTCTGAGCAAATCTGACAAATTGATAATAAGTTACGCTTTTTTATTAAGAAACAGTAACTTCTTTACAGATTTTCTGGCGTAACAAACATTGGTGGGTTGACTTTTATGAGAATGCCATTAGTCGGCCATATTTGAATTGAAATTAGTCTTCTTTTTAGTCTATGGTATGTAAACTGGCATTTCCGTTTTCACCTTCCACGTTTTTGAGGCACTCATAAAAATAAAGAAATACTGCGACTTTTAAATATTTCTAGTAGAGTTGAAACATAAATATAAAATTAACAAAAATTAACAAAATTTTTAAAAAACATGCAATGTTTAAAAAAGCGACTTCCGTTTAAATTGATGGCACCATTTTCAAATGATTTTGCCTAAGGACACTCTTAGTTATCTACAACCATTCAGTACTTAACATTCATAGTTCCGTAATTTTTTTACAAAACTGGGAGAGATCTGAATTACAATAATATTCTAACTTGGATCTCTTCTTAAACAAGTACTTCTACTCTTCTCAAATTTCGTGACTATACTGTTTGGAAAACCATGTCCTTTACTTTATTGATCAAACAATTCGACATTTTCTAACATTACGTTTGCTACCCATTTTGGGACGTAGTGTAGTTATTTTATTTTATTGAAATGGACGCTTCTATTCCAGTCTTTCAAAAGCCCCATCGACCTTTAACCGTGCTAGACTGGACAAGGAATATTCAAAGACTGCAAAACGAGGCTAGGCTCCGTCGCTTCGAATCTTACGAATTGAGGCAAAGAGCTAATCAGCTAAGGAATGAAACTTCTGTCACCACAAGATGGGATAACTATGTTAACAATGAGTTGTTGAGGGACAGGTATGACAGTCTTCACCTACTTGTTTTTATTCTTTTAGCTGGAAGGTGCAACCCATGCAACACGCCATGCCATACGAGTAAGATTATCTGTCTAGAAAGTGCTTTTTGGTAGCAAAGTGATCAACGTAAATTTCCAGAATATTCGAAGTCCAAGCATGGAGGGAGAAGCAAAGGTTCACAAGAGACTGTGTCAGAGACGAGATCAGGGCGCTAAAAGAAGAGAAGCATGCGACCGAGCTGCATTTGGAGTCCCTACAAATACCACTCATGGTGATATCCCAGTGTCTCTCAAACAGAGACCAGAGGGTGCCTCCGGAGCTGACTAGAGACCAACTTGGGGAGGAATTGCATAAGGTAGATATCTAACAAGCATACTATACCTGCTTGAGGCTACACAACTCTGACATCCATGGTTCGTCTATCTAATTTTTAAAAATCTTTATTAACTGCAGCGGATAAGGTTTTGTGGGTTAACTTTTTGAGAAAAGTTTTCGGTGTAAAATTATGGTTTAATCTCTTGACCTCAATCAACCGCCGTTGCGTCCCATATGTTTACTCTAACCCTTGAATTATTTCTGAAAGCTGGTACAGCACAAGCTAGTTGATACCCACGAAAGTAGCATTTTCTTTCATTTATTCACATACGCACTTTTTTCTGCCAATGAGTATGGGAAGTTCAGCCTTTTCGACTGGGCTTCTAACTAGATTTGTGGTTTGCCAGGAACTCCACATAACAGAGAACAGTAAGAGAGTTCTCATGGACGTCTGTCATATGGGCTGGGAGAAGATCAAGGAGCTGAACAACGTGCTCTGTCGTCTGGAGCGCGAGATCAAGAATAAGGACGAGACCATCGACTTGGAGTACCACGTCAAAGACCTGACCAGAGATAGCGCGGATATCTGCTTCAAGCTGGATCCTACTAGGGTTCCTACAGAGTAAGTTACCTACTAAAGTTTGGGACCTACCAGGACCTACAGATGATATGATAAGGAGATGAAGATCTTCGGCGTAGTAATGATCCCTTTTGTCTTACCTGTTAGAGATCCCATAACATGAGGTTTTTGCTGCCTGGATCTTTCAGCTAGGATATGTTATTGTTTTTCTTTCACTATTCCAATGTTGATTACATAACTCTCCACTCTTGAGCCTATTAACTAAGAGTTTTGATAAAGTCTTCTGTTGCAATAATATGTACCAACTTATTTCAAGGATGCAACATTTCGGTATTCAGACAGTTTTTTCGTAATTCTGTTCTTAGATCAATGACAGAAGAGAGTTACGTGCACTGCATTGAGAACACGATAAAGATCGCGGAGCAGCTGATGTCTGAGTCCAAGAGTCTTCGGGAGACAATGTTCAAGAGCCGGGAGCAGGCCAAGAACCAGATGCACGCGCAGAGCCAGCACGTGGAGCTGATCATGAGGAGGAGGGTGTATGATATACAGAGGGCCCGGAATGAGATGGAGTGGCAGAAGTATAAGGTATGAATGTGTGCGAGTTTCCTCCGAATGCCACCTTACGCTTATTCAGAGAAACAAAATATCAGTAAAATTACTGTAGGACTGGATAGATAGTATGCTCAGAGATGTAAAAATGGCTTAAATTGTCGTATTTAATGGGGATAAAATAATAACACGGGCCACCAGCTCAAAGAATTTCGTGTGAGTAAAATATTTTCCATTTCAGTTGGAACAGAATCTCCAGAAGTTAGACAGAGAGATTGAGACGCTACGTGCTGCAGTAGCAGACAAAATAAACCCAACCAAACTTGTAGAGACCAGGTTGGAAACCAGGACCAGAAGACCAGTCCTTGAAAGAGTGCAGGACAAACCGATGCGAGGACTGATAGAAGAGTTTGAGAGAGTCCACATGAGCCATAATATGCTGGAGAAGAAATTGGAAGAAGCACTGTAAGTATTACTATCCTACTGTCATGTTTATCTCTGGCCTCTATTGATGGTAAGTGGTCACACTGCTGCGGACATCGAAAATAACCAATGGCATCAAAGCGATGTGCCAACTTCATGGACGCTCAGGTGCTGTACAGTGTGTGAGAGTGTGGAGCATACAGGATCGTAGGCATTGTCGTATTATCAAACAAGTGCTTGACTATTCAAGCCTCCCGTGTCCTCCACCACTTCTTGTATCGATCCGAGGCTTGCCTCAGGTGTGTAACATTTTAGCTGCATCACAGGATGCACTTCTAGGAACATAGCTGAAATCTTAACAGGTTTACAGGCTCCCTCTTATCTATAAGAATGATTATGAAAGATAAGAATTCTAGATGCGCCACCTAGACCTTTCAAACTGGAACACTTAAACGCTGCTTGACGTTAACTACGCTTTGTGTAGTGGTAGGAAAATATTCGAGACAATCTCTTCCACGAAGAAATTAACTATTTTTAACCGACTTCCCAAAAAGGAGGAGGTTATCAATTCGGTTGTATGTTTTTTTTTATGTTTGTTACATAACTCCGACAATTATGAACCGATTTGTTTTTTTTTTTGTTTTATCTGAAAGGATATACTTGCAGATTGGTCCCATTTAAATCATATCAAAATCGGTTACGAACTTTGGATTTTAAATCGAAATAGCTGGAATTTGACTATTTAGATGATTCTTTGATAATCGAAATTGCGTATTTTGCTTTTCTGCGATTTTGTAGTGGTGTTGTTAGGTGTGGGCCACCACTAAAAAGTGAAAAATAAAAAACTTTTTACAAAAAAATACAACCGACTTCTAAAAAAAAACACTACAAAGTAAAAAATAACTTGAATCCGAAATTAAAGTTATTTTTTACTTTGTAGTGTTTTTTTTAGAAGTCGGTTGTATTTTTTTTATACACCTTTTTTTCCCAGGACCACTTACCACGGTATGTACAACCACCACGAGCGCATAACCAAGGACCTGCAATACAAGAACCAAGCCTTAGAGACGGATAGAAGGCTGATAGAGATCAGGAAACCGATCCACGGGCCGGATGAAACAGAGTTCAAGAGAAATGTCGGATATTGCCGCATGAGCGATGAGCTCGTCACCGATTGAGGGTAACATTGAATTATGTAGGTTGGCTACACTGATGTTGGTGTTACCAAACTCACAAAAATAGGGCGTGTTAATTTTGAGCAGATTAGGATATATTTCAGTTCAAATATTTAGTATGGCAATTTTAATAAGGCACAGAAGTAGAAAGAAGCACTACCTTATTGCCATTTTGTTTTCTGAAGTTTATGCTTACCAAGGTCGCAGTTTATAAAATGTAGTAGGTAGGTAGGTGTAAGAAAAAGTTATAGCTTAATATCTGTTAATATGATTTTGTAGTACTTAAATAAAAAAAAACCTTCGACAAGTAATTTTAAGACTGTCGCCATCAGCGGTCGTGTTCATCTAATAAATAAAAAAAAACCTATTTAAAAATACTCATTTTTATTCATGTAATAACATAACAAGCACTGTGCTGAATTATTATTATAATTATATCGTAAATAATTTAATATTATATAAACACGGTCATGATCTTTGTGACTATACATCTTGGTTATAATAATATTTGATGTAAAAACACACATTTATAAATAAAATAGACTATATTTATGAACTATACTCGTAACAATATAATACTTGTGTGTGTTCATTGGAATGTGTGCTTAACTGTTCACAACAATTTTACATCAAATGAGTTTCAAGGCACTATTTTAGCGGTGTGATATTTCGATGTATTTGACAGGGACGAAATTGACAGCACCCTTAAGTAGTGGCCGTAAGGGCTGTTTTCATAGTTCAAGTACTGTCCATTTATGCAATAATGAACCTTGTAGTCCTCCGAACAATGACCAGATTCGCCAGATACACGCATAAAACTGCAAGCAATATTAAAAAAACTATGACCAACAGGATTATGAAGTGTTCTCGATAATTCATTTTATTGGCTAGTTTGGTTTTAATCATGATAATTAGACTTTCATATTAAACAGTAACCGTTATGTAACCGGTTTAAATGACGATTTTGTTCTGTAGCTAGAACAATTCTTAAATTCTTTGTATATTACTCGGTTACTTTATAAAATATGAATTTATGATTGTATTTCTGACGTTATAAGTGTCATTTTCAAGCCACCGCGATTTATAAGATTCCAACACACAAACGTTTTGATGTTTTTAGCATTGTGGTTTTCACGACCATATGGGCTTTAGGCAACTGAAAAGAGGGAGATAAATCTTGCGAGATTATTGAAATGTGAACAAATAGTTTATACAGTTAGAGAATAGTAAATACAGTCACGCGCCGAAGACGCGCGCTATCGCGCTTCAGACTGCTTTTTGTTGGTCATCTACAGCGTTGTGAGCCGGCGCATTCAAAATACGCCTGTTAAGGTTCTAAGTCCTATAGATCGATTGTTTACAAACTATCCGTGTCTTTTTATAAACGGAATAATTCATTCTAGGCTTAGTTATGAAAGTCCTGTAGAATAAAATGAATTGTATTGGAATGTAAGTTTTTTGATAAACACCTTTACATTTATCCCAAATAAGCATGGGCCGTGAATGAACCTTTCCTAATACGATTCTTTTTAAACTTACGGGTCAGCTGCACGCCACAGTGACAATATTGGTATCCCCTTCAAATACACGAATTGACAACACATTATTGGTCTTACATTATAATACTAGTGCATAAATAAATATAACATAAGTAAATAGTTAAGCGGTGTACCTAACTTAATGTACTCGTAGCCACGCAGTGTAGCGAAGTATATAACTATAATGAAATATGAGGTTTTATTCATAATACTTGAGTGAACTGAGGGCTTTGTGTGAGTTTTTAACGTTCTCGGCCGCGTTAGCGTAAATGCCAATTTGTATTGAAACTGAATAAGCGCCGCCTGGTGAGATTAACGAATAATCTTTTTTTTTTTCTAAACAATTTGACATAAGCAAACGTTTACGTTAACACGATCGAGTACGTTAGAAAATTCACACTAAGCCCTCTTAATAGTAACCAGGGTGGAAATACACTATCAGTGTAAGCTTAATATAGACTCAGTCGACTGGTCTATGAAATTACAAGTTTTGGCACGTTCCAGCGATCCTGGATTTGTCGCTGGGGCAAGTGTATTTTTTTGAGATGGGTTTGTTCTTGACTTTAGTATAAGTCAGAGGTGACAGAGACAGAGTCAAGTAAGTTTTCAACCATGCATATTTAAATGGTGTTTACTTTTGAAATAAATTAAGTAAGTTGCAATTGAGTACTAGGTATAGAGAATTATATAATGACTATATCCTCCACCCTGAATAAAAAGTATCGCACCACAACTTCACGTTTATTAATCTAATAACAAGTAATATTTGGAATTATGAGTAATATCCGATTAAGATTCGTTTTAATAGTAAAGTAAGCATTTATAGTGCAGTTAATACCCATCAATAAATTAGGCTCAACTTCGTATTACAAACTATGGTTTTGGAGCTTGATTATTTTTAGTAGAGTAATCTTCTTGTAGAACACTATCACAAAGTTTCATAGCGTGCAACCACATAGTTTTAGAGAAAAAAATCTTAAAAATTCAATTTTCTCTAACCTATTTACGAAAAAATTACATAATTTGCCACAGATAACTTAAAAGATCGGTTCAAGGTCGTTTCGTTTTACGGTCAGACTTAGTGATCACACATTTAAATGTTTTTTTTTTAATGAATATTATAGTTTTTGACTTTTATTTTTAAATATTTGCGCAATTATTGCGTTTTCAAATAAAAAGCAAATAATAGAATTAATTAAACAAAAAAAAAGTATATATATTTTAGCGATTGTGGGTAACGAAACGTAATTTCGGAATATTTGCGACGTTTACGTTTGACAGTTGTCATTCATCGTTTTTACTCACAGTCGGACTTGGGGGCACCCCGACTCGGGATTTTTTATAAACCACTCAGAAGTAGGAGCCCCGCGCAGCGTGGCTCCGTCGACATTTCCTTTCAAATTAACATTTTTGAGAGGTTCGAGTATGACCTTGAGTATATTCTTGACGTTGGAGTTTGATAGGGGGCAATATTCTACGATTTTAGACATATTTTGACCTTGAAGTGTTTGACCTTGGCCTGTACGAGTTTGACCTTGACCTTGAAGATGCCCCTAACCTTAATTTGGATTGAAAGCTTATATAGAGTCGCCACGTAATCTTCCCCACCCTTAACACTCCCACTATCCCACCAATCCCGAAAGAAAGTTTCGGCGATTTTTTTTTCAGCACCTATGGTTTTGCGCGTTTTGGTAATTTCAAATTTACTATAGAAAAGGTACATTCTACCTAAAAAAAATACCTACTATAAAAAAAACGGCAGTTAGTTAATACGAAGTCCTTCCATCAATTATATCATAAACTATCATGAGCACCGGGAAGGGTCTTTAAATAAAACATACGAAAACTTGAAAACATTACAAACAAAATTGACAAGCGGAATGTAGAAAAAGAGACCTAGCCGATCCGAGGCTAGGTACTTCAAGTTCCCTCGCGTTCGGTCTTGTGTCCGTCTACTTTAGTCCTGGGCAAAAGAAAACCTTTATTTGTTTGAGAAGGGGTTTTGAAGTTCCACCCCCTTGAAAATAGTCATACCGGCGCCAATATTAACTGTAGTTTCTGAAAATTATGGTTCTTTATGCTTACACGCATTGTTTTACGTTTAATTTTGAAATATTAAGCTGTAACATCGAAACAGTATATTTGATTCCATGATTTAGATAACTAAACGGATCTTATAGATAATATAGTAATAATATTGTCTATGCTTAACAAGTAAGTAACCATTTCCTAATTAATATTCTAAGGACAAGTGTTCTATAAATAATTAAATTACTTGTAAAATCGTAAAAGTAAGTAACTTCATTAGATTTTACAAGCTTTTGCATCAAGTATCATCAAATTGCTATTTTTATTGCATTGAATAGCTTAAAAAACTATAAACGTAACATATACCCATGCTTCAAAAAATAGCATCTACTTACTGATTTATTTTATAACCCTGAATGCTGTGCAAAAATATTGATATGATATGTTTATTGCTCAGTGCAAATTAATGAAGAAAAACCTACACAAAAAAAAAAAAACGAAAAAATATAATATCCCTTAAAAAAAATCAGTAATAGACAACAAAAATTGTACTTCCCGCCAAAAAACCATAGACATATTTTAAAGCAGAGGTATTAGTCTACACAGGTTGCAGTTCAGGTTTTGGACCAACTTTCTCGTACGCCTCGTCTAGTAAGGAGCAAATTAAGCTTATTGTGTCATCTGTTAACTTCGTACTGCTCGCCAAACGTATGGAAGGTTCTGGACAGTTTATTTCGACATCTCGTAAGTACGCAGCAACTGTCATGGCGACACCTTTCTCCATACAATAGTTGGTGATGTTGCGAAGGTAGGAGTGTTTCAGTCTGTCCGTTAAGTCGTCCTTTTTGAGGTAAATGTGCTTGACCGGTGAGATTTCGTCGCCTCGGAACGTGAAGTGCTTTAGTCGGGATAGCGCGCTGTAAACAAAAAATAATAATGTTATATTTGCCTTGGTAACAACACAACACACAAGAAAACCACTGCACCGATTGTCATGCTGTTTTCACCAATGGATAGAGTGGTTCTCGAGGACGGTTTCAGAATATAATTTGTCAAGCAGGCGAAGCCGCGGGCATCAATTAGTGATTAATAAACAGGTTTTATCTGAATAATCATTATGAGACAGTTTTGAACTGTCCAGTGAAAAATAAAACTGTCTTGTAAAAACTTAGTAGATACATAATTTGTGAAAATTTCAACTGTCTAGCTATCGCGGTTCTTGAGATACAGCCTGGTGACAGACAGACAGCGAAGTCTTAGCAATAGGGTCCAGTTTTTACCCTTTGGGTACGGAACCCTAAAAAGAAGTAACGAATAATAAAGAAGATGATAGTAACATTTACTTTTCATTTCTGAATTTGATATGAACAAATCGCTACAAAAAAATCAGGTCAAACAAAGATTTGCAAGCTAATGCCATAAAGGCATTACCACAAAGTAATCCTAATCGTAGTTTTTTGGTTTGTCTTACTTATCGTTAATTTGCTCTTAATTTATCATTCATACCTACATTGTTCAGCTAAATAACGTGTAAAACGGCATTCTCTTGGCTATGTGAAAAAATGCAAACTTCGTAGAATTGTAAAATATCGCGTTAAATTTTAAAATATTGGTTCATAATAAGCCACGGACGTATTGGAAACTTGAATTTGGATTTATTGTATATTTCACCGGGAAATGGCAGAATCCGGAAGATTGTAATAAATCTTGATTAGATTATATTAGGCAGTCGATTTCTCGCCGTACACAAGAACTCGGCCTTTCGCAAACTTCAACTTGGCGAATTGTACGTCGGGACTTG
Organism: Ceramica pisi; assembly: GCA_963859965.1. Classification (NCBI taxonomy): domain Eukaryota; kingdom Metazoa; phylum Arthropoda; class Insecta; order Lepidoptera; family Noctuidae; genus Ceramica; species Ceramica pisi. The sequence continues at coordinate 23,069,036 of OY982540.1, read as the reverse complement.
GGCCTACACCCGTACAAGATCCAACTGAATTGAATATAATGTATGGGTCGTTTTCACTAGTACAGTAGTACCCAACTGATATGGCTTACCGATGTACCTGCGCAGAAGATAATTTTCAAAGCGCGGGAAATGCTATTGACCAATCGGCACGTTCCACGCACCGCGCTTCTTTTTCTTGAACCGCTATTGGTCGGCAGCCGCCGCCATCTTAGCGATCGCCGCGTGGCATGTTAGTCAGTCGCCATACATCGTAAGAAGTATGACGACTGACTAACTTGCTAAGCTTGCGAGTGAGATGGAACTAACAGCTGCACTGTATTATGAACCTTATAATAGTGATCTTAGGTTGATTGTAAGTTTTAAGCATTCTTTCGTTAATCTTCCGGACCATACCTTCTTTTCTGCGCGAACGAAGATTCACGACGCGCCATATCAGTTGGGTAATACTGTAGTATGGAGCCGACCTAGTGTGCTTGCTTCTCTATTTTACGGGTGAATCATGTCCCTTTGGCAATTATCTCTAATAATAAATATTGCGCATCGGCACAGCTTATCAAAATATTTAAAGTTTAATTTGTAGTAATGTTATCAACATGCCAATAAAATTGCAGTTAGAGATTAGATGGAAATCAACAATTGATGATGAATGGTTCTAATGCTGCTTATTAGTTAATTACATTTTAGTGTGTTTTTGATTGTGATTTTACACGGAAAATCATTTGAACGTATTTTTTTTTTTTTAAATAAATAAAATACCTATTTAGTTTCTTCGAGATTTCGGTGAGTTCCTCAAGGATGACGGGCTTGGACTCAATGATGTCCAGTGCTGAGATGGCAGCTTGAGTCAACATGGGCGGTAAAGATGCACTGAAGCAGTAACCTGTAACGTTGATGCGGTTATAGAACCCTTTGGTTGGTATTGGGTGAAGAAAGAAGGCTATGTGTGAATTGGGATGAAATTGGAACTGTAGAAGTGAGTGAGTCCACTGAAAAAATCGAATTAGTCAGTTAGTTAGATTAGCAAAAAATATTTGACCCGTTTTATTTTCTTTTGTTACGTAAACCTAAATTGGCGAAGACGGTTTTCAAATTCTCAATAAGTCACGCCGTGGTATAATTTTTAGTGCGTACTAACGTCACGAGTTTTGTATGCGTTTTATCTTTGTCAATATTCATTGATTTGCAAAAACAAAAAATACGTGTCCGATATTTTTCAATACTGTAGCTGACGGACTAAATAGATTTGCAATTTATTGATGGTGGAAACTAGCCTATTGTGAACCAGTGAAAGCAAATACTTTATACTTTTCAAAATCAGCGCTGTGGCTCAGAATATTATTTTTCACGGATCTGTTTAACCATACTGTAGCGGCAGCAATGCCGCCACAGTATGGTTTATTAAATCTGCATCGCAACAAAAAGAACTGCAACGCCATCTATAACTGGCGGCGAACTAAAATCCTAAATTGCGCAAGCAGAGTTTACCATGCGATTTGAACAAATACATCCGCCCGAATATATATCTATCGGGCAGTAGCCCTCCGGGCACAACAAACGCTTGGGTGGAGGAGCCTCCCTTTTCAATGGGGCTTTGCGGGACTTTACTCTCTGTACCGCATACCCTCCCTCCAAAATACGATTGTGTTTTCCTATTGGTATTGGTTTTACTATAATATTGTGAATCAATACAAGACGTTTCTATAGGGTAAGGAAAATGCATTGAGTCTACACATAAGTAGCAGTCCAAGAAAATAATAAGTACACTCTTGTATAGAGCACTCAATTGAAATATAATGGCCCTTATATTGTATCTTGAATGGAGAACATGAGTCAATGTAGGAATGGACGCCCACAGCCATTATCATAGGCCTTATTCTACCTATGTCGTAGTTGGCTGCTAAGTTCTTCTAAATAGATGCAGTTCGCTGCATACCATTTTATATTATATGGAGAGGCTGGGATAGGACATCCTCAGGCTTACCTACATGTTCTTAAGCTGCTTTCAGACTACGCTATATAGTATAGAGCTCATAGCAAGGCAATATCGCGCACCACACATTGTTATTGGCACGTTCACACTGTACTATACTATATATTATTGATAATGTATGGAGCGCGATATTGTTGTGCTATGAGCTATATACTCTATGCTACATATTATAGCGTAGTCTGATACCAGCTTTACGGTATGAATCCTGCCACAAGCGTGGAATAACGCACCTAAACGTTACGCATGCTACACAAATGCAGCGACAATAGTCCGGGGCATGTTTCTTGCATCCAAGAAATTTAAGATGCCTATATCCAGCAGTGACATGTTACTTCAGGGCAAAAAGTTTTTGGTGACAATTTATGTAATCTCGGAAAATGCTGACTCGATATTGATGACAACTTATGCACGAAATTGTTACGTACCAAGTCCTGACAGTCTCTGGTGCTCCACAATGAAGTGTGTCCCGGCACAGAAGCCGCCCACCGTCGCGAACGAGTGCTCCAGAGAGCCCACGATCAGGTCGATCTCATCGCGAGGCACGTTCAGCAGTTCTGTTAGGCCGCGTCCATGTTTGCCTACTACCTATGGACAATGAGAATGTTATAAGGTTAATGTAAGAAAGAACCATGCAATTCCGCGATTTAATGCATCGCAGGCAACCAAAGAAAATGCTAAACTACATTTTTTAAAAGGGTAGAGATTGGCTGATCTTGTTACTTACTCTATGTAACAATTATTGGACCTCTTAGTCCCGGCGCTCGACTTGTTCGGAAATTAAAATAAATCGTAACAACCGTTATTAAAATATAAAATCAGTTGCGTCCGCCGTTTCTACCCGGATTGTACACATAAAAAATAACAAACTAGTTCAAATTTTTGGACAAAGATCGAGGAAGACACATCCTTTTCCGATAATTAGGGTTCCGAACATCCGTGAAAAACGGAACCCTTATAATAATATGATCACTCGAGTGGACCGATTCTGTTGAAGTGTTGAAATTCGGTTTACATATGGAATTCTGTGACCCAAAGACGGACGCGTTACGTAAATAAATAAATTTTGAGTACGGGGGTCACTTTTGGGGGTAATACTAGAAATTTAAAAAAAGTTGTTCAAACGATTTCGTGTGACATATCAAATGAATTATATTTTTTCATAATTTTAAAATAAATAGTTTGGAAATTATTCAAGAAATTAGACCAAAAATGACCATTCCCGCCTATCTCCGAAACTACTGAGCCCTTTTTTTTAAATAAATGCAGATAATAGTTTTATAACTAAAGATTACAGGAAAATCTATAAGAAGTCTGTAGTGTCACAATATCATGTTAAAAAAATTTAATTGGTTCGGAACCCTTCGCAAGCGAGTCCGATTCACACTTGGCCAGCTTTTTTTTAAAGCAAGCGCATTTGATACGCTTCGACAAAACATATTTTGTCTAGTCTCAAAAACTCATGCAGTATAAACATACGAACATAGAACAGCGCTCAATCTACATACATAAACTATTAGGTATGTGCACTCAATCTGCACTAGTTCCACACCAGAGAGTACGATCCAGTACGCTCGCACCGACTAATTACATTACCTCGTTTTACGAACTTGGCCGACATACACGAGTTCGTTGCTGTGATAAAAGCTCCCCGGGGAGGCGCTAATGAATGTTTATTCAATTGTTATGGGTTTCATTGATGCCCGCATTCCGTGTTCGTATTGAACGATTGGGCCCTACTACGTTCGTGATTCAGTTTTAGTTTGGCTTCCTGTTAATTTAAATAGGTTAGGCTTATATCTTTGTCAATATTCATTGATTTACAAAAACAAAAAATACGTGTCCATTATTTTTCAATACTCTATCTAACTGACGGACTAAATAGTTTTGCAATTTGTGGATGATGGAATCTAGCCTATTGTTCCAGGACTTTGTTTGCAATTGGTATCCTTTTTTAACCGACTTCCCAAAAAGGAGGAGGTTATCAATTCGGTTGTGTTTTTTTTTTTTTTTTTTTTTTTATGTTTGTTACCTCATATCTCCGACAATTATGAACCGATTTGAAAATTTTTTGTTTTATCTGAAAGGATATACTTGCAGATTGGTCCCATTTAAATCATATCAAAATCGGTTACGAACTTTGGATTTTAAATCGAAATAGCTGGAATTTGACTATTTAGATGATTCTTTGATGATCGAAATTGCGTATTTTGCTTTTCTGCGATTTTGGAGTGGTGTTGTTAGGTGTAGGGCACCACTAAAAAGTGAAAAATAAAAAACTTTACAAAAAAATACAACCGACTTCCAAAAAAAAAACACTACAAAGTAAAAAATAACTTTAATTTCGGAAGTCGGTGTCAAAATACGAAGAAACTAACAAAAACACCGACTTCCGAAATTAAAGTTATTTTTTACTTTGTAGTGTTTTTTTTTTGGAAGTCGGTTGTATTTTTTTGTAAAAAGTTTTTTTTATTTATTTTTTTATTTAAGATGGGTTTGCTCTTGACCTCTACCTCCTTTAAAACATCGACCCTAGTTTAGTCAGAGCCAGAGCCTCAGAAGTGTAGTGTTATCTCTGCCGGCCCATGCACCGACGCTACGTACGATAAATGAGTTGTTTAAGAGCTCATAAAGAACTATAATTTTTGCATGTTTATGTAAATTCCATTTAATGTATCGTGCATGTATAGGTAAAGACGATAATATGCACTCAACTTATCACTTACATTGTATTGTTGCAGATGAGACTCAGCCATTTATTATCGTTTATTATTACTATGTTACCTACACTCCTCCACGACCTCATCCCACCAGCCCCCTTCTACCATCGGAAATCCATACGCACTGCAACTTACCATCCCTATCTTGTTGCTATTCCAACAATTCGCACTACGCGTTTCCAAAGGTCTTTTATAATGCGCACAGCAAAGGAGTGGAACTCTCTGCCTGCTTCTGTGTTTCCGAACGCATAAAACCTTAATCTCTTCAAAGTTAGAGTGAACAGGCACATTCTGGGCAAGCTCGCAGAATCGTAGACATTGTCTCTGTCATCTCTGACCAAGACTAGAGTCAAGAGCAAACCCATCAAATAAAATAAAAATAAAACTCAAGATAAGCATGTTCAATCGTCGAACACATAATTGCTTTCAAACAGGTGAGATTGTGATCAAACGCGACCCTCTCAATAATCCTACTACCTAATATTATAAATGCGAATCCTACTATCCTACTAATAATAAAAATACGAAAGTTTGTGATCAGTATGGATGTTTGTAACTCTTTCACGCAAATACTACTAAACCGATTACGATGAAATTTGGTATGTAGGTAGCTGAAGACCCAGAATAACACATAGGCTACCCGGAGTTCCCGAGGGATCGGGACTTACACGGGAATAACGAGAATTTATACGCGGACGAAGTCGCGGGCGGCCTCTAGTAGTAACAAATAATATTATGAACTAGCTAATGCCCGCGGCTTCGCCCACTTGACAAATTATATACTAAAACCTTCGTCGAGAACCACTCTATCCATTGGTGAAAACAGCATGAAAATCGGTGCAGGAGTTTTTGAGTTTATCGCGAACAGACAGACAAACGCGGCGGAGGATTTTGTTTATTAATATGTATGATAGTATTGATAGTGATGCGAAAGGAGTTTGTTTGTTAAAAGAGTGTCCATGGAGTTTCCTGCACGTTCTTCTTTGAAATCTACGCTTTCGAACGTGTAAATAGCTTCAACTCTTTGACTGACCGACCTTGACAATTCAAAAGTGCCTTTAAATTGTCTAATTGGAGTAAATGGTTTGAGTTTGTAGCTATCACGCGTAAATCGCTGAACCGATTTTGATGAATATTTGTACAGAAATACTTGGGTAACGCATAGTCACTTTTTTGTGAAATTACATATTTACAAGAGCGAAATCGCTGGCATAAATAACACCTTTCATGTTTTATTTGTATTTTTGTGTGTATTTAATAACAACTTTACTAACGATGTGTCTTGTAAAATATGGACTTACGTCTGAAATAAAGATAAATTAAATTAAATAAATGACTAAAGTTACTAAACTCACCCCAATAGACAGGCTCTCATCCAAAATAATCCTCAACTTGTACTTCCTAGCCAGCTGCACCAGCCTCGGCAACGGGCACACCTCCCCGGTATTGAAGTAAATAGCCTCAGCAATTAGAAAGGCCCTCCTCCGAGGATTCAGCTCCCTCTTCTTTTGAGCCTCAGCCAACAACTCCTCTAGGTGATCCATGTTGTTGTGCTTGAAGTACCGGACGGTGCTGCGAGATGCGTCTATGCCTTTTTGTATTGCGAACCAGACGCATTCGTCACTGAAATGTGTCGCAAATTTAGTAATGGTTTTTCTGTTGCATAGTTAGACTCTTAAGGCCGTACCCTGAGCAAATAACCTTGAGCATTTTTTCCCTCAATAACAGCGCAAGAGATACACTAGCGAATACGCTCACAATGTTGAATAAAATCGTTATAAAATCAAATTTTGGTCGTTTGAAAAAAATACTTCTACCAAAATGTTCATAATTAAATTGCCTATCCATTAGTGTAAGTACAAAATCAAAATAATCGTTAGTTTTCGAGAAGATGCATTTTTTCAGTATTTTTTTCTCATTTCTGTGGTTTCGTTGTGAGGAGATTACTTAAACATTATACTTAGTAATAAAAAATAAAATCTACCATTTTGAAGCCAAGATTATGTAGAAATTTAATGTATTTTTTATTAGTTGGTATTTCTTTTGGATAAAGAGTAGATAGCTCCAAAAAACTGCACAAAAAACGGCTAGCGCTGCGTTTTGCTCGGGGACGCGCCTTAATCTAACTGATTTAGATGAATGGATATTATTTGTTACTCTTTTAAGCAAAAAACCGGCCAAGAGTGAGTCGGACTCTCACACGAAGTACACCTGACTCTCACACCGTACCATGAACCGAAAAATAAACGTTTCATTTAAGGGGGCTTCCCATACGAGAAACTTTTTCGCTTCATGCCTTTCATTAATAATTTAGTTTTGTATTATTTGTTGTTATAGCGGCAATAGAAATACACACTCTGTAAAACTTTTAACTGTCTACCTATTAAGGTTCTTGAGATATAGCGCGGTGACAGACGGGCGGAAGGACAACGCAGGCTTATTAATACAGTCCCGTTGGCTACCCTTCGAATGAGGAACACTCAAAACTACAGAACAGATTTGCACACTTTCTGGGACTCTGTTTAAGGCGGGGTTGCAGTACTTTTTAAGATTTTTGAACGTCTGAAAATCTAATTAATTATGAGTTTTTTAATAAATAAAAATCATTACATAAAAATTGAACATACCCTCAAGTAATAGTAAGTAGTAGTAAGGTTCAAGTAAATCGTAAAGATAGAAACGCAATTTAGAATGATTGGCTCGATACTTTTTTTTATCAAACATGACACTAAATTACAATTTTAAATGTGTACTGCTAACAGATTTTATCACGAATATATATAAAAGTTATATCAATAGATAGAGCTTTTTATTTTGAAGTAAATGTTGAATATTGTATTATTTCTTTATCAGTTTTCGCAAAGAAGAAAAAACAATCAAAATTTTGGCATTATTTCGCTCGCCGGACAGTCGCTGTTGTTCGTAAAACACACAGTACTGCAACCTCGCCTTAATCCCAGAAAAATACAACTTTATTGCTTGATAGGCCACAAAACCATAAAAAAACTGCTTATTATGTGTACCTGCCTACTACAAGCTAATCAAACTGTAGTATTACTCAATATTATAATGCTTATGCTTAGAAAAAATACATATTACCAGTTGTCGCGAGTTTCACAACTCGTATTTATAATCCCTGAGTTGTTGCATCATTATTTAATTTATTCTTAAATAAGCAGCTTCAATAAATTTTATCATGAATGTCCACCCATTGAGTGTAACCATTGACCATTGAGAGCATTATTGCATGACAACCTTGTAGGAATGTTGTTTTGTAGACATAATTTTTTGTGCCATATGAATATTTTCTGAGCCATTCAATTATAACAATTTAATAAGTTAATAATTATGTTACTTAATAACTTTAATTTGAAACTAATACTAAATTATTATTAGGCACAATATATTTATAGATTGATGAAGATTTTGGAATAACTGATATTTTTTTAGTATTTACAAAACACATTTAGTTTGGATAGATCTACACTAATAGTATAAAGGGGAAAGATTTTCATTTTTGTATGTTTGTAACAAATAAACCTGTTAACCTGGAAAACTACTGGACCAATCTATACTAATATTATAAAGAGGTAACATTTGTTTGTAAGTTTGTATGTAGGGGTTAATCTCAGGAACTTCTGGTCCGATTTGAAAAATTCTTTCAGTGTTAGATAGCCCATTTATCGAGGAAGGTTATAGGCTATATATCATCACGCTAAGACAAATAGGAGCGGAGCATTAATGGAAAATGTGACGCAAACGAAGTTGCGCGGGTCAGCTAGTAAAATTATAAAATTCTTTCACAAGTAGAATGCTTCATTATTCCTGAGTAACATAGGCGATACTTAGTACTAGAAAAATAACAGAGATCCCTACGAAAAATGCAGTAAAGTGCTAGTTTACTATAAAATGAACTATTAAAATGTAATTGGCTATTACAAGCTGGAATCACAAAATTGATAGGTATAAGTAGAATGTTCACAACATACTCATAATAGACAGCAGGGCTAAGGGCAGGAAAATATACATAGAGATAATCTTATAAAGCAGGAATAAGGTAAATGCTCCATAAAATTATGAATCACACAGGAAAAAACCACATGCAACATTTTCCTAGGTGTTTTTAATAAGAACTTTCTATGTTCTGCAATAATTCAACAAAATGAAAGTTATTTTTACTGAAAAGCAAGTTTTATTGAATATTACAGGTACATAGGAAGTTTTACTTGTAAAAATATTATAATTACAGAAGAGATTTGCTAGATACCATTCTACTTTTTTTCTACTGAAATTTCTATGGTTTTTTTTTTATTTTGATAGGCTTATCTTTGACCGCTATCTCACCTGATGTTAAGCGATGATGCGGTCTAAGGTGGTGATTTTATAAATCACTGTTTTGTAATGTTTCAATGTTTTTACTGAGTCTATTTTGGTTCACATTCTGTAGTCAAAGTGGTAAAGAAATGAGTAGGTAAATTCCCCTTTTAATTAAATTACAAACAAGATTGTTGATCAATTCAATGGTCTGTTATTAAAGTATTTAAGTCATGATTTACTGGGTGCAACTAAGAAAATTCTGATTCACTCAATATTGATTATAGTCATATTTCAATACTTTGACAAAGTTGTTATCAATTCAAGGTAAGGACCTTGCTAGAAAAACTTGTCATTTGTGTACTAGTTACCTATGGTTTTGACCAGGTTTCTTGTTAGATACTTTTATGAATTTCCTTATGCCTGGTTTATTAAAATTCTACTCTAGAACATAAAAAGTACTATTATAGATACTCACGCAAAAATGATGTCCTTCTTCTTTGCATAGGAGGGTATAGCACTGGCAATTGTGGAGAAGCCATACGAGTACACACAAGTCTCTTCCACCTCCAGAAATTTAGCCAGGCGCTCCTCCAGGTCCAAATGAACATCTATGGTACCATAGAACCCACGAGGGCCACAGGAGCCTACGCCATACTTATCAAGAGCTTTCAATGCACCATCCATGATATACTCCTCTTTGTGAAGGCAAAGGAAACTCGTTGAGCCTACATTCAACACGTTATCGTCAATTTTACCCATCATAGGAGGTTCTTCTACCGTGACATCGTGCTCCACGATAGGTATTGGCTGCCACTCTATTGCCTTCCCGTTACACAGGGGATCGTATTGTTTAGACTTCTTTTTGGACCAGAAAAAGTAAGTAGTAATGACTACTACTTGCAAAGCGATAACCAGAGTCCACCAGCTCGCCTGAAAGTTAAGAATTAGATGAAAACCATTTTACAGCGAAATCGGGAAAATTCAACAATGGGAATGAACTTACCATATCGTAAATGTCCATTAATATCATTCCGTATGGATTTATGCACTTTTTAAATTAGTGCCGCGGTTCAGTTAATATGTTCTATTTTAACTATTCTACAAAATTTATAAAAAAATGAACTTGAGACTGAGATTTCTGTAACTCTCGTGTTCAAAGCCGGTCACAGACTGATATTTAAAATTAATATTATTGTAGTCTATGAAACTATGACAGCTGCTAGAGGTGCAAATCCACAGAACACATGTGCAAATCTCACTAAATTAAAGCCCATTAGTCGATGTTCATCAGATTGTTTTTTTTTTAACTATCCGAACGACTTTTGATTTCTCTAAACAAAAACACGGATGTCAAAAGCCATATGAGTGCAGACGCAGACTGTCAAGCAAGTGTCAATATCAATTTGTCATGTTTTGAAAAGTGCCCACACTGGCCCTGGCCCACACCTAACTTCTTCTCAAAACAAGAATCAAATCAAAATTCAGCAAACGAGACTAAAAAAATATTACAATGAATTTCGGCGGAACTTTAAGAGTGAATAAATTCGCATGTTTCACTGTAGTTTTTCTATTATTTTTAATAATTTATTGGCGCACTGGAAGCGCTAGTTTCCCCATGGAGAAAAGTGATCTTATTAACTTGAAGAGCTTGTTAAAGGCGTCAATTCAGGCCGCTGAGCGGGGTGGGAAGAAGGTAATGGAAGGAAAAAGCCAGGAATTAAACATTAAAAGCAAAGGTAAAACTCAGGAAGGAGTAAACGACCCAGTAACAGATGCAGATTATGCTTCGCATTGCGCAATGTACTACGGATTGAAAAACACGTTTTCGAAGTTACATGTGATCTCTGAAGAACATTCAAAGAGTGATCCAAGCTGTGCTAACCAGCCGGTCATAGATTTAGAGAAGGTTCTTCCTGGGAATAACATTGTAGACTACATGAATGATGAGCTGGTCTATGTGAAGGATGTGACCGTTTGGATTGATCCTCTCGACGCAACCAAAGAGTACACAGGTAAAGAGCTCTTCGCTCCCGTCAACTGGCTGTGTTCTGGCAAACTAAACAAAAAATAATTAGCGAAATTGGCCCAGCCGTTCTCGAGTTTTAGCGAGACTAATAAACAGCAATTTGTTTTTATATATAAGATAAGATTATAAAGATTGGTCATTACGTTACAATAAAATTGATTTAATGTTATTGACTAACACATAATAATAGAAAAAAAAACAGGCCAAGTGCAAATTGGACTTGTGCACCGAGGGTTCCGTACAAACTTGTAGGTAAGCAAAAGTTGCGGTTTATGATTTATGACGTATTAAAAAAGACTACTTAGCATATCGATCTCGTTCAAACCAATTTTCGGTGGAAGTTTACATGGTAATGGATATCATATAGTTTTTGTGTGTTCTATTCTAATTTTCTTAAATGTGAGGAATGTTGATGATCATGTTTCCTTTATCAAAAAAATGTTAATGAAAAAAAAAAATAGCCATGAAGACTGTAGTAATTTTGCATATTTCCATTAATTACTTAGATTAGATTTGCTTTAACAAAGTTTGATAACATTCACTCATAAGTAGCCCAGAAAAATAAGGCAAAATAAAATGTGGGTAACCAGTTTACACTCTTATTTTTTAATGCTATAGATTTTAGCTTTTGTTCAAATTGACGCATCCCGTGACAAGGTGCAGGCGGAATCTATACTATCTATACTAATATTATAAAGAGGTAACATTTGTTTGTAAGTTTGTATGTAGGGGTAATCTCAGGAATTAATGGTCCGATTTAAAAAAATTCTTTCAGTATTATTTAATAAAAATAAAAAAAGTATTAGATAGCCCATTTATCGAGGAAGGCTATTAGCTACATATCATCACGCTAAGACTAAAAGGAGCCGAGCATTAATGGAAAATGTGACGCAGACGAAGTTGCGTGGGTCAGCTAGTAGAGAATAAGACACGCACACGCACGACTCCCACTTTTTAGGATAGCGAAGCAATATTCAAGTTTATTTACTATTCAAAAAGATACACAATTCCGTGGGCGAGGAAAAATGCGCGATGCAGTGCGGCGCAGAAATGCTGCTCTAGATGCGGTCGACGCGGCATACAAGCGCCCGCTAAGCACTGGCTTCACTATGCGACGCCGCGTTGCATAGCACCAAACAACTTCTTCATGCATCTTTGGATCGCATCTCGGCGTGACCTGTGACTGTGACCCATATATTATACTAGCTTTGCCTCTCCGAAATGAATAGGCAAGTAATCAAGTGGGCTGCAATACTTATTGTAAATATTTTGTATTATCTGTTCTCAGAGCTGTTTATTGTCCCTGAATAAAGAAAATATATATTATTTTAGGGGGCCGAGTCACCCGCGTCCGTAGGAGAATACCCTTCAGCGAATCCCTACACGTGGTCCCCGGGTGGTGCTAAACAGGTGACACTAACCGCCTCCGTGGTCTAGTGGTTATACCACTTGATTCAGACCCAGAGGTCCCGGGTTCGATTCCCAGCGGGGGAAAAATTTTGCTGGGTTTGGTTGGTGGTAGGACTTTTGTAAGTCCGCCTGGCAAGCTACCACCATTCTGTGTAAGTCTTTCGCCATAACAACAATGTTAACAGCATTGTTGTGTTCCGGCAGTTAGAGGTATGATAGCCAGTTCCTCTGTGTTAGAGGATTCCGGGTAAAACTCGCTTCCATCTTCGGCCTAATCATCACTTTCCATCAGGTGAGATTTGGGCCAAGAGTTTCCCCGTTTTGTATTAAAAAAAAAATCCTCTCGGAGCGCTCCCCTAAATTCCCCAAGGAACCGACCCAACATGCCAATTTAAATTTCAGCTTTCTACGACCATTATTTTTGGATGTCTGTTAGTCAGTCAGTCAGAAATGGTAGAATTTTGTGTATTAGGATTACCCTTGACTGCTGTTTTTCTTTCAATTGCAGAGGCTCTCTACCAGTACGTGACCACCATGGTGTGTGTAGCCATCAAAGGCGTGCCCATCATAGGGGTCATTCACTACCCCTTCCCAGCGAAGACATACTGGGGATGGTTCACCAAGAGACCATCAAGCAACATGCCTATTGTTGGCCATGTAAGTTGTCAACATTGTATTTTATTCCATTTGTGAAAATACTAGGTCATTCAGAAATAACATCCACTATTTAATTTTCGTACTGAATAATAACAGCCGCACAGGCCGATCTTCAAGGTTAAGCAACGCTTGCCGAGGTTGGTCTGTGGATGGGTGACCAACTTAACATACCGAGATTCCTCCGTGCCTCGGAAAGCACGGTCCCGGCTGTCATTTGGAGATCTTTGGCAGTCGTTACGGATAGTCAGAAGCCAGTAAATCTGACACCAGTGTCTTGCCAAGGAGTACCGTGTTACCCAGTTAATGGGTTGTGGAGGTCTGGTAGGCAGCCGCTCCACGTAAAATACCTACTGGTATTCAGCTGAATCCGGTTTGACTGGAAGCCGAGCTCAATATAGTTGGGAAAAGGCTAGGCAGATTTAATTTTCGTCCTTAGGCAGCTCCTTTGATGATTTTACTTAAAGTTATCCAAGTTTTAAAAGTCCAAAATATCTATACTTCGCAATTTTTAATTGAGAACTCATAGTCATTCTAATAAATATGTACTTACTGACTTATGTTTGAATTCTGAATTTAATCATAATACTCTATCAACAACCTCTGATAATGCCTTACAGAAAGAGGAAAACAAGGAGCACCCTAGAGTGGTGGTCTCCCGGTCCCACCCCGGCAAGGTGTCAGAAATAGCAACCGCAGCCTTCGGGCCCAAGACCACCGTGTTCCCAGCCGCGGGTGCCGGGTACAAAGTCATGGAGGTCGTGAATGGGACCTACGACGTCTACCTTCACGCGACCGCCATCAAGAAGTGGGACCTGTGCGCAGGTAACGCGATCATTAAAACAGTTCAAGGTAAAATGACTACAATCAAAGGTGAAAACATTGACTATTCAGCGGACAGTGACGTGAAGGTCACTGGGGGCATCTTGGTGACCAGGTTTGACCATGAATACTACCTGGATAAGTTGCCTGTAGTGCTAGATGGGGTGCATTAGTGAAGTGATCTGTTCAGACTGAATTATAATGTTGTTAACATTAAGTATGCTAAGTTGGAAGTTGAATATGTTTATTTCCCGTAAAATGGCATATTGAGTTTTAGAAATAGCCTTCTAGAGCATTACGTTCGTCGCTGACAAGTCATTGCCTGATAGTCTTTTTCTAAAGCTTGATCTGTCATATTTGTGGGTACAGACGCTAGCAAAAATTTTCCCAATCAACCTTGAACCTAATACTGTAGCGATAAAGGTGAAAATCTCCAGAAATTTGACTCCTACGCACTCGCGGCTGGCTGCGCAGTTGGCCGCCCCTCCAGATTAATATGCAACTGCTTGTCATATAATAGTGGTTAAAGTGCGTACAATCACTAGCGGTTGCATGTTAATTAAACTGGAAAAGTGGCCAGCCGCCCCCTTGGCTAACCGCCAGTGCGTAGGAGGGCTTAGAGGAACCATAGTTTTGGTCGACATAAGTGTGCTGATGATGGAGAAAATGTAGGTAGTACTTATTCTGATTAAGTTTTATGGTTATTTTTAACAGTCTAGTCTTTCATGGCATACATTTTTAAAAAGTATTATTTCCTCATCTAGTTAATGTTTAGTATACCTACTGATCGTGTTTGCAGTGATAAAAATTTAATTAATTTCTGGTTTATCAAACTTAAAAATGGTTGATTAATTATTATGGTTGGTATTGATTATGTGTGGGTTTGGGCTGTGAAGTTAAATGATGATTTTGAAATCGTTAAAGTTTGTAAAATGTCTCAGTATTGTCGCAGAATATGGTTTACAGGGTGTTGCCAGTGTTGCCACATTAATCGATGACAACTCAATGTCGACTGCGTTGGACCCGTAAACGTTGTGAGTCAACGTTTACTGGTCTATTCTGGTCTATTATGCCATTGATCTATTGGTGTGGGTGGTTACACCCGAACCTGTAAATACTATATAAGTAACAACAAAAATTTCTTGTTTCATATAGATATACAGCTAAACTAAGACGAGACGAGAACGCGAGATAAAATCAAGTACTCTGATTTATCTATTTATAAAATCATAGAATCCCTAAGACGACCCACTGACCAATCTGACGACATTTCTAGGTATTTTTACGTAAAATCCGTGTTGTACAAAATATTGTTGTTAAGTAATGAAGTACTGTGCTAATTTTAGCAAAATTATTTGTACATAAGTAGTTTATATTGTATGAGCAGCTTGCGTAGCTCGAATTATGTGAAATCAATATCATAAAAATATCCGTGGTTTAGATAAATATTTTGTAAAAAGGTTATTTTCTAATATATTTGTTGGTGTTGTAATAAAAAAGCTGCATATTTGAGGGAGAGGCCACACGATGGGATGCGGCGCGGTCTGAGCGGTGCCGCTGCGGCGTAATACATACTAATGTCCAAGGTATACTACACGGAGCGATGCACTCACCGGACCTAGCCAAGGGGGAGGCTCTAGGCGCTGGAGCGGCACCGCTCCCACGTCGCAGACCGCAGACAGCAAATGTAGGACGCACTGCTCTATGTCCGCTCACTGTATGTACCCTAACACTGTTGTTACGCCGCGTAGGTACCTACCTACTTACATGTGCAGCGCACGAGGATCGTGTGGTTAATATATAAAAATGTACTCTGTGGGTTAATAAGTCACAATCTACAATGCGTTTCAAATAAGAATAGGAACGTCAATGACCTCTATCTGTCAAATGTCTCTTGAAAAGTATGGTTTGCATAGAAAACTTGTTACAAATCAATAACGGTTTATTTTACTTTGTTTAAATAAGTCCTAAATCAAATTTAAATAAAAAAAACCATAGTAGTAAATTAGTTAAATTATGTAATTATTTAAAGCCATTATTAGTTATTTTAATCCATTCCATAATAATTATTTCACTCAATAATAGTAAATAATAATTAAAAGATAATATCCTTGCTTTGCTCACCTTACCTAATTCGTTTGAATTGACAGCTATGACGTCACAAAATGGCCGTAAGTCGATCCTATTCTTATTTGAATCGCATTGTACAACGCGAAGCTGTAGTGCGATTCACTAAGGAAGAACATCTTTACAACCAAGAAATCATCGTTGAAACATCTGATGTGGCATATATTTAACAGATGTTTCAACGATGATTTCTTGGTTGTAAAGATGTTCTGCCTTAGTGAATCGCACTACTGAACTGCGTTGAACTTATTTTTGTACAGACTGACAGTGCCTTGCAGCTTAAGGATGAATTGCTGCTTTAGGCCTATGCACACAGCGGGAAGGAATGGCAGATACGCATCGAAATCCCTTTCGATGCCACGGAATCAATTTATAACATTGCATTGATTGTATTCCTACCGGATGCGCCAAAGTTCACCTAAATTTTCAACTCCTTATTGGAAATCAAAAATGTTCTTCCTAATATTTTTCATCCTAACAACTCTGTCCCTAATGTTCATAATTCCGAAGCATTCAGCTTCATAACGTCAGTAGCAATAAACATCTATTATACTTTTATTCGTTTTCCCATATTTTCTCAACATAACCATCTTTTACAATAGTATTCCAGTCATATCTTTTTTGTTTAGATTTCTTTTTATTTCATTTATAGCGGTGTGTACCTGCAAAGATATCCATAGGTTAGGTTAGAACTGTGACCAACTGCCTCGAAATTGGTCGTGAAATTTTTCTATATTATGGTAATTATGTTTAGGGATTTAAGCGTTATGATAAAAAACAGTAGGAGTTTAAATAAATTTACATTAATGATATTATTAATTACAATTTTCGGAAACATGAGAACATCGCCGGTAGCCCTACAAATAGTATGAATGAAAACTTTAGGATGAAAATTTTTAGGAAGATTCGGATTACAAATAATTAGGAAGAACCATTTCGGGTAAAGAACTTTAGGTGAGCTAATATGGACCCATTCCTACCAGATAAGTGTTGAGTGCCCTTTGGTAAAAATACAATTCTTAGCCATTCCGTCCTGGTGTAGTATGTAGGCCCTTAGTCGGCAAACCTTTAAGACTACTAGCTAACATTCGCCTTATTTCTGTAACAATTTTATTTGTGAGCATTTTCATAAGCGTCCTAGGAATCTCTATTCTAGTTTAACGATCTTTGCACAATTGAATAGTTGAAATAAATCCTTTCACAGGCTGTTTACAGTTTTACCCAGATGATAATTTATAAGAAAATTATTTTATATAAATTTTATTTTTGCATTTTATTTGTTTTATTGTTTTGTAGTATTGGTATACATGGGAAGAAAGATACCTTAGCATGCATTTTCTAATCAGTATTGAGAGATGAGAAATGTAACAAATCATTGTTGTACTGTACACACATCAACGTGCAATAAATGCATACGGAATTAATAATTCGAGATATTTTCAGTTCATCGCCGTCGACTGAAATATCAATTGTAACGTTGTGAACTTTTAAGTTGATTATTAAATAAACATAAAAGACCCAGAAAATATGGGTTGTAAAGGAAATTGAACTTTGTTATGTGTGACATGGAGTTGATGTTCCAAAATTTGATAATTATAGTTGAATAAAATTACGGACACATGTTTAACTATATTTTTATTTCAATAAATTAAGCAGGTTGTTTCAATAATACACAATTATAATGCATTTCCGTAAATTATAAAGGTACACATCACCCAGCAATTTTTCATCTAATAATACAGGAATGTGTTGCTAGCCTAATGTGTAAGTTACCATTCACAAAAATGAAAATAACTATCTTAGAAATGTGAATTTATGTAGATCTCAACATAGCACCGGCAAATTATTGCAAAACAAATGGGAATTATATTAATTGTATGTCAAAATGACCATTTGATGAGGATAATTTTGTTTCTAATTTGGAAATACTTTTAAGTAGACTAGTAGTTAGCATTGCAAGGAGGCCGGGAATAGATACTTTAGAGCGGCAGTCCCGAAGCAAACGACTGGTATGAACAGATATTCACAGCGAGTATAACTAGCTTGCATATATAATATAATTATTTAGTCTATGATTCAACGAATCCTTTATTGACATACGTAAATAAAATTTCATACAAAATTACATTCATCATCACATAGAATATTTACCTACAAATATAAAAACAGAAATTATTGAAGTTATTGCATTCCATTACGCTCACTACCCTATGAAAACAATTCGATTGGTTCAGTGAACTAATATGAACAGAAGCGTTACTGACTAAAATCCCCAAAGCCCTATTGCAGAACAGGCTTGACAAGGTGCGTGTGTCTATAATACATTGTTTTAATAAATTGATTTTTGTTTTAATTCAAATTAAATGCTTCTCAAACCTCAATTTAACTTCTTTTTTTTTCTTTTATATATTATATGAAGGAACAATTGAAGCCGAACAAACTGGCTCATAGCATAAGTATATAATCCAGTACCACATAGACAGCGTGAATAACCTGCAAGCAGATTGGTAAAATCACAATAATTGTAAAAATTAAAAATTATATACAACTAAACAAAGGTTGACTGATGCGTGAACAAACACTCCCATATGCGGTACATTCTTTTCATACCCTATTACTCTACTTACAGTATATCTTTAATTTAGCACTCACCAATCCTATATGTTGGTATGTGTTTGTAGCTGAGCTTCGAACGCCGTGCCTACCCTACAATACAGTCACTCATTGACTGCGATTCAATGCGGATTCATTACAATTTCATAAGATTGGATACGACATATTATGTCAAGTAAGCGCGTTTTCAAGTTGAGGGTAGTTGGCGATCAAACTCTCGCTACAAACTTTAAATTACAGCTGCATTATTGAACAATCTGGGTAAACCTGCTTATTGAACGTTAGGTTATATTATGTCATTAACCGACAAATTTTAATGACAGTACATTTTAATGAGCTTGAGACAAAATACAGGTTGTTCTTATTCTGGGACATTGAGTAAACTTGGTACAGAACCGAGGCGTTATAATAGCACATCGAGTTTTAGAAAGTTATGTGACAGTCGTGGCACAGTAGTGTCAGAAGCGAGTTCGAAGATTTCTAGAAATCGTTGTGCCATATAAACGGCCGAATGTATTTGAATAAACAAAATTGTATTACAGATATTGTACCTATAGTTAGACACAACACGAGTAGCTAGCTACTTCTACATTGAACAAATAAATTGTACTATTTACCCAAATCTTCAATACGTCCCAGCTTCCTTTACTCGTTAATTTATGTTCGCCAAGTCCGCCGGGTCCTTCCAGGCACGATGGCTGCACACGGTGTCGAGTGTGTGGTACATTTCGTGCCTTGTCGTACCGTGTGACACAGTGTCGCTCCGTGCCGCATGGTGGCACAGTGTCGCAACGTGCCGCATGGTGGCACAGTGTCGCAACGTGCCGCATGGTGGCACAGTGTCGCAACGTGCCGCATGGTGGCACAGTGTCGCAACGTGCCGCATGGTGGCACAGTGTCGCAACGTGCCGGATGGTGGCACATTGTCGCACCGTGTCGTATCCTGTCAGTGCCGCTGTGTCGCTTCACGCTGCGCGTCGCCTCGCGCATGCGCCTCGTATGTACATAACATTTTACAATAACATACCGTTTAGTTATAACACTTAACACATACTGAGATTTATCGTCCATGCTCGATACAGCGACGCGGTGTTATGTTAGACGGAGTCATCTGGAATGTTACAAGCATGTTAGAGTCTGCTAATCTGCGTCAGGTCTCAGGATATGGAACGTTTAAAATGAAATACGAATACTTGAAAGCATATGTATTGAAACACAAATCACAATTGAAGGTTTTCTTATTAGCTTTTTTTTAAAAATCATGAAATATTTTTTTAAATACCTCCATCAGCGATGAAGTTATATAGCTTCAAAGACTACAATTAGGAAGAGAACTCCGATATGGCCTATACGTTCCGATATGGCCTATACGTTAAAGTCCACGACCTCTATACAGCTGCCATAGAAAACAGCGTTTTGGCGAGAGAGACAGATAATATATTTATTTAAAATAATTATATCTCGTTTGTTTTTCGAGTAAGTTTTATTCTATTTTCACTGTTAGTTATTATATTTCTGTATATTTCTAGAAAAAATGAAAATAATTTAAATATTTTATTTATGCATTTTCCCTATTAGGACTAAAAAGAACTGCTTATTTGTAAAGAAATTTCTTCCAGCAGACCTGCGACAGGAGAAATGTAGACAATATGTAAAGCCTTAAAACTAAAGTACAAACAAAATATATATATATCGAATACTATAAATATTTATGGATATAAATAATTAAGAAATAAAGACTATATATTATGTAAGTCTTTATTTCTTAATTCATTATTTTGGATTGATGTGGTTTTTTTTTCTAACGTTTTTATAAAATTCTACTGCCAAAGTGGTCTATCCATGAATAAAATGCAGTAAAATAGCACTAAAGCTATTTACTAACGACTAAAATCTTAAATTGGAACATTAGTAAGTTAATTAAAATAAAAAAGTAATAAAAAGTATGTATTCTGAAAGGTGCTAGTTGGTTAAAAAAATACTGTTTCTGTTTTCTATGGTACTCAAAAGGCTTATTCATTGAATTAGACCACTTAAGGTGAATGTTCCAACCGACCGTCCATACATTTTTGTCTCGGATTATACACTAAACACAGACACTCATTCTTTAAAATTAATCATTTTATCACTTCTCTACAGTGAAATGTGTACGCGTGTGACCTTTTTTGGCAATAACTTACATTATTTACTGAGAAAAACAATAGTGAAATCCCGGCAAAATTTGACACTTCTTTATTAGTGTGCGTCGCTTTTGACAACTATTGACATGCAAACCAAACGCGTTGTTTAGACTAGACTCACACTAGATGGCGTGCAGACGATCTTATAATTCTGATAAATCAATATCTTAAATTCAATAATTGGTTATTCATTTCCTTTCCTTGCGTTCAAAAAAAAAAAACAATATAAACAAATATAAAACTGATGACCTTAGACATCAATGTTTTGTTTTTTTTCTTACATAATAATAATATTGTTGTGTGGCAACATAAATACGAATCTAAGTCGTAATTCGTAGGTAGGTTCTAGGCAACGTTGCCGTTCTTACAACATGCTTACAACTTTGCAATATGATGACGTAAATAAAGCGTTGCCAAACTTGCCAAACATCATTCGCTTGTTTTCAGACTTACAATTTGAAACTTTCCTAGTTTGGTTGTTACGCGCTATGATTGCCGCGCGGAATTTCTTTCGTATTATTATATTTTTTTGTATGGTATGCATTTTTCATTGATTCAAACTGCAATATTTCTCTATTAGAGGTAGGTATATTTGATTCATATTATTTAATATGCTAATAAGTAATTTATCGTAGTTATAGTAATTAATTATTTTTAAAACGCAATTCTATTTTCGGTGGTGTTAGAAACAGCAAGTGGGCCCGTGATTTTAATGAAATCTCGTCACAAAACTAATTACCTACGTCATGCGTGTTAAATATGAAACACTGGCTTTGTACTCATACAAAGCCAGTGTTTCATATTTAAATGTATTTGAAAATGGTTTTTGGTCAACAATAAATAAAATTATTATAAATCGGTAAACTACCAAACTAATCACAAAATAAAACTTGGAAACTTGTGCAAAATATGGTTTTGCCGGGACGCCTTTTACGCATTTTGCAAACAGTTTCAGCGAACAGTCAGACACACAAATATTTTATTTTGTAGTTGGTATTAATTATACCAAGCTCTCACTAGTTCACGTCAGCTGTTATGGTGCGTTCAGAAATAAACATAATTATGTTACTTGCAATCTGTTTTTTTCCGTTCCGTGCTTTATTTATTATAAATAAAAACTTAAACTAATATGTTTTTTTTTTTCTTATTTGTTGTGGACCATTTCTACCAGAAATATAATATTGAAATATAAAGATAAGTAAAATACTGCTACATTTTATCTAGATCTTTTGTTTGGATGTTTCGGAACGCAACCCATCTAAGGAAGATTTATTATAATCTGTGATCTGGCTGGACGGACCTATGGCTTTGGCTTGATTGCTTGCGATTTGCATTGCATCATTTGCATCTTTCATAATGGTTGTAAATTACGATACTATTACATTTTATTCAAATACCGAGTGTTCAAAAGTTTTTGTTTTTCTATATTTCAGATTTAGATTACGTCTACAATGTATGAATGTATGAACCTGTGGTTGAACCCTTTAGAACTTAGAATATGCGTTATTATTCTAAGCTTTAGAAATTAATTGGCCGAGTGCTGATCCTGAAACTGATTCTTTTCAATTGACTGTGGATATCTGGGTATCGCATTGTGGACTTGAAGCATGTAATAGAGTGGGCATTTCTTCTGGAAAGACATCAAAATATGTGTGAACCTTCACAAATTGAATTTGTTAGTGAAAGGACATGATGGATTTCGAAATGAATTAATTTTCAAGTGCAGCATGTGTGATCGAGCTTGGAAACATTGTACTGAGAGCAGTGTTAAAATAAATACTGCATTTGTGTGGGCAACTGTGACTTCTGGTAGCTTCTACACTCAAGCAGCTCACATAACAAGTCTTATGGATATTCCAACAATGTCGGCCAATAAATTTCGTCGTGTTGAAAGAAAATTAGGCAGTGTGTGGTTTGAACATTTGACAGAGGAAATTAAAACTGCTGGTGAACAAGAAAGATCAATTGCTATTCAAAAAGGTCACGTGTCTTCAGACGGTGTTCCATTTGTTACTGTATATGTAGATGGAGGATGGTTGAAAAGGTCATACGGGCATAACTTTGACTTGTCATCTGGTATGGTAAGTTAATATTTTACTAAACACAAATTTGGTTCTTTATGACTTTTTTATTATGTGCATTATTTACAAGTGTTGCTTTTCATTTCCAGGCCTGCATTATTGGTAAAGAAACTAAAAAATGTCTATTTCTTGGTGTTAGAAACAAATATTGTTATACGTGTCAATATTATGAGAGAAGAAACATGGATATGAAAGCACATAATTGCTGCAAAAATTTTACTGGACCATCTACAGCAATGGAATCTGAAATGATTGTGGAAGGCTTTCAAAAGAGTGAAGAAATGCATCAACTTCGTTATTTGAGTTTTATTGGTGACGGAGACTCCTCTGTGTTTGCAAAATTGAAAGAGAAAGTATCATATGGGAACATCATAAAAAAAAATGAGTGCAAGAATCACGTAATCAAAAACTATACCAGTGCACTCTACAAGGTAAATGAATAAATCAGATTTGTAAAGTCATCTCAGGATCAGTGAAGCATATTATTCTGTATTTATATTTTGTTCTTTTTAGATCTTGGCCAACACTAAGCTCCCTCTTTCTGGGCGAAATATTTTGGCAGCAGATTTGAGAAACGGCCCGCTTCATGTATTCGGAGTACATGATAACTGCAAGGATTATTACTGCAATATCAACAAAGCATTGACAGATGGAACTGAAAAGAAGGAAGAAGATCTCGTAGAAAGTCTGAAAAATACTGCACCAGAGGTGTTGGAAATTCAAGCATCAGTTGGAAATTCAAGCAAAGAAGAGAAGTAAAGTTTTATTTTAGAGCAGCTTTGGAGATTGCCGGTAAATAATATTTTGAAGTGAATGGTAAATATTAGACTTCTAAAAGTAACAAATATACTAAGCACCATGTTTTCTTTGCAGCAGCAGTGTAGCAGTGGTCTCAAGACAGAAAATTTCAAGGCAGAGAGGGTGAAATCAACAAGCCAAATGATTTTTGTTCTTATTGTATTTTGGTAGTGGTTTGTTTAGAATCTACATTATCATTGTATATTTCTTTTTATTTTGTATCAAAAGGTGAAATAATACATCATTATGTCTACCTACATACTTCATATAGAGAACAGCTTATTGAATTGAGCAGGCGTTTATAATAACAATAATAAAACCTTTATTTTCAGGCTACTTAGGCCCTTAGATCACCTTACAGATAACACTAACCTAACTACTTGCTCAGTTCAATAAGCTGCTCTTTAGATTTTCGTTTTACTAAAGCCTTCCTGGTTATTATCGCAAAAAAAAATAATCGTGTTTTAGATTTGTTGTTATCTCATAAATAAGAATTATAGTTTCTATAATAATGTAATAGGCATGTATCAGCATAATTTACTTCAAATACTTCTGTTTTGTAAAATAGTGTAGGTAATGTAATTTTTTTCTGACATTATTTTATAAAGTATTATTCATTTTATTTGATTATTGTGAAAATGAGAACCATGTGGGTCATTTTATTATAATATTTTTTTTTGCTGTTTTCCCGCGTTCGTCTGGCAGTTTGAGTAGTATTTAAGCGACCTACACAAATATCCTTTCTTTGGTAGTGTTCGTCTTGTCGTTGAGTTGGGAGTTGTAAGTCGAGCTACACGATAACTGACATGTTTGCACTGACTAGACAGGTCCACTCAAATCTTTGTGGTTCTTTCTTCAAAAGACCATCTCAGATACTAATCTGCATAGTTCTCATGTGAGTTGAGCAAGATTGTCTGGACTCTGAGTTTGTTTCGGCTGTTTCTTCTCAGAGTAGTCAGGTACTAGGTAGTTTTAAAAAATATGACGTGTGTAAGTGTTTGTAAAAACCCTATTTGCAAAAATAAACATCATTTCACTTCATTTTAATAGAATAAAACTGCGTTTTATTGTAATTTAATGTTGACATTTATTTCTCAAAATTATTAATAAATGAAATAGTTTACGCCAACAAATATGACTTTTATTTTTATAACATTGTACATAAATATAATACCGTAGCAGGTGGTGTTCTGTAGTTCTGCTAACCCAATCTACCCATATAGACAAATTTAAACTTGTTTTTTTTCATTCACGCCATCTAGTGTCAATTTTCGTAAACGTAGGGCTTAAGTACTCAGCCACGTCTGTGTGTGTAAACGATACTATATTCAATAGCAGATGTTATAATCGGGTTATGTGTCGAATTGGGTGGATTTTGTGGCAATGATATGACCCTATTCGATAGAGCGCAGTGTCCGGTAACCGCAACTGCTACTCCTACGACTTAATTATTTTCCAATTATACAAAAACCCAAATAAACTAAAAATGTTGACTTTAACGCCATCTCGCGGGAAAATTACAGGGAACAGCCCGTATGAATCATGGTTCTCTTGGCCTCATATGGTCTCATTGATACCCTAGCCAGGTCCCAGAGTTGTGGGATATCACAAGGAACACGTTCTATATTCGAGTGTCCTCGCCCTTTTATCAAGTACCAACAGCCTTTTAGCATACAAACCTAATGCACTCAAATATTGATTTCCTTATCTTATCATTGACACCGTGATGTGTATTGAATACTAAGATTGAATACACGCTATCTTCTAGATAAGGAGTAACAATCGGAGAATGTCACATCTGGTGAAATAAGCGTTTACTTCATTCATGTTACTGAAATCGTTATGAAGTCTTACATACCAGAAGTTCATACTAGATTATCTCAATAATAGGATGAAATGTCAATTTACAATTTCATTAAGAGTGTGTATTCCGTCCACTAGCGCCGCCAATCGTTTTTTATTAATTGTGGTAAATTTAAGACACGTAGATAAAAAACCGCTCTGTAGTGCACTAAAGAAATGTATCTATTATTTTTTGACAGCTATATTTAATACATAACTCATGGCTAAATAAATAGCCAAAACGGCAATTATTGCTAAAAGTGGTCACTTTTAGCAAAGATATCGACTTTGGCAACTATTTATGTTCTAAAGTACAAAACATAACTCTCAAAACATAACAAATACATTTCTTCAGTGCACTACAGAGCGGTTTTTTATCTATGTGTCTTTAATTTACCACAAATAATAAAAAACTATTGGCGGCGCTAGTGGACGGAATACACGCTCTTAATAGTATAAAACTAGAGTTAATAATTTCATATATACCTATTTATGATTCCGACCTTGTAATGTGTGTGGATAGGAAACACGTAAATTCTACCTCTTTGAGCTGATGAGTGTTTGGGCAATAAAAGCAGCTTGGTTTAGGGTATCGTCAGCTATATTGCGACTAAGAAAAATTTGGAAGGTCGTGATTTTGTTAGATGTTGGATAGTAGTATTGTACTCACCGTGATACCACCATTTCGTTTTCTTAGGATTTTTGTTGCAGGTCTTAACGTAAAATGAGTTATCTGGAGGCCGTTTCTGAAACACACAATAATACAGGGAGGTTTATTTACGACCCAATCAAAGGAGAAAATCTATTTTCTGGGCTCGTACATTTACAGGTACAGGTCGCGTCATGTAAAAAGAACGCTGGCGGTCAAGCTGCGCATTAGGCGATTTATCGATCTATTTGGTAGTATGAGGTGGGGCGCGGGAGCATATTATATCATTTTTCAATTTACCTACTAATAATAATATTCTACTAATAATATTATCCTGAATAAATATTTTTCTTTCTTTCTTTCTTTCAATAACCAATATACGACGACGCCGCGAGCGAAAGTCGAGTTCAAAAATAATACAATAGGCCTAGTACTTTCGTGCGCGAGCTCCACATTCATACAGCGTTATTTTTATGTGAAGCGACCTGTAGCTTATGAGAGCATCATTATTGCTCTAATGAGTTAGACCAAAAACTTAAAAATATTAATGAAAAATATTGTGCTATCATACCTTTTCCTTGCAGCTACTGAGCGTGGACACGATGGACAGACAGACAGACTGCACGGACAGGGCTGGCGACCAGTCGTCTAATGACTTAACGTAATAACACAACACGTACCTTCTTCTCTTTACAGCTACTGAACATGGACACGATGGACAGACAGACAGACTGCACGGACAGGGCTGGCGACCCGTCGTCTAATGACTTAACGTAATGACACAACACGTACCTTCTTTTCTTTACAGCTACTGAGCATGGACACGATGGACAGACAGACAGACTGCACGGACAGGGCTGGCGACCAGTCGTCTGTTAGTATAACTAGTGTACACCACACAACACGTACCTTCTCCTTATAGCTACTGAGCATGGACACGATGGACAGACAGACAGACTGCACGGACAGGGCTGGCGAGTGGCGACCAGTCGTCTGTTAGTATAACTAGTGTACACCACACAACACGTACCTTCTCCTTATAGCTAGTGAGCATAGACACGATGGACAGAGAGACAGACTGCACGGACAGGGCTGGCGACCAGTCGTCTGTTAGTATAACTTGTGTACACCACACAACACGTACCTTCTCCTTATAGCTAGTGAGCATAGACACGATGGACAGACAGACAGACTGCACGGACAGGGCTGGCGACCAGTCGTCTATTAGTATAACTAGTGAAAACTACACAACATGTACCTTCTCCTTACAGCTACTGAGCATGGACACGATGGACAGACTGCACGGACAGGGCTGGCGACCAGTCGTCTGTTAGTATGACTAGTGTACACTACACAACACGTACCTTCTCCTTACAGCTACTGAGCATGGACACGATGGACAGACAGACAGACTGCACGGACAGGGCTGGCGACCAGTCGTCTGTTAGTATGGACAGGCAGATGTGGCCGTTGGAGTATACGTGCGGATGAATCGGTATGTTGTTGCCTATGAACGTCACCTGGAAGCAGAAACATCTAATTAGGAATGCAACTAGATGTTACTTAAAAAAGCTTTTGCCTTTACGAACCATTGGCCAGTTTCTCAAAACAACACCCGTCTTAGTCTGACTGGTCGGAAGATAACTGGTCCTTTTTCTAAGGCGAATTTCCACCCTCTCTTCCTAAAGTTCGTCCCAACGAGTTTGAAAGGGGGGGGGGGACTGTTTTTTATCTATTAAATATCTCAAAACCTAGAGAGCAGACAACCAGTTAAAAAGTACGTACTGACGGAGTAGAAAAATGGCGGTGTTGTCAGCGTTTTAAAATCTTTGATAAACAGAGACAGCAATAATAGCGTGTGACGTTACTCACAAGTACCGCCATATTGAAGTGAGGCCATTCAGTACACATAGCAAGATATGACAAGGATAGAAAAATAACTTCAGAAGCGTATATAACTTCTCCGTTTTTCCACCAATTTTTTTTTACGTTCTGGTAACAACTATCAAATAAGTATTTATTCATGTAGATTTTTCATTTTAGTCAAGTATCCTACTTTGTTGGACGATATGAACTTGTTCAATGCTAAAACAGCTTCAGGACCAGTCCGTGAAACTGAAAGATCTTTGTCATTATTTTTTCAGTTATTGACAAAGATCTTCTATTCGTACGCCATCTTACAACTAAGAATGGATACCCTGCAATATTGCCTTAAACCCCGCTTCAAAAGGGAATGGTCTGACAAAGCCATTATCTAACGCATAATACCTCTTTACTGCCGGCTCGAGAATCCAGAGCACAATTAATAAACGATTTAAAGGCACTTAGTGCAAGGATTAGCCACCCACGCTCTGTAGATTCTCCCCCAGCCAGTTCATTTACTCCGAGGCGGTCAACTATAGCGCAACGACCCATTTAAACCGGTAGGTAACCGTTGTTCTGTTTTAGCCAGATACGGGTATTAGGGCTTGATCTTACCTCCTTTTGTTAAACCAGTTTATCGCATGTTAGAATAGTTAATAACGGGATTGCTACCATATGTACCTATTTATTTGCGAGTTTCCGATATTTCGACACTGTTGCAAGCGCCATGATCACGGAGCACACACGGAACAGTGCCGAAATATCGGAATCTCGCAAATTAAAAGGTACATGGTAGCAATCCCGTTATTAACTATTCTAATGTAAGTGACCATGAAAGTTTAAAAAATATATATCTCATGTTACTAATCACATTATAGCATTTTTCGAAGCACAAGTCTTGAGAGGGTCCGGGGTTGCGGAATTTGTTCAAAAGAGTTATCGCGGTCCTGGAACGCAAAGGGCTTTAAGAGGAACACGGATGAGTTTTTTATAAGTAGTCGATAAGTCTGACACCTCCTTCCATTCTGCCAAGAGCGGAAAAGTCATTTGATGATTTTCGACGCCTGACGCTTGTCAGGGTTTCAAACTTTTCTTTGAGTTCGATTTTCGAATTGGCCGCGATTTGATTTCTGGTAGCTAGTTCAAACATGCTACCGGTATTTGAACAAGAATGATCATTTCAACTGTTCCACAAATACTCAAGCGTAATAAAAATGAAGCAGGTCTCAATGAGAAGAATAGACAGTGCATTGCCATTTTACTGAGTCATCGTAGGCTCATAGCGTGTCCTAGAGATAAAAATGAAATACCAATGCTAAGTTGACTCAGCTGCTGTTGAGATACAATGATAAGCGCAGATAAGAGCATCACATTGCTGTGGAAACTGCCTAGCATTCCACCTTCGATTCCAGACACTAATTGGTAGTTGCTAAGGGGCGCAAGCCCCCCTAAAATACTCATATTTTTTTGATGTTCCACAACCTAACGAAGCCCAAGAATCCCACCCCCCCCAACGACCATCCTGGATCCGCCACTGTAGACACCCTTTGCAACAGAAAACAAGTTGTTTTGTTCTAATAAATCGACGACGACGCCGGCGAATGACGTTTTAGCACAAATAATTAAACATTTACTTTTCTTATTAATGCTTCAAATATTGAATCGGCTGTCGCGTAATAAGTGATGATTATCATAATATGAATTATGATAAACGTCTGTTAGTTTTATGTCCGCTAAAAATACTTATGTAGTGGTTTGACCGGTTGATATGTAAATGAGTATAAGTAAGACGCTAAGGACGTTGGGTACGGGTGTGCTTCCTACATAGAGATGTTAATTTTAACGACATACTACGGCAGGCTCGCGAGAGAGAAAGTTCGCCGTAATCTTTATGACATGTCAATTTGCATATACACATAACGTCTACGGCTGCATTCATTTTAGCAGGCCGTATTTCTGTTTATTATAACTCAAGTTTGCTTTTGACAGAAATTTTAAGAGCGGTTTGAGCTTTTGGGTGTTCTATGTGGTTCGTGTATGTGTGCGTAAGCGCAAGCGAAATACGTAACTACGTAAGCGCAAAATAGTTTAATAACAAGTGAAAGACGCGGGGTAAGCTGCATGCAAGAAGCACCGGTATAGTGATGCTTCGAGAGCCAAGAAGCGGGAGACTGCTGGTTGCTAGAAGGACCAGTGTAGTGACACTGACGCTTGGAGAGCCAATGTCCAACAGTGGACGCTTTTTGACTGAAAAAAAAAAAAGTGCTGAAATCTTTTTATACTAAGTAAGAAATATGCTTGAGTTCAGGCTGAGAAACTTAACAAAGACGTAGAACTAACATTCCAAAAATTCCAAGCGAATACGCCTCGTATCGCAATTCTATTAGTAAACAAGTGTTGGCTCGTAAAATTGTCGACACTGCAATAAGGTAGTACTCGTATAC
The DNA here is from genome assembly GCA_963859965.1 of Ceramica pisi. NCBI lineage: Eukaryota > Metazoa > Arthropoda > Insecta > Lepidoptera > Noctuidae > Ceramica > Ceramica pisi. Next base: position 23,038,503 of record OY982540.1, on the reverse strand, counting down.
CTACGTAGTACTGAGTGAATCGTCTGGAAATAGTTTATTGCTTCGACGATCGTTTATTATTCATAATTAAATTGATTGAAGTGGTGACGACATTGACGGCTCGTGGAACAATATAGCGAATCGATGTATCGGAAAAGTATTAAAGGGAGTCAGGTATTGTTCGACTCGAACGAAACCCGTCTCGATGAATATACATATTATGTGCAAAATGCAAGGCAGCAACATTTTCCTATTGAGCAATCATTTCGGTTGGGAAAACTGTTTTCGTACATGACACGGATACTTTATGAACCATTTATCTTCTGTCAAATAGTTTTATAAGTTACTAAGTAGTTAGTGTGTGTTTCAAGTAATTATTCATTCATTTAAACGGATTAATTATTAACCAGATTAGTTCGCTCGAAGCATCAATGTCTGATAATGAACCTAACAATATGTCGCGTAATATGGCTTCGAAGTATCGATTGATATGTACCGATTGGAATACATTAATTTATGAATACAAATAATAGAAAATCAATATTATGCTTTGTAGCATTTGCTTGTATAGTGGGTCCACACGACTCAGACTTTTGCCTGCACAAACTTCAAACTCTGTATTAACAAATTTTATCACAGAAAAATTTGTTTAAACAGATTTTTTTGCACAGACATACGTCGGTAAGGCAGGGTGTCATTTCACCGAAACTGTTCACGGCCGCAATGGAGGATGTCTTCAAGGTTTTGGACGGCAGAAGGCTAGGCATTAATGTCAATGGCGAGTACATCAGCCAACTTCGATTTGCCGGCGATATAGTCGTCATGGCTGAGACTACGAAGGACTTCAGTACAATGCTCGATGACCTTAGTAGAGCTTCCGAAAGTTTCCGCTTAGTAGTTTCCTGATAGCTACAACCATCAGCAACCAGACTCCCAGGTTGTAGCTATCAGGAAACAAAGACTCCGGCAAGGAATTCCACTCCTTCGCTGTACGCACTGTTTTCCTAAAACGTTTCGTTTATGTGTGTTCTCCAATCAAGATCGGAAATTCCAAATTCGAAGTAATAGACGAATACTTCGTACGTCTACTTGGGAGTGGGACAAACGGTCCAGTTAGGTAGAGCTAACTTCGAGAACGAGGTCAACCGTCGAATCCGACTCGGCTGGGCAGCGTTCGGGAAGTCGCGTGGTATCTTCTCATCCCATATACCTACCACAGTGTCTCAAGACGAAAGTCTATGACCAGTACATGTTGCCAGTGATAAGTTATGGTACTGAAACGTGGTCGCTCACAATGAGCCGCATTGGAAGACTTGAAGTCACTCAACAAAGGGCAATGGAGAGGACAATGCTTGAAGTTTCCTTACGAGATCCAATCAGGAATGATGGTATCCGCAAGAACACCAAGGTTACCGACATCCGAAGGATCGCCAAACTAAAGTGGCAGGGCACATTGCTCGAAGGACAGCGAAAAGCTGGAATGGCGGCCGCCTGCCGGAAGACCCAAGGTGCACCGATGACCTGGTGAAGGTCGCGGGTAGCCGATGGATGCGAGACGCACAGGACCGGTCGTTGTGACGACGCTTGGGGGAGGCCTATGTCCAGCAGTGGAAGTCTTTCGGCTAATATGATGATGATGGATGTCGGTGAAGTTTGTATTATTATTTATAGTTCGAAGTATGCGCAGACAAGAGTGTATTGTGTGGATGGTTTATTAGGTAACGGACACACACAGAGACTGGGTTGTAGAGGTCAGAGTAAGGAAGTAGCCCCATGTAAAATAATATTCAACTTCGGCTGTCCAGTTGCTTTTAGTTGAAACAAATTAGGCTGTAAGACAATTTCAATATATTTGGGTAAACGAAACGAAATAAAACCTCATGGAAAAATGGATAACAAAAGCAGTATCACTACGAGCAAATGTTTACCAAAAAGATAAATATTTACCAGTTAATATTTGTTACTGGCTTTTGCCCGCGACTTATCCCGGTTTTACCCGTTCCTGTAGGAATTATGGAAGATCCCCTCTTAATGCTCTCCATACACTCCCCAAGGAACCTACATGACAAATTTCAGCATTGTACGACCAGTAGTTTCGGCTATGCGTTGTCTTTTAGTCGCCAGTAACGGAAGATTTTTTTCTATCTTAATTCTTTATTGTACAGTGTTGGATAGTTCATGTACAAAGGCGAGCTTAACTCAGAAATGAGTTTTCTCCCAGCAAACTTTTGAGTGATAGAGAAAGATGACAATGGAGGGTAGGATTCAGTGCACAATTATTTCATATTTTATAAATAAACAAACCTGCATACATAAAAATAATAATGTTATATTATGTACTTATTAGGAGTTATTGATATCGTCGTTGGCCAGTTCTATTAAATTTAGATTAAGTAATGTGTGTTCTGAAGACAGGTTTTATATATTTAACTAACCATTAGTTATCGATAACGATTTAAGACGAGAAACAGATTTTCTTATATAACACACCATAGCATAAGCGATGATAACCAGTTATGATGTTTATAAGATCTTCTAACAACTTAAGTTTGCAAATTAATCGTGATATAAAATGTAGGTCTTTAGGCATTTATTTAATAAGATGAAGTTTTGGAATAGCCTAGAAAAACACGAAATGCGGTAAGATAAAGGTTGCCAAAACTATCTATTCTTTAATATTATAAAGAGGTAACATTTGTTTGTAAGTTTGTATGTAGGGGGTAATCTCAGGAACTACTGGTCCGATTTGAAAAATTCTTTCAGTATTAGATAGCCCATGTATCGAGGAAGGATATCGGCTACATATCATCACGCTAAGACTAAAAGGAGCCGAGCATTAATGGAAAATGTGACGCAGACGAAGTTGCGTGGGTCAGCTAGTATTTAATAAATGCCTAAAAACCTAGATTTTAGGCTTTGGGCGTCTAATGAGATTCAGCATAGCAGCAACTATTCAAATATTGGTTGGTATTAATTACCTAGAACGAAAGCTAACGACATTGCGCTTAGAATCAGCATGTTCAAGTGGAAAAGGGCCGACCATGTCTGTAGGTAGACAGACATACGGTCGATGGAGCAGACATTTGTTAGAATGGAGAGCGCGTTTGGACAAACGTAGTATGGGACGCCCTGCGGCACGTTGGACCTATGATTTGGAAGGTTGCACGGCCGTAGCTAGGGGGGGGCATTGTGGGACAATGCCCTACCTTGAAATTACAATGCCCTACCTTAAAAATACCAAAACCTAAGATAAATTATTATAGTTCAACTAGCTGACCCGTGCAACGTCGTCTGCGTTACATTTTTCATTACTGCTCCGCTCCTATTGGTCTTAGCGTGATGATATATAGCCTATAGCCTTCCTCGATAAATGGGCTAACACTGAACGAATTTTTCAAATCGGACCAGTACTTCCTGAGATTAGCGCGTTCAACAAAACAAACAAACAAACTCTTCTGCTTTATAATATTAGTACCTATAGATTTGTTTGTTTATAGATTGAGATAAAAAAAATGTAGCGATAGGTATCTAAACTTTTCCGAATATACCAGTCTACTGACCTAGAGGTCGATATACATGGTCATTGATTTAGGAGCCCGTGCTTCGGAGCAGATAATTTATGATATTTTTTTACTTCCGCCCTACCTGTAAACAATGCTGCCCTACCTCAAATTCGACTCTAGCTACAGCCCTGGATGGTTGACGCTCTTAGATGATGGTAATTGTCAATATTAATTACCCGGGTTTTAACGTGGCATGGGTAAGAAACAGGAACCGTGCATTTTGCAGGGATAAGAAGTAGGTAGCCTACGAACCTCGCCGATAATATATGGCTCTCCATATACTTGAAAAAATCGGCCAAGTGCGAGTCTGACTCCCGCACCGAGGGTTCCGTACAAACCAGTAGGTATTAAATTATAAGTAGAAGTTGTGATTTACGATTTATGACGTATTAAAAAAAAACTACTCACTAGATCTCGTTCAAACTAATTTTCGCTGGTAGTTTCCATGGTAATGTACATCATATAGTTTTTAAGTTTTATCATTCTCTTATTTTAGAAGTTAAGGGGGGGGGGGGTACACATTTTACCAGTTTGGAAGTGTTTCTCGCGCAAACTATTCAGGATAGAAAAAAAAGATATTAGAAACCTCAATATCATTTTTGAAGACCTATCCATAGATACCCCACACACGTATGGGTCGGAGAAAAGTGGCTGTGACATACGGACGGACGGTAGTGTTGGGTAACTCAGCACATGTGCTAGCACAGTTGTAGCTACTCACTTGGCTAAAAAGAGTCACTCACTCTTTTTATTTTGATGTGCTAGCACACACCACAGATTACCTACACCACAGAACATTTTTACTCACTCTTTTGCCTCGCCATTTGAAATCTTTTCAATCGAAACTATAATCAAATTTCTGTTTCATTTTAACGTAATAAAGCCGAATTTCCAGTAATGAAATCTCTCAGCGACTCCGTCCGATCATTGCCGAAATGCCGATTCGTGAGGGAGCGAGCGAGACAGAACAGCGGTGAGCCGGTCAGCCGGCGAAAACACACACGACTTGACACGAGTGTCTGTGCTCAACTGTGCTGTGCGAGTCTCCACGCCTCGCGGGCTCGCGGCCCTCAGCCTCGCCTCAATTCAATCTCAAGAATCTCAATTCAATCTCAATTCTCAAGTGTGCTAGCACAGTGTGCTAGCACACTTGAGAAAAAGAGTGCCTCGCACGATACTCTTTATAAATGTGTGTGCTACCCAACTCTAACGGACGGACAGACAGACAGACAGACATGACGAATATATAAGGGTTCCGTTTTTACCATTTGGTTACGGAACCCTAAAAAAACGTTCGTAATCGGATCAGATACTTCAAAAGATTACCTCCTAGCAATCCAACCAATATACAATCATATAAACCCCTTTTTATAGTACCTTTTAGTGTAGTTCTAGTACTTATTCTAGTCAAGCCGTTAGTGCATTTTAATGTAGGTATGTATGTCATGGCACCCCTGACAAGGATTGTATCTTTAGATCGGTAAATTAATTACATAATGAGTACACAACAGCTTCGCTTACTTTAGTAGATTTAAATAATGCATTGTACTATCTATCCGCAAAAATGTAATTACAACCATTTTTTTTTTGTTTATTTTTGATAGGCATTCGTTTGACCACTATCTCACCTGATGGTAAGCGATGATGCGGTCTAAGATGGAGCACGCTTGCCTAGAAGTACCCTATTCACTCTTGACTTATTATGAGGTGAATGGTGCCTATCAGTTGAGACTGATCATCTCTTGCGCGCCACGGGCTTATTTTCGTCTTTACATTTTGAATAATTTTAGTTTCTTTTTTTTTTTCTTTGCAGTGTGCTCGAATAGAAGCAACAAGGATACTGTGACCAAGATTTTTGAAATGCAAAATAGTGTCCGTGGAGTACTTATCTTGCACGTTCTTCTCCATAGAGATCTACGCTTTCGAACTTGAAAATGTTTTCATATTGTTGACTGACCGACCTTGACAGTTAAAAAGTAGACGGTTTCTTTGAAATAAATGCTTTGTTTAAGTAGGAAAGGTTAAATACCTAGCTTTAGCACAAAACTAGAAGCAACAGAACAGTAGAGTAAACAGGCTCCTTCTGGGTAAGCTCGCTCCATCGTAGACTTTGTCTCCGTCATCTCTGACCAAGACGAAAGTCAAGAGCAAACCCATCTCAAACAAAAAAATAAAAAGAATTAGTCATGATATTCCATGACAGTTTAATTGTGGCACTAAGACTTAGGTCAAAATTAAACGCCACAATTACTACAATAATAAATTAGTCTTTAGTTGAGAATTGTAATTAATTAACTCTTGGAAAATTAATTAGCCATGCTGACATTGAGATTAAAACCCAGGTATCAAGAGCGTCGGTTACTTCTTTGGTGGCAGGCACTAATATTAAGTCTAAACATAATCTATACTAATATTATTAAGCTGAAGAGATTGCTTGTGTGTTTGCTTGATCGCGCTAATCTCAGGAACTACTAGTCCGATTTGAAAAAATATTTCAGTGTTAGATAGCCCATTTATCGAGGAAGGCTATAGGCTACTTATCATCACGCTAAGAAAAATAGAAGCGTTAATGGAAAATGTGACGCAGACGAAGTTGCGCGGGTCAGCTAGTCTGAATATTCAGAACGGGGTTATTTGTAAAATGATCTCTGGAAGTAACCATCTATACTAATATAATCGCGCTAATCTCTGGAAATACCAGTCGCGATTTGGATTTTTTTTTGTTTGATAGCCACACTCGTGAGGATTTAGGCTATACATGCGTGCGCGCGCTTCGTACGCGCGCGGAATATGCGCGTACGAAGTCGCGGACAAAAGCTTTTCCGATTATTTTGCTTGCACTGATAAATGCTAACGTACTACCAGGGTTGCGAAATTTGTTCGAAAGAGTCACCGCGGCGCTGGAACGCAAAGAGAAGGAACACAAATGGGTTTCAGTCAGTAAGAGTCTGACACTCTTTTCTGCTACGCCCAAAGCGGGAGGAGTCATTTGATAATTACCCATCCTTAAGAAAAGAAGTCGCTGAGCGTTAAACACTAACTTTTTATATCGGAGAAATTCCCAAGAGAGGGGACCGAAGACTCGTAAAGAAACAAGGCAAAAAGAAAGATGAAGCTGTGTTCCGAAACGGGAATAATTTACGTGGATAAGAAGTCTGCTACTCTCAAATGGGATTGGGCAGGTTAGGCTGTCTCCATCTCCACACGGGTGCCTGAAGATGGAAGGCCGACGAGCCAGCCCTGAAGAGGTGGCATGACTTTTGAACGCGCACCTAGAAAGCTGGCAAGAGGTGGCGCAAGAAATATTTCCGGAAAGACTTGAGGCCTTTGACCCATTTGGACAGAACTAGTATGAAAAAGAAAGATTAATACTTTGACCCAATAAAGGATTATCATGAAGATGAATGAAAGGAGCTTTCCCGATCGACTTATTTTTCGTAAATTTATAATACTACTGCTACTGTTTAGTTCAGCGTGAGGCTCAGAAGGAGCTCGAGGCTAAATTATAACAGCTGCATAGCTCGATCTTCAAGATTTAACAACGCTTGCCGCGGTCGGTCTGTGGATGGTTTACCAGTATTGCCTGGAAGTTTTGTGCAACCCAGTAACCTGGGCAGATTATGATGTAAGTACACATATGTTTCCATTTACATCGATACGCTAAGGCGAACAGGTCAAAACTCACTTAATCAACAATTAACACTTCTCTGTAAATTTTTGCTAAGGCATTATCTATTTACATAGTTATTGCATGTTATGTAGGTACATACATACGTATGTAAATTGCTGGTATATTTGCTGATCACATAATTAAATAAGCCAAGCAGAGGCAGCTTACTTATATGGAAAACTAAATAGTACTACTAACTTGTTATTTCTAGATAGGCGATTAAGTTAGGGAACTTATTACAAGGAAATAAATGAAGTATTAATAGTATACTAAAATCTATACTAATACTAGCAGATCTGGCAAACGTTGTTTTGCCTTATAAGTAAAAAAATAGCCTAACAACGTAACAACCTATTCTCAGACGTACCAAATATACACAAAAAAGAAATCATTAAAATCGTTCAAGCCGTTGCGGAGAAGTTAGAAGATAATTTAGATTATAAAGCTGAAGAGTTTGTTTGTTTGTTTGGTTAAACAAGCTAAAATCAGGGAAAAAATATATTTTAATGTTGGATAGCCCGTTTATAGAGGAAGGCAGGCTAATAACATCACGCTACGACCATTAGGAACGAAGCATTCATGAAAAATCAGATGCAGACGAAGTTGCGCGGGTCAGCTAGTACTTAATAACATAAAATAACCTTAGTTTCGGAAGTCGGGTGTTAAAAACGAAGATACAAAACCAAAAACACCGACTTCAGTATATTTTTTGCTTTGTAGTTTTTGTGGGAGTCGGTTTACTTATACTTTTTTGTAAAAAAGTTTTTTATTTTTCACTTTTACGTATCTTGGACTAAGTAAGTCCAAGTATGACCACTCTTCGTCTACGTAGACATTTAAATAAGCAAAAAATGCTCATAAATTAAAACTACTGAGCTAAACTGAATTACATTTTCTTAGCTTCGAATTAAAAAAGAATCGCACAAATCGGATCAGAAAACTCAGAGTACTCGGTGTACATACATAAAAAAAAACTGGCCAAGTGCGAGTCGGACTCACGCAAGGGTTCCGTACTATTATCTATAATAACGGCAAAATTAAGTTTATCGTATGTTTTTTTTTTAGTATTTGTTGTTATAGCGGCAACAGAAATACATCATTTGTTAAAATTTTAACTGTCTAGCTATCGCGGTTCTTGAGATACCTACAGCCTGGTGACAGACAGACAGACAGCGAAGTCTTAAGTAATAGGGTCCCGTTTTTTCCCTTTGGGTACAGAACCCTAAAAAATAATACGTACAGTCGCCAGCACATCAAGCTACATGAAACTCAAATTTTCCCAATCAACCTTGAACCTTATAACTTTGGCGATAAAGTGGAAAAGGCATTGAAGAAATTGGGCAGATTGTTGAAGCTTGGTGTGCTGACGTCTGACCTTACTAGCTGACACTATGTGTGACTCTTAAAACTAATAAAGAAACAAATGATGACTGATCTCAAGCCAGACAAAGAAGTGTTTGAAAATGATATAAATTGTGTTATAGGTACATTGTAATGATGAAATAAATAGATACCTACACCTTACACTGTCACACATAAATTATATTCTTTATTCAAATTAGTGATACGAAACAATGTATTGTTTATGAAATATGATTAATGTATGGACAAAACTTACACAGTTAAAGATAACTCCACTAACCTAATTCCGTTAATCTAATCAAAGTTTCGGTTAAAATTAATTCAGAACTTAGTTTATTAAGAGTGTGTATTCCGTCCACTAGCGCCGCCAATCGTTTTTTATTATTTGTGGCAAATTTAAGACACGTAGATAAAAAACCGCTCTGTAGTGTTCTGAAGAAATGTATCTATTATTTTTTGAGAGCTATTTTTAATACATAAAAGTGGCCACTTTTAGCAAAAATATCGAGTTTGGCAACTATTTATGTTCTAAAGTACAAAACATAACTCTCAAAAAATAATAAATACATTTCTTCAGAACACTACAGAGCGGTTTTTTATCTACGTGTCTTAAATTTACCACAGTTAATAAAAAACGATTGGCGGCGCTAGTGGACGGTATTACGCCCTCTTAAGGCCGCACCCTGAGCAAATAACCTTGAGCATTTTTTCCCTCAATAACAGCGCAAGAGATACAATAGCGAATACGCTCAAAATGTTGAATAAAATCGTTATAAAATCGAATTTTGGTCGTTTGAAAAAAATACTTCTACCAAAATGTTCATAATTACATTGCCTATCCATTAGTGTTAGTACAAAATCAAAATAATCGTTAGTTTTCGAGAAAATGCATGTTTTCAGTAATTTTTTCTCATTTCTGTGGTTTCGTTGTGAGGAGATTACTTAACATTATACTTAGTAATAAAAAATTAAATCTACCATTTTGAAGCCAAGATTATGTAGAAATTTAATGTATTTTTTATTGGTTGATATTTCTTTTGGATAGAGAGTAGATAGCTCCAAAAAACTGCACAAAAAACGGCTAGCGCTGCGTTTTGCTCGGGGACGCGCCTTAAGTTAAAATATAATATTACTAGCTTTTGCTCACAACTTTGTACGCGCGCATCCCGTTTTTTTCCCGTTCCCGTAGGAATTTTGGGAAAACCTCTCTTAGTGCTGCTCCCCTACGGAGTGGAAGGAAGCTACATGCCAAATTTAAGCTTTCTACGACCAGTAGTTTAGGCTGTGCGTTTTCTGAGTCCGTGTGTCCGAGAATTTTATAATAATTAGGATTTACGACATCATGTTTAGTGTTTATTTTGACGAACTAAGCTAAGTAAAGAAAGAAAAATGTTTATTCAGGACTCGCACAGTACACATAAAAGTAAAAATATGGTAAAACTACCTGTTATAAAAATAAGCTACATCCTGAAATGTTAATACTTATCTGTGAGAGGCTAAAAAAAAAAGTACAAAGTGTGGCAAATGTGCTGTGTCGTTAATATTGCTGGATGAATTAATCACATAATTAAATAATTACTTGAATTTATTATGCTTATTATGGTATAAGCAATTGGAGCGGTGTATGCGATTACATTTATAAATTACTAGCTGACCCGCGCAACTTCGTCTGCGCCACATTTTCCATTAAAATGCTCCGCTCCTTTTAGTCGTAGCGTGATGATATGATAGCCTATAGCCTTCCTCGACAAATGGGCTATCTAACAATGAAATAATTTTTCAAATTGGGCCTGTTTTAGGAGCCTATTCATCATTACAAACAAAAAAATATTTTCTCTTTATAATTTATTAGTGTAGATAGTGCGGACTAGCATATTCCCTTAAATCACCTTTTAACCTTCCTCTTGAATCACTCTGTCAATTGATATGAAACCGCATTATAATCCGTTGTGCAGTTGGCAGAAAAGTTATAAACGTACTTACAAACAGAAAAACTATACCTATATGTAGTCTTTTTAACCCAAAGGTTGACTGGTAGAGAATGCATTGTTGCATTAAGTCCGCCCATGTAACACTGTTGTACATAAAGTTTAAATAAATAAATAAAAAACTTTTTACAAAAAAAATACAACCGACTCCCCCAAAAAAAAAACACTACAAAGTAAAAAATAACTTTAATTTCGGAAGTCGGTGTCAAAATACGAAGAAACTCTAAGTAGACGAATTCCAGCTATTTCGATTTAAAATCCAAAGTTCGAAACCGACTTTCATAAAATTTAAATGGGACCAATCTGCAAGTATATCCTTTCAGATAAAACAAGAATTTTTCAAATCGGTTCATAATTGTCGGAGTTATGAGGTAACAAACATAAAACAAAAAAAAAAAAACAAAACATACAACCGAATTGATAACCTCCTCTTTTTTGGGAAGTCGGTTAAAAATGCGACTATGTTTTATACTATGGTAAACCTATACTATATAATATTATAAAGCAGAAGTTTGTTTGTTTGGTTGAACGCGCTAATCTCAGGAACTATTGGTCCGATTTGAAAAATTGTGTCAGTATTAGATAGCCCATTTAACGATGAAGGCTATAGGCTAAATATCATCACGCTAAGACAAATAGGAGCGGAGCTTAAATGGAAAATTTACGCAGACGAAGTTGCGCGGGTCAGCTAGTTTAAATATATGAAGATACTAAGAGTAACACCCATAACACAAGTAACAGAATTATTAATGCAATAATGTATTAAACACTTAAGTAGTTTCTAAACATGCCCTAGGGATTAAATGAGTGGAATTAATGGGAGTGCTAACAAGTCCTTGCGTGACCATCACCATCGCGCGCTGTCGTATTCCCTGTTATGTCAGCACATTCTTTGACGTTTGAACCGTAAAGGAACTAGATCAACAAACTCTATAACAAATATTCACACAAAATACTAGGAATAGCCCTTGCTGAGTTAATATTATCGACTATTTAGCATCTAGACACTGCATAATAGGCATGGATGTTACATCATCTTTAAAAACAAATACAATTAAGGGTATGCATCTGCTTAAAATCTACACTTAAACTAACTTCAGACAGACTGATGAGTCTTTTCAATCAATCAGGGTTCAGGTCTATCTCATGTATGATTAGGTGGGACAAGCATTTTCAGAAACAAATCCAACAGACGGCTGACTAGTGAATGGGAAGAATATTAGCCTGTCAGAAAAGTAGCCAAGGATTTCTGGTGTCTGAACATACATTTCAGTATATTTATGGAGATTATTAATGTAGTAAAAAAATGTACTTACTTCAGGAGAGTCAAATGGGTACTTGTTTGTGAATTTAAACTGCAATACAAATTTTTCGCCTTCATATAGTGTGCCGGGAACACCTTCCATGTGTACTGTCCACCTGGTAAAGAGCAAAAATGTTTTAAAAGATTTACAAATGATTTAGAAAAGTAACAAATGTTTTAAATGATCAACAATTTCTAGATTCAGGTCAGTTGCAGGACAAATGTTAATCTTACAAACATTCTTAATCAACCTGAATGGTACATAATTTTAAGCAATTATGTATTCTGTAATCTTGTGTTTTTAATGTGGATATGATACAATCAATCAAATAAATAAATACGTTATATAGTACTTGCTACATAACGTATTTATTTATTTGATTATTTGATATTTACAAATCGCTTATTCAGAACTTTGGATCTGATTATTCAATCATTTGTACTGAAATAAACTTAATAAAAATTGATAAAGATTTAATTTATCATTGTTGACAAGCCAGATAGCCCAAAGGTGTTTGAAAACTGCTGTTGTGCAACACATATACCCTGTACTAAATAAACTAATCAATGGTCAAGGATAAATAAAACACTTATAGCTTTTGCCTGCAACTTCATACATGCATATCCCGGAGGTAAGATACATGCATATACGATGTATCCTTATACATTGTATATACATGTATCCTTCCTACCTTCATACCAAATTTTAGATTTCTACAACCAGTACTTTCGGCTGTGTTGTTTGTCAATCACTCAATATCCGAAGAGTTTTATATATAACATAAATTGATTAAAAGTAAAGCATTGTAAACATGATAACAGTGGCTCTTCTATAGTTTACGCCAGATAAACGTGGAATAAAGTACATTGACCTTTCCCTAATATCTCTTCGTAGATACTAGAACAATAAATTAAGAACTGTTTTTCATTAGTAGAGAAAGTAAAGGATCACGATAGAAGTCGATTCAGGACAGCTTTATGTCATTATTTCTGATTTTGATCATGAGAAAGTCAATAAATGTATGTGGGTCAATGTACTTTATTCCACGTTTATCTGGCGTAAACTATAGCTTATGTCAATGTCAATTAGATCAGTTACTAGCTGACTGGGCCAACTACGTTTTGCAAAAAAAAGTACCTTACAACCTATTCTCAGATCTTTTGAATATACATAACAAATGTCACAAAAATCAGTCAAGCTTTTTCGGAAGAGTTTGATGACAAACACTAGATTTTTATATATCACATGAAATTAACATTACAGATCATTAAAAATACATACAAGCCAAAGTATCAAATGAGATCATTAGTCATGAATAAAACTAGCTCCAAGATGTTTTATTTTTTACACAAGAACTCTGCATACAAGGCCTGACTGATGATAAATTTTTAATGTGTTAAATTGTATGCAGCACATGATCTGTGATTGACATTATTTACTTATTCATACACAGACATGGGTATGAATAAGTAAATAATGTCATGTGACAGACCTTGAAACATATCACTTAAGTGAAGAACTAAGTTTTTCATCACTCTAGTTATGTCATATTATGAACTGTCTGTCTATTCTTAGCCCTCCTAAGCACTAGCGGTTGACTTCCAGTTTTTATATGCAACTGCCAGTGATTGTATGCACTGAACCACCATTAGATGACAAGCGGTTGCATGTTAAACTGTAGCCATGCAGATGACCACCACCCTGGCTGACCGCTAGTGTGTACGTAGGCTTACTCAAAATATTAATTATTCTATGATTGATATGATTAACAAGATAATAGAAAGGAACAAAGAATACATTACAAAAACCCTATGTTTGTAAAATAAATCAGAAGTATAAAAATGTACTACCAATTCTTTTACTCATACTTATTTTGTAATAATAAGAAGGTATGTATGACTATTTATATCAATGTTTACATCAATGCATAGTGTTGTTTTGGCATCACATTACTACATACTCAGTAAAGACAAAGGCTACTTCAAAACACCTAAATTTACCGCGCTATAATTACAAAATTTATTAGTAATAATGTATCACGATGTCAATAAATCGATTGTTGTTTACGTAGGTACCTATCATTTTATTTCACAATGAAATGGCTCTTCACAAAAATAATGTTTTCGATCGAAATTTGCAATTGTTTACTTACAGTGTTAGATTTTGGCTGGCCTGGTCTCCGTCTACGGTGACTCCTGGTGGTGGTTCCTTCATCAGGGACATGAGTTCTTTCTGTAATCTCCGCTAAAACAGACATAGTAACATATTTTACCCTTAAAATTTATATGTGATAAGTGATTCGTTATTTGTAGACAACGTCTGTTTCCGTGCGCAGAGCTAATTTATATTTGTACAACTAATAACAGTAAAATACAATTTTTCTGACAAAAAATCTAAAGCAAAACTGTCACAATACGGACCCCATAAGATTTTCGATTTCATAGTTATTTAAGTAACTGATTCGATATTGTCATAGGAAAGACTTTATACACGTTAAACAAAAACGATTAATGTGTTTTGTAAAGCGTAATATTTTAATTATTTTTTACTTACCTCAGACGGGGACATAGCCGCCATTGCAATCCAATTAGACGTTTGATGTTACTAGTTTAAAAATTTTGTTCTTCTGTTCACTTCATCATTTTCCCACAATACATAGAATCTTCTATTTTCCATTTTGAATAAACTTCGAATGCATAATCTTAATGAAAACGTACCGAATATTATCTTTTGTAGTTGAAAAGGAGAGGGATTCTATGTTGAATGTGCTGTCACCGAGAAACAATTTACATTTTTGTTTGTATTGCAACACAGCGGAAAAAAACGTCAAAATCTTTGTTCGGATACACTACGCAGTGTAATGTTGTTTATGAAAAATCGACTAATCTTTTAGAAAAGATATCTCCTCTAAATCATATTTAATCTCTGGGCTGTGGGCCGATATAAACATAAACGTCAATTTATTCTTTTTTAGGTCTGTGAAACAGTTTGTTGTTTGCAAATTGCATTGCAGTTATGAGATGGAAATTAATTTTAAATTTTATTTTAAAGTATCGATAAACAAAAATTGTTTCTATTTTCTTCGTTGAACGAAGCAACACATCGTTACCTAGTGTTATAAACTCGAAATGTTATTGTATTTTCTTTAGTATTGTAATTTAATTTTAGCGAAAGATTTTGGTTGAATTTAAAGCGGGCGCTATGGTTTCTCACGGCAAAAAATCTTCAGCTGAGTGGATTATTGACCAGCTTAATGTTGAGAATGCAAAATTACTGGCATTTGTGTTGGTCATTGGATTCATTGGCTACCATGGAGTGTTACACCTCAGATATGGTAAATATTAACCTTAAACCCAATTTTTCACATTATTAAATAAAAAGAATATTACTATGTGTATCTAGGTTATGCTTAAAACGTGTGTTACTTAAATAATGTCTAGGTTTCACCTATGTCATTGGATGCTACATAATTTTGATTTTTTCTTAATGTTTCTGTTCCCTGTACTGGGCATTTTTAACTCTATTATAGTGTGTGTTCATCTGAGTACCTAACATATTTGAACTCTTCTTCACAGGGTCAGACTCGTGTACTTGGCTTCTCACATCTGGTCGGTATAAAGGTGATCATGAGTGGCAACCATACGGCTGTATGTTACACAGATACTCGAAAACGTAAGTTTTATTCGAAGACTGTAACATAAATCAAACAAAAGTCAAGTGATGTGGTTGGCTGTTGATATAGCGGTTGCCTAAAGCCCTAGTGGTTCCTAGATAAATTAGTAGTTAGTTAGTTTTTAAATTCAAACCAGTATTTCCTGACATTAGCTTATTCAACCGAACAAGCAAATTCTTCAGTTTTATAATGTCATAATTATAGTATAGAACAACTTAGTATAGTTCTATGTTAGAATTGCTTCTAGACTGTAGTTTTATGATGTTCACAGAATGGTCAAAAGTTTTATTTTAAAACTGATTAATAAACAAAGCATCAAACAAAAAAAAGAATATTTGAGTGTTGTCTGAATTGACTCAAAATATATTGAAGAATCAATCCCCTGTCTAGCATTTTCCTTGAGTGATTTCGCTTCTTATTTTTAATTCAAGATAGCTTATTTTTAATCATAGATAAAAAATTCAAATATTGGTCACTGTTATATTATTTATAATTATTGATTGAGATAAAAATGAAATAATCCGGCAGCCTTTTATCTTAAATCTAAATTGGCTTGTCTTTAGAGATTTCTATGAATATATGGAATCTAGAAAGTTTATAGGTTTACATTTTGTTACTAACAAATATGGAAGTGATTCTAAAACAGAAGTTTATTTAATACTAGCTGAAAAATACCGCCCAACAAAGGTGTTGGTTTGTTGGGAGGTATTTTTCGGGTTAATTTATAGCCTATGACACTCACAAATAACGTCTTATCTCTTTATAATATTAGTATAGATAAATCAAAAGTCATTTATTCAAATTAAACTGAGTGCCAGCACTTTTCAAAAAGTGCTGCATGAAGAAAGTCCCCCAAAACACCTAAATTTTCCATAGTATTTGGAACTCAATAAGTTAACAGGGCAGGAGGTGGTCAAATGCAAAATGCTAACGAAATTAATGACTACTGCAGCAGTCTTAATTAAATTTAATCAATTATAGCGGGGTCAATTAATTAAAACTGTTTGGAAGCCGGATAAGACCATAACATGAGTTGTCAGCTCTTGGTTATTGTGAGATATATTTGTGTGTGTGCAAAAATGCAACCTATTATTTTATTAAAACATGATAAATCAATACTTTCATTACTTTAAAACTTTCATAACTGGTGACACAAGGGTGGACACAACTGGTGGTACAGACAATGCACAGCCGAAATAACTAAAATTTAACATTTGGTATGCAGGTTCTCTACAGTCGGTATTGAGCACTTAGAGAGGCTTTCCCGCAAATCTTACCGAAACGGGACAAAACGGTATATGCGCGTACGCAGTCGCGAGCAAATGATTGAATAACAGAATGATAAGTCAGTTAACTTCGCTGAAGTAACAGGTCTTGGAGGCGCGATAGACCCTCAGGCAAGATAGAAGTAGGTGGTATGGTGAGACTCCTCTCTTAGGATTGAGGAATTGCCAAAGATGGAGATAAATGGAAAAAATGACGAAGGCTTTTGCCTTGCTCATTTATAAAAGCAAATGCATAAAAATCGTAGCATTCGCCTGCTAGCTGGTAATAGATTTTGATGTAGAAATAATTTCATATCTTGCAGAGACGCTCGACGATGTTTCCGGTACCTGGCCTTCTGGGGCAAGTACAACAGCTTCGCCTTCATAGGAGACTCCAGGCTCGAACAGCTGTATGAATACTTTATAGGTGAGTGTAACTATAAGTACGATATTACCAGCATGCAACGAGTAAGAAAGAATGGATGAAAAAAAAATAGTTTGACTACAGTCGATCAGATCCTCGGCCCATCCACCCACCCCCAACGGGGTCAAGCGCCCCCCCCCAATCCCCACTCCTGGATCCGCCCCTGCGTCACGTACACACAAAATAAAATAAAGTGACAGTGAAAAAAAAAATAAGTGGCGAAAGTGGCGACTATGCCCATAATTTCCGATGTCAAAACGACATAGTTCCACATTGTAAAAATAAAAAATTTGGTAAGGCTATCGTCCTGGGTTCTCGAATGTCGTGAGTACCTAGTAGTTTTACTCGCATTTAGATTACACAGGTTAATCGCAATTTCGATTCCCCGAAAGATAGCGAGGCATGTTAATAACTGAAAGATTATAAAGATATTGACTCATCGATTTATAAGATAGTAAATGTGTCATGTGCTGCTGTGGCTACTGTTAACAAGCGATTGAAAACATGGTTACATAGGTTTTTTTTTATTTGAGATGGGTTTCCTCTTGACTCTAGTCTAGGTCTGAGATGACAGAGACAAAGTCTACGATGGAGCGAGCTTACCCAGAAGTAGCCTGTTCAATCTAACTTTGAAAAGATTATATTTTATGTAGGTCGATTTTCACCAAGGCCGTACAATACAGGCTGTTTCAGAAGTGCTTGGTCAATAACCCTTGAATATGACCTGGCACATCTGGATCATCCTTATTTTTGCACTGTTGGATTTTCGATTGTCAGCGCTGAACCGAGCGTTCAAAATCGATCAAAGTGTTTTTATTAAGGCATTGATTCATATGTCAGTAATGCTATATTTATCAAAGCCTTCCATATTATATGAACGTGGAGGAGCTCGTGGCTAAATAGCCGGACGGGTCGATCTTCAAGGTTAAGCAACGCTTGCCAAGGTTGGTCTGTGGATGGGTGACCATCTTAACATATCGAGTATCCTCCGTGCCTCGGAAAGCACGTTAAGTCGTTGGTTGTCCTTTGTAGATCTTTGGCAGTTGTTACGGAATGTTAGAAGCCAGTAAATCTGACTCCAGTCTTGCCAAGAAGTACCGTGTTACCCAGTTAATGGGTTGTGGAGGTCTGATAGGCAGCCGCTCAACGTAAAATACTGGTATTCAGCCGAATCCGGTTTGACTGGAAGCTGACCCCAATATAGTTGGGAACAGGCAGGCAGATGATTTTTTTTTAAAAAACGTTGCCCCACACTAGGAATTTCTCCTGTATCGTGGGTGCGTTTACAAACATACCAAGTCACATAGCCAAACAGCCAGACCCGGAACAACTATCTGTAGGCCATACAAATATTTGTTCCGTGCGGGAATCGAACCTACGACACGCGACGCAGCATTTGATCGCTCAACCACTGCGCCAACCGTGCCGTCCGATTCCAGATATGATCGTGATGTAAGTAATTCGTAAGAAACAAAAATGAGAATGTGTCGGTTTCGGCATTAATTGGAAGTTAGATTTTCGCCACACTGATTTACACAACATGGTCGAGTTTATTGACGTACGTAGATCTTTATCTATACGAAAGTCTTTCTAAGGCAATTAGGCCTTAAGGCCCTTTTCCTGCCATGCGTGTTTTCACCCGCGCGTGGATCTGGTCCGCATGCGGGTGATAGCACGATCCTGGCCACACGCAGAACAAAGATTTCGTTTGCCGCTGCAGTGTTGTGCGTGTTGCCCGTGGCTAAACACGTGACGCGTGTCGCACGTATGGTCATAGTCTATGACCATGCGAGTGACCGGCGTCACAGTAAAAACGACTCTGAAGACAGAAGAACGCTGATTGTGTGCCCGCATGATAGGAAAAACATGTTAGAAATGATAAACGGACCAGATCAAGCTTGGGTTGGCAGAAACTTCAGAAAGCTTCCATATTACAATACTTACAAACAATTTTATTATTTTAACTCGTACGTTGATACATCTGGTTATACACAGAGACAAAGCCCTAGTAAGTAGTATAGGTCGATTCAACAACTCACCCTCTCCCTCTGTGACATAGATTTCGAGTAGTCCTTAGCGACTCATAACAGTATTCCGAGCTGCCTTTAGAGTTGATTCTACCTTTTAGGCACGGGACAAATACAACAGGCACCGGGTGGAGGAGGTGAGGCGCGGACGCGGCGTGGTCGCGACGCCACTTCTTTGATATTTCACACAAAATTTATAGAAGAGGCGGTGCGCAAGACATACTAAGACGTCGGGGCGCGGGCGTGGAGCGGGCGCCGCTTCCTCGCCCCCGGCGCACCACAAGAAGACGTCATGTTGCCGTGATAAAATCAAACACTAGAATGCCCCAAATGCATCCACTGTGTTCGCCCGCGCCACGTCTTTCTGACACCGTTAGCGTGCCTGTTCTGCGCTGCACCGGCGCCGCGCTCGACCCTCGCCCGCGCCTTGGCCGCGCCTCGCCTCCGCCCGACGCCTCTTATATTTGTCCCGCGCCTTAGACTACAAATCACCATCACATTCTTCCCGCAGGAGTGGTCCGAACCCGCTTCGACATGGACACATCGTACTCCACAGT
This sequence comes from Ceramica pisi, assembly GCA_963859965.1. Taxonomy (NCBI): domain Eukaryota; kingdom Metazoa; phylum Arthropoda; class Insecta; order Lepidoptera; family Noctuidae; genus Ceramica; species Ceramica pisi. The sequence goes on along the minus strand of OY982540.1, from coordinate 23,018,691 downwards.
GGATCATCGCATGCCCAACTACACGTACGTGGACAACAAGCTGCGTCTTTCCGTCACCTTTATCTACAGCGACGATGTCTCCAAGACTATGGTGGACCAGTTTAGGACGTGGTGAGTGAAACACTAACAAAGTTTTTTTTTAAATGTTGATAGAAATCCTACTCCAAGGGCTGCTATATAATGGATAACTAGCTGTCCCCTGCGGCTTCGCTCCCGTATTTTTTTTTCTTTCATAAGAACCTTCTCCTGAGAATAACAAACACAACAAAAAAAGAATTTGTGAAATCGGCCTAGCCGTTCGCGTGTGATGCCGGGACCAAGGGAAATATTGATTAATTTTTATGTATAAATATTATTATTGTATTTCACAAGCATGCGCGAATTCCAGTTCAGAATTTTAAACCTTGTTTCAGTGATATAAAACTCACATGCCTTGTAATACTTACGCAAAGCCTTTAATTTGAAATTGCTTTATAGTTCAGAGACAATGTCTCGGAATGAGAAAATGTTAGTAACAAAAATTGATAAAAATTTTACGCTCTACAATTTTGATCATAGGCGTTAACATCATTGGGCCTATAGAAATCGGGATAATCGTGAAAAAATTTCAACAACTAACAATAACTTTGACTCAGACACGATATTTTATGGGTCTTTTGACGCAACATTAAGAACTCCAAAATGAATGGTGTAAACGAATTTCCAGCTTATATCGCTCATTCTCATTAACAGGCCCCAAAGGTACTTAAGTAGACCTATTAGGTTTACTTAAGACCTACTTAAGTAAACCTAATATGCATTATATACCTTATCAACATAACCTTAAAGCTCAATTTCCAACAGGCAGCGATCAGACCAGCCTCCTTCAGTAATCGTAGCATCCACCGGTCTACAACTTCTCAAAACTCGAAACACAACCGATTTAGTGCTCGAAGAATACAAAAGGAACCTTACACACTTGGTACAAGCCATAGATTCGCTTGCAGCGCGGAACACGCAAGTACTGTGGAAACTGATAGAATCGGTTGATCCTAGTAAGCTGAAGAATGAAAATAAAAGGATCAGCAATACTGATATTGATTCGTATAATAAAGCTGCTATTGAGGTGAGTGTCTTTGAAATATTTTTTGTATACTCTTATTTTCAAGTTAAAATTATGAAATTTCAAGTTACACCTTATTTAGTAACTAGCTGACACGCGCAACTTCGTCTGCGTAAAAAAAACAAAATTATTAAAGAAAATCCAAATTAGTACAGACTTTACTAATAGAAAACACGAAAAGAAAAATAATTTTAAAATTGATTTTATATATCGCAAATTGCCTAAAATAAAATCATGCTATGAAACGTTATTTTAAAGCATTATGTTATGTTTAAAAAAATACAATTTACCAACGTTACTTTAATTAAAAACTAGGTATTCTCATGTACAATTCTCATTAAATACTTTGTGATTTTTATCCCTATCATACAAAAGGTCGACTGGTAGAAAATGCCTGTTGTACAGTGGTTTTGACTTGTGAAAACTTGTGTAAACAACCAAAAATAGATTTTATACTAGATAAAATACCTACTAGCTTTAAAAATAAAATTTTTGGTATACAATAAAGTATATTCATATTAAAATAAAGTATATTCTTATACTTAAGATCTTAGGTCCCTCAGATCTTAGTTATTTTTTACTAAATTTCATTTCTCATTCAAAATGTGTGAAATGGAAATAGAGTGGTGTTAGTATTTACGAATACTTATTAGCTCGGGCTCTACCTCACTTATTTTGCTACAGAAAAAAGAAGAAAGATCTGAAGACTGTAGGATCTTGGAACTTCATAACTATATTCCCATAATTTCCAGATCCTAACTCACAGCGCAGCCAAGATCTGGAACTCGGCCCGGCTGGTGTCCGAGGACGGCGACGTGTCGCTGAGCCCGACGGCGCTGCGCCACGCCGCGCAACTGTTGCTCAACATGTTCTGTAACGACCACATGAACTTTAACGACGGCTCGTGCTGCGCTCAGCCCGAGCCTTACACGCAGCTGCAGATATTAACCTTTGCGCTGTTTTTACTGTGGTAAGTTTTTGATCGTTTTTTCGTGTAGATTGGTTCTGTAGTATCTTTTTCTTCTTCGTGTCGCTATCACGCCAATATATATTTTTCGGTTTGGGCGGTCCAAGCTATTGCCACTTCCACGGCATTATAGGTAGCAGCACATATATCTATTGTAGCGGCATCCATACCGCTACCTACGAACTAAACAAATGACGTTGTACCGTCATCTATACCGCTACATACTAGCTAAACTACTGACGTTGTACCGTCATCTGTACCGCCATATACTAGCTAAACAACTGACGTTGTACCGTCATCTATACCGCTACATACTAGCTAAACTACTGACGTTGTACCGTCATCTGTACCGCCATATACTAGCTAAACAACTGACGTTGTACCGTCATCTATACCGCTACATACTAGCTAAACTACTGACGTTGTACCGTCATCTGTACCGCCATATACTAGCTAAACAACTGACGTTGTACCGTCATCTATACCGCTACATACTAGCTAAACTACTGACGTTGTACCGTCATCTGTACCGCCATATACTAGCTAAACAACTGACGTTGTACCGTCATCTATACCGCTACATACTAGCTAAACTACTGACGTTGTACCGTCATCTGTACCGCCATATACTAGCTAAACAACTGACGTTGTACCGTCATCTATACCGCTACATACTAGCTAAACTACTGACGTTGTACCGTCATCTGTACCGCCATATACTAGCTAAACTACTGACGTTGTACCGTCATCTGTACCGCCATATACTAGCTAAACAACTGACGTTGTACCGTCATCTATACCGCTACATACTATAGCTAAACTACTGACGTTGTACCGTCATCTACACCGCTATATACTAGCTAAAGTACTGAAGTTGCAGCGGCATCTATACCGTCAAATCCTAATGTATAAAATTCTTCCGTTTCTGAGCGACTGACAGACAACGCACACCCGAAGCCAGTGGTCGTAGGAAGCTGAAATTTTGCATGTAGGTTCCTTGGGAAGTGTAAAGGAGCAAAAGAGAGGATTTCCCGAAATTCCTACGGGAACGGGAAATAGTCGCGGGCGAAAGCTAGTACTAACTAAACAACTGACGTTGTAAACGAACACCGCTTTACGTCAAACTAAACGAACAAAAACGGTTAGTGTAGCCGCGTTTATCACTAAATGGTTTTTTATCTTTTATCACAAAATTTGTAACTCAGTTTACCGCAATTTCGATACTGCCGTTTTGATTATGTTAAAAACAGTTGTTATTTTCCTTCCTGCAATGTTCAAATCTGTAATTTTTGTAAATATTAGGCTATAACTACCCTATTTATTTTTCTGAAATAAAAGTAGTGTAAATTACTCTTCATAACATCAGCTATTTTTCACTGAAAGTCTCATTAAAATAGGTCTAGCCGTTTCGGAGATTAGCCGGGAAAATCAGACAGACAAAAAAAAAGTTTTTTTCTTGTAAGTAACAAAACTCAACTCTAAACTCAAGCACTTTATTTAGACCGTTTACAGACACTTTTAAATGGTCAAGATCGGTAAATGAAGCCATTTTTTTACCAATTTTGCACGCTTCAAAGCGTACATCTCTGGAGAAAAACGTACAAAATTTAAATTTTGTCTCATTTAGTTCTAATATATGATACTAGAAATAGGCATCAATTAGTTCAACCAGGATTCGGACTGACTAAAGTAGACTCATCTTTTATGGGGTACTGCTTTAAATGTTAACACCTCCCATTTTATTATGGTTGAACTAATTGGTCTCTATTTCTAGTACAATAATTATGTCTACCGCCTCTTTGAGTAAAAAGATGTATTATATTCTTTCTGATATGGACATGATTTTTTCGTAAATGTATTGAGATCGCGCCGTCGAAGATATATCGCTTTGATTGCTCTTTTCTGCAGAGTAAAAATATATAATCTCTGCAGCCCGTCCCCATAGTGAAATACCGTAAGATATGATAAGTACTGTGAAAGTGGCTAAAATTGACACCAGTCTCGTGATATCAACATCCGTAAATTGGTGGACTTTACAAACAGGATATGTTGCTAAACCGTTTTATCGGTAAATTCTAGTTTTTCTCCGTTCAATACTATGTGATATGTCACACTAATATATTTGCCATTTGGTAAGGCAAATCTAAGTATTTCATTTTCTTTTCAATTTCGAGCTTGGTCCCTTAATAACATTTTGTTTATAATTTTGAGTGAAATGACCCTTTTTTTTAGGTATTGCGTGTAGGTATTCTGTCACACGCTGTATATGTCACCGGAAAGTGACAAACGCCGTAAGATTGCAAAATATCACATGAAATTGTAACCTTTTTTTTCTAAATAAGACACGGATATATTGGAAACTTTTGAATTTGGATGGGATTTATTATATGAATCGATATTTTCATAATATTTCGAGAAAATATAATCAAATCAAGCAGTGGCGTAGCGTGCCTTGGCGGAGCCCCGTATAAACATTTGTTTGGGGGCCCTTAGAAAGGGAAAAGATTTTTTTATGACCTCCTCCCTTTTCTGTTTACTTTTTCTTTTCGTAGCTCCGCTGGGATAATTTCTTTTCCTTTCACTAATTGTTTTTTTACAAATCTTTACTAATACTACTTAACCAGAAGAACAATAATTGTTTGTATTGTATTATAATGTAATGCACAATCAAATAAAACGCGTTAGTAAACATTGGTCTCCGTGATTTATAATCGTATCGTATGTACATCGATTAATGTGGGATTCCCTCGTTGAAGTTAATGTATTAAACGGGGAAATCCCGCAGCCCGCGATAGCCGATGTAGGGTGTTGCTAACTTTTGAACGCACGCTTTAAAGGAAAAAAGAAATTGCTTTTTTAACTTTTGTCATTTTTGAAAAAAAAAAAGTTTGTGCTTCTTTTATTAATTTTTGCTTAAGCACGTCGGTGGCCCCCGCCGCCCGGGGGCTCCGAATAATTAATACAGCAGATACGGCGGTAGCTACGCCCCTGAAATCAAGATTGATTACAATCTTACGGAGTACGAAATTTTGCGGTGACATATACATTATGTTCACTATACAAGTTACAAAAAACGTCAAAATCATTAGATAACGTCAATGGGCCTAACTGTAACCCCCGTTCTACCCCGTGTAGCGCAGTGGTGTGGTTCCTCCGCGGCGCGTGGCAGTGGTACTCTGTGGCGCGGCGCGCGCTGGAGGGGTACGCGCGCGTGCGCCCCGCGCCCGCCCCGCCCTCCCCCGCCCACACACCCGCCCCCGCCCCCGCCCCGCGCTCCGCGCTCGCCGCGCTAGCGCGCTTGGGCCTCATCATGGCTTACTTCTACCTCTGCGACAGAACCAACTTCTTCATGAAGGAGAATAAGTACTACTCGGAGTGGAGCTTCTGGCTGCCTGTTGGATATGTGTTCGCGCTTGGGCTGTTCTTTACGGACGAGTCCAGGTCTAATACGTGAGTACTTAATACTTAATAATGTTGAAATAATGATAACAACTCACAGGTACGCATTCGTTGCAAAAGTACATCACGCTAGCCGTCAGACGCCGTCGTATTGCCATCGCTCGCGCAATGATGCGTCCGTCCGACGAATATGATCGTGCGACCGAACGTTCAAACATACTGATATTGATCTACTGAATTTCCTATTGAAGGTCGTGCAACCATGCGATGCGACCAAATCGTTTAGTTTTCGTCGCGCGACCATCGGCGCATCTTTATCATACTGACCATGACTGAATGTTCTAATGGCGCTCGCGCGACCAATACTGATTGTGAAATTCACCGTGCTGATTTCTGTTTTTATTCTTAGTATGTGTCTACGATTTCTTTTAGTATTGAAGAAATATTGCTCGACAGCAGAAACTATGCATCTCTTTTAAAAACCATACTCATCGCGCGAGCAGTTTTATCGCACGAACGATGGCAATCGGCGCCTCACTGTCAAATTTTCCCAATCAATCTTGAACCTAACGCTCCAGCGACAACGATGAAATTGAAATGTAACATATTGTTGTATTATTAATATAATGCTTCTACTAAAATAGCCTTTTTAGACCTGCTAAACCGTGAATTATGAAAGTCATAAATGCATTTGCCTATAGCTGTGGAATGAAACTGGTATTTAAAATAGATCAATGTGTGTGTATTCTTATATCTGATTTTAAATATCTGCTGCATGCTTGTGGGAGCATATAAACAGCGTTTTTTTAAAGAAATTTAAATAAATAAAAAACTTATTGATTGAAAAAAAAAAAAAAAACTATCGCTTCCTGAGCACAGATGTAGATGTAGACGAATCTTTAAAACCACTCCAAGTTTTATTCCAGCGGGTCTAAAAAGGCCATTTTAGTAGAATCTTCCAACTATTCAAAGTACCCAAAAAAGAAATAATAATATGATAATGTTTGACAGATTGTTGTAAGTATGATTATTTTTATCATCCAAATATTATTCTTCAAAAGTAGCTTTTTCAGAGTTCTATAACCAAAGCGTAACCAACGGAACCCTCTTAATAAGCCTCCGCTGTCCATCCGTCCGTCAGTAAGCGGGCTGTATCTCAAGAACTGTAATAGATATAAAGTTGAAATGTTTACTGACTGTGTATTTCTATTGCCGCTATAACAACTAAAAAAAATAACAAGTACGAGTTGGACTCGCGCACGAAGGGTCCCGTACCATTATCTATAAAAACGGCAAAAAAATCAAGTTGGTTGTATGGGAGCGCCACCTTTTTTTTTAGGGATGGTAAATCATCAAATGACTTCCCCCGCTCTGGGCGTAGCGGGAGGGAGTGTCAGACTCTTACTGACTAAAACCCATCCATGTTCCTTCAGTGCCCTTTGTGTTCTGGAGCCACGGTATCTCTTTCGAATAGTCTCGCGACTCCGGCAGGCGTCGGCCCTTTCCGGCCCCTTTTTAGTATTTATTGTTATAGCGGTAACAGAAATACATCATCTGTGAAAACTTCAACTGTCTTGCTATCGTGTTTCTTGAGATACAGCCTGGCATACCTTGAAATACTACTTAGCACTCTTCCTCTCCCCTATTATTAGCTGTGCCCGACAGGGTCCATATTAGTTCATTAACCATTTTAAACCATCTATGTAATACATATGGAATGCAATAAATTATTGAGTATTGAGACGGACAGACAGACAGCGAAGTCTTTTTTTTTTATTTTTTTTATTCAAAACGGGGAAACTCTTGGCCCAAATCTCACCTGATGGAAAGTGATGATTAGGCCGAAGATGGAAGCGAGTTTCACCCGGAATCCTCTTACACAGAGGAACTGGCTACCTAAAAACGACGGTTCATGGTACGGACGCCGTCGAATGCGAGTCCTACTCACACTTGGCCGGTTTTTAGACCAGCTGTTATTTCACTATCCGTCACCGCAAACAAATAACCTCCACCGGCCCTTTCCAGAGTCCTCCACCGAGAGCAGACGGACGAGTGGAAGGGTTGGATGCAGCTCGTGATCCTGGTGTACCAGGTGACCGGCGCCAGCAAGGTGCTGCCCATCTACATGCTGGTGCGCGCGCTGGTGTCGGCCTACCTGGCGCTGGCGGGCTACGGCCACCTCTACTACACGTGGAAGACCGGCGACACCGGCCTCGTCAGATACTTCCGCGTCATCTTCAGGCTCAACTTCCTCACCGTGGTGCTGTGTCTCACTATGAACCGGCCGTACCAGTTCTATAGCTTCATTCCGCTGATCTCTTTTTGGTATACTTTGGTGAGTATTTTTTATTTCATATGGGTTTGCTCTTGACTCCGGTATAGGTTAGAGATGACAGAGACAAAGTCGACAATGAAGCGAGCTTACCCAGAAGAAACCTGTTTACTCTAACTTTAAAGTTTATTTTTTGAGTAAATTAAGGTATAAAACGCAGATAGAGATTTGCCTATTGATTATCTAGAGTCGAGATCGAGACCATTATATCAGACAGGGGCTTCATAGTGGGAGCTAGCTTTTGGAAAACGGGATAATATGACGTGCATATCCCGTTTTTTTTTCCATACCCATATACCACTCTATAGAAATTCGTTTTATATCCAAAAATAATTTTCCAAATCCGACTGGTAGCAGTCGGATTTGGAAAATTCCAGAGATTAGCGCGTTCAAAAAAAGCCACAAACTCTTCAGCTTTATTGTAATAGTAAGGGATCTAAATTGAAATTGAAAAAAAAAAAAACTATTAAAATTGGATCTAAATAGACATTATTAACCTATGCTATATTAATAAGAAGTAAATGACATCAAAATAGGAAGTTGTAAGGCATCGTTTTATTATGTTGTTTGTTCCAGATGTTCGCCATCTTCGCGCTGCCTCCACACATAGCGCCATCTTCTAGCCACACGGTGGAGTCCAAGCCGTACCAGTACCTCTACATAGCTATTAAGGTACGTCGCTGGTATACCAGTTTGAATTATGATAATTAACATTACACAGCTCAATTAACTATCTATTTTAGTGTGTGTATTCGCCCCACCCCTCCGCGCCTACGCGGGCTTAAATTGCACTCTAAGGGTAGGGCAGACAAGACTGCGTGGAGTCGGTTTTGCAGCGATTCGTTTCTGTCACTAAAATAGAAAAAAAAAAACGATGCAAACAAATAAACAATTAACAGGGCAAGCTGAATACCGTAACCATTTAAATAGGGACAAACAATTGACTCTAAATAAATCATAAAAATAGTCACTATCACTCTCACTATCTTTTATGTATTTTTCATTTGGTGTACAATAAAGTATATATAAATAAATATCACTACATACCAAGTCCTCCGCCGCGTCTGTGTGTCTGTTCGCGATAAACTCAAAAACTACTGCACCGATTTTCATGCTTTTTTCACCAATGGATAGAGTGGTTCTCGAGGAATGTTTTAGTATATAATTTGTCAAGCGGGCGAATCTGCGGGCATCAGCTTGTTTCTTCAATATTTTTTTTTATGCGTATGGTCAAGTCTGCAAGACTCGCTTATCCTAAGTATGTTTCTAGATTTACTATGGCAGTGTACCTTATGTAAAATCATTATGATTTGATTCGATAGTTTGTGAAACTGCATAAAACTAGGTATTTGTTATGCAACAGTATCATAAACTACAATTGTACTGTTTGCAGGTGATTGGTCTGCTGGTCATAGTGACGGTCCTGTACATGAGTGAGGTGTTCTTCCAGAAGATCTTCGTCACGAGACCTTGGAAGGCGTTATTTGTGAACTCTGATGATGATATCCATCAGTGGTGGCTGCAATGGAAGCAAGATCGGTGAGCGGACTTTTGCCTTCACAGATTTAAAATTAAACAGTAATGAGTTCAGAAGAAGATAGAGACCAGCACTAAAAGGACCTTTTACAAAATCCTCTTGCACAAACCAGAAAAGTGATTCTCCTCCGAGTTACCTTTATAGTTTTTATCCAGAATATTTGTTATTTAACGATGTGCTAGCAACTAACTCTGCGTTGACAGATGAATCGGGGTTGCGCAAGTGGGCTTTATTGACATTGTGAGTGGGGCGATATAAACGTCATATGAACTTGTTTTTATATTCCAATCAGTGGGGACAAAAAATAGGCCCTACAAAAGGTGGAGGAGATAATGTTTTAATTGGTATTGCTTAAGTATAGGCTAGTCATGAAAAATGTAAGTTTTCGACCTCGAGGGGTCACAGCGTTAGCCGCCATCTTTGATTATAGGGGCCAATTTTTTTTCTTAAACTAAAACTTGCATTTTTCATGAGTAGAGTATTAAAACATTTTCTACAACACCTTTTGTAAGACAAAAATACCTGCATACTGTGCTACAAAAGGAAACACGGTATTGATTTGACTTTAATACCTAGTGAAACAGGAGGAATTGTATAAGACACTTCACATGTTACACATTACTCAAATGTACTTTGCTTTGCTTGACAATAGGGAATATGTATGAAAAAAGTATTTATGATCTGAACAGTTAATCTAAAAGTATTCGAAAATTTAATACTAACAGTGAAATTAGAATCTAAATTGCTCGAAAAACGAGCAAGATACACAAATATATCTGTCCCTCTCGCGAAAACGCTGTTTTCTATGGCAGTTTCTATAGTCGTCGTGTAATTTGACGTCATAGTTCGAATCGGACTTCTCTTTCTAACTGTAGTCTTTGAAGCTTTATAACTTCACCAGCTGACAACGCCGCTTGCGTAACATTTTTCATTACTGCTCCGCTCCTATTGGTCTTAGCATGATGATATATAGCCTTCCTCGATAAGTGGGCTATCTATCACTGAAAGAAATTTTCAAATCGGACCAGTAGTTCCTGAGATTAGCGCGTTCCACCAAACAAACAAACAAACAAACTCTTCTGCTTTATAATATTACAGTATAGATAGTATAGATAAATGATGAAGGTATTTAAAAAATAATTTCATGATTGTTTACTAGACCTAATAAGTATTTGATTTTGAAAATAAAAAATCGCACGCATATTGCCTATTGTGACTGTAATATTCGCTTACTACACCAAAAACTTTAAAGCCTATACTGACAAACACTTTTCTTCCACAGCTACTCAATGGCGTACGGCATAATGTTCGCGCTGGCGTACCTGCTGGCGCAGCGCTACAGCCTGCTGGACGACAACAACCACTGGAACCTGTTCAGCGGCGGCGTGTCCCTCAGCGCCACGCTGCTGGCCTTCATGGGGCTCGGCAGCTACGTCACCTTCACCTTCTTCTGCACCAACACCTTCGACTGCAACGAGATACATTCCTACGTCGCCTTCCTGCCCATAGTCAGCTACATCATACTCAGAAACGTGTCAGGAGCGCTCCGAATGCGACACAGTTCCATGTTTGCCTGGTTCGGGACGATCACTCTAGAGTTGTTCGCGTCGCAGTCCCATATCTGGCTGGCCGCGGACACTCATGGTGTCCTGGTGCTCATACCGAGTGCGCCGATATTAAATTTAATACTGACGTCATATATTTTTGTATGTACGGCGCATGAGATACATAAGTTGACGGGTATCATCCTACCGTATGCGGTACCCGATGATTGGAAGCTGGTTCTAAGAAATTTCGGTATTTTTCTCGCAATTTTAGTTCCGATCGGTATTCATGATGGTATGTTTTAGTGGTAGTTTATACGACTGTTTTTGGCTGTGTTATAAATGAGTGAGAAGTGTTTATTTTTATTAAAATAATGTGGTTAGCATAAGTGCTTGTAAAGTGAACTTTTAGTGCTTTCCAATGAACACGAGTGAATTTTCCCGGCAGAGGAAATCGAAAGTACTTTTTTGTATCACCTTAATTATTTAAATTCACGCACCTGCACGATAATGCAAATACATGAGAAATACGCAGTAAAAGTCTGCGTATCTTGCGTTTACCTATGAAGCCTTGCAGATTGCTACATTTACAATGAACTTCTAAATATTATGAAGGTTCTTACAAAATGTATCAAATCTTTGTAGATGGTGTACAATAATTTAATTTTAAGTTATAAATAAAATGTAAATATTAGCGTTTTATATAATGTATTAAAGTCTAGTCTGTAAACATAATAAGATCATGTGAATCAACTAAAAGATTGCTGACTTGAATGAGACTGGAAAAATGGGGTTTGTAAGGTACCTATGCTAATAAAAAATCTTTGCACCACTAATTGCGTGATAATGATTAATTTTAATAATAACTAAGCAGAAAAATCTTTAAAGCTAGCTGTCAAACGGAGAAATTTTAACCAATGGAATTGTATAAAATCTCAGTGACCACGTGAGTGGTGCGGAGATTTTAAGCGATTCCATCCGTTTCTCCGCTTCGCGACAATAGACTGGCGACAATAGCCCTAGTGCGGGGAGACAGGCAGTAGGAGCGTTCGCATTTGTATCGCAGACACAAACTGTCACTGTGTCAGTTTGTCATCACCGTGTTTGGATCTCCGCTTCCGGAGATGTCGGAAGCGGAGACGAGAAAAGATGTATTTCAGCTAGGGTGTATCCACCGAAACTGTATGGACATACGTACTGGGTAGACTGAAGCGGAGATGTGTGCTGGCTAGGGTGGAGATATGCACTGACTAGAGCGGAATTGAGCTGCCTGCAGGGAGCGTCGGATGCAAACGGACAGTTTGGTGCGGTCTGACATGGAAGGTAGTCGTCTCAAATGTCGTTATTACAAAAAATGTCTTAGTTATTATGTGCGAGACGGGTGTACCGCTCACTGGCACATGTCCGCTCAGTGGTGTCCACTTAGGGTGCTGTTCCACCAGAGATGTGCTATGCTACGTTGCTATGGATGCGTTTGATATCCACCAATCATATTCATTGGTGCTAAATGTGTAATATTGTGCTATGGGCCGTTGTGAGTGGTGTAGCTATATGCGGCGCATCTTCATAGCACATCTTACTCGCACCGCTACGTAGCTTAGCATCAGTGGAAACGGTCACATAGTTCCGTAGCTTAGCTTTCACATTCTCGCAGCACAGCTGCATAGCACATCTCTGGTGCAAAGGCACCCTTAAGCCGGTAAGTGGAGGCGAGATGCGTGAATAACGAAATTCTATTGGTTTTATAAAACACATCTCCGCTCCGCTCGTCTCTTCGCCGCTTTGGTGAAGTTCGGGCCTTATTTCTGTCCATTTTGACATTGATTGTTATTGGGATGATATTGTGTGTGGGTTTCAAATTCGAGGCCACGGCGTGATTTAAATAAAAAATACTGCCGAGATTTTGTAAGATATTTTAAAACTTGAGAACCGCGCGGCCACGAAGATCTTTAAACTAAGCGTTGCAGAGACCTGAAATTTAGTTAATTAATAGATTAAATTTCTAAAAAAAAAATACCATTAATGACAAATTTATGGTTTTCGGAATCGCTTCTTGCTTCGCAACTTTTACAAAATCTTGGCACAGTTTTTTCTTAATCACACCGCGGCCGCGCGGTTGAAACCCACACGATATTGCGACTAGATTTATACGCTTTCTATCAGATTCCCGGCCTCATAATAAAAAAGGGAATGCGGAATCAACATGTTTTGTTTCGACTGAAGATCTCAATGATTTTGAGAAAAGAACCTGATATGGTGTTTCTTAAAGTGATGCAAAGTTTTTTAGCAGCGTATGTTCGGTCAATAGATTGTGTATTTTAGCTTAGTACAGTCACATCGAGTTACAAAAATCTGTCAAATTTCTTTAATAGATTTTCAACTTTATCGCCGAAGTGTTAGGTTCAAGGTTGATTGGGAAAATTTAACGATTTCGGACATCTAAGGGCTGATTTTTCAATGGTCAGATAACGTTTATTGGAAGAGTAAATACGTCATATTTACATATTTTCCATACGAAAGCTGACAGACGGCCATTTTTATTCCTCGGGTAAAAGTTATTATACTATTGAAAAATCAGACCTTTAAGGCGCAGGTCAGATAATGTTTGTATATTTTAATTGAAGAAAGATGTGCCTGCATTATGGGTAATTGAGCAATTTAGAATGCATTTCTTTACAAATATGTATTGTGTTGTTTCTTAAAAAGCAAGAACCCGCGACGATCAGACGTACGGTAATTTATTTTGTCTGTCTTGGACACCAAAATAAACAGCAAAAATTTTTGTGTGTCACACTTCCTATAAAATGTACATTTTCAGTACATATTTGTATTAAAAATAAATTATTATGATTGCTACAAGCTGGTTTTATTTCTGGGATCATTAATAAGTACTTATTAAGTGGGTGATAGTGTACGAACTTATAGTACGCGGTTTTTAAAATCGCGAACTTAGCTCGAATCACGGGGAACACCACGGAACAGAAAACTGTAACTGTTCCGTGGGGACCACGATGTCGCCAATGAAGGAAGCTTTTTGTTATTCATGCAAAATATTTTATTATAGCCAAACAGGACACTTTTTTGAGAGAAGCAATTTCACATTGAATAGCAACTTTGACTTTAGTGACATAATTTCACCAATAATATTTGGTCGACTCCAGAACCTGTTACAATCGTGTTCCTGAAACAATCGAGAACTCTTTTTTTTTTTTCTTTCTAAAAACTCACATTTATATTATTTCTGTGGGGATACCTACCTCAAGTGTGTCTAGTCACCTTTATTTTGCTTGTTTGTTCATTGATAATCTCTCCTCACATGACGGCTAGGTATTTTCCGTCTTTCCTGTATTCCTAAAACATAATACACTCCGTTTTTTCCACATTTCATTGGAGGGTGCATTTGTAATAGTAATCAGTGAAAGAAACTATTTTAGAATTATGTAAAAAAAAAAAATCGGGTTGCACTCCAATTATATATATTAGTCTATGTTGCACTCCGGGAGTGCTGTCAGAAGTGAAATCTTGAACATTAACGTTGTGCATTTTTGAATCGCCCGTCTTACGAATTTTCGACCAGCAGTGCTATTCTGTAACAACATTTTCGTGTCTCGACAGTGGAATCCGAGGTGAGTTTCAAATTCGTATAAATATAAGACCTTATGATGTGTGAAATAAAGTTCACTTTGTAAGCTTAGTCACTCAGGTGAAGTGAATATCGAAATGGTTATTTACAGAATAGACTAGCTGGTCACGTGTCCTGCCGTGAGTTTAACATTTTATACCCATCCCAAGAAAAGTGCTCAACGCCGCTAAAGAAGTTTTCACTTCAAAAGTTAACAACTAACGATTAAAAATATAAAAAAATCTAGTTTTTCAACGATTTAATCAAGTTTTTAATTTTTAAACTACGTAAATTTTAATAAAAAATCAAGCTAACAAATCTGCTTACGGATTATTGCGCATTCATCTATCTAGTAAGTTCCTGTTTTTGAGATATTTGAAAAAAAAAATCAAACCCTTTTTTTCACTTAATTATTTATTTATAAAATTTGTAAAAATCGTCTAAGTATGTGCTCTTCCGAATTGAATGGCGCCTCATTCATTTTTTCCGAGACTGCTGAAAAAAATGTTGAACAAAAAAGCACTTGTTGGCTAGACTTTTGTGCAAAGGGGCACCTAAATCTGACCTAGCTTAACTTTTGAGAAATATAATATTTTAGAACACATTTTTGATGGGACATTTTATTTTAAAAACGTTTCAGGTATTTCTGTCTTTATTATACTTAATTGATGTGTTTCTTTGATAGACAAAGCCACTTGCCACTTCAATAATACTGAATTTTAGTTTTTAACTGACTTCGCACTAAGCTTTTCCAAACGTCTTTTCTCTGTCGTCTCTGACCTAGACTCATAGAGTACTACTATAATACTGGTACTAGAGACTAATAGCAAACAGTGTAGCAAACCCATCACAAATAAAGAAAGAAAAAAATCGACTTCAAAAAAAGGAAGTTTCAGTTCTTCAGTGTTAAACTTTTTTACATTATTTTAATATTTTCTTTTACCGATTACTCGAACAGGGCTGGACCGATTTAGAAAATTATTTTTTTGTTTCAAATCTTGCTGTAGGTACCTATTTGGGTAGGAGTTGTACGACTCCATAATCAAGTAGGTACTGGCTGAAAGCACGCTTGTATATAGCAGTTTTGTTTTATTGTTGTTTAATGAAATTTCACACGTTCATGAATAAAATCTTAGTTGAATGTTAAGAAGGATGTCAAAATAAAATGCCAATATTTAACAAGCAAAATTTTATTTACCTTTATATTTTACATTGTGAATAAGACGTTAATATATTGAATATACACCTTAAATAATTATGCGTATGGTGTAAAACATATTTACACAACTCGCTTAGTGCTGTAAACACCTCAATCAATTGAACAATACAAATAAGTGAAAGAATTTAATTTTATAAACAAGACACATCAAAACACTGGTTTTAGGTAACCCTTGCGGTTGTCGCCCTTTTACGTGTTTAATTAAGTAAAACAGTATTATTCAAGCATCTTAGCAACTTATAGGTACCTTATTATTATTATTATTCTTTCAAAGATACAGTAACAATTATTTTTGATAATTTCGTAACGAAAATTGTGATGAGAACTAATTAAATGTATGCTTGTCGTCGAGTTTGACGCGCGTATTTTGCTATGTCAAAGGAAATTAAACTTACCGTGAAGCAGGTAAATGTCATAATATTTGCACGGTAAGTAGTTTGTTACGGATGAGTTGGGAAAATTGTCAGATCTGGTTGTCTAGAAATTACCTATTGTATTGTATTTATTCTATTATCGAAAAGTACCAATTATAAAATAAAAAGTTTTTGTTTAGTTTTGACTTTATCCATAGACAGCTGAAATTACTTTTATTTTAATTATTATAACACACCTTGCTATAGGTAAGTAACTTTATCTCGACTATTCAGTATCATAAACTACCTGCTACCTATTTTTGTAGTTTTAAGAATGATAATTTGCAAAAAGATTTTATTGATTGGAATTAACTTAATTAATTTGTTGCAATGCAATTTAATTTGTAAATAACTATATTATTTGGTACTGTTAAATTATAATAAATAATATAGCAAATTCAAGACGACAGCGACACCTAAACCGCATTTGAGCTCACGCTTTCAATCACAGAATTTATTTATTTTTATCATACAATTATTTAATTTACTAATTTTATAATAACGTATTGCTTATAATAATTGGGTGCTCTCACGATGATACTAATTTTGACTTTTCTATGTTGATTAAATATTAATAATATTCACTATGATGTAGTTAGTTCAAATAATCAACAGGCAAATAATCAATCTTTATGTTTATAATTTTTAATATTCAATTAATTATTTTTATATTTTTTATTTATTTAATGAGACGCTTTTGCCTGTTGGTTAGTTGTTCCGAAATACTTATTTTATGACAAAGTAATAAAATTCAGTTAAAATGAGAAATAAATAAAGTGATTTCATAAAAGGCATTGAATTAAATATATGCCAAATATGTTTTTATGTTCAATTGTTATCAAAAATCACAATAAGAGCGAATGTTTGATCGCAATGATTTTTCTTAACAATGAGATGAACTGTAAACGTATACACTATAAAGTTCTAATTAACTCGGCCAAATGTTCATATCTTCATATTTTCCACAGAGTCGAAGGCACGGAAACGTAGATCTCAGTAGATCTCAGGATGTCAAGTAATCAAACTATAGACAGAGTAAATGAAAAACATCCACACATCGATCGAGCGAGAAACGAATAAGCGACATTTTAAGAGTTAAGTTTTAGAAAATCAGTCTCAATGAACAGGCCATTATTTTTCATAATTTTTAGTTATACTATTTTACATTTAAACGCGTTCTAGGCAATGAATAGATATTAGTTAAACTTGGGCAGGAAATGATCTAAAGTTTTTTACCGAAACCTTTTGAACTTAACTTTTCACATTTTTCCTTTTGTCAAGTAGGTAAGATCATTGTGGCTGGGATATTAAAAACAAATGACTCGGAGTCAAAACAAAAGCAAACATTTATATGCCGTAATCAACGATCAATCGGGTTGAATTGAGACGCGAGTGTGAATAGGGAAACACTTTGACTGAAATATTCACATTTATAATATACTAGATTCTGCTAGCGGCTTCGCCCGCGTGATCCCCAGGGAACATATTCCCGTGATAAAAAGTAGCCTATGTCTTTTCTGAGGCTCTAGACTATCACTGTAACAAATTTCATTCTAATCTGTTCAGTAGTTTAGTCGTGATTGCGTAACACACAGAGTTACTTTTTCATTTCGAGCGAAGCATCTATTTCATTTAATTAAAATTGTTTGAGAATTTGGAGTCCTCAAAACCGGTAAACTAAACGAAATAACGACTAAAACAACGAAATTCAACGAATTTCTAATAACGAGAAAACTGCCATCAAAGTTTTGTTCCTATTCACACTCGCGTCCCATTTCACCCCGTCTGGCGGTACAATGTTATTTAGATTTAGTTCTCGTTCAAAAGGCTTACATTAGAAATGTACAAAGGACGCTTAGATGCTTCACTAGCTATCCGTTGATTAATGTAACTGTTCAAATTGGTTTCTATCTATGACCACTTTATTTATGAAACTGATGTTGCAGTTAATTGCGTGAAATCAGACATTTCGATAAATGTCTCGCTTCTTGTTTTTTCTACGAAATAACATTTAAATAAAAATTATAAACATCGAACACATAGACAGTGACTTACTTAGGTATAAAAGATAACTGTATACATTAAATACGCATTTATTACGATACACATTGAAACATAACACAGACGTCTAAGTTTTGTTAGTGCACAAACAATGTCAGTCTTTGTACAGTCGAATCACATAAAATTATTGCTGAAACTGTAGGTATCTAAGCATCTAAAGTTTGTTCATACTAATCTAGAGTTAAAGGACAAAACAAATGAATGTTTAATGTCTCTTAGGGGAGCGAGGATCGGAATAGTTGGATAAACAAGAGATCTATCTTAAATGGAACGTTTTAGGGTTTTATATTATGTTAAGGCTAACTAAACTAGGTATCTAGTGATTACAGGTTACTTTTCTATTCTGGCTTAAATAACATAAATATGCATTAAGTAAAAACAGGATAGGGCTCTATTTAATAGGATATCTATGAAGGGAGACTCTACCGACTATAAGTGTGGGTATATTTAGACATAGATGCAGTGTGCTATTCTATTGGTGCGTCAAGTAGATACATACTTACTTCAAGATATCAATATATAACTTAACATGTTATGAGTGCTTATATTCATATATATAGTTGTATATAAGTAGTAATTGTGCAATTGGTATACAGATTTTTTTGGGCCTTTCATTTTGTTTTATACTTACAATCTAGAACATTTTACATGTATGTTTTTTGTCAAGAAAAATGCAAAGATTTCTCTCGAATCCGATATTTACAATCATAAATAAGTTACATATTATATTTACAAAACAGCAAAAAGTGCGCAAAAAACGATTTCACAAAATATGCATTTGAGCAATACGTTTAATATATTTACAAAAAGCATTTTATACATAGTATATTTAACAAAACTACAAATGAAGCGAAGTTAAAAAAACATACGAAACATACTTAATAGTTATTAAAAAAAACCCTAGTTATTTTAATGTAGAAAAAATTATAGCGTTGACTTGCTGTCCTACTTACCAGTACGTTACTACGATTACTTAATTAACTACAGTAAAATATGTCTTCCTACAAAATCTTCTACAAATAAGTTATTGCTATCGAGAAATTATTTACAACATGAAGCTAAGTTACGAGTTGTTCGAGACATCAAAAGTGAACAGAAGGAAATTAAAACGTTCGATTCCTTAAACATTATTCCTAAATCAATAACATTCCTAGTATTCGTGTCGCTTAGTCTAATATATCACATTAGATTAGAATCTTGTATACTCATGTCGATTTGATACTTGTTGAACATGGCGATTATTTTAAAATGTCCAAAAAGGTTTTATTTACTTCAAATTTTAGTTTAATAATTTACTCAGCGATTAATGCTTTTCCAGAATATCCAGTATCGAAATATGTTATGAAAAATTGTATTACTGTTTGTTTAATGAAATGGCACTGTATTTTTCAATACAAATCGTTCGATTTCAGTCGGAATTATCTTGTCCCGCGGCTGTGTTTAAAGTCCTTGTGTCTTCACTTATCAATGATCTATCGTAACGTCTTTGTCTGGTTATTTTGGGCCTAACTGCACTAAGTAGAGGAGCTGATATCGCGTGGCTGGGAAGTCGACTTAAGTCCTTCCGTCCTTGGAGTAGAGGTGAAGTGACGCTCGAGGATTCGTCGCCTTCGTCGTCGGAAAGAGCTGGGTAACTTTCTTTCATTTTCAAGCTGCGCTCTAGCCGTCGGAGAAATCTGGAATGACCTATTTGATTAACAAAAACAGAAACATTTCTTATATTGGCATGTTAGTACTTAGCGTACTTAAGAGATTGGAAAAATGGAGTTTGCAAATTGTATAAGTAATAAAGAAGAACAAAGGCTTTCTTCGTTGACCAATATTGATACATACCTTATCTGATTGCTAATCGTTCGCAACTTGTTGACTTTCGGCGGTTTTCTGGAGTCTTCCGTTAGATCCAAACTCGAAGATATTTTAGACGACGTGTCCTGTAAGTTTAAAATAACATAAAAAAGATGCACATGCACTAGATGCACTACAGTTGTAACTATTTGCAAGTACCATGCCTCTATGTTATTTTGTAACAATGAATTGGTTGCATGAATTCTCTACACATTCTTAAATGATCGAACTTGTCTAGTCGATACATTCAAAATAAAAACGACTATCTTATATTATGTTAATCGTAAAAAAGACGACACTAACGAACTTAATAAACAGACACAGAAACCAAAAAAAAAAATACAATTGGAAGAAGACCTGCGAATAACATTACAAACAGTATGAAATGAAAAAAAGGATGAAATATAATTATTTGGCGACTGCAGCCCTGTACTACAAAATGAACGAAGTAAGGTCATTGTTGCCAGACTACAATCACCTCGGAACTACGGCACTTTTGTCTCCTGAGCGGTTTCCTCAAGCGCATCGGCTCACAAGGCTGAAAATAATCCAACACACATCTACAACCTACCGTCAAATAATCATAAGAAGCTAAAATTATCAAAACATTGAGAAATTATATCTGGTTTGAAAATAACAGCGTGATTGATAATAGGAAGTGCACGGTTAAGAAGAGTTTTTAGAAAAATATGTACATAGATATTTAAGTTAAATTTAGTGCTTTATTTGGATTCAGTGCGGTAATAAGGAAGAACAAACAATGTATATGTTACCGATAATCTGTATAATTTAGGTATTCTATACAGACACAGTACCTACGTAATGTTTAGAATACCTGCAGCGTGTAGGCAATGTATGAAATAAAATGAATATTAAGGTCGATTTTAAACTTTACCTAGGCAATGTAGGCATACAATTCCTAGATATTGTATAGATTACCTGCTGGTCCACCGGCAATGTGTAAAATAAATAGATTTTAGCCTGTGTTAATCAATGAAGGAGTATATATTGCAACCATCCATGCTTCAACAGCCGTTTAATTAGTGGCTTAGACATGCTCCGGATTTAATTAAACAGCAAGATTCGATATCGTTTAATAACTTACTTAGCTAATTCATTTGGGAAATTAGGATAGAGGACACTTGGGGGCACTCCGACATGGATAGGTGAGGTTCGAGTGAGTGAACTTAGCTCCCGTCATCATTCATGTTAGGTTACTTTAAACCCTGCAGACAGTAATAGGACCTCACGCAGCGGGGTTCCATCGTCGAGCTTAGGTTTGAGGTTGATATTTAATGAAATTGCAAATTATACTATATGGCTACTATACACATAATTATTATGACAGCGATGTGGATTATTTTTTTGATGCCCAATGATTTATTTTGTTTTTTTTTTATGCGTTTGTACATAATGTAGATACTGTAAACATTGTAATTTAATAATACCCTAAATAAATTATTATGTCTATAGTAGCCATATACTAGGAGACACGATATGTCATCTCTGATTTTTACTATACGTATACGACAGAAACGAATGCCCTGTTCACAAGGCATTCGCTTTTCTGAAAAAAACAAATGGCGTGACATCGTGTGAATTCGCAATTCGGTTTTTTGCAGGAAGACGCTCTTACACAATTTTTGTTTTTCTTTCACATTTTTTTTTTAATTTGCTTGTATCTCGAAAACGGTATCAATTATCTATTAAAAAAATCATATTCTGCGCCCGCGGCCTTACTTGTAGTATCTGATTTTTTCCGACATTCAGTAAAAAAGCGGTCGTGTGAACGCATGTATTGAAATGCTCTGACACTGAAACATATTCGTTTTTTGTTGTGTGACCGAATCTGGGGGGCAACTCTCTAAGCACAAACTCCGTAGTTTTGGGCTTATTTGTGGGCGTATTCTACTCCGTATTATTTACGCACTTACGATCAGTCCCGAACCCGAACTAAGAATGAATGACAACACGATTTGACAGTGATTACGCAAAACACAATCCGATCTCAAGTTTTGCCCGTTTCGGTTAGGTATTTATCGGATCTTAAAACCGAATGCACGCGTGTACATTCATATAAATTGTATTGCGACTTAACCGTATCCTATAAAATATAGTTAATATTAACGAACGTGAACGTAGCGTTATCGCCCCCCCACACGTCTCCCCTTTCCCAGCTATTGTCTTTTACACACATTGCCGGCTACGTATTTGGTATTGTATAGAATACCTAGGCAAAGTATTAAATTAATAATAAGTATTTCATAAATTACCCGACTGTTTTAGGTATTCTATACATTGCCAAGGTATTCTATGGAATACCAGATTATACAGATTGCCGGTAACATATACTCAAAAATACAACATTGAATATTAGATAAACCTACTAAGTAGGTATGGTATTTAGAATTTGATTATAATAAAATTAGTCTTTTACTTGTTTTTTATGTTATTGATACTTTATTTTATTGCAATTAATAAAGTAAAAATATACACAGAATTTAGTAGGTACCTATCAACAAAAATAGTTAAAAAGCTTCGTATTCAATTTCAAATTCCGATATTAAATAAAAAGCCTTTTCACAACTAGATTTTTTTGCTATTTCTGTTTTCACAAAGTGACTGCGACATAACATTTAATCGTTTTATTTTAGTTGTTTAATTGTTTTTTAGTTTTTATATACAGAAAAACTATACTGGACATCCAAGCAAATACTGGTTGGTAAGAAAAAAGAACACTAAAAAGGTTTTCATACCTGCATTTCTATATCAGGCAGCCGTAGCTCCCTGGCCGAAGCAACGGATGCGACGCTGGCATTCGACACCGAGTCTTCGGAGGAGGAAGACGACGCTGGCGCCGGAGCTTGCGACCGGGACCGTCTCCGACCTCCTTTACGGCCACCGCGTGCTGCGCCGTCGCCACGACAGCCAGGAACCTGTAGGACGCTTAACTGGTTATATGAACTTTCAAAGTTGAGAAGCTTCTATAACTGACTATGTAGGTCAATCTTTCTACAAACGTCAACACTTGATATTACTTGCTTGAGTTTGTATTTTGTTTTATAGAATCATAGTGTGCTAGCTTTTATTATTTTGATTTTGTTTTGTGTCATGTATTAATGAGTTTGCATTCTACTAATTGTATTCTAGTTCCTAAAACGTAACAGACAGATATGTTGCTGGGGAGTTTTTTGACCACTTCTTCTCCACAGCAAAAACACTAGGAAGTGGTGGCGGGCGGCGTTTTGGAGGAATGTCTTTTGTAAAACTTGATATTCATAAAGTGCTGGCTCTCAGTCTAATTTGAATAATTGACTTTTGAATTTTTGAATTGAATGCCATCCACTGGACCTAGACAACCTAAGGACCTAAGGAGTTAAGGAGGATTAATCTATGAGACTGAAGATTTTTTTTATTAGTTAACTGCTAATTTTTTGAGTGTTGGAGTGATTGAAAGGCTCCAAGTGCCTGCACCTTTGAGGATATAATGCCCGCCACTGACGGTGCTATTATCGTAGCTACTCTTGAAAAAAAGAATACGGATTCAAAAGTTCAGAAGTGTAATAGTCACCTCCAACAAATTGTGCATGGAGTGCGGCATGTGCGGCAGCGTGGACTTGGTGGTGCCGGTCACCTCGTGCGAGGAGGTGCGCGTGTTGCGCCGGTCGCGCTTCCTGCCGCTCTTCTTCTGGCAGTTACTGCCCAACTTGTTGGCCGCGCCCTTCACGCATTCCGAACTCGGAAAGTCGTACAACCCGTCAGAATCTGTAAACGGCAGCTGTCTACCGTAAAACTGTGGCGAAAACCTCCCCAAACCAGTTTTGTCGCTTAACGGACTCTCGCTCCTCGAGCTGACCGGGCTCAGAGGTCTACTACCTTCTGGTATCAAAGTGGGCGGCCTTAAACTAGCCTTCTCGTCTAGTCCTCTCTCGACACTAACACACTTAACTATAGAACACTTGGTCACTCCGCTAGGGGAGCAAAGCGCCGCAGTCGGAACTTCTAAGGTCTCTTTCAACGCGACTAGTTCCATCTCTTTCGCGCTCGTCGGAACGTCATCTACTCGTTCGTCTGTCCCTATGCCTTCGTCGTTGGATTCTAATAGGGGGTCGTCGGAGAGCGTCTCGGAGTCGGAGCGTCCTCGCCTACGTTCCTTACTGTCGTCGTTGGAGGCCGCGGGGCTGGAGTTGGTCTTCATGAGCGGCCGCCTCCGCGACTGAAAGCACGACGGCCCCCCGCCGGAGCCAGGATCCTCCATCTCCGAGGGGCACAGAGGATTGCTCGAGCCGCAGCGCGAAGGTCCAGGACTCGCCATGGAGCTGTACCCTGACGAGGATAGGTTGGATTCTGAGGGGGCTCGTTCTCCTCGCGCGGACATCGAGAAGGGACTGAGGTAGCACATGTTGCCGGAGGGCGGGGGCGGTCTAGGGGACATGGGCTCATCGGACTCCTCGCTAGCGTTGTAGGTGACGGTGATCAGGGGGGGTGGCTGGAACTCTAGGTGCGGCGGTGTGCGGCGCGGTGGCGGCGAGCCGGGCGAGGCGCGCTGCACTTGTAGCACGGGCAGCGCCGGGCGCGCGGGGGGGGACAGCGGGGACGAGGGCTGGCTGTGCGACAGGCTGGGGCTGGGGGACGAGGTTACATGCGTCGACGCCGTCGGAGTCGTCGTCGCCGTGTCCGTACTCAGCAAGGGCTGCCGCAGCTGGAAGTATAAATAAATAATATATTTTAACATTCAGATTTCAACCAATATTCCCAAAACTAACATTTAAATCGAACATAAAGACTCGTACCTTCAACCGCAAACCGGAAGTAGGTCTCTCGATCTTCGTTTCGCACTTTATTTCGTCAAGTTCGTCTTCACTGGGTGACATGATGGTTGCCCTGGACTCGCTCTTTCCATCCATCTCCATACTAGCTCTAGGCATCCTAGGGGATGGTAACGGAGTGGGTAGGGGCGTGGGAAGGGGGGTAGGCAATGGCGTGGGAAGCTCTCGTATCGGGGACAAGCACTTGTTGATCCCGCTTGGTACTTCTAGAAGTATGGACGGTGGATGGAGGAGGTTGCTACCTGATGATGAAGATTTGTGAGCGCTTAGAGGGTCCAGAACCTGAAAGTGGAAATAAAAGGTCCATCATGCTCAGGTTGCTTTACACCTTACGTGGGTAATGATGGATTACACAAAAAATGCTCACATAACAGAAGTAAAGAAAAAAAACTAGAGTAATTTCGATTTTTCTACACAGTTACCTGAATCTCGATAGTATTATGCGGCCAAGAGACGGGCGAGTCTGGTGCCAACGAGGGTATGTGCGAGGAAGCAATAGACAGGTCATCAGCGTCCACCGTGTCGTCCTGTGGTGACGAAGCTGAAGGTGTGCTGGACACGGAGACTCCTCCTGACGACGCTCGTGACACTATCGCCGCTGAAGATGACGAGAAGTTGCGGAACATCGCGAGGATCGAATCAGCGCTCGAAATTTTTGGTTGTCTGAAGAAAACATTTGTGTATCAGGTTAGATGAATTTGGGGGAAAATACTTGACTGATTTTATGAAATGGAGTTATTTGTTGTAGAATTTTCCGTTAAAACCAACCTGGAATATTTCTTTAGCGCAGCATGTGTCAACGTCAAGTCGAGGCTCGACATTGAATCACTCCCTTGATTACTGGAAGTACTATGAGGAGACCTCACTTCTACCCCCGGCGAAGGCGGGGTGCTGGACGCCTTAGCTCTCAACCCTCTATCTGCTATCACCGCCATCGGAATCGTTATAGTGTTCACCATATCCACGTCAGAACTAGAACTCATTTCAGCCGAAACTTTGTTTAGCAGTCTTGCAAATGTCACTTTCTTTTCTAACTTAGGATCTGATATGTGCCGCATGGATGGCGATGTCGATGGTGTGGATGCTTCACTTGCAAACGAAGTCTCTTTATTCTCATTCCCATAATCCATGAACGCCGGCGCACTCTCTACCGTACTTAAGGTTCGCTTCTCAGACATCTGTATCAAGTCTCCCATTGTTATCTTCTTCGAATGGTCGTTAGTCGTCGCGGGACTTATAAGTTGTTGCAAAATTTGCTTTTTCTCTGCAGCATTTTTCTTAGTCGGGGTGGAATTGTTACGTTTTTTACGCGGTGACGGTGTTCCTGTATTAAAAGACTCACATATACTAAATTATTGAGTTCTCAAGGTTTCATGAGAAGCGACGACATCGAATGTTCATGACAAAAGCAACACAATATTTAGAAATTTAAAACAGGGAATTGAACAACAACAGTTATGGTCTGAGAGGTCATCACCATGCCTTCGACCTCTGTGCACACTAAGGAAGCCAATTCTTTAGGGTAAGTGCCAATAATCAAAATAATTTAGGAAGTGCCAATTGTATTTTCAATAGAAGTGTTTTGTGTTGTGTTCATGACATCAGAATGAGTAATGGAGATGTGGATCTGTCATGTTGTATAGTTATTGGAACCGTTAAAGCGACACGTAAAGCCACAGACATAAATAGGTTTACCACATTGGTTCCGATAGCTGTACAATACGACAGAGACAATGTTTTGCTTTTAAATCGTAAAGATCCAATTACGTTTACTTGTTATTGCAGTCAATTGCACTATATTAGGAAAGTAATATTATAGTTTATTATTCATTTATTAATACTTTATGAGACAAAACAGTGTCTGAGTAATTTAGCATGCTAGCGACATTCACATACAGAAAGAAGCCTTTGGATTGTCAATAATATTGATAAGGTTTATGTTGAAGAAAAAGAAGACAGTAAATTAGAGGAGGACAGTAATGAAGACAAAAGAATCAATATTATTGACAAAACAGAGGCCGAGTTAGTTGGACGATCTAGAAAGGTGTCAACGAAGGAAGGAGCGGCTACATTAGAGATGCTGTGTTTGTGCTGTCAGGGGTGCACACATCGACATCGAAAGAAGTAAGAACCAGGGTAGCAGGCCATGTTACATTGGTCTTTGCATTCCACATAGAAATTTCATTCACAGCAGGGACACATCCAGTGCTAACCGTACCGGTCGCCGCGCGCTCCGCCGAATGTTTGCGATAAGATATGATATGCAAATGATACTCCAACAAAACGTGCCAATAAAGCCCTGTGTCTGATAGCATAGAAGTTGGAACAGAACTCATGTAGATTTTACGTTTTGTGACTCTCGGTGAAGACAGCATGAAGTATAATCAGGCAAGTCGAACTGTCACAGATTGAGACAAAAGGCTTTAGCATTTTACTTTGATTCTTTGTGATGATACATTGATGTGTAGGAAATACATACAAATTTTGTCTCTACTCTAGTACATCACAGCTAACAGATATTTTAGTTGGATGCATTCTATCCAGATAAAACATCTAGTAGGTATTTCAGAAGAAACAGTTTTAGGTACAAACAATATATTGACAAACATGAAGATGATTTTGTTAAAATTTGAATGCAGCTGCAGTCTACATGGTCTATGATCAGCGTATGTATTCGCGGGGGTGCGGAGCGCGCGGGTCGCGGATCCATCGCGGAACACATCGCTCCAGTCCTTACGTCCGGGCGGCGGCTTTAACAGATCGTCCAAGCTAAAGGTGCGCGCGGCTCGCGGGTGAGGCGCGAGCCCCGACACCGACGGCTTGCGGATACCCAGCCGCGTCAGCAGCGTGCGGTGCGGCGCCGCGTCGTGCAGCACGCCCGCTGTGGACAAACGCCGCGTCAGCCGCCGCGCCGTGACGTCACTACGGCTCCTGCGTGGGCACGGCGGCGTAGCGCCGCCCGCGCCCCCGCCCCCGCGCGCCGCCCGCGCTCGCCCGCGCTAGCCCCACACACATAGGATTGCCAGATACGCACACACGGGTAAACATTCAATTTTGATGAGCGTGAAAGACAAGTCAGTCTGTCGGTCCAGTATGTTACACAATAATGGTTGTTACAGTTCACATTGTCTCGCTGGGATTTGATTTCATAATTTTTGATTTGGTGAAGTTAAGCCAATTGTATCCGGTCTGATTCTAACTTCTGGCAATCCTTTTCGACATAACTATTTATTGGCACGATTATTTTAACTTGCCGATCCAAAGGTGGCTCTTCCAGGACAAAAACATATAAACAGACTAAACAGACAGATGCTACTTACTGTTTGCAGTGCGTGGATCAAGTTAAAAGAACCGTGAATCAACGGACTCCAGAAACCTGAGAAATGCATCTATCAATGGACAATCAGCTAAGTCAATACATGCATCAATGCAGCAATATGTACAAACTATATCACATTCAGTTTCTGGACCCGCAACAGTAAAACATAGAAAAGAAGAAAGTCAAAGAAGAAAGGAAAGTAAAATTACGCAAAACGTGTCCTTACCATCCCAGAGACAGTGCGTTTATTGAGAAAATACATGAGTATAGCGGAAACAATCTGACAAAATGTTGAAACAAAGCATTATTGTACTGTGAGTCACAAATATCTCTCCTCGGACGGTTAGACTAGGTTACCGTGTATTATTTAAAGTGAGAGTGGCAAGCCGAACTGAACGTATATTGAAAGTGTGCTAATGAGAGAAAAGTTCTTTTGGGGTTATATTTTTGGATCAAATATTGGGCCTAAAGATTTGTCCTCCATGATGATTGAGGGGGGTACTTACGTCTAGCGCAGCGGTCGGCCTCCTCGGCGAGGAGCTTCTCGATCTTCTCGGGGAAGTGCCTCTTGGCGCACCACACCAGCCCGATCATGCCGAGCACCACGAACACGGTGATGAGGCCGAGCCAGAACGGCTCCTGCAGCATGCGCTGGCCCAGGCTGATGATGTTGGGGCTCGGGTTTGGGGTCTCACATCTGCGAAACAAAGGTCACGCTCACCGACGTTTTCATCGTCTTCTTGTTGAATTCTTAAGATTATCTACTGCCGGCGGGTTCCTCCGATTGAATGTCGGAAATTATTCCAAAAGAACATATACCCGTGATAAAAAAATTAAATGTTTTTGCCAATTTTCATCCAGATCTGTTCAACTGTTCTGTTGTGATTGGTAACAAACTGACAGACAACGCACAGCCATGAAATTTGACATACAGGTTCCTTGGGGAGTGTAGAATAGCACTAAGAGAGAATTTCCCAAAATTCTTACAGGAACTGGAAAAACAGGGTACTTATGCGCCCACGAAGTTGCAGGCAAAAGTAAGAATTCGTAAAATAAGGCTCATCATCGTACCTCTTCCCCTTCCAGGAGGGGTTGCACTGGCACAGGAAGCCCCCGTCCCTCTCGGTGCAGGCGCCCCGGTTGTTGCAGGGGCGCGCGGCGCAGGGCCGCACGCGCTCGGCGCAGCGCCGCCCGCGCCTCCCACCACTAACGAACATCATCGTACCTCTTCCCCTTCCAGGAGGGGTTGCACTGGCACAGGAAGCCCCCGTCCCTCTCGGTGCAGGCGCCCCGGTTGTTGCAGGGGCGCGCGGCGCAGGGCCGCACGCGCTCGGCGCAGCGCCGCCCGCGCCTCCCACCACTAACGAACATCATCGTACCTCTTCCCCTTCCAGGAGGGGTTGCACTGGCACAGGAAGCCCCCGTCCCTCTCGGTGCAGGCGCCCCGGTTGTTGCAGGGGCGCGCGGCGCAGGGCCGCACGCGCTCGGCGCAGCGCCGCCCGCGCCTCCCACCACTAACGAACATCATCGTACCTCTTCCCCTTCCAGGAGGGGTTGCACTGGCACAGGAAGCCCCCGTCCCTCTCGGTGCAGGCGCCCCGGTTGTTGCAGGGGCGCGCGGCGCAGGGCCGCACGCGCTCGGCGCAGCGCCGCCCGCGCCTCCCACCACTAACGAACATCATCGTACCTCTTCCCCTTCCAGGAGGGGTTGCACTGGCACAGGAAGCCCCCGTCCCTCTCGGTGCAGGCGCCCCGGTTGTTGCAGGGGCGCGCGGCGCAGGGCCGCACGCGCTCGGCGCAGCGCCGCCCGCGCCTCCCACCACTAACGAACATCATCGTACCTCTTCCCCTTCCAGGAGGGGTTGCACTGGCACAGGAAGCCCCCGTCCCTCTCGGTGCAGGCGCCCCGGTTGTTGCAGGGGCGCGCGGCGCAGGGCCGCACGCGCTCGGCGCAGCGCCGCCCGCGCCTCCCACCACTAACGAACATCATCGTACCTCTTCCCCTTCCAGGAGGGGTTGCACTGGCACAGGAAGCC
The DNA here is from genome assembly GCA_963859965.1 of Ceramica pisi. Classification (NCBI taxonomy): domain Eukaryota; kingdom Metazoa; phylum Arthropoda; class Insecta; order Lepidoptera; family Noctuidae; genus Ceramica; species Ceramica pisi. Next base: position 22,988,466 of record OY982540.1, on the reverse strand, counting down.
CCCGTCCCTCTCGGTGCAGGCGCCCCGGTTGTTGCAGGGGCGCGCGGCGCAGGGCCGCACGCGCTCGGCGCAGCGCCGCCCGCGCCTCCCACCACTAACGAACATCATCGTACCTCTTCCCCTTCCAGGAGGGGTTGCACTGGCACAGGAAGCCCCCGTCCCTCTCGGTGCAGGCGCCCCGGTTGTTGCAGGGGCGCGCGGCGCAGGGCCGCACGCGCTCGGCGCAGCGCCGCCCGCGCCTCCCACCACTAACGAACATCATCGTACCTCTTCCCCTTCCAGGAGGGGTTGCACTGGCACAGGAAGCCCCCGTCCCTCTCGGTGCAGGCGCCCCGGTTGTTGCAGGGGCGCGCGGCGCAGGGCCGCACGCGCTCGGCGCAGCGCCGCCCGCGCCTCCCACCACTAACGAACATCATCGTACCTCTTCCCCTTCCAGGAGGGGTTGCACTGGCACAGGAAGCCCCCGTCCCTCTCGGTGCAGGCGCCCCGGTTGTTGCAGGGGCGCGCGGCGCAGGGCCGCACGCGCTCGGCGCAGCGCCGCCCGCGCCTCCCACCACTAACGAACATCATCGTACCTCTTCCCCTTCCAGGAGGGGTTGCACTGGCACAGGAAGCCCCCGTCCCTCTCGGTGCAGGCGCCCCGGTTGTTGCAGGGGCGCGCGGCGCAGGGCCGCACGCGCTCGGCGCAGCGCCGCCCGCGCCTCCCACCACTAACGAACATCATCGTACCTCTTCCCCTTCCAGGAGGGGTTGCACTGGCACAGGAAGCCCCCGTCCCTCTCGGTGCAGGCGCCCCGGTTGTTGCAGGGGCGCGCGGCGCAGGGCCGCACGCGCTCGGCGCAGCGCCGCCCGCGCCTCCCACCACTAACGAACATCATCGTACCTCTTCCCCTTCCAGGAGGGGTTGCACTGGCACAGGAAGCCCCCGTCCCTCTCGGTGCAGGCGCCCCGGTTGTTGCAGGGGCGCGCGGCGCAGGGCCGCACGCGCTCGGCGCAGCGCCGCCCGCGCCTCCCACCACTAACGAACATCATCGTACCTCTTCCCCTTCCAGGAGGGGTTGCACTGGCACAGGAAGCCCCCGTCCCTCTCGGTGCAGGCGCCCCGGTTGTTGCAGGGGCGCGCGGCGCAGGGCCGCACGCGCTCGGCGCAGCGCCGCCCGCGCCTCCCACCACTAACGAACATCATCGTACCTCTTCCCCTTCCAGGAGGGGTTGCACTGGCACAGGAAGCCCCCGTCCCTCTCGGTGCAGGCGCCCCGGTTGTTGCAGGGGCGCGCGGCGCAGGGCCGCACGCGCTCGGCGCAGCGCCGCCCGCGCCTCCCACCACTAACGAACATCATCGTACCTCTTCCCCTTCCAGGAGGGGTTGCACTGGCACAGGAAGCCCCCGTCCCTCTCGGTGCAGGCGCCCCGGTTGTTGCAGGGGCGCGCGGCGCAGGGCCGCACGCGCTCGGCGCAGCGCCGCCCGCGCCTCCCACCACTAACGAACATCATCGTACCTCTTCCCCTTCCAGGAGGGGTTGCACTGGCACAGGAAGCCCCCGTCCCTCTCGGTGCAGGCGCCCCGGTTGTTGCAGGGGCGCGCGGCGCAGGGCCGCACGCGCTCGGCGCAGCGCCGCCCGCGCCTCCCACCACTAACGAACATCATCGTACCTCTTCCCCTTCCAGGAGGGGTTGCACTGGCACAGGAAGCCCCCGTCCCTCTCGGTGCAGGCGCCCCGGTTGTTGCAGGGGCGCGCGGCGCAGGGCCGCACGCGCTCGGCGCAGCGCCGCCCGCGCCTCCCACCACTAACGAACATCATCGTACCTCTTCCCCTTCCAGGAGGGGTTGCACTGGCACAGGAAGCCCCCGTCCCTCTCGGTGCAGGCGCCCCGGTTGTTGCAGGGGCGCGCGGCGCAGGGCCGCACGCGCTCGGCGCAGCGCCGCCCGCGCCTCCCACCACTAACGAACATCATCGTACCTCTTCCCCTTCCAGGAGGGGTTGCACTGGCACAGGAAGCCCCCGTCCCTCTCGGTGCAGGCGCCCCGGTTGTTGCAGGGGCGCGCGGCGCAGGGCCGCACGCGCTCGGCGCAGCGCCGCCCGCGCCTCCCACCACTAACGAACATCATCGTACCTCTTCCCCTTCCAGGAGGGGTTGCACTGGCACAGGAAGCCCCCGTCCCTCTCGGTGCAGGCGCCCCGGTTGTTGCAGGGGCGCGCGGCGCAGGGCCGCACGCGCTCGGCGCAGCGCCGCCCGCGCCTCCCACCACTAACGAACATCATCGTACCTCTTCCCCTTCCAGGAGGGGTTGCACTGGCACAGGAAGCCCCCGTCCCTCTCGGTGCAGGCGCCCCGGTTGTTGCAGGGGCGCGCGGCGCAGGGCCGCACGCGCTCGGCGCAGCGCCGCCCGCGCCTCCCACCACTAACGAACATCATCGTACCTCTTCCCCTTCCAGGAGGGGTTGCACTGGCACAGGAAGCCCCCGTCCCTCTCGGTGCAGGCGCCCCGGTTGTTGCAGGGGCGCGCGGCGCAGGGCCGCACGCGCTCGGCGCAGCGCCGCCCGCGCCTCCCACCACTAACGAACATCATCGTACCTCTTCCCCTTCCAGGAGGGGTTGCACTGGCACAGGAAGCCCCCGTCCCTCTCGGTGCAGGCGCCCCGGTTGTTGCAGGGGCGCGCGGCGCAGGGCCGCACGCGCTCGGCGCAGCGCCGCCCGCGCCTCCCACCACTAACGAACATCATCGTACCTCTTCCCCTTCCAGGAGGGGTTGCACTGGCACAGGAAGCCCCCGTCCCTCTCGGTGCAGGCGCCCCGGTTGTTGCAGGGGCGCGCGGCGCAGGGCCGCACGCGCTCGGCGCAGCGCCGCCCGCGCCTCCCACCACTAACGAACATCATCGTACCTCTTCCCCTTCCAGGAGGGGTTGCACTGGCACAGGAAGCCCCCGTCCCTCTCGGTGCAGGCGCCCCGGTTGTTGCAGGGGCGCGCGGCGCAGGGCCGCACGCGCTCGGCGCAGCGCCGCCCGCGCCTCCCACCACTAACGAACATCATCGTACCTCTTCCCCTTCCAGGAGGGGTTGCACTGGCACAGGAAGCCCCCGTCCCTCTCGGTGCAGGCGCCCCGGTTGTTGCAGGGGCGCGCGGCGCAGGGCCGCACGCGCTCGGCGCAGCGCCGCCCGCGCCTCCCACCACTAACGAACATCATCGTACCTCTTCCCCTTCCAGGAGGGGTTGCACTGGCACAGGAAGCCCCCGTCCCTCTCGGTGCAGGCGCCCCGGTTGTTGCAGGGGCGCGCGGCGCAGGGCCGCACGCGCTCGGCGCAGCGCCGCCCGCGCCTCCCACCACTAACGAACATCATCGTACCTCTTCCCCTTCCAGGAGGGGTTGCACTGGCACAGGAAGCCCCCGTCCCTCTCGGTGCAGGCGCCCCGGTTGTTGCAGGGGCGCGCGGCGCAGGGCCGCACGCGCTCGGCGCAGCGCCGCCCGCGCCTCCCACCACTAACGAACATCATCGTACCTCTTCCCCTTCCAGGAGGGGTTGCACTGGCACAGGAAGCCCCCGTCCCTCTCGGTGCAGGCGCCCCGGTTGTTGCAGGGGCGCGCGGCGCAGGGCCGCACGCGCTCGGCGCAGCGCCGCCCGCGCCTCCCACCACTAACGAACATCATCGTACCTCTTCCCCTTCCAGGAGGGGTTGCACTGGCACAGGAAGCCCCCGTCCCTCTCGGTGCAGGCGCCCCGGTTGTTGCAGGGGCGCGCGGCGCAGGGCCGCACGCGCTCGGCGCAGCGCCGCCCGCGCCTCCCACCACTAACGAACATCATCGTACCTCTTCCCCTTCCAGGAGGGGTTGCACTGGCACAGGAAGCCCCCGTCCCTCTCGGTGCAGGCGCCCCGGTTGTTGCAGGGGCGCGCGGCGCAGGGCCGCACGCGCTCGGCGCAGCGCCGCCCGCGCCTCCCACCACTAACGAACATCATCGTACCTCTTCCCCTTCCAGGAGGGGTTGCACTGGCACAGGAAGCCCCCGTCCCTCTCGGTGCAGGCGCCCCGGTTGTTGCAGGGGCGCGCGGCGCAGGGCCGCACGCGCTCGGCGCAGCGCCGCCCGCGCCTCCCACCACTAACGAACATCATCGTACCTCTTCCCCTTCCAGGAGGGGTTGCACTGGCACAGGAAGCCCCCGTCCCTCTCGGTGCAGGCGCCCCGGTTGTTGCAGGGGCGCGCGGCGCAGGGCCGCACGCGCTCGGCGCAGCGCCGCCCGCGCCTCCCACCACTAACGAACATCATCGTACCTCTTCCCCTTCCAGGAGGGGTTGCACTGGCACAGGAAGCCCCCGTCCCTCTCGGTGCAGGCGCCCCGGTTGTTGCAGGGGCGCGCGGCGCAGGGCCGCACGCGCTCGGCGCAGCGCCGCCCGCGCCTCCCACCACTAACGAACATCATCGTACCTCTTCCCCTTCCAGGAGGGGTTGCACTGGCACAGGAAGCCCCCGTCCCTCTCGGTGCAGGCGCCCCGGTTGTTGCAGGGGCGCGCGGCGCAGGGCCGCACGCGCTCGGCGCAGCGCCGCCCGCGCCTCCCACCACTAACGAACATCATCGTACCTCTTCCCCTTCCAGGAGGGGTTGCACTGGCACAGGAAGCCCCCGTCCCTCTCGGTGCAGGCGCCCCGGTTGTTGCAGGGGCGCGCGGCGCAGGGCCGCACGCGCTCGGCGCAGCGCCGCCCGCGCCTCCCACCACTAACGAACATCATCGTACCTCTTCCCCTTCCAGGAGGGGTTGCACTGGCACAGGAAGCCCCCGTCCCTCTCGGTGCAGGCGCCCCGGTTGTTGCAGGGGCGCGCGGCGCAGGGCCGCACGCGCTCGGCGCAGCGCCGCCCGCGCCTCCCACCACTAACGAACATCATCGTACCTCTTCCCCTTCCAGGAGGGGTTGCACTGGCACAGGAAGCCCCCGTCCCTCTCGGTGCAGGCGCCCCGGTTGTTGCAGGGGCGCGCGGCGCAGGGCCGCACGCGCTCGGCGCAGCGCCGCCCGCGCCTCCCACCACTAACGAACATCATCGTACCTCTTCCCCTTCCAGGAGGGGTTGCACTGGCACAGGAAGCCCCCGTCCCTCTCGGTGCAGGCGCCCCGGTTGTTGCAGGGGCGCGCGGCGCAGGGCCGCACGCGCTCGGCGCAGCGCCGCCCGCGCCTCCCACCACTAACGAACATCATCGTACCTCTTCCCCTTCCAGGAGGGGTTGCACTGGCACAGGAAGCCCCCGTCCCTCTCGGTGCAGGCGCCCCGGTTGTTGCAGGGGCGCGCGGCGCAGGGCCGCACGCGCTCGGCGCAGCGCCGCCCGCGCCTCCCACCACTAACGAACATCATCGTACCTCTTCCCCTTCCAGGAGGGGTTGCACTGGCACAGGAAGCCCCCGTCCCTCTCGGTGCAGGCGCCCCGGTTGTTGCAGGGGCGCGCGGCGCAGGGCCGCACGCGCTCGGCGCAGCGCCGCCCGCGCCTCCCACCACTAACGAACATCATCGTACCTCTTCCCCTTCCAGGAGGGGTTGCACTGGCACAGGAAGCCCCCGTCCCTCTCGGTGCAGGCGCCCCGGTTGTTGCAGGGGCGCGCGGCGCAGGGCCGCACGCGCTCGGCGCAGCGCCGCCCGCGCCTCCCACCACTAACGAACATCATCGTACCTCTTCCCCTTCCAGGAGGGGTTGCACTGGCACAGGAAGCCCCCGTCCCTCTCGGTGCAGGCGCCCCGGTTGTTGCAGGGGCGCGCGGCGCAGGGCCGCACGCGCTCGGCGCAGCGCCGCCCGCGCCTCCCACCACTAACGAACATCATCGTACCTCTTCCCCTTCCAGGAGGGGTTGCACTGGCACAGGAAGCCCCCGTCCCTCTCGGTGCAGGCGCCCCGGTTGTTGCAGGGGCGCGCGGCGCAGGGCCGCACGCGCTCGGCGCAGCGCCGCCCGCGCCTCCCACCACTAACGAACATCATCGTACCTCTTCCCCTTCCAGGAGGGGTTGCACTGGCACAGGAAGCCCCCGTCCCTCTCGGTGCAGGCGCCCCGGTTGTTGCAGGGGCGCGCGGCGCAGGGCCGCACGCGCTCGGCGCAGCGCCGCCCGCGCCTCCCACCACTAACGAACATCATCGTACCTCTTCCCCTTCCAGGAGGGGTTGCACTGGCACAGGAAGCCCCCGTCCCTCTCGGTGCAGGCGCCCCGGTTGTTGCAGGGGCGCGCGGCGCAGGGCCGCACGCGCTCGGCGCAGCGCCGCCCGCGCCTCCCACCACTAACGAACATCATCGTACCTCTTCCCCTTCCAGGAGGGGTTGCACTGGCACAGGAAGCCCCCGTCCCTCTCGGTGCAGGCGCCCCGGTTGTTGCAGGGGCGCGCGGCGCAGGGCCGCACGCGCTCGGCGCAGCGCCGCCCGCGCCTCCCACCACTAACGAACATCATCGTACCTCTTCCCCTTCCAGGAGGGGTTGCACTGGCACAGGAAGCCCCCGTCCCTCTCGGTGCAGGCGCCCCGGTTGTTGCAGGGGCGCGCGGCGCAGGGCCGCACGCGCTCGGCGCAGCGCCGCCCGCGCCTCCCACCACTAACGAACATCATCGTACCTCTTCCCCTTCCAGGAGGGGTTGCACTGGCACAGGAAGCCCCCGTCCCTCTCGGTGCAGGCGCCCCGGTTGTTGCAGGGGCGCGCGGCGCAGGGCCGCACGCGCTCGGCGCAGCGCCGCCCGCGCCTCCCACCACTAACGAACATCATCGTACCTCTTCCCCTTCCAGGAGGGGTTGCACTGGCACAGGAAGCCCCCGTCCCTCTCGGTGCAGGCGCCCCGGTTGTTGCAGGGGCGCGCGGCGCAGGGCCGCACGCGCTCGGCGCAGCGCCGCCCGCGCCTCCCACCACTAACGAACATCATCGTACCTCTTCCCCTTCCAGGAGGGGTTGCACTGGCACAGGAAGCCCCCGTCCCTCTCGGTGCAGGCGCCCCGGTTGTTGCAGGGGCGCGCGGCGCAGGGCCGCACGCGCTCGGCGCAGCGCCGCCCGCGCCAGCCGCGTGCGCACGCGCAGCTGAACGCGTCGCCCGCCTCGCTGGCGCCTCCCACCACTAACGAACAGTTCCCGTACATGCAGGGGGACTTCTCGCATGCTGTCACCAAGCAGAACAGCCCTGGAAAGGGATGGCTTGAGCTTGATATTCTTTTGGAAAGGACTTGATGGTATTAAAATTAGATTAGCTGTAGCAAATTTTTGAACTGTTTTGATGCAAATAGGCCTCTTCTAGACTAACAGCAATATCAAAATCAATTGAATGATTGTATGTCTCAATAATCATCATTTCGTCACGTTTCCCAAAGGGTCATCGGTCCACCTCGTGGAAGGCCTCCAGAACCTAAAACATTGTATATCTTACCAGCATAATATCCAGCGCACTGGCAGAAGCTCCTGGAGTCGTCTGTGGCACATCTTCCGTCGTGTAGACACGGGTTAGGGTAGCAGGACTCCAAGCTGGTCTCCTCAGATATTAGCAGTACCTTGCTGTGGTACTCCGGATCTGAAAGAGATAGTCGTAAAACCGGGATGAACAAAATGCTCCGTATTTAACGGTCATAGGTGACTTCTAGGTAAGCGTGCTCCGTCAGGTGAGATATAATTATTCAGGTGAGATACTTATGATATTGAACTTTGCCGGTTTTGAACTATCTCAAGATATTTGCCAACAGCTTGCGAGTTGTGACTGAGATGTGAATGCGAACTTTACTTAAAAAATCGCAGATTAGGCTCTTAGTTGTATTGATCGGAAACTTCATAGGTCTTGGAAAAGCAGGCGATTTTGGATGTTGTCTTTGAATTAGAAAACAAATTCTCGTATTTAGAAATCGTTCAAATTCAAGTCAAAAACTAGTCAAAATGGAAGGAAAATAAAAGTGTTTTGACAGTTTACCACTGCGATACGAATGCGAACGTTCCTCAAAAATACGTGATGACTGATGAAGTCCTAATAAGTATCTCAACTTTTTGAGGACATTTTAGTGTTATCTTCATAATATTTGTCACCTTTGTTGACCATAAGCGAGACGTCCATGTTGACTCCCCGCTCGCCCGCGTGCTGCGTCACGCTCAGCGAGTGGAGGTACGAGTTGATGACCAGCGGCGCTCGCGGCTCCAGCTTCCTCTTGCTCCGGTCCACCTCGCAGAGAGTCCATTCCGTGCCGTTGTTGTCTGTGTAGCTGTCTTTTACCTGCAGAATATTCCTTTATTCACTCACCTTTATCATAAAAGGAAGCTTTGTACAAAATATCATGTTCCACATGGTTTCGGCTAAACGTTCATTTGTCAGACATTCATCTGTTTCTCTTTTATATAAACAGCCTTGGAACTGGAAAAGTCCAATCAATATATTACAGAACAACAGACCTGTATCCATCCACTGCCCGGTCCGCAAGGCCAGGGTTCTTCTCCGGAAGCTACGAGCGTGGTAGCAGTGAAGGCCAACGTCAGCGTGTGCTGGTGCGGCGCCACGAGGCGCGTGCGCAGCGCGGCGCGCGCCGGCGCCGACTGCGGCCAGTTGGGAGCCGCCAGCCGCCCCCCCACTCCTGATGCCACTTCTACCACGTGGGATGCGTTCAGGTAGCTAACTGGAAACAACAAGGATTATATGAATTAGACCTTATTTGTACTTTACTTTGCCCTTGTACAAGGGCAGAACATAATTTATTTTTATTTCCTACATTCTAAAATTACCAGCATGTATTTATTGATCAGTACATATGTTTTTATTTTATTTTTCCTCATCCATGTGTCACAGCAGGGTGCCAACTGAAAATCAGCGCGGTATCTGATGCCCATCATACGCTGAAATGGTAACCCCGAAAGGGTTATCATCCCAGCATGGGCACGCTCAGCACAATTTTATTTATTTAACGCTTTCAGCACAAAAAAAGTACAGAGGCGGACTTAATGCCATAGGCATTCTCTACCAGTCAACCTTTGGGTGATGCAGAGAATAGTGGTAGGTGCAATACGGAGAATTAAATGCTGCTAATTTTACTGCACCTATTGTTTTTTTTGGTTTATGTTATTGTTTTTCTTTTTTAAACGATATTTTGCAGTCGTGTTGTGTTTATGTCGAATAAATGTTTTCTATTCTATTCGTATCTGGTGATTTTTTTTTGTACTGCTTATAAAAAGAAACCTTAAGATTTGCAAAAAAAAAAACATCAAGCATAATTAATAAAAAAAAACTCACTAGTTTTAAAATATGCCAGAAACCCCTGTCCAGTAACATTCTCGCCAGTCTTGATCCTGAGCCGTAGTATTTCAGACTGTGACACGAAGAGCCCGTTGGTGAGAATGTTGGGGTTCAGGAAGGGCCTGATGGGCGGGCTCTGCAGGTCGATTTGCACGTCGATGTAGGAGTCCTCAGGAATGGCGTCCGTTACGTTGATGGGGACGCCTTTGGCGAACACTCCGTAACCAAAGTCAAAGTGGCTGATGTTGAGGAATACGCGTTTACCTGGAATGAAAATGATTTTATTTTATTTATTTATTTAGGATTTCCAACAAAGGATATACACAACACTTGACACATAAAAACACTTAAATAAGTACTTAGTAGGTGTACTCCTTCACTTACAGGATACCACAGCATGCACAGTAAGATAAACAACTAAGCTAACAAAGTTAAAAAAAAAATAAAAAAATAAATGCAGAACAATATGAACTAATAATTTTGAGGTTATGTCAAGCATTGCTGGAAGTGGCATTGCTAATTGATTGTATCTGCTGGGACTGCAGTAGTAAATCTGTATATTAAAATGAATTGCTGTTCGTTAATGTCGCTAAAACTCGAGAACGGATGGGCCGATTTCGGTCATTCTTTTTTTGTTTAGTTCGCCAGAATACCGGAAAAAATTGGGTAGGTAAGGTAGCCAGTTGACGGGAGCAAAGCCGCAGGGCACAGCTAGTCAATATATATGTATAAAATTCTTCCGTTACTGAGTGAGTGACTAACAGACAACGCACAGCCGAAACTACTGGTCGGAGAAACTACTGGTCGTAGAAACTACTGGTCGTAGAAACTACTGGTCGTAGAAACTACTGGTCGTAGAAACTACTGGTCGTAGAAACTACTGGTCGTAGAAACTACTGGTCGTAGAAACTACTGGTCGTAGAAAGCTGAAATGTGGCATATATTTAGGATTTCGAAGCTGAAATGTGGCATATATTTAGAATTTCGAAGCTGATATGTGGCATATATTTAGGATTTCCCGAAAATCCTCCAGGAACGAGAATAAACAGGATATGCGCGTACGAAGTCGCGGTCGAAAGCTAGTTAAATTATAAACGTCATCAGAGTACCTGTTTACTTATTTTGAACTTCACGAGGTACAAAGGCAGACTTAATGTTTTAGGCATTCTCTACCAGTCAACCAAGGGTAATAAAGAGATAGTGCATTATTTTAAGCGAGGTAACTTGTGCTCCTATCTTACCATAATGTTCTCTCCCATATGCGGTAATTTATCTCTAATTCGCAAGAAGCGTTTCCAAACGTCTTTAATAATGCGCACAGCAAATGAGTGGAACTCTCTGCCGGTGTCCGAGTCTCTTCAAAGTTAGAGTGATCAGGCTCCTTCTGGGTAGGCTCACTTCATCGGAGACTTTGTCTCTGTCATTTCTGACCTAGACTAGGGTCAAGCAAACCCATCTCAAATAAAATTAAAAAAAAAAGATCTTAACGTAGTATTAAATGGGTGTCTAGCTACCTTTAGTCTGTTTTTTTAATCCAGGAGACTAAATAGGCAAGTGCAAATGTCAAAACTGACAAAAATGATATTGTAATCTACATCAGTTTGACATTTGCACTTGTCAATTTAGTCTCCGAAAAAAAAAAAGACATTATATAGGAAGCTAGACACCGATTTATTGCTCTTTGTTTTGATAGTTGATGATATTTGTGTGAAAAAATGTAATATTGAAAGTTACTCCGGCCAGTTAACGGCATGGGTTGAAAAAAATCTCTGACCAAGACTAGAGTCAAGAGAAAACCCATCACAAATAAAAAAAAATAACTACACACCTGTTGGAGCCAAGATGTCTATTGTGCAGTCCAGGTTGGGCAACAGAAAATGAGGGTAGTTGGGGCTTCGTATAACACCTTCCTTCGATGTTATAGTTTGCGACGGACAGCCGATCAGCTCAACTGCTCTCCATGTGACAGAGAATCCCGAACCTTGTGTACTGGAAGTGAAACATTGTTATCCTTAATTTTATTTGTGGTAAGGTTATTGAAAAGCTTTAAGATTTTTAAGGCACAACGTGGTTGATACATTACGAAGATTTTAATTTACTTTGTTTACTGTCTACGAAAGACTGGCCTGCTTTCTGGTGTTAGGTAACTCAGGAACACTGCTTAAATAACTTAATGACTAGTTCACGTAACACGGTGCACGTACCGCTACTATTTAGCAGCAGTAAGGTATTTTTAAGCCACTATAAACACAACGTGGTGGTTGTACTTAGCATCGCACTTACGTAACCTGACGAGGTAATATACAGCATGGTCATAATTCAAAATCAAATCAAAATCAAATCAAATCAAATCAAATTTATTAAATTTTGTGTAAAAACAGTAAATACATTTTTGCTTAAATCTATGTTAAGCCAATCAGCGGCCGGAAAAAGTTGTATGAAAATCAATCTGTCGTGTTTTGCGGCCAAATAAATTACATAGTTAACCCATATCTATGTGTCGTGTAATTTAAAAATGGACCGATCATTTATTCCGAAACATGGTAACCAAGGAGGTAACTTATAAGGTTTTATTTGAATATCGAACTGGTTTGCAAATGCAAAGCTGAGGGTCAATTCTACTAATTTTTAAACAACTTTCGCATTCGCATGTCAATCGCAAACTGTCAAAAAAAACTTTTTACAAAAAAATTACAACCGACTTCCAAAAAAAAAACACTACAAAGTAAAAAATAACTTTAATTTTGGAAGTCGGTGTTTTTATTAGTTTCTTCGTATTTTGACACCGACTTCCGAATTTTTTTTTCACTTTTTAGTGGTACCCCACACCTAACAACACCACTGCAAAATCGCAGAAAAGCAAAATACGCCATTTCGATTACTTGGATGACATAAAACTATCATCTAAGTAGACGAATTCCAGCTATTTCGATTTTAAATCCAAAGTTCGTAACCGATTTTCATAAAATTTAAATGGGACCAATCTGCAAGTATATCCTTTCAGATAAAATAAGAATTTTTCAAATCGGTTCATAATAATAATTGTCGGAGTTATGAGGTAACAAACATAAAAAAAAAACTTACAACCGAATTGATAACCTCCTTCTTTTTGGGAAGTCGGTTAAAAAAGCCTTAATTTTCATACATTTTTGACAGATTGCGATTAAGATGCGAATGCGATGTAAATGTGAAAATTAGTAGAATTAGCACGCTGTTTATTGAAATAAAAAATCATCATTTTTACGCAGGAATAATGATATTGTTGGTTGTTCGACATTGATTTTGAAAAGTAATTGTATTTTAATTTCCGCGCATTATTTGAGACAAGTACTATACAAGCCTTGGCCACAACTAGGCATTGATAGACTTACGTATGTGTGCCTTGGTTACCGAGGCGTTTCTGAGGCACATTTACATTTTCATTCATCAATGCTTCTTTTTCTGACCGCTGCAGTAATCTATACTAATATTATAAAGCAGAAGAGTTTGTTTGTTTGTTTGGTTGAACGCGCTAATCTCAGGAACTACTGGTCCGATTTGAAAAATTCTTTCAGTGTTAGATAGCCCATTTATTGAGGAAGGTTATAAGATATATATCATCACGCTAAGACAAATAGGAGCGGAGCAGTAATGGTAAATGTGACGCAGACGAAGTTGCGCGGGTCAGCTAGTGTAATGTATTTTAATTATAATTAAAAAACAAATTGATAATGAAGGTAACACTCACTTGTAATCAGAATGAAAGTACAGCACGGCTCTGTTGGTAGAGGCGACCCAGCGAGCTTCACCGACCGAGCCGCAGTATCTTGATGACTTCATACTCCATGCGTCACGAAGCTGAAAGGTTGTAACGAACTCATCAGATTTATAAATGGAGAAATAGAGAATATAAGTTAATTTCAGAGAAAATCGTTAATCCTGAGAACGTATTTATCCTTGGGTCGAAATAGTCTATCTAAAGCGTCTACTTAATAATCTTTAATTAGAAATATAAAAACAATCCCTGTTATTTCCCGGAAGACTTTAATGCGAACAATCAGCCAGCAGTAAAATTAAATTATAATTTTGAGATGTTTCGAGAATTATTAATTCCCCCAAAGCTTACGGCAAAAGACGCGGAATGGCAATTTCTAATAGAATTTTTATTGGATATTTTACCTTTATTCTGAATATTTAAATTACAATAAAACATGTTACGGCATTGTTCCTATGACGCAATCGAGCGGTTAGGAATGTTTCGGCAATTCGGTGATTTGAATACATATTACGTTTATTCTAATGGCGCGTACTGTAATTTTTATTTCTATGCTTATCAGGGATCTATGGGAATGTAGCCAAATGTGTATTTTTTCCGTTTGAAATATTTAAAATATCATGAAAATAAGGCTTCATTTAGTTTGTTTATGTAAAGATTCAAAATTAATGTTTTGTTTTGACTTAGGTATAGCTACTGTCCTGTTTTGCATTGACTTTGCTGAAAGAAAGTTCAATTGTGGGTTATGCTAGCACTTGTACGTTAGCTATTTGTATGTGTATTGTATGCAATAAGTAAGTAATAAGAATAACCATAATATATCTTACCTCGACAAAATCATAAAGACAGTCCTTTTGGTATTCTAAATCGATTTTTTGGAAAACAAAGACCAGTCGCGTGTCAGCAGGCCCCACCACGTGCACCCAAAAATCCAGGTCGTTGTCATAGATGCCAGGGTGGTTGGGACTCGTCAGTACTCCTGGAATTACCAATGAATTCAATATTAATAACTTCTCATTAAAAATGTAATGGCGCCCAGCGTGGGCCAGATATCAGTATGCGGTTAAGTATATTTTATAGCTAACATTTCGAATTTGCATTCAGACTCTCATTTTAGACTATAAATCATTATCAAGGTAACTAAACTACAGTTAAAAAAATTGTAAAGCCACCAAAAAAATATTTTTTTTAATTTCCAAGGAATCATCGCGCGTTAAGATTTTGAGGCAAATATGTGTTAATTAGTAGTAAGTATTCATGTTCAGTTCGTAGTATCATGTCATTTTATTTGTGGTGGCGCCCAACGTGAGATAAGATATTTATTTAATATTTTATTTTTAGCGTATTCCGTTCCACTGCAGGTAAAAAGCCTTTTTTCCTTACATACTTCCCGGCTCTGGTCTAATGTGGGGCAATACTGTTGAAAGGCGGTAAGCTCGTCCCGCCATCTTAGCCTGGGTCTGCCGCGAGGCCACCAGAAAAACTATGTTTCTTTTCCTACTCTCCTGTCGCAGGTCTGCTCGAAGAAATTTCATTTGAAATAAGCAGTACTTACCTTTGTACTCTTTTTTCTGTATACATTATTTGTTTTTTTAATTTCTTGTGTGTACATAAATAAATAAACAAGATAAGAAATCGGCTCATTTCGATTTTTCTTATTTTAGAAGGTTTTCCTCTTGACTCTAGGTTAGAGAGGACAGTGACAAAGCCTACGATGGAGCGAACTTAACCAGAAGCAGCCTGTTCATTCGTAATTTTAAAGAGAAGAGGGTTATAAGCGTTCGGAAATACAGACGCAGGCAGAGAGTTCCACTCCTTTGCTGTGCGCATCGTAAAAGACGTTTGGAAGCGCTTAGTGCGAATGGGTGGAATAGTAACAAGCTAGGGATGGTAACTTGCAGGGCGTCTGGATGTCCGATGGTAGAAGGAGGCCGTTGGGATGAGGTCGTGGCCTCGTGGGGTTCTTTTATTTATTTATTTATTTATTTATTTATTTATTACAGCTTGGAGGACTTACAGCTTAAACAAACTAAAAATAACAAACAAACATAAACGACAGAAAGCCAATTACAAGTCCTCACGTATAGTGTCAGACTTAAAATTGAGAAGTGAGCATATCAATCTTTACTTCTTAATTGAGTAGTAACTAGAAACCTTTAGTTAACCTCTCACGTACCGAACGTTTCTTACGTCACAAGTCCTTGACGCTCGGCGGGCGGGCGCTCATTCAACAGTAATCTGACCCGAGCCACTTAAAACGTTATCGCGGCGTTTCTAAAGCTTGTATCAACACAGTTGAAGTGGCATTGGGTTCTTGAATTATGTCGTCATGAAATGAATCACAAACAAAAGTCTTATTAGTACTCGAGAAATATATATATCCTATTGAAATGAGAGAACTTGCTGAATGTAGTTATGTTGCTGTTTATGTTATTTCTGACAAAACTATTGCATCAATTTACACCAATTTTTGGGATCTAGCTTATGAAAAGAAGAGTAATCTAATGACAATGATCTTTTATATGAGTTCTATAGCCGATTATAGCAATATTCAAGCTCAAACTTCATAAAGCGCGGCGCCATTTGTTGTTTTTTATTGCGTAATTCAATGCGCTATTTTGATGACGATTATCAGAGTTATATCAAACAGATTCCAATTGGAAAAGCTTGTAGATTACTGCCTATATATTCATCAACGCATTGTTAACCATAAATCGTTAATATATGCTTACTTTATTTGTAAAAATTGACAAAAACCAAACCAATAACAATGTTGACCTTAGCGAACACTCGAAACTACCTAACTTTTGTTGGCTCAACTAAACAAGTTTTGTTATGTTATTTCATGAAAAAAACTAGCTACATAGTTGTAGGAATAACTAATAAACGAATATTCATCCACTTACCCAAGTTTTGCACGATAAAAACACAGAAAATCACTAAAATAACTTCACCAAGAGCGCGCGAAATCACCGTGACATAGAAACTTTTGACAAGAGTTTTGAAATGTCAGGTGTCATAATTTTAGTATGTTTTTTTTTCTAGAGTTGGCAAATTTTATACACCATAGAGAATATTCATAGACAAACGAATCTAAAGCTTCCTATTCACGAAATAAAAGTTTTAATCAGTCGCGGTGTGCCGGGACACATGTGTCCCGGCGGGGCTCAACTGTGATTCACGATGCCGGGATACATGTATCCCGCCAGGAATGAAACGGCGGAAGAATAAGTAATGATAAAAATAATAAAAACATTACAGAAAAATTAAGGAAACAATTAAAGGGCTACTTAAAAAACCTGAGGCTTATACGTCTTCTGGCCGACGCCACGCTAGTCATAAAGGGATCCAAGTCATGCTGCTTACACATATTATTGAACTGTCTACTTGCTCGTATAATAAAACTATTCTGTCTGTAATTTGTTGATGCTAGAGGCACACGTAAGGGTGGATTATGGCGGAATATTTTTTGCGGCACATTAAAGTGAAATTTAGATAGAAGTTCTGGGCTGTCAATATTGTTATTGAAAATTTTTAATAAGTACAGAAAGTCAGCAATCTGACGTCGATCTTCGAGAGGTAATAGATGGTATTTCTTACAGAGTCGAAGATAGTCGATGGAGTGATAAGGAATTTTTTGATGAAAACAAAGATATTTAATAAAACGCCTTTGAATGTTTTCAATGCGATCGATGTACTTCTGATAACGTGGGTTCCATATCTGAGACGCATACTCAAGCTGACTTCTAACAAAGGTGCAATACAAAATTTTTAGTGTTTTAGCGTTATTAAAGCACTTAGAGAGACGCATAATAAACCCAAGCAGTTTAGAGGCTTTTTTGATAATGGCGTCAATGTGGGTGTCAAAAACTAACTTGCTATCTTGTTGAACGCCTAAGTCGCGAATGGTATCACACCTTGGCAAAGTATGGCCCGATAAAAAATAGGTGGTGGCTAGGGCGGCACGTTTCCTAGTATAAGTAATTACTGAACATTTTGATGGATTCAGATCGAGTTTGTTAGCCCTACAGTAGTCTTCAAGACGGTATAGATCAGCCTGAAGTGCTAATCCATCTTCAATCGATGATATTTTGGCAAAGATTTTCATATCATCGGCGAAACATAATAATTTGGATGAATGCAGGCACAGATCGATGTCGTTTACATAGATCACAAATAAGAAGGGTCCAAGCAACGAACCTTGGGGCACTCCGCTAGGCACCGAGACCCAACTAGATACATAATTATTGATCACTACGGCTTGCGACCTATTATTAATATATGAGGAAAACCATCTCAAGAGGTCCACGAATGCCTATAGAGTTTAGTTTCTTGATCAAAGTGTCGTGATCAATACGATCGAACGCTTTGCTATAATCAGTGTAAACGACATCGACCTGGCTACCGTCATCCATAGCCTCAGTAATAAAATCATTGAACAAAATTAAATTAGAAGTGGTAGACCGTCCTCTCAGAAAACCATGCTGGAAAGAGCTAAGCGAGGGCCCAAGAGCTGGATATAACTGATTGTAGATGATGCGCTCAAATAATTTAGCAATAATGCACAGTTTAGATATGGGCCTATAGTTAGTAACTTCAGTTTTAGACCCCTTCTTATGGACCGGTGTAATAAACGCAGATTTCCACACTCTGGGGACAACACCTTGAGATAAGGATTTGGAAAACAGAATAGAGATAGGTAATGCAATGGAAGTAGCACATTCAATAAGAAATTTAGACGATATTTTATCAGGACCAGCTCCTTTGGATGGATCTAGCTTGCGGAGTAAGTCGGTCACAACATCAATTTTGATTTCAATGTTAGAAATATCAGAGGGAGTTACAGGAGTGTCTGAAGGGGAAACAGAGGCTAGGTTGGGATTATTTGCTGAGGTGGGGTCGAGAAAGGTGGATAGAAAATAAGAGGAAAAAGCCTCACAAATAGAGTCACCAGTGAGTAATAATTCATTTTTGTATTTTAGTGTACTAGGAATAGCATTAGAGTTGCAACGATTTTTAACAAATGTCCAAAAATGTTTAGGGTTATTTTTAATAGAGGTTTCAGTTTGATGAAGGTAATAGTTATAGCATGAGGCTTCCATAGTCTTGACTCTTTCCCGTAAGTGTTTATAAGATAATTCATCAGATTTATTACCATAAGTCTTGAATTTTCTAAGATATTTATATTTTTCCTTGATGGTTCTGATGAGCGATTTACTGAACCAGATGGGGTAAGTTTTATTGCGAACAAGCATCTGCGGTATATACTTATTTTGGAAATCTTTTATAGTGTCTATAAAGTACGAAACTGAGTCATCCAGAGATCGAGACGAGAACTGTTGCTCCCAATTGACTGCCAGAATTTCTTTATTAATAGATACAAAATCGGCTTTGCTATAAACATATCTTAGCCGCGGTGCATGGTCCAAGGAAGGCATTTCAAAAAGGTCGATATTAACTAACAAAGCGGGATGATAGGGATCAATAGTCACTAGTGGGTCAACACACTCAATAACACTGGCTAATTTATTTGAGAGGACTAAATCCAACAATTTCCCATACCTATTAGCCACTCCATTGTATTGTTGAAGGCCCAAAGTGCTTAACTCGTCGGCGAGCATACATTCGTCGCTAGTAGCAGGGTTCACTGGGACTAGCGAATTATTAATGGATGTAGTCCACGTAAATCCACTCATATTAAAGTCACCTACAATTAAAAACACATCGGAAAAATTATTTAAGGTTGTATGGTTTAATTTAGTTAAAAAATTGTTAAGTTGATTAGAGAACGAATAACCGTTGCTTTGTTTACATAAGTAAACAGCACAAACATATAGATTTACGAAATCCCGTGAGTTCAACTTTCTAAATCGTATGCTAATCCAAAGATCTTCCGCTGAAGATTGAAGGAGTGGTTCCTGGGTAACGGGTAACTCCCTGCGCGTCGCGACAAGTACACCACCACCACGCGATTGTCCAGTCATAGCATAATCCCGGTCACGGCGCCACACTATATACCGGTCATCAAATAACTCGGAGTTTAACAAACCATCGACTAGCCACGTCTCTGTTAGAACAATGATATCGTAAGAATTTAATAAAACCTGACGACAGAACGAGTCTGTTTTTGTTCGCAGTCCCCGTACGTTTTGGTAATAAACAGTCAGTCGCTGTTCACTGTTATCAGCCATCACTAAAAAACGCAACAACAACGGCACAAGCTCCACTGTAAATAAATACGACTAGCCAATTCATTACAAAATAAAAATAACTATAAATTACGGAAGACAGAAATAAATATTTGTAAAGTGGGTAAATATAAATTAAAGTAGCAAAAGTTTGCAAATCATCCGATATTACGCAGGACACAACTAAGCGAGCAAGTAAGCAGCAATACATCACGAGCGTAAGTGCAAGCGAGGCAGATATATATTTATGAATTAGATCCCCAAGACAAACAGCGCGATAACGAGAACAAAAGGAACTCATTAGTGAGGCAGAGGTGCCAAACCCTTTACAATAACCAAACATTAAACAATGATCGATTTTAAAAGTAAAACATAAATATGAAAAATCACAGATACTTAAGCAGCGGTTTAAACAATTTTGTTTAAATCCTGTTCTTTCCGAACTATAAAAGTTTTACAATTAACGTCCTTGCGTACATGAATTTTGCCATGTTTCACCCATACAAATTCATAACGTTTCTCTTTAGCGATGATTTTGGTTTTATTTAATAGTTTTTTGTATTCGACGCTTAAGTGGTCATTCACATAAACACGTTGTGGTGCTCCTTGGAAACCTAAATCCGATGTGGATAGGTCCTTATCTGTCCGCGCAGCCGCAACAAAGTCCTCCTTTACATACCTATTCAGGAAGCTTACTATCACTAGTTTCTCCTTCGAGTTATGTATAGGTACCCTAGAGATGTAGTTGATCTGGGCCTTAGGACAACTGTGCTTGATTTTGCGGCCAATGGCTTCAACGATTGAGAATAAATTCTCATCCTTCTTGAGGGGCACTCCTTTGATCTCCACGTTATTTAACCGGGACCGCTGATCATGTGACGTAAGCTCGAGCTTTGCTGAGGCTAACTCTGATTGCAATGAGAAGACTGTGCCCTGGAGCTTCTCAAACTCTGACACTTTCGATTCCAGATTGATAAGTCGAGTGTCGAAGTCATCGAGCCTACCACTAGAAAAATCATAGCATTTTTTGAGGTCACTCAGCTCATCTTTGATCGATTTTAAGTCATTGACTAAAGTCGGTAGGTCCAGTAGCTGCTGCTTCATTTCTCGAATCTCACTGAGCACTGTATCCAGTGAAGCCGTAGGTTGCGGTGAAAGTAAAGCCGGCGACGACATTCGACACGCAGGACATTTCCATTGTGCTCTTCTGTCAGCACCCAATTTCCTCCAACCAACTTCAGACATGCTTGCACAAGAGAAGTCCAGGAACTTCTTGCAGTTCGCACACTGAACTCCATCATTGAATAGCTCATTGCAACTTGCGCACGTCTTCATCGCGAATAAAAATACTTTTAATTTTTTGAGACCGTAAAAAGGTTGACAATCTATTATTTTGAGCGTAAAGCGTACTGCGTTGATGCGTGCTCACACGGTACTGAGGCACACTCATCGAAGTACAATCTGTAGAAAACCGATAAGCAGGCAACCTTGCGGTGATGAAGCTGTGTAGCTTGGCATCCACCAGTTTTACATCGCCAATGAGCCTCTTAGCTCTGTGTTCCACCAAGTCAAGCGCAGTTATCTGGTACTTAGCTGAGAAATCGCAAAGGTGGCTGTAATACTTTATGAAGGATCGGACTTGAGCTTTGTATAGGGTTAAAGTATCGCTGAAGTATCGCTTCAATCTATTTAGGATGCTCAGCTTTTTGGCCGCAGTTTGGACTTTGTACTCAATAGTGGCGCCGAAGTTGAGACAGGATGTCAGCTCCATGCCGAGGAGCTCAAGCCAGGAACCGATGTACCCCGAAAAATAGGAGTTTAGTCGAAACGACTCCTTTTTTGCGGTAAAAGGACACGCCTGTTTTATCAATTTAAGTAATTTTAAAGCAATAATATCAAATGATGTTATAGTGTTTTGCGTACCTGAAATCCCTTCAATGGTTCTGTTCTTGACGATGTGCTCTGGGTTCAGCCGTCGCTTGCACACGTACCCTCCTGTCATCCCACACTTGTGCAAGGTCCAGAACAAGCCGCTTGGTAGAGAGGGCACCGGTGATGACTTCCACTGGAAACATGCAGATTTATTACAGAGGGTATTTTCAACAGACATTTTCTAAATAATAGAAGACGTAATAGCTTTTCGACACTATGGCATAGCACAGACATTATTATCATACACCCGTAACGTAATTATAAGTTGTGCTGGTCTTAACAGTAGTCTTATTTGAAGATCTTAATTTGATTGGTCGATATTTACAGTCAAGTTAAAAAATTTAAAGTAAGCGAATAAAAATCCAAAAAATAAAAGGAAGCGCCAGCATGGCTGTGGAGAGACTTCAGTAAATTCGCATCTCTGTAGGCTGCAAAGTTTACGACGTTGGCAACTTACCTGAATACCTAAACAGGCATCTTCGATTTCCTCAGTATCATTGTAAGGTGGCCAACCTTGATACCCTACAGCGCTTCCATCGATCCAATTGAAGCTGTCTCCATCTTCACCTCCTTGTCGAGCGCCTAACCAGTATATGGATCCAGCGCTGTAATCACTGCTTTGTCGGATCCCTGAGACAATGAAGCGCTCTTCGTCTGCAGAATGGACTGATGAAAGATGCATGTTTAGGCCTTCACACACCTGTGAAATAACATTTACGAAGATCTTATGAAATGTTGTACTTCCAATTAGATTTGGGGAGGCCTTTGCCCAGCAGTTGGACAGTTAAGGCTGGAGAGCTTCTAGAAGATGGGTTTATATAAAAACCGGCCAAGTGCGAGCCGGACTCGCACACGAAGGGTTCTGTACAATCGAGAAAAAGTCACGTTTGTTGAATGGGAGCCCCCTAAATTTATTTTAATTTGTTTTTAGTATTTGTTGTTCTGGCGGCAACAGAAATACATAATTTGTGAAAATTTCAACTGTCTAGCTATCGCGGTTCTTGTGATACAGCCTAGCGACAGACAGACGGACGGACAGACAGCGAAGTCTTAGTAATAGAAAACCCTTTGGGTAAGGAACCCTAAAAAGATAATAATTACACTCACTGAATAAAAAGTCAGTGACGAGACTCCGTCCTTCACTTTATTTTGACCCAGAAAAAAGGAAAGGGCTGTCACGATGATAAATAAGGTGATCAGTGGAGACCTGTCGCTAAGCACAACAAACGTAGGTAATGGTATCGTAAAACGCCGTTCGTTAAACGAAACGTTCACCGAAAAGGATTACGGCTAACCCTACCATTATTACTTTGAAAATTATAATTTAACAAGCAACAGAACTGGAACAAAAGTTTTGCAACTTTGTTGTTCTGATTACTTGTAAAGTGTAATCAATCTTTGTCGGACTACTGGGGTGTCATGGCTTCGGCGATGTCTCTGAATTTAATTATTATAAGTCTCAGAGTCTTGAGAGACTATTTTAAGAAAACGGCTGATCAGTTTTTCAGCTTGGATTAAAATCGTGGATTTATTTCGCGGATACCCCGGCTTGCACAGTTGCGCACCTTCTTCGCTTATCGTTGTTTCCCTAAGTGTAAACCGTATAAAAATCTGTTGCGTGATTAAGCAGAAAAAGGCTGAGACAGACGAATTTGTTTAACGCTATCTGAAGATGTATTCCGTTACAGACTGCAAACAACTGACAGCTGCAAATCTTATTTTATAGAACGTAAGATATTGACATTGCCCTCATTATATATCCTGGAAACAGTAATGTTCGTAAAATCAAACTCTCATTTATTTCAGCTTTTGTCTGATGCTGTCCCTAGGAATAGACGTGATAATTTCAAACTCTGTGTTCACGGCGCTAAAACGACTCTTATGCGTAGGAGCATCTTTTGCATGGCTCCGACCATTTTTAATAAATTGCCGAAATCATGGAGAACATTAAATATATCTGCTCTTAAAAGTAAATTAAAGAGTCTACTAATAGAAAGAGCATATTACAGTATAGCAGAGTTTATGAAAGAGGACAATTTCCTTCGTTTTTGAGATGACGATGTTGTATTTTTGACATGTTATGGTAATCTATTGTATTTATTGGAATAATTGTAATTTGGAATTGACATTTAATGATAGTATTAATATTCTATTGACTAATTTATTTAATTACTACTTTGACATTTATTATTTACAGTTTTTAACTTTGACATTTTTATCTATAAATGCTGGCTGAGTTATTGAGCTGGTAGAGTCTTAAGTGAATTAATAAGTACCTACAAAATGTCTTAAATGTAATTTTGATGAATATTATCACGGTTTAAGCACCATCTCTTCCTACCAATTTGTACGCCACGATATGCGGCTGAACATGTTAGAACTTTTTGCTATACTTCATTGTTATCTTGCATGTATCATGTACACCATGTTTAAACAAATAAACTTTACTTACTTACTTACTTACTTACTTACTTACTTACTTGTTACAAGTTTTTCGTAAGCTTAAAATCAATAAAACTGTGCCACCATCTTTTTGTATTCTTATAGCAACTCAAAAAGTAACACTACAGACAGACTGGGAGACCCTTTTATTTAACGCGGCAACATCGGCTGGGAGACGGGGATTAGGAATATAAATCATCGAGGATTACGCAACAGAGGGCCGAGTGGGCTTTATCTTCAGCGTTATTTGGGTACTTACACTCTTGGTAATGCCTCTTGATACAAGAATAGTCCAGGAATGTAATAGTGGTTGTTGGTACGTGATCGGAAACTCAATTGCGATTCTTTTTCGCCCTAGACTCCGTATTAAACATGTACTTGAATTCAAAGTATTTCTAATGTAAGGATAGTACTAAATGTAGGTATTAAGAGCTGCGGTTTGAAAATGTAGCCACTGTTTTATCTTTTTAAAGCAAATGGATGTGACTTCCAGTTGTGTCTATTTCATTATCCTTCACTTTTCAAATATTGTTTTAGTCATATTGATACTCTTGTTTATGTTCCTAAACTTGGTGTCATGATAATTATGCTTCTAAAGCTTACCTGCTTGGAAGTGGCCCAAGATGCCTTCGGGTAACCAGAGAATAGGTAGCAATGCCCATTGAACAGCACCTGCTTCGAGTCCATACAAGATTGTGCTGTGAACAAAAAGAAAACATTCTTTATTCATTCATTCATTTACCTTTTAAAACAGCTACAAGTACATCCATGTTAATTACGGGACAAGATGTAGCTGACTTGCGCGAGAAATTTTCACTCTGAATTTAATAAATTCATTACCTACAACTGTGTTTTCTTTTGTTGCCATTGTTCGTGCATTTATGAAACTAAATAAATTATGTTGTATTTTCTTTGTTTAGGCTAGTGCTGGCACTCATTAGGTATGTTCGCCATATTTAGGCTATCTTGGCTCATTTTGGCTACACTACAGAACACAAGCTTGTTGCTCCATTTAGCTTAGTTTATCGTGTGACTTAACCTCTAATAATGCCCTAAAATCTAAATGACACGAAGAAAGACGACATTACTGCCATGTTTTCGTGTCGAGCCGGTACCAGGAGCATATGAAATATTTATAAGTTCAGTGATCGGGGCTCACCGGCAGTTGCGACGCAATGGACCAAATAATCTTGTTGGCAGGTGTAATGTATCCAATTTTGAGAACATTTGTTGCCGTAATGTGGGGGAACAAAGTCGAATATTGTGTGGCACAGTGTACCTGCTCGTTCGCTTCAGCCAGCAAACATGAAGGGTAGAACATTTGTTGCCGTAATGTGGGGGAACAAAGTCGAATATTGTGTGGCACAGTGTACCTGCTCGTTCGCTTCAGCCAGCAAACATGAAGGGTATAAGGTAGTAGATTTCCCGCGTTTGCACTAGTTTCATTTCTTTTTAACAATAGGTACACGTCACTAGCATTCGGTGAAGCCAGAAAACCTACAAAATGTACACGTACGAGCAGCAAACATGTTGAGGAAGTTGAGTAGTTATAAGGAAGTTTTTGAAGTTCTCAACAAAATGGAGCGCAAGCCTTTTAAAATTCTGCTCCACAGAGAAGAAAACACGAACTTATTAAGAGTCCTATTACATTTTTTACGGAAATTCATGATTTTTGACGCTGTAGTTTTCAGCAGCAGTAAGATATTTTAATTATTTGATCCTGAATAACGATAGTGCCAGTCTCTTTCTTGTAAGTTAGAGTTACACATTTTATTTTTCTTTTCGTGTAATTTACTATAAATATTTTACGAACGCAGTTTGCAAGAAAACATGTCTGCGATGGAACTTTGACGGTCAAATTCACATAGTTACTATCAATTCTTTTAAAAGCTGAAATTACTAATAGGTAAGTTGAATGTTTTACTTGTTTATTGGAGTTCTAGAATTTCTTTAAAGTCCTTGAGTTTTCACGGAAAAAAACGTAAATAAAGCTTAATTTAAGCCAGAAATGTCTTGATTCAGCGTCCATTATATTCCAAATCAAAACAATTTTATCAAATAAATTAATATAATATAAAATTTCAATCTACAATGAATACGTTTCATTAGTTTTCGTTTGTCAATATAGTTAAACAAAATTACAATAAATAAAATTAAAGTACTATATATTCTGCGTCAATTCAGCGCGCGCGCTCCTCAGTCTCGTGCGAGCGCCCAAATAAACTATAATCCTATTCAGACTAGTAAGTATCAAAATTGTTTCGCGGACTATAGATTTACTCCCAACGTAACTTCGTCTATTGCAAACGAGCATTTACGATTCGTAATAGGACTCTTAAGTATTTACTCTCGATCATGCAACACTAGCACAAAACTTTACCATTCTATCTAATTACGAAAAAGAAGCAAGACTGTATAAACTGGAGGCACTTAATTAGTATTCCAACAGCGCTAAAAGTGTTTTAATTAAAAATGCGCGCGCACTACTTTCGTCCCCACACCACGTGGTGAATGGTGATAGTAGGTACCGTTCAGCGGGACTAAAAAGGCCAAATTAGCAGAATCAGAAAGCATAGCAGGCCACCCGTCACTGTCAAATTATCCCAATCAACTTCGAACCTATTGCGTTAGCGATAAAGGTGAAAATGAAATTAGACAGATTGTTGTGTGGTCTTTTATTTCTCGGGTCCCTGGAGACCCGCAGAGGCCCCGTTAGACATTTCAAATGTAATGGGAAACCAACCGGCGATTATCCCTGCATGCACTGTGAAAGTATTCCCAAGGACAATCCCCGGTTGGAGCAGTACTATTGCAGAATTTGGAAACAAAAGATGCAACGCTATGGGTTTGTGTGGTTTATTGGACTGATAATCGTTTATTGTAGAAGAACTATTGGCCCCTGCCTGACCACCACGGCTTTTAAATAGCAGGGGGTGACTTGCACACTCAATGAATGGGCCCCCGAAAACGGTCGCTAGTACAAAGTGACGTAGCGCCAAAGTGGCAATATAGCCTGAGGTGCTAGAGGAGTGGAGAGGTATACCACGGCTGTCAGGACAATCCCGGAAGTGCGGTCAAGATCCCAACCAGCATCTTACTGGGTTATACATCCTTCTCCCGAGCACGTTTGCTCTAGCGGATCTCCACTCAGACCGGCCGATTAAGGCAATAAAGAGGTGGGAGCTTTGTTTCTCGTCAGTGTTCACTCTGGCCAGCCAATAAAGGCAAGCCGGATGAGGAGAACAAGACTTCTCCCGGGAGATTAGGTTCGTGGGGTTGCAACTGCCCAACAGTTCGCCACAAAACTGCCTTGCGGATTGTATCTCTCATTGTCTGGCCTCTCACAATAGGTATGACCTAAGGTCCATCGGGAGTTCGGGACGCGCTAGCCCCACCACGACGTCAACGTAGAGATACTGCGGTAGGGTTGCGGTTGTGTGGTTATTATTATGATTCTTATATGATTCTGCTAAATTGGCATTTTTAGACCCGCTGACATATTCATTAGCTGAATAGCAAAGTGGTCACAAAGGCTGAAACAGAGCGACAGTACGTTAAGTTGTCAACGACGAATTTGAATAAAGTCTGCATTGTATAGGGAAGGCTCTGTAGTCAAGCTCTAACTTAACTCTATTTTATTTACTTTTTAGTTTATATTGTTCTCCTTACCTTGTATTTAATTTATATAAACTAAAGATAAATCTACAGTATCTACATTATGTCCAAACGCGTGCAAAAACAAAAAAATCATCGGGCATAAAAAAAATAATCCACATCGCTGTCAATGGTAGAAGTGCCCAGAACACTGGCAGCATTGCCACGTTGAATGGCAATGCTGATTCTTGGGCCGAAGAAAAGCCCAGCCCTCTGGTCACGTGAACCGTCGACAAGTTTTTTGCTGATGTCCCGAAAGACTGTGCACTCGGACCCTAAAGAGCTGTGGATTTTGTGAATTAATAAACAATCTTTCAAAATATTCCCTCCCTTAACAACTTTTCTTCCTTCACGTTGTTAGCCAATCCAGTCAGTTGCTAGAACTTTTTTGGAAATAAGTTTTCTTCAAGATCCCATCCATAATAGTGGAATTTCTTGCCGGAGTCTGTATTTCCTGATAATTACAACCCAGACAAGTATGTTAATCGAGGCAATGTGAGATAGTGATCAAAAGCGATCTTTTAAATAATGGAAAAAATATCCTCTGCAACTACATATAAGATATCTACAAGTATAAAAAGATAGGTGGTTAAAATCTTTCATCATCATCTGTCTAGCATTTTCCCAAGTATATTGAAGTCGGCTTCCAGTCAAACCAGATTCAGCTGTATACCAGTGTTTTACGAGGAGCGGCTGCCTACCAGACCTCCACAACCCATTAACTGGGTAACACGGTACTTCTTGGTAAGACTGGAGTCAGATTTACTGGCTCCTGACAATCCGTAACGACAGCCTAAGATCTACAAATGACAGCCGGTACCAACGGCTTAACGTGCTTTCCGAGGCACGGAGGAAACTCGGTATGTTAAGTTGGTCACCCATCCGCAGACCAACCTTGGCAAGCGTTGCTTAACCGTAAAGATCGACTCGTGCGGCTGTTATTATTTAGGCACGAGCTAGTAGTAGATACTTAAAATCTTTGATACCTGTGTAAATCTTTTATAATGCGCACAGCAAGGGAGTGGAACTCTCTGCCTGCGTCTGCGTTTCCGAACGCTTACAACCTTAATCTTCTAGGTAAGCTCGCTTCATCGTAGACTTTGTCTCCGTCATCTCTGACTTAAACTAGAGTCAAGAGCAAACCCATCACAAAAAAAAATGGATAATGTACAGACGCCATCATATCAAGCTACAAGAATCTGTCAAAAAAGAATGCCCATTTGCACCTGACTATGTATAGAAATGAAGTAAATATTAAACTTCAGCTTATTGAACTGTATTTTAGATACGCAGGAAAAAAATAATTTTTAATTTTTCTTTACGTTTATTCTACCTCAAGGGTTAACGTATTACAATGTTTTGAACGCATCTCGACTAGCCTTTATTTTTTTATATAATTATACTTTATTGTACACCAAATGAAAAATACATAAAAGAAACCTTAAACTAACAAAACATACAATTGGCGGCCTTATCGCATTTCGCGATCTCTTCCAGGCAACCTGGAATGGATAGAGAAAGTCTGGACACTGAATGGGGTTGCACTTGGTGCAAATATACAGATAAGCTGTCTGTTGCAAAGACAAAAGTGGGAAATACAATAAACCAAAATAGATACATAAATACATACATATTACGACGACCATTCCGTTCCATTTTACACACTGATACTTGACTTTATTCAAAATTCAAAATTCAAAATTCAAAAGTCATTTATTCAAATTAGGCTGAGGGCCAGCACTTTTTGAACGTCATGTTTTACAAAAGACAGTCCCCCAAAACGCCCGCCCGTCACCACTTCCTAGTGTTTTAGCTGTGGAGAAGAAGTGGCCAACAAACTCCCCAGCAACACAACTGTCTGTTACGTTTTAGGAACTAGAATTTTACACTAATTAATATGCAAAGTAATCCAAAAATTCAAAATTCCTTCTAAAATTTACATGACACAAAGATAAATATATACATTATTTATCACTTGTTAGCTACTAGCACTATGACACTAAAACAAAATACACACTTAAGCAAGTGTTGACGTATGTGGATTTAAATAAGTATATTCAACTATGTTTCGGAGTTTTATACATTATTTTACGTTTTATTTAATCAATAAGTACTTTTATTAGTCTTTGTATAATATAGGATAATTAAAAATAACATAATAATTAAATAAATCAATCACGCAGCATAATTATATTTAAGATCGCGAAACGGATTTTTTTTTACATTTGACAGTTCTGCGATTGGCATCGGCGCAGTTGTTGCGCTTGCGACTTGAAGTAAGGGGGTTTCAAGGAATAAAAAAAGTAAAAAAGGCGTTTTAGACCATAGCTACGTAAGTATTCTTAGTTTGGGCTAACCGCGCGGTTATATTTAGTTCTTGCACATTTATTTCTTTGTTAGCTGTTTAGTAACGGCAAATCCTAACCTAAAAAGTAACATTCGTATTTTTTGGAGTTCGTGGCGTTTAAATCGTAAAAATGACTGTTGGACATTATTTTCTAAACTTAAAGGTAGTCTTTCTACTATACCTTATAACTATACATGTACTTTAATTTTCAGTTTTTTTAAATGTATGGGAAGTGGGCATTGTTCTTTATTCAATAGATTTTCAACTTTGAACTAAAGAAATAAGGTTCAAGGTTGATTAAGAAAATTTTACAGTTTCGGGTATGCTGAGGCATGTACTTAACGCACTATAAATATACAAAATTAACTATCTCCGGCCTACCACCGTCCATGTAAGTGCCCAATTAATAGTCGTTTAGTTGACTTTTATAACCGCATAAAAGCATATTATTGATGCATATTATTGGCGTAATATTTCGCCTGTTATCCGCTAACGGCTAGGTGTTGTGTTTGTTTTCAATGGCTACTATGTTGTTTGTTTCTAAGATATTGGTGTAATCAAATAAATGAATAATAATTGATTTCAGTAACTTTACTCAACTTCTACAATATATCTTGCATAGGGGTCTTCTTTTAAGTATAAGCAATAGGTACTTGTGCTTAGGAGGCCCCGCTCTTCTAAACTTTTACAAAAGTTTGTAGTACGTGTGCTTACGTGGAGTATTACAATTAACGTGTTGACTAATGGAAGAAAAAATAAAGGGACAAAAACAATTAACTCAAAACATGTACGGGTGTGTGGATGAGTGGGTTACTTCCCGTTTTGTCACATTCCCCTTTTGTCACTATTGCAATCTATTTAAAACAAAACTTGAAAGACCTCTAACAATCTTTCCGAAGAATGGAATTTTTTATCAAAAGTTTCTTCCTGATCTAAGAATAGCCTAAAAGTTTGCGTGAAGTATAAAATAAAATTAATCATGAAAAAAAAAAAAACAAGTCTTTGTACACGTAAGCATTTATTAAAAATAATGTCAATTAAAAGTAAAAGTTAACATTCGAAACATTGGTCCAGTTATTGATAGTGTTACGAGCTTGGGGTTCGTGACAATAAAAACAGCCGATTAATTAACCAAAAATGACACTTTAATAATCAACACTAATTATCACTTTAAACGCACTAATTATAACACACAATCGCACTATTAAACACTTCACTTCACTTAATTCGCAGTTGAAGATCGCTTCCGATGTATCGCTTGTATCGCCAATTCAATACTGACTTAGTCGCGAGCGATGCGCACCTTATATAGTCCCACAGTAATTTCCAGAACCTTCGAGAATGGAAATATCTAGAAAGTTCGGGAGCATACCGGTCCCGACTGACTAGGCGTCGTAACATCGAGAATTCATCGAAAAGTCTAGAAAGATCGTGACCCAATTAGTTCCACTACTCGATACTAGATGGCGTTAGTAGTACGTTGTGTACCCGGCATTAATGCTGGCGCGTAATACTGCCCCCTTCTAAGACATGCGGTCCCATAATTACGCGCCAGTCGATCCACATGGACGATCTTAGGTGTACTTCTCGTACCTTTCTGGATACGGTAGGTCACGTCATTGATTTTTGTGACAATCCGGTACGGCCCGTCCCATTTAGCTTGAAGCTTAGGAGATTTCCCTTTACTGCGTACTGGATTGTGCAACCACACTAGTGAGCCTTCATCGAAACCTTTATTGTTCATTTTGCGGTCATAACGGGTTTTCATCTTTTCAGACATTTGTTGGTCCGATTGTCTGATGTGCTCATAAATGTCATTCATTTTGTTCCGAAAGTCATTCGCATAATCGGTTATACTGCGTGGAGCGTCAGGTGGGATTCCGGTGATCAGGTCTGCAGGCAGCCGTTATTCTCTACCAAAGTTTGCGAAGGCTGGTGTCACCGAAGTGCTTTCGTGAACAGCACTTCGGTATGACAGCAAAAACGGTTGTATGTGCTTGTCCCAATCGCGTTGCCGGTTTTCCACAACTTTAGCCAAGTATCTCTCCAATGTCTGTTTAAATCATTCCACCATTCCGTCCGATTGCGTTTGGTAAGAAGTTGTTTTATGAGTACCCATAACTCGGCAAGTTTCCTGGAATATTTGTGACTCAAAATTCCTTCCTTGATCGCTGTGAATCTCCAATGGTACTCCAAAGCGACAGAAGACTTCATGAACCAGTTTATCTGCAACTGTTGAAGCTTCTTGATTTGGAATGGCGAAGACTTCCGGCCACTTGGTGAAGTAATCCATTACAACCATGAAATACTTGTTACCACTTTCACTTTCCGGAAACGGTCCCGCAACATCCAGGGCTATCCTTTCCCAAGGTGCACCAACATTGTACAATTTCAACGCACCTCTGCTACGAGTCTGAGGTCCTTTTACAGCCGCACAACTTGTACATTTGCGACACCAATCCTCGACATCGTCACGACAGTGGACCCAGTAAAAACGTTCCCGTATCTTCAGTAGAGTCCTTTTAACTCCCATATGGCCTCCTGAACATCCTTCATGGTACAGCTGTAGAACATCCGGTACTTTAGCTTTAGGTACAACCATTTGCAAATAACAGCTGTCACCCCGAGTATTCTCCCATTTGCGGCACAGGACTCTATCCTGAATCACTAAGCTGTCCCATTGAGCCCAATAGCTTTTTGTAATCGAACTCATCGCTGAGACGTCGCTCCATGTAGGCCTTGAAGCGCTGGCCTCTATCCAGTTCAAAATCGGCTTGATGTCCGAATCTTCCTGTTGTGCACGTTGTAAGCTTTCCTTCCAGTCGTTGCTGAGGTCTGTCTTGACCATCCTCACAGGTAGAGCTTCTTTACCCTCTTGCATAGTAAAATGCTTGCAGTCTTCAGGGCAAGGTCTTCTTGACAATGTATCTGCGTTGCCATGAGATCTCTCGCTGCAATGTGCCACTAACAAGTCGTTCTCTCGCAGCTGCCGCTGGGCGCTGTCATTAGTCGCCCTACCTTTAAGAGATCGGCTATTTTCCCTTCCTGCATTTCGCTTAGGGCAACTGGATCTAAGGTGGCCCTTTTCACCACAGCCGTAGCATCTGGGACTGTATCCTTTAAAACGAGCACTTATTGCTGCTGCAATCTCCTTGGTACGGTGAGATCGATAATCCTGCCGCAAAGCTTTCTTTTCTGTAGTTCGCTTAGGGCAACTAGGTCGAAGGTGACCTCTTTCACCACAGCCGTAGCACCTACGGCTATATCCTTTAGGTATATATCGTAGAATTTGTTGCGAGGGTCAGCGTTTGTTTTTGCTCCGCAAATATTATTGAAAATCCGTGTGAAAACAGTGTGAAAGTGCCATTAAAAGTTATCATTGTGTGGACAAACATTGCCTATACAGAGTGCAACAAAAAATCCAGTGTTCTAGTATGAGTATAAAGAAATCTAGACCAATTTAAAATTGAATATAAATACCATCTACCGCCGGTTGTGAGTCAACAGAGCATTGCGGTTGAACGCGTAAGCGACAAGCATAGCACGGCGCTTGCGACGTTTTTCTCGCGAGATCGCACCGCAGGGGCCTTTTTTAGTGTGCACTTTTGCCGCTCGATTCATTTCGGCACTGGGAGGGCCTTTTATAGTGTGCTCTTTGGATCCTATTAAAATTTACATAGAAAAAAATACCCTGTCCGATTGCAGAGTTGTTTGCGCGAAATTTTTATAACATGAATTCGCCAACGCCTACGTGGGGTTGCTGCGCCGACGATAAAGCCGAAGATAACAAACGATTTAGCACCCGCCGCAAATAGCCGTATTTTGAACTGTTTCAACCGTTAATACCCTATGGCACACCCACTAAAACAGAAATTAAAATATTATACCAACATTACAAAGAATAAAAAATCACAACAAAAAAGTTTCTACGTAACGGTGACGTCGCGTAGGGTATTAACGAATGAAACAGTTCATGGCACGCGGGCGTGCCCACGGGTGCTGAGGGGTTGCGTTACATGCAATAAATCATATCACATAACATGTCTGTCTATTCCGGAAATGTCTGCTGATTCTGACGCCTATCGTAATTGGAGATGTACGGATTGTATTACTCTAATTCCAAATTTTCAAAAAAAGAGGATACCCCTATTCGAAACGTTTCCACTACAAGAGGAAACAAGAGGCTGGCCTTGAACTCGCCACCCCAAGAAACTGCTGTGACCACCCAAGATGTGCGTACTATTATCCAAGAAGTAATTAAGACCGAGCTTGCTTCTATGCTCCAGAAAATAAACAAGACTATACTCAACGTCATCAATAAGGAGCTGGAACCGATAAAGAAAGACATCAGGGAGCTGACGGAGTCACTGAACTTTCATACTAAGGAGTTTGAAGAGTACCAAGCTGAGCATACCGCGTTAAAAAATGTTGTGAAAGATTTAAAGGATGAAAATAATGAACTCAAAAACTCCGTTGCGGACCTCAGTCACCGAATAAATTACTTAGAACAGCAAAGTCGATCAAGCAACCTTGAAATCCAATGCTTACCAGAAAATAAACAAGAGAACCTCTACACAGTCGTTAAGCAGCTGGGATCAGCGGTCGGCTGCGTGCTGAACGACAGTGATGTTCATCACTGCACCCGCGTGGCCAAACTACAGGCTTCTAGTACCCGTCCGCGCTCCGTAGTTGTGCAACTTGCCTCACCGAGGGTTCGCGACACGCTTTTGGCATCTGTTATGGAATACAACAAGGGAAAGAATAATGCCGACAAACTGAACAGCGCAGATCTTGGACTGGCAGGAGACAGGAAACCGGTATTTGTGCTCGAACACTTGTCTCCTTCTAATAAAGCGCTGCATGCTGCTACTAGACTGAAAGCAAAGGACAAAGGATACAAATTCGTCTGGGTAAGAAATGGAAGAATTTTTGCTAGGAAGACCCCAGAAGCCGACCATATTCTTATTAAAAATTTAGAGTCTTTAAACAAACTCATATGATTTGCCTAGTTAATAATTAACGAAATTTTTGTTCACTAATAACACATGTTAATTTCAACTATAATGTTATACAAAGTTCGATAAATTACAAATATTTTACCAAAACTGTAGAGGTTTAAAAACAAAAACGCATATGGTTTATCGAAATGTTTGTTGTAATAACTACGACGTAATTATTATTTCAGAGACTTGGCTTAATAGTTCCGTAAAAAGCAGTGAGCTATTCGATGACAGGTACGTGGTTTACAGAAGGGATAGAGAAAACTCAAGTCTACAAAGTGGTAAAGAGGGCGGGGGAGTTTTAATAGCTGTTACAAAACGTATAAACTCTAAACGCGCCATTCAATTCGAAAGTAATTGTGAAGACCTTTGGGTTATCTTGGATCTGGATCTATCTGTCGCTGGACCTGCTCGCCGAATAGCTCTCTGTGCAGTTTACCTGCCTCCTCCTGTACGGACTTCTTATTTGGAACATTTCTTGGACAATTGTAACGCAGCATTGGAACAGCTTAATGATTCACACGTTTGTATTACGGGCGACTTCAACTTGGGTAACATTGACTGGAAAATAACCGGTAATTCTAATGATAACTTAAAACTGCCCAATAATAGTGAAGCTTTGTTAGACTTTACGTACGTCAATAAGCTGACTCAATTTAACGATATTAGTAATGCCTCTGGTCACATACTGGATCTTGTATTGTGTAGCCATTCGTTATGTAATGTGAGCCAATGTATTGATGCGATTTGTAATATTGATCAGCACCACCCACCTCTAGATATTGTAATATCCCTCAATAAGGAATCCAAACTTCCATATAACATTGTTGAGAGTGGAAGGCCTAACTTTCGTAAAACGAGTTACATCCCGATCCGTAAATATCTAAGTGAACTCGACTGGGAGGAATTATTTGAGGGACAGCACGGAGTTGATGAGATGGTACAAGTTTTTTATGACATTATTAACACAGCTATACAAAACTTTATATCCACTCGCGTGCCGAGGAATAGGAAATACCCGCCATGGTTTAACCGAAATCTTATAAAAATGCTAAACTTAAAAAATAAAATCAGAAAACGTTACAATACTTACAAAAACCCTATGGATAAAATCGAATTAAAAATAATTAGTAAACGATGCGATGACATTGCAACTGTCTGCTACAATAACTATTTAAAGAAATTAGAAGATGACCTTTCAAAGAACCCTAAATTATTTTGGACTTACGTTAAATCCAAACGAGGTGGCTCTAGCGCTTATCCTATGTCTATGACGGATGGTATAAGGACATCAACAGATGGCACAGAAATTTGCGAATTTTTTGCTTCTTACTTTTCATCTGTTTATAGCCCGGTTCAGGGCGATTATAACTTACAAACCGCTAATAACTTAAGCAACCTTCAAAACTATAGCTTGTGCTTGTCTAATCCTACTATAGACCGTGAAACCATCTATAAAAAGTTAAAAAATCTAGATTGTAGTAAAGGCGCTGGGCCAGACGGTATTCCACCTATTTTTATTTATGAGTGTGCAGCCGAGTTGATCGCTCCACTATCGCTTATTTTCAACAAGTCCTTAGCATCTGGTATTTTTCCTTCAAAATGGAAAGTGGCAAAGGTTGTGCCTATCCATAAATCAGATGATGATGATGTGGTGTTTAATTATAGACCTATATCAATTCTCTCGACTCTTGCTAAAGTTTTCGAGTCTCTCATCTGCCCGCACATTCAAAACCATCTAAAGCTGTACTTAAGTGAAGCACAACATGGTTTTGTTGAATCGAGATCTACAGGCACAAATCTTGTACTGTTTACAGAGCTGTTGGCAGAAGCAATAGATGCAGGTTATCAAGCTAATGTAATATATACAGATTTCAGTAAGGCATTCGATAAGGTCTCACATAAAATACTGATTAAAAAATTACAAGCGTACGGTATCACTGGATCATTGCTTTCATGGTTGAGTTCGTATCTTGTGGATCGGTCTTTCTTTGTAGTGGTGAACGGATTTCAATCAACTTCGCGTTATATCTCATCTGGCGTGCCACAAGGATCTCATTTGGGTCCAGTTCTATTTAATTATTTCATCAATGATATTCCTTACTGTTTTCTACATTCAAATATCTTTATGTACGCCGATGATTTAAAATTCGTTAAAATTGTTGAAAATAAAGACGATGCCTATGAATTACAGAGGGATCTAGACAGGCTTGTTCAATGGTGCGATAACAATGCAATGCACCTTAATGCACGAAAATGCTACCATGTAAAATTCTCCAGAAAGCATACTTTAGTAGAACATAGCTATTATATTAAAGGTGATAAAGTTGGTGAACTGGACACAATAAGGGACCTTGGCGTTTCATTTGACAGGAAATTAACTTTTATTCCACACGTAGACAGTATTATAAAAAAGTCTTCTAAAATGCTGGGTTTTGTCTTAAGAAATACGAAACAGTTTAGAAGTTGTAAGACAAAAATCATGCTTTATAATTGCTTGGTTCGAAGCGTGTTGGAATATTGTAGCGTGGTTTGGCGACCGCATTATGCTGCACATTCGTTGCGTCTAGAACGCTACGAATAGATCGCTATAGGGACGATAATCCTGCCGCGCAGCTTCCACTTCCAGTGCATGTGCCAAAGCACCCTTAAGTGTCCCATGGTGCCCGAGCCTCACTGCAGCCCTAACTTCAAGATCGCGGATGCCGTCAATGAATGCCTGTACTAGGTTCCCTTCAATAAGCGCAGGTACAGACTGGTATGCCTTTCGCACCAGCTTCTCCACTTCAAGGGCCCACTGCTGCAGGTTTTCACCACTACGCTGTACGCGATCTCTAAGTTGCGCAAGAAACACGTGCTCCAGATGAGTGTCACCATACCGGGATTCTAAAGCTTCAAGGAGCTGCTCGTAAGTTACTACTTTACCGAGAGCTTCCAGGACAGTTAAGGCCTGGTCGCGCAGGCCTAAGGTGAGGGCAGTCATGGCTTGATTTTTACTCCAACCGTTCGTCTTCATGACGGCCTCAAACTAAATTTTGTAGGCCGACCAAGAAGACGTCCCATCGAACGGCGGCACTTTGAATCCACGTAGCGAAGGTGTAGTAATTACGGGAGTTGCAATGCCATCTCCAAGTTTAAGGTTGCCCAACTCCTTCTTCACATCAGCAATAACGTCATTAAATTTGCTGATCTGTGTTTCAGCATCTGACAGACGGTTGTCATACTGAGCAACCTTATCCTTCACTTCCTTCATGTCTTTCCCGAAAGACGCGTGAAGTTCTTTCATGAGGAGCATTTGTTCTTCCTGGCGGCGCACCTGCTCCTCCTTGTCAAGCTTGAGCTGTTCTTCCAAGCGACGGGCGTACTCCTCCTTTTGGCGGGTCTGCTCCTCCTTGTCATGCTGCAGCTGTTCTTCCAAGCGACGGACCTGCTCCTCCTGTCGTTTGGCCTGCTCCGCCTTGTCGTGCTGCAGCTGTTCTTCCAACCGACGGGTCTGTTCCTCCTGTCGGCGAGCCTGTTCCTCCTGTCGGCGAGCCTGGTCCTCCTTGTCAAGCTTGAGCTGTTCTTCCAAGCGACGAGTCTGCTCCTCCTGTCGGCGAGCTTGCTCCTGCAGCATCATCATCAGAGCAGCAAAGTCTGGTGCTGATGATGCCGGAGCTGCTGTGGACGGGCCGGCTTCCATGGTTGGTAGCTGACTTTCCGACGTCGCACCACCAAAACGCCTCTGATTCGTCTCCTACTGGCGTTGAATACGGGTACGAATACCCTCCGTGTCGTCCTTTGGCAGAATCGGCATGATAATCCCACTTCTGACACCAATTGTTACGAGCTTGGGGTTCGTGACAATAAAAACAGCCGATTAATTAACCAAAAATGACACTTTAATAATCAACACTAATTATCACTTTAAACGCACTAATTATAACACACAATCGCACTATTAAACACTTCACTTCACTTAATTCGCAGTTGAAGATCGCTTCCGATGTATCGCTTGTATCGCCAATTCAATACTGACTTAGTCGCGAGCGATGCGCACCTTATATAGTCCCACAGTAATTTCCAGAACCTTCGAGAATGGAAATATCTAGAAAGTTCGGGAACATACCGATCCCGAATGACTAGGCGTCGAAACATCGAGAATGTTCTAGCATCGAAAAGTCTAGAAAGATCGTGACCCAATTAGTTCCACTACTCGATACTAGATGGCGTTAGTAGTACGTTGTGTACCCGGCATTAATTCTGGCGCGTAACAATAGAGAGAGTTATATTTTTGTTTGGTACAGTTATTGTTGATGAGTTGATTTGAGTATTTCTCTGTTCTTGCGTCTGAGGAACTTGCGTTTCATTGTAGATAGTATATGTCGGAGATAGTGGTGGTGGTGCATCGTGAGTTACGGGCGAAGATAAGATGCCGGAAGTTGATGGTAGGTAGTGGCTCTGATGGACTAAGTTTTACATTTTTGTTAATTTGACTGCTAAATATGGTTTTATTCGCTATTGAGCTTTCGATATAACCCTCAGCTACTACTACAGAGCTCCAACAACCGTCTCTTTTTACTGACGTATATCCGCCCCTGAATCCGCCAAGAAAGTCGAAGATCTTCTAAAGCAGTGACCGGTGTAGAGTTCAACATCTTTAAGTTTTAAATATTTAGCAATTTCCTTTGGCATATTGCTAATTTTATTTTTGCCGATGGCTTGTAGAGTACATTTTCCATTCCGATAATTTCTAAAAAATCTATTGTTTTTAGAACATTAACTTATTT
The DNA here is from genome assembly GCA_963859965.1 of Ceramica pisi. Lineage (NCBI taxonomy): Eukaryota > Metazoa > Arthropoda > Insecta > Lepidoptera > Noctuidae > Ceramica > Ceramica pisi. Next base: position 22,949,162 of record OY982540.1, on the reverse strand, counting down.
ATAAAAATAAACTTAACATTTATGTATTTGAAGAAAACAAAAACGCGGCAAATTCCTAAACTAATATTTTTTTGGCAGAAAAGCAAAGGCATCAAGCTCATACGGCCTCGTCGGTTTTCGTAATTTTATAAATCATAACTGCATAATAAATGCGTATTCCTTTTTCAAAAAGATGTATAATGCTTTATATACAAACTCAATGGTGTAAACACAGATGTACCTAGTTCAGTATAAATTTCGGTAAGTATTCCAAATTTAAATCACATTCTCCCCCTAGAGGATGAATGAAATTCAGTACAATTTTCTTTCCTTGTTTTTAACAGACTAAAAATAAATATTGTTATGTTCGCTTTTTGTGGCATAAAATGACATTTTTTGAGCAAGTGGTACGAAAAATCCATTTCACACTTGTTTAAAAATTCTCTGAATGGGGCTGTTTTATCACTCGCGAAATATTATTCCTCAATATGCATTAGCACTAATAATAATTACGAAAATCACGAATATTCTTGTAAGAATGAATATGTGACAACTGCTAGTAGCAACTGGATGTAGCTTTGTCAAACTGTTTTATTTTTAAAGATACTGGGAATCGAGCCAATATAGTTGAAAATAATCCAATCAAAAATTTTAATGTAAAAATGGGAGCCAAGTTCAATGTTAATAATCTGTGATTGTCGCCATCAGCGAGATCTAACTGGGCGCTTTTTTCTAGATAATCCTGAAATATGATACATTAAGGCTCAAGATTCGACTTGGCTAGTTTTTACAAACACACATTTTCTTAGATTTGGCTTTATTTATCATCTTTATGTTATACTTACGCAGGTTAGGTACAGTTTTATATTGAAATATCTTACTCTTCTAATAAAAACTAAAACTAACCTAAAAGAGTACGTAGTTGGATGCTAGGCTATGCTGGAAACATGAAGTTTCTAGGACACCTGGAAGTGGCTTAGGTTTTTGATCTATAAGTCAGTGAGTCAATCAGTCATAAACATACAGGTTTTTAAACGTTAATACATCAGCAACTGGAGTTTAATTAATGAAATTTTGGATTCTGGACTTGCTAAGAAGCTTTGATAAATGTGCCAATTTACATGTATGGTTCTCATATGATTTGACCAGTACGATTGTATGGACTTTAAAAGAGACTTTGACCTCTGAGTTTGTTCCGGCGGTTCTTCTCAGAGCAGTCAGCTAGGAAACGCCGGCCTCATATAGTTAAAAAGGCCAAAAAAGATTGACGTGTAAAAGTGTTTTTTATAACCTACTTACAAAATAAATATCATTTATCATTTATGTAAGTTAAATAGGTTTAATGAGGGAGTCAAAAGTAGCTCGAAATGGTTTGTGTGTTTGTGGCAGCTGCGTCACTAGTTCGTTTTTTTTAACTTGTCTGGACACACTGCCGCGTTTCTTGATAGACATATAAATAGATGTCAAACGAGACCAGATAGCAATCCACATTATATATTCTGTGAAAAAACGTAGAGAAATAAGACAGCGAACCTCTGACAGCTAAACGTTACGCTATTTTCATAAACTCTGAACATTTCAACGCCGAATTGCATTAACGATTTCCATTTAATAATGCAGTAAGTTCAACGTGGAGTGTAACTTTCGATTGTTATATAAATGGCGTGTGAAACAACAGAGGAAAACGGGTAGGACTTGGAATATTTATAAATAACGTCTAAAGAAGAATTAAATTCAATCAAATATAACACAGTCACACTATCAACTGTTACTAACAATAGCTTTTTGTGTTTCTAATTAAATCTAATGATATTATCGTTTGTAGAGTTACGCAAGAAGAGGATATTGCGCCACCTAAAATGTGGGGAATTGATAAACAAAATGATTTGCGAAACAAAATTAAAGACCAACTTTCGCCGGATGAAAGTGAATCATCTACCGTACCATGTGAACCGGTAAGCTTTTATTACATTCACATGTCATAATTTTAACCGGATGTCAGACATAATCAGTGGTGGAAGATGGAACACCGGGGTGGTTTTAGTCAGTAAGAGTCTGACAGACCCCTCCGCCCGCCCCAGGGTGGAGGATATCCATGAGAAATTCCCCCGCAAAAAAAAGGCATAGGTATGTGCACTCCTGGACACAGGCTTGTGGGAGGACTGCAAACGCTGCGTTTTACAGTATAGTATTTTGTCCAGAGCCTTTTGGCTCCGTCGACCGTCTTTTTGCGAGTAAATGTGCCCTACCCAATGCCACTTAAGTTTCACGATACCTTGGGCTATATCGATAACCTTGGTTGGTACGAATTTCGTAATAGAAAAAAAAAAATAAACACTAGGTATATATCTTAGTCAGTTAAAAATAAGAATAATTGAATAAGAATTACATCTATCTATATTTATAAAAGAAAGTCGTGTTAGTTACACTATTTCTTACTCAAGAACGGCTCTGTTCTTATCCCGGAATTCCCACGGGAACGGGAACTTTGCGGGTTAAACGGGAGCGAAGCCGCGGGGGACAGCTAGTATTGTATAAAATTACATTCAAACCAAATGGTTCCTGGAACTCAAACTAGGATTTCCTATGTTGTGATTTTCAGGCTCCTTCGTTCCGTTTACGCTTCGAACTACTATACTCAAATAAGATCCATTACATTTTCCTAAATATAATCTTATGTATTCTTAATCTAAAAAGAAAACAATATAAAACCAGCACAACTTCCACATGTTAAGAATCGTCGTGAGAATGATGTGCTATCTAGCAATGTTGTACAACACACTTGCTCAAAACGTGAGGTAAAAAGAATAGGTACTCTCACCTAAGTACCTACTTTACCGCACGTTCCATTGTATGGTGCGTAGTTTTATGATTTTCTAAAAAAATATACTAGAATTCAACGAAGGAGTATCACATACCAACGAAAATAAGAGAAGTTTAGAGGGCCTAGCACGAATATTTATTAACGTAACGTAAAATTTTACCATAGCTTCAATACTTCTCTCACACATAATATCTTTTTAATTAGATATATTCATATTTTTAAATTATATAAATTACTAGCTTCTTCCCGCGACTTCGTCTGCGTAGACTTTAGAACTGGCGCGCAACTTTTTTGTCTCATATTCTCATCCTTGGAAATGCATCTTCATGATTCTGGTATCCAGATAGTGTGAGTCTCTGCGGTGAGATTCGTAGAGAGAGTAAGATGTCAGCCCCGAAATTACTTCAATATATTTGTGGTCTCCTGGGAAGTACTTGTGAATCTTGAACGAAAAAATACTTTAACATGTTTCTGGGCTTCTGGTTTCTACTTGTGAATTTCAGGCGCTCATAATTCCAGCCCCGGCACTTCCTTGCCATGTTTCTGGTCGTCCGGTACTTTTCAATCCTAACCGCTCACCATTTCAGCCCCAAAAATATTGCGATATTTTTCTGGTGTTCTGGTGATTGTAAATTTTTAGCATTCACAATTCCAGTCCAGAAACAACTTCGACAGGTTTCTGTTTTCCTGGTATAGGTGCAAAAATTTTGCTCAAAACATATTTCTGGTCTCCTGGTACTTGTGAATCTTTGGCACTCATATTTATAGCCTCAAAGTCACTTCAACATGTATCTGTTCTCCTGGTACTTTTGAATCCTAACTGCTCACAATTCTAGCACCAGAAATACTTCGATGTTTCTGTTTTCTCAAATAAAAAAAAAATCTAGCCCAAAATACTTTGATTTGTTTCTGCGGTCCTGGTACTTGTGAATCTTTAGTGCTCACTAATTCAGCTCGGGAAATTGTTTGAATGTTTCTGCGCTCCTAGTACTTGTGAATCTTTAGCGCTCACGAATTCAGCACAGAAAATACTTCGACATGTTTTTTGCTCTCCTGGTACTTGTGAATCTTCAGCGCTCATAATTCCTGCCCGGAATAAACTTCGACTTGTTTCAGTTCCCCTGGTACTTTTGAATCCTTACCGCTCACAATTCTAGCACCAGAAATACTTCGATGTTACTGTTTTCTGTAATAAAAAAAATCTAGCCCAAAATACTTTGACTTTTTTCTGCTGTCCTGGTACTTGTGAATCTTTAGTGCTCACCAATTCATCTCTGGAAATACTTTGAATGTTTCTGTTCTCCTAGTACTTGAGCATAGCGTTCACAATTCCAGCCCGGAAAAAAACGAAAAAATAACTATCGGATTTCCAGAAAAAAAAATTGCCCAAAAATAGAATGTATGTCCCATAAAATTAAACCAAAATACAGAGGGGTTGTAGTTGTGAACGCTATAGATGCACAAGTATTAGGAGAACAGAAACATTCAAACTATTTCCAGAGGTGGTGAGCACTAAAGATTCGCAAGTACCAGGACAGTAGAAACAAGTCAAAGTATTTTGAACTAGATTTTTTTTATTAGAGAGAACAGAAACATCGAAGTATTTCTGGTGCTAGAATTGTGAGCGGTTAGAATTCAAAAGTACCAGGAGAACAGAAACAAGTCCAAATTTATTCCAGGCTGGAATTATGAGCGCTGGAGATTCATAAGAACCAGGAGACCAGAAACATGGTGAAGTATTTCCGGACCTTTAATTATTGTAAGCAGTTAAGATTTAGAAGTACCAGGGGCCAGAAACATTTAGAAGTTTTCCAGCGTGGAATTGCGTGCAGGTAGGTTTTGGGGCTTCGATTGCAAGTTTTTTTGGATTCAAAAGTACCAAGGAACAAGAAATATATCGAAGTATTTATTACGCAGTTATTGTGAGCAATTAGGATTCAAAAGTACCAGGAGAACAAAAATATGTCGAAGTAATTTCGAGGCCAAAAATAAAAGCGCTAAGAATTCACAAGTACCAGAAGAACAGAAACATGTTAAAGTAATTTTGAGGCTATAAAATATGAGTGCCAAAGATTCATAAGTACCAGGAGACCAGAAATATGTTTTGAGCAAGAATTTTGTATACCAGGATAACAGAAACATTTCGAAGTTTTTTCTGGACTGGAATTGTGAATGCTATAGATGGGGCTGGAATGGTGAGCAGTTAGGATTCAAAAGTAACAGGAGAACAGAAACATGTCGATTTTTTTTCCAGGCTGGAATTATGAGCGCTAAAGATTTACAATTACCAAAACACCAGAAACATATCGCAATATTTTCGGGGCTGAAATTGTGAGCGGTTAGGATTCAAAAGTACCGGGAGACTAGAAACATGTCAAGGAAGTGCCAGGGCTGGAATTATGAGCGCTAGAAATTCACAAGTAGAAACCAGAAGACCAGAAATATGTTAAAGTATTTTTTCGACAGGTATCGTGAGCGTTAAAGATTCAAAAGTATTTACCAGGAGACCACAAACATGTTGAAGTAATTTCAGGGCTGATATCTTACTATACTTTCTCTACGAATCTCACTGCAGAGACTCACACTATCTGAATACCAGAATCATGAAGATGCATTTCCAAGGATGAGAATATGAGACAAAAAAGTTGCGCGCCAGTTCTAAAGTCTACGCAGACGAAGTCGCGGGAAGAAGCTAGTTATTATATTCAACTTTCCATGGCGGTAGAATTGCGAGTACCATAGATCAAAAATGACCGCCACATAAAACTAAAACTTGTTCGTTTTAATTAGGCACAGAACTTAAAACTCAACTAAATCAAAAATGGGACATCCGAAAAATATAATTATTAATTTTAAGTGTTATAAATTTCAGTTTTAACAATAGTATCAGCAAAAAAAGAAGGCGAACGGCAAGCTTGTATGGGAGTTTCGTACAGCTAGTTTTCGAGTTTTGGGATCATGTTTGTTTTAATAGGTAGTTCATACGATAGAAAAGCCCTATTTAAAATCTTAGATTTTTAGAACTTGGGACATAAAAGCTATACCCAGTTTTATTTTTTGAGGTTATGTACTAGTGTAGAAATGTAGGTTGTAATTACAGGTAGGTACATTAACATTGTTATGATGATAAAATAAATGTTCTAGATTACTTGTCGTCATCTTTGTTGTGTTTTACTTACTATTAAGTAGGTAGATTGAGATGAGGATCGTACCTACTCAGACGGAGGGAGGGGTGCATTAGGAGATACCTACTGCCTAGCAGCGGACAGAAACAGTTTGATAATAATGAAGTTCTGACGGACGCTAGACAGATTTTCTTTACCGGTCAATAAATAATTGCCAGAACAAAAAAAAAATTGATGAATTCATCCAATCATTACCTACATCGTTTACTATTATGATTTTAAGCAACAATTATGGGTTTTACAATTAAATCTATTTCTAAAATAATAATTAATTGTCATTCCGAAGTTTGTGATATTTTACTTACGGCGACTTAGAAAAACATCTGCGTTTAGTTTACTGTTTTGTTTGGTATAATTATTGAAATCTTTTAATTGATAGTATTAATTAATCCAATGTTCTAGAAGTTGTTTACTTACATGAAAATAAATGGCTGAGTTGCCTTAATAAGTGGTACAAATTCTATAGCCACACAACAAAAAAAGTTTGCTGTACGAATTTTGCCGTTCGCCTTTGAGCTATTTTTATGTTGCACAGATTGTTGCGACTTTCCGACTGATATCTAAAAATAAAAACGACTAGTTTGCGGATATTGGTATTTACAAGTCGTGATTTGATGACGATTTCGTCTCGGGCTTACATTCGGCAACTCGTTTATAAAAACAAACTTACCGCACTAGCATCATAAATAACAAGTATTTTAAAATTTTCAGGACATTTCGACTCTGTCGCCTTTACCACCTATCGAGCCGCAGCCTTCTGAAGGTAAGGCATGTACATAAGAACCTTCTGTAAAATATAAAATTCTTCTGTTACTGAGTGAAAGATTGACAGCCATCGCACAGCTGACAATGCTTGTCGTAGAAAGTTAAAATGAGCACTAAGAGAAGATTTCTCGAAATGCCTTCGGAAACGGGGAAAAACGGGACGCATACGAAGCTTTGACCAAAGACTCGTTGATAATAAAGGCTAATTAGTTAAATCTACCGTATTTACGACTAACGAAACATGTGTACTGGCTTTGATAATACCTTGCAACGTTATAGGTAATTCATTTTAATTTTTCAGACGAAAGCGGTGCGCCAAAAAAAGAGGTGAGAATCAGTAAACCTTCCACGTATTGCGATATAAGGTTATAAGAAAAGGCGGTTAAGGCTAAGCGTCATGCTGAGACGCAGGTGACGCAGGATCTTGCAGCGCAAAGTAGAGAAGATTTTGTAATGCATGACCGCACTAAGAGCTGCGTACGTTGCGACGCAGACGTCTGTGTTTGCCTCGCCTTCCCTGCCCTGCATCTTAGCATACGCTTAGCCTAAGATGTAGACCGAACCGTATTAGGTTCATAACTACTGGTTCCCGCTGCTCGTTGGTGTTTTAAGGTTGAAGTATTTCGCTCTTGCAAGTGCTTCATGAGAGATAAAATCAATTACATAAAAGCGCCCATCGGCATCCCAAATAATGGTAGGAGGGGTTGACGTCATCGATGACGTGATAAATGATAAATGATATTTATTTTGTAAGTAGGTTGTAAATAACACTTTTACACGTCAATCTTTTGTGGTAATTTTAAACTAGATGAGGCCGGCGTTTCCTAGCTGACTGCTCTGAGAAGAAACGCCGAAACAAACTCAGAGGTCAAAGTCTCTTGTGAACCTCTCCTACCATTATTCTTCCTACCTAGCTCTGATGTTCTAGTGTCCTAGGCTACCTAGTTCTCGTCCTCTATAGCCGGTGGAGCTGCGTCGAACACTTCTGACGTTTTGCTCCCAGGCTGAGGCGGCTTTCAAAGCGCCTTCCGCCCAATCTAGGGGGTCCAAACGCCTCCTGTCGGAGGCTTTACGCAAAGTTCGTGCGGCCCATGACCCTTTATGGGGTGCCGTTGTGGGCGCTTATTTTGAGGAGGCGTTCGGCCCGATAAATGGCTATCTGGCTGGCTCGGGGAAACCGCGCGGTCTCCGGCGAGGCAGCGAGTCTCATTGCTGGACTGCCACCATAGGATCTAGAGGCGAGAGCCCTTGCGCTTGTTTATGAGTGGCGCGTGAAGGCACTAGGTCAATCTTTTGTGGTAATTTTAAACTAGATGAGGCCGGTGTTTCCTAGCTGACTGCTCTGAGAAGAAACGCCGAAACAAACTCAGAGGTCAAAGTCTCTTGTGAACCTCTCCTACCATTATTCTTCCTACCTAGCTCTGATGTTCTAGTGTCCTAGGCTACCTAGTTCTCGTCCTCTATAGCCGGTGGAGCTGCGTCGAACACTTCTGACGTTTTGCTCCCAGGCTGAGGCGGCTTTCAAAGCGCCTTCCGCCCAATCTAGGGGGTCCAAACGCCTCCTGTCGGAGGCTTTACGCAAAGTTCGTGCGGCCCATGACCCTTTATGGGGTGCCGTTGTGGGCGCTTATTTTGAGGAGGCGTTCGGCCCGATAAATGGCTATCTGGCTGGCTCGGGGAAACCGCGCGGTCTCCGGCGAGGCAGCGAGTCTCATTGCTGGACTGCCACCATAGGATCTAGAGGCGAGAGCCCTTGCGCTTGTTTATGAGTGGCGCGTGAAGGCACTAGGCCTCTCACTCTCTGTCGCGGCAAATTATAGCACGGTGGACGGAGCTCCGGCAGTATCTTATGGAGATAGCGACTGTCACAACCTAGCACGCCACAATTGTGGCGATAAGTACCCTCTTTGAGAAGTGGCTAGAGCGGCGCCACGGCGTCCTCACCTATCACATGACACAGGTACTCACCGGACACGGATGTTTCGGGAGATGCCTGTTTCGGCTTAGGCGGGAGGACACGGTGGAGTATACGGTGGAGGTCTGCCCTATTTGGGCGTAGCACCACCGTATCCCCGGCTATCGGCGGTGGCGACCTCTCGCGTCCGACCCTGGTGCAATCCATGGTCCGGAACGGGGAGACTTAGGAAGGGGTTACCTCCTTTTGTGAAGCAGTAATGCTAGCGAAGGAGGAGGCTGAACGCGTGAGAGAGAAAGAAATTTCACGCTTCAGTCACCGCGACAGAAGAAGGCGCCACGGGCCTCGGGATTCGCAGGGCGATTCCCGGCCACCGAAGCGCGGGTCTGCGGACGGTCAGTTTTGGGTGGCTCGCCGTCTGATTAGGGCCAGGACCGAGTCGAAAGCGCGTTGTGTTTCACGTGCAAAGAGATGTCAGCATAGTAGACGGGGCCAGTCAGGGCCAGTACCTACCAGGGTTGCGAATTTTGTTCGAAAGAGTCACCGCGGTCTGGAACGCAAAGAGCATTAGGAGGAACACGGATGGGTTTTAGTCAGTTAGAGTCTGACTCTCAGTTCTGCTCCACCCAGAATGGGAGGAGTCATTTGATGATTTCCTATCCATAAAAAAAAATATTGTCGATTAATATCCTAATCATTAATGTAAACTCCTTTGCAAAAAAAAACGGGCGGTTTTAAAAGAGGTTTCAGGGACTACTCAAACGTATTCAGCCCAATTCGCTGAACGATTTTGGTCACACCTATACAGTTCTGCTCCTATCAGCCGCGTAAGGCGGGTAGCGGCAGATTAGCGCTGAACTCTATCTGTAGCACTCGCATGATAATAACACATTTGCATCCGCATTTTATACTTGTTTGCCGCGAAAGCTGACTAGATGCGGAAAGCTGACCGGATGCGTACGCGTCTCCATACGCGTCTCCATACAAAATCGTTGTTTTCCATGGGCATAAGCTGAATAGAGCTGAATATGTGTGAGTAGTCCCTTAATAGCCAAATAAAGAGTATGAAAAAAAGTTACTTCCAAATTCAAAAACTTTTGTCTTTTAATATAAAAATCCCTTTTTCAGACTGCGTGCTGCACATGCCTGTAATCAATATGGAATCAGCTCACTAGCCTTTCACTTCGACATGTTTACAGAATCAGTCATTCCATCTTATTTTCATGGATTTAGCTCAAACTTCATGTTCACTTCACCGTTGAGATCATAGTTGAGATGTTTATAGCATCGCACTGCTTTTTAGAATAGAATAGAATAAAATAATTTTATTTCAGACCGGAGTCCATAGGGTTAGTAACAATTTTTACTTAAATTCTATTGTTAGTAGGTAAAAGACACATCAAATTTACAATTTCGGTGTGCAGCCGCATCCACCTCCGCAACATCGGGGAATCCACCGATCTGCGAATACACTGAGAATACTGTTGGTGCTGCCGTGAACACGAGACATCATGGATGAACATCTTTTTCTAATAATCGCGGCAAAACCATCAATATTATTATTTGAAAACATCCCTGACGCACTACACCGCCACGGCAGCCGCAGCGGCACCCTCAGTGCATTATTATATTGAATTCATTTTTTGTTGAGACTTAATCTGTTGTACTTAAATGATTTTATTCTGTTCTGCGATTTTCTACTTAGGGCGAGTTTTTGATACGTGGTTTACTCAATTCGAATCGAATTCATTCGATTTTGTGATTAATATAATTAAACTCAATGTATTATCCCATTAATTTTAATTTGTGTCCGACCGAAACTGGTATTTCAGCGGAAACCGAAACCGAACTTTCGGCCTTGCTCTCTGTTTCGGCCGTAATCGAAACCGAAACTTATAAAAAATATTTTACATTACGTTTTCCACTGAAATTTACCATTACTTTTAAAATTGTTATGACTGTTGATATACAACAACAGTCATAAGTGTCATAACAATGTTTTTAACTTTTGATTGTTGGCTGTCGGTTGTTTGTTGTTTTTTTACTGTTGTTTTTTTTTTTCATGAAAATACAAGACTTACTCTTGGAAGTAAATTTAAAAGAAAAAGAAAAAACTTTCAGTTAAGAGTGCTTTACACATATACTGCACTAGCTACACCTACCCCGCGGCTTCGCGGCCTATATATACTACATAACTAACTAGTAATACGGGCGAGCCGGAACCGCACCGGCGAGCAGGCACGAGTTAGCTGCAAATTTTAACGAACGACGCACGAAAATTCATGAACACTCGAGTTTCGACGGGGCCGAAAGTTTCGGCTATATTGTGGCCGAAACCGTAACCGAAACCGAAATTTCGGTCGGTCACTAATTATAATTTAAGTTTTTAATTTAAAAATGTAACTTTTGTTCAAGCTAAATATTTATCAAAAAACGCACATTAACGTTTGAATAGGAAAAACTCGCCCTTGACTGTTGCAGCACCTACTATTTATTATTGCGTAAGTTTTTGTTAAATGTGTAATAAAATATATGTTGTGTATCTAAGGGCTGATTTCATTATAGGTTTAAATTAAGTTGTTGTCTTACTTACGCTTTCCATATTCTGTTGAAAAATTACAGTAATCTGCTTTGAATTTTTTGTCTTTACTATAATTTTAGCTTAAAAGTTTACCCAAACGATAACACCGGGTTTGTGCGGTTTTTGCTTTCATAAATCGTTTTCGGACACCCAATTAAAATAAAATACACAATGGTTGACAAATTTGAACGAGATAATGAATTGGTAATGAATATTGATTGGATATAATTATGTCTGTAAATTGCATTTGGATCTGGGTTTTGTCTTGTTCTTCATAATATTTATAATCATAATCTGTCATATTTGTAAGCGTATCTCTACCTAAGTGCGAGTATAACCATTCTATCTACTGGTGAAAAAGGCATGAAAATCGGTGCAGAAGTTTTTGAGTTTATCACGAACAGACAGACAGACGCGATGGAAGACTTTGTTTTATAATATTTAGTAATTACTCATACTCGGAAAGTAGGCCTGAAGTTGCCTGAGGAGCGAAGTATTACTTTTCAGCCCTAGGGAGAATCGTTTTCAACTGACAGCTGTCAAATCACAAAAAAGCACTGATGAAAATGTTATGGCAGAATAGCTAGGCCAGTCAAAGAAAAAAAAATTAAAATATTCGGGAAAGCGGCAATCCGATCTTCATTTGTTTTTTCGAGTTTTGTTCATACTTTCGTATAACACAGCTTCGTATTAACATCGACACTGAATTTTTGAGAAGAAGTGGCCAACAAACTCCCCAACACAACTGTCTGTTCAGCGTCAAATCTAGTAACGCCAAACGTAACATAAACGCCGTCTCGGGACTGTATAAATTACTTTCAACCCTAGGATAACAATATATTATAGTTTGAAAAATTGATACTTTCATCAAATATTCAAATGATGAGTAAACCACTATCCCTTTAATGAAGTTTGCTTGTACGAAATCCACAATTTTCATGTTTTTCGAACACCATTGCCATCAAAAGGGCGATTACATCATCTACTTTTTTTTTTAAGGATTGAAAATCATCAAATGACTCCTCCCACTCTGGGCGGAGCAGAAGGAAGTGAGAGACTCTTACTGACCGAACTAATCCGAATTCCTTCTAATGCTCTTTGCGTTCCAGGGCCAATTATCATTTACCTCCACACTTTTACGTGGGCGCTATCATATGGGATCTTTAGCAAATTGTTCTAATTAAAATACCTATTTTTTTTATTAGCTTATCTTTACAACATTATTAATAAGGATGTAACTCGTAGTTACTTTAGGCAGATACTAGTATCGAACTATACGGTTAAAATTTGATATACTTTTCTGTAATTGAACTACTGAGTCGCCTGCTCTACAATATGCCGCACAAACAGACAAAACATATTTGAGACTACTGATTACTTCGACTCTGTGCCGCGCTGCTTACGTTTTTGAGTTTTAATTGCGAACCGCCCCCTCTAAAATATTAAATGGATGGTAAAACGGGAGGGGAGTCTAATCTCAGGCGGCTTTTGAAATGTTTAAGTTCCCTGATGTTTGAATACTTAATTACGTAGTGGGAGGACACTGTTGATTAATTCCCGTATCTCAATCATCTTGTGACGTGTTCTCGTGTTAGTGCTAGGAATTATGATGGATGTTATCTAAACTAATGAATGTTTGGATAATGGAGATTTGATTGACAATTAAGTTTATGTTTTGTAGAACATGGAGGTTGGGAAACTGATATAAACTACGATATGTACTTACATTTATAATCATTTCATATACCTACCTACCTACCTACACGTGTGGTGGTGTGGCTGTAGTGCTGTCTTTAAACAAAGAACTCAGACATCAATTCTGGTTTATGTCTGAGTTGTTTGTTCGGATTTGTTGTGACCATTGCAATTTACCAATTTATTTAAGTACACTAAGAGCGGATTTCACCAACGAAACTGATCGCGATCGATACATCTAAACTGCGTTCAAGAGCTGTCAGAGTCAATATTCCAAAAAAAAAAAAATGACATTGAAACACACAGTACAGTACAGTTCGTAGACGTGATAAACTGAACGCGATCAGCAGATCAGATCAGTTTCACTGATGAAATTCACCCTAAAAGACTTTCCTCCGAGTTAATTTCGGTGTTACTTCTCCGGTTAGTCAGCAAGGAAACACCAGCCTCAACTAGATTAATTTGACATAAAAACATTGAAGAATTATTTGTTACCTACTTGCAAAATAAATAACTTGTATGTGTCGTAGGATAATTTGATACTTCGAATCTTCGCGGAAATCCTAGGGGTTTTGCGAAAACGCGGATAATTAGACATAGGCGAAAAATTATCAAATCTTACTGGACAAAGTCAGGATTTTTGCGAAAATACTCGTTACTATAGTAAGATTTGATGTGCTCAACACTGATTGGCTACAATTTTGCTGGCTGACTTCTAATTGGTTCCTAGTTTGTAGTTCCTAGTTCTCCGATTCTGCTGAAGGTTGAACATCATTCTTTGTCGAATCTGTCATAATTATATGAAAACCAAACCTCCTATTCACACCGTTTCTTAGTTCAAGTCCAATTTTATAGTCCACTTTTAACACAGTGACAAACAAAACACCGCTAAACCAATCTCGAAAGCATTGTTGCTGTTGAGTGGTTGACTAAGACTTTTATGATATATGACACTATGTACATCCGTGTAGCACTTTTATTTACCACTTTATTTAAGTCCAAGTAGGTACACTATTTACGATAAAAAACAAAACACTTCTGCAATTTAACTCAGACGCAAACGTAAACAAATAACGTGCGGCAACAAATGATTGACATTTAAGACGTCAACCAATCAGAGACGATCTCTTATTGAACGCGCTGACCGACCAATCAGCGTTCTTATTTCATAACAGCTAGCGTTTCGTTTCGCAATATTGCTATAATAACGAGTATTTTCGCAAAAATCCTGACTTTGTCCAGTAAGATTTGATAATTTTTCGCCTATGTCTAATTATCCGCGTTTTCGCAAAACCCCTAAGATTTCCGCGAAGATTCGAAGTATCAAATTATCCTACGACATATGTATGCTTAACTTACAAAAAACCATTACGTTTGAATGTGTTTCTTTGCAGTAAAAGTACTTCCATATCCTACGTCGAAATGACCCACTAAAGCAGTAACTCTTCTACTGTCATCCCTGGCAAGCCTCACAAATCCAGTTTTAATGCAGCCAGCTCTCTAATACGACACATATACTTAAACATGCTTTTACTCCAACTTGACGTATCAAAGGTGCTCGTTAGATCAAATTATGTTCAACAGTTCAGCTCTCAGAAAAAAAAGTAGGCAAGAATGCGCTTCCTCGTTAACTAGTTTCATTCATCCATTCAATCGTTCGCGAACGAAAGGAATGGCTGCATCGTTATTAAAATTTTAGTTCAGGAAATGTTGTGAATTTAGCTCACTCAACGAAGTTTGGGTTTTATTGATTTTGTTTCGTGCTGATACGAAACACAATAGAATGTGGAAGAAGACGCGGTTATGAACGGAGCGATGGTTGGTATATAGACAATGGACAAAAAAATGTCCTATATTGAGTCGTTTCAATTAAAGTTCCAATAATATGGCGCTGCATCCGATTGCTTTTCAAATTGGTTAAAGAGTGTTCGTATTCGCAGTTTTGCCTTATTTAACGACTTGAAACAAAGTCGACAGTCGCAAACTGTCGCAAAAGCCTTTGACCTCCTAAATTGAAGATGAAATTGAACCAGCCACGCCGCGCGCGTTGGCCGCTTTTCCAGTTTTAAATATGCAACCGCTACTGACTGTACGCACTTAACCGCCATTAAATGACAAACAGTTGCATATTAAACTGGAACCGCGCGGTTGACCGCCTCCGCGGCTGACCGCTAATGTGTACTAAAGCTTAACTTCCATACATTTTTGACAGATTGCGACTGACATGCAAATGCGAACTTTGATTAAAAATTGGTATATCCCCTCAGATTTTAAATAAAGCTGTCACAACACTGACTTTGTCTCCGTTATTCCAGCTCAGATATGACGGAGACAAAATCTACGATGGAGCGAGCTTACCCAGAAGGAGCTTGTTCACTTTGACTCTAAAGAAATGAGGGTTGTAAGCGTTCTTTCACTCATCTGCTGTGAGCATTATAAAAGACGTTTGGAAAACCTTAGTTCTAATTGGTGGAATAGCGACAAGGTAGGGATGGTAACTTGCAGTGCGTCTGGACGTCCGATGGTAGAAGGAGGCCGGTGGGATAAGGTCGTGGGTACATTCACCAAAGTACTATCTGTACGGTTTTTGCTGAAAACCAGAGCTGCTGACTGCTGGACTTGTCCATAGTCGCAGCATATGCTGAGCAAAGACCGATTCTTGCTTGGATGCGACTCACAACTTTAATCTTTATTCATGTTTTTCATGTAATTTATACCAAATTTGAACATTTTTTTTTTTTTTTTTTTTTGGCAACTGAGCCGGTTCCGACTATTCTGCCAGTGTCACGTGGTGACGGTAGCACAGAGAGGCAGTCCGTCAACCTTTCCGTTTTACTTCGTGGTAGGTGTTAGTGTAGCTGAAACGAACACATGGGTTAGTAAAACATATAATCTAATTTACAAGCACACTACAACACTACTAGTTTATACTATTTACAGACTATTGACACACACGTTACGCACTAATTAAAATTTTAAGTCATTCTCGAAATTTGAACATTTTCCATTTCTATGTGTTTATATTATGTTGTCAACTTGTCACTGTCAGTCGGTGACGGATGTCACGGTCACTCCATAGACAAATGTAGAACTGTGTTCTGGTGTATCTGTGGTGTGACCAGAGAGTCGTCGGAGGTTGATGTTCGGCCCTGACATTGACAACAAATGTAGGTATGTATCTGGCCTTATTTAGTTTAAAAAAAATATTGACAACTTTTCTTATTTTGTTTTTAGTTGATAATTTATTTTCTTTTATTTTTAAGTTTTTGTGTGTCACTTCTGGCGTAATAAATGCTTTTTTTCTTTTATTTCTTCTAGAAGACCGACAAGCAGGCGACCTTGCGGCCATGACCTAAGCTGTGTAGCTTGACATCTTCCAGTTTCAGTGTGTATTTGGATTAAAAGTTAAATTCGTGTAGTACTTCACCTAAACTTACACGGTGATATGTCAACAGAATTGCATTGCTATACGAAACGCATTAATTACGAACGTAAAGTTGGTCAAACCAAATCAAATCTCCTACTGAAACCTGTATTCAAATGTGACTCTTAACCGAAATAATTAGTAATAACTAACAAGTTATAACTCGCGCTCGATTAGAATGGGATACGACGTTTTGGAACTGAGAATGAACTGACGTTTCGCGCAGTCCGCCGGCCGGCCAGCCGTAGCGTCAGCAACAGTTGCCAGCGGTTCTAAAAAGGCCACTTTAGCAGGATCTGCCTGCAATTAATATTACACGAAACTGTAAAATCCAATCAACCTTAAACCTAATGCTTGGTGATAAAAGACCTTTATCAAAGGTGAATACGAAACGAATCTTAAATAGGACAGCGATACGGGGGTAAACAAAGTGTGGCCGATGTAGAAGATTTTATAATAAACACAGGTGGTAGGTGTCTATTTAAAATATGTGTTTTAATAAGTGTAAGCGAAGCAAAATAATTTAAAGCAGAACGTCCCCAATAGCGTAATCTCCATCATCTGTGGTAGGTAGACCGTTTACATGTTTTTCTATTTTTCTGAAGGCGATACTTCTGAAGAAAGTGAAAACTCTGATGATGATTCTCATGTAGCAAACATGATTGGCATTGAAGTAACTGAATTGGAAAATAACTGTAAAATAATATACCTAAACACTATTATTAAAAGGAAAAAGAAAACTATGAAACGTTTTTATGTATTTACATAACCCTGTGATAAATCACAGGAATAACTAATTTATAATCAATTCAGAACTTCTTTGCTAACGCTACTTGAAGGAAGAACTGTCATTTTCAATTTACTTTGACAAGGTTCCACCCCATTCTGATCGCGTGCGGATTATAAACATATTTTGTCAAAGTTGCCAGAAGCGTCGTCATAAAATAGGTGGTATTGCCGGCATGTTTCGACACGACGTCAATTTTCGCATTGTCAGCGGAAGTTAGTTGTCGAATTTCAGAAGTTCCGCTTAACCTTGAGGAAACCCTCTGTAAGTCTGGCATGTAGAAAATGGTCGTATAGCGGTATGGAACTAGGTGAAAAGTGAGCGACTGTATAGGACATGGCTGGAGGTGGATCACTGTGTTGCCCAATTTATCACAGGGCATGGCAAGTTTAAAAGTAAATTATTTTCCTTTAGGCTTGTGGTCACATTTATGTCAATGTTCTACGGCTGACCTCGAATACGAACAATCCGCACACGACATCTTATGGGAGTGTATTCGTTGGCAGACTGAACGTAATATTATGTTAGATAGTATTCAGGTTACAATTTTGGAGTAGTTTATATACTATACGGACCTTGTAGAAACCAAAACAAAGGACAATGGGCAAAAATGTATGGAACGTGGTACCCGCTCCAATAGTCCTCATTAATATATCATTGAATAGACATTTTGATGCAGAAAAACGTCTACCATGGCGCCTGTCCCTATTCACGTTTGGAAAGCAGTAATCTCACTATCTATACTTATTATTATAAAGCTTTAATCTCAGGAACTGCTAGTCCGATTTAAAAAATTCTTTCAGTGTTAGATAGCCCATTTATTGAGGAAGGCTATAAGCTATATATCATCGCTACGCTACGACTAAAAGGAGCCGAGCAGCAGGGGTGAAACCACGGGGAACAGCTTGTGTTTTATAAATGATGAAGAATTTATTACAAACTACTTATATAAGTAAAATAAAGCTAGAATAACATGATATAACACATTTAGGATTCTATTATTAAAAGAAGTAAGAAAACAAGCATTCTTTAAATACAAAACATATATTTTATCAATAAGTGAGTAGATTTAAAACATTACATATCGGTATCAACTATAACAGCATTGAGGAAAGATGCCGGAGCAGTAAATCCCGTATGCCTCGCATAGCCTAAGTACCATACGATGGACACTATATGTGCACAAGTGCCGATCGTACGTCGCCCGGTTAAACATGTGCAATACTGTTGGACAATATTATTTGCACTGCTGATTAATATATAACAAAAATATGTTTTTACACGGACATGTCGCGACTGGATTCGTCCACGCAAAAGCCAGGCATCTTCGTGTATGCCATAGTCTGGCAGATCATCAAGTGCTCCCTCTCTGTACGTTTCAATTATATATAGACCATTTGATAAATGCTCGGCACAGTAAGATCTTGCCAGCTTGAGTTGGTATGTACCTAGCGCTAATAGAATTATATCCTCCTCCGTCATTGAAGGGAAGTTTTCAATCTGGCTCGCTTCCATCCTCTGAAAATCTACTCTTCTGTGGTTAAGCCGTTTTCTCTCTACATACATATGCAGAAGATTCGGGGTATCTATTTTCTGCCTTATTATATGGACGAATTCGTCTGCGTGTACGCTATCCACGATGGGTTGGTGGAAGTGATTCGTGATAGCTGCGGCAATCTTAAAATCAGTGAACATATTGGGCAGTGACTTATTAAAATATTTTTGCCGCAAGAGCTTAAAATCACGTTTAAACCGGCCATTTGCCACTTCCACAACCCACCGGCATAGCGTTACCGATCGAGCTTGGTTGGATTGTTCAGTGGTCAGCTGTGTCTCTTGGCGGTTCTTTGTTGGTGGGACATAGGATTCATACCCACATTCATCAATGAGGTCCAAGCTGTCTCTAAAACCTCGATCTAATATAAAAGCATCGTTTGTTCGGAGTAACCAATGTAATGGATGTTGTCCATCATTCATAATATCGCCCATTATTTGCGCATCTGTTTTTGTTGCAGCGTATGGACCCATTACATCCAATATATATCCATCAGTACATACAAGTAGGAAAGGTTTCAGTAGATTCTGAAACTTGTGTAAACTGTAGGATAATCTTTGGAATAAAAAGTTCGAGCTTTTATTTATGTAAATGTAAGTACCATCACCAATCAATAATAACTTATCATTATTTTCATTTCCAAATAATGCTTTTGGTATAGTTAGATTTTTTTCCAATAATTGTTGTCTGTCAATGTGATCCACTCCCAAATGCAGCCCGACATAATTGTTACTGAGACACTCCCTCACAATAACCAATAAACGTTCGAGCTTTCGTCGTGACATGTTAAATAATGTCGCAAGTCTTTCATTTGGCTCCCCAGAACGCAGTTTTGTTAGATAAATACCTAATGCAGTTCTCGGCTCTCTACATCTTTCATTTAGTGCAGGTGTTTGTACCAATATATTATCAAACTCTTCGCACTTGCGTCCTGTCCAAAAGTGCATTTCTTCGTTGGTTAAAGCGCCTCTCGTGTTGAAGTCTAGCCGAGGTCCACGTTGTAAGGCCATTCTTAACATGTCACAAATGTCAGTAAACTGTTCTGTATTAAAATCATGAGTGACATTACATGTTTGAGGTAGCTCATCCCAAACGTTGTTCTCTAAGTGCTGTGTACACACTCTTGCACCATTTGGAATATAAAGCTTATATTCACAAAAGATGTGAGTTTTAATTGTTATTGGGATTCGATGGCGAGTTGCGTTTGGACAGTTGTTAAATATACAATGCCGTGGTGTGTTTGGAGCACGTGTATACTCTGAAACTTGAAATTCCTGAACATTTTGCACAGCTTCCGGCACAGCTTCCGGCACTGCTTCCGGCACTGCTTCCGGCATTGCATCCGGCACTGCTTCCGGCATTGCATCCGGCATTGCTTCTGGCACTGCATCTGGCATTGCTTCAGGCATTGCTACGGGCACGGCAGGGTTCGCATGTCTTCTCACTGCATTATCAGCGGACTGCCACACACGTCGTGTGCCATCGAATACCACCTGAAAGTAGTAAAAATATGATTTAATATATATTTTTTTGGAACTAAGCTAAAAAACTGAGAAAACAACGTCACGTAAATACAAAATATTAAAGTGTCGATCATAACCTAACAACACTTTTGTTATAGTAAGCGCAGATTCAACAAAGTCGTCGGGCCATAAATCATTTCTCTATGTCCATCTTGCTTGCACTTATAAAGCTTATGGAACGCTAATGCAAAATAATAGGGCATTGGAATAATAAAAGTGACTTTCGAAGGTCCGATGACTCCACACGTGCGCACAGTGTCCAGGTAGCTAATATCGAGTTATAAAAGGATAAGCCCTTTTCTTTGTACTGCTAACCATTATCTATTGTTATTGGTAATGACCGTCTTAAGTGGCAGCACCTGTGCTATACTTAGATTAAGAGTATAAACGGCACGGACGAAGGGATGATGAAATAAAACCACACCTTGATTATAATAATGGAAGTGCTTACCTCCAGAACAGCATGTTCATGAATAAACGCAGCGAACTCAGGGCGCGTTCTTGACAGATTAGTTGTCAAAACATGTTGTTGGTATCTTCTGGTATATAAAGCTCGCCGACACATTACACAGTTGAGACGTTCCATTGCGATATTCCAGTTCGAAAAGCAAATCAGTATAGTCCACAACACTAGCACAGGTCAGCGTTAATTAGAGCGGGTAACAAGTCCAGTAGGAGCGCAGGGGTCAGTAGTTAATAAAACCGAGTTATGAAAGCACAAAAGAAACTCAAACAGCAGCTAAACGTCGTCACGAGCGCAAAACGAACGAGCGACTGACGCAGGACGCGAACACGTCTGGTGTCAGTCGATCCCCTCCTCTCCCTCCCCCGCTGCTCTTGCGCACACCCCGCGCTCAGGAGCAACGGGACTCGAGTTAAAATGAGGAGTGCATGGCAAAGTCTTACGTAAAAACGTTATTAATAGAAAACATGAACGGAAATGCCGAAAATATTACCTTGGTACTCATTTTCTTACATAAATAAGTGGTAACTAATATACTCGTATATGTATGTTTATCGCCGGGGCCACGAGACTGTCTAAACAGGTTACTGTGGCCCTGGAAAGCAAAGGGAAACTGAAGGAACAGGGTTTTTATTAGTTAGTAAGACTGTCGTTTATCTTCAAACGCAATCAGATTTGAGAGTGGCGGCTATAGTAAAAATTGTTCCTCTTGGTAAGACCTTTTAAACGACACTACAATCATATCTATTGGAGCCGGGTACCATTTTGCTCATTCTCCTTTCCAAGCGTTCAAGCGATTTTTTCGAAGCGGGATACAAGAAAGTTGAATCATTCTACGGGACTTGTCAAGCTTCATTAGCTCGGTATTTTTCTAGTGGTAGCCACTGGTTTCACTGGAGCCACTGGATTCTGGTTTTCAGGAGTTTTAGTTGTTGGGAATGTGTGGTGGACTTAAAAAAGTGAAAAATCCCGCAAAGCTTCATTGAAAAGGCAGGATCCCCTACCAGACCAGTGTTATGTCCGGTGGGCAACTGTTCGATGAATGGTGTTGTCAGGCGGTTCTAAAACTTTAATACGGTGACGTAGGGTTTTTGTGTCGTCAGGCCCTCAGCCCGAAACAGGTGGCGATATACATACGTAGATGACACTTCACACACACCCACGCTTTGGTCACTTTGTGATCAACAGCTCTCTGTGAACGGGCTGACATCACATTCATTAACACATTTATGCAAGTTTAACTGTAAATCAGTATCTAATGGCACTAAAACATTCTTCACAAAAGAGTGTTGGAATATGACCTAAAGACCTAGGATTACCACAAAACTTCTTAAACCAAAGTTTTAACAAGAGTAGTTATAAAATGATTAAGTAGTCACAAATAATGTTATGCATTTTTTGTCAAAATCTACACGGATATAAAACAAATATTATTTTTACTAAAATCACGATCCCCACTAGTCCTTCGAGTCTGGCAGGCAGACAGTAAATTATCATAAAATTTGGCGTCTATTAAATTTCCAATGTTACGCAGACTTGGCTCTAATACCAGATATTATCTCTGTCCATATAATACGGCTTTGCTTCTAGCTAATACCATTATTGTTCAGGATTTTAGCTTGAACCGAGCTTATTACGCGGTTTCACTGACGCTTCTGATTAAACCCACATGATATGTCAAAACGTAACGCGCGCTATACATTGCACAGTAAGTTCGTTAAAGCGATGTTTCCAGTTACTTTAGAGAGGCAGTGGATCGTGAATGGCTTTGTATTGTCGCGTTATGTTTTGTTGTATGGCTTCACTAGGGGTGCGTTATTTGCTTGGTATTATAAATTATGTACGCAGTGTTTGAAATGGATTTTCAGAATTAACTTCCTGCGAAACGGTGTTTTTTGAAAATAAGAAAGAATTATGCTTTTTAAACGAATATACTATGTATTTGCTGGATGGTTAGTTAAGGCTAACATTTCGGGTTTATTCTAAGGATGAAGGAGCTCGTGGATAAATAATAACAGCCGCGGTTAAGCAACGCTTGCCGAGGTTGGTCTGTGGATGGGTCACCATCTTAACGTACCGAGTTTCCTCCGTACCTCAGAAAGTACTTAAAGCTGTTGGTCCCGGCTGTCATTTGGAGATCATTGGCTGTGGTTACGCATAGTCAGAAGCCAGAAAATCTGACACCAGTCTTGCCAAGGAGTACCGTGTTACCCAGTTAAAGTGTTGTGGAGGTCTGGTAGGCAGCCGCTCCACGTAAAATACTGGTATTCAGAATCCGGTTTGACTGGAAGCCGACCCCAGTATAGTTTATGAAAAGGCTAGGCAGATGATGATCTAAAGATGAAGTTTTAGTTCCAAGAGGATTTTAAGAAATAAGGTTGAGTGCAGACGTCAAGTCTAGCGAAATATAGGTTAAAATTATCTTAGGCTAGCTATATCTCTCGTTCCTTGTCAAGTTTTATGTACTAGAGGTAATATAAAAGTCAAATGAGATTTATGCGTCTCATGCAACGTTGAGAGGACAAAATCCAATAGATTCCAGAGCTTGATATGTTTTCAGACGAGTATCTCATACATTTTGCGTCTAGCTATAGTTTTTATAGAGTTGTATAGTAAGCACGGAGTCATTTTTATAATGTCAGAAGGACTTTAGTTGTTTTATGAAAATAGTACTCAAAGAATTAAACATAAAAAAAGTTGAAACATAGGTACAGGGTGTTAAAAATATACTAATTACGTAAATATATTTTTAACATCCTGTACCTATTGTAGTGAAATAAAAATTCTGAGTTCGCCAACGTACACGTAAATTTATTGAAAGGTAAAAAATTAAACTACAAAAAGTATAAAAAGTCAATAGAAGGTAATTTAAATACAAAAAAGGTAGTGCTGGTGAATATAAAAAAAGAACAAAATTTAATTAAAAAAACGAAAGGAAACCTAGGCACGGTTCTTTAAATTTAATGGGTAGAAATAAGCCTGAATATGTGGTTGCAACCAAAAATTGGCCTAGGAGCGACTCCTCAAATTGCCTAGATAATGCGCTAGGTAGGCTTTATAACTCCTAGACAATGTGGTCAAACGAAAAATAGGAAACAGGTACTAATATAAAACAACCGTAGAATAATTTAATCTTCGACGAATTAATTTTGGAGCACGACGAGTACGGAACCAAACGGCTCTGGACGGTCTGTCCTGGGACCGATATCGTCGTCTGATCGATATCGGTACACTGTAAATATGAAATATACACTTTAGGTATAATTAACATTGATTAAACCATATAATCAAGAAAAACTCCACACCAAAATTTTCAACAGATCTGCATACTAATAGTTTTAAATAACATTGCAAACTATGCTTTCACTAGCATTTTAAATAAAAATTTTCATTATATCAGGTGCAGTCGTCGTCTATCAAAACTTCACCAGCCACTGACAAGCCATAGCTATCAAATTTTTCAAAAGATTTTTCATTGGTCTAAATCAGTCTAAATTTAAATTAAATCTCAAAAAGGAAACAATTCAGCACAGAGGTAGAATTTGAAAAGGTTGAATGACGCCAAAACTTTAAGCTGCATCTACAATGCTGCACTATGTATAAAACCAGAAAGGGCCTGTGCGCTTCACTCGAATTTTTTTACTGAAAAGCAGATTCTTTGTTCGTGATTTGGGTTGACAATATGAACACTTTAATTTGCGATGGTTTTGCTCAGATTGAGTCTTGACTCTAGTCTAGGTTAGAGATGATGATGATAATGTTGACGATGGAATGAGCTTACGCAGAAAAAGCCTGTTCACTCTAATTTAGAAATGCTTGGGTTTGAATGCGTTAGAAAACACAGACGCAGGTTTTACGTTACTACTAAATCTTGGATGTTTTAGTGACATCCATAGATATAATCATTTATAATTCTGTGGTGACATCGATTATAAAAAAAAACCTGCCAAGTACGAGTCGGACTCGCGCACGAAGGGTTTCGTACCTATAAAAAAACAAGCAAATAAGTCACGTTTATTGTTTTAAATCCCCAATTTTTTTTTTCATCTGTTTTTTATTAGTTTGTTGTTACAGCGGCAACAGCAATACATCATCTGAGAAAATTTCAGCTGTCTATCTATCATGGTTCATGAGATACAGCCTGGTGACATGCGGACGTGTAGTAGAGCCTAGGGTCCCGTTCTACAGTTCGGGTACCGAACCCAGTACGGAGTCCAGTAGAGGAATCGCAATTTCAGAAATTTGAAAGAGGTACTGGCGATTACTTGGCAAATCTCCGAACTTTTAGCTACTCAGTTCGCGCCAGTGAGCAAGTCCAAAGTTAGCCAGCACAGCGAACGCAACTGCCTCAACATCGAACTGTAAGAAACTAACGCGGAACTGGGAGTCGGAACAAAAAACAGCGGAACACTGAAACGAACGCAAAGTCTTACATAGCCGTGGTTAATTAAAACTAGACTGCGCTTTATTCAACTTGCCTCATTCTACTTGACGAACTTACACTACTGCCTCTACATTCAATAGTAAACTGTATATGCCCATAAATAAGGTTAGTTTCTGCATAACCAACTTTGTTGCCATTGTGGTTGGTGTTAGAGGAATTTAAACTTTATGTACAGGTGTTAGAGGAGGTTGGGTTGCACAATAGGTGTAAGTTGGCAACTTTATTTGTCGTATAGACGGTCCGTTCCGTTCCACCGTCCGCGCGGAACAGCGCGAAAAGTTGAAATTGAATAATGAAACATGCGGAGATTTTTTCAGTGTGAAGTTGTCTGGTTGTGGACCAACGTATTCGTTGAACTTCAGATGAAATATTCTTCAAAACTTTTAAAATAATAAGCCACTGATATAAATTTTAGGTATCTTAAAAGGTACATTCAGCGAAAAAAATTGATTAACACCTTGGTTTTCTATGTTTTGATCATAAAAATTACACAGTATAAAATCAGAACAGAGTAAAAATTAAATTTTTTTCAAATATTACCTATTGAAAGCGTACTTTTGCCGCTACTTAAATAGTGCCAAAAAAGCAGATATTGAATAATTTCGTAACTTGAAGTAGGTAGCAGTGTTTGCCAATTTTTGTCGTTCACTTGATTTAAAAGGCAAGGTTTGGGATGGACTCCGTGTTATCTATTCTTTCGGTATTTTGTCGTCGAGAGCTTTAAAAGTTTATATCTTATTCCAAGTAGCTAATTCTACAAACTTGTAGAAAGTCTGTAGAGCTGAAAATTGAACAATGTCGTTGAGACGCGATCTTCCCGTTTAATTTTATTAAAAAAGTACGAAAATACCATTTTCGAATAGTTTCTAAAGAGTTCTGCACATCTAAAATTTAATTGGGTTAATAAACGGATTTTTAGTTTGTTTATAGAGGTAAGATGAACAGAGTGGAAAGTTCCGCATACTCCTTTGACCTGTAAGAATCCTCCAACCATATATCTGTTTGGTGGGCAACTGTGCGATAGTATACATTTAGGTATTTATTTATAAACTTTATGCACATTAAATCAATGCTTTAGACATTTTTTACCAGTCAATTTTTGGGTAATGCAGAGGCAAATAGTGGTAAGTGCAATATAAATAAAAAATATAAATCTATACTTAGAAATATATTCATAATCGCATCATTTGACTTGAGTTTCTTTTTTGTGACGGGTCGATAATTTTCTTCCCGGAGCCGGGCCCCCGAGGGTTAGCTTCGATATACTTACTTACTTACTTTATTTTTTTACCAATTAGTTATGTGTATGGTACAAAATAGACAAACCAATTTATGTGTTCGGAACAGCTGCTCAAACTCTATCAAGCGCAAGTTCGATCGTGTATGGAGGGAATACTCCTCTCAGCTTTGGGACGGATCTCCCAGACACCAAGTTGATGCCTTTGAGTCAATTGAGAAACGATCCAAGAGTATGATCGGTAATGTTAGGATCGTCGAGTCGAAGCTCCAAAGTCTTGGGCATCGATGCCCAGTTGCTAGCCTGACGGTTTTCTTCTGGTTGTATTTTGGGGAATGCGAAGGAATTGCATTATTCCGCCAAGCTTGTTCCAACTGCGGAGCACAAGACGAACGGCGATGCACCACCAGTGTATGGTGGATATCCACACGCACTTAACGTTTTGGGAACACATTCATGCTACGTACAGCTAAGGAGTAAAATTACCTGCCAGAGAAAGGCTCCCAGGTTGTACACCTTACAACCTGGGAGCATTTAAGTCAAGACTTAATAGGTTACTTCTAGGCAAGCGTGCTTCATCTTCTACCTCATCATCGCTTACCATTAGGTGAGATAGTGGTCAAACGCGTGCATTTCAATAGTAAAAAAAAATGAACTTACAGTCGGTGACAGTGATTTTCGCCCGGAACCCCGCGTAGTGCCTCGAATGGTCTGCTCTGAAGCGCAGGCGCAGCACATTGCCCCGCGATTGGTACCGCAATAGCTTCAGCTTGCCGCTCCAGTCACCGCACAGTCGTCGAGCGCGAGTTGCGTGCGCATCCCGCATCCACCCCGCGCTGATGGCGTCTGATTCTGGGAGCTGGGTCTCGGATTCTTCCCAGATCTGGTAAGAAAAGGCATATTCTTATTAAATCAAAGTAGAAAGAAAATTTGCTTATTATGCACGGACAAAAATCATATATACATTAAAATGGGTATAAACAAAAGAAGAATGGGTAACGTAAATCATCATCTGCTTAGCCTTTTCCCAACTATATTGGGGTTGGCTTATAGTCAAACTGGATTCAGCTGAATACCAGAAATGTATGTGGAGCGGCTGCCTACCAGACCACCACAACCCATTAACTGGGTAACACGGTATTTCTTGGCAAGACTGGAGTCAGATTTACTGGTTTCTGACAATCCGTAACGACTGCCAAAGATCTACAAATGACAGCCGAGACCAACGGCATAATGTGCTTTCCGAGGCACGGAGATATGTTAAGATGTCACCCAACCACAGACCAACCTAAATGAACAGTTATAAATAAAACATAAAATTAAAGGAAAAAGTGTCGATTTCAATAGAGAAAAAGTCTCGAATTCCGCTTATTTTTTGCTAATTATGGAATCTTTAGGATCATTCTCTATTAGATGCAACCCTCGTCTCTTTAAAATCAGAGTGAACAGGCTCTTTCATGGTAAGCTCGCTCCATCGTAGACTTTGTCTCTGTCATCTCTGACCTAGACTAGGGTCAAGCAAACCCATCTCAAATAAAATTAAAAAAAAAGATCTTAACGTAGTATTAAATGGGTATCTAGCTACCTTTAGACTGTTTTTTTTAATCCAGGAGACTAAATTGACAAGTTGAAATGTCAAAACTGTCAAAAATGCTATTGTATTTACATCAGTTTGACATTTGCACTTGTCAATTTAGTCTCCGAAATAAAAAAAGACATTGTATAGGAAGCTAGACACCGATTTATTGCTCTTTGTTTTGATAGTTGATGATAATTGTGTGAAAAAATGTAATATTGAAAGTTACTCCGGCCAGTTGTTAACGGCATGGGTTGAAAAAAAAAAAAACATTGGATTGTTTTTTAATATTTCATCGCAAGCCGAAAATATTATTAAAACGGAAGAAGGCTGTTTTTATAGTGTCAGGTTAAGAGAATATTTGCACAAGGCTTTCTTTTATGATGCAGGTAAGCTAAGTTTTTGGTCATACAACCCTTAAGGGGGTGAAAAGGGGAAAAATCTTTTGTACTAAATCTGCACAGACGTACTCACGGGCGAAGTACTAGTAAACCTATACATATAAATAAAATTGGAGTGTCTGTTTGTAATCTTGAAATAACCGTTTTTTACTAGATGTATATGAATATTTATACGGTACATACACCAAAATAACATGTTTTTCAATTTTTGTCTGTCTGTCTGTTTGTTCGGGCTAATCTCTGAAATGGCTGGAATGATTGTGAAGGGACTTTTATTGGCAGGTAGCTGATGTAATAAGGAGTAACCTAGGCTACGTTTATTTTAGAAAACAAGAATTAAAAAATTAAAGAATCGACTGGTAGGCGGAACGAAGTTCGCCGGGTCAGCTAGTAAATAATATAGCAGTTGTAAATTATTCTGCACCGGCCAGAAACCATCTACCTCTGTATCCGAGCTGAACGCCTCATGATGGTCGTGCAGCTGCCACTCCTGCGCACCGCTGGTGTTGTCCACGCCCACTTCCGAGATCTCCAGGTAGTCGTAGCTGCAGCTGCAAAGAAAACTCAACATGACATGAAACTTAACATGATGATCTTCAGAGAATCGGATGCCTGCAAAAAGTGAAGGAAGGGCTAGTATGTATGAACTTTCACAATGAGGCCGTAAGGCTTTGCCACATCAACCGGTCATATCTTTTTATAATCCAGTGGATTCCCGAGGCTTTCTCCACCTCATCGGACCATCTTGTGGGAAGCCTACAAGCACATATGCACAGGCATGTTTTATTTTTGTTTGAAGATTAGTATGAAAAATTATTGGTAGACCGAATAATAATAAAAAAAAAAATATTCGCTTCAGCACCTCTCGGCCATCCAGTTAGTGAGCAATGTCTATACCGCTGAAGTTTGGCCATTCTGCATTCAGTTGCAGTTAGTTACAACTTTATTACCAAGTAAAATTAAATTGGTACTATTTGATTCAGTCAACTTGTTCTTACGGACTAAAAACTTTTATCGCACAGGTCCTGCACTCGTTAGAGGTAGGTAGATACAGATGTCTCCTTCGAGTTCGAGTAAATACAATTTAGTTTGAGCTTAGAGCAAGTAAAACAAACTGATGTAAAGAAACCAAGAATTCAAATTAAATAGCAATCAAATCTCATGATCTTTGAAAGCTTTTAAAGTAAACATTTTCAAAGGCTGGACTCTATTAGGGGAGCATGCATTAAGAAAGTAATTTTACTAAATTAACTTCATTCAATATTACATTTCTATACTTGAAATGAGTACGAAATATCTAATTAAGAGATTGAATTTTGTTATTACATATAAGAACTTTGCGAAAGATGCTTTCACAAATTAAATGGCTACTTAAATGAAAAAGATAAAGCTGCTTTCAGACTACGCTATAATATATAGCATAGAGTTATATAGCGTAGCTATAATATATAGCGTAGATTACTGTAAGAATTTGTGAAAAGAAAACAGATTCGTGCTTTTCAATTCAGGGAAGATTATTAACACTATTTTCATTTTAAAAGGATAGCTCATTGCTTCCGATCATTATGGATCAATATTTGTTTTTTTTTTTTGCAATAGATCATTTAGTTGAAAAGTTACACAGATTTTTTTGCACTGGGGTCACAGTTGTAAACAAACTTTTTTAATACGTTTTCGGTCAATAAAATTAGGTACCTGTAGTTTCCCTCATTTTCGTATGTGCACATTATAAAGACTCACACTGTATATGTTTTATACATTATAGAAGATCAACCCGTGCTGATTTTATTACTTACTTTGTTAGCCATAAGCACAAAAGAAGAATAGAAATAAAAATCGTAAATGAAGAAATAAAAGATTTATGATCAGAATTGCACACGACACATGTGGACAGCCCTATCGCTGCTGACACAGACCTAAGAGTCGGTTTGTCTACGCTCGCAATATGTCGATGAGTCAGCACTCCCCTTCCAATGGCGGCCATGATATGGGTACTGGATGAGCCAAATTGTTTATTTTACGTCGATTTCGGGTCTCGTCGGCTTTATTCGCCGATTCCTTGAATGGTGTATGGATAAAGTGAATGGGTTTCAGTTTGGGCTTCTTTTGTTTTTATTTTCGGTATTTGGGGGATTCTTGTCTTCGCCAGCTTCGTAAAGTTCAAGTTGCGGTACTGGTAACGTTTTATTAGAAAAAACCGGCCAAGTGCGAGTCGTACTCGCGCACTGAGGGTTCCGTAAGCTGAAGTTGTGATTTACGATTTATGACGTATTAAAAACTACTTACTAGATCTCGTTCAAACCAATTTTCGCTGGTAGTTTACATGGTAATGTACATCATATATTTTTTTTAGTTTTATCATTCTCTTCTATTAGAAGTTAAGGGGGGGGGGACACATTTTACCACTTTGGAAGTGTCTGTCGCGCAAAATATTCAGTTTAGAAAAAAATAATCACAGAAACCTCAATATCATTTTTGAAGACCTATCCATAGATACCCCATACGTATGGGAACGATGAAATTTTTTTTTTAGTTTCAGTTCTAAGTATAGGGACCCCCAAAATTTATTGTTTTTTTTCTATTTTTTTGTGAAAATCTTTATGCGGTTCACAGAATACATCTACTTACCAAATTTCAACAGCATAGCTCTTAAGGTTTCGGAGAAAAGTGGCTGTGACATACGGACGGATAGACAGACAGACAGACAGACAGACAGACGGACAGACATGACGAATCTATAAGGGTTCCGTTTTTGCCATTTGGCTACGGAACCCTAAAAAGGCGGAAACCCATCGCAACGGACCACACGGAGAGGCTACAGTGGAGGTATGGTGGAGTGTCCGTTTTGTTTTAAATAATAATAATTTTTATTTCAAATCATACAAGATCCATAATTCACATTCACATTGTTAAAATATACATTAGAATACTTAATAACGGGATTGCTACCATGCACCTTTTTATTTGCGTGTTCCCGTTATTTAACTATTCTAATGTTATAGTGACCATGAAAGTTTAAAACAATAGGTACCTATATTAAAATATACACTCACATTAAAAAAAAGCAGACAGTAAATTCGTTAAAAAATGAGAAAAACAGAAAAAAAACAATCCAACTTCAATTTCATTCAATTAAAACGACAGTGAGTTGTAGTGAGTGTTTTGGGCGGGCGTAATTTCCATACCGTACCGAGATAGATATTAATTGAGAACGGCTGACTAAATGCGCAAAGGAACAGAAATCCTTTGTCAACATGCACAACTCGCACTGACTGTAATTGGCTAGATTCCATCATCCACAAATTGCAAAACTATTTAGTCCGTCAGTTAGAGTATTGAAAAATAATGGACACGTATTTTTTGTTTTTGTAAATCAATGAATATTGACAAAGATAAAACGCATCAAAACTCGGGAGTGGGGGCTCGTGACGTCACGACTCTCTAAAAATTATGCGAAGGTGTAACGTATTGAGAATTTTAAAAGCGTCGTAACTGCGTCAATTTTGGTTCCCGTAACAAAAGAAAAAACACGGGTCAAAGATTTTTTTATAATCTAACTGACGGACTAATTAGATTTTTTCAGGACACAAGCCTATTGGTGAAGATAGCATTTACATGGACGTTAATACTCAGCCCCACCGTTCTGGTGACGTAGATGCTTATATGCAAGAGGTCGGTATTGGTCGTTTGAATTGGCCAGCGCGGAGCCCTGACTTTAACTCCATTGAACACGTCTGGGACCTCCTAAAAAGGTGAGTAGGATCTGTCCAACCACCTCCACGAAACACCAGGAAGTTTAAACGTGTTATCTCGGCTGAGTGGGAACACATTCCACAGGACACCATCAAAAGCATGGTGGGAAGCATGTCAAGACATACCGTGATCGCTGCAAGGGGAGGTCATACTCGTTATTAATTTTTATTTTTAACGTACCTTTTAAAAAAAAAATAAATACCATAAAAATACTCGTAATCTTAATTTCATTATACCCATAAAAAATCCCATTTAACACGGCCCTCTGTTTCCATTGACTAAAAAACTGATTCTAAGATCTGAGAGTAAATAAAAAACTTTTTACAAAAAAAAATACAACCGACTTCCCTCTTTTTTTTTGTAAAAAGTTTTTTATTTTCTCTCAGATCTTAGAATCATTTCATCAATCACCAATCATATTATCATGGCCACTGTAAAGGTTTTCACATTTATTTAGACGGACGGTTGGCGCAGTGGTTGAGCGATCGACTGCTGCGGCGCGTGTCGTGGGTTCGATCCCCGCACGGAACAAATATTTGTATGGCCTACAGATAGTTGTTCCGGGTCTGGCTGTTTGTGTATGTGATTTTGTATGTTTGTAAACGCACCCACGATACAGGAGAAATTCATAGTGTGGGGTCTTTAAAAAAAAAAAAAAATGTGGCAGACCACAAATCATAATACTGCAAAACTTTATAATATTATTTTCGAGTTGTTTGATAGTAATTTATTGTGCATTCACAACAGCTTGTTTATTATGATTAACTTTTTTTTAAATATTTTATTAATCAAACTAACACTGTCTATTTTATTGAATTTACATTTCAGAATTAGGTCAGAAAAAGATTCTAAAAGAAAAAAAATATTTTATAACTATTTTTTATAAGACCACCCCGAAGAAATACTTAGTCTAATCTTCTAATATATAAAAATCTCGTGTCACGTGTTTGTTATCGAACTCCTCCGAAACGGCTCGATCGAGAATAGCTAGGTTATTCTTTTATATGGCAAAATAACGTTTGCCTGGTCTACTAGACTAATTTATTATAAAAGTGAAAAATAAAAAAATAACTTTAATTTCGGAAGTCGGTGTTTTTGTTACTTTCTTCGTATTTTAACACCGACTTCCGAAATTAAAGTTATTTTTTACTATGCAGTGTTTTTTTTTGGAAGTTGGTTGTATTTCTTTTTGTAAAAAGTTTTTTATTTTTCACTTTTTAGTGGTGCCCCACACCTAACAACACCACTGCAAAATCGCAGAAAAGCAAAATACGCAATTTCGATTATCAAAGAATCATCTAAATAGTCAAATTCCAAGTATTTCGATTTAAAATCCAAAGTTCGTAACCGATTTTGATAGGATTTAAATGGGACCAATCTGCAAGTATATCCTTTCAGATAAAACAAGAATTTTTCAAATCGGTTCATAATTGTCGGAGTTATGAGGTAACAAACATAAAAAAAAAAAAAAAAACGCAACCGAATTGATAACCTCCTCCTTTTTGGGAAGTCGGTTAAAAGTAAAGTCTTGCGCTGCGTCTGTCTGTATACTAGCGACTGGCTGACCCGCGCAACTTCATCTGCGTCACATTGTCCATTATTGCTCCGCTCCTGTTTGTCTTAGCGTGATGATATATAGCCTATAACCTTCCTCGATAAATGGGCTGTCTAACACTGAAAGAATTTCAAATCGGTCCAGTAAAACTACTGGACCGATTTGAAATTCTTTTTGAAATTTGGAGCCTATTCAATTCGAACAAACAAATCTTTCCTCTTTATAATATTAGTGTAGATAAACTCAAAATCTGCACAGATTTTCATGTTGTTATCATTATTAGATAGACTGGTTCTCGAGGAAGGTTTTAGTATAAAATTTGTCAAGGGGGTTTTTTTTTTTTTTTTTTGGTTGGGAAATCATCCAATGACTCCTCCCGCTCTGGGTGTTAGCGGGAGGGAGTGTCAGACTTCTACTGACTAAAACCCATCCATGTTCCTTCATTGCCCTTTGTGTTCCGGAGCCACGGTGTCTCTTGCGAATAATCCCGCGACTCCGGCAGGCGTCGGCCCTTTCGGGCCCCTCTGTGTGCTGACTCTCTTTGAGGCGCGCGTGGAACACTAACGCGCCGTCGACACGGCCTGTCGTCTAACTAGACGGACGGACGGCGAGCCACCCATAGCTCGCCGTCCACAGGCCCGGTCAAGGGGGTTAAGCCGCAGGAATCAGTTAGAAGTTTATAAAAATCTAATTAACTAAATGTGAGGTAAACTCTGTTTTTGCACAATGTAGTTCTAAAGTTCGCCGTGCGTTACAGGCGGGGCGTAGTGACGACAGCGTTCGTTTCCGTCACGGTATATTAGTTGGTTTTACTGCAATGACACGCCAATAGATGTTTCACTTCAATTAAAGGTATAAGTACCACTACCAGTAAAGGTATAAAATAGTCTTACTAATAGTCCAATTTATAAATTAACTAGCTTTCTCGCGCAACTTCGTCTGCATCAAGTTGTTCATTAATGCTCCGCTACTATTAGTCGTAGCGTGATGTTATAACCTATATATATAGCCTTTCTCGATGAATGGGCTATCTAACACTGAAATAATTTTTCAAATAGGACCAGTAGTTCCTGAGATTAGCGCGTTCAAGCAAACAAACAAACGAACTCTTCAGCTTTATAATATTAGTATAGATAATAATATAAGTAATATAGATTGTTAAATTGTGTCTGTAGACTATTTAATAACTTTTCCTTTTGTAATTTGTGGAAAGAAATCAATAAATTATAATAGCAACATCTGCGTCGAAACAATCTACAAAGCTATTTGCTAACACTTAGCGTGCCGTAACTTTGGCACAACAATACCAAAACCCATTACATAAATCCGCGCACCATTAACTTGTTATGTCTAAAAGTAACTCGCTCACAATAGAGCCTCTAATTCCTCGTAAAAGCTAGCTAATTGATATTTTCATGGGAACAACATAGACGCAACTGGAATTACGTAAGATCCCATTAATAGGAGGCAGTCTACAACTGCCGCCATCAGCTCCCATAATACATGAGTTATGGGCAAAATTTAACATTTACGGCTTTCTGAGAGGAAACTTGTGTCTGTCATTTGTCTGTGCGACAGCGCACGCCATCTTGTTTTTGGTTTGTGGGTAGCACAACTAATCTGCAAGGGTATCAAACATTTTCTGAAGTTGAAATACTAGAAGGCACTACTAGTTGCTCAGTTTTTTTGCCGAAAGTGCAGGATCTTTACAATAGAAAAGAGACAGTGGGGATATCTCAGGGCCGCTAAGCATTCGTGGGTCCAGCTAAGGAGCTCAAGCACCCCCAAAACTGAGATATTTATTTATATATATGCTACAGTCAAAACTCATAACCGGTCAAAACCACTTTTGACTCAAAAATCAGGCAAAAGTGGTTTTGCCTTCAGTTAAAAATAGTTTTGACTGATTTATGTAGCCCAAAGGTTGACTGGTAGAGAATGCATTGTTGCATTAAGTCCGCCCATGTACCACTATAGTGCATAAAGTCTAAATAAATAAATACGTTTCTTTTTACTGAATTTTCACAATGAAAAAGTAGACGACAACGGAATTTACCTTAAATAGCTCCCTTGTGTCTGGAGAATCTTATTTGTCTGTTTATTTGTTAGGGTTGTGACGACAATCAGTCTTCTCCTTGCATTGTGACTGAAATGACGTCAGGAGAAAGGGATGTGGTGTCTTCATGTAATACAAACTGCGAGCTTGATTTCCCCTTAGACCATTTCCATTTGTTTACTTTCTCTTTGTGAGCTTATGTTTTTAGGGTTCCTAGCCAAAGGGTAGCCAACGAAAACCTGATACTAAGCCTCCAATGTCCGTCCGTCCGTCTGTCTGTCAGCGTGCCGTATCTCAAGAACCGTACATTTGAAATTTTCACAAAGTGTGTATTACGTTTTAGGTATTCGTGTTGTGAGTCCGACTAGCATTTGGCTGGTTTTTATTTTATTATTATTATAGGTAAGCTCGAGTTTGAACAGAAGCAGACTTGGTGGAGAGCTTATGTTGTGATTGACAATGGGGCGCGCTTATCTAAAAGTAACCTCTTCACCCTTGACTTAAAGACCCTCCGGTTGTAGCTCAACACAGATTCCAGTGGAAAATTCTTTGTCCTTTAGCCTTACGCGTAAGTACGAAATGATAACGAGTAAACCAGTACAAACAAACAGGCTACCAGACTCTGGGATACTGCGGTAGAAACCTACCTTCAAGAATCAACAAACATCCCCCAGAAGTCAACAGACACGGGTTGGAATGGTGCCAATTTTTAACAGACCGTTCAGCTCAATCGTTTTCGACAGTCCTAAGTTTTACAGGCTACGAAACGAGGTTATCGACGTAGCACCCTACTTTTATAAACAACCAATGCAGTACCAACATACAAGTATGCCAAGAGATCATAATTTACAATTCTGCCAACATCACAGCAACGTGTCGGTGCATGCAGAATATTGCAGATGTTATGATGAAAATGGAGGTACACATCAAGAACACATTTAGTATGTGACATCTTGGCGGGATCCAAGTTTATCACACGTATGTTGAAGAAGCTGCTGGAAATTAGGTACTTGGGAAAACAGCTACTAAGTCTTTACGAGTATTTTCGCCTGCAGTGGAGTATTAATATCGCAGCTTAAAACTAATTAAAACAAGATCTTGCTTACTATGTTTTACTTAACTTTATGCGAAAATGTACAAGGTGGAAGATTTTTGCGTTTATTGAATATAATAGAATAGGACACTATTATTTACACCATATAAGTTACAGAAAAGATAGATGAAAATATGTTAAGAAAATATTACATCTAAGGATGACACAATGGACGTCCTTATCGCTTAAAACGACCTTATCAAGATTTTGGATGGTTTTTATAGAGAAAAAGAAAGACAGTGCAGTGTTTAGTTAATTTTAGGTGTTAATGTTTTGGTGTGATTTACCTGAAATAAATTAAATTAGTTGCATTAAATTGAATTTGCTTTCTTTTCCAGATATTAACTGGAGTTCAGGACACACAAATTTTAAAATGAAATGAGAAATTGCAGTATTGCAGATATTAAAATTCGCCTCAGTAAAAATAACAATAAATGAATTTATTCGAACATGACTGAATAGAAAAGCCTTTGGGTAAAAACACTGCAAAGTTAGGAAACCCTCATCTATATTAAATGTCCTAATAATAACTTGAATAAGAAGTCCTTAATTTACTTGTTGCAGAAAATTCTTGTGTGTGTGTGTAGTAAAACATTTTATGTACATTACTTGAAAATATTTCGAGAAACTGCGCTATAAAATGCTGTAGAATACGTGCATTTGATGTGGTACAACTGTAAGCATTGGATGTGTGTAATGTGCCAAAAGATGGCTTTATTCCTGAGACGTCTTCTTCTATTTCCTTTGGTACACTAAACCTAGGAAATGTCCAGAGATTGCACAGGTAAGAATCGCAAAGACGAAAAGTGGGCACCTACCAACTTACGTAAAAGTCAGAGTTTTCTAGAAAAAAAAAATAACTTCAGCAAACGGGTGAGTGCATTTATTGCCGTCCTGCTCTAGCAAGTAGTCACAAGAGAGATGAAGATGACGACCTGGATTCGATTCTTGGATCAGACAATGTGGATCTTAGACAAAGTGGATTTAAGGATTATTCCATTTAAACGAAAAACTTTCACAGGCCGGAATCTTTATTTGAGCCTGGCAAAAGGCTCGCTCCTACTACACGGGACATTGATGCATCTTTGCCTAACTCCTTCGGAATAAAGGCATGATGTTTTGCTGTGCTTAAACGATGGAAAAGTATGTAGAATATAATAAGATAGTTGACAAAAAAGTCATATACTTTGTTATGCAAAACTACCTAAGATTTACCAAGCCGTTTGCAGAATTTTAATTCAAAAGATAAACTTGCCTATACTTTTGTACCATTTAACGTGTTTATTCAGTGCGGTACGAATTTGTTCATTTCGTTCGAAGGTTTGATCCGAATGAAGCCGATTTTCGCCGAAACTAATCGAAAATTGAGCATATCGGCTAGCGACTAGAATAAATCGAGTTGAAAAGCCCAATGCTGTATTTAAAGTGTCTTATCTGTTATGTTCCATTATGTTTGATGTTTGTATGTTTTTTTTTTCTATGTTTGTTCATCGAATACTCCGCCAATTGTCGACGGATTTTCAAAATTCTTTTTTTGTTCTAAAGTAGATAGTTCTGAGGTGGTCCCACTGTCACCAAGTTAGGATCTGATGATGGGATCTTAGAGAAATCGAGGGCAAACCTCAAGTTTTATAGGCTTACTCATTATTTTTCGCATATTTTATGAAGTATCTTGTGTATTTGCGTATGGTTGTCACCATCTCAGGTAGCTGGGCTGATGATGGAAGGTACAACTCCTGAACAGTAGGTAAGAAGTTACTCGAACAGGCAAGGATTGTTTTAGTAAATTGTTTTGATGTTTGATAGGGCATTTGCCACATTTGGTCTCATGATCATCAAGTCATGACCTGATGCTGCAGAGTACCTAACTCCTCGTGAACTAACAGCAGATATATCGTGTTTAGGGTCATTGAAAAGGGCTCGATGTGTGGATAAACGTACTGTTAATGAGGAACACCGAAGTACATAGAGACCTGATGCTGAAGCCAGGAGCATCAGAAAAAGTACAAACCTTGAAATTACAGCACCATAGTCGTGTTTGGGCTCATTTTAAACAGGACTAAATTTTAAGTTCAATGCAATGTTGACATAAGTCTGGCCTGATGCTGCAGCCTGGATTATCAGCATCTAGTCTAAAAACTAATAAATACTTCTTAAAGTGAGCTTCTTTTGCGAATTTTCTTCTGTATAATTATTAAGTTAAGTTAGTCGGTGTTTTTGTTAGTTTCTTCGTATTTTGACACCGAGTTCCGAAATTAAAGTTATTTTTTACTTTGTAGTGTATTTTTTTGTAAAAAGTTTTTTCTGCAAATGATAGTTGACACTTGGCCAATAGTCAATTTCATCGACTGTTAGTGTCAATTTTGTTCGTGTCATACAGCGCTTTAATCGCTTTATTCTTTTTGTAGGTGACAAAAAATCTCACAGCGCTGTGAGTGCTTTCTTCAATTTAAAAATAATGGCACCGGGGACTAAAACCCAAGCGAGTTAATTTTTAAAATGGTTTCGTAATTAAATAGTGTCCGTTCTATTGTAATAATTAAAATGTACCTAATTTTAAAAAAATAAGGAATAATGGTAAAGGTTTCGCATATGTTAATTCATAGGCCACTTTTTACCATATCCTTTGGAATGTAGCTTTCTTACACTTCATGGGGATGCAATAAGAGAGTATTTCCCGAAATTCCGTCGCGGGCGAAAGCTAGTCTTTAATAATATGCACCTTTATAATGCTTTGTTATCATTCTAAATTAAGCAGTTTTTCATTCAAGCCAATTTGAAATGCGGAAGTATGTTTGTTACGCTGTAACACCTAAATCGCCGAACCGATTTTCATGAATTTTAGTGCAGAGAATCAACTACCTACCTATCGTCGTCGGATAAGACGATTTTTTTTTCCAATTCTAGTGTTCATGTTTTTAAAACGAAGGAGGCGCAAGGATGTCCCTATGGTACCTACCTAGTACTTGAATTCTATGTTCTTCTCTGAGGAGAAATTAAAAAACGGGAAAAAATAATCACTGATACTAATCTACTTCGTAAGCACCATTGTTACTAACACAAAAACTACTAACTTAATTATGGACTTATAGTCTGAAATAAAGATTTATTTAATTTTTTTATTTTATTTTAACACAATGCCATAGGTTACTTTTACTCTCTTATAAATTCTCGGCTCCTGTAAGATAAGCCAATGAAGCGAAGCCGCGGGAAAAGGTGAGTAGGTTCATGACATTATCGACTTGAAACCAATATCTTATTATGTGCTAATACCCTAAAAACTAACAAAGAAAATGCGAACTTAATCTGCAAAACAATATCCGTCCATTTAAATTATTTACAACGTTATCAAATACCATTAATTTTCCCCAAAAACGTATGTAGCAACTAGTTTTCATCACGTTCATTTGTGTGGGTGCTTATTGCACCAGAGATGTGCTATGCTACGTTGCTATGGATGCGTTTGATATCCACCAATCATATTCATTGGTGCACATAGCTTAGCACTGGTGGAAACGGATTCAACTAAGATATGTTTTTTATATGGAAGGATGCGTGCTATGGATGCGTGTTATGGATTCGTGGTATGGATGCGTGGTATGGATGTGTGGTATGGATGCGTGGTATGGATGCGTGCTATGGATGCGTGGTATGGATGCGAGCTATGGCTGTGTGCTATGGATGCGTGCTATGAATGCGTGCTATGGATGTGTTCTATGGATGTGTGCTATGGATGTGTGCTATGTATGCGTGCTATGGATGCCTGCTATGGGTCGTCCTGAGTGGTGTAGCTATGTGCGGCGCATCTTCATAGCACATCTTACTCGCACCGCTACATAGCTTAGCATCAGTGGAAACGATCACATATTTCCGTAGCTTAGCTTTCAAACTCTCGCAGCATAGCTGCATAGCACATCTCTGGTGGAAAGGCACCCTTGCGGGGTGAAATTTAATTAGCAAGCCTCACGTTAATCTGTCGGTTAATCCTCGCCTCGTTATTAATTAATACAAGTTTCAGTTTATATTGTTCATAAAGAATGTTCATTGAATCCGTGTGTTGTTTGCTACCGATATAGGGACTCCTCACACGTATTCAACTCCATTCGCGTCTTGCTGAATGATTTTGGTCACACTTATACAATTCTGCTTCTATCAGAAGCAAACAGCGCTGAACTCTATCTTTAGTACTCGCATGTTAGTAACACATTTTTCCTCATTTTATTATACTTGTTTGCCGCGAAAACTGAATAGATGCGGAAAGCTGAACACGAGTCTCCATTCAAAATCGTTGTTTTCTATGGGCATAAGCTGAATAAGTATTAGTAGTCCCTTATACAGTTCTACTTCTATCAGCCACGTACAGCGTCTTAAGAATGAGAAAACGGCAACGGTAGATTAGCGTTGAATTCTATTGATATAACACTCGCATGATAGTAACACATTTGTCCTCATTTTATACTTGTTTGCCGCGAAAACTGAATAAGCGCGGTTAGCTGAACGGACGCGTACGAGTCCCCATACAAAATCGTTGTTTTCATTAAGCATAAGTTGAATAGAGCTGAATAAGTGTGAGTAGTCTTTATTCTAAAGGTCGAACGGATTAGCAATCCGTGCATACGAGATGAGTTGTTGATTCGGCCTAAATTATTTAGTAACAATTTTGTTTTTGCTCGTAGCTAAATAATAACAGCCGAACAGGTCGATCTTCAAGGTTAAGCAACGCTCGCCGAGGTTGGTCTGTGGATGGGTGACCATCTTAACATACCGAGTTTCCTCCGTGCCTCGGAAAGCACGTTAAGCTGTTGGTCCCGGCTCTCAATTGTAGATCTTTGACAGTCGTTACGCATAGTGTCAGAAGCCAGAAAATCTGACACCAGTCTTGCCAAGGAGTACTATGTTACTCAGTTAATGGCTTGTGGAGGTCTGGTAGGCAGCCACAACACGTAAAATACTGGTACTCAGCTGAATCCGGTTTGACTGGAAACTGACCCCAATATAGTTGGGAAAAGGCTAGGCAGATGTTTTTGTTCATTTTGGGGAAAGTATTGATGAGCTTTAGGTATGTATCGGTATAATAGGATATCTAACTTTTAAATTTAACGTTGTTTTTAGGGTTTCGTACCTCGAAAGGAAAAAACGGAACCCTTATTGGATCACTTTGTTGTCCGTCCGTCCGTCTGTCTGTCTGTCTGTCTGTCTGTCAAGACCCTTTTTCTCAGGAACGCGTGGAGGTATCAAGCTGGAATTCATATCAAATACTTAGGTCTACTGTCCCTTAGAGCTGTGAAAAAATGAAACTTCTAAACCAACGTAATCAAAAGATACAGCTGTTTATGCCGCAAGTTTCCGCAAATTTTCGACACGCAAGGGAATCAAAACCTACATGATACTTCCCGTGAACTCAGAATCTTGAAATTTGGTACGAAGCAATGTCTTATAGCACAGATTTAAGGAAAAATTGTGTAAACTGCTAGTCTATTCTGTAAATAACCATTTCGATATCGACTTCACCTGAGTGACTAAGCTTACAAAGTGAGCTTTATTTCACACATCATAAGGTCGTATATTTATACGAATTTGAAACTCACCTCGGATTCCGCTGTCGAGACACGAAAATGTTGTTACAGAGTAGCACTGCTGTAAATATTTTGTTACATAATTTATTTATTTTTGATAATTTTAAACTTACTACTACCCCTTAGAATAGTTCATATCGGGTTTGCTACCATGTACCTTTTTATTTGCAAGTTTCCGATATCATGTTCAGTTCCGATATCTTCAGTTACTCCGTGATCATGGCGCTTGCAACAGTGCCGAAATATCGGAAACTCGCAAATAAAAAGGTACATGGTAGCAATCCCGATATGAACTATTCTAATGTTAGTGACCATGAAAGTTTACTAACCCTTTCCTCATGAACGCGTAGAGGTATTAAATTGAAATTCATATCAAATACTCAAGTCTATAATACCTTTATGCTGTTAGAAAATCAAACTTCTGTGTCAACGCAATCAAAAGAAACTGCAATTTAAGCCGCATATTTTCAAACTCGCAACTACTCGCAAGGGAATCAAAATCGAAAGGGTACTTCCAGTCGACCTAGAATCTTGAAATTTGGCATGAAGCAATGTTTTATAGCACATATAAAGAAAAAATTCCGAAAACCTTAAATTTTTAGTTTCTCGTCGTGTCGTGATGGGTGAACTTTTACTTATATACCTAGAAGTTTGTACGGAACCCTCGGTGCGCGAGTCCGATTCGCACTTGGCCGGTTTTTTTCCTTTATTATTTCGTGAAATCCTCTCTCGTAACATCATGGGCAAACGCTAGTTATTCCATATAATAACCAAGGTTTAGAGTGTCAATAAATTATTCGCCATTCAACGCTTAGCCCAAAATCCCTTTAAACTGGTCCTATCAACCGCTACCTCAGTCGGGGAGAATCCACAGAGGCTTGGGTTTGCCTGAATCGGCTCGAGTCTGTTCGATTTAGGGTTGCCAGGCGACTGGACAACGGACACAGTTAGGCTAGTTAGACGTCTGACCTGTCTGGCTTTTATCTTTGTCTCTCGTTATCTAGCCTAATTTCACGTCAGCTCTCCTTAGGCGTGTGAAATTCAATCATAGGCAGCGTGGTAAAGGTGACTATTAAAACGACAAATAATACTAGGGGATTGACAAACGCGGCAGTCGAAATGTCATGTGATCAATCCATTTCGACAATCTTCTCTCTTTATCGTATGGGCAGTGAGGTCTAACGACCCCACCCACCCTTGTATCAGAGTTTCTACACCGCCTCAAGGGCAGCTGACATGGTTTAACGACCGCCATTTGGCGGCCGGGACCACCGGCTTAAACGTGCCTTCCGAAGGACGGAATCATCTTTTTAGCAGACAATCAGGTGATGAAGCCTGCTATGTCCTAGCCAAACTGGGAACAACTTTATAAATTTAGCTTCTAATCATTTTTCGCCAGACGTGTGTGTGTGTCATCGAGACTTATGAATATTCTACCTTCAGGTCGTTGTTTTGGACGGACATCCAGGCCAGAAAGGGGGTCTTCTACATTTTTTCGGACCGGGTCGATTCGCTTTCGCTCAGGACTTGCCTGGTGATGTATTTCAGGTTTTCTCATCACGTACCTGCATCATCTCAGAGGTGTTTCAGAAAGCTTGTCCTTTTTATATTTCACAAGTAACATCGATTTTTTTAAAATGATAGTACCTAGGTATGACCTAACATACTCGTATATCATAACGGACCAAAAAACCTGTGGCTTAGGTAAGTTTATAAATTAAAACATCGATCTTTGACCTTTTAGTCAAAAGTCTGCCAAACCGGCTAGTCTGTTCGATTTTCTTTTTAAGAGCTGGCAACCCTAGGTCGGGTTGGTTCGATAAACAGAGAGCGCTCGACGCCGTCGCCGCCCGCACCTGTGTTTGGCGGCTCGATTTAGAATATTGACTCGGTTTCACTTTACTGGGAATTGAGCACCACACTTTGTGTTGTCGGGACGGGTAGAGATGAAGGTAGGTTACGCAGAGTACGGAGCTGTAGGCTGGCAAGGACCAGAGACACCATGAATCAACAAGGTTTACAGAAAAACATACATTTAAAAGTTTTTCATAATTATTGAGTAGGTACAGTAACCCATTTTCAGGTTCAAGCCGAAACAGTTCAACCGTTCTCGGTTGCACTGTTTCGGCTTTTAAGAATGTCGTAATAATTGCAGAAAAAATACAATTAATTAAATGCGTTCATTTAAGAAATCCGATATGGTGTAATAGCATTTATTTACAAGATATTTTTTTAAATGTATTTTAAATAGAGCAGTACGCATTTGTCTAATAGGTT
Source organism: Ceramica pisi (assembly GCA_963859965.1). Lineage (NCBI taxonomy): Eukaryota > Metazoa > Arthropoda > Insecta > Lepidoptera > Noctuidae > Ceramica > Ceramica pisi. The sequence continues at coordinate 22,904,498 of OY982540.1, read as the reverse complement.
TTGGGATTTTATTATATATATGCAATAGTGGGGCATGATCGCGCTGATCGTGCCCCGCAATGTGTTTAAACTTGCATTTGAGTTGTTTGCAATAGAAAGCTAGCCTTGGAAAAATATTTACCTTGGTTTGTTTCTGTGGAAAAGGCATAGAATGATTGTGGCATAGCCCCCGCTATCTTGAATTTTCAAAATAGCGGCGCACGTTCTAACTTGTATATGGGTAGAGGACACTTCAACAAACAAAATATCATGAATATATCTTACATGCATTGCACATGTGGGTAGAGAACACTCCTCTACCCATTTATGCATTTAAGATAGAACTTTGAAAAAAAATCAAAAGGGCGGCGGGGCCAGCTCCCATAGAAAATTCGAACCTCTTTGAACATTGCCGTCTCTAACAGAGGCTGGTGTTCTGTGGTAGGTAGGTTACTAGGTTATAACTTTTGGGGCGGCGAACCATGCTCTATGGCTGGTGAAACATGTGGGTTAGGTTAGGTTAGAACCATGACCATTAGCGCGCGAAGGCGAGCGAGCGAAGCGAGTGTGTCGCGGTAGCGGCCGCCGAGCGCCAGATTGGTTTAATTTTGGTGATCATTTACTAGTTTTGGGTTACTCATGATTTACTTGGAGTCATTAAACTTAAATAGGATAGCAAAGTGTTAAAACTTTGGTTATAATTTTACATTAAAATGCGAGTTTCATTTTGGTGATCATTTACTACTTTTGTCTGCTATTTGTTACTATATCTGGTGGTAAGTTAAACATAAGCCATTGAAAAGCCCTTCGGGGAATAAAGGTAACAAAAGTTCTCTGAAAAATTCATGACGTCACGCAATAAACTGAGTTGCCAAAAAAGATGCACATCACTGTCCACGCCATAGTTGACTGTGAAGAATTCATTAAAAAGAAAACAACGCCGTTTTATTCCCGCGTCAGCTCCAGTCACCCCCACAAAGGGTTTAAAGCCCTGCCGTCATAATTCAGCGTAATATTCATGACATGTACTTTATTTTGCCTCGTAAAATGGACATTTATTGCAAAATGTTTTTATACGTGAAGCCTGTGTCGCAGAACGAGGGTTTTTCCAGCTGAGATGTGCGAGCTAGCCAAGCGGTGCGAGGATATGAGGCAACCGTGTGACAATGTGTGACTGTATCCGAAGCTGTGTGTAGCTGAGCGATGCGAGGATGCGCAGCTGACTCTCTGGAGCTTTGAATGCACACATTCGTCACTTGCAACCCTATTTTACCAAATTGCATAATTTAATTCCGCACAAGACGTACGGCGATGCGCCACCGGTACATGGTGGATATGCCACTTAAACGCACAAAACGTTTTGGGAATACATTCATTGTGCGTTGCTAAGGAGTGGAATTCCCTGCCTGAGGTTGTTTATCGGTGTTTCCTGATAGCTGCAACCTGGGGTCTTTAAGTCATCTCTCGTTTATCGGACATTTTGGTGCAGCTGTGAGGCACACACAATTTTATTATATTTGTTTCACTGTCTCACTTCCTTTTTATTTTATGTATGTTTGTTTATTAACCGGGACTGTTCTCGATAAAATTTGTATTTTTAACCGACTTCCCAAAAAGGAGGAAGTTATCAATTCGGTTGTATGTTTTTTTTTTGTTTGTTACCTCATAACTCCGACAATTATGAACCGATTTGAAAAATTCTTTTATCGAAAAGTTTTATCTGAAAGGATGGATATACTTGCAGATTGGTCCCATTAAAAATTTTATGAAAATCGGTTACAAACTTTGGATTTTAAATCGAAATAGCTGGAATTCGTCTACTTACTTGGATGATGGATTTATGTCATCCAAGTAATCAAAATTGCGTATTTTGCTTTTCTGCGATATTGCAGTGGTGTTGTTAGGTGTGGGGTACCACTAAAAAGTGAAAAATAAAAAACTTTTTACAAAAAAATACAACCAACTTCCAAAAAAAAAACTACAAAGTAAAAAATAACTTTAATTTCGGAAGTCAGTGTCAAAATACGAAGAAACTAACAAAAACACCGACTTCCGGAATTAAAGTTATTTTTTACTTTGTAGTGTTTTTGTTTCTTCTTTTTATGTTTGTTCAAAACCTAGTCCAATGCCAAGCTAAGAAAATTAAGTTATCCCATTGGCTGATTTTTCCTCGCAACGACTCGCTACCTCGTTCATCTTTGGTAGAACCCTGTCGCTTGGATCTAAAAACGTTGCAAAAACGTAATAAAGTTCTGCGTGAAATGAAATGATAAATAAATATGTCGCATAAAGCTCTATTCGTTAAGGGGATTAAAACAAACTCTAGATTTACATAAAATGTTTATATTTGCTCCAGCGATAGCGTAATTGATTCATATTCAATTATTCCTCCGCTAACTCTGCTAGTACATTTCGAGTGGAATGAATCGGATTGCGTTCTATTCTTCTTTAATATAAACGGACTGGATTTCAGAGTAGGTACATGATACAAAATCTCCTTAATTGAAATTGAACTGTCACTTTCAATTAAGGTTTGGAGTCATGTCAATTCTGTGGCTATAACAATTGCTTTTTCTTTCTTTCATTCTATCTATAGCTTTGTATTTTTTAGTTGTAGATACGTGTTTATTAACGGCCGAACCCAATAACCTAACTATCACCAGATTTGGCATACTGGAGATAGCAAAACAAATGAAACAATATGAAAATTATATAGGTTTTCTGTTGTTTCATTTGTTTTTCTATCTCCAGTATGTGATAGATATGATATTGGTTTCGGCCGTAAAAAAGGCAACAACTAAAAGATAGGTTTTATGGGGTACATTCGCGAGACTCACAAATTAGTGTTTCCAAGACATTTTCCGCCACAAGTTCGCACCACATAGACGAGAGGTCCTCTTCATTAAAAAAGTGACTTTGACGTAAACATGACGTTGATAGCAATTTATCAAATGTCAGAAAACATGCGCTTGGACCTGACACAGTGCTGCTACCTGGTACTCTTCATTTTAGGAAACCTTCGTTGACCGAAAAATAGCAAAATAATGATAATGAAAATAGATCTTGTAGTTAGTAAATGGTTGAGCATAGCAAAAGCTTTCCAGCATGTCTTACATAAACGTTACGTTTCCTTTCTGTTTTACCTTGAGCATTAAAAGGTATGGCAAAAATTTGACACAGAAGACTATCTTGATAAATATAAACTGATAAAAATTTCAAGACTTTATTTATTTTTTTCTTTATTTGTGATGGGTTTGCTCTTGACTCTGGTCTTGGTCAGAGACAAAGTCTACATTGGAGCGAGCTTACCCAGAAGGAGCCTGTTCACTGTAACTTAGAACAGCAGTGCGATTATGTAAACATGTCGAAGTGAACACTTAGGCGAAGTGAACACTTAGGCGAAGTGAACGACAAGTGAGCTGTCAAACCATACAAACAAGATGGTATGACAGCTCACTTGTCGTTCACTCCGCCTAAGTGATCACGGTGAGATGTCGACAGAATAGGGAATTTACATGCGATTTTTTGCAAAATGAAATACTTATTAGCTCTAGAAAACAAGCATAAAATTGTTTTTTAAATACCTTAATCAGCGATGAAGTTATAAAGCTTATAAGATCCTATTTTTGTCTTAGCGTGATGGTATATAGCCTATATATAGCCTTCCTCGATAAATGGGCTATCTAAAACTGAAATAATTTTTCTAATCGGAACAGTAGTTTCTGAGATTAGCGCGTTCAAGCAAACAAACAGACAAACTCTGCAGCTTTATAATATCAGTATAAATAGAGTAAAATAGCAAAGTTATCAACTATTACCTACAAACTCAAACAACTTAGTACTTGAAACTGTCACGCTGATAGATACGCCTGACCCTCTACTCATTCACCATACAGAAAATAAGCAACAGTCTACTGAACATGTGTGCGAACCCTTAACAACCATGACGTCATCGTTTTAGAGCCTTTGCGGCGTAACTGGACGTAAGGTAAATACTTAAGAGAGGTGACTCGCCTTGAACCTCCCTTGAACTTGACGGAGTATTGAATTCTTAGGTATGTAGAGGTACTGCTGGTAAGTCAATAACATACTGGAGGTTCGAGTTTTTGTAAGGGTTTTGAGTGTCATGTAAGAAAAAATATAAATAAGTCAAAGTAAGTTTGTAGTTTTTTTTTTGTTTTTTTTGACGACACGGTTGGCGCAGTGGTTGAGCGATTGACTGCTGCGCAGCATGTCGCGGGTTCGATTCCCGCACGGAACAAATATTTGTACGACCTACAAGTATTTGTTCCGAGTCTGGGTGTTTTTCTATCTATAATATGTATGTATTTACAAAAAAAAATGTATATAAGTAGTTTATCAGCCATCTCGTTACCATAACACAAGCATTAGGTTGCTTAGCTTGGGACTATATGGCGTTGTGTGAAATGTCCAAGGATATTTATTTATTTATTTATAAAGAAATTTATTTATTTATTTATTTATATTTATTTATTTGTGATAGATTTGCTCTTGACTCTAGTCTAGGCCAGAGATAACAGAGACAAAGTCTACGATGGAGCGAGCTTACCCAGAAGTAGCCTGTTCACTCTAAGGCTAAGAACTCACGGAGCGATTTTCACCCGCGACCGCCGCGGTGGTGGAACTGCGGTTTTATTTCTAAACTCACGAGACCTGCGTAACCGCGCAAATAACCGACCTCCCGAACATCGAGCACTACCGAGAAATATTGCGTCATATCGTTCGATTTCATTTAATTGTAATTCAGACTTTAGACATTCACTTTTTGTTCTGACATCGAACAGATTGTCACGCATTAGAAATAATTGTAACACTAATTACTCAATTAAACGTATAAATAAATTCGTTTCGGTTTCATTTTGCATCCTCAACGACAGCCCTACGTATTTTACACATACCTACTTACTCCTAGACAGCGTAGTGTTTACATACACATACCTACTTATCCCTAGACAGCGTGGTGTTTACATACACATACCTACTTACCCCTTTACCCGTTCCCGTAGGGGTTTTCTGGAAATCCTGTCTCAGTCCTCCCTTACACTCCCCAAGGAACTTACATGCCAAATTATAGCTTTCTAGTCTTGTAAACTTCAGTAGTTTCGGCTGTGCGTTTTATGTCAGTCAATCATATAAGGTATTGTGAATATGAGGACCATGTAGATTGCTGTTAGGGGTTCATTTCATTTAATGTTAGTCAGGCGGTTTGAGTTCTCTAAGCGGCCTACTCAAATGTCCTTACTTTGGTATTGTTCGTCAGGTCGTTGAGCTCCTTAAAGTTCTAAGTTTGAGCTACACGATAATTGGCAAATGCTTGCACTCTCTGGACAGGTCCACTCAAATCTGTGTGGTACTTTCCTCAAAATACCACTTCACATGGTCCTCGTATGATTTGACCAGTACGATTGTATGGACTTTAAAAAAGACTTTGACGTTTGAGTTTGTTTCGGCGTTTCTTCTCAGAGCAGTCAGCTAGGAAACACCGGCCTCATCTAGTCTAAAATGACCAAAAACGATTGACGTGTAAAAGTGTTATTTACAACCTACTTACAAAATAAATATCATTTTTCATTTAATCAATAACTCAGTAATGGAAGAGCTGTTGCAATGCTGCAAGATAAGTTACAAAATATTGCGTGAAATTGTGTTTTTTCAAAAAAATACGGATACATTGAAAACCATTGCATTTAGATAAGATATATTTTTTTCGAATTGATAAAATAATAAACGTTTTTTTTACGTAGTTTACAATAAGGTGACAAATGCACTGATTTTCAAAGAAAAATGGCTCAAGAATCGGTAGTTAAAGCTAAACAAAGTCAATCTCATTCAAACATTGCTCCAATTTACTCGTTTCAGATAACAAAGCCGTCTTCAGGAAAGTTTTCCAAAGTAAAGTGTTAGTACCTACACGAGGCGGCAAAGAATGTCATCGGATAGATTTATCAAACGATCCCGGGTGATACGTCCACACGCTCGCTTGTTATCGACTGATCGGGAGTATTCGGGTGTATTCGGAAGTCTTCGCGAGTTGATGGTAGGTTTGGTAGTGTTGGGTACACCAGGCGGTTAAGAATGTCATCGGATAGATTTTATCAAGCGTAAGTAGTAAGTTCTAACGGCCCCACACACCCTAGTGTTAGAGTTTCTAAACCGGCTCAACGGCCTCTGACATGGTATATTTGACGACCGCCATTTGGCGACCGGGACCACCGGCTTAAGTGTAGGTATCATCTTTTTATCAGACAATCGAGTGATTCAAGCCTGAAATGTCCTAGTCAAACTGGAAACAACTTTACAAAGTATGCTTCCCGTGGGAATCGAACCCACGACCTCCGGGTCATAACACAAACGCCTAAACCAGTCGACCACGGAGGCAGTTATCAAGCGTTGACGTCCATACGCTTGCTTGTTGTCGACTGATCGGGAGTATTCGGATTCATTCGGAAAGCTTCGTGGGTGACGTACTACATTCGAGGAAAATAAATGTCAAAAGCCACGTTCTAATGCTTATGATTAGCTAAGTGTTTTCTCAAAGTATAAACGACTAGCCGACCCACGCAACTTCGTCTGCGTCACATTTTCCATGAATGCTCGGGTCATTAAAGTCTTAGCGTGATGATATGTGGCCTCGATAAATGGGCTATCTAACACTGAAAGAATTTTTCAAATCGGACCAGTAGTTCCTGAGATTACCCCTTCATACAAACTTACAAACATACAAACTTACAAACAAATGTTACCTCTTTATAATATTAGTATAGATAGATTAGATATAACATTATGTTGAACTTGGGAAGAAGCTGTAGCTTTCGTAGGGATGTACCAATATCTTATCTTATCACCCCTTTCCCTACATTCACACGACACCCACACCCTTACATCAAACATCACACTTCACCCATAACATTACATCACATGCGCTTACGCACACCCTATTGCTGCTGGTATAAGTTTTACCTTCCATAATTTTAAACATCAACCTCAACTGGATTTTTCTAGCATAGGGGTCAGTATTCACATAATGAAGTAACATGCATTGTATCTCTTCTTTTCTGTATGAAAAATATATATACAATAACAAAGCATGCCACCAGTGAGGTTTCCGTCAATAGCACATCGCATCACAAACCCTTTGCAGCGATCATAACCTTTCCGCTTTCTCTTCTTCAATTTGTACACCATGTTCGTAAATGTAATCCATTCTCCTTTATTACAAGACCAAAGAGCCTATTCCGGATAATTGACAATCAGAATACGTACTCGCTAAGTCAATACGGTTCTCGAATACGGATACCTATGAGGCGGTGCGGGTGTGATTTACGACCGAGCCGTATCTCGAGCGAGGTTGTTCGACTTGTCCGCACGACATACGGATGCTCATGATTTAGTTGGAGAAATAGATTGCAGTTTGATGATAAAGCTTTGTTTTTCTTTCAGCGTCTTTAGCACATTGATTTAGTGTTATTGTGAGTATTAGCTCTTCTTTGTGTCATAGTAGCATCTTAGAGTGGATTTCACCAATGAAATTAATCGCGATCAACACATGAAACTGGGGGCCGAGTCACCCGCGTTCGTAGAAGAATACCCTTCAGCGAATCCCTACACGTGGCCCCCGGGTGGTGCTAAACCGGTGACACTAACCGCCTCCGTGGTCTAGTGGTTATACCACCCGATTCAGACCCAGAGGTCCCGGGTTCGATTCCCAGCGGGGGCAAATTTTTTGCTTGGTTTGGTTGGTGGTAGGACTTGTTCTAAGTCCGCCTGGCAAGCTACCACTATCATGTCTAAGTCTGTCGCCATAACAACAATGTTAACAGCATTGTTGTGTTCCGGCAGTTAGTGGTATGATAGCCAGTTCCTCTGTTTAAGAGGATTCCGGGTGAAACTCGCTTCCATCTTCGGCCTAATCATCACTTTCCATCAGGTGAGATTTGGGCCAAGAGTTTCCCCGTTTTGTATATATAAAAAAAACCTGCGTTCAAGAGCTGTCAGCGTCAATGTTCAACATAAAATAATGACAGTGACAGCTCGTAAACGTCGTAAACTTAACGTGATCAGCAGATCGCGTTCATTGATGAAATCCGCTCTTAGACAGTAAGTTTTTGTTCAGATTTCACGGGTTTCAGATTGGTTTTATTCTATAGCAGAAATTAGTCAAATCTTAGAATTGGTATTGTAGTACTACTATCACTATTGCCAGTGCCTTGCATTGCAGTCTTCCAAATTTCTAATTCTGAGAGGGGTCAAGCAATGCCAGATATTGACTGCAATCTTACATCGCTATGTGTGTTTACTATTCGACATACACGTGGACGAAGTCGCGGGCAACAGCTAGTTATGCTATAAACATTGAAATAATAGATAGACATTTTTCAAGACGAATGTAAAAAAACAATATCGTCGTGTTCTAGAATAAAAAATATTTGATATCCAATGAATGAATCTACGTGGTAGATAGATTACGGCCTTATCTCTCCAGAGATCCCTCAATACTCAAAGAGAGGAGTTTTTCGTCGCAGCTGTTGGAACAATAGAGGCTGATTACGCTCGATAAAGAAGATGAACATATTTGAAAAAAACCGTCTTCATTAAAATTAAAATCAAATCAGCATAAAAACGCCATTCATTATCCGCAAATCTTCATAATCGATACGCCACCGGCCACTTACCACTCAAAATCGAGTCGGATCCGATCCGAATACGGACGGTGGATGCGCTCTGGGTGTGCTTTGCGTCTGTCGTGCGTCTGATATGGCGGATGCAGACCTGAAGAATCGATGATTGGCTTAATAAAAAACTATCTTTTACCGTAGTAGTATTTTGCGACGACACGGTTGGCGCAGTGGTTGAGCGACTGACTGCTGCGCAGCATGTCGCGGGTTCGATCCCCGCACGGAACAAATATTTGTACGACCTACAAGTATTTGTTCCGAGTCTGGGTGTTTTTCTATCTATAATATATATGTATTTACAAAGAAAAAAAGTGTATATAAGTAGTTTATCAGCCATCTCGTTACCAGAACACAAGCATTAGGTTGCTTAGCTTGGGACTATATGGCGTTGTGTGAAATGTCTAAGGATATTTATTTATTTATCTTTATCTTTAATTTTCTTTTGTGGGACAAAATTGGTATATTTTTATATTTGAATATTCTTAGGTATGCAGGGTCACGTTTTTTATGAACAGAATTCAAAGCAACCATTACAACAATAATAGCACTTTGCTAATGTAAACTAATCGTTACAAAAACAAAAACTGCCTTCATTTAAAATTAAAATCACATCTGCATAAAAACGCCATTCGTTATCCGCAAATCTCCATAGTCGATACGCAAGGCCACTCACTATTCATAATCGATTCGGATCTGATCCGAATACGGATGCGGGTGGATGCGGTCCGGATGTGATTTATTATTCGTTCGTATCCGTGCCTGTGATATGTCGACGGTACGACGGTACCTACTGTGTAGGACGCAGAGATGAAGAATCGATGATTGGTTCTATTTTTCTTTTGTGAGCGGACATTTGTCTATTTCCTGTTGATATTCTTGTGAGAATATAAGTTTTATTCTGTGTTTTGGTCAGTTTGTGTTTATTTGTGTAACCAGAAAATATTTTTCCTTTTTTTTGTTTTTTTTTTTTTCGGTAATTGCATAATTGACTTTCTGTCAGATAAGTAATAAAAAAAAAATAAGTATATGAATTTTTACAAAAATGGTGGAAAAATTGAATGAACCAACTTTTATGCCATATTTTTGCTATTGTAGCAGAATTTCAAACGAGTTTTCAACAAACACGCAACTAAAAGCGATGCCTTAAATGCCTAAACATCACTATCACTACATATTATAAAAGTCCTCCGCCGAGTCTGTCTGTCTGTCTGCGATAAACTCAAAAACTACCGCATCGATTTTGATGTTGTTTTCACCAATGGATGGAGTGCTTCTCCAGAAAGGTTTTAGATAATTTGTCAAGCTATTGAAGCCGCGGGCATCAGCTAGTTATAGACATTCATTTGGGTGTCGCGCAGTTTTAGTGAAACAGACGTCCATATTTTAGTTGGAACGACAAGACAATACTAGAATAAATTAGCAACCAATACGGTTAATTCCCAGCAGGGTTGTATAATGTTCTTAATTACTTGGTTGGCCCGAATACACCCGAGTTCTTCCGATCGTCGACAGTCGCTGTCTGCATGTTTAGTCACGAATAGATGGATTTATTTAATAGTCAGCTATGTTTTGGTAGATCTTATCTGCTCTTTTGGGAGTTTATGGTTGTAACTGTAGTACATTATGTTAAACAGGTCTTTTAATTGTTTCGCAAATGGAATAGGCATTGATCACACTGAAAATACCTATTGACATTAAAAGTAAAACATAAAGTGAAGCTAACTAACTCGTATTTTTCATTCGAAATAGCCGCTTTTTACGTCAAGATTAATTCGCAACAGTATCTCAGCACTCACAACGAATATCCGAAAATCGACATGATGTGATTATCTGGTCCGACTTATCCGATCGGACATGCGGATACGCGGAAACTTACTTTGCTCCCACCAAACGTACGTTAACCATCTTCTTTTTTTTTAAATTTCGTTGTTCCTTTACACTCATTAAGAAAAAGTCTGCATTCTTGATAGAGTTTCGCAAATGAAATAGGATTGATACGCACTAGAAATAAAGCCAACCAACATCGTTTTTTCTTTTCAAAATAGCCGCCTTTTATGTCAACATCAATTCGCTTCAATTTCTTAGCGTTCACAATGAATATCCGAAAATTGACACTGACAAATAGTCGACATGTGTGCGTCCACCACTAGTTAGTGAATATATCGATAGCCGGCTTTTGTTTGTGGTCTTCACTAATTCTTAGTTACCAACGAAATCCAGTTCGGTTTTGACGTATGATTGTTCACAGAATGGAGTTATTTCCAGTTAGAACTGAAGTTAAAAAAATACAGTTGTTTAAAGTTCTGATGGGCTAATGTTGAAAAAATAATACTCGTTAGTTATGAGAAATAAATGATCATCTATAAACGGTGTAAAACAATGTACCTTTAAGTAAAAGTTTTTTTTTTTTTTTATGCGAAACGGGGAAACTCTTGGCCCAAATCTCACCTGATGGAAAGTGATGATTAGGCCGAAGATGGAAGCGAGTTTCACCCGGAATCCTCTTACAGAGAGGAACTGGCTATCATACCTCTAACTGCCGGAACACAACAATGCTGTTAACATTGTTGTTATGGCGACAGACTTAGACATGATGGTGGCAGCTTGCCAGGCGGACTTAGAACAAGTCCTACCACCAACCAAACCGAGCAAAAAATTTGCCCCCGCTGGGAATCGAACCCGGGACCTCTGGGTCTGAATCAGGTGGTTTAACCACTAGACCACGGAGGCGGTTAGTGTCACCTGTTTAGCACCACCCGGGGACCACGTGTAGGGATTCGCTGAAGGGTATTCTCCTACGGACGCGGGTGACTCGGCCCCCAACAGTTAAGTGGTTGTTGTGTGTTCTATGGAAAGGTATCAAAATCTTTCCCACGCAGTTATGCTTTTGCACAAAATGCAAAACTGTGCTCCTACATTGTTGTAAATTCCACGAAACAAAAATTAAATACAGCAAAATTGCGCTCCTACATTGTTGTAAATTCCACGAAACAAAAATTAAATACAGCAAAATTGCGCTCCTACATTGTTGTAGATTCCACGAAACAAAAATAAAATACAACATCACCGTCCCTCCATTTCTCTTAGTTCGGAAACACACAAAGCGCAGATTCGTGGCATTACTTTAGTTAACCCAGATGTGGCTTATGTAGGTTAATCATACAATGCGCTGCCATACCTCTGTTTCGTAGATTTATAATATTTATGCTAGTAAACAAGAGCATAGAATACTTGAATAAGATATAAAGTAGCATTTTTTGTAGTAGGTACTTTTCGCGGCTTCAACCGCGTGAAACTAGAAAATCCATCTCCATCTTCAACCACATTATCGCTTACCACCAGGTGAGATAGTGATCGAAAGCGCGCCTAGTATAAAAAAATATCCCACGGGAAATAGGAATAAGTAGGTAGGAATGGGTCCCGCGGTACTAAGGAGCCACTCCTCATTGATATGGCTATTAGCCAACCGTTTCCAAAAGGATCTGTCGACATGTTGGATAGACTATAAGATGGCCTATGATAGCACAAATAATAAAAAAAAAACAATCCAACGATTTACTACAAATACGGTAACACACTTTGCAAATTTCATTGCAGTTAACTATTTGCCGGCTAACAACTAATACAATTGCTAGAATTGTGTATTTTATTTACTCTGAATTTTGTTAACAGAAAAGCTATCCATTACTGGGGAAAATAACTCACCTTCATAAACTTCACTCAATTGTGAAATTTTGTGAAATTTGAAATTATTTCACTGAAAAATTAAATTCCAGACGAAATACATCGGAATATATCTGCTTTTATTAATATTTCATATTCAAATTCCTTCAGAATTACTGCACGTTGAAGAGAAATATTTACGAAGCGGATTAAATGAACTGTAGAAATACGCTGCACTTTATAATACATCCAACGTTTTTACATCTGAGTTTACGAATATTTTATTAAGCGTTTGCAAATTTTCAGAATTATGTTTACATTTTCATTTTATATCCCCATTAGAATAGAATAGAATACTCTAATATTCTAATGATCATGTACTTATTCTCACTTTTTTCACTCTTCTTTTTACCAAACATTTTTGTATTTTTTAAGGACCTTTATTATTAGCGGTCCCCCAACGCGATGACGCTTAGCTCAAAGAATCGTACCTGTACTAAATTAAAAAGGATCAATTCATATTATTTTTTTACTTTGTAAATTTTTTTATTGTTTTTAAATTTAATTTTCATTTCATGCTTTATAAACTTAATTTACCTAAGAGGTCCTACTAGAAAACCTAAGATTTCATCATCTTTCAGCCTTGATCTCATGTTACTTGGGGTCGGCGCAACACGTTTTTGTTTTTGTCCAATCAGCCATCACGCTAATACTAACTCCCTATTCTTTCTTATTGCTCCTCACACAAACCATCCATATTTTTTTGGCCTTCGTCTCCCTCTCCATCCGTCCACATATTATGATCTACACTCACCTTAAGAGTGTGTATTCCGTCCACTAGCGCCGCCAATCGTTTTTTATTAATTGTGGTAAATTTAAGACACGTAGATAAAAAACCGCTCTGTAGTGCACTAAAGAAATGTATCTATTATTTTTTGACAGCTATTTTTAATACATAACTCATGGCTAAATAGCCAAAACGGCAATTATTGCTAAAAGTGGCCACTTTTAGCAAAAATATCGACTTTGGCAACTATTTATGTTCTAAAGTACAAAACATAACTCTCAAAACATAATAAATACATTTCTTCAGTGCACTACAGAGCGGTTTTTTATCTACGTGTCTTAAATTTACCACAAATAATAAAAAACGATTGGCGGCGCTAGTGGACGGAATACACGCTCTTAACGGAACTACATCGTATAGCAAAATATCATATCGGTAGAACATTGATATATCGTCTGTCTAGCCTTTTCCCAACTCAATTGGGGTCGGAAGTCAGTCAAACCGGATTCAGCTGAATACCAGTATTTTATGTGGAGCGGCGGCCTACCAGACCTCCACCACCCATTAACTGGGTAACACGGTATTCCTTGGCAAGACCGGTGTCAGATTTATCTGGCTTCTGACTAGGTATCCGTAACGACTGCCAAAGATCTCCAAATGACAGCCGATACCAACTGCTTAACGTGCTTTCCGAGGCACGGAGGAAACTCGGTATGTTAAGATGGTTACCCATCCACAGATCAACCTCGGCAAGCGTTGCTTAATCTTGAAGATTGACCTGTGCGGCTGTTATTATTTAGCCACGAGCTCCTAGAACATTGGTATATAAATGCGGTAAAACGAGTAAAAGTTATTAGATATCTATGTTATTTTAGATTTCGCAATTATCAAGAAACGAGTATTTAGTTTATGTTTATAACATTAATCATGATTAACAAGAATAGAATTAAAACGTGTTTATTTCAATTTAGGTAACTAGTTGAAAATGTAGAGTAACCTAATCTGTCCCAAACAATTCGTTTAGTTTAGGAACAGGCCATTGTATCGTTTGATAAACCGGGGCCAACCACAACCCGATTGTTCGGGGGTCGACCGCTAGTTAAAACTTCAGTCAATGAATACCCATTCTCAGTGGAGCACTAATTTTATCGCGAGCCGATCCCTCTCTCCGATGACACTCGATCGAGTACCCTTGTTTGACTTTTTGGCGAATACCTACTGTAGAACTGTATGGTCGCGGATATAGTTTAGCCTGCTGAACTTACTGCACATGATCAATGGTGTGACTATCCGTCACACCTAATAAAATAAAATATTTAATTTATTTCGAAACGCTTCACTTGTTGCCAGCATTCTCCCTTTTGCAGTCCTCTTGTCTTCTTAGCTTTATACATTGTAATTTTCATTAGTGTCCATTGACTATTTATCGTTTTACTTATGTATTATTAAGCATGAAATCCCAATATTAACTTCACATTGTATCTCCTCCCTGTCCTTCACCTCAATGGACGGACAAAGCAGTAGTTTCAAGAATTCACTCCATAACAATCGGTGGGAGAGCGTCCAGTTTGGAGTCGAACTCTACAGGGCCAGGCGGATGGCGGGGCCTGGTTCCTCCCATTTACGAATGGGACCGAGCTTAACAATAATCTAATATAATTCAGAAAAACGAAAATTTTATCAGCCTAGGGTAACTTCGGAACAGTCACAATGGCTTATAATCAGACTGAAATAATGATTAGATCTTATTGTAAAAATTAAAATAATTAATTAAAATGGTTAAATAATTATAAAAATGGATATTCATTTACAATCAAGAATAACTCCAGATCAATTGCTTCATACGTTTAAAAAATCGTCTGCTCGGCGAAGTAAATCTGAAACGATTATTGTTGCAAAGTGAAAATGAAGGCACATTTTATAGCGACTGATTATATTCAATGAAGCTCTAACTTTTTTTTTTTGAGATGGGTTTGCTCTTGACCTTATTCTTGGTCAGAAATTACAGAGACAAAGTCTACGATGGAGCGAGCTTACCCAGAAGGAAATAAAATTTCAATTTTAAATTACCTAAAGGAATTTTATTGAAGGAAATAAAACTTCCTTTCGTGAAAAATATAATTTTTTCTTCAGTATTCTGCTAGCCTAACCACACTTTAGATTTTTTGTGAATATCCTCATGATCTATGAACGAAGAGGTACGAACACCATGTTGGCCGTCCCAAGCATATGTGGAAGGCTCCGGAAGGGTGACCAGTTACGCACTACTGCACTTCCTGAAACTTAATCAACCCTACCATTACATACTGAAAGAAAGACAGCACCTGCCTACATATTGTGCCAGGCAATGCTAAGAAAATATCCCAATCACTTCGAGTCATTTTCTCGAACAAAAAAATACAATGTTGGCTTCGATAAAACGATGACGTCACGCACTCAACGACGCGAATATAATACGTGATCTTGCAAAACAAGTTCAATTCTACCCTCTTTCAGGATATATTCATACTTTTATCGTTACAGTCGAACGTAATCGTTTAGTGTCGTATTTCGGAGATTTATTGAATATTGCTGATGTAGGGGTAAAATGAATTAATGTTTTTAGAGTTCCGTACCAAAATAGTAAAAGGAAACCCTTGTGGTGTGACGAAGTCTGTCCGTCTGTCGCAGCTGCATATCTTAAGAACTACTAATGCTATCAATTTAGAATACTTTTAGATCACGTTTGCTCAACTATTTTGTAGGGACCGTAGGAGTTCATAAAAATTCGCAGGAATTGGGCATGTGGGGTATCACATGAAAGAGCACTGTTTGCACATTCTAAAAAAAAAAAAAATTCAAGCTTTTTGGTTTTTGACGCAAAATGTTAAAAAATTTACCCTTACCGCTCCCCTTTATCTCATATTTAAAGTACCTAATTATTTTACCTACAAAGTACGGCACCCTCGGTGCGCGAGTTTGACTCGTTCTTGACCGGTTTTTTTTTGTGATTTTCACTGTTAGTTAGATTCCCTTAATTTCCTTAGTAGCTTGTCAAAATTATTTTTTGACAAGCTACTGAGAAATATACTTTATTGTACACCTCATAACAAATACAGAAAAAAAAAACAACAACAGGACAAATTACACAACAAGAACATACGCAATCGGTTGGACCGATTGAGTATTTCCTCCACTATGTTGGGGTCGGCTTAAAATTTAACCAGATCCAGTATTTTACATGGAATGGAGCAAAAGCCAAAACCAAGCTGCCAAATACCAGCTTGATGTCCTTGAGTCAATTGAGAAACGAGACAAGAGGTTCATCGGCAATGATATGCTCGTCGAGTAGAAGCTCCAAAGTCTTGAGCATCGACGCTGTTCATTTTATATGTTTCTGAGGTAATTTATCGTAAAAATAAGCAATCTATACTAATATTATAAAGCAGAAGAGTTTGTTTGTTTGATTGTTTGGTTGAACGCGCTAATCTCAGGAACCACTGGTCCGATTTGAAAAATTCTTTCAGTGTTAGATAGCCCAGTTATCGAGGAAGGCTATAGGCTATATATCATCACGCTAAGAGCAATAGGAGCGAAGCAGTAATGAAAAATGTTACGCAGAGGACGCTGCACGGGTCAGCTAGTAATGCTCATAAAATAAAAACTGATGAGCCAAACTGAATACTTTTTTACAGTGGGTACCAAATGGCCAGTATCAAACAAAAAAGGATCCCACAATCGGATCAAAAACCTCAGAGTCATCGATGTACATAAGTAATTATTTTATTTTTATACAAAACGGGGAAACTCTTGGCCCAAATCTCACCTGATGGAAAGTGATGATTAGGCCGAAGATGGAAGCGAGTTTCACCCGGAATCCTCTTACACAGAGGAACTGGCTATCATACCTCTAACTGCCGGAACACAACAATGCTAATAATTATGTAGTAAGTACATAAACAAAATGAAAATACCCGCCGAATTGAGAACCACTTCCTTTTTTGGAAGTCGGTTAAAAACAACTTATTCAAATTCAAATTAATTTATTCATTTTGTGAACACAGGGTACATACAATAAAAGGTCATACATCCATTATTCCGAACTTACAACCCTAATCTTTTCAAAGTTAGAGTGAACAGGTTACTTCTGAGTAAGCTCGCTCTAACGTAGACTTTGTCTCTGTCATCTCTGACCTGGACCAGAGTCAAGAGCAAACCCATATCAAGGAAAAAAAAAATTGTGCTCTGAAAAAAATTGTGCTCTGAAAAAAATTGTGCTCTGAAAAAAATTGTGCTCTGAAAAATTATATCATCACCAGACATGTAGATGTTTTGATTTTCGTTATACCATCACGTTTGTGGTCTGTGAATGTAGAAAACGTGGCCTGAATTTAGACATAGGATACTTTTCCGAGTTCCGTACCCGAAGGGTATCCAACAGAACCCTATTACTAAACCTCCGCTGCCCGTCAGTTAGTCCATCCGTCCCTCCGTCTTTCTGTCTGTCAGCAGGTTGAATCTCAACAACTGTAAGAGGTAGACATTTGAAAGTTTCATAGACTTTATATTTCTTTTGCCGCTAACACAAAAAAATATTTAAAAATAAATGGTATTTTTCGGTTTATGATACGGAATCCTTTGTGTGAGAATCCGACTCGCACTTGGCTGGTTTTTCATCTCTATATCATACATGTATGCGTCTTGTCCTTGTATGTTACTTTTCGAATCCACGTTATGTCGCGAGCATTATAAGCTAGAATAATTTTAGCAAAAACAGCATCAGGCGTGCGCGCTGAAACTTAGATTTATTTCAGTGCAGAAAGCCGCTATGACAGTTTGCCAGATCATAAGTAAACAACACTTAGACAAGGACAGAGATGTGTTGGGGTCATCATCCTGGGGCCTATTTAATAAAACTTAATGGTGACAAGTGACAAGCGGCAATTCGACAATTTTGTATGTTTATTCCAAACATTCTCTGCTTTATCAAACAACAACTGTCACAAAATTTGGGACAATTATGTCCATTTGTGAAAAAAACTTTCACATTGTCAGTTATATTAAACAGGAGGCCCTGCCGGTCGATTCTGTAAACATTTCAAAGTGAAGGCGCGGGTAAAGTGATCACGAAGTGAGCTGTCAAAACATATAAATAAGATGGAATGACAGTTCACTTGTCGTTCACTCCACTTACGTCAACACGGTGAGATAATATATAATATATTATATATCCTTGGACATTTCACACAACGCCATATAGTCCCAAGCTAAGCAACCTAATGCTTGTGTTATGGTAACGAGATGGCTGATAAACTACTTATATACATTTTTTTTTGTAAATACATACATATTATAGATAGAAAAACACCCAGACTCGGAACAAATACTTGTAGGTCGTACAAATATTTGTTCCGTGCGGGAATCGAACCCGCGACTTGCTGCGCAGCAGTCAATCGCTCAACCACTGCGCCAACCGTGTCGTCAACAGAATAGACCGGCTGTTCTCATCGTCCCTAAAAGAACGAACGAAGAGATTTCGCCAAAACGACTTACCTACTAAAATAGCCCCCCTCCATTTTTTAGTGCCATCGCGCCTAAAAACTGAACGAAGCGGGTTAGCAAAAAAGATTCATCTACCAAAAAACTAATAAAAGAAGAATTGTTAAAATATTGTCTCGTAATGGTATTTTGTATTTCATAGAATGAAAAGTAAAAAATAACTTTAATTTCGGAAGTCGGTGTTTTTGTTAGTTTCTTCGTATTTTGACACCGACTTCCGAAATTAAAGTTATTTATTACTTTTTAGTGTTTTTTTTTTTGGAAGTCGGTTGTATTTTTTTGTAAGTAAAAAATTTTTTATTTTTCACTTTTTAGTGGTACCCCACACCTAACGACACCACTGCAAAATCGCAGAAAAGCAAAATACGCAATTTCGATTACTTGGATGACATAAAACTATTATCCAAGTAGACGAATTCCAGCTATTTCGATTTAAAATCCAAAGTTCGTAACCGATTTTCATAAAATTTAAATGGAAAAAAAAACATACAACCGAATTGATAACCTCCTCCTTTTTGGGAAGTCGGTTAAAAAAGCATACGATACCCAAGATATGTAGATATAAGTGTAAATAAGTAAGGGCGGATTTCATCAATCTGAAACTGATCACGATCAACATTTGAGCCACGTTTACAAGCTGTCAGTGTCATTATTTTCTATGGAATATTGACACTGACAACTCTTGAACTCAGCTTAAACTCGATCGGTTTCATTGGAGAAACCCGCTCAAAGATGTCAACTAGACAGCATAAGGCGTGCGCCCTTTATATTTTTTATGGATAGGAAATCATCAAATGATTCTCCCGCTCTGGGCGGAGCGAGAGGGAGTGTCTGACTCTTACTGATTAAAACCCATCCATGTTCCTTAAGTGCCCTTTGTGTTCCGGAGCCACGGTATCTCTGTCGAATAGTCCCGCGACTCCGGCAGGCGTCGGCCCTTTCGGGTCCCTCCCAATGCTGATTCTATTTGAGGCGCGCGTGGAACACTAACGCGCCGTCGACACGGCCTGTCGTCATAAGACGGACGGACGGCGAGCTGCCCATAGCTCACCGTCCACAGGCCCGCGGCTACGGTGGCTGGAGGTCACCAGGTGGCCTCCGACGCCCGCGGCTTCTACCACGGCGGCCGGGACGAGAGGTTCTCTCCCTCTACCACTCCGCCACCTCCATCGCGCCTAAAGTAACGAGCGAAGAGGGTTGGATAAAAAGATCTACCATCAAAAAAAAAAAAACGCAAAGTGTTGGAAATGAATGAATCGATGTTTGTGTATCAATTGAAAATTTATACGCATACCAAACATAACGGTCTAAATAGTTAGTTGAGTACTTTTCGAAAACCTAGTTTAGGGATAATGAGACCTATTTTAAGTTTTCCGGAAAGTGAAAAATCTCTATTTTTGCATCCAAACGTGTTTATTTTTCTTGAACACTTTTACAAAAACTCATTCAAACTCGCAATTCCTTAGAATTGCGAGTTTGAATGAGTTGTTGTAAGCAGTAAACGATCATTGAGTAATACACACCACATGTAGGTACACAGCTCATAATTTAGAACAACTTTTTCTGAGACCGATACTGATATCGCAATAAAAATGACAATCGGGACCAAGGGCTTAACATGCTTTCCGAGGCACTAAGGAAACTCGGCACGTAAGAGACGTTTACCCATTTAAAGATCGGGCTCGGCAAGCATAGCTTAGCCTCGACCTGTGCGGCAGTTAGTATTTAGCCACGAGCTTCTATTTCATCTCTACATAATCAACATAACAAAGTACAATAGATTTCAACATTCGCTAAGTCTCCACATTCTTTCTTCTAGATCGGCGAGACTACAAAGTTTCTTCAGCACAAGTAATAAATCCATCACTTGGCATCGAGTGGCACTATCTACCCCCGGGAGAGTGCTAACCGACGCGCGACGCGGCGACCGACAAATGTGTGCCTTTTTATGAACCGCGATAAAGATAGATTAGGTTTTAGTAAGTGTGTACGGACTTTTTTAGTTGTACTTTTATAACTAACTTTCACGGTTTGGCAAAACGTTAATCGTAATACTAGCTTTTGCTCGCGACTTCATGCATGTAAATCCCATTTTTTCCTGTTCCCGTAAGACTTTCGGGAATACCTCTCTTAGTACTTAGGAATCTACATGCCAAATTTAAACTTTCTAAGACCAGTGGTTTCGGCTGTGCGTTGTCTGTCAGTCAATCACTCAGTAACGAAAGAATTTTATATATACCTATTGATAAAGCGATCAACACCCGACTACTCGATCGCTTTTAATTTTGTCTTAGCGTGATGATAAATAGACTATAGCCTTCCTCGATAAACGGGCTATCTAACACTGATTTTTAAAATCAGACCAGTAGTTCCTGAGATTAACGCGTTCAAGCAAACAAACAAACTCTTTAGCTTTATAATATTAGTATAGATATTCATTGTGGCCGAGATGATATTGCCACTCGAATTTGAGCACTTTTTAAATACGAAAAGTCTTCTGAAAAGCATGAAAAAAGTTAGTTAAAATTGTTATTTTAGTCACTTAATAAAAATAGCAAATACTGAAATTGTCACACTCATTTTAAACGACTTATTTAATTAATACTGCGACTGACCTATTTACAGCAAAATTAAATTTAAAATATTTTATAATGTTAAGTGTACTTGAGTTCGCTCCCTGAAAACCAGATTCAATGACCCTTTGGCTTTAGGCATAGTGCTATTCTATGCTATTCTATAAGCGAAAACGATTAGACTTGTTCAATTATATTATTACCTTACGTTCTGCGGGTCTAAAAAGGCCACTTTACAGAATCAGAAAGCACATCACACTACCCGTCACTGTCAAATTTTCCCAATCAACCTTGGACCTAATGCGTTAGCGATAAAGATAAAAATGAAATTTGACAGATTGATTTGTGATTAATATTATGATTCTAATATGATTCTGCTAAAGTGGCCTTTTTAGAACCCCTGCAGTTCTATTCTATCAATATCATTTTTGATATGTGCGTCTGAAATGTCACATGGCCAATCATTTCGACTTTTCATGTCATTTTTAACCGACTTCCCAAAAAGGAGGAGGTTCTCAATTCGGTTGTATGTTTTTCTTTTTTTTTTTAACAAAAAAAAAAAAACAAAACATAACTTTAATTTCGGAAGTTGGTGTCAAAATACGAAGAAACTAACAAAAACACCGACTTCCGAAATTAAAGTTATTTTT
Organism: Ceramica pisi; assembly: GCA_963859965.1. Classification (NCBI taxonomy): domain Eukaryota; kingdom Metazoa; phylum Arthropoda; class Insecta; order Lepidoptera; family Noctuidae; genus Ceramica; species Ceramica pisi. The sequence goes on along the minus strand of OY982540.1, from coordinate 22,882,612 downwards.
TACTTTGTAGTGTTTTTTTTTTGGAAGTCGGCTGTATTTTTTTGTAAAAAGTTTTTATCATCACAACATCTTCTCTCGATGGACTTTGAAAAAAGCTTGAACGTAATAAATCCATCAGTTGGTATCGGGAGCTTCAATCGGTTATGAGACAGCGCGTTCCGACGCGTCGCGACGAAGTGACGGACGGACAAATGGGACCGGTACCTTTTTTATGTACATTTGTAAGGCTAACAAAAATGTGTGGTGGCATAAGACATCTGTGTTGTGTGTAAGTAGGTGAACGGGTTTTTGGAAATCTAGGAATCCGTGCCTGTTATTTTAAGTAGAAATTATGGGTTACGTTTGGCATAAAACTTTTGGGTTTGTTTTGTACGAAATTATTAGTGTTTTTTTTTTTTTACTTTTGATAGGCACGCGTTTGATCACTATCACACCTGATGGTAAGCAATGATGCGGTCTAAGATGGAGCACGCTTGCCTAGAAGTAACCTATTCACTCTTGACTCCTTTGCTGTGCGCACTATGAATGCATTGCCAAAACGTTTTGTGCGTGTTCAGCAGTGAACTTCTTCCGGTTGAAATGGTGATGGTGATGTTGAGGCTGTGCCTCATTTGATGGAGTATTCAAATGTCCATACACGTGCACCAACGATGATTTATAAAAAATACAACAGACTTCCAAAAAAACAAAAAAAAAAACACTACAAAGTCAAAAATAACTTAAATTTCGGAAGTCGGTGTTTTTGTTACTTTCTTCGTATTTTGACACCGACTTCCAAAATTAAAGTTATTTTTTACTTTGTAGTGTTTTTTTTTGGAAGTCGGTTGTATTTTTTTGTAAAAAGTATTTTTTTTTGCGCTTTTTAGTGGTACCTCACTCACACCTAACAACACCACTGCAAAATCGCAGAAAAGCCAAATACGCAATTTCGAATACTTGGATGGCAAAAACCTATCATCCAAGTACCTAAACGAACTCCGTAACCGATTCTGATAAAATTTAAATGGGACCAATCTGCAAGTATATCCTTTCAGACAAAAGATTTTTTTAAATTGGTTCATAATTGACGGAGTTATGAGGTAAAAAACATAAAAATAAAATAAAAAATACAACCGAATTGAGAACCTCCTCCTTTTTGGGAAGTCAGTTAAAAATACTAGCTGTTGCCCGCGACTTCGTTAGCGACTTAATTTTTTTTTTGAAATAAAGAGTATTCTTTGGTACTTCTGATACCTTCAGGAATATGTGTACAAAGTTTCATGATAATCGGTTAAGTAGTTTTCGCGTGAAAGCGTAACAAACAAACTTACATTCACATTTTATAATATTATTAGTAGGGATCTCCAACTCACAACGCCGCAGCCGCTATAAAGATGGCCACCAAACTGAGGGTTTAGACATGTAACATTATTTTGGCGGTAGCGTGGCGTAGGCGATTGTCAAAACGTCAAACATGTAAAGTATTGAAAATCGTTCTCAAAACGACACGTGATCGAGCTCTTATATTTTGATATCTCGGCAATAGGCTAGATTTCATCATTCCTAAATTGCAAAACTATTTAGTCCGTCAGTTAGAGTATTGAAAAATAATGGACACGTATTTTTTGTTTTTTAAATCAATGAATATTGACAAAGATTAAACGCATCAAAACTCGGGAATGGGGCTCGTGACGTCACGACTCAGTAAAATATATGCGAAGGTGTGACGTATTGAGAATTTTAAAAGCATCGTAACTTCGTCAATTTTGGTTCCCAGAACAAAAGAAAAAACATGGGTCAAATATTTTTTGATAATCTAACTGACGGACTAATTAGATATTTTCAGGTCACAAACCTATTGCATTCGCTCATAGTATGTCACTTTTCTAGAGCCTCAGAGTGCCATTTCTACTTATTATCACATTCGCATCTCAATCGCAAACTCTCAAAAATGTATGAAAATTAAGGCTTTTTTGCCAGTTTGCGATTGACATGCGAATGTGAAAGTTGTTTAAAAAATAGTAGAATTAGCCCTCTGGTATCCTACTTCCTACTAATATTATAAATGCGAAAGTTTGTGAGGATGGATGTATGTGTATGTATGTTTGTTACCCTTTCACGAAAAAACTGCTAGACGGATTACGATGCAATTTGGTATGTAGGTAGTTGAAGACCCAGAATAACACATAGGCTACTTTTTATCCCGGAATTCCCGAATAACGGGAATAACGAGAATTTATACGTGGACGAAGTCGCGGGCGGCCTCTAGTAAACAATATAGCTGTGTTAATTGTATTGACTCGAAAAGAAGAAATGGTAAATTTTTATTTAAATATTTGTTTAGACCAAATAAATGATTTAAAAAAATCTAATGCAAGAAGACTTGTGTGCCGATTTCCCGGTTAGAAGTTCAGTCATAAAAAACCAATTGTTGCACGAGAACCATTCCTTTGAAGAGTCGATCACTCACTGAGATGTCACTTTCATTAAGTAGCTCTTGCTTGAAACGACGCCCTACCTCTCGGTTTTTAGAAGGCACTCAGAATCTCTGTCCAAAAGAAGTGTTTATTTAAGACAAACAAATAAGATTGCAAGGGTTCTTCTTAGAAAGTCTTTTCAATATTTCCTCTACGATTCAAAATAGCGTATAATACCTATGTCTATATGTAGAACCAGAGGGCCAATTCTACTAATTTTTAATTAAACAACTTTCGCATTCGCATGTCAGTCGCAAACTATCAAACAAACCTTAATTTTCATACATTTATGACAGTTTGCGATTGAGATGCGAATGCGATGCGAATTTGAAAATTAGTAGAATAGGCGCACAGTTTTATTGATTTGACCAGTACGATTGTATGAACTTAAAAAACTTTTTACAAAAAAATACAACCGACTTCCAAAAAAAAAAAAAAAACACTATAAAGTAAAAAGTAACTTTAATTTCGGAAGTCGGTGTTTTTGTTAGTTTTTTCGTATTTTTGACACTGACTTCCGAAATTAAAGTTATTTTTTACTTTATAGTTTTTTTTTTTTGGAAGTCGGTTGTATTTTTTAACCGACTTCCCAAAAAGGAGGAGGTTCTCAACTCAATTGTATGTTTTTTTTTTTGTAAAAAGTTTTTTATTTTTCACTTTTTAGTGGTACCCCACACCTAACAACACCACTGCAAAATCGCAAAAAAGCAAAATACGCAATTTCGATTACTTGAATGACATAAAACCATCATCCAAGTAGTCGAAATCCAGCTATTTCGATTTAAAATCCAAAGTTCGAAACCGATTTTGATAAAATTTAAATGAGACAAATCTGCAAGTTCATAATTGTCGGAGTTATGAGGTAACAAACATACAACCGAATTGAGAACCTCCTCCTTTTTGGGAAGTCGGTTATAAAGAGACTTTGACCTCTGAGTTTGTTTGGGTGTTTTTTCTCAGGGTAGTCAGCTAGGAAACACCGGCCTCATCTAGTTTAGAATTACCAAAAAAGATTGACGTTTAAAAGTGTTATTTACAACCTACTTACAAAATAAATATCTGACTTCCACTTTTAAGGATGCTTCTTAAAATATTTAGTTTTAGTTCACACTGCTTTATATGGGCTGCTAATAATTCTTGTATCTGTTGCTGCTGTTACCCAGTGACTGGGTTGTGGTGGTCGGATGGGTAATCACTCCTCGTAAAATACTGGTATTCAGCTGAAGCCGCGTTGGCTGGAAATCGACTCCAATATAGAAGGGAAAAGGCTAAGCAGATGATGACACTTATATAGATACTTATTGAAGAATGAAGCCCGTTTTTAGGACGAAATTATAAGGGTCACAATAAACCCTTTTAAATTCGTCTTGTCCGTCCGTCTGTCTGTCTGTCTGTCTGTCTGTCCGTCTATCCGAGCAAAAGCTAAGAGACCGTTAGTACTGGAAAGCTGTAATTTTAGAGATTTTAGAAATGCGTATAACAATTACGCCAACAGAGAGTGGTAAAATAAAATTTTGGAAAATATTTGTTTTAAGGGTAGCTACACAGGGTTGTAAGGTAGGTACATGTGAAGTGGGGATGAATGAATGAAGTGGGGTAGCTACACAGGGTTGTAAGGTAGGGTACATGTGAAGTGGGGATGAATTTTGTTTTCGCCATCTGCCCCATCGTGTGAGGTATCGTTGAATAGGTCTTTTAAAAAGAGTTGTTTATACTATTTTTCGATTTATTGCTCCATTAACGAATTGTTAAACTTTGAAGTGCAATTTTTTTTCCAATAGGGCGTTCCCTCCTGTAAAAGCTAAACTGCTGGTTTTAAAAATCTGGAGAAATTCATGATGACAGTGCATTTTATGAACTGTCTAGGAAAATAATTATTAGTTTAGCAGTAATAGCCGTTGACCTTGGGTGTTGAATAGTTGTGTGATTGTTTTTGTGTAGGTGTTGTGTTGGGTGTTGTTTTGTGTGTGGTCAAACGCGTGCCAATCAAAAGCAAAAAAAAAATAAAAAAATACAATCTATAAATCTTTTAAAGTGACTAAGATGAAGTAGTTGCTTGTTTATAACGGGTTAGAACAACAGAATCATTCTAAACTGTGATAACGGGCTACTACGGAACCCTACACTGCGCGCACTTGGCCGGTTTTTGACTTTAGAAAGAGATACATTTCTCCAACTACTTTATAACTTCATGTTAAGCATCATCATCTGACTAGCCTTTTCCCAATTATATTGGCGTCGGCTTCCAGACAAACCGGATTCAGCTGAATACCAGTGTTTTACGTGGAGCGGCTGCCTACCATACCTCCACAACCCATTAACTGGGTAGCACGGTACTCCTTGGCAAGACTGTGTCAGATATTTGGCTTCTGACTATCCGTAACGACTGCTTTAGATCTCCAAATGACAGCCGGGACCAACAGCTTAACGTGCTTTCCGAGGCACGGAGGAAACTAGGATAAGATGGTCACCATCCACAGACCAACCTCGGCAAGCGTTGCTTAACCTTGAATATCGACCTGTGCGGCTGCGCCATATTAAGCAAATGAACCATAAAATAGACTCTCATCACACTACTAGTCGCACAACGGAACTACCCTAATGGCTTGGAGCGATTTGTCACCAACTATAACTATACAATAGTAGGTACCTACTGAATCGTTTCATAGATAAAGTATAATGCTCGTCGCTTCGACGGGAACATCAAAAAGCGATTTACGTGATGCGACGTGTATCTAGACAGGCGATGTATTATTCAGCTTCTATAGAACTAAGTGGCGGTCTAAATAATAGTGTGTTTTGATGAAGGCTTGATGCCTCATGTCAGCCTTAGTTTGGGACAAGCCCGCCACACATTCTTAACCACTGCAACTCCTGAAAGCCAGAATCAACAGTGGCGACCACCAGAAAAACGCCGAGCTAATGAAACCCGACAAGTCCCGGAGAAACGATTCAACTGTCTTGGATCCCACATCGAAATTAATCAGAAGAGTACAGCGGAGGAGTAGGAAAAAATAAACATAATTTCCACTTCCCTCCTTATCAAGCAGGAGACAGATTTGAGTTAGGTCAATAGGCACCAAGGGACATATATACAACTGGGTTAAGTCCAGTTGCCACGGCGGTTTATATATTAACACTGAATTTAATGGGTCCTAAATTGTGAGCTACTTTTGATGCCAGTGATAGGTATGGCAAAATCGCCTGACTGCACGGAAATTTGTTCTTTTTTCTACAAGGTCCGTATAGTAAACTACCCGAGATGCCAGCTTCAGTTTTTGAATTAAATTGCGTCCATGACTGGAGGATTTAAGGAACGTCATACATTCATTGGGCGTACAGCTAAGGAGTGGAATTCCCTGCCTGAGTCTGTATTTCCTGATAGCTACAACCTGGGAGATAAAAAAAAAAATAGTAGGCTTATGCTGCTACAGAACTGAGAAAACTGTGGTCTTAATAACTGCAGCGTCTGGAGAGGCTTGACGTTTTCAGTCAGCCTTAGTTCTGTATTAATTGCGTCCATGATAAGTATTATGGAAAACTACAACTACTACTACACGGGTACTTTGGTACTTTTGAAAACCAAATATAAATACGTACATATAATAATTCAAACAATTTTTACAATAATTCTTATTTACTATTCCTATTCAATAAATATACTATACCAATAAACACAGACCTAATAAATATATACATAATTATACATCCAATTTAACATCTTTTTTAAAATAATTTTTGATACTAATTCATACCTTGACGTACTATTTAGCACTCTTCCTCTCTCCTATTATTTGCAGTGCCCGACAGGGTCCATATTTGTTCTTTAACCATTTTAAACCATTTTTGTAATACATATGGAATGCAATAAATTATTGAGTATGAGTATGAGTATGAGTATGGAACCCCAGGTGCATAGTGGGCAGTCTGCACTGCTACCACCTTAATGAAAACTTAAAAAAAAACCCGCTTGACAAATTATATACTAAGACCTTTCTCGAGAACCACTCTAACTATTGGTGAAAACAGTATGAAAATCGGTGCAGGACTTTGATTTATAATATTTTTATTTACTTTTATTTATTTATTTATAACTATCTTACCTACACTATCATTACAGATCTATGATCCAATGCGACAGAGTGGCCTTACTTACTAAATCCTAAATCTACACCTTACACCTAGTTAAAAAAAAATCTTTATCTAAATCATATATCTTAATTACATATAGTGTAACTTTTGCGAATTCACTCAAGTTGCACCACAATACATCAACCCTCCCGTGAACCTTATTCACCACGCGTATGGCTCTAGTGAGAGGAGTTCTCGCCAGTAGATTGGTCCTGGCTGCAGGCACAGCGAGCAGGGGCGGCCGGTAATATGTGGTGATAGTGATACCACTAAAGAAGTGGTGGACTATTAACGTGTTTTGATGACAGGCTTGAGGTTTTAGTCAGTTTTAGTTCCGCTATAAGCAGCGTTCATGAGTGACATTCCCGGGAATAAACGGTACATACTGGACTGACAGTTTACTACCTTGCTGATTGGCTTATATAAAACTTATGAGCTTTTATTTTAATTCGCGCCGCTGCCCAACTTGAGATTTAAATCCAGGATCTCAGGCACATGCACCCAACGAGGTACTTTATTTGATGTCTAATAACAAACTATGACAATTTTAAATAGACAAAGACACCGGAAAATAACTTCATGTTTCTATTTCAGAACGTAATTATATCAGAATGCCCAATAAATTACCCAACGCCTACTTTAATTAAACCCCGCAGATCAATTTATGCTCCTCCATCATTCACTCCGGATCTACCTACTTGTTTAATTACCGACACCCTTCCACTGATGATTTACGTACGCACCTCATAACTTGCGACGCAATCAAAAATGAAACCGATACTAATACAGTAAACCAACTCAAAATCGCCAAGCACATAGGGAAGAAACATCTTTATTTAATTTTATGATCTCACCGGAATTCCTGAAAATTATTTGTCTCCATCACCTACTTAAATAAATTTTACGACGCCATATTTTAGTTAGGAGTTTTATTTTCAATTTTAAGTTTATATAATTTGTCCTTTAAATATTTTTTTCTTTATTAAATATAGACAGCAGATCAATTTATGAGTTCCCATAAATGATATATAAAATTTACGTACCCGCACTCAAATATGGCGTAAAAAGAAGGTAACTACCGAGATCCAATCCACGCGCGCGAACACTTAGCTATCCAAGTGTCTATCGCTTCTGTTTGTGCTATTTTTGAGAGCTGTGATGCGCGTCCATACAAGTTTTCGCGATTTCTGGGTTGGTGATGAGTAAAGATAGAAAGAAAATACGTTTAATTCCACCAGAAATGACGTACAAACACAAAATTAAAAGAAAAACAATTTACTAACTACATAAAACCTATTCTATTCTATATTTTTGTATGGCAAACAGAGCCGATGTCGACTTTTACACACAGTTTATTTCACACAATGTCAAGATCGGGCATAACCTTTTTTTTTTTTTAGGGATGGGAAATCATCCAATGACTCCTCCCGCTCTGGGTGTAGCGGGAGGGAGTGTCAGACTTCTACTGACTAAAACCCATCCATGTTCCTTCATTGCCCTTAGTGTTCCGGAGCCACGGTGTCTCTTGCGAATAATCCCGCGACTCCGGCAGGCGTCGGCCCTTTCGGGCCCCTCTGTGTTGCTGACTCTCTTTGAGGGCGAACACTAACGCGCCGTCGACACGGTCTGTCGTCACTAGACGGACGGACGGCGAGCCACCCATAGCTCGCCGTCCACAGGCCCGCGCCTACGGTGGCCGGAGGTCACCAGGTGGTGGCCCCCGACGCCCGCGGCGTCTACCACGGCGGCCGGGACGAGAGGGTCTCCTCTCCCGCTCCGCCACCTCCTTCGCTAGCATGACTGCTTCGCAGCTTCGCAGAAGGAGGCAACGGCGACCCATTCCGTCTCGCTCCGGACCATGGCTTGGATCAGGGCCGGACGCGAGAGGTCGCCGCCGATCGCCGTTTCGAAGACACGGCGGTGCGCCGCCCAAGCGGGGCACACCTGCACAGTGTGCTCTACCGTGTCCTCCGGTCGATCCTCACAGTGGTGACACCCGGGCGTTTCCTCCCGCCCGATTCAGTGCAGGAACCTCCCGAAACAACCATGTCCGGTGAGGACCTGCGTCAGGCGGAAGGTGAGGACGCCGTGGCGCCTCTCAAGCCTCTTCTCAAAGAGGGGACTTATCGCCACTATTGTGGCGTGCCCTAGATCGGGCATAAACTACGGCTCTGGTCACACCACAGCCAAACAGAACATAGTTCTGCAGTTGTCTATGCCGTGACGTCCGGCACTAACTCAATAACTCCTTTACAGGTATGGTATTTATTCTTTCTTTCTTTCAGACGTTGTATAATACGTTCTACCCATCATTCATTCAGTAGGTACCTTTTTTATGAATAAATAAATAAATAAATAAATAAATAAATAATAATTTATTTGCAATAAAAAGGTGTACATTTGAACAACATTAGGTTACAAACAAACAGATGGAGACGTTATAACTAATGTTTGGAGACTCTAGCACCCTTGCTAAGTTGACAAGACAACTTGTATTAAAGGTGCTAGGCCCAACCCTTTCATGGGTGCCTTGTAAATAAAGTTTGTCTAATTTACGAGAACTTGTTTTCATTTTTGCAGCAGGTAGATGGACAGACAAATAAATCATTTAGCAAAACAAGGAAACAAAGATAAAATAAAAAGTGATAAAAAGGATAGATGTAGAGTGTGGTGTGTGTGAGTGGGTGTTTGTGTAAGGTGTGAGTGGGTGTGTGTGTGTGAATGGGAAACCATCAACTCCTCCGTCTCTGGGCGAAGCAGAAGGGAGTGTGTGTATAAACGGATCGAACGAACGCCAGTTACATAGGTATCTATTATTTCCTCGGAGCCCCCTTTTTTAATTTAAAAGGGAAAATCATCAAATGCCTCATGTCAGCCTTAGTTTCTGAATTAAATTGCGTCCATGAGTAGAAAATTTAAGGAACATCAGGTGTATACTAAAGCTCGGCATCCCATGACCTCATCCCACCGGCCCGCTTCTACCAGCGGACATTATCCCTCGCCAGGTTATATATCTTCTGTCCCTTGCAGATCTCTCCACTGTACAGCCTCAGGAACGTCAGTACTCCGCGCTGGTCATCATGCTGGACCTTGAAGGCTCTCGCAGCCAGCTCGGATCCAAAGCTGTGGTATAATCTAGGGAAAGAAATGGTGTTTGTTTAGAACAGGCTAGGCCGCAAGTTTGCCTGTTTGTCTGTCTTCTACAAATTGTACTTCGGTGAGTGTGCCCAAGAACTCTACGACCTCATCCCAACGGCCACCTTCGACTATCGGACATCCAGATGCACTGCATCTTACCATCCCTACCTTGTTGCTATTCCACCTCTCTGCTTGGAGCAGAAGGGACTTTTTCCGCTCTGGGTGGAGCAGTAGTGTCAGATTCTTACTGACTAAAACCCATCCGTGTTCCTTGCTTCAAATGCCCTTTGCGTTCCAGGGCCGCGGTGGCTCTTTCGAACAAATTCAGCAACCCTGGCAGTTACCGTAGGTGTCTACTTGTTTAATTATCAACTCCCTTTCGTTAATCACTTACGTACGCACCTAATAACGCGACGCAATCAATACTGAAACCGCACGCAATTGGAACTCCCCTTCGTTTCCTTAATAGCACTCTCATGTAGGCTTCATTTAAGTTCAATAAGTTAACGTAAGCACATTCGTCAAGTGTTTACGGCGCTTGGAAACACGATCAGCAATTCTCATACAATTCGTGGCGTTGGTGCGGTGCGACGTTAAAATGTGTTTTTTTTTTAGAATTCATATAACATCACCAGCATGAAAAATAACAAATATCTCACCTAAATTCATTCTGCCGTGGAAGCGTTGATTAATTAACGAACATCGAATTATCCAGGCTTTATTTTTGCAATATTCTTGTCTATGAAAGTGAATAAAGTGGCTTTACGATTCGTAACTAAATTATACACGCAGCTGCGCTCGCATTCTAAGTATATTTTCACAAAAAAGTAGTTTATACCCGTCTCTCCCAGCTCGCGTTTTTTAATTGTGTATTAATTAGTATGGAAACAAAAGTATTTTCAGATACCCAGTAGCGCCTTAAGAACTGATCTACGTAAAATGTCGCTTTGCGGATGCGTGAAGTGCTGTAAGTGTGCTTAACTTTAAAATTAAACGCAAACTTGAGCCTCACTCATTACTGACTCGCTTTATCTGTTGGCAGGTTAGATTTGTGTAAGTTAGGAGATGGAGCGACGACTTTTAAGATATTTGGGATACAAGTAGTGCTACGACTGGTTTTTGCCAATGTTACGCTACAATTCCTATCTTGACGACCGCAACCGGCGACAATGATGTGCGACCGCGACCCACTTTGTATGAATTACTATAGAAAATTTACGGGTACATGCGACCGAAGCCGGTCGCGTCACCGGTAGAGGTCGAGCATCGCGGTCGCGCGTTGCGGTCGCCAAGATCGAAATTGTACCTTTAGTCACAGTGCTCTAAAAGTGCTAAGCGTGTAGCAGTGCTACGTAAATGCTACGAACGTAGTAGTTCTACGCGTGTAGCTGTGCAACGAAAGCGTAGCAGTGACGTAGTAATGCTATGATCGCTTTGCCTTTTCATAGCCTGTCAAACTGCAATCTTGACACTCAGGGCGGTCACAAAATGACAGTAATAATTTAGCCACTTACACTTTTTTACTTGCGGTTGTTGCAAGCTTCCAGTTATTTGAGAATTTCCTTTTAAAACAGTCTGTAACCGCTTATTTTTGTACCTTAAACCAAACCCCAAACTCTATGAATATGTATCGCATATTGCATGAGCAACTTTGTTAATTCGACAATTCAGGCAAAATTAGCCTTTATATCAGCGGAAATAAGTTTGACATCTACACTACCTGATTCAGCGGCCTCATTCTTGGCTAATACACTAAATCTGGATTGTATAAAGTTTGCTAAATTCATCGCTTCGTGTTCGGGTTGCTGATTTAGAATCACCTTTGGCTGCCTATTTTGGATTTATGCTCTCCGGGTAGACTTGATTCGTCTATTTTCTCTCGATGTATAAAAATATTACATTGGTGTGCAAAAGTACTTGTTAAAGTGCCTGTTTTCGTGGTGAAATTCATACAAGCATAAATTAATTCTCGATTTTCCATGGGAATTTAAAAACAGCATAATCTAAAGAAAACCTAGCGAAAGTGAAGTCCTTAAGAAAGTGGAGTTTCATTAGGGTAATGGACCACACAGACGAAGCTTCAGGATCAAGGTATTTATAGGTTAAACAATAGGCTAGTTTCCATCATCCACAAATTGCAAAACTATTTAGTCCGTCAGTTAGAGTATTGAAAAATAATGGACACGTATTTTTGTTTTTATAAATCAATGAATATTGACAAAGTTAAAACGCATCAAAACTCGGGAGGGGGGGCTCGTGACGTCACGACTCACTAAAAAATATGCGAGGGTATGACGTATTGAGAATTTTGAAAGCGTCGTAACTTCGTCAATTTTGGTTCCCGTACAAAAGAAAAAGCACGAGTCAAATATTTTTTGATAATCTAACTGACGGACTAATTAGATTTTTTCAGGACACAAGCCTATTATCATTGAACATGCTGCTCTTGTCATTAGCGCGGCAGGATTAGCTTCATCTATTTGACTGAAAGACCTTGACTATTCAAAAGTGCCTGTAACTGGTCTATTTGAAATAAAGCATTTTGTATTTTGTATTTTTTTTTGTATTTCATGTTATTAATATTCTAGGTATGAATCTATGTTCAAAAGTTCAAGCATTTATTTCAATTAAACCATTTAGAGGCACTTTTGAATTGTCAAGGTCGGTCGGTCTGAAAAAGATGAAGCTATTTGCACGTTCCAAATCGTAGATATCTATGGAGAAGAACGTGCAAGAAACTCCTCGGACAATCTTTAAAAAAAAGTTTACATCGTGTTGAAATTATACACACATGTGAGAACGATGTACAAGGCGTGCAGGATAAAAGGTATGGATCTTAGATCAATTTTCAGTTATAAATTAACTCTGTCTTCCTGACGTGGATGCGCATTAATTTCCATTAATGCCATTAATACAGGTAGCAATAACAATCGGAACACGTTTGTTTTGCGGGTATGTTTATTAGCCTATATTTAACTGTTCTTAACAGACAGGAATAACCCGTTTAGAAGCAATGGCATTCTGTGTATGAATATGTTTTTTTCTGAGTAAGTGAATAATTTTTTTCAAAATGTATTCATATCAAAGTCAAGGGTGGATTTCGTTTGAAATGTTTACTTAAAATATACCCCCAATTTCTTTACAGCAACGACCAACACAAATATCTTTATCTTTTCGTTGAGTCGTATAAGAGCTTTAACTGTGTATGAAAGTTTATAAGAAGGTTCATCTCGACACCTTTACCAATGGGACATCTCAACATTCTCATTTCACTGTTAGTTGCCTAATTATCAGTCTGATAAGCTCTTTCCTAATGCATAACACTAATGAGTCTTATCTTATCTTACTATGATAATCTAGCACGAGACCTCGCCTATAATACCTCTTCATTACTCGTCGCCTTCCAGCTACCGCCGTAATCTAGTGCTAACCGGTTCACACCAGTTCAGCACTTTAATTGTGATTAGTCTTAATATTTAGGGCTGCAAGCTGCTAGTCACTGTGGTCTTAACTATAACACTAACGCGCACAATGTTTCTCACCTCACCTTGCCTATTAAGTAGCTTCGTTACTCAAGCGTTCTAGGTTCCGCCGTAATCTAGTGCTAACCGGTTGTCACCGGTTCAGCACGTCCATTGTCTGCGAGTAATGCTTCGAAAGGCTTAGTCTCAATATTTAAGGCTGCCGACACTGGGAAGACCTTTGACTATCTTGAATTAAATTTTGAGAAATGAGGTAAATTGAATACTAAAGTGTCTGTTAATTTTCGTTGATAAGGCTTTCTTTCTTTTTACCATTTCTCCCGGTTTTGGACAAGTGTGGGCCAATTCTGTCACATTTATGTTCACATAACTCGAAAAAATGTACTGAATAGTATGATTTCTGGGTTAGTTTTCGGATATTGCGTTTAATTTGTTACTTACACTTTGTATCTATTGTATCTAATATTCAGTTTTTTTTTAGTTTTATAACTTGACTGCTCGGAGTCTAAGAAGAGAATAATGATTTTAAATTTTATTTAACAAAAAACCCTATATTAAATCTTCATAGTAACTACCTAATCTCAAAGCTAAATTGTCTGGCTAAACCTGCCATCCCTAGTAACAAGTCAAGCTAAATTTCACAAGGACAATACCGCGTCTTTGTTCAAAGTTATATTATTTATGTCGCGGGAACGTCGCGCCACAGATTAACATAATTTAATACAATATTCCGTGTCACGGCTGAATTTATTAGACTGTATAAAAACATACTGTGGACATCCTCTACGTGGAACTATAAATTATTAGCGTGAGCCAGCGGCTTCGCCCGCGTGATACCTAGGGAACACACTCCCGGAATATACAGGGTTATTTGTAAAACACCGACAATCTCTCAGGACTATGTTATTAACATCATAACCAACAACTTATGTTCTATGACTCTTAAAAATTCATAATTTTTTTGTTCATCAGGTTTTCATACAAATATATAAATATTTAAATTGAACGCTCTAAATGTTACGAAGTCTATGAGAAGCAAAAGAAAAAGAAAGAGCTTTCTTTTGCTTCGCAAAGACTTCAACAAAAGTGGTTGATTATGATGTCCTAGCTGACCCACGCAACTTCGTCTGCGTCACATTTTCTATGAATGCTCGGCTCCTTTTAGTCTTAGCGGTCTGATATGTAGCCTATATCCTTCCTCGATACGTAGGCTATCTAATACTGAAAGAATTTTAAAATCGGACCAGCAGTTGCTGAGATTACCCCCTACATACAAACTTACAAAAAAATGTTACCTCTTTATAATATTAGTATAGATTTACGCGCATAGTTCCCGTTACCGTGGGTGATCTGGTATAAAAACTATTCTATGTCCTTTCTCGAGTCTCAAACTATCTTTGTGCAAAATTTCATCCCCATCGGTTAAGTGGTTTAGGCATGAAGAAGAGACAGACAGACAGAGTTACTTTCGCATTTATAATATTAGTAGGGATTATCTGCCAGGTGCATAGTAGAGTTATAGGGTTCAGTACACGTGAGCGCATAATAATTATAAGATTGCTTCAATTCACTGGAATGTTATAAATTCAGTATCTTGCTCGTATTCATTGCTTTTACTTAGGAGTTTATTTTCACTTCTTTGAATTATTTTAATATGGTTACAGTGCACGGTACACAGTCCTGTATGCAAATATTGCATGAGAATTTATTTACATTATTTTATTCATCACGTAAGCTTATTATATGCACACTACAGGTACCAAATATTGAGATGTTTGTGTGTTATATGGGTCGCACTGTATGTAGGTATGTCCATGTATAAGAATGTAAGAAAAATTAGACGAAACTTTTACCATATTACAACAAAGCAATGTTTATGTATGACCAAAGATAGACAACTATAAAAATACGATATTGTATGAAATTGGACATAAAACTGATATTAGGCCGCATTTCCACCAAAAGTTTACATTGCGCGGCCCGGTCAAGTGAATGATCACATTACAACTTCCATGCGAGTTGGTTGCAGTTGGAAACGTCTTAGAGACGCGTTAATGTATCCCAGGCGTAATGTAACATGTTACAAGGCGAACATTCGCGCAGTCATAACTTGGAAACGAACTCGAACAAGCAAGCAACGAGCTGTTCGTTTCGAATGCTCTTCGCGGTTTTTTGGCGCATCCATTTGCGTGTTACATAGTTTTGTCGGTACGCCGCGACAAATCAGACATCTTCACTAAGAGTATTTTGCGAATATGGAGCACGGGTGAGCAAAGAATTCGAAACGAGCATGTTGCATGGATTTTAGGACTCGAAGTAACGTAACATGCTCGCTGCGAATGGTAAATTACGGCTCGTAACACCGGTAATGTCTCACTTTTGCTTTTTTTAAAGTGAAACGCTTATTACGTCGTCTTAAACTTTTTCGCCTGTGTGTTGCATGTCGCGTGACGGTCGGCTTTTTTTCTCTGTGGCACCCTAAAAGCGTCAAAGTACATAGTAATATATCTCCGTGCCACTCAATATTTTAATGAACGAGTATTTGAATGCACGGGTACACTAGACGAGTTTGTTTTGTGTAGCCGTTCGCAACGGCGCAAATGTTTGTCATGCGAAGCCGATATTGGATACCCATTCACTTGTGAATTGTTCAAACGAATATTTTAAACACAGCTCTATAAATTGTGTGTTTTGTGCAAGTGAACTGTTTTAAGTAAATAATGTAGTAAATAAGTACAAAAAGAGAGAGAGAGAGTATAATAAAGTGTGTTCTATTATATTTTATTCTACTTATATTTTTTTTTATTCTGATTAAGTGAGCATAAATTGTGTATTAATTTTGATGATAGAAGAGCGAGAGAGAAGGTTAAGGTTTTTTAAAGCCAGCGTTTTCACCCACTTTAAAGTGGGTATCCCAAAAGAACATACTCTCAGGATAAAAAGGGTCCTATGACCTTAAAATAAGACACGATCTTCACATGTTCCATATTTAACTAAGACGAGAACATTTAATAATAAGATAAACAGACTAACCTTTGCATTTATAATATTAGTATGGATTTATAGTTAAACGTAGAATGCGGTTACGTTTCTTTTTCTTAAATGTCAATAACAGAAAAGAAAAAGTGCAAAGTGGGTTAAGTTGTTCTTGTAAATTAATTATGTTACCTACTGCGCACGTTTATAAAATAATTTAATAGAAATTGTAGGTCTGTAAGATTCCATTATAAAGTGTAGTAACTCTTCTTTTTATAATGAAATCAATTATTGCCAACGAATTAGTAGTCACTAATTAGTTGGCAATATTATAGGGGGCACATAATAATCAGATGTTTTCCACAACTGGCTTTTTTCAAGTTTCAGTGTAGAACTTTTTAGTGGTTTATACTCTATACGAGTGGCAACTAGTTGTTGTAGCCTTGAAGTAATTTTAATCGAGTTAATGTCAAAACGCATTAAGAACATGTTCCTCAAAATACATCCCGAAATCACATTACACTTACATAATCAAACTCTGAACTGTTAATGTAAATCATTAACTGTCTCGCAACAGTTTCACATGTTGATATAATACATAACGTTAATTTACCAAAGCGACATTCACGTAACACACACATATTACGTATTTTCTAGCAAGGCATAGAAAGCATGAAGCATTGCTTAGCAGGCAGGCATTACGTCCCTCTCATTTGTGTGCTTAAAGTATATAAGAAAATAATATTGAATAGAAAGTATTAAACTACAAATTGTGTTTACCACAATATTTATGCATTGTTTATCGATCACTGCTGGCCAAAAGCCTCTCTGCGAAAAGTTCAAAGATTGATCTTACAATTTTTTGCAGTGTGATGCTATTATGAGCCAATCTTTGGAAAACGAGTCTAGCTCATCACGCCGTCTCCATTGCGTCCCGTTTGGGATCTGTGACGTGGTAATATTAGTTCCTCCATCATAAAGTCTGAGATACACTAGGGGACAAATGGAGCAACATGTTGCAGAATATGTGCCTCAGCAGTTGCAGAGACCTATGACGCGCGTCTGAACACTATCAGAGCAAGCAACATGTCCTGCGTCACGTAAAATGTTGCGTGCCAAGTAGTGGGTCGCTTTGCAACACGTTGATTTGAGCGTTGTGC
Source organism: Ceramica pisi (assembly GCA_963859965.1). Taxonomy (NCBI): domain Eukaryota; kingdom Metazoa; phylum Arthropoda; class Insecta; order Lepidoptera; family Noctuidae; genus Ceramica; species Ceramica pisi. The sequence continues at coordinate 22,865,269 of OY982540.1, read as the reverse complement.
AACATGTTGAGGAACATTTTGTCCCCTAGTATATAAGATACAGAGATAGTAGATATATCTTTGGCTAAAAACTGAAGTGACCAACCTAGTTCCATTTCAGCTAGTCAGTCAGTCATTGGGTCGCCTAAAAGTTTAACAGCTGTAGCGACACATCCCGAATTCACATTATCAATATAATTGCCAAAGTTTCCACTGTTGATATAATAAACAAGCTAGGCGTGAAAGAGTAACAAACAAACGAACTAACTTTCACATTTACATTATTAGTTAGGATTATGTTGATTACCAAAGCGACAATCACGTAATTGAACATAACTTAGCAAACAGACGCCGATATAAAGTTGTAACTGCGTCAACCATAGAGTTATGTTCGCCGAATGAATAATAAGCCCTAAGAGCTTTTTTTACTGTGTTTTTTATTTTAATTTTATAGCCTTCTGTTTTGCGATTAAAAAGATAAAAGTTTAATAACAATTAACGTTGGATTAATGGCTTGAATGAAACATTTACTGTTTGAGGTTATTTTTAGAGGTTATCGTCCAGAACGTTTGTTATTGTTTTAGTAGAATTAAAGGTTGTCTGGAAAACAATGCTCATGACATTTAGTTTGTACAAGTGTGTTAGTGAAGTATTTAATAATTTGATTTAAAATGAGAAAATTGTTGCCATCCCCATAACTAGGCCAAACCGCCGTCACCACCGTCATCACCGTAACTAATATCAGGCTGACACAGGATCAGGTGTAAAGGCTCATCATGAAAAGAGAAGCCTATGCTAGGTAGTCGTGGCAGTAGCGGGTTGTGGATGATGCTAATGAATAAAAAATGTGCTGATTTGTACAAAGCTCATTGAAATAATCTTTCAGATTTAATAAATTGTAACGAGTATTCTAGAACTTCATCAAATAGTTCCATCATCATATGAAACCTCTCAGAAATAGTAACTCCTACAGACTTCGAAGTGTTTGTACTTAACGAAAGTGTCGGGTTGCTACGCTGAGTCTACGGCGTAGCTAGTCGGCTACGGTTGCTACGAGGCGTAGCGCTTGATCGATCAGCGTCTATGGTTGGATAAGTTTATTTTTGATTATATTGAAATGTATATACTGTGTATCACCTTATCTTTTACAACCGATTGTACTGCGACGTAAAGGAGGGTAATGTGATTATCAGCCTATGTATGTGAGTTTGTTCCTTTTCGCGTTTTAGAGAACCCGTGGGCCAATTTTGATGAATTTTACGCCTAGTTATCTTAATCTTACGAGTGTCACTCAAGAAACGACAGAAATTTATACTCAAAATGGTGATAACCAGACGTAATGGCAAAGTAAGGACACTTTGGCTGTGTGTTAAAGAAAAGTGGAGAAGAAGACCTTCAATTTTGCTGAAAATTACTTTGATGAATAAGTCTAGTGTGATTGGGGGCATTTTTTCCCAGAGTAAAAAAAAAAATCATGACGTTGTTTTCTATCCCCAGAAATTATGATAAATGTGGGCAGTGAGACATGATAAACGCGTGGAACACATAAAAACACAAATAATTCAACACTGTACGTCATCGTCGGCGTGACAGCGACGCGACCCAACTATCTATCATGTTGACATCTACCTAAACTAATATTATATTTCCATTCAGGATCCACTATCTTTTTGTACGATTCTTTAAGAATTTTTATTTCATTTTTGTGTAAGATATTGTCCGTTTTTTGCAATCAATCTGAGAAAAAAAAAATTGTTCTTATTTTTACTTTTCCGGAGGAGATTTTGTATTCATGTAATGGGATAAATCAGAGTGCCAATTTTACGATTTTTTTAACAACTTTTACATTCACATGTCAATCGAAAACTTTCAAAAAATCCTTAATTTTCATACATTTTTGACAGATTGCGACTGATACACGCATGCGAAAATTGTTTAAGAATTAGTAGAGTTGGCACTTAGATCAAAGTTTATTTTAAAAAAAACCCTAAAATTTTAAGCTAATCTATGTAAATAAAGCATGGAAAGGAAAGTTTTAGTTTACAAAGTGCCATTGACTTCCTTATTGTTATTGACTTATTCAAGAGCAAGAAAAATATTTCAGTGGGTACCTGAGTAAGTATTTGCCCCCGGTAAACTCCTCCTTGCCGAATTTTCCAACGGCAACCCCATGATTCTATTTCCTAATGTGTGTCCTAATATGATTCGCTTAACCGAATTTGATTTTAACTGCTCTCCGGCGGATCATGGGTATAAGTATTGAAGGGCTTAGGTGTCTCTTTACATATTTAGCGTTTTTTTGATGGTATCAAGTCGTTTTTTTCGAACGATTTTATTTGCCCCCCAGTAATAACAAGACGTTACACCATTTTTCCGCAATTACTTAGGTAAAGGAAATTTAGAATACGTTCGTTTCAACAAGCTTGTTATAATTCCCATAAATCCTGGGGTGAGCCTTTCCATTAACCGGGCGCAAAATCCAGTCTCAAGAGTAACATTGACCAAACTAAAATATGTTAACCCACAATCCTTCGAATTTTGTATTTGTCTAAAAGGTAGGGATGTAACTCGTCCGGTAATAACAGTAAATAAAGTACGGAGCAAAAGGTTTATGACACAGAGCATGAAATCGCTGGACTAGATATGCCATTATCTACTAACATCATCGTACCCGCAAAATTTGCGCTGAGCGCAAGTTTCAGATTATAAAGAAAATAACGAATACTGGTTTGTCACAAAAACGTGCAATATTTTTTTTTTTTAAAGAGAGAGAATCATTTTAATCTAGAAATGAAATCACTGCCCTTTTTAGGGTTCCGTAGCTAAATGGCATAAACGGAACCCTTAAAGATTCGTCATGATTGTCTGTCTGTCTGTCCGTCCGTATGTCACAGCCACTTTTCACCGAAACTATAAGAACTATGCTGTTGAAACTTGGTAAGTAGATGTATTCTGTGAACCTCATTAAGATTTTCATACAAAAATAGTAATAAAACAATACATTTTGGGGGTCCCCATACTTAGAATTGAAACTCAAAAAACTTTTTTTCATCCATCCCATACGTGTGGGGTATCTATGGACAGGTCTTCGAAAATGATATTGAGGTTTCTAATATCATTTTTTTCTAAACTGTTTGCGCGAGAGACACTTCCAAAGTGGTAAAAGGTGTCCCCCCCCCTGTAACTTCTAAAATAATAGAATGATAAAACTAAAAAAAATATATGATGTATATTACCATGTAATTTTATTGTATTTAATTAATTGACTTGATATTAATTTTTATAACTTTTTGTTTTTGTTTTAAATTTAATATGGATTTGAGATGTTGGTTATTATAAATGTATTTTTAAATTCAGACACGATGTAAAAATCGTTATTGAATAAATAAATAAATAAACTACCAGCGAAAATTGGTTTGAACGAGATCTAGTTAGTAGTTTTTTTTAATACGTCATAAATCGTAAATCGCAACTTTTGCTTATAATATAATACCTTCAGGTTTGTACGGAACCCTCGGTGCGCGAGTCCGACTCGCACTTGGCCGGTTTTTTTAATAATTCCTTCACAATTTGAAACACACTATTACAAATGTACATAGTATGATATGTATATTTTATCTATATATTATGCATATATAACCCGGATAAAACCAGACTGGCCTGCTAGTAAAAATGATCAAAAGGTCAATTACCGTACTTAAAAATAGTCAAACTCAAATCGCAATATCATCTCAGCGTCAATAAATGTCAAAAACTTGGCAAAATCGGAAAAAAACAGATGTGTTTTAAAAGTTCGTGTCTGAGTTTCCGAGACTTTCAAAGGACATTGGTGACACTCATACACGCATTGAGTTGACACTGTCGCTTCTAGCTTTAGCCACCGAGGTAACTCTTGCTCGTGCTCGTGCACAGTGTTCGATTATATGTGAGAGCAGTATTTTGCGGAATGTGCCCCACAAATATATTGAATACTTGGACTAGAAATATTTTACAAAAAATGCGAGATAACTGGGTCTTATTCAATGCGTTGTGTGATGTTTGAGAGGGTTAGGTTCAGCTGTGAAGGTTCAAGGTTTAGTTACTCGATGTAAAAGTGTTTGTCAGTTTGACGTGAGTCTACATAATAATATGAGACCCTAAAAGTTACCTGTAGGCAATACAATATTTAGTTCTATGGTAGGCACCAGATAGATTTGCAATTAAGTACATTGATCTAATATCCTTTTGTTGATACCCGAACAATAAACGAGGAACCATTTTTTATAAATTAACTGCCCCGCGGCTTCGCTCCCGTCAACTGCAACTTTTTTATTTTTTAGTTCATAAGAACCTTCTCTTGAAAATAACAAACACAACAAAAAAGAACTAGCGAAATCGGTGATGCCGTGACCAAAGGAAATAGGAATCACCATAGAAGATTCATTCATCGATTCAGGACAGCTCTATGTGTTTATTCTGTTTTTGACAATAAGAAGATCAATAAACGTATGTGGGTCAATGACCACGTTATTACACATAAATCTGGCGCCTACCATAGACATCACCCACACGTTTCCTAGCGCCGAATTTAATGAAACATTTCTTGCAGGAAGCTTCTCTTATTGTTTTGAACATTTGCATTTTATTCGGTAGCCATTACAGTTTTCTCAAAGAAAGAATTCTTATATAAGTGAGTGAACCTAAAAAAACGTGTTGTTCTTGTTTTTTTATGTATTAAGTACTAGCTGACCAACGCAACTTCGTCTGCGTCACATTTTCCATTAATGCTCGGCTCCTTTTAGTCTTAGCGTGATGGTATGTAGCCTATATCTTCCTCGACACATGGGCTATCTAATACTGAAACATTTTTTTAAAACGCTAAGGCAAATAGGAGAAGAGCATTAATGGAAAATGTGACAACGAAAAACAACGTCCTCCGCTGCTACTGCCTGTCTGTCGGTTCGCGATAAACACAAAAACTGCTGCATCGATTTTCGTACTGTTTTCAGTAATGGATAGAGTGGTTTTCGAGGAAGGTTTAAGTATATAATTTGTCAAGCGGGTGAAGCTGCGGGCATTAGCTAATCTAGAATATCTTTGCGTTAATCCAGAACATAGTTTGAATCCTGTAGGAAGCATAAATCTTCACAATCGCCAACTTTTCAAAAGTAATAAGAAGAAAATCTAAGTAAAATAGTTATTGTAATTGTAACGGACGCCGAGCACATCATAGAATAGGACTAAATTATGTAAATAGAGTAAGATATAAGTAGGATAAAATGATGCAACATACCAGCTTTCACGTGGTATTTTTCGAGTAGGACAAAGGAAGGAATCAACTGTCGCACAGAAACTAGGACAAAGGAAAGATACAGATGGTCGCCAGATGGTAATAGAGCGCATGGCATTTTAAGTAAGTTGTAGCGTGGTATTTTTGTTAAAGTAGGAACTTTGCTTATTTTAAGTAGGATAGAAATAAGATTTTGTATTATAATTCGAAACAGGGTAGGAATATAATCCAAAATAAACCATATCCATTTATGTAAAGCAAAGTTAATAGTAAGTACTAGTAAGTAGGCACATAAGATCTAAGTACGTTAGACGTAGGTTTCTTAGTTTGTTTATAAGTAAGTTTCAGTGTTTTATTTAACAAGTCGGACCAGGATAAAACCTGATTAAGACATGTTAAATAATGATATAAACAGACTAATGCAAGTAACCTCGTAGTATAAGGATCAGGCATGATAGATTAGTCTAGGTTGAATTGTGTACTTTGTATATCTTTCTTAGGTAGATTAGGCATTTAGGTTAAGAAAATATAATATTAATTGTATAAATTCAGCTTAGATGTAAGTATGTGATTGGTCGGTGAATAAACGACTGTGATTGGCCAACAAATTAGCGGGAAAATTACGCGCTCCCATTGGATGTCATGAGCGGCCGTGATTGGTCGGCCAATCAGCAGTCGTACGCGCACCCCGCCAGAAACAGAGCGGGGAGCGACCGTTAGGACGGGTTTAAAAGAGCCCGCTGGGAGAGCTGGGTCCTCTTTCAACATCCAACAGTCGGCATTCTACATTCTGCACTCAACATTCGACATTCGACCACTAGCTCTCCAGGAGTCAACAAGAATAAACAGGAAGAAACCCAATCAAGAAGTGTTTTCTTCATAATCAAGAAACCCCAACAAATACAGTCCACTTCAGTCTGGTCCTTCGAGCCGGATTCAAGAACGAAGAAATCCAGCAAGCATCCAGGCCCACCGAGCTGCAAACAAAACACGAAAATCTGCGGTCGGCGAGAATCAAGAAACAGGCTCCGAATCCGACCTGTTTTTAAGAACAGATCATCAACGAATCTTATTGGATTCAGAATTCTTGTAAGTTTATCAAATCTTATTAGATTTGTGTGTGTCTAAGTGGAACGAAGAGGCGGAATTAGAAGAGCCGCCGGTCCTGTTGGAACATAAGTCCAACTTGCATTCCAACTCACAAACAAGATGGTGCTAACAAGGAGCCAGAGAGACGCAACCGAAACCGAAGAGCAGCGACGCATCCAAGAAGAAGAAACACGACGCGCCCAAGAACGGGAGGCGCGCCGCCGGGATGCGGAGCTGTTGGATCGGGAGCGAATCAGGAGACTCTCAATGGATCAACTGGCATCATCAGATGAGAGCACAGTCGTGCCTTCCAGAACACAGACGACGGCAGCTGCAGTTCACCGAAGAATGACGTCACCAACCAAGTCGATGAGGTCGCAATCAGCGATGAGCGTCACGACGAGGCTGCGGATGGCGGAACTGGAGGCTGCAGAGAAGCTTGCTGTTATACGGAGGAAGGATCTGGAACTGCAAGAAGAACTTATTAAGAAGAGACTGGCGGTCGAGATGTTGGCGATCAACGACGAAAGAAGCGTACACGAAGAGCCCACGCCTCCACATGAAGAACCTCACCTAAAGGTTGACAATTGGTTGAGGACAAACCCTCTCAGTTCACGGGGGGAGGAGGGACCAAGGGAAGGGCCGAAACAGATACGCTTTGAAGTATCAAGAGGAAGATCGCCGACCCCAACGCTCGAGAAGTTGGCCAGACCCAGAACTGGGCAAACCAAACTGCCTACTTTCTCCGGAGCGACGAACGAATGGCTGCCATTCGAAGCAGCAGTGAGAGACTCAGACATGTACGAGATCACGGCAGCGGAGAAGGTTGAACTAGCAAGAGAGGACCTGTCTGTAGCTACCCGAACAGCTACTGAACTGCGAACCGTCCTGTTAAAGATGTGTCCAGTAATCGTATCCGGTCCACGGGGGGAGGTGAAGACCTACGCGCTCCTAGATGAAGGAGCCACCGTTACCCTCGTAGACGAAGAGTTGGCGGCGACCATCGGGGCGGAAGGACCAACGCAGCCTATTCACCTGAGCGGGGTCAACATGTCGCAGCGCGAGATGGGGAGTCAACTAGTTAACATCGATATCAGGGGACTGAAGAACGACGAGACACATAAGGTCAAAGCGAGGACCATGAGAGATCTCCAGCAGTCCATTCCTGAAACGCTGTTGAACTGTGAGCACCTAAGGGACCTGACACCGGAGGAGGTGTGCTACGAACTGGCGCGCCCCGGACTCCTAGTGGGGACAGACCACTGGGAGTGCATCGTATCCCGCGAGCTCCGAGTCAACGGCCTTGATCAACCGGCTGCATCACGCACGCAATTGGGATGGGTGGTGCACGGAACCGCACCACGAGGAACCATCTACCAAAGGGGGAAAGTGCTGCACGTGTACGAGCCCGACCGAACCACGGGCACAGGCAGCCAGGGGCCCCATGAACTCATCGAGGCCCACTTCCGGATCGACGCGTTCGGCAGACAAGGAAAGCCGAGAGTCAAGGCGTCTGATCAACGGGCCATCGACATAGTTGGGCTGCCGCGGCGACGAGACGAAGTCACCCTACAGCCTAGCTACAGCCAGGCGTTCCGTCGCCTCAAGAAGATCGAACAGAAGTATGAACGCGTCGATCTTCACGTACTGTGTGACGCCAGCGAGCAGGCCTACGCGACCGTGGCCTACTTCAGAATCCAGAACGTCGACGCGAACCTAAACGTCGTGTTGCTGGCCGCCAAGGCTAAAGTGGTGCCTCGGCGGGCACAAACAATACCGAGCCTAGAGCCGCAAGCTGCAGTGATTGGGGCGAGGCTCGCCGACACAATCAAGAAAGAGCATCGAGTCGACATCGGTCAGACCACGTATTGGACCGACTCGTCCACCGTAGTCCATTGGATCCACCACGACATGCGACGATACACACCTTTCGTCGCGCATCGGCTTGGGGAGATCGCAGAGCTGACCCAGCAAGAGGAATGGCGTTGGCTACCCACCGCATGCAACGTGGCGGACGACGCTACGAGGCTTGTCGACACACCGATAAGCGCCACCGATCAATGGTTCCAGGGGCCGGACTTTTTGCACCTGCTGGAAGAGCAGTGGCCTACGCCGTTGACGGACGATCCAGGGGAGGAAGATGTGCTCCACGTCAGCAAGAAGTCTGATCGAGATAGCTGGCTACCGAACCCGGCCCGCTTCTCAAAGTATGAAGTCCTAGTGAGGGCCACTGCTCGAGCAATCGCTTTCACCGACATCTGCCGGCGGAGAGCAGCGAAGATGGAGCATTGCCACATCCAGCGAGCCGAGGCCTTGCTACTACAACAGGCGCAAGAGGACAGCTTCAATGACGACCTGAAGAGGATCCGGTCTGCTCGCCCACTCACGAAGGCGAGCCGACTGTACAGACTGGATCCAATACTAGAGGATGGCGTCTTGAAGGTGAGGGGTCGGATCGAGGCCTCTCCCGTACCGACCGAGACAAAGCGGCCGATCATACTTGTCGGCCGACAACAGCTTACCAAGCTCCTCGTATTGAGGGAGCACTGCGCTGCGGGTCACGCCAACAGGGAGCGCGTGACGAACGACCTGCGACAGCGGTACTGGGTCATCCATCTACAGCCTACAGTGCGCGCAGTAGAACGGAGCTGCACTCTTTGCAAGAGGCGGCGAGCCATGCCGCAGACGCCAGCTACGGGGAACCTACCACGCGCCCGCCTGGACCCTTTCCACCGCCCGTTCACTAACTGCGGGGTGGATTACTTCGGGCCGATGATGGTGAAGGTGGGACGCCGTCGAGAGAAGAGGTGGGGTGCACTTCTTACGTGCCTCACCTCCCGCGCCGTACATCTAGAGCTCGTCGCATCACTCTCCACCGACTCGGCAATCATGGCGCTGAGACGGATGGCCGCGCGCAGAGGCTGGCCAAGAGTGATGTTCTCGGACAACGCGACCAACTTCCGCGGGGCTGACAAGGAGCTTCGCAACGCCTACGCCGAGTGGATGCCAGCCCTGCGAGACGAGGGGCTGCTGCATCGCTTGGAGTGGCGCTTCATACCTCCTGGCGCGCCCAACCAAGGTGGTGCGTGGGAGCGTATGGTGCGCTCCGTAAAGGCGGCGCTCAACGTGACCCTGCGAGAGAAGGCGCCGGCGGAAGAGGTGTTGAGGACTCTGCTCACTGAGGCCGAGTTTTCTATCAACGCGAGACCGCTGACCCACGTCAGCGTGGACCACCGTGACCCCGAGGCCCTTACCCCCAACCACTTCCTGTTGGGGTCATCGGAGGGGCTACCATCGACGGGACCCTGCAACGAGGCGGACAGGAGGACTTGGCGAGCCAGTCAAGCGCTCGCCGACCACTTCTGGCGACGGTGGCTACGCGAGTACCTTCCAACTCTGGTACCTCGTGGCGAGCCACGGAACAACGCGCGACCAGTACAAGCCGGCGACGTAGTCCTCGTGGTCGACAGCACGCTGCCGCGGAACACCTGGCCGATGGGAGTCGTCGAGCGCACGCATCGCGGACCAGACGGCGGCATCAGGGTCGTCGAGGTGCGGACCAGGACCGGCATCTTCCGTCGCCCCGTGAGCAAGCTCGTCGTCCTGCCAGCAGAGGAGGAGGCTACGCGAGCTGCGCCGGGGGGAGAACTGTAACGGACGCCGAGCACATCATAGAATAGGACTAAATTATGTAAATAGAGTAAGATATAAGTAGGATAAAATGATGCAACATACCAGCTTTCACGTGGTATTTTTCGAGTAGGACAAAGGAAGGAATCAACTGTCGCACAGAAACTAGGACAAAGGAAAGATACAGATGGTCGCCAGATGGTAATAGAGCGCATGGCATTTTAAGTAAGTTGTAGCGTGGTATTTTTGTTAAAGTAGGAACTTTGCTTATTTTAAGTAGGATAGAAATAAGATTTTGTATTATAATTCGAAACAGGGTAGGAATATAATCCAAAATAAACCATATCCATTTATGTAAAGCAAAGTTAATAGTAAGTACTAGTAAGTAGGCACATAAGATCTAAGTACGTTAGACGTAGGTTTCTTAGTTTGTTTATAAGTAAGTTTCAGTGTTTTATTTAACAAGTCGGACCAGGATAAAACCTGATTAAGACATGTTAAATAATGATATAAACAGACTAATGCAAGTAACCTCGTAGTATAAGGATCAGGCATGATAGATTAGTCTAGGTTGAATTGTGTACTTTGTATATCTTTCTTAGGTAGATTAGGCATTTAGGTTAAGAAAATATAATATTAATTGTATAAATTCAGCTTAGATGTAAGTATGTGATTGGTCGGTGAATAAACGACTGTGATTGGCCAACAAATTAGCGGGAAAATTACGCGCTCCCATTGGATGTCATGAGCGGCCGTGATTGGTCGGCCAATCAGCAGTCGTACGCGCACCCCGCCAGAAACAGAGCGGGGAGCGACCGTTAGGACGGGTTTAAAAGAGCCCGCTGGGAGAGCTGGGTCCTCTTTCAACATCCAACAGTCGGCATTCTACATTCTGCACTCAACATTCGACATTCGACCACTAGCTCTCCAGGAGTCAACAAGAATAAACAGGAAGAAACCCAATCAAGAAGTGTTTTCTTCATAATCAAGAAACCCCAACAAATACAGTCCACTTCAGTAATGTAACTATAGTATCTTAACAATTCTAGCCGGGTGGTGCCAGGTAAGCTCAAAGGACTTTCCACCTTGTTCGATTATGACATCCGGTGTGGCACCGGCTTTACATGTAGCTGCAGTAGTTGGACACTAAGCTTTATGAATAGGTGATGTATTCTACTAGGAAGTACGTGTATGCACGCCTTTGTAACTTTTGTACAGTGTTAAAGAAATTATTTAGATCCTGAAAACCTTTTCAGTTGGTGTCCTGTGTTAGATCTTGGAGTAGTATTAAATCAGTTTTATTTACTTTGAAGAAGTGCATGGCTTATAACCTTTTACAATCAAGGAAGTCCGATTTGACAGCTAAGTAGAGAGGGACCGAACATCACTTTACCCCTAAGTGCGAAAGAGATTTATTTTATGTCTTTTTCATACTTACTAGTAAAGCAATGTTGTGTCCTGCTTTCAAATACGACTTTACAGATTATTTCGAGTAGTTTTCAAGTAGAAAAATAGTTTGAGTATTTAATTAATTAAAATAGATAATTTATGGTATCTTCTGATTATCCACTTACAATAGTACTAAGCAGCTAAATTTTAAAATCATGAAAAAGTCATAAATTTTTTTGCATGATACCTGAAGAAGAAGCCTGTAATGTGTCCGATTCCTGGGCAAATGTTTCTTTTCCTATTATGAAGGTACGTGTGTTCAACGTTAGTTACCGATTTCATACTAACATTGACCAAGTCCAGGTCTTACCACGATATTTTCCATTAGTAAAAATGTTGCACCGTTGGTACTCTATAGTATAGCGGGTCTAAAAAGGCCACTTTAGTAGAATCATAATATGAATCATAAACAATTTTGTCCAATTTTATTTTAATCTTTATCGCTAAAGCATTAGGTTCAAAATTGATTAAAGATAAAGATAAAGATAAAAAATTTGTTTATTTTCTCCACAATATTTCTCTTAATTGTTACCTTAAATCTACGGTTACATATAGGAGGGGCATTATATTGTGGGAGACTGGTGCCTAAACTAGGCTCAAGGCCTGTATTTCAGGTCACCAGGACTCAGAGAGGATTGGAGAAATTTGACAGTAACGGACAGTGTGATGTGGTTTCTGATTCTGCTAAAGTAGCCTTTTGGGTCCGCTCAGTATATAATTTGTAAACACCTATATAAAAACTATGTTTCAAAATCGTGATTCTGCCTATACCTAACTAATATTCAACATCATTTCACACACTAGAAATCCTCTTCCAAAACTTTTGTTTTCCACACCCTGATAAAACATAAAGCTTTAAAACAAATTAATCCACTTACTGCGGCTCGTGTTCAGTGAGCAGTTCTTCGAAATGCAGTCGCAGCGTATGCGCAGGCGGCGCGCGGATCTCGCTCACACACTCCACGTCGTCCGGGTACGGCCGAGGAAAGCCGGGGCTCGACACGATGGCGTGCGGGTGCGAATGGGACAGCACTATCGTCTCGTTGCACAGGATCTTTGAGGCTTCGTAGGGGTCTGGAAAAATGAAAGAAAAAATTGAATTATTTAAGGGAGGTTTTTCGAAAGTCTCATCATATTTACCACCTTAAAATTTAAATTGTAAATAATTGTCAAATTGTATGTCATTTAACAGCAAGAAGACCTGACTATCAGGGAAAGTTTTTTTTTTAAACATTGCCTCCACCTTAGAAATTTCTCCCTTATCGTGGGTGCGTTTACAAACATACAAACTCACATATACAAGCCATACCCAGAACAACTATCTGTAGGCCATTCAAAGATTTGTTCCGTGCGGGAATCTAAATCGTGACACGCAGCGCAGCAGACAATTGCTCAACCACTGCGCCAACCCTGTCGTCCGCTATAAACCAGAGGGCAATTCTACTATTTTCAAACAATTTTCGCATTCGCATGTCAATCGCAAACTGTCAAAAAAGCCTTAATTTCCAAATATTTTGGACTGATTGCGATTGAGATGCGAATGTGAAAATTAGTAGAATGGGCACTTTTGTCGGCAAAACTATTATCAACAAGTCAAGCACGAAATGCGCTTCTGAAAGGTTACTTCGGTCAATCACTTTGGACTTTTAACAATCATTGTAAAATTCAAAATTCAAAAGTCATTTATTCAAATTAGGCTGAGGGCCAGCACTTTTTGAACGTCAAGTTTAACAAAAGACAGTCCCCCAAAACGCCCGCCCGTCACCACTTCCTAGTGTTTTAGCTGTGGAGCAGAAGTGGCCAACAAACTCCCCAGCAACACAACTGTCTGTTACGTTTTAGGAATTAGAATTTAACAATAATTAGTATGCAAAGTAATTAAAAATTCAAAATTCCTTCTAAAATTACATGACACAAAAAATATGTATATTACTAGCTGACCCGCGCAACTTCGTCTGCGCCACATTTTCCATTATTGCTCCGCTCCTATTTGTCTTAGCGTGATGATATATAGCATTCCTCGATAAATGGGCTATCTAACACTGAAATAATTTTTCAAATCGGACCAGTAGTTCCTGAGATTACCCCCTACATACAAACTTACAAACAAATTTTACCTCTTTATAATATTTGTATAGATTTATCACTTGTTTGACACTAAAACAAAATACACTATCTAGAACTGATATATACTGTAACTGATAGAATCACTCCGTTTGTATTAAAAAGTCTATTCCTCCATGATACCGTTTCACCCTAATGAAGATTCAATTTACTGAAACTTAATACCAAAAGTGGTACAAAAATTATTTGACCTAAGTCCTATAAAGAGCTCACAAGAATATTATTGCTCATACATAAGTTATCCAAACTGTTAAAACATAAAACAAAAACCAAGCCAACCCACATCAAAATAGAACAACAGAATTCAATTCAAAGAACCATCTACATACATTTCAACCAATAAGAAATAACTTTAAAATTATTCCGTTCAAAATGAAAAGTTACGAACAATATTGTAAAAAGTTCGTCTGTATGTCATACGGTTGCTGAAGACAGTTGTGTACAGTTTACGGATACCGATATCGATACTTTGTTCGTAGTGGTATCAACTTGCGAACTTCGCTTCGTCTATGCGAAGTTGAGAATGCAATGTTTTGTTGATGTATTTGCTTGCACTATGAAGGTTTGAAATGTTTGTTTGGAGGTTCGAATTTCAGAGTTGCACAAATATTTTTTGATGAATTTTAATTTAAATCTTTGTAATAATTATAATAATGTAGTGAAATCGTTAGTGCAGTTAATTTTTAACCCCCGACACAAAAATAGGGGTGTTATAAGTTTAACGTGTCTGTCTGTGTATCGGTCTGTGGTATCGTAGTTCCCAAACGGATGAACCGTTTTCGGTAAGTTTTTTTTTTGTGTCATAGATAATTTTATCCCGAGTGTTCTTAGCCATGTTTCTTGAAAATCTGTTCAGTCGTTTGAAGATTATCAGCTCTTTTCTAGTTTATGGGGGATCTGACTTACTTCCTTACGTCCGATCGATTCTAAATTTGGTACTGTGGTACTTCAATGATAATATTGAAAGATCATGGTAAGGTAATTATGACCTGATCAGCCGTTTGAAGAGCATCAGCTCTTAAATAGTTGATGAGGGGATCTGACTACCTACCTGTTAACTAATCACTTTAAATACCTTACTCATATTTATAACAACTTTAAAAAGGACAAAATAAAAACTTTTCACAAAAAAATACAACCGACTTCCAAAAAAGAAACACTACATAGTAAAAAATAACTTTAATTTCGGAAGTCGGTGTTTTTGTTACTTTCTTCGTATTTTGACACCGACTTCCGAAATTAAAGTTATTTTTTACTTTGTAGTGTTTTTTTTTTGGAAGTCGGTTGTATTTTTAACCGAGTTCTTTTGTAAAAAGTTTTTCATTTTTCACTTTTTAGTGGTGCCCCACACCTAACAACACCACTGCAAAATCGCAGAAAAGCAAAATACGTAATTTCGATTATCAAAGAATCATCTAAATAGTCACATTCCAGGTATTTCGATTTAAAATCCAAAATTCGTAACCGATTTTGATATGATTTAAATGGGACCAATCTGCAAGTATATCCTTTCAGATGAAACAAGAATTTTTCAAATCGGTTCATAATTGACGGAGTTATGAGGTAACAAACATAAAAAAAAAACATTCAACCGAATTGATAACCTCCTCCTTTTTGGGAAGTCGGTTAAAAAGTAAAATTAAAAAAAAAAAAACTGCCTAATACAAAAAGTAACTCTAAAAACTTTTTACAAAAAAATACAACCGACTTCCAAAAAAAACACTGCAAAGTAAAAAAAACCGGCCAAGTGCGAGTCAGACTCGCGCACCGAGGGTTCCGTACAAACCTGTAGGTATATAAGTAAAAGTTATGGTATTTTTATTGCTAAATGAAATCCATAACATAACAATGTGGAAAGCTGACGGTACCTTGTCAATACATCCAAGCGCATGCGTGAGCATGCGTAGTTAGCCATATATAAAATTCTCGTGTTGCGGTGTTTGTTTCCAAACTCCTCCGAAACGGCTGAACCGATTTGCATGAAATTTTGTGTGCATATCGGGTAGGTCTGAGAATCGGCCAACATCTGTTTTTTTTTTTTAATCGCTGAACAACGTTTGCTGGGTCAGCTAGTAAGTTTATGATTATTAAAAAAAATATACTATGTGATGTAACTAAAAATTTAAGATTTTCGGAATTTTTCCTATATGTGTACTTTATAACGTTGCTTCATGCCAAATTTCAAGATTCCAGGTCGTCTGGAAGTATCCTTTAGGTTTTGATTCCCTTGCGAGTAGTTGCGAGTTTCAAAATATGCGGCTTTTATTGCTGTATCTTTTGATTGCGTTGACGTAGAAGTTTGATTTTGTTACAGCTTAAAGATATTATAGACTTGAGTATTTGTTAAGAATTTCAATTTAATACCACTACGCGTTCATGAGTAAAGGGGTAATAAGTTTAAAATTATTAAAAATATTTTTATTATATGATGTAACTAAAAATTTATGCTTTTCGCAATTTTTCCTTTATCTGTGTTATAAGACGTTGCTTCGTACCAAATTTCAAGATTCTGAGTTCACGGGAAGTACCCTGTAGGTTTTGATTCCCTTGCGAGTGTCGAAAATTTGCGGCATAAACGGGAGTATCTTTTGATCGCGTTGACTTAGAAGTTTGATTTTTTCACAGCTCCAAGAGACCATAGACTTGAGTATTTGATATGAATTTCAGCTTGATACCTCCACGCGTTCCTGAGAAAAAAGGTCTTGACAGACAGACAGACAGACAGACAGACGGACAACAAAGTGATCCTATAAGGGTTCCGTTTTTACCTTTTGAGGTACGGAACCCTAAAAATAACTTTAATTTCGGAAGTCGGTGTTTTTGTTACTTTCTTCGTATTTTGACGTAAAAAGTTTTTTATTTTTCACTTTTTAGTGGTGCCCCACACCTAACAACACCACTGCAAAATCGCAGAAAAGCAAAATACGCAATTTCGATTATCAAAGAATCATCTAAATAGTCAAATTCCAAGTATTTCGATTTAAAATCCAAATTTCGTAACCGATTTTGATATGATTTAAATGGGACCAATCTGCAAGTATATCCTTTCAGATAAAACATGAATTTTTCAAATCGGTTCATAATTGTCGGAGTTATGAGGTAACAAACATAAAAAAAAAAAAAAAAAAAAAACATACAACTGAATTGATAACCTCCTCCTTTTTGGGAAGTCGGTTAAAAACTAACAAAAAATATTTTAAACCTATTATGATTATTATAATTTTTCAAATTTAAAAAAATACGCACATCTTTTTTAAATGCGCACACCAACGGAGTAAAACTCTCTGCCTGTGTCTGTGGTTCCCGAATGCTTACAACCCAAATGTCTTCAAAGTTAGAGTGAACAGGCTCCTTTTGGGTAAGTTCGCTCCATCGTAGACTTTGTCTCTGTCAGTGGGTTTAGGTCCTTAGTAATGAATAAAAGCAATTAAAATAAGGCCTTGACAAAGCTTTTCCAGTTCACTGTAAATTATAGGCCTCCCGTAACGCCCCACTGCATACACTAAACGTTCGCATTGTGGCTTTGCCAACCTGGCTCACGATTGACAAGAGGTTTCTTGAGAGATTGTTGTCTAAAAGTCCAATTTTTTTTTTATTTTTCATTAAAACTGGTAATTACTTAAATTGCTAGCCTGTATATCGCAAGATGGAGACTGGAGCCCTGACACAGCTGACGGGGTCACGACAGTTCGAGAAAAATTTTGGATGGCCTCCCGGTGAATTGGCTCAAAAAAGCACAACAGAGAAAAATTGAAGGTATAGAGAGCTCTTGGCCCAAAAGAAAGACAAAAGCTGATAAAAAAAAACCGTTCAAATGTGAGTCAGACTCTCATATGAAGGTTTTTGTACTATAAACTGAAAACAACACGTTTTTTGTCCTTGTAGCGTTTATAGAAATACACACTCTGTGAAAAGTTTTAACTGTCTACCTATTACGGTTCTTGGCCCGCTGACAGACAGACGGACGGACGAAAAGACGGACGGATGGGGTTTCGTTGGTTACTCTTACAAAAAATTTGAAACACGTCTTACTCAAAATAGTAAGACGTGTATCACCTGCTGTGATTTGTTCATTACATTCTCAACAGTCAGTCGCATGACTTGAATTGCGTTAATTCGTGAATGGTGAACATTTACTTCCAGAAACCGAGGGTAACTCTACTATAGAACAAGTTAAGGGTGAATGCTCCAACCAGCCCGCGAAATTCAAATTTTCTTACGATTTTTGCAATTTGCAGGCCAGTGCTAGGTTGTATGTTGATTAAAATATTATTCGCGGCTATAAGACAAATGTAGTGTCAGAATTATAATCATCAAAACCCTCCAAGTTCATAAAGGCCTAAGAACAAAAAAAAAAAAAAACAGAAAAAGTCATTCCTAGAGCTTTATGAACTTAGAGCGTTGCATTTTTTTGATTTTGTTTCGTTGGATTTTGATGATTAAAATTCTGTAACTACATAGGGTCTTACAGCCGCGTATAACATTTTAATCAACATACAACCTAGCACTGGCCTGCAAATTGCAAAAAACGCAAGAAATTTAAAAATTTCGCGGGCTGGTTGGAGCATTCACCTTAAGTACCATTGAGCAAGACTACAATAAACATGGACATCAACAGACCCGAAATAAATCAGAGTGGACCGTTTACGAGCGCTACAGTGGGTAATTATTATCTTAAGTGCCTCTAAAAGATGGTGATTTATCTACTAAGTTGTTTGTAAAACATTGTAGTATGGCGTTCACGAAAAAAAGTGTTTTGTTCAAGATGTAGCAGAAATAACGCAAAACTTATTTTAACTATGGGACCAAACATGTAATCACCATCTGCCTAACCTTTTCTCAACTATATTGGGGTCGGCTTCCAGTCAAACCGGATTTAGCTGAATACCAGTATTTTATGTGGAGCGGCTGCCTACCCAACCTCCACAACTTACTAAATAGGTAACACGATAAGTACTTCTTGGTAAGACTGGAGTCAGATTTATTGGCTTCTGACAATCCCTAACGACTGCCAAAGATCTACAAATGACAGCCGGGACCAACGGCTTTACGTGCTTTCCGAGGCACTGAGGAAACTCGGTATGTTAAGATGGTCACCCGTCCACAGACTAATCTTGGCAAGCGTTGCTTAACCTTAAAGATTGACCAAACATGTAACAAAGAATTAAAATTATAATTTTGTATTAATTCCAGCGCGGGAAGCCGATGGATGTGAGACGCACAGGACCAGTCGTTCTGGCGACGCTTGGGGGAGGCCCATGTGCAGCAGTGACGTCTTTCTGCTGATATAATATAATGATGATCAATTCCAAGGACCGATACGCTAACTTTAAAAAAGTTCAAATTCAAGTCGCAATAAAACATCGGACAACTAGTCAAAAGTAATCTGACATGTTTTTGACTTGGATTCGAATTCAAAAGTGTTTTCGAATCGAAGCTCCAAAGTCTTGAGCATCGACGCCGAATTGCTGGCCTGTCGGGTTTGTATCGGTTGCATTTTTGGGAGTGTGCGACGGAATTGCAAAATTTAATTCCGCAAAGCCCGTTCCACCATCGGACCACAAGACGTACGGCGATGCGCCACCGGTACATGGTGGACATCCCACCTATACGCACAAAACCTTTTGGGAATACATTTATTGTGCGTATAGCTAAGGAGTGGAATTCCCTGCCGGAGTTTGTATTTCCTGATAGCTACAACCTGGGAGTCTTTAAGTCAAGAATGAATAGGTTAGTTCTAGGCAAGCGTGCTCCACCTTAAACAGCATCATCACTTAACATTAGGTGAGATAGTGGCCAAACCTATGCATATCAATAGTAAAAAAAAATAAAAAATACGGGAATATCCTTTCAGAATTTTACACTTTATAAATTTGTTATTTTCAGGCTTAAACTGCCGAAACTAACCGAATAAGGCGTTCCCAGTCCACTGACAATATTATCCGGCCTCACATTGCGTTCATTGCTGAGACCCACTTAAATTACGCACGTATGATCGCAATCATACGTTCGTAATTTGAGTGGGTCGAATCCAGGGGCAATCCAAACTGCTTTGTAACGCCGAAATTACTCGCTTCACTTTTGCCTTTCAATTTGAATGAAGCAACCAAATTGAACCGTGTTAACGTTAAAGTGAATCAGACAACGTTTTTTTTTTTCTTTTTTTAGGGATGGGAAATCATCCAATGACTCCTCCCGCTCTGGGTGTAGCGAGAGGGAGTGTCAGACTTCTACTGACTAAAACCCATCCATGTTCCTTCATTGCCCTTTGTGTTCCGGAGCCACGGTGTCTCTTGCGAATAATCCCGCGACTCCGGCAGGGAAATACAGCTATGCCTTACATTTTCTGCTTTCTAGAGTTCCGTACACAAAGGGTAACCAATGGAACCCTATTAATATCAACAGAACACTATTACTGAACCTCCGCTGTCCGTCCGTGCGTCCGTCCGTCCGTGTGTCTGTCTGTCAACGGGCTGTATCTCAAGAACCGTAATAGTAGGTAGACCGTTAAAATTTTCAGTTTTTGTATTTCTATTGCCGCTATACCAAAAAATAAGGAATTAAGGTTTATGGTATGGAACCTGTTCGAGTTGGACTGACTCGCACTTGACCGATTTTTTCACAAATGGAAGCTCATTTGTGAGATGGCAGCAGTGGTGTAAGTTTACTTACTGTGCTAACGTAATTCTTGTATGCCTCTTGTTATTTAGTTTTCATTCAAAATGAGAATTAAACGCATAAAATATGTACAGCCGG
This sequence comes from Ceramica pisi, assembly GCA_963859965.1. Taxonomy (NCBI): domain Eukaryota; kingdom Metazoa; phylum Arthropoda; class Insecta; order Lepidoptera; family Noctuidae; genus Ceramica; species Ceramica pisi. Next base: position 22,844,973 of record OY982540.1, on the reverse strand, counting down.
TCTATTCAGCGTGTCTAAAAAGGCCATTTATATAGAGTCGTATTTGGATCATAATATTAATCATTCAACATTCTCTCAAATTTCATTTTCAGTTTCTTAGTATAAGGTAGGTTGATTGGGAAAATTTGACAGTTTTGGGTTGCTTGATGTACTGGCTGTTTTGTTTTTTTTTTATTTGATATGGGTTTGCTCTTGACTCTAGTCTTAGTCAGAGATGACAGAGACTAAGTCTACCATGAAGCCAGCTTACCCAGAAGGAGCCTGTTCACTCTAACTTTGAAGAGATTAGGGTTGTAAGCGTTCGGAAACACAGACGCAGGCAGAGAATTCTACTCCTTTGCTGTGCGCATAATAAAAGATGTTTGGAAACGATTAGTGCGCATTGGTGGAATAGCAACAAGGTAGGAATGGTAAGTTGGATGGATTGGATGATGACTCCACTAAAGTGGCCTTTTTAGACTCGCAGGTCTATTCTGTGAACTTCTCATCTGTGTGAAATGAGGCGTAGTAAGGAAACAGTAATATAATAATAATAACCGATACCAGAGATGGGGGCAATTACTATCAGCCCCCAAGATGTAGCTCGTGCAGTCCGTCCGTTGCCTAACTGGAAATCTCCAGGACCGGACGGGCTTTACAACTTTTGGATAAAATGGTTCCAAGGATCGCACGCTCGCTTGGAATCTCAATTCCAGTCTGCCTTAGAGTCAGCCATCCCGTAACGAGATGGCTGATAAACTACTTATATACATTTTTTTTTTTGTAAATACATACATAGTACGTTGTGTACCCAGTATTAATTCTGGTGCGTTACAATATTATAGACAGAAAAACACCCAGACTCGGAACAAATACTTGTAGGTCGTACAAATATTTCTTCCGTGCGGGAATCGAACCCGCGACATGCTGCGCAGCAGTCAATCGCTCAACCACTGCCCCAACCGTGTCGTCAATACTATTTTTTATACAGTGTACTGTCATTACTATTTTTTATATAAATGGATTCCCGCAAATGAGCTAATGTGCAAGCAGTCAGTTGGATAACGCAAGAGCAACTACTTCGTGTGCCTAGCTTATGTACAAAAATCGTAAGTGGCCACTTTCGCGCTCAGTCTGCATCGGTGTATAGCGCTGGTCGGACGTCGGCTGCGTGAGCGTGATGCAAGGCGGGGGGTGGGGCGTGGTGGGCGGCGTCTTTGAATCGATTTGATTTTCTCATCACTAAATAGTGCTTGTGACGTATTATAGTAGGTAGCCAAAAAATGGCACGCTTGGTTTTCATACAGATCGTATGAAAACTTGCGTTATCTAGGTCTGTCTATATCTGTGAGTCAAACGCAGTCAAATTCTTAGACTCACGATAGTATCGACGTCGAGTGGTTTAGGCGCTTGCCTTTTGACTCGGTGGTCGTGGGTTCGATTCCCACGGGAAGCATACTTTGTAAAGTTGTTTCTAGTTTGGCTAGGACATTCAAATAATAATAAAATAAATATCCTTGGACATTTCACACAACGCCGTATAGTCCCAAGCTAAGCAACCTAATGCTTGTGTTATGGTAACTAGATGGCTGATAAACTACTTATATACATTTTTTTTCTAAATACATACATATTATAGATAGAAAAACACCCAGACTCGACACAAATACTTGTAGGTCGTACAAATATTTGTTCCGTGCGGGAATCGAACCCGCGACATGCTGCGCAGCAGTCAATCGCTCAACCACTGCGCCAACCGTGTCGTCGAAAAAAAGATGATACCGTGCTTCGAAAGGCACGTATAAGCCGGTGGTCCTGGTCGCCAAATGGCGGTTGTTAAACCATGTCAGAGGCCCTTGAAACGTTGTTAAACCACCGGGGTCGTTAGGTCTTACTGCCCACACGATAACAAAAAAAAACAACATACAACCGAATTGATAACCTCCTCCTTTTTGGGAAGTCGGTTAAAAAAAGTGAAAAAGTGGCAGTTTTTATCCACATTTGGTTGAACTAAAGTCCAGTCGCGGAGCAGGAAGAATTTCGTCATTTGACCTGTTATTACCTGTCTCTGTCACTCCCGAGTAAATAGAATGAGTCTCGCTCGCACAAATGCAATGGCCGCCGTCATCAGGGATTGTAAACCTTTTACCTGAGAGTGTAAGGTTTGTTCTTGTTTGCATTTGTATGTCACGTAAAAAAAGAGGAATCGAAAGTAGTTAGACTAGATGATAATGTAGATAAAACTGTTGATTATTTCGTGTATAAAAATGTGATAGGCGAGACGTCTTCGGAAAGCAGTAACTTCGATACAGAGGAATCGGATTCTGATTTTTGCCGTATATTAGTAATTGTAGCTCGATTTTTTTAACTTATAGTATAAAATCTAAATACATAATTTATATGATAATAATATTTTTTTATTTTCTAACTTAGTAATTTCTCCTTCAAATATTTCACGTAAACCGCACTTCTTACAAAAATGTTTGTGACCACTGTCAATAGGTAAAGAGGTCATTGTACGAAATTCTTCCTGCTCCGCGACTGGACTTTAGTCCTAATAATAGTCGTCTATCTAGAAAAGAGGTTTACCCAGCATTAAAAAACTTGAGTAAGCTGGCGAAACATTCTTTATTCAAATCCTCTTTTTTTTTCTTTTTTTTCCAGCCTGTCCTCTCCACGTTTTTTTTTAAACTTGTAAACCACTGTCCCCGATAGCACATTGTCTGTGGTACAGTCGAACGCAGCCTTTGTTTCCCGTCGTACGCTCCGCCGTTTGTCTCAACTGTACCAAGAATGGCGACCGCTACAATGTGCCTTTATCTGTCATTGTACTGTGGTATTACTTTGATAGTTTTACTCTGCAACGTTTTAGTTTTATAGGTACGTTTGTTTGCAGTAATGTGAAGTGGTTTTTGTAATGTTGTTACGTCTGTCATTGTTAGGTTTCATTGATATTCATAGTCAGTTGGACGTGATCTGGGCAGTGTTTGTTTGATCGTATTCATTTTCTGCGAAATATATTCATTTAGGTGAGTTATTGATGCTCTTTTAAATTTGAGGGAGGGTGTGGGTCCAATAAAAACTAGGTTTAAAATGTAACTTAGACCAAGTTCGCTCTGTAAAATGTTCTTCAGACGTAATAGAGTATTTACCAACGATTAAAAATCTATATCAATGAAAACTTATTTGAATGATGTTACTTAAAGAGTAACACAAATGACGAAATAAATACAAATAATGGAAAAACAGAAAAGTTACACGATTTAGTAGTTATTTTTCGTTGTCACACAAAACGTCGTTTGTACTGTGGTTTGTACGAAAGACACAAATTCTTTATGGCGTGATTTGCGAGTGACGCGCCATTAATGCTGCATTTGATCACCGTGAATTATATTTTTTAATTTTTGATAAAATTTGTTACTTCGTCTTGTCTTTCACTAGGTTTTGAAAAAATAAAAAAATAACAGTCAAATATCCTATTCTAGTTAATTTATTTCCAAAAATATATATTTTTTTAACGGAGCTCGGTGTTAAAAAGTAAGATACAAAACCAAAAACACCGTATTCCGAAATTAAGGTTGTTTTGTTTTGTTTGGAAGTTGGTTATATTTTTTGGTATTTTTTTCTCACTTTTAATACTTGGAAGACGTCTTCGTCTACGCTAAAATTGAAATAAGAAACACTGCTCATTAAGGCTTGCTTATTCGGGGCTTTTGGCATTGAGAACGCTACCTCCGCCCGCGACCCCTCATGTTTAACACGACGATGTTATCGATGTCCTGCCGATGACCGCCGACTTCTTCGCAGGATTAATACGCCACAGTGTAAAATATTTGTAGTTGATCTACTGAACTTGTTACATTTTATTGAAACACATTGCAAACATGGCGGGAGATTTAGTTTTATAATATGTAGTGTTATTGTTTTTTTTTTTAACACAATATAGCTTTATGAAAAAAGTAAATTAACATGGTAGTAACAGAAAAAAACCGAAAGTTTCGATAAAATCTAAAAATCAAAGCATTTATTACAACCACACCGTTTACTTAGTGCCATTAGCTTTTTTTTTTCTTTTTTTTCTGAGGCATTATTAGTTTTACAAGTCTTTTGTATGATAATATAAACATATAACTAAAACCTACCTACGTTAATAACCTAAATTAACAGACATATTTACGTAAATAACTTAACAATAGCAAAATAAGTACGTGATAACCACCTATAAAAATTAAATATCACTCATTGTCATAACGAATGACGTAGTTTGAATCATCCAGGAGCGATATATTTGCATTGTACCCATTATATTGATGAATTATAAAAAAAAAATCGCGCTTAGAGGTATTTTATATCCGGTACATTAAGTGAGCCGCCTTTGTAAGACGACTAGGATGGCACCGTGTAGGTTGGTTGTTTTTGATATTTGTCCGTCAATCACGCAAAAATGGGTGAAGGGATTTCGATGGAATTTGGCACACATATAGTTCACATCCTGGAATCACACATAGGCTACTTTCTATCCCGATAAAAGGCGTGGCTTAGTGGCGGAGGAGGAAGAGGAAATCCGAAGCCGCTGCTGCCTTAGTACTTCAGATTCGCAAGTACCAGGAAAGCAGAAACATGTCGAAGTATTTTCGGGGCTTTATTTGCAAGCGGTTTGCATTCAAAAGTACCAAGGAACCAGACATATTTGTGACGCTGTAATTGTGAGCAATTAGGGTTCAAAAGTAACAGGAGAACAGAAACATGTTGAAGTAATTTTGAAGCAAAATGTGAGAACCAAAGATTCACAAGAAATATGTCAGAGTATTTTGAGCAAGAATTTTGTTTACCAGGAGAACAGAAACGTGTCTAAGTTTTTTCTGGGCTGGAATTGTCAACACTAATTTTCGCATTGTGATCGATTAGGATTTAAAAGTATCGGGAGACCAGAAACATGATATAACTTTTGTCGGGGCTGGAATTATGAGCGCTACAGATTTACTAGAAGACCAAAAGACATGTCGAAGTAATTTCGGAGCTGAATATTACTTTCAGCCGCACCGCAAAGACTCACACTATCTGGATACCAGAATCATGAAGATGCACTTCCAAGGATGAGAATATGACGCATAAAAGTTGCGAGCCAGTTCTAACGTCTACGCAGACAATGTCGCGGGAAGAAGCTAGTGTTTAATAAATATGTAAATGAGCCAAGGATTTTATTATTATTATGTTTGTTTTCTTTCTCGGGTCTCTGGAGACCCTGTCCTTTGGTAGGCGTACGAGGGGCCGAAACCAACTCGCAGAGGCCCCGTTAGAAATTTCAAATGTAATGGGGCACCAACCGGCGATTATCCCTGTATGCACTGTGATAGTATTCCCAAGGACAATCCCCGGTTGGAGCAAGACTATTGCAGAATATGGAAAAAAAAGATGAAACGCTATGGGTTTGGGCGGTTTAGTGGACTGATAATCGTTTATTATAGAACTATTGGCCCCTGCCTGACCACTAACAATATACAACACGGCTTTTAAATGGCAGGGGGTGACTTGCACACTCAATGAATGGGCCCCCGAAAACGGTCGCTAGCACAAAGTGACGTAGCGCCAAGGAGGCAACATGGCCTGAGGTGCTAGAGGAGTGGAGAGGTATACCACGGCTATCAGGACAATCCCGGAAGTGCGGTCAAGATCCCTACCAGCATCTTACTGGATTATACATCCTTCTCCCGAGCACGTTTGCTCTAGCGAATCTCTACTCATACCGGCCGATTAACGCAAGAAAGAGGTGGGAGCTCTGGTCCTCGTCAGTGTTCACTCTGGCCAGCCAATAAAGGCAAGCCGGAGATGAGGAACAAGACTTCTCCCGGGAGATTAGGTTCGTGGGGTCGCTACTGCCCAACAGATCGCCACAAAACTGCCTTGCGGATTGTATCTCTCTTTGTCTGGCCCCTCACCCTAGGTATGACCTAAGGTCTATCGGGACGCGCAAGCCCCATCACGACGTCAACGTAGTATTATTATTATTATATTTTTGTTTTCTTTCTCGGGTCTCTGGAGACCCTGTCCTTTGGTAGGCGTACGAGGGGCCGAAACCAACTCGCAGAGGCCCCGTTAGAAATTTCAAATGTAATGGGGCACCAACCGGCGATTATCCCTGTATGCACTGTGAAAGTATTCCCAAGGACAATCCCCGGTTGGAGCAAGAATATTGCAGAATATGGAAAAAAAAAAAAAAAGATGAAACGCTATGGGTTTGGGCGGTTTAGTGGACTGATAATCGTTTATTATAGAACTATTGGCCCCTGCCTGACCACTAACAGTATACACGGCTTTTAAATGGCAGGGGTTGACTTGCACACTCAATGAATGGGCCCCCGAAAACGGTCGCTAGCACAAAGTGACGTAGCGCCAAGGAGGCAACATAGCCTGAGGTGCTAGAGGAGTGGAGAGGTATACCATGGCTATCAGGACAATCCCGGAAGTGCGGTCAAGATCCCTACCAGCATCTTACTGGATTATACATCCTTCTCCCGAGCACGTGTGCTCTAGCGAATCTCCACTCAGACCGGCCAATTAAGGCAAGAGAGAGGTGGGAGCTCTGTTCCTCGTCAGTATTCACTCTGGCCAGCCAATAAAGGCAAGCCGTAGATGAGGAACAAGACTTCTCCCGGGAGATAAGGTTCGTGGGGTCGCTACTGCCCAACAGTTCGCCACAAAACTGCCTTGCGGATTGTATCTCTCTTTGTCTGGCCCCTCACCCTAGGTATGACCTAAGGTTCATCGGGACGCGCAAGCCCCACCACGACGTCAACGTAGAGATACTGCGGTAGGGTTATTATTATTATTATTAGCTATATGATTCTACTGTAACGCTTATACTGTAATCATATTCTGTTGTTTTTTTGGCTACTAGAGTCGTGCTGCTATAGCTTCAGTAAAAAAATATCGAATAAAATATTCTTAAGCATATCTAGAATTGTCTCCTCGAGTACTTTAATTTGATACCTAACATAACTATGTCGCGAAAAATTTAAGGTGAAAATGGTTGCAAATAAACTTTATAAATCGGTTATCATCATATCAGCCGAAAGACATCCACTACTGAGGGGCTACTCTCTAATCCCGATGTTCATAGTTTCGGGCTTAGTTGCGGGCGTATTTTAGTCCGTATCTCCTATCCACCAAGAATTAATGAAAACACGATTTGACAGTTAGGTACTATCAAATCGTGTTGTCATTAATTCTTAGTTCGGGTTCGGGACTAATCATTAGTCTGTAGTTGATACGGAGTAGAATACCGCCGTAACTAAGCCCGAAACGACGGACTACGGGCTTAGAGAGTAGCCCCCCTGGACATAGTCGTGTCGCCTCACCAACCTGACCTGTGCGGTTACATTCATCGGCTGCACGCGACCTGGTGGGGGTCGCCTAGTGGGAAGCCTTCAAAAGCTACGTCTACCGATACGCGGTCACCACTACAGATCTTTTCGGCCTCATCGACCATCTGTTCGCGAGTAATGTGCCCTTCACACAACTTTAGTTTGGCAATATTTTGGGCAATGTCGGTAACTTTGGTTTTCTAGCGGATATCAACATCCCTGATTCCATCACGCAAGGAGACTGCAAGACCCTTGCCATTACTCTCTCCTCTCTACAATTACCCTCTCCATTGGAAAAAAAAACACAAGTTTTGGAGAAAAAACGGATTCTCTAATATGCTACTCCGCAGGTCCTGATCCTGTGGTGATTACAGGTCATGGCACATTATTTTGGCACCACAATGGCACAGCAGCAGCACGGCGTCTCTTCGAATTTAGGCTACGGTTAGCATCCAGCGCGATAGCTCCGCGTCGTCTGCGAGGTGAAAGCGCACGTTGCCTGCCACCATCGCTCCTCGCTTAGATTATAGTCTGGAAGTTATATTCTATGCAAACGCATAGGCCATATATATTTTTTTTTGTATATCCCGGTAGTATGTTCCCTAGGTATCACGCAGGCGAAGCCGCTGGCAGAAGCTAGTTATGAATAAATTAAAGAGTTATTGTAACTCCTTTATGGTAGCTGCATTAAATTTATCGATAAAAATTTGAAATGTGTCGAACCCTATTGTCAGATGCCAAAATTGTCAACAAAACAAATTAAAATATTTTCATTTTCCATTACAATTATGTGAATTAAAACAATATTATACTATCAACATATTTTGCCCAACCTTCGGAATTTTCGTGAGTGTCATCATTTTCCTGTTGTTTCTTTTAGTGGCTATTGATAAACAACAGTTCCGCGATTTTTTTCAAAAAAAGTGTCGCAGGTCTGGCTCCGAACACGTCCCGTAGGACTGTGCGGTCTTCAAAGGTAAGCTTTTCTGCACAAATTCGATGTTTATAAAAAAATTTATTAGAAAACTCAAAAATCTAGCCGCTTTCATCCCTCCAAAATACGATTACCTTTCAGTTCGTAGAATTTTTTAATTATTTTGTGCTCTAATTAGGAAATGAGATTGAAAATGGTTTTTTGAAATCGACCCTTTTTCAAAAATTTTTTTTATCGGGAAAATTATTCTATTTCATGTTTTCACTTCCTCTTGCCTCTAGAACAAGGATGTATCCTTCACATATATTTTTTTCCAGGCTTAAATTCAATATTTTGAGCATTTCCAATTGAGTCTCAAACAGCCAAAATTCGAATAACAGGCCGTTAAATACTAACATTGAGCTAAACTGAAATTTTTTTTTTAGTTTAAAATAAAAAATAATCACACAAATTGGATCAGAAACCTCGAAGTAATACATACATAGAACCTACTTTTTTTCTTCAGGAGCTCGTGGCTAAATAATAACAGCACCAAGGGTCGATCTTTACGGATAAGCAACGCTTGCCAAGGTTGGTCTGTGAATGGGTGGCCATCTTAACATACCGAGTTTCCTCTCTGCCTCGGAAAGCACGTTAAGCCGTTGGTCCCGGCTGTCATTTATAGATCTTTGGCAGTCGTTACGGATTGTCAGAACCCAGTAAATGTGACTCCAGTCTTGCCAAGAAGTACCGTGTTACCCAGTTAATGGGATGTGGAGCTCTGGTAGGCAGCCGCTCCACGTAAAACACTGGTATTCAGCTGAATCCGGTTTGACTGGAAGCCGACCCCAATGTAGTTGGGAAAAGGCTGGACAGTTGCTAAACCTCCTTCTTTTCTGGAATTCGGTTAAAAAGTTTTCGCACGACACGATTACACGTTTACAGGTAAACACGGATCATCGATTCTCCTCATCTCCAGGATAAAGATCAGTGGCTCGCGATCAACTCCACCATTTCACACTAATTCGTATTCCGAAGACGTCCTCTTCCTATTGACTTGTCACAAGTCTAGGGTTGCCAGTTCTTAAAAAGTAAAACAGACCAGCTAATCTATACTAATATTATAAAGCAGAAGAATTTGTTTGTTTGTTTGTTTGGTTGAACGCGCTAATTTCAGGAACTACTGGTCCAACCAGAAAAAAAAAACCATATAATGTTGGTAGATGTATGAATTAATCTAATGTTAGTAATAAAATAAAATATTTCATAACTGTTTACTAGGGCTTATAACTATTTCATATATCTATCTATACTAATATTATAAACAGGTAAAAGTTTGTAAGTTTGTATGTAGGGGGTAATCTCAGGAACTACTGGTCTGATTTGAAAAATTCTTTCAGTATTAGATAGCCCATGTATCGAGGAAGGATATAGGCTACATGTCATCACGCTAAGACTAAAAGGAGCCGAGCATTAACGGAAAAAAAAACAGAACCAGTTAAAACAGTGTTGTTAGTTATGTAAACAGTTATGAAATATTTTATTTTATTACTAACATTAGAATAATTCATACATCTGCCAACATTATATGGTTTTTTTTTTTAATATTCTGAAATAAATAATTGAATTTAGTTGAATATATAAAGCCTCCAAGACGACGACTAAGTCAGCGTTTTCACGAGAGGGACAGATGTAATTGTTTAAAATAATTAAGTCTGTTTGTTTTTCGAGCAATTTTGATTCTGTTTTCACTGTTAGTATTATATTTTTGTGTATTTTTGATAAACTGTTTAGATAATATTATTATTTTTAATGTATATTCCCTATTTAGCCGGAAGAATTTTTAGGAAAATTTAATTTTAACCGGACGCCGCGCGCCTTTTTATTTGGACATCCTAAAAACCTTACTACGAGTATGTCCGCCTTTATCCTAACGCCTGGCAACCCTAAACAGACCATTCAATATTTATCCCCCATCTCTTTCTTAGCCCAACGTGTGAAAGGGAGAGGCTGAGATTATGTAAAGGACGATTGCAAGTTGGAGGATTTGGTTGTATTTTGTCTGTCGTACAATTGTTTGGGAAGTAGGTTAGTATGCAGAGTGGAGTTTTATTGGATTTATGAGAGTTTACGTGCACGCACGTGTGTGTCGGGATAGCTCTACTACGTTCAGAGCCAGGAAAAAGATTCTTAGAGGACTTCTTGACGAAATTGTTTATTTTATACTATACCAGCTTTTGCCCGGGAGTTGTTAAGAAATTTCGCAAATTCCTGCGGGAATGGGAAAAAACGGGATATTACAGCTTTCTACGACCAGTAGTTTCGGCTGCGCGTTGTATGTCAATCACTCAGTAACGAATGGATTTTATAATAATTATATTGATTGTATGCTCTATTGGTTTTAGGTCTATTATCGTCTGAAGACAAGTTCGATATCCTTTGTTTGTTACTTGAAGTTAGATATTTGCTTTTTTTTTTTTATACATAGTCTCGCGTTAGACTACAATCACAAATTTGTATTCGTGTTCTTCTCTTTTTATTGCTTCTGTTTATGGTTTATGGTGAAATTGCAATGTCACAATAAATTTTTAAAAGAGTAACTCGTTGAGTTAACTGTTCCTGGTTCAATTCTACAGGAAACGGCCAATTCGGATGAAAACCTACAAAACGTCAGCAACTAGTGCTTATGACGTTTTATAAGTTCTCATCTTGGCTCATGTAAAAAATTTTGTTTTGTTTTATTTTATTTTAGATAGGTACTCATAATTCCATGTACATTATTTGGTGTAAGCTGTGTATACCTATAATAGGCATGCATGCCAGAACTTATATTTTGTTTTTTTGTGTCTCATTTGTATTTGTGCATGTACTGCTGTTGGTGTACCAAACAATAAATAAATAAATAAAATACAATAATTTTATTTGAATTTTGATGTAGCATGAAATAAACGAATATATTTCTTTAATACTATTTGCAAGATAAATTCATATTTTACAACCGTTTTTAGTACTTATAAAACTGAAAATAATATGCAAAAGGACTGCAGCCGTGCCAACTCGTACATCCACATTATTTGCATCCGGAGCAGCGAACTTTGATCTTTACAACAGTTTTACACAGCTATTAACGTCCCTCGGCCCCGCCTGGCTGCGGCTGATGCCCCCGAAACCAAGTCTTTGACATTCTGTTCGATATTGCAGAAGTATTACTTATAGCAAAGTTTTAGGGAACCGTAAAACAGGTTTTGCAATAATACATTGGAATTGAACAGTTCTAAAGAGACAAATCGAAAATAAATTTCTACAGATTGTGTAGTGACATCAGTAAACGGCAAGCCGACTCTTCACGTGAGCAGAGGACCGGCCTTTTTTTCGGTCAAAGAATCAGCATTGTGTTGCCTGTGTTCCCATTGACAGTGATGTTGAAGAATTGTGTGATGCCTTTTAAATTCTTTTCACACCACTTGCACGAAAACGTCAAATTATTTGTCACGCAAACTTTACCTACATTCAGTCATTCTAACCCCCGAATGGCTCTCGTCGGCCTTCACTGCTACCTAGGGGCAGCGAGCGCAGTCAAAATGCGTTCGGGATTCAAACCACATTATTGCCCAGCGAAATAATATTGTACTGACTTTCATTAATACCAGTGAAATTCAGTACAATATTATTGCCGGCGGGCTGGTGCCGCAGCTTCGGATGCGTGACCTGCTCCTTGCGGCGGGGGCCGACGCGCACCCCCTGTTTTCATGGGTAGTTTTAGTTTAGTAATTTTCTCGCAGTGGGTGTGAAAAGTAGCTCCTCAGGAATAAAGGGGTTTTTGCCTTGGGCTAGCTTAAATCCCTCACTGCATTTAGGATTCTTGTATGAATTCCCTCGCTTCACTAGTGAGTTAAACGTTGAACTCCTTCGCTATGCTCGGGAGTTAACTCTCGGTTATCGGATGGAGTTAGTCCATCATTGTGTTCGGGATTCAATGTGACGCCCGTGTCATAAGACACTGCTTTATCCCCTCGGTCCGTAATCATCTATTGTCCGTCCCCTTTCATACGCGCTTGTACTTTTTTGATATTAACATTTTTTATGTGAACTACTACTGGCCATTCGTTTTTTGAAATTAAAAATATGATTTTTCAGTTCATATTTTCTCGTTATATTTTCAACATGAAATCACAAGTTTCTCAAAGAGTGAACCTTCTGTCCATATCATTAAATTTTTGTAGTAGGTACTATAAAAGGAGCTTCACACTGGATTGGCTATTTGCAAGGACATTAAAATTTTTGATAGTTTAAAAATATTGCATTTTTATTTGATCGTACGTTTTTATGTATCCTTTAGATTGGTGGGTTAAATGCTGGATTTCGTGGGTTTATGTCACACTAAATAGCTGTTTTATTCGTAAAGTGAGACATAAACTTTATTTTATTAAACATAACTAAAAGTTTCACTATATTTTCAGTGACTGGTGAGATTGTTATTTTATTTAAACTATTGTATTTTCTTTGTTAATGGTTCACAAGATTTTGTGGTGTTTATGACCTTATAAAGCGTTTTTTTTAGTTTTGTAAAGAGATGACCTAAAATTCTTTACCTCTTCTGCGCAAATAGTCACAGTACATGCAGTCAACCAGGGTCTGCATTTTTGGAACATGCAAACGACGTAATTAAGTGCATGCAAGAGTAATTTTGCATTAATTTTGCAATTAATTTACTATTCGACGGGGATCACATTCGTACAATTAGTAAAACAGAGAGTCTAAAAGGCCGGGCCTTGGGGGCCGAGTCACCCGCGTCCGTAGGAGAATACCCTTCAGCGAATCCCTACACGTGGTCCCCGGGTGGTGCTAATCAGGTGACACTAACCGCCTCCGTGGTCTAGTGGTTATACCACCTGATTCAGATCCAGAGGTCCCGGGTTCGATTCCCAGCGTGGGAAAATTTTTTGCTTGGTTTGGTTGGTGGTAGGACTTGTTTTAAGTCCGTCTGGCAAGCTACCACCATCATGTCTAAGTCTGTCGCCATAACAACAATGTTAAAAGCATTGTTGTGTTCCGGCAGTTAGAGGTATGATAGCCAGTTCCTCTGTGTAAGAGGATTCCGGGTGAAACTCGCTTCCATCTTCGGCCTAATCGTCACTTTCTATCAGGTGAGATTTGGGCTAAGAGTTTCCCCGTTTTGTAAATAAAATAAAAAAATAACATAAACATGCCCCTTGCATTGCATGTAGGTATGCATAGACATAACGGCCACCACGTTGCTTGCGGAGTGTCGCGCCTGTGGTGTTACTCTGTGTGAGCTGATAAGACGTAACGTGTTTTCGCGCGTGGTGAGTAATGTACAAAAATTTTACTCGTTATCTTAAGTAGATTTTTTATGGTTTTGAAAACATAATGATGATTTATTAATGTTAATATTGCTTATTTTGAATTTTATTGTATAATTTTTGAGTCTTTATTATTATTTGTACAAAGCTGTTATTTAATTTGGTTGGTTTGGAAGGCTTGGGATAAATTTGGTCAGACATACTAGGACCGCAACCGTTATAGATCTTCTGCCTGACGGTCGATTCTGTAAACGTCTCACCGTGAAAACTCAGGTGAAGTGAGCGCCAAGTGAACTTTCATACCATCATAATAACATGGACGACTCTCTATGTGTTCACTTCGACATGTTTGCGGCTTTATTTTTAAAAGTCGAAAGACCGACAGGATCTATAGTACCTACTTATTAATCTCAATGGTATTATATGATGCGTTGCCCGCGCTCTAAATTGGCAACATAATATTAAAGAGAAGGTAATCCAATTGTGATTTTAGTGCGTGACTCATTTATATTGTACTAGCGTGTTCCGTTTTTCCGTTCCCGTATTAATTTCAGAATATCCTCTCTTATTCGCCTACACTCCCTAAGGAACCTACATGCCAAATTTCAGTTTCCTACGACTAGTACTTTCGGCTGTGCGTTGTCTGTCATTCATTAAGTCATGGATTTTTTTGAAATATTACGAAGGATGATACGTTATTGATTAAACTCACTATAATATTTTCTATAGGTAATTTAGAATCAAAACCTTGTTGCGTGAACTCATTGTGGAACATTCCTCCATCTATTCAGAAAGGAGTAAACCGTTAAGACGTAATGGACCTCCTTTGTGACCACGAACAGAACATGGCGCCAAATAAAACGAACGCGGCAAACTGGCAACACCGCACTGGCTGGAAGGAAAAATTGTGTCAAACCAGTCAAACGGAATGTAACTGTTTTTCTTTAGAATGGTCATGTTAATGTTAGTTCTAACATTCTTCGGAATATTTTAATTGGGGATGAAGCTTGTAGTAAGATTTTATTAGGGTTTGATTGCCCATTTTAGTTCACACTTTTGACGTTTAATTTTCTAATAAGCTTCTTTTCACTTGTGTATTTAGACGAAACTAATACAGATTTATGCTTGCAGCAATTTTTTTAAAATAGACTATATTACACATTATTTTTCATAATTTTTTTGAGGGATTTGTTAGCCAAGAAAAGCTGGAACCATCTAGTTTTAAATATTGCATAAGTTAAGTACTTATTTTATTATTTATACTTATCTATACTAATATTATAAAGCAGAAGAGTTTGTTTGTTTGTTTGGTTGAACGCGCTAATCCCAGGAACTACTGGTCCAATTTGAAAAATTATTTCAGTGTTAGATAGCCCATTTATCGAGGAAGGTTATATGCTATATATCATCACGCTAAGACAAATAGGAGCGGAGCAATAATGGAAAATGCGCAGACGAAGTTGGGCGGGTCAGCTAGTAATATTATAAAGAGGTTAATTTTGTGAGGTTGTGGGAATCTCTGGATTTACTGAACGACTTTGAAAATTCTTTTATCAATAGTTACCACGTTACTTCAAGTCGTTTGTGGTGCGGGTTCCGACACAACATCTCGACAAGTTCCTTAAGGAAGAGTTTTGGCCGAAGGGTGTAGTTTACCGACGTTTTCGTGGCAGCGGCGGCGTTTATTTTTATATTTTGTTGTAAAGGTGTAATTTATTTTGTATGGGCTACTGTTGCCTGAAGTAAAGGAATAATAATAATAATAATTAACCTGAAAAATACCGGCCTACGAAGTGGGCATCGGTCAGCTAGTTTATTATATGAAGTAATTTGTAGAAATAATAAAAACCTCTACGACAGACAAGACATGATTTTAAAAATCGTTTGAACTTTTTAAAGGTAAAAATTAAACGAATGGTATCAGAATAAATCCTTCAAAAATCAAATAGTTCTTCTGCATACCTCAAAGGTAGATTGCAAAATAGAACTGCCACAGACAAATAACAATTAAGAAAAACCATTTCAAACATACCTAAGTAATTTCTGTAAAATTCAATTATAGTTTAAAGTCTCAAAGTACAGTTATACATAACCGTCAATTAATACTGCAATTCGCAGTACGTAACGTTAACGAGAGTGCACTCAGTGGAATTGAGTTAGACCAGTTAATGTAACGAGTGCAGCCCTTACTGGGACAATGAGCGAGTACTACAAATTGTTGTCTTAACAAATTAAGACTTTATTGGTCTGGGATGCGGCCCGCTGGTATCAAGTTGTTGTATTTATTTTCACAAGGCTGACTTCACAACTGGAGCGTGGCTACGCATTAGAAGAATACGCTGTGAAGACGTGACGTATTTTGCGATAATGTAACGAGTGTGGCCCTTACTGGAACAATGAGCGAAGACTGCAAGTTGTCTTATTAGTAACTTGGTAAATTGCTCGCTTGTTAACTAATTAAGACTTTATGGGTTGGTCTGGGATTCTGCTGGTTTCAAGTTGTAGTACTTCCATATGTTTACAGGAGTGCATGTACATTTTCAGCGTGGGAACGTGATGAAAGAATATGCTGTGTACAAACGACGTATTTGCCACCGGTAATTTGTGGTCACAAAAGGTTTTGGAAATATTTTTATTATTGCGTACAGCTACCTAAGCAGCTTCCCTGCCGGAGTTTAAGTTTCCTGATAGCTACAACCTGTTCCTTCTTGTTTTATAAAAGAGGTTCAAAAAAATACAAAAGCTTTTTGTGATTTCATTAATATAATTTGATAAAATTACAAATTACAGTTAACAATGTGACGTTAACCCACTCGCACTCCCACTCGGCGGAATTGAGATAAACCAGCTAATGTAACGAGTGCAGCCCTTACTGGGACAATGAGCGAGTATTACAAGTTGTTGTCTTAACAAATTAAGACTTTATTGGTCTGGGATGCGGCTGGTGTCAAGTTTGTTGTATTTATGTTCACAAGGCTGACTTCACAACTAGAGCTTGGGTACGCATTGCAAGAATACGCTGCGGAGACGTGACGTATTTTGCTATGGTTACAAGATTGTCGTTGCATCTGGTGTTGGTCGAGTCTATAGGTACATTACCTACATTATATAGAATACCTAAAAGATATTGATTGCCAATAACAAAAATATAATACGCAGCGTAGGTAGTAATTTATTTTTATTTATACACAATCACTTCCATTCTTAGCGATTGTCGCGTCTTCGCGACGTGAAAGTGAAGTCAAGCTTTTGCTAGTCATAATATTCAGTGTAAAGACATTCATACAGTTACCATAGCTACCAGTGGCAGCTACCAATAAGTCAGCAATCAGCTGTTTTGTCGGCAATTTGAGATCAACTTCTATGGCAATTGCAATGCATTTGAAGGAGTCTTCAAAAAATAAATGAGATTCAACTAAAGAGGCACTTATAAAAGCAGTATCACTTGACTACATATTATAAAACAAAGTCCTCCGTCGCGTCTGTCTGTCTGTACGCGATAAACTCAAAAACTACTGCACCGATTTTCGTGCTGTTTTCACCAATGAATAGAGTGGTTCTCGAGGAAGGTTTTATAATATTATTTTGTGTAGCCACGGGCATCCACTAAAAAATTATAAAAAGTAACATACGTACATAACGCGACAGAAAAATCTTCTCACAAAATAATTTTCTTTGAGTTCAGTACAAGGTACGCTCGCACGATCGGCACGATAAAGTGTCGTAATGAACCTCTTTCGTGATCACGGCTCTGTGCTATACAAATGGCAGGTAATTTGGCACAGCACTAGCTGTGTTGTCAGCGATGTGGGGTAAAAGTGCACTGTTTTGAGGAAGTTTTGTAAGCTTCGTGTTTTTCACAAATTCTGTGTTTGTTTTCAAATAATGATACAGAAACTCCTTATTAAAGGTTTTGTGTTTAGTTTTTCATAAAAAGTTAAGTAACGCCACTTTTTTGTCAAAAAATTTAAAAAATAGTACTACGGCGGCAAGTTATTCCATTTAATTCGAAATCAGGGGTACTTTAAATTGAGTAGACATTATATATACATTTTTATCACTTTTGCAGATTATAAAGTATGTTTACGTCAGGCAGAGTGTAATACTTATTCCGTATTAAAAGATGGTTGGTATCCCCAAAACCGTGTCCTATAGGAACGTGTTAGTTCATAACTTAAACATATTACTTTGTATACGTCTTGTGCTCTACCTTGACTAAAGTCCTCAATCATATTTATTCTACAAGATAAGTTTTCCACTTCACCACGTACCTGACGTACTCCTACTTCATATTATCTATGGAATCTAGACCGTTCACCTTTTTATTCTGACCACGTAAGTTAATTCCCAAAAGTCAGGCGATGCGGAAGTCTGGCAACTCAGTGGAAAACCGAATGCAGTTCGACCGTTATAAAGGTCAGCGCGGGTTGCCTCACTAATTCCCCTGTTTTAAATTCGGAACGCGATTAGAACGAGTTTTGAAAACCATTTTTATTTTCTATTTAGATTTTTGAATAGGTAGTAAATGACGTTTGAAGTTCCGTTTATATAAAATCGAATGTTTTTTTCTGTAATTTTCAGTCTCTTGTTACGTTTTCTATATCACTCTTGTTAGGGTCCCTCTTGTAAAGGTTTTATGCTACTTTAAGCCGAGCGAAGCTGCGGGCAAAATACTGTTTTATAAGAAATCAATGAATCAATATGTATAAAAGTCTTCCGTCACGGAGTGACTTACAGACAATAGGCTAGTTTCCATCATCCACAAATTGCAAAACTAGTCCGTCAGTAAGACTATTGAAAAAACTTTTTACAAAAAAATACAACCGACTTCCAAAAGAAGTAAAAAATAACTTTAATTTCGGAAGTCGGTGTTCTTGTTAGTTTCTTCATATTTTGAAACCGACTTCCGAAATTAAAGTTATTTTTTACTTCTTTTGGAAGTCGGTTGTATTCTTTTGTAAAAAGTTTTTTTATTTTTCACTTATTAGTGGCATCCTACACCTAACAACATCACTGCGAAATCGCAAAAAAGCAAAAAACGCATTTTCGATTACTTGGATGACATAAAACCATCATCCAAGTAGACGAATTCCAGCTATTTCGATTTAAAATCCAAATTTCCTATCCGATTTTGATAAAATTTAAATGGGACCATTTGGGAAGTATACCCTTTCCAACAAAAAAGTCATTTTTAAAATCGGTTGGCAAGCGACGGAGTTATGCCCGAACAAACAAAAAAAAAAAACAAAAAAAAATACAAACATCCGAATTGAGAACCTCCTCCTTTTTTTGAAGTCGGTTAAAAATAATGGACACGAATTTTTTGTTTTTGTAAATCAATTAATATTGACAAAGATAAAACGCATCAAAAATCGGGAGTGGGGGCTTGTGACGTCACGACTCACTAAAACTTATGCGAAGGTGTGGCGTATTGAGAATTTTAAAAGCGTCGTAACTTCGTCAATTTTGGTTCCCGTAACAAAAGAAAAAACACGGGTCAAATATTTTTTGATAATCTAACTGACGGACTACTTAGATTTTTTCAGGACACAAGCCTATTCACAGCTGAAACTACTGGTCGTAGAAAGCTGGAATTTCCCGCACTACGAGAAGATTTCCTGCAAATCTTACGAGAACAGTAAAAGTCAAGATATACGCATACAAACTCGCAAAAAATACTAGCTTTATTAAGAAATAGCTGATGCCCGCAGCTTCGTCCGCTTGACAAATTAGATAGGTACTAAAACCTTCCTCGAGAACCATTCTATCAATTGGTGTACACAGCATGAAAATCGGTGCAGTAGTTCTTGAATTTATCGCAACCAGACAGACAGACGCGGCGGAAGATTTTGTTCTGTAATATATAGTGAAAGTGATATCAAATGTGGTAAAATTGTTTGTCTGTTCCTTTGTAGGAGTTTCACTTATTGTTGAACTTTCACTTCCACCAAGTAACATTAGTTTTATCATTTTTATCCCAAAAGTGCACTTCTCCTACAGATGGAAAAGTCAAAACTTCAGAAAAAGCTAGTTTTCGATAAATTTAGACACCTTAAGAAATAACGTCGCATCATTTATCTGCAAAAACACTGGAATATTCAGTTCCCTTCAAGCATAGATAAGTAAAAGCGTAATATGAATTTATTACATCTATACTATAATATTATAAAGCAGAAGAGTTTGTTTGTTTGTTTGTTTGGTTGAACGCGCTAATCTCAGGAACTCCTGGTCCGATTTGAAAAATTCTTTCAGTGTTAGATAGCCCATTTATCGAGGAAGGTTATAGGCTATATATCATCACGCTAAGACAAATAGGAGCGGAGCAATAATGGAAAATGTGACGCAGACGAAGTTGCGCGGGTCAGCTAGTACTTAAATAATACAATATCTCTCACTCGGCCACTTTAGTTGATAATAAAAATCTTTGTCGCAGTTGAATTCACATAAAAGACAGAACCTTGACAATAAAAGGGCGAATTAATTTAGTTATTAAACATTAGGAGCCAACTTACCAAGTTGTCATTATTTTTAATTAATTATAGAAGCGCTGAAGTGGCAACACTGGACTGATAGATGACATCATTCATAAAAAAGTTCATAAACCCTCTATATCAAGATGGGGGATTAGGAACTTTTTTTACTTGACTTTTTTGGTGATCTATTCTTTAATTATTTATTTATAAGTTAGTAACCAGTTTAACAAATAGCGGCCAAGTGCGAATCAGTCTCTCACACGAAAGGTTTCGTTCCATAAATCGAAAAAATACGTTACATGTTAAAATTTAAATTTATTACTTTTTGTTATAGCGGCAATAGAAATACACACTCTGAAAATTTGAACTGTCTACCTACCTATTACAGTTCTCGAGATACAGTCCGCTGACAGAGAGACGGATGGACAGACAGTGGAGCCTTAGTAATAGGGTTCCGTTGTTTACGATTTTTTAGAGTTCTCTTTCATTCGTGAGAAAGTACTTACGGGCACCGGGATAGACAGAGACAAACAACAATTATGTGAAAAACGGTAAACGGAGATAAATGAGTTTCCTCCCTTCTCTTCACATGATCATACCAAGACAAGCGATTCCCTTTTAAATATGAAGTAACAGTGAAAATTGCTATCAAAGATTTGTTTCGATTACCCCGCCGTATGTATTTACCCCGTTTGACGGTTTACAATACATTAAAGTCGATGATACTTGGTTCCCACCCAAGGCTAGACTAGACTGGTTTATCCACCCCCTGGGACTAAAGTTTTTAGAGAAGGGAAACCAACAGAACATTAAAATGAGACCTTACCTCAGTTATAACCGAAAGAGGCCATAATGTACATTTTATTTGCCATCCAATCACAATATAGACACATTTCAAAGTTATCTGGCTCGTTTTTTATGTAAATTGCGCCAAATCACGATACAAGTTAACAATTGAGTTAGCTTTGCATAGATTATGCATGGTTTTCGCTGGATACAAGGAAGATGAGGAAGCAGAAGGCTCACTGACTTCATTATGAGTGTCTACTTGAATCTGGATTTAGGTAATTTTACCTAAAGCCCTATTAAAAGTATAATAATAATAATATTATAGATCCTACTAATATTATAAATACGAAAGTTTGTGATTATGTATGGATGTTTGTTACTCTTTCACGCAAATACTACTGAAACGATTACGATGAAATTTGGTATGTAGGTAGCTAAAGACCTAGAATAACACATAGGCTTTTTATCCCGGAGTTCCCGAGGGATCGGGATTTACACGGGAATAACGAGAATTTATACGCAGACGAAGTCGCGGGTGGCCTCTAGTCTATACATCTATACGTCATATAAATAAAATTGGAGTGTCTGTTTGTAATATTGAAATAACCGTTTTTTACTACATGTATATGAATATATATACGGTACATACACCAAAATAACATTTTTTACAATTTTTGTCTGTCTGTCTGTCTGTTTGTTCCGGCTAATCTCTGAAATGGCTGGACTGATTTTGACGGGACTTTTATTGGCAGGTAGCGGATGTAATAAGGAGTAACTTAGGCTACGTTTATTTTAGAAAAAAAAAAAAAACAAAAAATTAAAGAGTCGACTGTTAGGCGGAACGAAGTTCGCCGGGTCAGCTAGTTATAAATATTTCTGTAAGAAAAGATGGAAGAATACTTAGGGCGGATTTCATCAATGAAACTGAACGCGATCAACAAATGAAATACGTTTACGAGCTGTCAGTTAAATTATTTTCTGTATAATATTGACACTGACAGTTCTTGAACGCAGTTGATCGCGATCAATTTCATCGGTGAAATCCGCTCTAAGTCTTGTAGATACATTTATTTGAATCTGATCTATAAGATGTCCTCGGCAAAGTCAATTAATTAATCCAGACGCACTGCAACTTACCATCCTTACCTTTTCGCTATTCCACCAATTCGCACTAAGCGTTTCCAAACATCTTTTATAATGCGCACAGCAAAGGAGTGGAACTCTCTGCCTGCGTATGCGTTTCTGAACGCTTACAACCCTAATCTCTTCAAAGTTAGAGTACCAGGCTCCTTCTGGGTAAGCTTGCTCCATTGTAGACTTTGTCTCTATCATCTCTGACCAAGACTACAGTCAAGAGCAGACCTATCTCCAATAAAAAAAAACCATTTAAAGCAACGTAAATATTTACATTTGCTTTGGTACGTAAATATTTACTTTTCTTTTTAAAGTGACTTTTGGTGCTTACTCGCAAAGGTAAGGTTCTTAAGGAGGAAAGACAAGAAATATTATAGTAATTATTAAAAAAAGATAGATTATTGTTATTTGATTTTCGCTGGATAATGAAATCCGAAGTGGCATGACGCTGAACGTAGTGCCCATATAATCAAGTTCTTAGCACGTAATTTTGGGACGCCTCCAGGTGGAGCAACGATATTGGAAGGTTATTACAGACTCCAAATAAGTGGGTGAGAGTAGTCGAAGATCGAAGTTACTCAGTCCAGTAGACTTGTGCAGACAGGTGATGATTTTAATTTAATCCATTTACATGTCAAAGTTACATGATAAGAGTGCCAATAGGCTAGTTTCCATCATCCACAAATTGCAAAACTATTTAGTCCGTCAGTTAGAGTATTGAAAAATAATGGACACATATTTTTTGTTTTTGTAAATCAATGAATATCGACAAAGATAAAACGCATCAAAACTCAAGAGTGGGGGCTCGTGACGTCACGCCAAAAATTATGCCAGGGCGTGACGTATTGAGAATTTTAAAAGCGTCGTAACTTCGTCATTTTTGGTTGAACAAAAGAAAAAACACGGGTCAAATATTTTTTGATAATCTAACTGACGGACTAATTAGATTTTTTCAGGACACAAACCTATTCTATAAATTTTCACATTCGCATCGGATTCACATCTCAATCGTAATCTGTCAAAAATGTATGAAAATTAAAGCTTTTTTGACAGTTTGCGATTGACATGCGATTGCGAAATTTGTTTAAAAATTAGTAGAATTGGCCCTCAGGTTTCTTTATTATTGATAAGCTCGCGCTGGTAAAATACTGGTATTCCCACCAGCCCCCTTCTACCAACGTACATCCAGACGCACTGCAACTTACCATCCTTACCTTGTTGCTATTCCACCAATTCGCACTAAGCGTTTCCAAATGTCTTTTATGTTGCGCACAGCAAAGTTGTGGAACTCTCTGCCGACGTCTGCGTTTCCGGACGCTTACAACCCTAATCTCTTCAAAGTTAGAGTGAACAGGCTCGTTCTGGGTAAGCTCGCTCCATCGTAGACTTTGTCTCTGTCATCTCTGAACAAGACTAGAGTCAAGAGCAAATCAATCACAAATAAAAAAACAAAAAAAAAAAAACAAAAAAAAAACAGCTGAAACCGGCTTGACTGGAAGCTGACCTCAATATAGTTGGGAAAAGGCTAGGCAGATGATGAAAAGCTCGCACTGACCACCTGATGGTTAGCAATGGTTTGTTTGGCGATGGCCTACGTTTGCCTAGGAGGAACTTATTATAAGCACCCCAAGTTGCAGTGATCGGGAAGCACCACAAACACACAGGCATGTTCAAGGGTTTGGAGATCTGACTGGACCAGTGCATCATTGTCGATGAGCCTATTGGCTCATTTCTCAGTTAGTGGGAGTTGCACGTGTTTTGTTTTGTCGTAGTTGTTTTTTAAGTGAAACATCTATTGACGCCTCGGCAGTAAAACCAACTCGTATGCCGTGACGGAAACGATATGACGTCATGTCATGATGCCCCACTACGTCGGCTGCTACGGACGGCAAACTTAGGAACCAATTTATGAGATTTTTATCTAATAATTTTGAATTCAAATCTGCGACTCCAGGCGACCCGTGACGGATATTATTTTATTTTAGACGATGATGAGGAGCTCGTGGCTGAATAATAACCACCACATGGGGTCAATATTTAATGTTAAGCAACGCCGGCCAAGGTTGTTCTGTGGATGGGTGACCATCTTGATATACCGAGTTTCTTCCGTGTCTCGGAAAGCACGTTAAGCCGTTGGTCCCGGCTGTCATTTGTAGATCTTTTGCAGTCGTTACGGATTGTCAGAAGCCAGGAAATTTGACTCCAGTCTTACTAAGAAGTACAGTGTTACCCAGTAAATGGATTGTGAAGGTCTGCTAGACAGCCGCTCCAAGTAACACATTGGTATTCAGCTGAATCCGGTTTGACTGGAAGCCGACCCCCAATACAGTTGGGAAAAGGCTAGGCAGATGATGATTCGGAAGTTATACAGGGGCACTTACTCGGCTTTCTAACAAGTAAAACTTCTGCAACTGGCCCTGTGGTGGCTAAAAGCAATAGACATAACTGCTGAGCTGTATCGCCGTTAAATCAACGCTGGCACGCAACAGCGCGTCCTTGGCTACAGAATGTCGCGCGCGCACGATACTATTCAAACTTAGGGAGACGCGTTTTCCGGCTTAGTTTTGTAAGACTGTACACTTTTAAAGTAAACTAATTAAGTATTATAATCAAAGATTTTTTTTCAGTTGCAGAAGGTGCTGGTACATGGTGACGCTGGTTAGCACATCATTTGAGCCCTGCTTTAAGATTCGGTTAGATGGGAAATAAGAAATGGGAAATTCGGTAAAACTAAAACTTATATTTTTTTCCGAATGTTATACTTGTGTATTTTCTCTCTCTCTCTCTCTATAAAAAAAAACTTCGTATTCGTTTCTTCGTATTTTGACACCGACTTCCGAAATTAAAGTCATTTAGGTATACTTTGTAGTTTTTTTTTTTGGAAGTCGGTTGTATTTTTTTTTGTAAAAAGTTTTTTATTTTTCACTTTTTAGTGGTACCCCACACCTAACAACACCATTGCAAAGTCGCAGAAAAGCAAAATACGCAATTTCGATTACTTGGATGACATAAAACTATCATAAAGTAGACGAATTCCAGCTATTTCGATTTAAAATCCAAAGTTCGTAACCGATTTTCAGAAAATTTAAATGGGACCAATCTGCAAGTATATCCTTTCGGATAAAACATAAAAAAAAAAAATAAAAAAAAAAAAAACATACAACCGAATTGATAACCTCCTCCTTTTTGGGAAGTCGGTTAAAAACAAGAATTTTTCAACTCGGTGCATAATTGTCGGAGTTATGAGGTAACAAACATAAAAAAAACATAATTTCGAATTGATAACCTCCTCCTTTTTGGGAAGTCGGTTAAAAATAAACTGACACTAGGATGTGTGGGGTCGTTAGACCTTACTACCCACACGATAATAAAGAAAGAAATGATATTTAGGTATTACTTTGACGACAACACATTTGAAATACACACATAAAATAAAATTACAATAAAAAACATAGAGCACTATTGCAGACAAACCCCTACTCCGACAAACCTATAAAACACTATTAAACCTGAACAATAGAATAAATTGCAAACTTATTTTAAATATTCCCATTCATTCTACGTTCCATTCATAGCTCGTTTGTTCATACCGATATTTGAATTCAAAAAACCTGCAACAGTTCAATTCAAAAATCGAATAAAGCTAACACGTACAGCCAGCACCGTTTAACAGTCAACACGGTACAATTCCCATTCAAATTCTTTGCAAAAAACGGTCAGACAAAGCCCTGTGCATCACCGGAGTCATTTGGCCGACAATGACGTCACGTTACCGTCGAGTGCGTTCCGTTTTACCTTCAACTGGGTCATACTGTGTACCGAACGGACTTACAAGCCAGTTCTATTTGGTCTACCCTGCATCCCGCTCACTGTAAAAAAGTTCGGTGGCAAAAAAGAGTCTGCAATAGTGCGGCAGAGGTCTAGGTGTTTTGGACGGCGCAGATTTGTATTTTTGAGGTTTGAATTTAGAATCGTGTTTCGATGTTTTGGGTACTGGCAGATTAGAATGGTTTACTGCAACATGCATCTATATGCTCACAGGGTGGAAAAACTTTTTCCTTTAAATTGCTGTGTATTCGAAAATCAAATCCCTGTACTTTTTTATTCATAGACTAGCTGTCCCCCGCGGCTTCGCTCCCGTCAATTAAGTATTCATTGCACATATCAAGTTTTCATTGTTTTAAAGATGTATTCTGCTATTCGGGTCGGAGACAAATCCAACGAATCAATAACCATGAAAATTGGTTCAGCAGATCTCGAGTTATAAGTGTTGTAACAAACCCGTCTTTGTTTTATATATATAGATTTCGTTTGACGTATTTATTAACAGAATCGTATTATCCAGTTATCAATCGGTCAAGTTGTGTACACACAGAAGACAAAATTATTTGCAAAAAGATGTATATTATATAGAAAAGCGAATGATTTCATATAATTATCATTTATTCGAGCGTTCTAGTCGTATGTAGACCTGACATTTAAATGAATAACCCATAGAAAACTAATAATTTCACATTAATTTCAGATACATACATTAATTTATTTATTATTGCGCACAATTATTATTTCCTTTATTCATTTTTAAAATACTTATTGATTACATTTTTAAATATATCTTTAAAAAACATTAAAAAATACATTTAAAAATACAAAAAATAGTAGTCCGCCGGTGTCGGGAGCAGGGTCCAAGCTACCGGTGGTTAGGGCTCCAGAGAAAGGAACCTCCTCACAATACGAGCCGTATCGAGGAGTACTGCCTTCTGTATCAGGCCCTTTACCCAACTGTGTAATCCCAGCTTCGACAGGTGGTCGTCGAAGCTTTTGGCCATCAGGCCATTAGCCGTAACGACAATCGGCACAATGACTGCCGAGTCCACATTCCACATATCGACAACCTCGTGTGCTAAGTCGAGATACTTTATCTGTTTCTCTTTCTCAGCTTTCACGAGATTCTCGTCATGTGGGATGGTAACATCGATAATCATTGTGCGGCGCGCTAATCGGTCTATCACCACTATGTCAGGCTTATTGGCAACAATAGTCCTGTCAGTGATGATAGACCGATCCCAGTACAACGTGACATGGTCATTTTCAAGAACTGGGTCGGGCACATACTTGTAATACGGTACCTCAGAGTCCACAAATTTGTATTTCAAAGCAAGTTGCTGATGGATGATCCTGGCCACTTGGTTATGTCGGTGCAAGTATTCGCCGTTAGCCAGACGAGAACAACCAGAGATAATATGTCTGATGGACTCACCCGGACGGTGGCATGCCCGACACACGTCCACCGTCCCATCCTTCATAATATGTCTCCGGTAGTTATTCGTCAAGATAACTTCGTCCATAATTTGCGCACAATCATTATTATATTTAACGGACATTATAGATTTTTTTTCACAAAATAAAACATAAAATAAACACAATAATTAAAGTTTCCTAACCGGCACTGGAACAGCAACATGTCTGCCACAACAACAATGCCGTATATAAGGTAAATATTTCAAAAGTATTGCAACTCCAGTGTACATTGTAGTCTACTCTTTAAACACAAGAATAGTCAAGACAGAAACATGGTCCAACGATTCAGACCAAAGTCGTTTGACTTCTTTAGCTTTTCATCGTAAACTGGCGGTGCTTGTTAAAGAATATCGGCAAATAAGGTCGTCTGCTGTGTTTATGTAGAACAAACGATGTTATCTCACGCTTCGCTAGAGTTATGGCAGATAAAATATCGGGTGCATTTCATGCTGAGATTTTCATACAAATATTATGAATTCGAAAGTGTTTGTTACGCCTAAGTCTCTGACCCGTTTTTAATTAATTTCAATTTTCGATAGTCTCTATTAAGGCGGGGTTGCAGTACTTTTTAAGATTTTTGAACGTCTGAAAATCTTATTAATTATGACTTTTTTAAGAATTAAAAATCATTACATAAAAATTGAACATACCCTCAAGTAAATCGTAAAGATAGAAACGCGATTTAGAATGATTGGCTCGATACTTTTTTTAATCAAACATGACACTAAATTACAATTTTAAAGGTGTACTGCTAAGAGATTTCATCACGAATATATATAAAAGTTATATCAATAGATAGAGCTTTATATTTTGAAGTAAATGTTAAAACCATATTGTATAATTTCTTTATCAGTTTTCGCCAAGAAGAAAAAACAATCAAAATTTAGGCATTATTTCGCTCGCCGGACAGTCGTCCCTGTTGTTCGTCAAAACACACAGTACTGCAACCTCGCCTTAACACAGATCAAGGATAACAAAATGACAGCTCACTTTAGGTTTACTGTTCAGAGTGGACGATTTTTCTCAAAATTTTGCAGTTTTTAATATGCATTTCAAGTTGCCGGATTAAAAATCGTTGCAAATTAGTTTTAGTGCAAATCATATCAAAGAGCGCTCTCAATGACTAGTCACCTGTATAAGCTGCCTCCGTGGTCATGATGGGTTCGATTCCCACGTGAAGCATACTTTGTAAAGTTGTTTCCCAGTTTGGCTAGGACATTGCAGGCATGAATCACCTGATTCTCTGATAAAAAGATGATTCCGTGCTTCGGAAGACACGTATTAGCTGGTGGCCAAATGGCGGTCGTCAAATAGGTAAACCATGTCAGAGGCCTTTTTTTTTTAGTGATGGGAAATCATCCAATGACTTCTTCCACTCTAGGCGGAGCGGGAGGGAGTGTCAGACTTCTACTGACTAAAACCCATCCATGTTCCTTCATGTTCCTTTGTGTTCCGGAGCCGCGGTATCTCTTTCGAATAGTCCCGCAACTCCGGCAGGCGTCCCGCTACTCCGGCAGGATGTTAGAGGCCCTTGAGGTGGTTTAGAAACCTTACTGTCCACACAATAAGAAGATTCTGTATAAGCTCTCTATCCTCAGAATCACAAGGTATGCCAAATAGCGTTAATTTCCAAAATATTACGTAATACCTCCAACAAATTACTAACCCACTGTTTTACCAAGATAACTTTAACAAATGTCTCACACTAAACTACAGTGTTTTTATCCCTTAGAAATATTACCGTAGCAGCTCATGTGTGCTTAAAATAAGTGGGTGATCTATCCGCAGTCGGGATTCTCCTTATCTTTAGTATAGTGCTTGTTTTTTTTTATTCTTCCTGTAACTATAATTTTGTCTCTATTGTATTTTACTTCCCACAAAAAGTTTCAAGTGAGTCGGGTTTTACTTGCTGATTTGACACCAGCTGGTCGCACTTCGCCAAAGTGTTCACTTCGATATGTTTACAGCCGGTCGATTCTGTTGACATCTCACCGTGATCACTTAGGTGGAGTGAACGACAAGTGAGCTGCCATGCCATCTTGTTTGTATGGTTTGAAAGCTCACTTGTCGCGCGCTTCGCCCAAGTGTTCACTTCGACATGTTTACAGAATCGCACTGCTGAATACTGCAGTGCGATTTTATAAACATGTGGTAGTGAAAACTTAGGCGAAGTGAACAACAAGTGAGCTGTCAAACAAACAAGACGGAATGACTTATTTGACCTAGACTAGAGTCAAGAGCAAACCCATCTCAAATAATAATAATAAAAAAAAGTCTCTCTCGCGAAAACGCTGTTTTCTATGGCAGCTGTATAGGCGTCATGGATTTGATGTCGAAGTACATATCGGACTTCTCGTTCTAATTGTAATCTTTGAAGCTTTATAACTTCATCAAATAGTTCTTAGGAATTCCATTCAATATCTACCTTTTATATTTAAATAGAGGAGCTTAGGTAATCCGATCTGAATTTTGAAGGTCAAGGAGACTTTCTAATTTGTGAGGCAGACCTTTGAAAATCTATTCGTTAAGTTCAGGTTGTTGGTAAAATTTATGACCATATCTTATCATTTCTCTAGGCTTTGTGAATTACAGGGAATTTTGCGAATTGTGTAATGATTTCTTGAAATAACCGAAGTATAAATCTTGGCAGCTCTATTATTTTCGTAGTTATTGTTGATAGAACTACAATATTGTAAAGTTCATCATCGTCATTATCAGCCTATAACAGTCCACTGCTGGACATGCCTCTCCAAGTGTATGCCGTTTGGCTTGATCACCGGCAACTCTCATCCAGCTGCTACCAGCTACCCTGCGAAGATCGTCGCTCCACCTAGCCTGAGGGAGTCCTCCCTTATGTTTGCCGATTCGCGCTAAAGAACCCGTCGACCCCAACAGACATCGGTTCTACGGCTAATACAGCTTGCTAATTCTGTGATATATGTTGTAAAGTTCATGACTGCTATATATTACCAAATAAGATGTGATAAAGGCACATTCAAACAGAGCATAACATTTCCTGTTATTTGAGCATGTGTCTTGAAGAGTATCTCGGTTACTGTACTTTAAATATGTTGGGGTTGGCTTACTGTCTTACTAAGCCGATATGGCTGAATATCAGTATTCGAAATTCGGTGGTTATTATTTAGAAGTTCCAAAAACAGACGAAACGTAATAAATAGTCACTCCACAATCAGGTCCCAAATTACGAGTAGTTAATCAAACCACTCGCAGCGCAACGCCGTCACAACTAACGGACGGTCATAAACAGATACCTACATATCGCAGCAGTAATCTGTCGCAAATCACAGTCGTTTCGCAAATTACCAGGCATTCCGTGAAATGATCAGTTGTTCCACGAAAATTATATTTGTGTTTCCACTTTGTTGTCTGTGAACTTGTGGTAGGGACGTATTTATTGTAATTTGTGTGCTTGTCTGTGTTATGTCTGTTATCAATTTCAAGGAAAAACGTCACCATCGTCGGAATTTAATAGGTCTATAATTTCTTTTCATCGTTAACACTGGTGATGAACTGCTGATCCATATGCTGATCTAACCTCCATAGTGCGAGTTTTTTAACGTACTCAATCGCGTCAAGGTAAACGTAAATATTTATCGCTGAATGGTGAAAATAACCTCTTTTGACATAGCAAACGTTGACGCGATCGAGTTCGATAAAAAACTCCCACCTAACTCTCCGGATGTGTGTCGTAAACAATGGCATGAAGGCAGAGAACTTAGAAAGTTTTAACCATAAAATCATCATGCTTAGCTACTTATCATTAGTATCAAAATAATGGAGAATCAACGTCATTTTATTTCTGGAAAAGCCATTGTGACTTACTCGTTTTATATATTTCTTAGAGCTTTATGCATAAGTAAAAACATTATTCTTTTGATTGTTCATAATTAAAACTTGTGACATTCAGTTAGTTGTTGATTAAATTGTGCCTAGTTAGTTATTAACAATTTGATCTTGACTGTATTTGAATAATTTTTGTAAATTAATAAACATTTTCACATAATATTAATAATGAGTACAAATTATAATCAATGATTCTGTTAACATTTGCCATCTGGCGGAACATTTTTGGGACTTTAAACTCACATTTATTTATAACATCTTATACCATACCCTACGTTCACAAATAAATGAATTTGAATTTGAGAATCAACCGAAAAAAGTGAAGTTGATACGTTTTATACTCATATATATATAGAAAGGTGTAATAAAAATATCACAGGCCAGTCTAAACCCATTATTTCAAGAACACAGTACGTGACTTTATTTTACAGCCATTATCGAGAAAGGCTTTACAATCTTTTACTGCCCATAATAAAAACGAAGTACGTGAAAATGCTAAGTGATGAAAATGCATTAGTGAATTGTCTATACGTTGCAACACCGTAACACGCTCGCGCAACGGTCACAGAGTCAAGTTCGCGCCGTACTGAACGGTTATCGCACGATTCTCGGTGTAATTACCGAGCTAGTGTTACAACGTGCTCGGAAAGTTTTAAATGTTATGTGCCTTGTTATGCGGGGAGGCATTAAGTTGGTACCGTGTCCTTAAAGTTTTTAGATGATTTATTTTATTGTAGCCGTTGCTGAAAGGTCGTAAGCGACATTATAGTTTATAGCCACAATTTGACTCTTATTATTTAGCTCGGAGTCTCTGATTGTTTTATCGACAGTTTATTATACTATCTATTTCTTGTTTTTAACAATAGCAACCCTAGGTTACCTGTTCATACAAGGGACCGAAACTATAAAATCGTTTGCCATTTTTAATGGAATGGGGCACCGAACAAAAATTTCAAGGATAAATTATAAGAACAACCACAGAAAAAATATTATTTTTAATTACTGTTACGCTTTCTTAAGTTATCTCTTCGGATTTCTAAGTCTTTTCCTTCATGGCAGAGGACTATGGGGCACAGGACGTGCTGTTCCGTTGCTTACGCGGACAAAAACGCACAATGACGTTCTCTGCTGGCGGCTCCCAGAGTTCGGACTCGTACCGCACAATACGCGGCAACAAACCAAGCGGTGTCTTTGCTCAACACACTGACTGCTCAGAATCCGGATGTAGATGTATTCCACTCCAACGTGCGTCAATTCTTGGAAATTTGTAAGGATTGTTTTAGTGCTTAGATTATTTTGATTATTTTTTATTATTTTTGACTGTTTTTTGTTAATTTTTATTGACTATTTTTTTTATTATTTAGATTTTTTTATTATTGTTTCGATTATTTTTTATTGTTTTTTTTTATGATTTTGATTATTTTTTATTTTTTTTTTCATTAATTTTTATTGACTATTTTTTTATTATTTTGATTATTGCACCATTTTTATTATTGTTTTTTGATTATTTCATTGATTTTGTTGACTCTGCACGTGTTGGTTTAC
This sequence comes from Ceramica pisi, assembly GCA_963859965.1. Lineage (NCBI taxonomy): Eukaryota > Metazoa > Arthropoda > Insecta > Lepidoptera > Noctuidae > Ceramica > Ceramica pisi. Next base: position 22,812,287 of record OY982540.1, on the reverse strand, counting down.
TGTGAGTACAGAGAGTAATTGAAATAAAATAAATAAATAACAAATAAATGACGTTGTGCTAAGTGAAGTGAACTTTCAATTATATACCCCGTCTTATGACACTGGCGTCATATTGAGTCCCGAACCTAATGAAGGATTTGAAAGTTAACTCCCGAGCGAAACGAGCGAGTTATGAATTATGAATGCAGCGAGGTATTAAAGCTAGTAAAAGGCAAAGTCACCTATATCCCTGAGAAGCATACTCTACTTTTCACACCTACTGCGAGAAAATTGTTCGCTGGTCATGATGAGAGGTGGCTGGCTGCGAGCGATTACCGTCAGTCTCCTAGTTGAAAGTATTTATTTTTTCAAAATCTATACTAATATTGTCTATACTAATATTATAAAGCAGAAGAGTTTGTTTGTTTGTTTGGTTGAACGCGCTAATCTCAGGAACTACTGGTCTGAATTGAAAAATTCTTTCAGATAGCTCATTTATCGAGGAAGGTTATAGGCTATTTATAGGAGCGGAGCAATAATGGAAAATGTGACGCATATGAAGTTGCGCGGGTCAGCTAGTGTCTGCTCCGCTGTACTCTTCTGATTAATTTCGTTGCGGGATCCAAGACAGTTGAATCGTTTCTCCGGGACTCGTCGGGCTTCATTACCTCGGCGTTTTTCTGGTGGTCGCCACTGTTGATGGTCAGTGGTTGGGAATGTGTGGCGGGCTTGAAAGTCTCCAAATTGAGTTCCAATTTTAAATCATATTATTGACCCTTGGGCCATAATATTGAACTGAATGTTATTATAACCTGCCGGGCAGTACTTAAGTTATTATTTCCCGGTGGGTTCAGGTTGAGTTTGCATGACGACATTAATTTATAATTGCACATTTTGTGCAGGTGGTTTGAAAACAGATTTATTATTATTAAGCTTTCGTAAATCGTCTGTGAACGAACTAAGAAATATTTACAGCACCATTATTTTAAATTGTAATATATGAATCAGAGCAGGTACTAAAAGCCTTAGACATCATAAAGTAGAAGATGTAATAAAAATAAGAACAAATTACGATTACAGAGCTGTCAATGAAGAAATTGTTAACATGACGTAGGTGAACGAAATTGGTCGCGGCTAAAAAATGATTGCCTGTCAAACGAAGTAAGCGAAAAAATAATTCAATTTTGAAGTGTCCGAATAAAACGGAATTTGTTATCTTGTTACAGCTTTATGTACCACACTGTAAGAGCTAAAATATATTATTATTAAACAAGAAACGATCTCTTAATAGGGAATATCCATGTAATTTTTTTATTTGCTGAATGAAATACTTAGTGTGCGTTCGCCCAGCGGAATGTTGTTGAATTAAAAGATTTTAATTATGCAGATATTTAGTGTATGACGTCGTATAATTGTGTATGGTATAAAAAAATTTGTGCACGCAGCCATTGTGGAGAAATTCACCAAAAACTGATTCCGCTGGGCGAACGTTGTCCTGGCGGAACTTTTTTTAATCCATAGATTTTAGAAGAAAAGAGATGTGTCCAAAAATTAGTGTGTATTTGTGTGTAATTGTGTATGTATGAATAAAATTAGTGCATGCATAAACTTCGGAGAAATTCAAGTTTCCGCTACGCGAACGTTTGGCCATTACCTAGTTTTCATATAAAGCGCTTACATAGAGAGCTGTAGATTTTTACATAAGTTGTTTTGAATTTGTTTATATTTGTTTAAAAAATAGATTTAGAAAAAAACGTAGGGCTTAAAAGATAAAAATATAAACGTAAAATACGCTTATTAGGTCTTAGTTCTTAAAGTATGCACTTTGGGGTCTAGATTTTCACGTTTATACAAACCTTGTAAGTGTCTGCAACATGTTGCCAAGTATCAATGATGTTCCGTTAGTAATTAAAGAGTTATAGGACAATTTACCATGAATTGATCACTGTTTACAAAGCAGTCAAATATCACGACGTTCTAAAGGAATTGCATGGTAAAATGTATGCCAATAATTAGTGTATTCATTCAACTATTCACATGCAAAATTTCATGTCATTAAATTCAGTAATTAAAGAAAAACAATTATAATACTGACGAAGCATCGAAAACCTACATAACCCGACCAAGTTCGGATGACTACAAAAAAGCGGCCGTGCCATATATCTTAGAAACGTTCTTAACCTTGCAATATAGTATTTATTAATATGGTACAGTTACGTACACAAGCGTTACGAAAAAATAAAACAAATGCATTTCTTGAATGAAAATTATTTTTTTAATAATAACGCCACTATCTACGATAAAAATAAATCTTCAATTAACAAGTACTTCTCTATTTAAATATTCGAGTACAAAAATATTTTTAATTACATATAATACTTAATTATGTAAGTAGGTAATTATGATAACGTTAACAAACGCTTGCAACGACAGCAATAGACTTAAATGTGTTTTAACTAAAATAGGTTTAATAAACGATTATGAATATAAGGGTAAGTATAATATTTCGAGCTTCAATAAAAATTAAAATCACATCACATAACTAGACTATTCAGTTGTTTAGATTTGATCAACATTAATTAAAAAAGTGCTTATAAACTAAAACATTGGTATAAAAAAGGTATTTTCAAGAAAATATTCTTAAATGAGTAGCAAATACAGTAAATAACCTCAACATACATAAGTCACTACCAGTACAACGGTATACATCAATTAAAAAATCGATTCAAGAAGTAGTTTTTTTTAAGTTATTAGATTGTTTGATCCACTAAAGTTGCAAAGGGGAACGCTCGTGCATGCCTAGTCCATTGGTTAAATAGTGTAATAAGCTACAATATGATAAATATTTACCTAAAAAGTAGTAGGTACTTACATGTGGTAATTATTTAATTTCCCTAAGGGGTCTATACTTAGTTAGAATCCTGATCCGTGAAATCTTCAATAGAAATTAGCTGTATGAATTTTATTTGTCTTAAATAATAGGTATATCTAGATTATATCTAAAGTCTCAAAAGCATACTTAAATAAAGTACCTACGTAAATAGTACCTACTTTCTGTCATAGTCAAATTATACATTTAAAAAGTAGGTGTACAAAAATAAATGACATTATTATATCGAAACAACAATTGTGTTATCACCTATACCAATTCAATACCGATATTATACTGTAAATTTTGGGATGTTACCTAAATATATTGCACGGCCGCTTTTTTGTAGCCATCCGAACTTGGTCGGGTTATGTAGGTTTTCGATGCTTCGTCAGTATTATAATTGTTTTTCTTTAATTACTGAATTTAATGACATGAAATTTTGCATGTGAATAGTTGAATGAATACACTAATTATTGGCATACATTTTACCATGCAATTCCTTTAGAACGTCGTGATATTTGACTGCTTTGTAAACAGTGATCAATTCATGGTAAATTGTCCTATAACTCTTTAATTACTAACGGAACATCATTGATACTTGGCAACATGTTGCAGACACTTACAAGGTTTGTATAAACGTGAAAATCTAGACCCCAAAGTGCATACTTTAAGAACTAAGACCTAATAAGCGTATTTTACGTTTATATTTTTATCTTATAAGCCCTACGATTTTTTCTAAATCTATTTTTTAAACAAATATAAACAAATTCAAAACAACTTATGTAAAAATCTACAGCTCTCTATGTAAGCGCTTTATATGAAAACTAGGTAATGGCCAAACGTTCGCGTAGCGGAAACTTGAATTTCTCCGAAGTTTATGCATGCACTAATTTTATTCATACATACACAATTACACACAAATACACACTAATTTTTGGACACATCTCTTTTCTTCTAAAATCTATGGATTAAAAAAAGTTCCGCCAGGACAACGTTCGCCCAGCGGAATCAGTTTTTGGTGAATTTCTCCACAATGGCTGCGTGCACAAATTTTTTTATACCATACACAATTATACGACGTCATACACTAAATATCTGCATAATTAAAATCTTTTAATTCAACAACATTCCGCTGGGCGAACGCACACAAATACTTATTAGCTCAAGTAAACAGTCATGAAATTATTTTTTTAAATACCTTCATCAGCGATGAAGTGCTTCAAAGAGTACAATTAGCAAGAGAAGTCCGATATGGACTTTGACGTCAAAGTCTATACGCCTATAGAGCTGCAATATAAAACAGCGTTTTGCAAGAGGCACAGATATATTATTTGTATAAAATATTATATCTCGTTTGTTTTTCGAGCAATTCTGATTCTATTTTCACTGTTATTATTATATTTTGGTACACTTTTATGTAAGTTTTAAAATATTTTTTCATGCATATTCTCTATACACTTCAATCCCATTAATTTTATAAATGTGAAAGTCTGTATTTTCGTAGATTTTTTTTTCAACTTTCAGGTGGGCGAAGTAACTCAATCTCGCACGCGCTTCATATGCCTAATACCTAATAAAAGTACCGGGTTCGATTTCCGACTCGAGTAGAATTGATCAACTCAACCAATTTCTACAGGTTCTTAACAAACACATCTCTCGGTACTCACCCTCGCTCATCTCTGGTGGAAACGCAACCATATGCCGAGCTATATTAATATAGGATAATGCTGAGCTATGGTGTTGGTAGTTATAACTGTTTATTTCGTATAATTATGGTGTACTTTTCTCGTGGCTGAATAATAACAGCCGCATGGTTCGATCGTTAAGGCCAAGCAATGCTTGCCAAGGTTGGTCTGTGGATGGGTGACCATCTTAACATACCAAGTTTCCTCCATGCTTCGGAAAGCACGTTAAACCGTTGGTCCTGGCTGTCATTTGTAGATGTTTGGCAGTCGTTACGGATAGTCAGAAGACAGTAAATCTGACTCCAGTCTTAGCCAAGAAGTACCGTATTACCCAGTCAATGAGTTGTGGGAGGTCTGTTAGGCAGCCGCTCCACGTAAAATACTGGTGTTCAGCTGAATCCGGTTTGACTGAAAGCCGACCCCAATATAGTTGGGAACAGGCTAGGCTGGTGATGATGGTGTACTTTTCTATAAAATGAAATACATAAATGAAAAATCCCTCTGTCTGTTTGTTAGATTTTAAGACTACACTACTTGCAAAGCTTACATGTTGCGTTATAATGATCACAATTAGAACAAGAAAAGCGACATAAGGATCCTATTTATTCCGTAAAATTAAATCTTTTAACACATGGTTGGAGAGGCGAGCACATCTGTAAAGAACACAACAAACACAGCTTCTTTAAACAGAGACATTTTCCGCAATTATTCACGCTTAAAACAGTCTACAAAATGTATGAGGTAGCGCAGAAAACGAAATTATTCTGCATACATACTGATAAATACTATGTACGCAAGGAAAATCTGTTTGGCTCCTACAGGCATGAGTCCCTTTACTATGATGTTTAAATGCTTTCACGGTGACTTTAAAAAGGGAAAGAAGGGCCGAAAACCTTTAATTATTAGATATAGGCCACTTTTACAGATATGTACATCGTTTCGACTGTCTGCATTAAACCGAGTCCTTCGCGACCTTCAAAAGATTATTGGTGCTCCTTTAGGGCGTATCCTTATGCTTTAGTAACTGTAAAGTCAATAATATCTTTCTAGATACCTTACCTATTCTCAGCTATGTATGTCACGTAAATTAATACTTGTACCAACTGCCTATAAAAATAATTAAAACCAATTGAATTATAAGTACAGTCGTCAGAAGCGTCCAGAAAACTCGTTCCTCGCCCAGTTTTAGTGTGGAAATGATCATAACCGGAGAACTGCAACTTATAATTGTTCCGACTCCGAAGTAGTGCAACCACAAAGATTCCACTCAACCTCTTTTCGTCCTTATGTCTTTTGTAGTAAGGTTAAAAATCTGTCAAACTGGTACTTTCGACTACGGACTAGAACCCCATGGATTCTTGTCATAGAATTTTTGTTCTTATAGCTTGTTCCATAAGGTAGAAAATGGTTCGATCAGGATTATGTACAGATCGTTTGCAATAACTGGCTGCAGTTACGGGGTTGTTTTAGTTTCATGTTGTTTTTAGAAGCAAATTATTGAGTAATGTTCGGAGTTTATAGAAATTTTCGAGCTATGTAGTGAGTCAGCGTGAGATTGTTTTGAGTATAAACAGGAGCCGGTAGGTTAGTTTATTATAGTTTTAAAGCCTTTAAATAGTTTTTGGAACAGTATTACAGTTTGGGTTCGTTGTTTTGTGAATTAGAGTTAATGCTGCCAGCTATCTAAAACATTGTGTTGTACTTCTTAGCACGACCATGAACGCATTTATTATAAATTTAGATGGTAATAAAGTTCTTTTCAATTTGTTTTATTTAATACCATTAATTTAAAATTTTGTACCTCACAATGTCGTAGATGTTTAGGTCGTGTTAACACATACGCTAAAATTCCAGCTGCGATTGAAGTTGATGAAAAATTTGTAAGTACTCATTTTGTCAGCCCCACTGCTGTAAGCCTCAAATGGGTTCCAATCAATCGCGGAGTGAGCGGAGTCAGTAACATGACAGTAAGAATAAAAAGACGAAGAAAAACGAAAACGAACGAAAGAAAGACGAATAGTAAGGCTATTGTCCTACTATTATTCTTGCTGCCGCGTTAAGATTGTCTTCTCTTATCTTTCCTCTAGCTAGACTGAGGGCATCTCACCCGACTAAGTCAAGGCTTAAGGGGAGTTATTTTTTTTCATCGTTTTGAACTTAAATTCAAATTGCTTTTAATGATAATAAATTATTCTAGAGATAGGTACTGCATATGAAATGATTATTTTTAAATTTGAATATAAATAAGTTATAAAACAGCTAGTTAAAAATTTAATGTTATTACAAAACTGTGACTGCTATGTAGGTACATTTAAATTGAAATCGTCTAAGTTAGGTATAGTTTGGTTTTTTCTATTGCATGATGTGGTCTCCTATAATTGAGGAAGCACATAGATGTTTGTTCTATAATATAGCAAGTAAGGTGCATTCTTTCTTGGAGATCCTAATAAAATAAACCGAATTTTTTATTGCTCAATAGGGGTTCACTTGTAAATACCGTATGTGTTGACATAAATTAAAGCAAAATCACTTATTAGCCATTAGTCAGTATTGAATTTGTGGCCGCAGCACAATACATTCATCAACTTTCATCACTGCTGATTAAAGTTTTTTTTTGTTCCGAATGCATCGAACATTATTTTAACAACTGTGGCATTAAAGTTGTTGAATGTTCGCAAGACGTTTTCCACTGCATCTGCGGTTATTTACCCGACTCTTTTTATCATTTATTGATGTCAAGCAATGACATGGTTAGCCATGCCTCATGAGGCATGCATCAAAATTTCAAAAAAAAAAACCAATGTCAATCATTTATTTTAATTATTCCATTTACAGGCACTTTTGAATTGTCAAGGTCGGTCGGTCCAAAAAAGATGATGAAGCTATTTGCACGTTCCAAAGCGTAGATCTCTATGGAGAAGAACGTGCAAGAAACTCCAATTGATTTAAATCAATTGATGCACATAATACAAAAATCATGGTAACATTATCTTTGATTGCTTCTAAATGTGAGGGCAATGCAAAGAACAAGAAAGTATATAAAACAATTTAAAAAAAATCCAGCGGCAGGTAAGAGATGGCCAGTCTCAACTGACGGCGCCCGTTCACGAACATGACGCGTGTATCAGCACTATCTAACTCAAACATTTTGAAGGGAACCAATACATTACATAGAAGAAGCCTATTTACACCTTCCAGTCTCCAAGAAACTTACCTTCAACACTAGGCTTCTCGCAGACGAAGTAGTTGTGCTCCCGGCAGCCTCTGTCGTTCCACATGAAGGTCGCGGTGGCAGGAGGAGGGCGTGGCGGGAACTCCCTGCGAGCCTCCACGCAGTCCTGGCCAGAGGTGCCGTCGTCGTTGGGTTGGCCGCTGTGCTTGCGCCAGCCGGGGAACCAGTCTGCGGGAGAAAAATAACCAATGAATAAAAACATATTAAAATCTACACTAATATTATAAAGAGGAAAGATTTGTTTGTCTGAATTGAATAGGCTGCGAAACTATTGGACCGATCTAAAAAATTCTTTCAGTGTTAAAAGCCCATTTATCGAGGAAGGGTATAGGCGATAATATATCATCACGCTTATACCAATAGCAGCGGAATATTAATGGACATTGTGACGCAGACGAAGTTGCGCGGGTCAGCTAGTATGATATAAAAATTCAAGGGCACTTCTGAGTAGTCAAAGTCGGTCAGTAAAAAAAAACACTACAAAGTAAAAAATAACTTTAATTTCGGAAGTCGGTGTTTTTGTTACTTTCTTCGTATTTTGACACCGACTTCCGAAATTAAAGTTATTTTTTACTTTGTAGTGTTTTTTTTGGAAGTCGGTTGTATTTTTTTGTAAAAAGTTTTTATTTTTCACTTTTTTGTGGTGCCCCACACCTAACAACACCACTGCAAAATCGCAGAAAAGCAAAATACGCAATTTCGATTATCAAAGATTCATCTAAATAGTCAAATTCCAGGTATTTCGATTTAAAATCCAAAGTTCGTAACCGATTTTGATATGATTTAAATGGGTCCAATCTGCAAGTATATCCTTTCAGATAAAACAAGAATTTTTCAAATCGGTTCATAACTGTCGGAGTTATGAGGTAACAAACATAAAAAAAAAAAAAAACATACAATCGAATTGATAACCTCCTCCTTTTTGGGAAGTCGGTTAAAAAGGTGTGGAAACTAGCCTCATCTTAGCCTTAGCGGCACTAGCGATATAAGGAGCAAGTAATTCTGCAGTAAATACGAGTACACTCACTGTTCTCATCATCCGCGCGGCCTAGTTGCTGTCAAGAAGTTTGATATTCAATTGGTATTAAATTCTTAAAGTGTAGTTAAAAATATTGCATAGTCACAGTATAATATTACTGTATTCCGCGTATGTTTGAGCAGAAGCAAGTTTATTACCAGCAATGCGGACAAATTAAGAGTGTGTATTCCGTCCACTAGCACCGCAAATCGTTTTTATTAATTGTGGTAAATTTAAGACACGTAGATAAAAAACCGCTCTGTAGTGCACTGAAGAAATGTATCTATTATTTTTTGACAGCTATTTTTAATACATAACTCATGGCTAAATAGCCAAAACGGCAATTATTGCTAAAAGTGGCCACTTTTAGCAAAACTATCGACTTTGGCAACTATTTATGTTCTAAAGTGCAAAACATAACTCTCAAAACATAATAAATACATTTCTTCAGTGCACTACAGAGCGGTTTTTTATCTACGAGTCTTAAATTTACCACAAATAATAAAAAAACTATTGGCGGCGCTAGTGGACGGAATACACGCTCTTAAGACTCCAGAATCTATAGGTACTTAATATTATAAAGCAGAAGAGTTTTTTTGTTTGGTTGAACGCGCTAATCTCAGGAACTACTGGTCCGATTTGAAAAACAATTTCAGTGTAAGATAGCCCATTTATCGAGAAAGGTTATACGCTAAGACAAATAGGAGCGGAGCAGTAATTGAAAATGTGACGCAGACGAAGTTGCGCGGGTCATCTAGTAGTTAATAACGGGATTACTACCATGTACCTTTTTATTTTGCGAGTTTCCGATATTTCGGCACTGTTGCAAGCGCCATGATCACAGAATAACTGAAGAACTTGCGGGTAACCCACCCGCAAGTTCTTCAGTTATTTTTGGCATTGGCAGACATATCGGTCTACCCTCTTTCTTAGTCTTTTATTACGACCATCTCCGGTACCACTGTCCGCAAACTCATTTTTTTCCCGAACTGTTCTCGACATCAAAATCTCCGGTTTTTACAAATTCGAACCACTGGAAAGGTACATGGTAGGAATCCCGATATTAACTATTCTAATGTTAGTGACCATGAAAATTTAAAACAATATACAAAACAATTTATTGCAAATAGATCAGAAACAGGCACCTTCGAATACTCAAGGCCTGTCAGTCAAATAGATGAAGCTAAATCTGCCGCGCTAGCAACAAGAGCAGCCAGTTGTTCTGCAACAAAACACACTCACCGACCCTATTTCCAGCGAGACAAATTGCATGTTCCAAAGAGTAGATCGTCTTCCGGCACGCAGTGACCACTTTAGAACTTTTCGGCGCCATCGACCATCTGTTCTGCGAGCAATGTACCCTGCCCACTGCCGCTTTAGTTTGGCGATCCTTCGGGCTATGTCGGTAACCTTGCGGGTTTCATCATTTCTGGTTCGATCACGTAAAGAAACTCCAAGCATTGCCCTCTCCACCCTTTGAGAAACTTAGAGCCTTCTAAACTAAAATGGTACCTAATTCAAACTGCAGATAAACAATAAGAACAATACGGAATAAAAACATAACTGCGCCAAAGGTAGCATAGAAACTTTCAAGCAAGTTTTGAACGCACGTGTACGCTGTGGTCACAGGGTAAAGTTCAAAGTGGTGAGTAGTTTGACTGCGGATCGTCAACACATGGTCCTTAGGGTCCGAAACGCAATGCGAAGAGGCACACTTTTCTTAATGAGACAGTTATGATTACCGGCACGTAAGTTGGCTAAGATTTTTGTAATGGGCGAAGTTCTTGCATGTAAAAATGTATGGAATTGTGAGTGCGTGAACTTCTGAGAATACAAAATCTTTGGTCAACTTGCGTGCCGGTAGATATATCACGCGATTCCGAATACATTTAATACGTTTCGCAGTTTTACGATTCGTCGTGATGCAAATGGACGCGTCGCGCTTCACGACTTGAAATAGCTGGTCTCTTTAGATGTCGTTCTATTACAAAGCGAATATCACATGAAAACGCGATCGTCACGTTAAAAACTGGACCCGCCCTCGATCGATGCGACAAAGCGATCCGATTTACCGTATAAATGAACGTGACAATCGTATATTAGCACGATGATCCCTAATATGACAACGCGGACGCCTCTACCATAATTGTGTCAGATTCCGTTACGTCGCATCTCGGTGTGAGCTGACTCTTACTTCGCCTGTTGGTAATGCATTAATACTAGCAAGACTTTTAGTTTTAAAAGCAGAAAAGTGGGCGCTCTAGTTTGTAAACTGGGTAATTAAGTTTACTTGAAGTGTTAATAATCGTTTACCAAAACATCCTGAAATACGCTATTTAGGCATTATGCCTCATTAAAACTTTGTGAAGCCACAACACATAAATGTTGGGTAAGCCTAACAATACAACAGTAATAATAGCCATTATATACCCGTCGTACAAGTACGAAGTTGCCCCAATCGGTATAATTCCTATCCCTTACTAGGCACACCTAGGTATAGTACTAGTTACTAGTCATTACTAAGACCATCTATATAGGTATATACAGCAATTTACTTTAAAGGAGCGTGCTAGCTCGTTACTTTGAAGAAAATTGCTACGTAGCGTACCTTCACGTGAGAAAATTGTAGTAGTTGATTGTTCTGTAACGCTACGTGAGATGGTTTACAAAGGAGATAATGGTGAGGTCCTGTGGTTTCTAATGAGAGGTTAAAATTTGGCTTTGACACATTCTTAATAAAATACTCAATTTAGAATCTTGTCCGTAATTTTGAAACTTGGAGTTAGTTCAATTTAGAATCTTGTCCGTAATTTTGAAACTTGGAGTTAGTTTGAGTAGGTGTTATAAAATTTCACGTTCGTTGTTTTTCACGGTATAAAGTTAATTAATGTTGGAAGCATACTATAGGATTTCAGACTACATGTATATACAATTAAATAAAATAAAAAAGTCTTAACTAACTAAAACTAAAAGTAAAACTAACATATGGCGTCGAAAAATTCGTCCGCATCGCTAGCCACTGGTAATTAGCCCAAAAGGCTGGCAGCATTGCCACGTTGTATGGCTTATCCTTTGGCCGAGGTAGAAGCCAGCCCTTGGGTCACGCGAAGTGTCAACTAAGCGTCTTGACAGATCTTTAAACAAGTTATGGGCACTCGGACCCCACGACCCGAGAGTTTCAACCCCAAACGACTCGAAAATATAATTTCCAACGAGGTTATTATATTTCCTCCGTTTGAGGTTCTCTGCAGGCGTGGTGGCAGCGCCAGCACAGCACGAAGAGCTACATAGATAGCTATAGCTAGATACATAGTGTAAAAATGTTATGTCTAGAAAGTCCAGACGTCGCGTCGCGCCGTCATTATCGCGGCGGCAAAATAGAAATATGTGGAAGAAGAAGACATGCTGCGTTAAATGCAAGCATCCACTATCTCATCTGATAGCAAGCGTGCTCGATCTTAGACCGCTTCATCGCTTACCATCGGGTGAGATAGTGGTCAAACGTATGCCTCATCATCTGCGTATCCTCTTTCCAACTATATTGGTGTCGGCTTCCAGTCAAACCGGATTCAGCTGAATACAGTGTTTAACGTGGAGCGGCTGCCTACCTGATCGCCACAACCCATTAACTGGGTAACACGGTCCTCCTTAGCAAGACTGGTGTCAGATTTTCTGGCTTCTGACAATCCGCAACGACTGCTAATGATCTACAAATGACAGCCGGGACCAACGGCTTAACGTGCTTTCTGAAGCACGGAGAAAATTCGGTATGTTAAGATGGTCTCCCATCCACAGACCAACCTTGGCAAGCGTTGCTTAAACTTGAAGATCGACCCGTGCAGCTGTTGGTATTTAGCCACGAGCTTCTCTATGCCTATCGTATAACTATCAAAAGTAAAAATGAGATAAAGGTAGCAGGTTACCAAATCAACGAGGAATCAATAGTCAAATGAACTCTTCATCGAATAAGAACACTTTAAAAAAATTCATACGTTTTGAAAATCACTACATATTATAAAACAAAGTCCTCCGCCGCGTCTGTCTGTCTGTCTGTTCGCGATTAACTCAAAAACTACTGCACCGTCTCATGCTGTTATTACCAATGGATAGAGTGGTTCTCGAGGAAGGTTTTAGTATATAACTTGTCAAGAGGGGGAAACCACGGGCATTAGCAAGTTAAATATATTTGACAAAGCAAATCTCGTTCATATTATATGCAATAATCCAGCGCTGAAACCACGAATTTAACTCCCTTTGTGCAATTATCATCACTGAGTTGCGGTAAGCCTCTAGTCTAACAAAACATACATCAATTTATGCAAATAATGAAAATTATATGAAACGCGTTAAAAAATTGAAAATGTTGACGAAAATCACTATCATTGCGCAATACATGACTCGATGAATATTCATTCAATTAAGGTAAATTATTTATTTCCCAGACTCGAGTGTGCATTCATTTTAAATTAGGTTATGTTAGCTCGCTCTGATGGGAAAATTGGCTCTGACCTGTAGGTATTTTAATGGAGACATACATCATCATCTTCCTGCCCTTATTTTTTTATATTTTTATAATTCAACAAAATTATTAAACTGATAAGTGATTTATGAATAATAATAATGAATATAATATCTTATCCTATCAATATTTTCGTTATACTCTATCAATAATGTTGTCTCGTATACTATAAATTTAATCGTTGTTGTTGTTGAATTAACTACTTTCAATTATGTTAATTGCTTAATTGAAATGCGAGCTACAATATCATTTTCTAATGGTACCTATTTCTTACGCAGATTTTGTTTTATTTGAAGTTAAATGTCAAATTTTGGGTACCTAACGAAAAAACCTTAAAATTCAAATATCTCGAGAATGATTAATTTTCGGCCATACATATGGGGGTTTCAATTACGTATGGGCGGTTCAGTTTGTTGTATTTTGGCCGCCCTATCAGCACCGACGGATATATGTCGAATTACAAGTAACCCTGTGTAAAAGCAGAAACCGAATGACGGATCGATCAACGTACAGCCGAAACTACTGGTCGTAGGAAGCTGGAATTTGGAATGTAGCTTCTTTACACTCCGTAGGGGTGTACTAAGAGAGGATTTTCCGAAATTCTTACGGAAACGAGAAGGAACGGAATATGCGCGTACGAAGTCGCGGGCGAAAGTTAGTAAATTATGAAACGTTTTTCATTAGTAGAGAACGTTAAGGATCACGATAGTTGTCAATTCAAGACAGCTTTACGTCATTATTTCTGTTTTCGATATGAAGAAAGTCAATAAATGTATATGAGTCAATGACCGTTACCGTTACTGCACGAGTATCTGACGTCCACAATTAATTTTGACGAATCACTACTCAAGTTCTTTTTTTTTTTTTTCTGTTTTGGTTATTTTTGAGATATTGTCGAATCGGTAACGTGACTTTACGGGAAGTAGCCAAATAAATATTTATGTGTTAATGTTTTTTGAAGTGAAAACTTCTTTAACGGCGTTGAGCACTTTTCTTGGGATGGGTCTAAAATGTGACACGTGACCTGATTGAAAATTCGTAAGACGGATGATTCAAAAACGCACAACGTTAATGTTCAAGTTTTCACTTCTGCTGGCACTCCCGGAGCGCAACCCGTTGTTTTTTTTATTTGTTATGGGTTGCTTTTTACTCTAGTCTTGGTCAGAGATGATAAACAAAAAAAAAATACAGCTGTCATCTAGCTTCCTACTTAAGAGTGTGTATTCCGTCCACTAGCGCCGCCAATCGTTTTTTATTAATTGTGGTAAATTTAAGACACGTAGATAAAAACCGCTCTGTAGTGCACTGAAGAAATGTATCTATTATTTTTTGACAGCTATTTTGAATACATAACTCATGGCTAAATAGCCAAAACGGCAATTATTGCTAAAAGTGGCCACTTTTAGCAAAAATATCGATTTTGGCAACTATTTATGTTCTAAAGTACAAAACATATTAAATACATTTCTTTAGTGCACTACAGAGCGGTTTTTTATCTACGTTTCTTAAATTTACCACAAATAATAAAAAACGATTGGCGGCGCTAGTGGACGGAATACACGCTCTTAATATACGACCTACCCTATATATAAAATAATAAACACTCTCTAATAACTCATATGTGTGCATAAACCAAGCTTTGAAGTTCGCAACTGGAAGCCGGGTCAGAGTAATTTATTGGAATAACGTAGTAAGGTAGGTAACTGTGTTCTGTGAATCGGTTGGCTGTGTTTTGACGAGGATACGCAGAAATCATCGTTACACACGCGATGTTTTGATGCGGGGCCATTACTGTTAGAATAACTTAAGTATTGAGAAAAATTATTGGTGGTTCTTAGGGTTCTGAACAGAAAACGGAACCCTCATAGACACGATCCCTAGGGAACATAATCCCGGGATGAAAAGTAGCATACGTGCTATTCCAGACTGTAATCTATCTATGTTCCCAATTTCATCAAGATCCGTTCAGCCGTTCTGGTGTGATTGAGTCAAACATCCAAACTTTCGCATTTGTAATATTAAGTTAGATTAGATACCTAAAGATTACAGGAAAACCAATAAAATGTCTATATAACATGTTAAATAATGAAATTGGTTCGGAATCCTTTGCGTGCGAGTCCGACTCGCACCTGGCCAGTTTTTGTTTTGTTTTCAATTTTCTAATTATATAGGTCTAAACCCAAATCGGGTGACAAATGTTTGTCAATTAATTAAAGATAGAAATTAAGTATTTATTGGGACTATGAACGAAATAACAGAGCATAGAATCCGAAGCAAAGTTACCGATTATCGATAACTGTTGACATACTCTTAGTAAACAGATATAGAAATATTTGAGAACTAACTGAAGCCCGCGGCTTCACCCGCTTGAAAAATTATATAATACTAGCTGACCCACGCAACTTCGTCTGCGTCACATTTTCCATTAATGCTCGGCTCCTTTTAGTCTTAGCGTAATGATATGTTGCCTATATCCTTCCTCGATACATCGGGCTATATGTATAATACTGAAAGAATTTTTCAAATCGGGCAACGGATTTCGGTTTTTTTTTTCCTGAGATTACCCCTACATACAAACTTACAAACCTCCTTTTCTTACCTCTTTATAATAATAATATTAGTATAGAAAACCTTCCTCGCGAACCACTCTATTCATTGGTTAAAACAACATGAAAATCAGTGCAGTAGTTTGTGAGTTTATCGCGAACAACAGACAGACGCGGCGGAGGACATAATGGTTTATAATATAGCGATAGTGATAGTGATTTGTCTGGATGAGCATTTATTGCAGAATGAAAGCCACTCAGGATATGTTTGTTTAATTTTTGCTAGTAAATGTTACTCTACTACTGGGAATGAAAAAAATATAATTTATCGTATCGACACTCTCTTCATTTACGAGCTCGTGATTTCTCCTTCCAGTCTTGGCGAAAACTTTATAGTTTAAAACTTATAGCTATGCAAGCAGCAAACTTAAAAACGTTTTGGGAACACATTCATTGTGCGTACAGCTAAGGAGTGGAATTCCCTGCCTGAGACCGTGTTATCTGATAGCTATAATCTGGGAGTCTTTAAGTCAACAGTGAATAGGGTACTTCTCGTGCTCCATCTTAGACCGCATCATCGCTTACCATCAGGTGAGATAGTGGTCAGTATGTGGTGGCCTATCAATAGTAAAAAAAAAAGATTTTCACATCTACATTTTTTTATTGGTACAACGTCGAACAAAATTGATTGATTTGATTAAGTAAGTTAAATCTATTTTGTAACTACACTAACATTCCTAATCCTATGTTTAATGCATGTCGTGGCAGCCTATAATTAAGGCTACACTAAAAAATGTATAAATATTCGTACGCTCACGTCAACACGGTTTTTGGTGTATGCTTTGTTGCTTGTCCTTTTATAAATAAACTAGCTGACCCTCGCAACTTCGTCTGCGTCACATTTTTCATTACTGCTCCGCTCCTATTTGTTTTAGCGTGATGATATATAGCCTATAACCTTTCTCAATAAATGGGCTATCTAACACTGAAAGAATTTTTCAAATCGGACCAGTAGTTTCTGAGATTAGCGCGTTCAACCAAACAAACAAACTCTTCTGCTTTATAATATTATAGTATAGATAAAAAAATATAGACCAATTTCAACCGAGACTAGCCATACATTCAGGATATTTTATAGTGCACAAGGATGTTTGCAGACACAGGTACACCAACATACACATCCATTAAATAACAAACTCAATTCCGAATCTTCAAAGTTTCAAGTATCCACTATAAGATTGCTTGTACGCTCACTTTGCTCTCTCCACGTCAAAGCGAGTGTTGAGACAGACGACTGGACTAGAGAGCTAACTGCAGTTACCAGTCTCGCCACCAATTTGACTGTGAGCACCAAGTTCCATAGTTACGAACGTAAGATTCTAACTGAATATACGGTGGTGCGGGCTTGCTTAGATAATATGGTCGTTACCCGACTTGTTTAGATAAAATTGTATGGTACGAGTGAATTATTATAAAAGAGTGGATAGTATGTTGATGTCTTGAAGATACGCATGTTATGAAAAAAGGGATCACTTACTCTTTTTCCCTCTGAATTTTATAATCTATCGAAAATATTTTTAACTTTTTAGACCGACCTAAGTGGTTTGTTTCATTAAAATCTGTCTTGCACACGCTCGATATAATGTTGAGTGATGGCCAATTGGCGGAATCTTCTCAATCTGCATAACTTTTGTACTTTTTTAGATTTTTATTAATAGTTGTAGGCAAATCTTAATTAAACGAGCACATGATCGCGTTTTTAAAATAATTTAACAAATCAATTCTTTAATTAAAATAAATCTAGAGATCATTTGAAAGGACTAATGTCAGAGAACTTTGCAATATTCTGGCTCCAACTTTTCCAATAGTTTATTAAACCTATGATACGTGATTAAGGTTTAATTAGTTTTCTACTGGTCTGCTGCGCTCTGGAACCAGTGGAAAATTATAAAGACTCATACACAGTATTCTGTATGTTATAAATATTTATTTTGAAAAGTACCTCAATATTTTTGTCTTACAAACTCGACATAAGTGATGAAATGATTGAATTTAGTTTAAAAAGTTATATTATTGTGTAAGTTTATCTAGGACTTTAGGAAATAATGTGAAGCAAAAAATCAACGTTAAAATTGGTACGCTATAATTGTACAAGTCATTTTTCGGTTGTACACATAGACGTACATAATCTGGCTTTTACTTCTTACACAATTTAATTTTATTCTGATCTAAAAAGCTGCAAGATGCCATTGCTATTAAACATGGGTGATTATGTGCATATTTTCATCATATGGACTTCAAATTTATGTACTGTGTATTGTCATAGCTGTGCTGAATTGTCGTAGTCTGTAGTCTGTCACTGCACTTATTAAAATAAATAAATTTTGACCATTCGTGTGATATTTCCAAATTATTGCATTTTAGTAAGGATTTATTGTCAAGTCAAATCAACTTCAAATTCTTTAATCTGTCTGCTGCATACACCTTTATTTTAATTATAAGTCTGCGATTAATAACAGGAGCGCCGCGTCGAAGTGAACCGCGGATGAATTCGCGCGCTTTTGTGCCAGCCATCTTGCCAAGATGGCGGCCACTGATTTATTACAGCCTATTGTGTTCAAAGTGAGTCTTCAAGTCATGATTAATAATGCGAGACCTAGATTTCTCGAAGTATTTACTTTTATTTTGCAGGTATGTTTCATGTATTGTGTTTGAAGTATTGAATTAGGAAACTATTGTTTCCTCGAACTCGTGCCTATTGTAACGTGACTAAGGTAAATGTAGTCGTCAAATATGGTAGTGTATTATATTGGAGGCGATTTTTGTTTTATTACGATATTATTCAGAAAGACATGACAACTGACAACTATTACACAACTATTCACATCTTTGACCTTTGAGTATTCTGTAACAAAGCGTTGAATATTTTCTGAGCTTTTCATGTACTTACCTCCACTTAACCCACTTTGTTATAAGTAAAGATTTGCTTTACATTTAAATATCGTAATTTTCTTTTAACAAAATGAGCTTACTAGAAGTTCTTGAGAAGTTATATTCTGCGAGTGTGCTACGTTGCTACGAGTGTGCTACGCTGCTACGAGACTGCTACGTTGCTACGCTAGCTACGCAGCCACGATAGTGCTACAAGAAAGTTTCGTTTTCATATCGTCATTAGGAACAAAGGTATGGGCTTTTTAGACCACGACGGCAACTGTCAGGGGAAACTAGCCAACAACATGGAAGATATTAGAAGTGACAAGAGTGTGCGCAAACGTCTGAAAGGAGTCTCATAAGGAAACAGTTCGTCACAATTAGAGAGAATCAGGCGCAGGGCCAACGATTTAAAGTGGTTTTTTCATTACGAATTTGTCACGTAGCCTGGATTTTGGAATTGATGCTAAGACACTAGTGACTTGAAAAGAGTTTTAATAAAATGTAAAGCGAACCCTTTTAATAGCCGCCTATGATATTTATTATGATGAAGAACATTTCATTAATCCCTCTTTTTACCTTAATCTAAATTATTCCTCCCCATTAATCGTTCATTATTGACCAACGTCATAACTTCATTAGCGCAGGACAGGCAACATTATCAACATTTTGTGTTCAACAACGTCACATTCCGGACGCGTTCACAGGGCAACTCGGGCGCGGTGCGGTGCGGTACGGAGCAGTGCGATCTGTTACGGATCGCTGCGGTTCTGAACTTGTTGAATGCAGACGTCGGCATTGTAAACAGGGCCGACCCTTTGGTAGGGTTGGCACATATGACCCTTAACTTTGAATTTAAGACAAAGTAAAAAAATAATGTCGCAGTCATTATGTTTTGCTGGTCAGGTTTTACGTGTTCGGTATTAGGGCTTTGTTTGTGTTGGGTTCCATATTGACAGGGAGAGATTTTTTTTTCATCATTGTGCGACAATAGCATTAAATATATATTTTTGATTGTACCATCAAAGCCAAAGGACTCCTCTATTTGTTTAACTAAAATACTCGTTTTTTTTCATCAAATTGTTGTTTTTTCGCTGTTGGTGACATAGTGCTGTACTATTTTAGCATGCCACCAAAAATCATAGAAATCCTGTACAACAGAAATAAAAAATGTTAAAATTTGTTAACGGTTGAATATTTGTCATTCATTCACGAAAAAACTAATGAATAAAAACAATTTATGAAACTTTACAGTAATTTAGTTTATAAATCAGAATAATACACAGGCGTTAATTTATAAAGAGGCGAAGCACTAATTACATACATACAGGTGGAGCCATGATCGGCAGGTATTCATAAATTATTTTGACAAATGTGCCAGCCCTATCACCGTTAACGATTACATTCTAAGTTATGCTAAGCGATAATACATTAATAATGTGTTTGCTAATGTACCGACCTACTCAAACTACGACAAATTTGAAGACGTTGAGATAATGCTGATCTAAACCTTGACAAGTAGGCACTAGAATGACATGTGTCACAATTAGCTATATGAGATTCGAGCAAATAATGTCTCACATGAATCTTGTTCTATTACATTTCGCGAACTAGCTAGCTTATTTCAAAGTTAGGTGGGTAGGAAGTAAGTACCTATACATTATTTTTTGCAATAGAGAATCGGAAATCAAAACAACTTACTGAACTTTCACTCTCACTCACACACACACACACACACTCTTACTCTCTCACACGCACTCTCACTCTCACACATTAAACCCTCAATCCATTTTAATCACTTTTGTCCATTTTTTAACCGACTTCCCAAAAAGGAGGAGGTTATCAATTCGGTTGTATGTTTTTTTTTTTTTTTTTTTTTGTTTGTTACCTCATAACTCCGACAATTATGAACCGATTTGAAAAATTCTTGTTTTATCTGAAAGGATATACTTGCAGATTGGTCCCATTTAAATCATATCAAAATCGGTTACGAACTTTGGATTTTAAATCGAAATACCTGGAATTTGACTATTTAGATGACTCTTTGATAATCGAAATTGCGTATTTTGCTTTTCTGCGATTTTGCAGTGGTGTTGTTAGGTGTGGGGCACCACTAAAAAGTGAAAAATAAAAAACTTTTTACAAAAAAATACAACCGAATTCCAAAAAAAAACACTGCAAAGTAAAAAATAACTTTAATTTCGGAAGTCGGTGTCAAAATACGAAGAAAGTAACAAAAACACCGACTTCCGAAATTAAAGTTATTTTTTACTTTGCAGTGTTTTTTTTTGGAAGTCGGTTGTATTTTTTTGCAAAAAGTTTTTTTAGTTTTTGTTTTAAATGTTCCATTTTGGTTAATTTTTGTTATTATTTATTTATTTAACAATTTATGTACACACACACAAATATAAAAAAAGGAAACAGAAAAGTAGGTACAAAGGTCGTGATCTACCTGTATGTTATTGATAACAAAGTCACTAGTCGTGAGTTGTCCGATGGCGGGCAAGCCTGGTACAGGTTTTACCAATAACAGACACCAGCCCTTTAATTCATTCAGTGCTTTAATATGACTTTGTGCTGTGTTTTTGATTATGACAAAACAATAAAGAATATTACCATCTTTATACATTTTTCTCAACCTACTCATCTTTATTTTAAACATAAAAAAATATTGTTATTACTTAGATAGTGACAATTACAAAATCTAGTAGATTTTGTAATTGTTGTTCGAAATAGCCAAAATTGCACGACTCTTCTTTATAATGGCGGCTCATTTCATCTGTAAGATGAACTTTCATTAAAAACACATCTGAATAAAACAAAAACGAATAACATGATAATATTTTTCATAATCATGACGCATGACATATGTTGAATCACCTAGGAGCGAGCGCAGTCCGAGCCTTGTGTGCCAACATCAGCGCGGAATGAATCGGCGACATTCTTTCGATACGTAAGCATTATTAACAAGTTGTTTCATAATAGGTTAGTTTCCATCATCCACAAATTGCAAAACTGTTTAGTCCATCAGTTAGAGTATTGAAAAATAATGGACACGTATTTTTTGTTTTTGTAAATCAATGAATATTGAAAAAGATAAAAGGCATCAAAACTCGGGAGTGGAGGACGTCACGACCCGCTAAAAATTATGGCAGGCCGTGACGTATTGAGAATTTTAAAAGCGTCGTAACTTCGTCAATTTTGGTTCCAGTAACAAAAGAAAAAATACGGGTCAAATATGTTTTTTGATAATCTAACTGACGGACTAATTAGATTTTTTCAGGACACAAGCCTATTGTAATAAATTATTTAATTTTTTAGAGCTTAGAGGTAGTTTTGTCGAGTACATTAAGTGGGCCGCCTTTGTAAGACTGAAATGACACCGTGTATAGAAATTACGAATCATCGACTGAGTAGGTCATGTTATTGATCAATTTTGCCGATTATATCTTATTCAAAACGTGATGAATGAACATTAATTTACCTATTGAAAACATCTAGATCTTAATCAGGGGCAGAAACAAGTTAACAAAGACCGCACATACATACATTTTGCATGCATTTCCTGTTCCAGTTTGTAATATAATCAGAACTTGGTGCAGTATACAACACAATGTTTGTTGGCACTAAGAAACTTTACACCAACAGCAGTTTATATTTGAAAATGTAAACTGAATTTGTGAATTGACCTCAGGATAAAGTAAGTAGCTTACCAAAAGTTTTCACCTTACATTAGATGATCCAGTTTTTTTTTTTTAGTATAGGACAAGCCCTCCACGCATTCCCCATCACTGCAACTCCTGAAAACCAGAATCAACAGTGGCAACCACCAGAAAAAGCCGAGCCAATGAAGCCCGACGAGTCCCAGAGAAACGATTCAACTGTCTTGGAGTCCGCAACGAAACTAATTAAAAAAGTACAGCAGAGGAGAAGGAAAATAAAATATAATTACCACGTATCTGAAAAATGTAGCCAAACAATATAAACTGTAATGGATTTCTACTAATATACAATATATACTGTAATAGGTTTCCACTGTGAACAGTACCTAAAGCTCATCAAACTTTCCATGTAAAAATGAGGTCATTAGCCATTTATATTACTTATAACCTCCCCCTGTAAGCCTACATGGAGTGCAGATACGTGGAATTATCCAATGCTACTTCCGCGGATTTGCACTATCCCGAAGAAATGTACCATATACTGAGAAATAAATACTTTACGTTTTACTTAAATATACCCTTTTTTTTTAGGGATGGGAAATCATCCAATGACTCCTCCCGCTCTGGGTGTAGCGGGAGGGAGTGTCAGACTTCTACTGACTAAAACCCATCCATGTTCCTTCATTGCCCTTTGTGTTCCGGAGCCACGGTGTCTCTTGCGAATAATCCCGCGAATCCGGCAGGCGTCAGCCCTTTTGAGCCCCTCTGTGTTGCTGACTCTCTTTGAGGCGCGCGTGGAACACTAATGCGCCGTCGACACGGCCTGTCATCACTAGACGGACGGACGGCGAGCCACCCATAGCTCGCCGTCACTTAAATATACCCTAGGTTTACAATAAATTTCGTTCCAATAACTAAACCTCTATATATCTTATTATTAAATCCCCAGCCAAAAGAACTTCAGAAGAAAAAGTAATAAATTTAACGACACTAGCATTACTTTTGCCATCACAAACTCGAACTGCCCAATCGTATTGGCTCGTCAAGAGTTCATAAAGTGACCGTAATGAGTAGAATTGAAGTTACTAGTAATAACATTCTACCAGAATGACGGTCGTCTCTGACCAAAATGACGGTCGACTATAGCCGAAACGACGGTCGACTGTGACCGGAACGACACTTAGGTCTGACCAAATGATGTATGTGAAGTACATATTAAGTACATCGTTGGTAATTGGAAAGCTGAAAACGAAGCCCGGAGCCTTCATTAATTTATTATGACTACTTAACTTTACGTTCATACTAACTAGGGTTGGAACTGATCATTTATGATAATTTATTAGTGAATAAATTATTTTGTGATATGAATAATGATAAATAATAAGTTTGAAAGCTAGGGCTGCTACTTAGTTGCAGAATTTGTTCGAAAGAGTTACCGCGGTCCTGGAACGCAAAGGGCATTAGGAGGAACACGGGTGTGTATGTTAGTAAGTGCTGAAGGGAGTTTGACACTCCCTTTTGCGCCGCCCAGATTGGGAGGAGTCGTTTGATGATTTTGCATAATTAAAAAAGGTTGCTACTTTACCATTTTAGTAACGCACTGGAATTCATCAAAACTTTATTCTTACCCTCTGGATAAAATAATCCTATATCCCTCCTTAAGAATCGATAGTTATTATTTACACCCATACGAAAACAACAACTGCAACTTATCCCTACTTTGTTGCTATTCCACCAATAATAACTAAGCGTTCCCAAGCGTCTTTCTGAAATGAAATTTGCGCTCGTTGAGCTCCTTTAAGTTCAAAGTTTGAGCTACAAGATAACTGGCAAATGCTTGCACTGTCTGGACAGGTTCAAATCAGACAGGACAGACTCAAATCTGTGTGGTACTTACTCAAAATACCACTTTAGACATTAACCTACATGGTTATCATATAATTTGACCAGTACTATTGTTTGGACTATGGACTAAAAGAGACTCTGACCTCTGAGTTTGTTTCGGCGTTTCTTCTCAGAGCAGTCAGCTAGGAAACGCCGGGCTCATCTAGTTTAAAATGACCAAAAAAGATTGACGTGTAACAGTGTTATTTACAACCTACTTACAAATAAATATCATTTATTTATCATTAAATCAAAGGAATGGATCTCTCTGCCTGCGTCTGTGTTTCCGAACGCTTACAACCCTAATCTTTTCAAAGTTAGAGTGAACAGGCTACTTCTAGGTAAGCTCGCTCTATCGTAGACTTCACATCTCTGACCTTGACTAGAGTCAAGAGAAAACCCATCACAAATAAACATAAAATAAATTTCGAAAAAGGCTTTTTGTGTGAAAACTTGCAGCCCTGATTTACTTTCGAATTTGTAATTAATATAAAATAGAATTATATGTATAAAAAAAAAAGAATTCCTGGTTGCTTGGAAGAGATCGCGGAATGCGATAAAGCCGCCATTTGTATATTTTTTTAGTTTAAGGTTTTCTTTATGTTTTTATTTTTTTGGTGTACAATAAAGCATAAATAAATAAATTCTTTGGGGAATTTCGATGACACACAAATATTTTATTATCAATTAACAATTGATACTCAGTGTTGTAACTGGTGGTCAAAGGTCATCCATAATTCCTAGTATACTTTCAAAAAATATCAAACTACCTATTAAAACATACAAATATCAAGTGTCAAAGCGAATCAAACGGCCAATGATTAATTGCGCGGGTCAGTAACTAATTGGCGTCAGAAGCACCGAGCAGAAGCTACTGCCGACCGATTGAGCTCAAACGATTGTGGTCACTGTGAACCGCTCCGAGCTCAAACGGGTTCAGATTAGTTGGTGGGGTAAGAGCAATTGTTGAGGTAAAATGGATCGGTTGCATTTAGTAGTGCATTTGTTTAACTTAAAAAATCTGTCGTGTTAAAATGTTTTTAAGTGAATGCTGGTCGAAAAACACGACGGTTTTGTATGAAGTATTGGATTTGAATCCCGAATCGGCAAAGTGTGCATCCGATCCATGTTCTTCCAAACGCCTTTTCCATGCCAGGGCTGCAGTGAATCTTTCAGACAAATTGCGCGTCCTTGGCAGATACGATCGTGATGCGAATGTAATATTAGTGTACAAAGTAATAAATAAAAGCCGAAGACGAAACAATTAATATCTTGTCTTGTAAAATGTAGAGAAAGTTTGTTAATTTGTCTGTGTTTAATATTTATCAAATTAATTTAACGTTCACATAGAAACAGAAGCTATACAGAATGTTTCTTTTGTATATATAAAAAAAAAAAAATTACTTACAAAATAAACATGTAACGTTTTTAATTTTGATACCACTGTATGCTTTACTTTAGGTACACATAAAATATGGCCGCTGTTGAAAAATACTATATTTTTAATCCCAAAATGTTAAAGTTAAAGGAAAAAAAGAAAGCATTCACGTATTTTTGCGACGCGTACGTTGGACTGTATACATAGATTACAGATAATAACCCAGTACTATAACTACAGACAAAACCAATCCAAAACAAAATTAGAACTAGTGAAACCATAAAAAGTCGCAAATAAGAAAAATAAAAAATTAAACAGACTGCAAAAACTTTATAAACGAAAACAGTTTCTTAATTGAATTTAAACATATGCCTTAAGTATAATTTTGTAATCTCCATCTACTTTCCTTCATTTTGATACCCTACTCGAAAGGTTTGTTTTAAAAAAAATATATTAACGAGTTACTATTTAGCGCCAAAAATCCGCCGTATTGCTTTTTTTTAAACCCATAAAAGAACACTTGGGTATTTTAAATGAATGTAAAGGCATCTCAACAGTCGAAATCCATCCAACCGTTTCGAAGGTAAGAGGTAATAAAAAGATTTACAAACAAACAAACGAACATATACATACAAGATACGCGCAAAAAACATAACCCAACCTTGAAAACCGAGAAATTACAAACAGAAAACCAAACTACCAACTGGAATTGTTTCATACTCTGCAATAATTACAATTTTTCTTTTTACATTTCTCTTCACGAATCTCTACATAATTTTCCAGCATTATATGATGCTGGAAAATCATAATGTCGCACATATAATTTTCCAGCATTATATGATGCTGGAAAATCATATGTCGCACTATCACTATCACTATGAACATTGGCTGAAATAACGAAACATTTAAAATTCGATTTCTATGCAGATACGGGCACAAAGGAAAAACAAAACGTACGGTAGCGTTCGTGTTACGTTTAATTGTGCAAGTGAAAAAATATATGAATTTTATTTTGTAAAAACTGTTATTATTGGCCAGTATTTTTCTGGTTGATTTTTTAAAGGGGAAATGCTTGAAATTTGATATTTTTGCTGTTGCTGGCTTATTAGCTCTATCTGTATTTTTTTACTAGTGAAATTAGTTATTTTTCTATATTATATAAAGCAGAAGAGTTTGTTTGTTTGAACGCGTTTATCTCAGGAACTACTGCTCCGATTTTAAAAATTGTTTCAAATCTCAAATCTCAAATCTCAAATTGTTTATTGCAATCCATAATGTACACATACAGGTGGTAAAAGAATAAATAGAACAAATTATGGACCCTGTCGGGCACAGCAAAACTTTAAATAATTAGGAGAGAGGAAGAGCGCTTTAAATAACTTTCCTTGCAATATAAATGTTTTATAAATTTTCAAAATTTTTATGCATATTATTATTACCTACATATTTATTTTTGGATTAAATAAAATGTTTGGTTGTTTTATTGTTTAATAGCTTGCATTTTGTGCATTGGTATTAGTGTGTTTGTGTGATGAATACTTTGTATATTATTTAATTATTATTATTAATAGAATACCATGTCATTTTATTTATTATCATCAATAGAATAGTATATTTATTTGTTATTATTAATAGAACAGTATATTATTTATTATATTAATAGAGAATTATGTCATTTATGTATTATTGTGAAAGTCATTTATAAATCAATTGAATAGAATGTCATTTATTTATTAACATCAATAGAATACAATGTTATTGTTTATTATCATTAATTGAATAGGATGTCATTAAGGAAACAGCAAAAGATTTACATAGTAGGAGGGTGGGAGTTATAAACAGCTAAAAAATTATACCTTGTCGTTTAAAAATTCATTTATGCTATAGTAGCATTTTTGTACTAAAAATTGTTTTAGTTTATTTGTGAAAATGTTTAATTTATCTTCTTTTTTGATTAATTCTGGTAGTTTATTGTATATTTTTATGGACATTACATAGGGGCTTGTTGAATGTATTTTTAGCCGAGAATGTGGAATGTTTAATCTCGATTTGTGTCGGAGTGTGTAACGTGATTGTATGTCCTCGCGCTTTGTATAAAATTCCTGATACTTACGAACAAATTTGCAAGTTTCTAATATGTATATACTGGGGAGTGTTAAAATATTATAATTTTGGAAGTGAAGTTTGCAGCTGTCTGTTTGATCGATATTTGCTAGGATTCTAACTAAATGTTAGATAGTAATATTAGATATTTCAGTATTAGATAGCCCATTTATCGAGGAAGGGTATAGGGTATAGGAGTATATAGTATATATCATCACGCTAAGGCAAATAGGAGCGGAGCAATAATGGAAAATGTGACATGGTCAGCTAGTTTATTTATAAACTAGCTTATGCCCGCGAATTCGTACGCGCATATTCTGTTTTTTCTCGTTCCCGTAGGAATTTCGGGAAATCCTCTCTTAGTGCAGGGACTTACTGAAGATCTTCAGTTACTCCGTGATCATGGCGCTTGCAACAGTGCCGAAATATCGGAAACTCGCAAATAAAAAGATACATGGCAGCAATCCTGATATTAACTATTTTCAAAGGATTTCAAGAATGAGGACAAGACCATAACTTGGCTGGCTCTCTCCTTCTCTAAGTTCGCCTGTGGTCTATTGAGGTAACTGCAAATAGATATGTATGACAGGAGAAGAAATTAAATATATAAATATTATGATTAAAATTTGCATATCAATAAATGTATAAGGAAATTTTTCAAAAAAAAAAGCAATTTATTTATTCCTCATTAATTTCCAACCGTTCGAGTTTAAATAATATAATGGAAAATGGGAAGTAGTTTGCCAAAATAATCCGAATGTTAATTTGAAAGTGTATTATTTAAAATACATTTCGCGGCGACAGCAAAGTGATCGCCCGCAGCTTTTCACTGAAATTTCCGGCTCGCTCACCTTGTTCAATCATTCATTCACCATTCGTTTTGGGAATAAATCACTCAGAACTGTACATATGTAGTCTGTTTTAATTATTTGTTATTTTTCGATTTATCTAGTAATTGGATACGAGTAGGAGATACCGCAGTCGAATAACTTATTTAGTATACCTACTGGCTAACTTGCCTTTCCATTAATTAAACAACCTTGTGTATATTTAGTAAATATACAATACTACCTACCAGTAGTTTTTTGTAGACAATAGAAAAAAAATCGCGTTACAGTGTAAATACCTACATATTTTTTGCCTGCTTACTAAATATCACAGTTAACATCTTGCTTTGCCATGTTGAATGCAAATAAAAAAATATTACTTAAATATGAAAAAAAAACATTTCTTTTTATTGTACCTGGTAAAAAACACTAACTGATGCACGCGGCTTCGCCCGTTTGACAAACAATATACTAAAACCTTCATCGAGAACGACTCTATCCATTGGTGAAAACAGCATGAAAATCGGTGCAGTCGTTTTTGAGTTTCTCGCGAACAGACAGACAGACTCGGTGGAGGACTTTGTTTTTATTATATGTCTCTCTATTATAGGTCTCTTAGACGTTTGCGGAACTTTCTTCCCACTGCCACTAAAATTGCGCTTGCACAGTCCCTTCTGCTTCCTATTCTTGACTATGCTGATGTCAGTTATCTCGATCTCACTGAGGCACAACTCGATAAACTTGAGCGTCTTCAAAACCTTTGCATAAGATTTATATTTGGCCTGCGCAAATATGATCACATCTCTGAATTTCGCACAAAGCTCAAGTGGCTTCCCATTCGTCTTCGCCGGGATTCTCATATTTTATTTCTGCTCTACAGTATTCTGTTCAATCCTACAAACTCCTCTTACGTTAAAGAACGTTTTAAGTTCCTTCATGACACACATAATAGATATCTGAGGTCATCGGAAAGCTTGAGATTAGAGATGCCGATGCATTCCACCAGCTTCTACGACAAATCTTTTACGGTTCAAGCGGTGCGGCTATGGAATGCATTGCCCGAGTCAGTAAGACGTGCTCAATCTTTGTCCAGTTTTAAAACAATGGTCAAACATCACTACCTTTCTCTATGATCGATATAACTTGGGTTCTATGCTTTTTGATTCATAATTTTAATTGTATTTATTTATCTATCATGTATTTATTCATTTAAGTCGTACACCTAAGACTACCCACAGTACTGTATTTCCTTTCTCTTTAAAATCCATCCAAAGGTTGTCTTGAAAAGATCGCTCTTAGCGATAAGGCCGCCCATTGTGTCACCCTATGTAATGTTTACTTAATATTTTTTCTGTTACTTATATGGTGTACATAATAAAGAGTATTCTATATGTAGTGACTAAATTGTTGTAGATCATCAATATGTAATAAGTTTAGAAATTAGGAGTTCATTTGTTCTTAAATTTATAACAACTGTTACTGTTTATCTGTGTGAACATAAATAGTATAATAGATCAATACTGCATCCATTGGTTGTAATTTATTTAAAGCTAAAAGTTTAACAATATCTTCGACAAAACAAGCTGTCTCAGTAACCCACTTTCCCAGTACGACAAACTACGTGAGTTATATGTTTTCAACTAATTTCTGTGTCACAGCATCTGATTCACAAACTAGCTCACAAAACATCATGTCCTTTAAAGGGGTGAATAATTCAATATATGGAGTGAATAGAGGCTACAATCGCATGTTTCTGACGCCCTCCCGTCTAGACTGAATGAAGCCTTACACTCGATATTTCTTGGTAGGGCTGTTGAAGCTAGACGTGATATTATACTAGGCTTATTTGTATGGAAATGCACAAATCATTTTGATTTGTGCATTTGCAACAGGGATATGAATGCGTACGTAAAGTGCGAACTCTCTTTTTAATTTAAAAAAATACGTTACCCCACACTGGGATTTTTTCCTGTATTGTAAACATAGAATTACATAAAAACTCGAGAGAGTTGTACACTAAATGGTTATATCGGAACGTGGTTAAACTTAGATACTCGTAAGTAATGCCGAATTGGTCTATTCTGTAAACATCTCAATGTGTAAGCTTAGGTGGAGTGAGCATTCAGTGAACTGTCATCCCATCATTCATCCAACTGTCGTTTGTATGGATTGACAGCTCAGTTCATATTTACTTAACTTAAGCTTACGCGATGAGACGTATACAGAATAGCCCGCGGCATAGCGGATAGGAATCAAGCTGTAACCCATCCCACACCAACAATCGTCTCTTACGACGTCCATCACACCGCTTTGGGTTTATCCACTCCTCTTTCTTTGTCCAGGCGATATTCCTTTGGCATGCGCTCCCTCTGAACATCAGGATGGCAACAAGTCGGTTGTCGGTGAAGGCTCGTGAGCATATTCGCAAGAAGTTGGAAGAATCATTACAGCGGTAATTCGTTGGATTCATGTTTTCTTAATAACTTTGGTTATGTGTATGTATGTATCTATTATCTATTTATTTTAGATTGATTTTATTTCTTCACTCGGTTTGTCTTTTCTATATGTTGCACCTACCATGCTGTCTCTGCACCACTCTAAGGTCGAGTGGTAGAAAATGCCTGTGGCATTAAGTCCGCCTTTGTACAGTGTCTTTACTTGTGCTTAAAGTTTTTATAAATAAATAAATAATAAGATATTCGTTTATCTTGTGTGGGGTGGGTAACAGCTTGATTCCTACTGGCTTCCCTACGTAACAACGAATCTGTGTCGTCTTATTGTTCCATGGTCGATGCTAGTCTTAACAGGGTTCTGAAATTGATTGCTGACAGAGTGGGCTGTTTGTAGTTCACTGCTGTCAGTTATATTTGCCACCGTACCGTGTTGTTTACTAACACTTAGATTTTAAGGATTATATTACTAACCCTATATGACTCTTCGCACAAGATAGAGTTTTAGAATTTTGATATTTTTATATATTCTTCGCCACTGAGGACTATTTTTTATTCTTCATTAATTCATTAATAAATAACAATAATAATCAGCACCATAAAACATACGTTTACACAACTTGTCTATAAGCTACTTACGATTATCCTAATAAATAAAACTTTCTCTTCTCATTCTTTATTCATATCTTTTTACGCATAAATAGAAAATGCGGCCCTTGCTTTGGACAGCCCTGCGTCTTGGCAGCCATTGACGCTTTTAACCTATAAAGTGCACTGACTTTTTGTAATATTTTCTTTTTCGCAGACTGACTTCCAGAGCTATTAAATTCAGCTTCTGACGTTGTATAAGTTGCACTTTTAAGAGTTGTTTTCTTGAGACATTGTGCTTTTTATGAGGAATGAAATGAACACATTTTGTTACAATAATGGTCGTGAAAAGAGAATTTGTAACTAATTTAAATACAACTGTAGCGGGTATGATAAAAACGTAGGAAACACTTTAAACAATTCGTTTATTCTACTAATCAATGTTGTACACAAAATAGACTAATACGAATGACGACACTAACAGAACACGATACGTTCCCGGCCAGTTCGTGACTCGAGGTGCGTCACGAAACAGGAAGGATACGTCACCGTGGGGCGCGAGGGGAGAGGGGCGTCTAGGCTAGGCGAGCTCTTCCAATGCGTGGAAACAGCGGCGCGCTAACGCAGACTGATTGCTCGTGGCCGCGGCAACCGTTTATATAGGCGAGGCGGCAGCGTTGTGTGCGTGAGTGGCGTGCCGACACAGTAGTGTTGTGTGGCGCGTGGCTGTAGGCGTTCCGCGTTCGGTGGTGCTACAGGCTCCCCCTCTGGATGCGAAGTCGCCCCGACGAGTAGCCAGTCAAGATGAATCCACCAACGAAGCTGGGCGAGACCCACGTCGACGTGGTCGTCCTCGTCCACGAGAGGGCGGAGTGGCGCCTTCTGCGTTGGGCCTAGGTTTAGGCGGACGCCCGCGTTTCTTCAGTGGGCGCACCGGCGGAGGTAGTGGGTTTGCCGCATGGCCTTGGAACGGTGTCAAGGCAGATGTATGATAAACTCCAAGAGGTTTATCTGGAGCAGTGGGATCTGAAATCAGATAAGATGAAGCACCATGACGTGCTAGGATTAGATAGGGACCATCCCTGCGAGGACAGAATTTAGCACTTATTCCTCGAGCAGCATTACTGATTGGATGGGTCGTTGCTAATACCAGGTCACCGGGAGTGTAACCGGGATCTTCTCTACGTCCTTGGTCTGCCATCTTCTTCCTGCGTTCTTCTAGATTCTCTCTGACATCTTTAGCCTTGTCCAGCGTATTGGCGAGAAGTAGTAATTTCGGCGTAATTTCAGGCACAAAGTTCTCAGACAGTAAAATCTGCCGAAAATCGTGAGTATTGTCATCCGGAGTACGCAGTTCTCGTGCAAAGGTTAAATACGCTGGCGTTTGTCCCGTAGTGAGGCAGGTTGCTGTATTCATAGCAAACCGTATGCTGGGTAACTTATCACACCAACTCCCATGTTCATCTCCTACTAAAATAGCCAGTTGTGTCTTCAAGTCTCTGTTTTTCCTTTCCACCGGGTTTGCTGCCGGGTGATACACTGGTGTGAATGTGTGCTTAATTCGCAGACAATAGGTTAATTGTTGCATCACAGCACTCACAAATTGGGGTCCATTGTCGCTTATCAGGCGTCTGGGCACACCATAGCGAAGGAAAATCTCGTTCATTAAAACTGTCGCACAATTTTCAGCGCTGGCAGTTTCCAAAGCAAATAATTCTATCCATCCAGTGGCAATATCTTCAGCTATCAGTATCCATGTCTTGCCGCTAGTCGTTGACGGCAAAGGTCCAAACAAGTCAAAGGCGAGGGTTTCGAAACGTTGGTTGACGGGCGTGGTTTGGAGCAAACCAGCTGGTTTCAGGTTGGACGGCTTAAATCTCTGGCATGCAACACAGTTCTTAACATATGCCTCGATATATTTTCTCATACCCTTCCAATGATATCGCTTCGAGATGCGTTGATATGTCTTATCAGCGCCGTAATGCCCCGCCAAAGGGTCATCGTGGTATACTGTAAGTACGTTTGCCCACTCATGTTGAGGAACTACGAGTTGAGCCTCATCTGAGTCATCCGACGGGTGATATCGGTACAACAATCCGTTGTTCATGACGTAACCTTTGTTGCTCCAGTATACGGCATTATCTTTACGATCTGCATCTTCTAAGGCAGTTACGATGCTGGCGACGTTTTCATCCTTTAGCTGTTCTGCCCTAATTTCAGATGTTGGTCTCTGCGGCATATCCACGGCTATGCTACACACTCCACAGGTGTTTTCGGTGCTTTCATCGCAAATAGGCCTGGACAGCGTGTCTGCAACCACATTCGTCCGACCGGGTGTATACTTGATGGTAATATCATACGCCTGTATCTGCAAAGCCCATCTAGCTAATCGACCAGTTGGAGACCGTAATGACATCAACCACCTCAGGGCTTGATGATCCGTAACCACTGTCACTGGGAGGCCTTCAATGTATCCACGGAACTTTTTAATCGCCCAAACTACTGCGAGAGCCTCCCTCTCGGTTGTGGAATAATTGCGTTCTGCAGGGATCATCAGCCTACTGGCATATTCGACGGGATGTTCGTCTTCTCCCTCCCCCTGCACTAGAACTGCTCCAAGTGCATAGTTGCTTGCATCACTTTTGATGATATAACCTCTCGACTCATCGGCTTGTCGTAACACTGGGGTGGATGTAAGACGCATTTTGAGCTCTTGATAAGCCTGCTCCTGTTCCGCTGACCAAGTCCATACCGCGTTTTTCCTAGTTAAACGGGAGAGTGGTTCACTGATTCCGGCAAAGTTAGGTATGAATCGCCTGTACCAGGAACAGGTCTGCAGAAACGTCATCAGATGCTTCAAATTTTTGGGTGCTGTATAGGTTAGTATTGCTGCTACCTTCTCAGGATCAGCCTTCAGACCCTCTGGAGTAATAATGTGCCCTAAATACTTAATTGTTGAGCAACAAAATCGGCACTTACTAAAATTTACATGAAGGTTGCTTTCTTTCAGCTTACTTAGTACTTTACCCAAATCCGATAGGTGTGCTTGAAAGGTAGCCGAGAAAATTATCAGATCGTCTAGGTACGCCAGCATCTTTACATTCTCCAAGCTAACCCGAATCCTGTCTATCAGACGCTGGAATGTAGAGGGTGCGTTGCGAAGTCCAAAAGGCATCCTCTTAAAACGGTACATACCGAATGGAGTTATAAATGAAGTCTTGTCCTGATCCTCCAGTTTTACTTTTACCTGCCAGTAGCCTGCGCGTAAATCCAGGGTCGACATGAAAGGCGTTGGCTTAGCAGCATGAAGCAGGTCATCAATGCGTGGGATAGGATACTTATCGGGGACCGTTATGGCATTAAGCCTACGGTAATCAACGCAAACTCGTACTGAACCGTCCTTCTTTGGCACCATTACAACGGGTGCGGACCAGGGTGATGAGCATGCTTCAATTACTCCACTTTCCAACATCTTCTTTACCTCATTCTTTAACACAGCCATGCGTGGCGGTGAGAGGCGGTATGGAGGTACGGAGACGGGGTTATGCTCACCTGTGTCAATGCAGTGTTCAGCGAGGCTAGTTGGTTCTCCACCTTCACTGAAAACATCTTGATAATCCCATAGCACTTCCATCAGCTGTGACTTTTGAGTTTCGTCCAGCGTATCCGATGAGACCTCTTCAACTTCCAACGATCCAATTTCAACATCATTGCTGCTATTACTTTGGTCGCTAGGGAAAAGCGCCTTGGAGTGTGGAGATAGTTCACACGGAGCATCGTGAAGCTGCATTTGGGCATCACGGACCATAAAGTCGACGAACCTTGGAGAATACCCATCGAATAATGGTCGGGATCGCTTCCTTGGAATAGGGGACAGCTTAATTGGCACTACGCGATATGGCATCGTGTTTGTAGTGCAGGCACTCGTTGTCGGGAGTGCTGGTTCTCCGATCCATAATGGACTGCCAGTTGCTGTGGTACATGCACTGGATTGTGGCAGCGCCGGTTCCAGTACGCCTTCGTCTCGTGGAGTTATTGACAGAGGAGAAATAAATTCAGACAGCTCGACATCTTTTAACATACACCGTAACTGAGGATTAAAATAAACGGGCGTAGCCTCTACCTTGGCCACTGATGTCTCCTCCTCATCTTCGTCTTGGAGGTCGAAGACGTCATCAGGGTAATCCTCGAAATACCATGTCTTCTGCGGAACGTTAAGTACCATCTTAGCATCCTCAATGAAGCCGACGCCCAACAGTGTGCGGGACTCTCGAGCTTCCGGGAACACGATAAAATTCGTTTGCACAACACGGTAACAGACACTGACGGGTACATTTACGGTCAAAACGTCTCTCGTCGTCTTCGTGCCATCAGCCAGTTTCACCACCAACTGTTGGGTGTGGAATGCAAAACCGAGTCTTCGTAGGCATTTGTACAGAGTGTATGATGCAACACTGGCCTTTGCGCAAGTATCCACGTAGGCGCTGCCGGTTATTTTGCCTATGGCAATACCAATAACTGGCCTAGGGCGTACATCTGCTTGAGGATTAAAGGAACAGAAACTTACTTCAGTCTTTCCCACCTTTGACACAGCCTTGGCGCAGGTTGTGCATTTTGACCGAACCACTCCTGGTGTACCACATCCGTAACATGCAAATGTTGGGGTAGAAGGTGATGGCGCTTGGGTGCCTATAGCGGCATTTACAGGCGCAGGTTTCGTGGCAGAAGTACCACTACCAGAAGCGGAATCCTTCTTCTCCTTCTTCCGACACGTCTCAATCGAGTGCCCAGGCAATCGACAGAACGTACAACGCTTCTTTTTAAATGACACATTTGCTGTCTCTTTTCCCTTCCCTTTACCTTCTTCTGGCATCTCCTTTTCAACCAGGAGCTCTTCCACTCCTCTGGCTGCCTTCACTAGGGCGTCAAGAGTATTGACAGTCTCGCGTGGCATTTTTACCCTTATCTTGTACCTCAATTGCCCGTAGATCATGTCGATTTGTTGGGTCTCTGTGTGTGGCTCTGGCATTTGTGCAATAAGAGCCCTCTTCTTAGCCACAAACACTTCTGTTAGTTCATCCTCACCTTGTTTGATGTTCACAACGTTCTGGTACAGCTGGTAGCCAGGTCTTTTAGGAGCAAAGGCGTGACGAACTCTTGACACAAACTCGTCCCATGTTTTCACCTGCTCCTTTATCCCATTCCACCAGGTGGCTGCCTCTTCCCTCAAAATTAAGGGGATGCTCATGATGGCATCATCGTCGGAGATCTGTTCTACGGACTTGAATACTGAAGCCGCAGCAAGAAAAGATTCTACCGATTCAGTGTCTCTGGCACCATTGAAACTAACCTTGCAAGTGGTGAACGAGCCTCGTCGCTGTTGGTTACCAATCACTGACAGTAACTTCTCGAATTGCTCAGTTGACAAATTCATGGTAGCTTGCGGTTCTTCCTTTATTTTCCTTCTTATTCTTGCTTTTGGGCTAGCCTGTTTGCGGGCCTTTACGTTGAGCGCCAGATTGTAGCGGGTATGATAAAAACGTAGGAAACACTTTAAACAATTCGTTTATTCTACTAATCAATGTTGTACACAAAATAGACTAATACGAATGAC
Organism: Ceramica pisi; assembly: GCA_963859965.1. Lineage (NCBI taxonomy): Eukaryota > Metazoa > Arthropoda > Insecta > Lepidoptera > Noctuidae > Ceramica > Ceramica pisi. Next base: position 22,774,999 of record OY982540.1, on the reverse strand, counting down.
GACACTAACAGAACACGATACGTTCCCGGCCAGTTCGTGACTCGAGGTGCGTCACGAAACAGGAAGGATACGTCACCGTGGGGCGCGAGGGGAGAGGGGCGTCTAGGCTAGGCGAGCTCTTCCAATGCGTGGAAACAGCGGCGCGCTAACGCAGACTGATTGCTCGTGGCCGCGGCAACCGTTTATATAGGCGAGGCGGCAGCGTTGTGTGCGTGAGTGGCGTGCCGACACAGTAGTGTTGTGTGGCGCGTGGCTGTAGGCGTTCCGCGTTCGGTGGTGCTACACAACTTAATTAAGATTTTTTGTTTGAAAAACTTTGTTGTTTGTCTACTTATATATTTATAAGTTCATTATTTCTACCAAACATTGTGAGTTATTTTTACTCTAAATTATCGTATTTTTATTTATAATTTTATTTTTATTATAATTGGAAAACTTACGCCTAATTACAAGGCATGGCAAGACATACTTATTCTTAAATAATGAGGGCCAATTACAAGTTTTCACTTATAGTCCAAACAAATGAAAAAAAAAACAACTATTGGTACTGACACTATATTACATTTACACATCCAAAGATAACTTTAATGTTTCTCAGAAATTGGTTCTTAAAATGTTCGTTTATGTAGGCTTTAGGAAATAGCAATCATCAAAAAAGAAGTAAATTAATAGGATAATAAAACAATAGCAATAACTTAGAAAGTTTATTTATTTATTTATAGTTAATTAAAATGGTGCAGGTCAAATTACAATAATAAACATAGGATTAACAGAACAAAAAAAAAGAACATACCAAGGTACAAAATGTGTACAAATTGGAAATTGTAATAAGAAATACATGAAACAGTGGACACCCTCGCATACTGTCTCTCACAGAACACCAGACAAGCTCGCATTATTTTTCTCCATTCATCAGAAAACACATCACATTCAGGATCGGCAGTCAGAAGGGCGTTGAGCATCCTTAGAGTACGACACACTGGAGATTCGGCTCTAGCGACAGTTCTAGACGGCGGTGGTGCGAACAGGTTGTGACGGTTGAAATAGTCGGCTGAAAAGGCCGTGGAGCTCAAGGCAGTCTATACGTCCCCTAGGCACAGGCAAACGTGAGCTGATCAAAGCCCCTTCTCACTACTAATGAGTTAAAACCCAACACCCCTAAAAGATAGTTGGTGGGGTACATTTATTTATTTAACACTTTACGCACACAAATGTAAAGAGGCGGACTTAATGCCATAGGCATTCTCTACCAGTCAACCTTAGGGTAATGCAGAGAAAAATAGTGGTAGGTGCAATATAAAGAAAGAGAAACCAGAAACACGATTATTAGTAAAATTAATACAAAGATAAATAAATACATATAAACTATACATACAATAAAATACTATTACATAATATAGGTACTCAAATTAATAAACTAATACACGATTATACTTGAACAGTTTATGCAAACAAAAATTAGCGCTGTGACGATACTACTGCCAACTTCTTACGAATGTGCTCTCGAACCTTAACTTTGAAGGTTAGTCGGTTGGTTGCCATCCTAATTTCCTGGGGAAGCGCATTCCACAGAGAAATTGACTGTATGAAAAAGGAATTGTGAATGAAGTCAGTACGGTGAGATGGACAGTGAAGAAGACGATTATGAGATGAGCGTAGATTTCTATAGTGGTTGGCGCAAATATATTGGAAATGAGGGGCTAGATAACTAGGGGAATTCGGAGAGTCAAGAAATGAGAACAGGGTACTGATATAGTAAACACGGATACGCCACATCCACGCCACGTCCCCGCCACCTCCAAGTCGCTTAGCCACACACACGCACGCTCGCCACTCGAGTCACAACAGCCCTCGCGCGGAGGACCCTCACTGCACTCAATATTACTGAATTAACTCGCTGTTGACCACACTTTATGAAGGCTTAATATTCCAATACAGATACGAACACGTTTATTTTTAATAACGTAGCTTGTAATAACAGTGAACTCAGGTTGAAAATATTATGAATATTGTTTAAAATTGATCAATATTGTAAAACTGCAGGCAACAATCATTCACATCAAGGTGAGTCACACCTAGTTTGAGAGGCAGGGTTTTCCATTTTGTGTACAGATTACAGTGTTATTTTTAGATTTATGATGCATTTGTTACTACCAAAGCTTATTTAAAATGTATTTATATAAAATATATTAATTTGTATTTTTAACCGACTTCCCAAAAAGAAGGAGGTTCTCAATTTGGTTGTTTTTATTTATGTTACCTCATAACTCCGACAATTATGAACCGATTTGAAAAATTCTTGTTTTATCTGATAGGATATACTTGCAGATTGGTCCCATTTAAATTTTATCAAAATCGGTTACGAACTTTGGATTTTAAATCGAAATAGCTGGAATTCGTCTACTTGGATGATGGTTTTATGTCATCCAAGTAATCGAAATTGCGAATTTTGCTTTTCTGCGATTTTGCAGTGGTGTTGTTAGGTGTGGGGTACCACTAATAAGTGAAAAATAAAAACTTTATCCAAAAAAATACAACCGATTTCCAAAAAAGAACACTACACAGTAAAAAATAACTTTAATTTCGGAAGTCGGTGTCAAAATACGAAGAAACTAACAAAAACACCGACAAAAAACCATTATCCAAGTAAACGAAGTCCAGCCATTTCGATCCAATTTTTTTTTTTTTTGAGAAACAAAGTTTTTTCTTATGACATCGACACAGCATCCACGCACCAACCACGCTTCATCCACGACACGTCTATGCCACGCCACGACACACATACACAACACACACCGCCACTCGAGCCACGACAGCCATCGCGTGGAGGACCCTCGCCGCACTCAATTTTACTGAGCTAACTCGCTGTTGACCACACTTCATGAGGGATTAGTATTCCCATACAAGTAGACATTTATTTTATAACGTAATTTGCATATTTAAGAAGTGTTTAGGTTTTGGGAAAGTTATGACTAAGTATTGTTTATAATATGTGGGTTGAGGCAGATGCTGCGGATTTCATAGACTGCACACCAGACCAACTTGTCCATTCTTAAGGAGCTCCAAATAACCACAAGACTATCCACGGTTTTTTTTTTTTTTATATATGGGTTTGTCTTGACTCTAGTCTAGGTCACAGATGACAGAGACAAAGTCTACGATGGAGCCAGTTTACTCAGAAGTAGCCTGTTCACTCTAACTTTGAAACTCAAACTTTCATTCAAATTAGAATTTTTCGGCACTGTTGCAAGCGCCCATGATCACGGCAACAGTGCCGAAATATCGAAAACTTGCAATTAAAAAGGTACATAGTAGAAACCTCGATATTAACTATTCTAATGTTAGTGACCATGAAAGTTAAAAATTCATTCAAATTATTAAGTACTAGCTGACCCGCGCAACTTCGTCTGCGTCACATTTTCCATTACTGCTCCGCTCCTATTTGTCTCAGCGTGATTATATATATATATATATATATATACGCCTATAACCTTCCTCAATAAATGGACTATCTAACACTGAAAGATTTTTTCAAATCGGACCAGTAGTTCCTGAGATTAACGCGTTCAACCAAACAAACAAACTCTTCTGCTTTATAATATTAGTATAGATTGCATAATATACAAAATCTACGTTCAGTTACGTATCCTGATCTCTCTCTCGAATTAAGAATATAATTATGAAGAGGGTACCTAATGCAGGGCACTGTATCATCTCTATCGGTTGAAATGCCGACCAGCCCAGGTACCTAATCTCCTGGTACAAACTAATCTTGAATCAAAATCAACAAAACCAACTATCGAACGAATGGTGCTGAATCAAGTGGATTCTTAATTTTGTCCAGAACAGTCCAAAAAGAAACACATTTTCTCCGATTTTTACTGACAATATTGCTGATCGTAGACCACTGATAAATATAGTTTGTTTTAAGATTTTATAATATCAAAAAAGTTTTACTGGGTTCATAGAATCGATTTATTATAGAGGAGCTCGTGGCTAAAGCCGCACGGGCCGATCTTCAAGGCTAAACTATAACAGACGAACGCATCGATCTTCAAGGTTAAGCAACGCTTGCGAAGGTTGGTCTGTGGGTGGGTGACCATCTTGACATACCGAGTTTCCTTCGTGCCTCAGAAAGCACGTTAAGCCTTTGGTCCCGGCTGTCATTTGTAGATCTTTGGCAGTCGTTACGGATAGTCAAAAGCCAGTAAAATCTGACTGAAATCTTGCATTTAATGAGTTGTGGAGGTCTGGTAGGCAGCCGCGCCACGTAAAATACCGGTAATCAGCTGAATCCGGTTTGTCTGGAAGCCGAGCCAATATAGTAAGGAAAAGGCTAGGTTGTTATAATGGTCACCCATTCACAGACCGACCTCGGCAAGCGTTGCTTAACCTTGAAGATCGACGTGTTCGGCTGATATAGTTTAGCCACATTGAAACATAATACCAAATATTCATCTCTTCTGTTAGTAAAACAGATTACTTATGGATACAGGTAACTCCGGACTCCGGAGGAGACTCTCCTCTCCTCCCAGTAAATCGAAAAACAATCTAGTAATTCAATCAAATCCATACTTCCATAGCTAATAATTTCAACATTATACGTCTTCAAGTTAAACAACATAAAACATGGGGCTGACCTTATGCTACTGCGGAGAATCTTAACACCGCGATTCAGAAAAACGCGTCATAAGTACAACGCCATCTATCGATCTACAACGTAACTGAACTGTCTTTATGCTCATAACTACTCATAAGTTCAAACTTAGAAGCTTACACGTTACGATAAATAATGATAATATAATAACATATAATTATAAACATTATGTGTTTAATTAAAAAATAACTCAAAAATACATTGTTTCGGGGTCTTTTCACACATTTCTTATTAAAAAATTTCTCAATAGATGGCATTGCAAGTATCTGAAGTCTCAATGAAAACAACCTATTTAAGCGCTCGATGAAGTTTCTTCGTAAACTTTAAAATTCGATATCTTTTGATTTTGTGGGTCGATTTTGATGAAATAAACACTAAATGTTGCTCCGATTATCACTTAATATTTCGAAGTACCTAAATTTTGAATCCAATCAGTGGTTTATGCGTGATGCTCCTCCAAACGCACAGACATACAGACGCACAGACATACAGACGCACAGACAAACAGACAAACAGAAAAGAATTTCAAAAACTGCTTTTTTGTGTTCTATGTCATTTTTCTGACATTTCTATGTATTTTTTATGCGAAAATATTCAATGTACAGACACGGCAATTCTACGATTTTATTATATGTATAGATTTTGGACATGTCGCTCGTAGAAACCCTGACAGCCTCGAGATGCTTATGATTGTTGGCCAAGTAGACGGTAGAAGACTACGCTCTCTTACCCGTTGGTGAGACCGAGTAAAGACGCAACGCGCTCACCGGTCTACTAATTGCCGAAGCTTTTAAGACCGCTGGGGACAGAAAAACGTGTAAGAGCATAGTCAGCAATGAAGATAACGACTAAGAAGAAGACGAAAAAATAAAGCAGAGTTGTGAAAGGAAGCGTTATTGACATATCTTATAGAAGGAAGAGCGTAGGTATTGGTACGTTAAAAATACAACCGACTTCCAAATAAAAAAAAAAACACTACAAAGTAAAAAATAACTTTAATTTCGGAAGTAAGTGTCAAAATACGAAGAAACTAACAAAACCAAGTCGATTGTATTTTTTTATGTTTGTTACCTCATAACAAACATTTTGACAGCTTCCTTTTTGGGAAGTCAGTTAAAATGTGAGGCCTTATCATGCTCTTGGCAAAGTCAGGCTGTGGTTGATGATGCTGATGATAGTAACTAAGTAACATTAAAATTCTCCTGATACCCACATGTACTAAGTATGTAAGGAGATCGTGTTACTTGTATTGTAGTCCCCAAACTTATACGTAGAACTGTTTTTTTCCAATCATAAAACTGTTTTCTTTTTGCTATTGATAGGCATACGTTTGACCGCTATCTCACCTAATGTTAAGCGATGATGCGGTCTAAGTTGGAGAACGCTTGCCTAGAAGTAAACTATTCACTCTTGACTTAAAGACTCCCAGGTTGTAGCTATCTGGGAACACAGACTCCGGCAGGGAATTCCTCTCCTTAGCTGTACGCACAATGAATGTATTCCCAAAACGTTTTGTGCGTACAGGTGGAATGTCCACCATGTACCGGTGGCACATCGCCGTACGTCTTGTGATCCGATGGTGAAATGGGCTTGGTTGCAAATATAATAATAAATAAATAAATAATAAATAAATAAATAAGAATCATAATGTTTTGTTGAGAGCATGGCTTCTTTTCTCACAGCTAAGCCGTAGTTCCACCACAAAAGTTAAGGTTAGGTTTCATAAGTTAGCCATAACGAGTACAAAACTAAACATATATCGTGTACTCACGTGCATAAGAGAAGGGCAGTCCATCCGACCATCGGAACTCGCCTTCGTGGACGGCATCAGTCGCTCCTATCCAGTATACGTCATCCACACCAGCACCGGGTCTGCGAAAAAAAAATTCTTCATCAATCAAAATCAAAAACTGTTTATTTATGGTAGGTAGGCAAAGAATCAGCTCGTCATTCACAACTTCGCAGTATTTTAGCAAAAGTTAACACGCATGTTCGTTCCACTGTATCGAGGATGAGCCTACTTCTTTTGTGTTCTGCTTATTGCATTCAGATCTAAAGCCAGTGCCTTTAGATCTGGATGCAATTAGCACATACTTTTGCCAGCCACAGTCGCTTCCTTGCGTAACGCGGTTGTGGCATGGCTGGCAAAAAAAATATCAGCGCAAGCTATCATATCCTGCGTAGCCGTGGGTGATTGACTTTTCCTGGATGATTGCAGGTCTAATAGTGGGATGAGCCGTCGAGTAACATCTGCCGGCCGATTCTGTAAACATGTCGAAGTGAAGGCTTGGGTGAAGTGATCGCGAAGTGAGCTGTGTGAGTGTGAATCCATGTTATCAAGAATATACAGAATCAAAAGCCTGAATGAGAGACGAACAACACCGAGAACTAGGAACAAAATAAAGGCGGCCCATAATATAACTTCGCAGTGTAATTCCTGGTTGATATGATGGTGTAGGTCATCCACCCACCTGTCTGTTAGTCTGCCAACAGTTCAACCGCATCTCGACATTCGAACAAAATGTATTTCATTCGAAGCGGATAGCAACGTACCAGGACGTTATGTAACTTGTAGGGTAGTAAATATGGATGCGTTTTGGGTCACAGTGCGAAGTTTATAGCAGCCGTTGCGAAGACTTATTTATAAGTACCAACTGGTTAAAGTTTGTGCCAGCAAAAATATATCTTCGGAAAAGATTTTGTGGCAAATGCAACGATTTATATTTTACTAAGTCTTCAAGGGATGAATTTTCAGAAATCCATGTTTCAGTTACCAAACCTTAGCATCATAACAACAGCCACACGGGTCGATCTTTAAGGATAAGCAACGCTTGCCAAGGTTGGTCTGTGGATGGGTGACCATCTTAACATGCCGAGTTTCCTTCGTGCCTCGGAAAGCACGTTAAGCCGTTGGTCCCGGCTGTCATTTGTAGATCTTTGGCAGTCGTTACGTATTGTCAGAAGCCAGTTAATCTGACTCCAGTCTTACCAAGAAGTACCGTGTTACCCAGTTGATGAGTTGTGGAGGTCTGGTAGGCAGCCGTTCCACGTAAAACACTGGTATTCAGGTGAATCCGGTTTGACTGGAAGCCGACCCCGATATAGTTGGGAAAAGGCTAGGCTATGATGACTCTATTTCTATGTCATCATCATCATCATCAGCTGAAAGACGTCCATGGCTGGTCAAAGGCCTCCTTCAGGCGTCGCCACGATGACCAGTCCTGTGCGTCTCGCATCCATCGGCTACCCGTGACCTTCACCAGATTATCGGTCCACCTTGTGGGAGGCCTTCCAACGTTGCGGCTTCCAGTACTACTATATCTATGTACATAGTCCGTTCAAAATTCCAAGCGGTTTGGGCTGTGCACAGTGAATGAATGAAATATGTATTTGTTTTAAGTAGATTTGCTAGTAAGTAGATGTGCTCATTTTTTTATTCTTACATTTTGCGAGATGTGATGAAGAACCGGTAGACCGGCCGACAGTCACGGAAATGACTGTCGTGCAAATAACGGATCTGTGGTCAAACTATGTCCATTTCTGTCTAACAAACGATATTTTGTATCATTTTGCTCTTTTCCACTCGAATCTTTATACATTTCTACATGCATAAAATACGAAACACGCCACGGGCGAGTCCATTTTTAAAAAGAAATTAAATGTTTTAGTCAGTCTGTGCTATGACGCGAGTTGCGCAATGACGTAGCTGTCGAATAAACTTGTTTATTATGTTGTTTGTGAGTGAATTAGTGTTAAGTAATGTTTTATGGGTGCATTGTGATGTGATTAATGTGTGTGCAAGTGAAAATAAACATGTTGGTAAGTATTAGCATGTTTTTTTATGATTTTCCTATCCCTTGTTACACAAGGCGTCCATGTTGTCAGAACGCTATCGTAATTGATTAATTATTAAGTCTAGCTACTTGTTCAGACTAAAAAGTAATTATTATCGCATTTTATGTTTACTGGGCAATAGATTTCAGCCAAAACATAAACAAAACAAACGAAATTTACGTTATGATTAGAATTTTTGTTCCGTGGGTCGGAAGGTAAATAATGCAAAATGGCGGGAAATGGCTAATGTTTGGTGGTAGTTTTTTTTTTTTTTATATATGTTTTTGTACGGTGGAGTATGTTGTTTGTTATTTATCGTTTTTAGATATAACCCAGCTACCCATACAAGTCATAAAATATATATGTTATCGATTTACTTTTTAAATTATTCCTGTTCAAAGTTCACATAATGTGTTTTTTTCACCAATATTCAATGTTTACAAATTAGTTAAAAAATATAGAAACTAACCGTTATCATACACTTAACGTAAGTTTAAAGAGCAGTTTATCAGCATTACAAATAACAAAACACTTGAGCGGTATCTATAATAGAAGGCCACTAAAAAATGTTAACGTAAACATAAACATCTGGCGTGCAGCTGCCCGCGCTTTGATATTTGACCCCGGGCGGTCGACGTCATCACGTGACACGGCTCGGGTCGGTTAAGCGGAGACAGTCTACATTCAGTCTATAGATTTCCTTTCCAGATGTAAGTAGGTAGAACATTTGTCTTTATGAAAAAGAAATAACCTTTTCTGAATCACATTTGAATCGTCGACGGTAATGTTTTTTAAGAAAATATAAGTACGAGTTCGTGGCGGGACAGCTTTAATGTGTTGACAAATTGGTGTAGGAACGTGCCATTAAACTCGCGTATGTCTAGATTCTAGAATATATTGCCTGACACCTGTCTCGATACCATTATTTAGGAAATTATTACTCTGAGGACACTCTGAGATGAAGCCCGTGGCTAAGGAAAAACAGTGCGGCTGTTTTTCAAGGTTAAGCAACGCTTGTCAACGTTGGTCTGTGGATGGGTGACCATCTTAGTTTCTTCCGTGCCTGGGAAAACCCGTTAAGCCTTTGTTTTGCAGTAATTACTGATTGTCAGAAATCACGGTAGTTCTTGGCAAGACTACAGTCTTGACGAGAACTGTGATACCCAGTGATATGGTGTGTGAAGATCTGGTAGGCAGACACTTCACGTAAAATACAGATATTCAGCTGAATCCGGTTTAACTGGAAGCCGAATCTAGGCTTTTCCCAATTATTGACTATTAGGGTCATTTGCCTAGGCAGATGTTGACGCAGAGATCTTCTCAAACGGTTTTATGACGGTTTCAGCCGAATACCTTCTCCAAGTGTTGGCTCATCGACACATCTTGTGTGTCTCGTATCTAGTGGCATCCAGTCGCCTTCATCCATTCATCAAAACCTTTCGATGTCTTCTGGGTAAACTCGCTTCATCGTAGACTTTGTCTCTGTCATCTCTGACCAAGACTAGAGTCAAGAGCAACCCCATCTCAAAAATAAAATGTAGAAAATAGCACAAAAAGTGTCAAACAGCATACAGAGCTAAACTATAGATACTCACGCGTGTATAAGTAGTTGGTCCATTATTTGCTGCTGCCTCTCATTGAGCACGCTGGCGAGGTGGCCCCCCAGCCGGGCACACTCTGCCTCCGCCTGCCTCCACGCTTTCTTCGCCTCCCGCACCGCTGATATGCAAAAGTCCCCCGACAGCACCCACCCGTAGTCACAGTGGCCCACAATCTCCTCCACCGCCTTATCCATCCACCACACTTTCAACCACATCGCTGACGTATTCTTCTTTGCAGTTATACTAATATTCAACCTAACAGAGTTCCCTTCTGATACTATCTGAACACTTCTTAAAGGATCTCCTGGTTGAGAACAATGTCTCCACTTCGATTCCCCATCCTCTAAACTTAACTCCATCCCTCTACACAAAGCTTGCACATCCTCATGTATAATGTTAGACACATCATTTTCCTTCGCGTTCATTGGTCCGGTGCCCATTTGTAACCGCAGAGCGACGCGGTTGCCGTACGGCAGGTGGATCTCATAAGAACATGAGAGCTTGACGGTCGGGCCGACTTCGAACGAGCCGTTCCTTGCCGTGTGCAGAACATCATGACAATGGTCTACGATACGGTAGATCGCGGCGAACGTGGGTCGGCCGTGGAGTTCTATGGCGGGGTTTTTGTGTGATGCGGTGTAGAGGAACTTTCTGTTGGGGATTGGGATTTGGTCCAGTTTGCCGCAGAGTGTGGGGGTGTTGGGCGCGAAGCGAATGAAGCCGGCAGCGCAGGGCACGTTGAGCTTGTGCAGCTCGACGAGCAGCGCGCGCCGTGGTCCCGGGGCGGGCACGAGGATGCGGCAGCCGTGCGTTCGTGGCACGTGCCCCGAGTGCACGCGCCCCACGCGCAAATTTCTTAGGCGTATTGCACAATCTGAAACAAAGAAAAGAAGAATTATGGCGGCTTATTGTAATGGAGACTAGGCCATCGGCGCAAGAGATAGTATAGTGCCAGTTCCATCAGTTTCATAGTCCAATGGGACGAAAAACCCAATAACACTAATTGCCCATTCTAAGGCAATTAGACAACCCGAGAACCCACGTTCCAGATTCAAGATTCAAAGATTCAAGATTCAAAAATTCAAGATTCAAAGATTCAAGATTCAACCCCGAGGCCACAGTCAAAGAGAAGATATACCACAACAATCAGTAATAATTGATACAAGTCCTAATAAATACTTTCCTATAGCTATGAAAATAAAATTTTATTTTATTAAACAGTGTCTGAGGGGTGACAGCCCTCAAACGACAGCCAACAGACGAGTTGCTGATTATTGTTTTTTTTTTCAGAAGTACTATTATTTCTTTGCTTATAGCGACAATACAGTTAAACCTTTGTTGCTACGAGTAAGTTGATCAAATAAATATGAGAGTCGAACTAAGTCGCGAGAAGTAGCTTAGCTAAATATAAAATGTAACTGTTCTGACTTCTATTTTGAAAACGATCAATACTGTCCCGTTCGAGCTGAAAATAGCGTGATCCAAGTTGAAAATTATTCCGAGTGGAGATCTAAATTCGAGAGATTTAGGGCGATCTTGATATTGGACAAAATTCTTGTCAAGCTGTTTAGGAATTGAAAAGGAGGAATTTTTAATTGCACTCAAGCAAACTAAATCTCTCAACTAATTACTCACTGTATAACAAAAATACTGATTTGCACACTAAATTACGAAGACACTAAACAATGACGGTCAACTACGTCAGGGGCACCCCAAGTTTCGGTTAGTTAGGTTCCTTTAAACCCTGCAGACAGAAACAGACCTGCTGACGGAAACGCTAACCCTAGACGGTCGATCTCACGGGGAGTTAGATAATTTTTAGTTAACAGATAGTCTTTCAGTGAAACAGTTTAGCTTTATATATAAATCAAACAGTATAATAGATTTGATTTATTTGATGAGCAAATTTAGTGTGCAATTCAGTATTTTTGGTGGTAACTTCGAATATTTGAATAGAAAAAATTGTATTTACAGTTGTAGAATTAAATACTACCCATTGAAAAGTACTACTACCTATTCACGTAAAAAAGTTGAGAAGAACTGTCATGTAAATTAGTTCCAAATCAAGCATCGTGCATTCTATTTTTGTGCAGAAAGTTTAAATGAATAAATCGATAAAGTTCTTTATCCCACTTACAATTTTTGTTTCTCCTATTCTTTATTTTATTTAGTAGTAGATATATTTTACTTGTTTGGTGGAGGAGAGGAACTCGTAGCTAAATGATAACAGCCAGACGGGGTCGATATATAGGGTACGCTTGCCGAGGTTGGTCTCTCGATGGGTGACCATCTTAACATACCGAGTTTCCTCCGTGCTTCGGAAAGCACGTTAAGCCGTTGGTCCCGGCTGTCATTTATAGATCTTTGGCAGTCGTTATGAATTATCAGAAGCCAGTAAATCTGACACCAGTCTTGCCACGAAGTACCATGTTACACAGTTAATGGGTTGTGGAGGTCTGGTTGGCAGCCGCTCTACGTAAAATACTGGTATTCAGCTGAATGCGGTTTGACTGGAAGCAGAACCCAATGTAGTTGGGAAAAGCTAGGCAGATGATGATTTTATTTTACTTGTATGGTGATAGTTTCTTGTTTCGTTAGCTAATGTAGGTATCACGATGAACAGTTTATAGCGAAATCTTTTTTAGAAGCAGTTTCCCACCTAAGTTATATACTTAGGTGGGAAACTTCATAAGAAGGATTAGATAGGTTAATATCACAATATTGCTATTTAATACCTGCGTCCTGTCTCAAACGAACGCCTTTGGCATAGTTTCTGCAAACAACTTCTTGAGCGTGTCACATAGCTGGGCATCACTCAAAGGTGCTGTGTTTTGTGAGACATGAACATTTGAACATGTTACAGGATAACCTTGGACGCGGGTTAGTATTGTGATTTACTGCTCTGATCCGACTAAGATCCATTGGCTTGAGATTGAGTGAAATAAGTAGCAGGGGGGACACATTTTACCACTTTGGAAGTGTTTCTCGCGCAGACCTGGATAGTTTTGTTTAAATATCATTTTTAGAAAAAAAAAATGATTTTCAGTTCTAAGTATAGGGAAACCACAATTTTTTATTATTATATTTTTTTATTTTTGTGTAAAAATCTTAATGCGGTTCACAGAATACATCTACTTACCATGTTTCAACAGCATAGTTCTTATAGTTTCGGAAAAAGTGGCTGTGACATACGGACGGACATACAGACAGACATGACGAATCTATAATATGATATATAATCGCTCAACATGTAGCTTCAGTCACGGACGCCATTCAGCACCATCAGTTTTGTGAACAGAGACAATACCTCCAGCATAGCCGCCGGGTGATCCGATATTGTTGTAATGAATCTGCCTCTGCTACTGAAAATGCCTTGCGAGTTCCCGCAAATACGAATATCACATTACTACACCAACACACATCTTCATGTGACTGACACTTTGGTTCCAGTGAATTGTAAATTAATGTCCTTGTAACGATCCAACAACTATGTTATTTTAATATAAATAAAATAATATTGATGCAGTCACTAAATGTTTATTTTTAACTACAAAATAAGTTGACCAGGCCTTGGCTTTTATGAGATCTCAAAACTTTTTACGGTGGAAAAATTGCATAGAGAGACTTGGCATTTTTTACATTCAATGTTTTTGTGAGGATATAGCCTACAGCTAGTTACGTAAGTACTTCAAAATTCAAAAGTCATTTATTCAAATTAGGCTGAGAGCCAGCACTTTTGGAACGTCAAGTTTTACAAAAGATAGTCCCCAATAACGTCGCCCGTCACCACTTCTTAGTGTTTTAGCTGTGGAGAAAAAGTGGCCAACAAACTCCTCATCAACACATCTATCTGTTACGTTTTAAGATCTTGCATTTATACAATAGTATGCAAATTAATTAATAAATGATTTGTACTGTTTAGTACATAATTAATACTGTTTTTTTTCTCTGTCTTCGTCCGTCTTTTGCCTGATCTCTCCCCAAGTCGTGTTAGTTTACCGTCCCAAAGGGCTATGAGAGTAAAGGAATAGAGAATGCATCTGAGTATACGCGAACTTGTGTACTATAATATCCCCTTTTTTACACAGTTGCCCCAAAATAGGAGTGTTATGTTTTCAGGGTTCATGTATGTATGTACCTACGTTTGTTTGTGAGTTTCTTTATTTGTGAGATTTCCACCATTAATTCCAAATGGCTTAACCGATTTCTCGCATGTTTGTATGTGGTATCATTAGAAGCGTTGCGTTATCCTGGGTACCATAGGCTAGTATAAGAAATATATAAAGAGGGAGCCATGGTTCATGAAACTAACGGTTTTTTTTTTCATGAAAATTTACCTGCCTATACTTACTATCATCGTCTAGATCTTGCTTGGTACATAATAAACATTGGCTTACGAGGAGCCGAAGTCAACTCGCAGAGACCCCTTAGATATTTCAAATGGAATGTGGCACTGTGGTCTACAGTTCGGCCACTATCGTGACCCCGTCTACACCAGGATAGGTCTTCGTGACCCGGCCCAGGGACCAGAGAAGTAACATTTTCATTGGAAAATCCGTCGGTACTTAAATTGCGAAGTCAGGTTCGCTTGTATTTCCATGGTCTGGAGCGAGACGGAATGAGACGCCGTCACCTATTCTGCGAAGCAGTCATGCTAGCGAAGGAGGTGGCGGAATGGGAGAGGGAGAGAACCTCTCGTCCCGGCCGACGCGGAAGACGCCACGGGCGTCGGAGGCCACCTAGTGGCCCCCGGCCACCGTAGGCGCGGGCCTGTGGACGGTGGGCTATGGGCTAGCTCGCCGTCCGGCCGTCTTATGACAACAGGCCGTGTCGACGGCGCGTTCGTGTTCCAAGCGTGCCTCAAAGAGTGTCAGCATTAGGAGGGGTCCGAAAGGGCCGACGCCTGCCGGAGTTGCGGGACTATTCGAAAGAGATACCGCGGCTCCGGAACACATAGGGCAATGAAAGAACATGGATGGGTTTTAGTCAGTACAAATCTGACACTCCCTTTCACTCCGCCCAGAGCGGGAGAAGTCATTTGATGATTTCCCATCCTAAAAAAAGAAAAAAAATGGTCGCTTGTATTACTCATGTTTACAATGCGAGGTGTAATCAAGTGAGTTTCCGATTTAATTGAGGGACAGTGACGCGTGTAATAATTACGTTCATTGGACAGCCCATCACAGGTCACGTGACTAAGGTATGTCATGCATTAATTATCGGGTTCTACTGATAAGGCGATGCAAATTAGGCATAGGTACCTATTCTCGGAATTGTCGTGTGATTCCTAGCAATGAATCTAGACTGTTGACATTGGCATATTTCTAAAAGAGTAAAACATTAAAAAAATATTAAAAAAAACAGTAGCCCACCGGTATCGGGAACAGGGTTCAAGCTACCGGTGCGTGGTCAGGGCTCACAAGAGAGGAACCTCCTCACTATTGCCGTGTCCAAGGAGTACTGCTTTCTGGATCATCTTATTATAAAAATAAGTGGCTCTAGATTATTCTAAAAACGTATATAAATCATAATACAAACTTATTCAGTGTATATTTAATACCATTCACGAGCATGCAAATACGAGCAATTACGAGCAATTCACTTTAAATAGTAAATTGTTATCTCGGGGCAATGTCGTAGTAAAGCCGACTATGTTGCGAATGGCTTGCAGCTTGCACGTGTATTACTCTAACAATGTTTGTTTATGTGTTATTACTCTTAGATAGGGGGTATGGTGGGAGCGGAAGCGGGAGCGAGTGGTTAATGAATTTTAATACGAAAAAAATAATAGAAAAAAACCGGCCAACTGCAAGTTGTACTCGCGCACCGAGGGTTCATCTACTTACCAAGTTTCAACAGCATAGTTCTTATAGTTTCGGAAAAAAGTGACGAAACTATAACGGTTCCGTTTTTTTTCTATTTGGCTACGGAACCCTAAAAAATAGCCAGTTGGTTGGTATTGCCGGAGCAAGGAGCAATCTACATTCAACTAAAAGCTAGTGAAAGGCCCTTTTCGTTTCTCATAGTTTTGGTGTATTTTGATTCAAAGATAGTTTTTTTTTTTTGCGAAAGTCTATATTTACCCAAGCGAAGCCGCGCGCAAAGCAAGATATTGATAACTAGCTAGATATATAGCCTATAGCTTTCCTCGATATGGGCTATCTAACACTGAAAGATTTTTTCAAATTGGATCAGTACTTCCGGAGATTAGCACGTTCAACCAAACAAACAAACTCTTCTGCTTTATAATATTAGTATAGAGAGGGGAGGGGGGGGGGTTTAGTTGAGTTGTGGGCCGCGCGCCCGGCTGGCCGGCGCTCCTAAGGAGCCGCTCGGCCGCCACACGCTCCGCCATATATCGCTCCGCCAACTCCTTGGTGGCCGCGGTACGGGACTGGGGCAACAGCCCTCTTCATCAAAAGTGGCAGTCCTACCATGTGCCGATAACATAATTGGCGGCTTCTATAGTTATGTATTTATTTTATTGTTATTTTATTTTATATTTTTTATGTGTATGTTGTATTGGATGTTAATCTGGAAATAAATCAATCCATACATTCATTCATTCATTCATAGATTTCGCGTGTGATGACTATATTGTCTGATATTTAAGCGAATATTATAAATATCGAGCTCGAAAATATAACCAGAGTGCCAATTCTACTAATTTTCACATTTAATTTGCATCGCATTCGCATTTCAATCGAAAACTGTCAAAAATTTAAGAAAATTAATTCTTTCTTGACGGTTTACAATAGGGAATATGCATGATTTTTTATTTTTATTTTTTTATTCCTTTCATCTTTATAATGCAGGAAAAAATATAAGTAGTCTTGGAAATGTCTTAATTATTTTTTAAAAGAATATTTAAAATGCTGAATAAAATTTTGCAGTTCAAACGACGCCATTTTTCGCGGGCTTGGGATGACGTCACATTACATTTTGTTGTGACGTTCAGTGCGTCGCGTGTTTGTTTGTTTACCTTTTTGAACTGTAGGCGTTTCAGTATTCAGCTCGATTCTCGTTTTAATTGCCATACAGACCATGGAAGAAGCTGAGAAACCTTCTTACAAGTATTATAAGTGTGAAACACTATAAGAACTGCACAAAACTACACAAACTGCATGAACTACACGTGATAATCTATTTTAGGTAAATTGTCTGATTGCGTTTTAACAAAACCACTTTCAGTCATCGTCCTGGACTAATTACAAATCTAGATTAACTAGAAATCACCGCAGGAACACATTTTTTAACGGTTAACAAAACTTTTCACTCGACACTGAAGACGGGAGCCGGTAAATAAAAGTCAATTCAATGTCAGTCATGTCACTGTCATGTCAAATTGACAATTTCTTCGTGTAGTGTGATGCGTTTCGCAAGTTTAAATTTCCCGCGCTGATTTTGCACTTTTGTATATTTTTTTTCGGTATAAATTAGAAACAAATAAAAAAAAATCTATTACATATAATGTGACGACAATAAAGAAGTAGAAAAAAAATATTCCAGACAAATTTAATCTTCATGCATATTCCCTATTGACACGCGAATGCTGTTTAAAAATTAGTAGAATCGGCCCTCAGATAATAAGACCGCACTAATCAATGTCAAATGTCTTGAGATATTGTGTGGTTTGAACAAACCACATATCACAAGACATCCTGCAGATGAAACATTTCACACTTTATAGAACATAAAATTTATTATTGTGTAAAAATCGCTAATCACCCCGCAACATATCTTCTCCCTAAACTATTGTGTTTGATAGCCCGCCTCCTCTTCAAAGCTCCTCTCGTCAAGCGAGAAAACCGCACACAACGCCCGGGTTCCGCACACAATATTGTACCTGTTATTACATGTCGCTCACTGATTGTATTAGTATAACTCCAAGCTTCACAATGAATTTAGTTCAGGTTCCCAGCAGCAATAATATTGGTTGCTCAAAGGAGAATGTGTAAACTGATATAACAAACAAAAGCATACAGGTGCTCAAAGGTCTGATTTGTCCGTAGTAGTAAGATGATAAATAAAAAAAACTTTTTACAAAAAAATTAAACCAACTTCCAAATAAAAACTCTGGTCGTACCCCACATCTAACACAACCACTTCAAAAACGCAGCAAAGCAAAATAAGCAATTTCGGTTTCTTGGATGACAAAAAACCATCATCCAAGTAAACTAATTCCAGCAATTTCGATTTAAAATCCAAACTTCCTAACCGATCTTGATAAATTTTAAATTGAACTAATCGAGAAGATAGATAGAAGATATCCTTTCAGATAAAACAAGAAATTTTCAAATCGGTTCCTAAATGGCGGAGTTATGAGGTAACAAACATGAAAAAAAAATACAACTCAAATGAGAACCTCCTCCATTTTGGGAAGTCGGTCAAAAAATATTATCCCGTAATCCATCCCTCCTCGGGTCGTATTCCTCATTGCTGAGGATCGATAATCCCCTGATGATTCAATTTCTGCTTTACAATGTGTCCTTGGCATCATGAAGCGCATCATCCAGCTTCATACCGTAACCAAAATTTTACAAAAGCTTCTTCCCAAAAATAGAAGAAGAAGCAAGACAAGAATATTAATGGAAAGTTTGCAATTTCAGACTTGTATTATCTAGAAGTCCAGATTTCATTACAATGCCTTTTGGGAAGATCCTGTGTTGAAGCTTGCACCAAAGTTGCCAACGACAGCGTAATAGCTTTAAGCCTTCCTCGATAAATGGGCTAACCTCCTGAGATCCTGAGATTAGCGCGTTAAATTAAACAAACTCTTCAGCTTTATAATATTACTAGCTGACCCACGCAACATCGTCTGCGACACATTATAGTGCTCCGCTCCTATTGGTCTCGCATGCCCTATAGCCTTCCTCGATAAATAGGCTATCTAACACTGAAATCAGTTTTCAAATCGGACCAATAGTTCCTGAGATTAGCGCGTTCAAGCAAACAAACAAACTGTTCAGCTTTATAATATTACCAGCTGACCCAAGCAACTTCGTCTGCGTCACATTTTCCATTAATGCTCGGCTCCTTTTAGACTTAGCGTGATGATATGTAGCCTATATCCTTCCTCGATACATGAGCTAACACTGCAATTTTACCTCTTTATAATATTAGTATAGATTAGCGCGTTTAATCAAAACAAACTCTTCAGCTTTGTAATATTATAAATATATTGATATTGTATAAATAGTTCCATATCAACCGGGTGCACTTGTATAGCACAAAAGGATGAGGTTAAGAGTATCCTAAGATGCAGGTGACGCAGCCCAGCACAGTACCTACAGATCTTGCAGGGCAGAGCAGGCGAGGCAAACACATCGTTTGCAGCTCTTAGTACGTTCATGCATTACAAAATCTGCACTGCGCTGCGCGTACCTGCGTCTCAGCATACCCTTAGTCCAATCGCATCCAAGGGGCTTCAGATCCTCATGTGCCAATAATCAACAACGACAGCTCATGGTTTCTAGTTCCAAGCCTTTATCTACGAAACCCTATAACTGCTTCCAGCATACCTACATACATTAACAACTCCACCTATCCACTAATTCATTAACACAGCTATCCCCCAGGTATTATATGCTTAGGGGGCTCATTGTGCTAAGTATCGCGTGTTACATACGGGTTTCCTACAATGGGCACTTGTACGCTTTCGAGCCACGAGCCATGAGCCACGCGAAATAAAGTAGCGAGCTTACATGTTCCGTACTGCGCAACTATGCCTTTACCTAATTTTATTTTCACTATATTTTCTGTTGTGTGGATATCTGGGATAGTTGCAGCGTTTTTTGTTTTCATAGTTTTGCCACTCGCTGGGATATTTAGTGCATTAAAGACATTTGTAAAAGAACTCCGCAGTAAAATAATAATGGCCGCACGGGTCGATCTTTAAGGTTAAGCAACGCTTGCCAAGGTTGGTCTGTGGATGGGTGACCATCCACAGACCAACCGAACCGATTTACATAGCGAGTTTCCTCCATGCCTCGGAAGGCACGTTAAGCCGTTGAACCGCTCGAATATGCAAATGCAATACAAATGACTGCCTCTTTACATTTGTAAAGATGCAGTCATTTGTAGATCTTTGGCAGTCGCTACAGATAGTCAGAAGCCAGTAAATTTGGCTCCAGTCTTACCAAGAAGTACCGTGTTACCCAGTTACTGGGTTGTGGAAGTCTGGTAGGCAGCCGCTCCACGTAAAACACTGGTATTCAGCTGATATTTTTTTTTTTTTACTTGGTATGGGTTTGCTCTTGACTCTAGTCTTGGTCAGAGATGACAGAGACAAAGTCTACGATGGAGCGAGCTTACCCAGAAGTAGCCTGTTCACTCTAACTTTGAAAAGATTAGGGTTGTAAGCATTCGGAAACACAAACGCAGGCAAAGAGTTCCACTCCTTTGCTGTGCGCATTATGAAAGACGCTTGGAAGCGCTTAGTGCGAGTTGGTGGAATAGCAACAAGGTAGGGATGGCAAGTTGCAGTGCGTCTGGATGTCCGATGGTAGAAGGGGGCTGGTGGGATGAGGTCGTGGAGTTCCTGGGCACACTCTCCGAAGTACAATCTGTAGAAGACCGACAAACAGGCAACCTTGCGGCGATGAGCCAAGCTGTGTAGCTTGGTATCCAACAGTTTTACGTCACCAATGAGCCTCTTAGCTCTGCGTTCCACCGAGTCAAGCGCGGCAAGCTGATACTTAGCTGAGCCATCCCAAAGGTGGCTGCAATACTCCATGCAGGATCGGACTTGTGCTTTATAAAGAGTCAAAAGCTGCTCAGGCTTGAAGTATCGCTTCACCCTATTTAGGATGCCCAGCTTTTTGGCCGCAGTTTGGGCTTTGCACTCAATGGTGGCGCCGAAGTTGAGACTGGATGACAGCTCCATGCCTAGGAGCTCGAGCCGATCAGTCACTGGAATAGATGCACCCCGAAAAATAGGAATTTGGTTGAAACATCTCCTTTTTGCGGTAAAGAGACACGCCTGTGTTTTGGTGGCGTTAAAAGAGACCAGATTGTCGTCACCCCACTGGGAGACAAGGCTTAAGGTCAAATTTGTCCGCTCTACCATAGCCTCTCTCAAGAAACGAACTTCATCTCCGCCGGTTGTGGCGCCGGACAAGTATCTCTCTGTAACCGTACTGTCATCTGCGTACCCAACAAGACCAGGCTGAAGTAGGTCATTGATGTGCAGCAGGAAAAGAGTTGCAGAGAGAACAGACCCCTGAGGAACACCGGCATCAATAGCCATGAGGTCAGAGGAGCAGCCGTCAACAACTACTCGGATCGACCGTTCTCTAAGGAAGTCCGATATCCAGCTGCAAAAACCAGCTGGGATGCCATATGCAAGAAGCTTGCTGAGCAGACTTGCGTGCCAGACCCTGTCAAAAGCCTTCGAGATATCGAGAGACACAGCAAGTGCTTCGCCGTGTCTCTCGATGGCTTCGCCCCAGTAGTGCGTGACATACACAAGAAGATCGCCAGTAGACCGTCCCCGGCGAAAGCCATATTGACGGTCACTGAGGAGATCATTGTCTTCAAGGTAAGTCAGCAACTTACTGTTCAATACCCTTTCCATAACCTTGCAAAGGATGGAGGTAATGGCGATTGGTCTGTAATGAGCAGGGTCTGCACGGTTACCCTTTTTGGGCACCGGTTGCACATTTGCAAGCTTCCAGGATTTTGGCACTGTTCTTTTTTCAAGAGAGAGGCGGAACAGGCGTGTCAGCACAGGAGACAGTTCTGGCGCACATTGCCTTAACACTTTTGCTGGAATGCCGTCAGGCCCGCTGGCCTTATTCACGTCTAGACTGCACAATACTCTTCGGACCTCTATATTGTGGACTGCGATCTCCGGCATCGAAGAATCACAACGAGGTAAAGTTGGTGGTTGCTTAGAGCCAGCGTCCAGACGTGAATTGCTTGCAAAAAGAGATGCAAACAAATTTGCTTTCTCATTTGCAGAGTGAGCCAGCGACCCATCAGGTTTCAACATTGGAGGCAAAGTGGGTCGACAGAAGTTCGTTTCGACGGCTTTCGATAGGGACCAGAACTGCTTACTACCCGGGGGGTGTGATGCTAGTTTGGCCCCAATACGTCCAACATGGTCAAAACGTGCCCTTCGTAGAACCCGCTTGCAGAACTTGGTGGCAGAATTGAAGGCTCCCTTCTTCTTGCGAATCCTACGTGCTTTGACCTTTCGGTCGCGGGCCTTGATCCACGCTTGGTAAGCAGACTCTTTACGGGCCTCAGCGAGGGCGCATTCTGCATTATACCAAGGCCGCGATTTATGACCGAGAGGAATATCGGAGAATGGAATAAAATACTCCATCCCCTGCCGAATCACGTCCGAAATCACGTCAGCACAGCACGAGGGGTCACCCGAGGAGAAGCACACTTGCCGCCAAGGATAAGACGCAAAAAAGTGCCGCATCTCATCCCAATCTGCTGACTCGTATCGCCATACTCGTCTAGTGCCCCTGGGGCTCTCATCGGGAGGAGAGCAGTACGATACGGATTTCACCAGACAGTGGTCAGACGTTCCTAGCGGAGCTGAGACCGATACCGAATGACTATCCGGATCAGTTGTCATCAGAAGGTCCAAGCAATTGGGTGTATGGGCGTCAACATCCGGTACCCGCGTTGCCACATTCACCAGCTGGGTTAGATCTAGCGTTAAAGCAAACTTGCGTGCCTCTAACCCGGCGTGGTCAGTTTTCTGGAACGGGAACAACCACTCTTTATGGTGGGCGTTGAAGTCCCCCAGAAAAATGAGCTTCGCTGTTGGGTATCGTTGTTGGGCTACGTCAGTCGACTCCACGAGGGAATTAAATAGCGCAGTAGTTTCCTGATCACCGCTGTGCGATTGGTATACGCCGATGTAGATTGACTTCTCCACGCCAGTGTCCACAAGCAGCCAAATGGCAGAAAAACCCGATTTCTCAAAGCAACGGAGACGACGACAACAAATGTCATCGCGGACGTACACACAGACCCCAGCTTGCTTCTTGAATTTGTGTTCTAGAGAGTAGCCTGGGTAGTTGAGGTACGCCACGTCCGACGGGGTTGTTATCTTCGTCTCCGTTAGGAAAAACAGGTGCGGCTTCTCGGTTTCTAGGTGGTGATGAACCGGATCGAGATTGGAGTGCAACCCCCTGATGTTAGTGAGGTGCACTTTAATTGGGAGGAAGTGCAGCCGTTGTTTCACCATATTTTTCTTAACTTTGTTCATAGATGTAGTGTGAGTGGGTGGGGAAAAAATCAAACTGTCGAGGCGCTGCTCAGTAAACCAAGTGGAATACTAAAGCTAATCAAACCTATGGGGAACTCATTTGGAGACTGCGGGGACGCCCGAACCCCCCCGGGTATGGCCACCGGGTCCTCCCATCCAGTCGCCGGCTGGCACGGTGGAGCATACCGGGATTTTTCGCAAGTTGGCGGGGCAGCCTTTGGCACGTGGCTGGCGTGCTACTCGGGCCCCCTACTGACTGCGGTCGGCCAACGGCTGGCACCGTGCTTCGGATCCCGCTACCCTCCAAAATGAGTCACCCGGAAAGCCTTGCCAAGCAACCAAGACCGGCTCTGAACAGCGCAACTGACAATCTCTTTTTCCCCCAAAGGCACTGGCACTCCCGCGCACCGACGGAACACAGCAAGCTGCTTGGCGCTGGACTCCGGCGGGAGGGTGGTCGCGAGCCAGGCGGCACCTTACGGAGCCTACCACCGCTTGAGTGGGATCGTTCAGCCGTACCACAGGCAAGCCTGTGGTGCCGTTGCCCGGGGTGGACCGCTAGGAGGTAGATCCCAAACCACCCCCAAAAATCCTGAATCCGAATCCTGAATCCGGTTTGACTGGAAGCCAAACTAGAAGTAAAACTAAAAAAAATATATAATGTACGAGTATATTACCATGTAAACTACCAGCGAAAATTGTTTTGAACGAGATCTTGTAAGTAGTTTTTTTAATACGTCATAAATCGTAAATCGCAACTTTTGCTTATAATATAATACCTAAAGGTTTGTACGGAACCCTCGGTGCGCGAGTCCGACTCGCACTTGGATGATTTTTATTTCTGAAAACCATCCTACCCCATAAAAACAAAGCTTGCCTATTTTAATTAAAAAAAATGTTTGCTCTTGTTACATTTTTCCAAGTATCTATTCAATGTTAGCACGAAAAACTTATTGTTAAAAATACAGAGTCATTTGTGAAAACAATGAAATACGATGTTTCGAATGAAATAACTTGGTTTGAATTTAAATGAACTATGCTAGGTGCCAGATAAACTCGCAATAAAGTCCATTGAACTTTTCTTAATATTCCTTCGTAGATATCCAAACAATAAATTATGAAATGTTTTTCATTACTAGAGGACGTAAAGGATCACGATAGAAGTCGATTCAAGATCAAGACAGCTTTATGTCATTATTTCTATTTTTAACCGACTTCCCAAAAAGGAGGAGGATTTTTCTTTTTTATGTTTGTCACCTCATAACTCCGACAGTTATGAATCGATTTGAAAAATTCTTGTTTTATCTGAAAGGATATACTTGCAGATTGGTCCCATTTACCTAAATTTTATCAAAATCGGTTCCGAACTTTGTATTTCAAATCGAAATAGCTGGAATTCGTCTACTTGGATGATGGTTTCAAGTAATCGAAATTGCGTATTTTGCTTTTCTGCGATTTTGCAGTGGTGTTGTTAGGTGTGGGGTTACCACTAAAAAGTGAAAAATAAAAAAACTTTTTCAAAAAAATACAACCGACTTCCAAAATAAAAAAAACACTACAAAGTAAAAAATTACTTTTATTTCGGAAGTCGGTGTTAAAATACGAAGAAATTAAAAAAAAACACCGACTTTTTTATATTAAGATTGTCGAAAAATGTATGTGGGTCAATGACCGTGCAATTTGCATATTTATTAGGCGCTTATCATAATACCCGGTACCGTATCCTGACTAGATTGTTGTGCAAACTTCATAGTTCAGGTAGAAAAACCATGGAATTAACCCACTGACCGATCCTTCACTTTGAGAGTCCCAGAACAGAACACGATACCTTGGCAAGACTGGAATCAGATCTTCTCGCTTCTGACAGGACCGATCCTTCACTTTGAGAGTCCCAGAACAGAACACGATACCTTGGCAAGACTGGAATCAGATCTTCTCGCTTCTGACAGGAACTCCAAGCAAATAAAAACTAAAATGTAACTTAATCCAAAAATAAATATGTTGGTAATAATGACAATATTATACAATGGTTACAAACTAGTCAGGAAATGATAAACATTTACTTTATAATAAAAGTTATTTAAAGCGCTCTTCCTCTCTCCTAATTATTTAATGTTTTGCTGTGCCCGACAGGGTCCATAATTGTTTCTTTTTATTATTTTTACCATCTGAACGTGTACATTATGGATTGCAATAAACATTTTGAGATTTGAGATTTGAGATTTGAGACATCCCACAACGACTGTCAGAGATACTCAACTGAAGACCGTGCTTTCTGGGGCACGGAGTAAACTCCATGAAGTGTAAAACTAGAAAAGTTTAAAGGATGGTCACCCGTCTACAGACCGTCCTCGGCAAGTGTTGCTTGGCCTTGATGTTGAACTAGTTTTTATTCAGTTCGTTATACTGGTGATATATTATGTTTGCGGTGCATTTGTTTTTCTTGAAAATAACAGAGTATAAAACATTCTTATACTTTTGTTAATTGGCTTTGGAAGTCTGGTAGGCAGCCTATTTACGTTATATACTGGTGTTCAGCTGAATCTGGTTTGACAGGAACCCGACCCCAATATATTTGGGAAAAGGCTAGGCTACGATACTTTTGCTCGGCATTGATTGGTATTGTCCTGTCGAAATGATTTCTGTAATTAACACAGATAATCCGTTCAGTTTATTATATAATGTCAGCATAATATCATCCTAGATAATTGCCAGATTATTATGCAGCTCGAACGGTAATCACGGAATTAAATAACGATTGTTTGAAACTCTCTACAATATGGCACACTCACTGAGTAAATTGTTTACTTTTTATTTTATTTGTATGTTCTGCAATGCGATTGTGTGCATAGAATTTATGTACATTTGTTTTGCTGAGTGTTCATTACATTTTATTTGTGTGAAAATATTAGTTGCAGTTTCTTTTTTGTCAGCAGAATTTGTGTCTGGGGAAATCCTAAGTCCAACTGACGACGCTGTTTTGGCGATTACAAATGGAGTGCTTTTCAGAACTAATTAGAAAGTTTTGCTGCAGACAAGTGCTACTAGGTAACTTATATCGCCACTTCATTCCAGCCAAAACACTAACAAGGCGTTACGGTTGGCCGTTTTGAGGGTCTGTCTTTAAGTTAAACTGTTATACAAAAGGTGTTCTGAGCCTTATTTGAATAAATGACTTTTAATTTGAATTTGAGTCATACTAGCCAAACTTATCATCATCATCTGTTGTATATTAATACTCTTTCTACAAATAGTTATGCTTGTGTGTCTTTATTAGTCTATACTTATCACTTGTAGGGTCAATAAAGGCGTTTCAACATTTTGCTGCACTATATTCTTTTACCATTTACATTGTTTTTACAAACGTATTTCCTGTATTTGTTATGGGGTGTACAATAAAGAATATAATAAATATCACAGCCGAAAAACGTCCACTGCTCGACAAAGTTTGTTTGATTGGCTAAAAGCGCTAACATCAGGAACCAATGCAGATAGGTATTAATGAAAATTGCGCAGGCCATCTAGTACCTACCTACAAACTAAAAAAACCATTTTGAAAGGCGTTAAAATAAAGGATGCTTGATAAACATTACGCTACGCAGCCAAAGTGAAGGATGAATACTTATAGCATAAAATGAAGTTGATAAAACCGCAAACTATCTAAACACCCAAAAAGCTTTGAGCCTTTTTTTAACGTTAAAAGACAAGCTCATTCAATAACATAAAATAAAGCACACGTACATAATCTTCAACATAATTTCCGAGCGTAACATAAAGCAATTTGGACGTAAAATAAGAAAACATTCATTGTGCACACAATGAACGTAATAAGCGTACGTTCCCGCGCTTTGGACGCCGCCATCTTTGTTTTGTGACGTCACAAGCCATAACTCACGGGATAACGGTGTTTTTGGTTTTCTTTAGGGATTCCAGTGTGTGTGGTGTGTCGTTTGGGAGTGTTATTGTTTTTGTAATTACTGTTAGCTTTAAACGATGGTAATATAATTATAATGCAGTACAATGCATTCTCTCATCATAACCTTGACATCTAATCCTAGATGTTAATCCTAAAAACTTGCCTCAATCTAATCCTATTCAAAGCTAGGTTTCGACGGTAATTGTCAAGATTAAAATCACCCGTATTATTCTTTAATGCACCATTGCGCAAATAAATGCACAAATGAATATAAAAGACAAAATTTAAATGCGTAAATAATCCAATTTATCGTAACACAAATCAAATGGACAAATGGTTGACAAGCACGAAAACTAATAGGTACTGGTCAAATTTCATTAAACGACCTTTTTTTAAAAAAAAATTCTATCTCCTTCGCGTCTCGTCTCATACGTATAGGTTCTCGTTACAACACAGAACAGAATCACAGCCTAGTTAGACCAGCATGTGCACACCATGACCACATTCAGAATAGTTTTTTTTTTTTTTTTTTTTTAAACTATTCTGAATAAGTCATAGGTACGAATGATATGGGGGCGCCAAACTGGTAATCAGTTGCAGTGGCATCAATAGTCTGGCGTTTGGCTTATTTCGAGCTGTTACGTTATAAGTGAATTCATGAGCATACTTTGCAATCTTTTGAAATACTATCATTGTTTATTTATTTATACTTTTTGCTCAATAGTGGTACATGGGCGGATTTAATGCAAGAAGGCATTCTCTACCAGTCAACTTTTGGTTTTTAAAGACTACACCATAGATATAATAGTTTTTTTTTTATATTTCTGTAGGCTACACTGTGGTGGTGTGTGGACAAGAAACAAATAATAAAAAATATAATCTTATCGATACAACACAATATACAAAAATAATATACTAATTAATACTAGTAAAATACTTAAATATGCAAAAAAATTTTTTTTTTAAACAAATCGGGGAAACTCTTGGCCCAAATCTCACCTGATGGAAAGTGATGATTAGGCCGAAGATGGAAGCGAGTTTCACCCGGAATCCTCTTACACAGAGGAACTGACTATCATACCTTTAACTGCCGGAACACAACAATGCTGTTAATATTGTTGTTATGGCGAAAGACTTAGACGTGATAGTGGTAGCTAGCCAGGCGGACTTAGAACAAGTCCTACCACCAACCAAACCGAGCAAAAAATTTGCCTCCGCTGGGAATCGAACCCGGGACCTCTGGGAATAAATATGATATTTTATTTTTCTGATAAAGATAACTTACAATAATAATGACGAGACCAAACCACGAATCACACACAGGCTTTTAAGTAGTGTTTTCGGAGTTTACGCTTAAAAGAAAATTTAGAATCAGCCTTCTTGATCTCAAAGAGGAAGCATATTCCAGAGTTTAATGGTGGAAATAAAGTAGGAGTAAGACAAGTGCGGTGAGGAGGAATATGAAGAATTAAGTTTTTGGACGCTAGGAGGTTAAGGAGTACCATGCCATAGTGTGTTTCCTGATAGCTACAACCTGAAGGTCTTCATGTCAAGAGCGAATAGGTTGCTTGTAGGCAATCTTGCTCCCATTCCGTCCAGATTGCTTTTCATCATGTCAGTTTGAAAGCGAAGGTGCATAATCTCCCCAATATCAGTAAGTAAAAAAAATAAAAAAAGTTCGTAAATTATATACCAACACGCTTGTTACAAGTTTTTTTGATATTTAGTAAGCCTGCCACACATTCCCAACCACTGCAACTCCTGAAAGCCAGAATCAACAGTGGCGACCACCAGAAAAACGCCGAGTTAATGAAACCCGACGAGTCCCGGAGAAACGATTCAACTGTCTTGGATCCCGCAACGAAATTAATCAGAAGAGTACAGCGGCGGAGTAGGAAAAATAAATATAATTTCCTCCATATCAAGCAGGAGACAGATTAGAGCTAGGCCAATAGGCACCAAGGGACATATACAACTGGGTTAGGCCCAGTTGCCAAGCACCACGGATTATATATTAACATTTAAACTAATGGGTCCTAAATTGTGAGCTACTTTTGATTCCAGTAATAGGTATGGCAAAATCGCCTGAACGCACGGAAATTTGTTCTGGTTTCTACAAGGTCCGTATAGTAAACTACTCCAGATTTGACCTGAATACTATCTAACATAACGTTACGTTCAGTCTGCCAAAGAATACACTCCCACAAGATGTGATGTGCGGATTGTTCGTATTCAAGGTCAGCTGTAGAGCATTGACATAAAGGTGAGGCCACAAGCCTAAAGGAAAATAATTTACTCTTAAAGTTGCCATGACCTGTGAGAAATTGGGCAACACAGTGATCCACCTCCAGCCATGTCTTCTCCAGCCGCTCACGAACGGATCGAAAAAACTGGTGGAGGTGTCGGCCCTTGATGGAATCTTCCCACCTACATTGCCATTCGCATAAAAGTGCCTCCCAGACGTCAGTCTGGGGTTTTAATAATCTAGAGATCTTAGCACGGTCGCGTTGCGGTAAAAACTCTGGGTCCGTGATCTTTCTAGCGTAGAAGTACATTGCAGCACGCCGCTGCACCTCAAGATCGACTGGGAGAACACCCGCCAGCACCGGTAAGGCTTCAGTACTAACCGTCCTATACGCCTTGCATAAGAATATCAAAGCCAAACGCTGGTTTTGAAGTAATTTACGTCGTACCGCCCCTATGGTGGCCCTATCGGCCCAGACAGGTGTCCCGTAGCACATACAACCCAAGTAAGTAGCCCCATATATAGTTTTTAGGGTTTGAAATGATAGACCCCAAGTAGCCTTTGATATTCTCGTCAAGGCGTAGAAGTTCTTTTTTGATTTTTCTCCTACTGTTTTTATATGATCAATAAATGAAAAGTTTCTTTCTAGTAGCATACCGAGGTAGCACACGGATTCTTTCCTTTTAACGGGTACGTTATTAAATTTTATACTAGGCCAGGATTTAAGGTTTCCTTTTAAAAGAAGTTGATAGGTTTTATGCGGTGCAAAGGTCAGACGGTTTCGATCGCCCCACTGAGATATTAAACGTAGGCATGTGTCAGCCAAGTTCTCGAGTCCAGCCCGAGTACTTGCCTGAATGAGCAGCAAGCCATCGTCCGCGTAACCGGTTAATGAACAGCCGTACGGGAGCGGAAGCGCGAGGAAATCATCGTAGCCAAAATTCCATATATATGGACCGATAACTGAGCCCTGAGGACATCCCATGGTTAGAGACTTAGTAATGGAATGATGTCCAAGTTTGAGTTTCGCGGAGCCATTTAGAAAGTACGAACAAATCAGATTATAGATGTTTTTGTAGCAACCACGGGTTTTCATTTTATGAAATTTAGGTCCGTTCGGTAACAAGCGCGGAACAATCAGTCGCTCTAAAAGTTTTCCCAAAGATGGGAGTAGTGTTATGGGCCGGTATGACTTAGGGTCGTCCGAGGGCTTGTCGCCACTCTTTGGAATAATGCGTATAAAGCCTTGTCGCCATATTCGAGGAAAAATACCTTCCGCAATGCATCGGTTATATACTGATAAAATCGCATCGCTCGACGTTTTACACGCTTCTATAATCATTCTATTAGATATTTTATCTTCACCGGATGATTTGTTGAGAGGTAGTCTCTTGACAACGTTTATGAATTCGTCAGTGGACGGAAGGTCTGACTCTGGTGATTCAGGTGGTACCGCGGCCCACGCCCTGATCTGCTGATGGTATTCATTTTCATTTACTGATGAATCATCTGGTATAAGAGAATCAAGCAGAACATCAGTTGTTTCTTCAATGCCGGTGGTATGTGTATTATTTACTTTAATGTTCTGAACGTATGCAAGGTCGACCGATCTATTAGCCTTAAACTCGTGATACAAAGGAGACCACGGACCCTCCTTATCAAGTTTATCAACAATTTTCCGGAGTAAATTACCCTTAGATTTTTCAACCGATGCTCTGTAACGCGACTTGGCAACTCTAAAAGTACTTATGGCAAGATTAAAAACGTCTCCGGTAACATTACGTTTTTTAAGCTTATTAAGCTGTCTACGCGCTCTGCGATAGCTCTTACGTTGTTCAGCAAGGTAGTCACTCCACCAATCACATCTACGAATATTGGTCACAGATGCACGACCAATAGCAATGTCAGCACAGTAAGTGAAAGTGTCTGACATTATCTCAGCACTTTCCTCAGCTGACAGTCCATCGCGAGTGAAGTCTTTGGCATGACAAGCAAAAAGTGAGCTAAAGAATTCCCAATTCGCGCCTTTACTCTTATATCTAAAATTTCCAATTAAGTGTGAAGAACCTTGAGTAAGAATAGGAACAAAATCGTACACGATCAGGCGATGATCACTACAAGACGCGTCAGGAAGAACACGCCACCTATCCAAGCGTACGTCTGCACTAGAAAGTGTGACGTCAATACAAGATTCGCCCATTTGGCTACAAAAAGTAGGTGGTGCGTCTGGGGTGTTATGGATTGATAAGTTCATCTCAGCATTTCTCTCTTGATATTTAGTAAGTCATTATTTACCGTCAAGGAATTTATAGTCGTATCTCATTCATTTTATTAACCTTTTATTATTCATCATCTGCCTGGCCTTTTCCCAACTATATTAGGGTCGGCTTCCAGTCAAACTGGATTCAGCCAAATACCAGTATTTTACGTGAAGCGGCTGCCTACCAGACCTCCACAACCCATTAACTGGGTAACACGGTACTCCTTGGCAAGACTGGTGTCAGATTTTCTGGCTTCTGACAATCCATAACGACTGCCAAAGATCTCCAAATGACAGCCGGGACCAACAGCTTAACGTGCTTTCCGAGGCACGGAGGAAACTCGGTATGTTAAGATGGTCACCCATCCACGGACCAACCTCGGCAAGCGTTACTTAACCTCCAAGATCGATCTGTGCGGCTGTTATTATTTAGCCACGAGCTTTAACCTTATTTAATAGTACTAAAATACCTATAGTTCGATTCGCCTAAGTAAGAGACTTAGTATTCCGAGTACTCCACTTTACAAAATTAAGACTAGTGTCAAAGAGTATTCTTCATCAATGGGTCGGCATAGAAACTCTGACTCTAGAGTGTGTGAGGTCGTTAAACCTTACTTATTTACCACATGATAAGAAGACGATCAACGAGACACCACAACAAGGATAAATATTCCTTACGAAGGTAAGGAATATATCTTGTGTTTATACACACGAGGTCCTCAAAACGTATAAAGGTGTATAGGTGCATAGTAACCCACTCAGCAGTAATTTGGTTTGCATATTACCGTGATTTAGCGGGATACGTCCGAGCACGTCTATAATAACCTTAAGGGACCATTAGGTTCGGCTTACACTATAGTAGTTACCGGGTATAGACATACTAAGTGTACTTATGTCTTCAGCCTGCTTGATTAACAACAGTTATGGATTTTGTGGCTTTTTATGTTATCAAGAGAAAATTAATTTGAATTTTTTTACTTGACGTTCACAATAGTCTTTACACATGAGTGTCGAGGGCTTACCATAGTCACGAGTTCGTAAATACCAATATCCGCACGTGTTTCATATAACGTTTTACTACACATGTGCGAGAAAATAGTACCTACAATAGGTATAGACAAACTTTTCTGTTAGGTAGGTATCTGTCGGAAAGTCGCAACGATCTTTGCAGTATTGCCATTTTTGGCTTGAATTTGCAAATTTAAAATTCACACATCGTCGTCTCATCCGTCTCATTTTCTCTTTAGTATTAAATTGAGACACACGTATTGAGCAAAAGCGCTTCCAAGGTGGTTCAATCATTTATTTATTTATTTATTTATTTAAGGACAACCAACAAAGCATACACCAAAATACATGATAAAGTACACGTAATGTACATTCTGTAGTGTAGCCTTAATTATAGGCTGCCACGGCATGCATTGAACATAGTATTAGGAAATTGAAGGTTGTTACAAAATTGATTTGATTTATTTAGATAGGTTTGATTAATCAAAACAATAAACTTAGTTCGACGTTATAACAGTAAAAAAGCAAAAAAATACAAAAAATACAATATATTTTTTAAATATTTCAGTTGGTGAAAAATACAATAAAAAAAACAACGGGTTGCAGAATTGAAAACATGAACATTAACGTCGTGCACTTTTGAAGCATCAGTCTTACGAATTTTCGATCAGGTCACGTGTCCTGACGTCTTACGAATTTTCGATATCAGTCTGAAAATGCCTATACAAGATAGACTTGACTTTATGTATAGAGTAAGACATATCGATATCACGACTAGGTGAACATGACAGGCGACCAACTGTTCAGCTTATTAACTGTTATCTTATATTGTTTTGCTGGAATTCTATTTTTAAAACTGAACTTCAAAATTCTTCAAAAGAATAAGCATTATTTTTCGGATGTTCCATTTTTAATTTAGTTTTATTTAAAAGTACTCACCTATATAAAATGAATGAGTTTTAGTTCTATGTTGCGGTCATGTTTAATCTGTGGTATTCGCGATTCTCCTGCCATGGAAAGTTAAAAATAATTGTAATAATAATTAATCGAGTATAAAAATATTAGGTCAAACTCGAGCCTTGTAACGCAAAAAGTCCAAATCCATAAGCCCTTGCGACAATCGATACCTTTTAATATTTGTAAGCTAGGTTCTACCATATGACAACTTTATGTTAATTCGTACTAGGAAAGGTAACGATAGGTTGGTCTCATGGAAAAAGTTCAATCTATTACACACGCATTATATCAGCCACCATTTGATCTAGCAGACTCTTTTCTGACAAAAATCCTTCCATCCTTTTTGCTTGACCTTGCAACGTTTCCAATACAGAAAAAATCCTCAGAAGTACTCACCAAAAACGAAGCAACAATTCATCATACTTTGAAGTTCCGACATTGTCTGTTTTTCTTTGATCTCACATCAAAGGCAACATTGACACAACTATTCCCAAGTGTGGGCCTTGAAGTAAATATTTGGCAAACAATCGAGATTAAATGTACATAAACGTGACATTCAGTAATTCCGCCAAGTAGAGATAATGCTACGGTACATATTTACACAATTCGCTAGACAAATAGGTGGGAATTACATAGTAAATTGGTCTGTTTATAAAATGCCGGATTTGTTTTGGTGATGGCAGATTAGGTATTTGGACAGGATCTTATTTTTATCATTTGAATCCGGATTCACTTGTTCCTTAGAAACTGCGGTGTATGTAGGTATTCGGTTGTCAGTTTCTTAGTTCTTAGTGATATAAAGATGGTTTATGAACCCTACTAATATAATAAGTCTGTATACAGTCCGAGTGCTCTGGCATTTTAAAATTCTATCAGAACGCGTGCTTAGTTGACACGGGTGACCCAAGTGTTGCCATATTTTAGATGAATTAGTTTTAGTAATGTAAGTTTTTTTTAAGAGTTTTTTATATTAAAATGAATCACTGATTTACTTTGCTGACTGGTTTGGAAATAAACTTGGGTAGACCAAAGCCGAGATTAGGAATAGTAAGATTATTTTAGACAATCACGCTGTTTAAGCAAAGCGAGTTGGTCGTTAGACCATACAAACTTCCAATAAATAAATCGATGTTATACTTTACCAACAACAAAAACATTTTTTTTATAATGGGTCATTTTTTAAATTGTCAGATAACTTTTACTTGAGAAATCAAAATGACAGTTTTACAGCTTTATTCTTGAAAATAATACCTATCAATAAAACTATTGAAAAATAAGTAATAATTTAAAAAAATAGACACATTATGAATAGGTGCAATGACCTGATGACAGACAAAAAAATTAAGTAACAAACATTATTCCTGTTACATAACAATTAGCTTACATATCTGATAAATATAATATCGTAACTTATCTCAAGACGACGCAGAGCCATAATTTATCAGCTTCTAACAATGTTCTTTAAGCAAAAAGTTTTCAGGATCAGTAAATACAATTTATTGCTTTACGTAACGTGTAGTCGATTGTTGTAAGAAATGATAAATGCTTCATGTATTTTGATGTAAAGAACACGGAATAGGATATTGAATTGGATTTTAGGGTTCCTAACGGCCGTATTGAAAAACGACATCCGCTTTGGTCCGACCAACCTACTAAACCACTAGGGAATATGAATGTAAAAATAAATTATTATCCATTGTTAACTTTACTTATGATGAATCTGAGAATCTTATCGAATTAGTGAACTGAAAACTGTAATTTTATTTATTGTTTTTGAATTTTCATATATTATAGTAATTTAACTTGAAACATACACTTTATTATGAAAAGTTGCAAATTTTGTACAAGTTTTATGTGTCATATCTATACTAATATTATTAAGCAGAAAAGTTTGTTTGTTTGGTTGAACGCGCTAATCTCGGGAACTACTGGACCGATTTGAAAAATTCTTTCAGTGTTAGATAGCCCATTTATCGAGAAAGGTTATAGGCTATATATCATCACACTAAGATAAATAGGAGCGGAGCAGTAATGGAAAATCTGACGCAGACGAAGTTGTGCGGGTCAGCTAGTTTTAATATAAAATAAGCCGGTGATATGTATAAGACATCTACAACGGTCGACAGCCGACTACCCAAGATACGAGCATGTCTCAGTTTGGGAGTCTTAACATCTAATTCTTCCGTACATTTTGAAGAATAAATTATTTATTAATTTATTTTTGTTATTATATTAATCATTTAGTTTGAATTGAAATATTCAAAAATATAATTAACTAAGCGTGAAAACAGAATCAAAATTTCTCGAAAAACAAACGAGGTTTAATTATTTTAAACAAATATCTGTCCCTCTCGCGAAAACGTTGTTTAATATGGCAGTAGTATGGGCGTCATGAATTTTGACGTCAAAGTACATATCGAACTTCTATTTCTAACTGTAATCTTTGAAGCTTTATAACTTCATCGCTGATGAAGGTTTTTAAAAAATAATTTTATGATTGTTTATTAAAGCTAATAAGCATTTCATTTTGCAAATATAAAAAACGCATGCATATTCTCTATTATTAAGAAAAAATTATATGATTTCATTTTATTTCGACTGTGAATTGAACCCGCGACATGTAGAGCAGTAATCTCTCGCTTAACCACTACGCCAACCGTGTCGCCAATTTACTATTATTTTGAAAATAATATATCTTTTCTTGTAGATAACATGAAGACCTATTAAAAGTGTAGGTATAGTTATACACTAATATCGTAAAAAATAATATTTCTAGAGAAAATATAAGATACACAGAAATCAATTAAATAAAAATCTCTAAACAGGCTCCTTGTGGGTAAGCTCGCTCCATCGTAGTTTTTGTTTCTGTCATCTCTGATCTAGATTAGAGTCAAGGGAAAACTCATCGCAAATATCAAACAAGTGAGAGTCGGACTCGCGCACCGAGGGTTCCGTACAAAACTGTAGGTATAAATTATTAGCAAAACTTGCGGTTTACCGTATTTATGACGTATTAAAAAAAAACTACTTACTAGATTTCGTTCAAACCAATTTTTGGTGGAAGTTTACATGGTTATGTACCATCATATATTTTTTTTAGTCCCCTTAATTTGTTGTTTTTTTTTTTTGTGTGAAAATCTTAATGTGGTTCACATAATACATCTACTTACCCAGTTTCAACAGCATAGTTCTCATAGTTTCGGAAAAAAGTGGCTGTGACATACGGACGGACAGACAGACAGACGTGACGAATCTATAAGGGTTCCGTTTTTTGCCATTTAACTACGGAACCCTAAAAACTAGTGACATGTCAACATTATGTATTCTTTGATAATTAATAACGGCACTTATTGCGTTTCGCGTCATTTGTAAGTCACACCATAGTGAATTTGCTCCATCCGATGCAGACGTAAGTAAAGACCGTGTAAATAGAACACCTTTGGTTAGTACCTAACCTACGCAAAGAGTTCACAGAGCCGCTTCTAGGAGATTCCTGTACTTGTTATGAGGTGTACAATAAAGTATATAATAAATAATAATAAATTCCATCGAGTTGTCTTCATACTCATAGAAAAATAACGTTTGATATTTTCTGTAGGTACATAGTTTAGCTACACAGTTATATCAATTTCTATTGAAGGTAATATTTAGTAAGGTAGCGTTGAACATTAATCTCAGTTTTAAGGTCCCGCCCGCACTGCGATTTTTATTCGCGCGGAAATAAATCCGCTCCGCATCATCGCGTACATTTGCATCAAATCACAGATTTTTCCGCGCGGACTCGTATAGGATTCAATGTGTTACAGAATTGCAGAAAAAAATCCGCACGGTGAAAAATCGCAGTGCGGGCCTAAGAAACACCGCCCTTTTCTATCCGACGGGCACAGCTAAACAACATCAAAAACATTGTTGTTACGCAATAACAAGGTAATTCAGGCAGGTAGGCACCTATTAAAAACACAGAAATAAAATAAGTTCTTTTTTCAAAAGAAAATGTTACTTTTCAGTGAACCAAAAGACTTTAATATTGTGACGCTGAAAACTGACTGAAAAAAGGTTGAAAGAAGATCGTATTTGATGCCCAAATTGGAAAAATCTTTTTATATTATTTTAATGACCTGTGAAAAACTCTGAAAGGTCCGAAATGTAAAGATGAAGGTATGAATTTGTTTCGTAAATTCAAGAAGACAGTCTTTTGTTCAAGTTTTTTTTTTTTTCGTTTCATGTTATATGGTTATTCACAACTTGGTTCTTGTTATTTAGAATTATTTTAGTGTGAAACATGCTTAATTAATTAGGAAACATAACATGAAGGAAAAGAGGAGCTGGTGGCTAAATAACAACAGACGCACGGGTTGGTCTGTGGATGGGTGACCATCTTAACATACCGAGTTCCCTCCGTGCCTCGGAAAGCACGTTAAGCCATTGGTCCCGGCTGTCATTTGTGGATCTTTGGCAGTCGTTACGGATTGTCAGAAGCCAGTTAATCTGACTCCAGTCTTGCCAAGAAGAACCGTGTTACGCAGTTAATGGATTGTGGAGGTCTGGTAGACAGCCGCTACTCGTAAAACACTGGTATTCAGCTGAATCCGGGTTGACTGGAAGCCGACCCCAATGTAGTAGGGAAATGGCTAGGCAGATGTTGAAGATGAAGGAAAACAAAAGTGTAAGAAATATATTAAAGATAAATATTATAGGTATAGCTTTCAAATAGATCTGACACGAAGATTAATAGAATAAACTTTGTAAAAGCTACTGTATATACTAATCATACCCATGATTATTATAATCAGTATCACTTTATTTGCACATTCTGGATTTAAAAATACGTTTTCTAGAATTAAACAAAGTATTGTTGTTATTCCACCAATTCGAACTAATCGTTTTCGAACGTCTTTTTTATTGCGCACAGCAAAGGAGTGGAACTCTCTGCCTGCGTCTGTGTTTCCGAACGCTTACAACCCTAATCTCTTCAAAGTTAGAGTGAACAGGCTCCTTCTGGGTAAGCTCGCTCCATCATAGACTGTGTCTCTGTCATCTCTGACCAAGTATAGAGCCAAGAGCAAACCCATCAGCCTATAAAAGTAAGTAAAGTGCCTGCAGGACACAACTTCTTCGCAATTAAAAAACAAAACGGTCAAATTTCAATTTGAATATCATGTTGGCGAAGGACAATGTCAAAAACTTGTCATTTAGGGACAGTTTGCGACTGTAATGTGGCTGAGAACGTTCCATTAAAAATAATTAATTACCTAAACATAATTTGCTGATTATACAAAAATGCTTTCAGCATACATTAAGTAGGTAATTTGAAAAGCAACCTAGTCTACACGCTCAAGATTTCTTAAATATTGCTTGAAATAAAAGGTCTAATTACGGCTTTTAATCGTAACAAATATTAGCAATGGCCACACGAAAGCCAGTCATGCGATCATTCATTAAGAAAACGAAGCTTTTTGAAAAGAGAATGTTCGGCCATATTTAAAATATGAAAAAAAGAATTGCCGCCATATTATTTGGCGTGCACGACTCGATTACTGCCAGTGTTAATATTTGAAGGCGGTTACGCTCTGGTTGTCAACGTCCCGTGTAACTGGGACGCGGGATGTCCCAATTTTTAGGCCTGTGCTAATAATAGTCCCGCCATTTTAATATTTTGGGACTTTTCACAGTAGTCATTGCTTGCATTCAGTTTTGTTTGTCTTGAAGTTAGAGAGAGAATGTTTAATTTTGTTTTTGTGGTTTTATGCAAACATAACATTTATATTCTACTTAGTCTCAGAAAATAAAAATTGTAAACTACCATCGCCAATTTATTAAAATGGCTCCAATTTCTCATAACGACTGCAATTCTACAGAAAGCTTACCATCCAGCATATTTTTAGAAATCAAATCAGCATGAAAGACCGATAAAACGTTCTAAAATAAAAATGTCCCGAGCAAAAATTCATATCCCACATTTCATCCCGACATATTGTCTTTGTCATTGGCAACACTAGTATGCAAACTACTTTGACATTTCGCTTTGTGCAACGACTTTGTTATTTATGGTTTGTTTTTCTCTTTGGAATAGCAATTGTTTTGTTTTTTATTGACTTTTGGGACTATAAATAAAATTATATTATTGTAATAAATTACGGGTTTGTGGCTGACTGTGTTTTTGATATATTTTTCATGTTTTAAGGTTGGATTGGCAATTTAATAATGGAGATGGACAGAATTTTCCCCAAGCTGTACACAATTAAAAGTATTACAATTAATTAAATTTAAATATGTACCTAAATAATTTATAATAGTTAATAATATTTCATAGCATTCTCTGAATAAAATACTAAATTAAAAGAATTTTATGCGATTTTAACTATCGAACTTCTCTTTGAAGTATCTTCAGTTTTGCCATTTAATAATATCAATGCTTAGAGGAAAAAATAACTAAACGCATGTAGCAATTAAAATATTCGTAACAAAATATTAATTTAAATATACTTTTTACGGTTAGTAATTTCATTTTCATTTATTTATTTATTAGAACAAAAAAAAAAAAAACACATGTTACATTTATTTGTGTTCGATAATAGCCACATTAGTTAAAACTGTGTCGTGGCTATTAACGCCCACCTCCAGGATAGAGATGACATCAACGTTCCAATTTAAGAGGTTTTATCAATCTACTTTATTATAACTACGCTTAAAATCTAGTGTGTCAGTGTGCGTGCGTATGAGTGAGTGAGTGTGTGTGAATTTATGTATGAGTGTATCTGTATGAATAAGAGGGTGTGGGGGTGATTGTGTGTGTGTGTGTGTGTGTGTGTGTGTGGCTTTACCTAAACGTGTGAGAGGAAGATGTCGTGAGAGTTGGAGGTATGGAAAATAATTAGGGTTTCACTATATTTTCCAGCTCTTCGTATGTGAGAGTGGACAACCATTGGCTAGTGAGCCGTTTACACTCTCGGGAAGTGTGTGGATAAATATTCAGAACCCTATTCACTGTATTGTATAACGCAGGGGCAAAGAACTTGAATTGTCGACGTACTCATTTTAGATTAGAGTAAGTTTGACAGACTCTATCAGACCTACGTTTATTTTTATTTAACTCAGGATCAAACGAAAGCTCAGCATGTTTACGTAGGACAATATTTAGCACGAATGAATGCCTCACTGAGGGTACTTTACAGAGGGCATACAGTTCAACGGTAGGGAAACGAATTGGTTTATGTGTCATGACCTTAAGCACAGCTCTCTGTGCCCTCTCAAGACGTAGAAGATGACTCTTCCCAGCATTACCCCAGGCCGACACACAGTACGTGATGATGGAGTGAGCTAGAGCAAAATACACGGTTCTCAGAGTTGAAAAATCGGCTGAACTTCTAAGGTTTTTAAAAACAAATATTAATTTTCTAACCCTAGATACTAGTGCATTAATTTGCCCAGCCCATGTCATCGCACTGTCAATCAGGACACCGAGGTATTTAACGGAGTCCATACGCCTTATTGGGGCACAACCACAGTCATTATTCGTGGCAGCATTGCAGTTGTGAGCTGTCAGAGAGAAATCGGTTGTTGGTTGTGACTTGGGCCTCGGACCAAATGTTACGAACCCAGTTTTGTCTAAATTTATGGTAAGCAAATTTTGTGCAAGCCACCTCAAAGTAGTCTTTAACGCCGACTCTACGAAATTTTGTGCCTCAGCCCAATCATTGCCATGTACTAGTATGACTGTGTCATCAGCGTATGAAATCAGTCTGGAGTTGGGTGGGGAGAGTTTACACAGTTCATTAATGTATACAAGGAACAAGGTAGGCCCAAGTACACTACCTTGTGGGACCCCAAAGTTGATACACATTTCTTTACTGGTTAGGTTATCTATCTT
This sequence comes from Ceramica pisi, assembly GCA_963859965.1. Lineage (NCBI taxonomy): Eukaryota > Metazoa > Arthropoda > Insecta > Lepidoptera > Noctuidae > Ceramica > Ceramica pisi. Next base: position 22,733,423 of record OY982540.1, on the reverse strand, counting down.
AACACATTGGGAACGATCTCTCAGATAACTCCTAAAGATATCAAGTGAGATACCTCGAATGCCTATGAGTTCCAACTTGTTGAGCAAGAGGGGGACAGAGACAGTGTCAAAAGCTTTGGAAAGATCGAGAAAAATAGCAATCGTTTTTTGTTTGTTATGTAAATTTTGAGCTACTGAATCCAACAAATCTAAAACTGCGTCTTCAGTGTTTTTGCCTGCTCTAAAGCCATATTGGTTGTTGGACAGTACCTTGTGTGTATGTAGATAGCTGAGCAGACGTTTGTTTAATATTTTTTCAAGAAGCTTCGATAATATTGTCAAAACGGAAATGGGTCTGTAATTGTTGACACTGCCTCTGTTCCCACTCTTATAAATAGGATGTACCAGGGCCTTTTTAAAGACCGCAGGAAAGACTCCAGATGTAAGAGCGAGGTTGAATACATGACAAATGATAGGGGTAAGGATTTTCCTGGCAGCACTAATCAAGGTCGCAGGGATACCATCCCAACCCACAGCACAATTAAGTTTGAGGGTAAGAATGAGTCCCTCAATCTCCTCATTATCTGTGGGGAAAATAACCATGGAGTCATAATGTGGAAGCGACTTACCACAGACTGAGGAACCGGCACAGTTGTCACTCACAGGAACCACAATTTTAGAAGCCAGATTTTCTCCGACACTTGCGAAATATTCATTAACAATGTCTATTGAATGGGATGGGTCAGCGGATATTGACAAGAGATCGGAGGCAGAACTTTTGTTCGTTTTCATATTTGTGATGACTTTAATGAGGTTCCAAGTGGCCTTTGCATTTTTACGGGATTTTTCGAATTCTGTTCGTTCATACTGTCGCTTTAATTCCTTGAGAAGATTGTTACAGAAGTTTCTGTAGCGGAGATAAATTATTTTGGAAGTCTCATTATTAGGGTCCTTTTTAGTTGTATGACAAAGTTTATCCCTATTTCTAATACACCTTAGAAGGCCGGGTGTGATCCATGGCTTAATGATACGTTTCTTACTCGTGATAGCAACATTATGACTATTCTCAGCAACGACAGACGATATAATACTGACTAAGTTTGATGCAGCATTGTTGGCATCATAACAGTTCATGACAGGAGAGAAGTCAGTATTGTTTAAAGCATTCACGCAAGCATCTATATCCACGCGCCCCGATGCTGCCGGGGGTTTTTGGGCTTCTAAGCTAATATTACAAAAAGCAATAACTGGAGCATGATCTGTAATTAGAGAATCGAGAACCAATGATAAAGATGGTTTATTAGACTTAATTATAATATGGTCCAAGCAACTATCGATGCGCGTAGGTAAAAGATGTGCAGGAAGCATACCATGTGATGCAACAGTGTTTAAGTATATGTCGGAGTTTTGGTCATTACAATTTGGGGCTATATTTATATTAACACCATATTAGACCGCCCATTGTACACTTGTTTTTATAAACGTTTTTCCTGTACTTGTTATGAGGTGTACAATAAAGTATATAATAAATAATAAATAAATAAATAAATAAATAATATCTCCTATTAACATAAGTTTTTTTTTTTTTTTTTTTTATGCAAAACGGGGAAACTCTTGGCCTAAATCTCACCTGATGGAAAGTGATGATTAGGCCGAAGATGGAAGCGAGTTTCACCCGGAATCCTCTTACACAGAGGAACTGGCTATCATACCTCTAACTGCCGGAACACAACAATGCTGTTAACATTGTTGTTATGGCGACAGACTTAGACATGATGGTGGTAGCTTGCCAGGCGGACTTAGAACAAGTCCTACCACCAACCAAACCGAGCAAAAAATTTGCCCCCGCTGGGAATCGAACCCGGGACCTCTGGGTCTGAATCAGGTGGTATAACCACGAGACCACGGAGGCGGTTAGTGTCAACTGTTTAGCACCACCCAGGGACCACGTGTAGGGATTCGCTGAAGGGTATTCTCCTACGGACGCGGGTGACTCGGCCCCCAAGTGTTCTAAATGAGCTTAATGAATGAAGTGTTGAATCTAAACTAGTGATAAAGTTTTGAATATTATGATTTGAAGGTGACCGGTAAATTGCTACAACTGCTATCTCATTTTTGTACTTTAAAATCAAGCAATTTGCATCATCAAATTTAGGTTTTTCAACAGTAATTTGCAAGTCCTGCCTTGTGTATACAACAACACCATCATTTTGGTTAAAATGGTCCGAACATGAGGATATATAACCAGGAATAAGAGGTATAAGAGGACATTTACGTAGCCAGCATTCGGATAGTACTATTATATCAATCTGTACCTTAATACGCTGCAGCAGTATAAGAAGGTTATTAAAGTTTACACCATTCCCTATGCTTCTGATATTAATCTGAAGTACTTTCAGACCATGTTTATCCTTTTGCAGATATGAGTTTACTTGCTCCGGGGAGCAATAGTATGATGATGATACTGACAATGAATCCATATCATCTGCAATTTTGGAGCTATCATCCATACTCGAAATCAAGAACCAACATATTTTCTATTATGGTGATGCTCACTGCATAAAAAATCACTCTAAGTGAGAGGGACTGAGAGTGAGATATGCGCGAGGGCGAATGATGGGGCTGTTTAGGTAAAATGTTGTGTATGTAATGGTTGGAGATGTATGTGTATATGTGTGTTTTAGTGAGTTTAAGTGGGAGTAGTGTATGTTTGTGGTAAAGAGTTTTAGTTTTAAATGTAACATTGAAAGTATCATACAGAAATAAAGGAAAAAATGTTATAAATTTAAAACAAGTTATGCTATCAATACAAATACGACTAGTTTTGCTTAGAAATAAAACGATTTGATAACAATATACTTTGAAATGATAGACAAGAAATATACATGTGAGGCCTAGTCAATTGTCAGAATTATTAATTTTTAGGAGGTCAGACTCATCCTTGATAACAAAATGCTGGGAACCCGCCTCCTTCCGAAGAAAAATTTTACCATTTTTTATCCAACAGAATTTAAATTCATTTGTGTTGGCAAAATCACGAGCCAAGAAGAAGAGACGCTTCATCTTTGAAGTGAGATTTTCGGAGATAAATACTGGTTTAACTGGGCCATGTATTTTCAGGAGCTCGGTTGTCAACTTATTGTTGTTCTTGTTATGCTTTTTATACATCTCGATAATTTTTTCATTCAATAAATTGGTTGTAAAATCCACAATAACAGTCTTATTTTCAGGGTCCTTGGTGCCTATACGAAAAATGTCCTTAATCTCGAATGACTGCATGGGTACATTAAGGGTTGCGCCGATGTTCATTACTGTTCTCAATAATTCAATTTTAGTTTCCGACTTTTTTATGGGAATGTTTCTGATCTCAATGCAGGTTGATCTAGTGCCACGCTCCACGCGTTCAAATTTTTCTTCAAGATTTTGAATACACTTGAGATTATTTTTCCTTTCGGATTCGAGCTGAGCTTCCAAATTTTCAATTTTTGCTTTGAGATCATCATAATCCTGGGACAGGAAAGAAACGGTAGCCTGAATTTTAGTATTTTGGTTTTTTATTTCTTCCACTGTTTCGCACAATTTCTCAAATTTCTTTTCCTGACCCTCCTTGAATTCGAGAAACAACTTTTTAATTTCCGCCATGAAAATAGTTAATTGGTTATCCTGGTCAATCCTTGATTCGGAACATTTGCGTTTGTTGCGATGCGTTATATTAGGGAAACCGCTTTGGTTACTGGCTACATTATCAGTTTTCGTTATGTTAGGTTCCGAAGAGCTGTGGTGCAGCAGAGTTGGTAATGGCGCTGCAAGTAATGTAGATTGGGTAGGGTTTCTTGGCGGAGATCTATTTATTGGCATTTTTATAGGTGTTTTTTTTTCCAATAAATATGATAAAAAAATATAAATATAAAATTTAGTAAAAACAAAAAGTAAACTTTTCGTTAGCCCAGATTTGAACTCGTGTCACTTAGCGATCTCGGCTATCGGATCCGACAGCTACACCGCCACGCCACGGAGTACTAATTATAGGCGTTGAAATTGTTGACCAGTAGACTCAGTAGAATGTTGATGATTTAAGTTTTGCTACGAGTTCTTTGGGTTACTAATGAGGTCAAAGACCAAAACAGGTTCACTTTTTAAAAGAATTGAGTTCGTTTTAATGTAAAAACTGTTGTCACTGCTACTGTAGCCACTCAATCACGGAGATTTTACACACGACTGTCACTTGTAACTTATTGATGTTGTTTCACGATTTTTATTGTTATTTGTGCACTTTAAATACTGTTTTATTATTAAAAATACGGAGCAGTTTAAAAACACGTTCGTCTGCGTTGACGTCTCGCGCGGGGGGGCCCAGTAATGCATCAAACCAACCTTCTCTTAATGAATTTTTAGATCAAAAGTCAAAGTACACATACTGAAAGCATATTTTAATACAATTACGTCGTGTATTACAAACTTCGTAACCGATGTTGATAAAATTTAAATGGTACCAATCTACAAGTATATCCTTTCAGATAAAACGAGAAAATTTTTCAAATCGGTTCATAATTGACGGAGTTATGAGGTAACAAACATTAAACAAAAAATAGAGCACCTCCTCCTTTTTGGGAAGTCGGTTAAAAGCAGACTGAGTCTCTTGTTATAAGCCGATGCATTAAAGAAAGGAATCTTAAATGGCGTCTTGTACTTGCGTTGACAGATAGTACAGTTGACAAATAAATTTTTCAAGTCGGAGACATTTTTCAAATTAAATAATAAAAACATGACCGGGTCGTATTTATTACAAACTAGCTCCTGCTAGTGGCTTATCGCGCGTGTTAAAGTTGAAAAATCTAAAGGCACGTGGAGCAATCTATTATTATAAGATCGTTATTGTTGTTTTCATCGAAAACAGTAAGAAATTTCTTCAGGATGAATTTTCCGTTTCTGAACACCTGACAACATAAAACAAAAGGAGGATCCTTAAAAAGATGTTGGTAAAAATTTATTGTACAAAAACAGCACCTAAATTTTAATAAAAGACTGATGATTTTTTTCTGCCTACGGTACGCGCGAGAGTGAGTATAGACGGCACTAGTGTGCAAGCGAGAAAACATGATAAGCACCGCCATTTAAGATTCCTTTCTTTAATGAACCGGGTTATACAGGCCAACATTTTTATTTTTTGAGATGGATTTGCTCTTGACTCTAGTCCAGTCAGAGATGACATAGACAGTCTACGATGGAAACAGAGAGAGTTATCCTACTAATATTATAAATGCGAAAGTTTGTGAGGATGGATGTATGTGTATGTGTATGTATGTTTGTTACTCTTTCACGCAAATACTACTGAACCGATAACGATGAAATTTGGCATGTAGGTAGCTGAAGACCCAGAATAACACATAGGCTACTTTTTATCCCGGAGTTCCCGAGGGATCGGGATTTACACGGGAATAACGATAATTTATACGCGGACGAAGGTGCGGGCGGCCTCTAGTTTCTTATATATCGCAGTAAACCTTTTCGAGCCCAATAGGCTATTTTCCACCATCAATCAATTGCAAATATATTTAGTGCGCTAGTTAGAGTATTGCAAAACAATAGACAGGTATTTTTTGTTTTTGTAAATCAGTGAATATTGAAAAAGATAAAACGTATCAAAACTCGGGAGTAGGGGCTCGTGACGTCAGAACGCACTAAAAATTATACCAGGGCGTGACGGATTGAGAATTGTAAAAGCGTCGTATCTTCGTCAATTTTGAATTACGTTACAAAAGAAAAAACTGTTCATATATTTTTTGATAATCTAACTGACGGACTAATTAAATTTTTTCAGTGGACAAGCCTATTGATCGGAAGGGACTGTTGCCCTCGCTCTAGGTCAAATTGATGGATTGATCGAAAGTTACATTCTTCCAACAACCTGAACGTCGGAAACCCTCATGCCATCGATACATCTTACACTCACTGTTATACGGCGATTATTTACTATTACAATAGAAAATAAGTTACGCAGTAAACCTCCCTTGGGTATCAATTAAGCTTTATCCGATGAAATGCGATAGGGCTTTCTCACTAAACACTTTGTGTACAGAAAACTTAATAGTTTGGTATACACATAACAAATAAGCGTCATATTTTTTTTTTATACAAAACGGGGAATCTCTTTGCCCAAATCTCACCTGATGGAAAGTGATGATTAGGCCGAAGATGGAAGCGAGTTTCACCCGGAATCCTCTTACACAGAGGAACTGTCTATCATACCTCTAACTGCCGGAACACAACAATGCTGTTAACATTGTTGTTATGGCGACAGAGTTTATATGTGGATTATGAAGACACTATCAATATTTGTAAAATTCTTCCGTTACTGATGAGTGGCTGAGAGACTGACTGAGACAATGGACAGTCAAATCTACTGCTAGTCTATTCTGTAAATAACCATTTCGATATTCACTTCACCTGAGTGACTAAGCTTACAAAGTGAACTTTATTTCACACATCATAAGGTCTTATATTTATACGAATTTGAAACTCACCTCGGATTCCGCTGTCGAGACACGAAAATGTTGTTACATAATAGCACTGCTTGTCTTAGAAAGCTGAAATTTGGCATGTAGTTTCCTTGAGGAGTGCAGTGGCACTGAGGGAGGATTTCCCGAAATCTCAACAGGAACAAGAAAAATTGGAAGAAGTCCCTGGCTAAGGGTGTAATAATAAGAAACGAGTTATCATTATAAGCATAGCCTTTTCATCAACTGTACTGGGATCGTCTGCTAGTCTTACTAGATGCAGTTCAATATCAGTATTTTACAAGAACTGACTATCTAATTGACTTTTACTACCCAGATACTGTGTAGTCCACTACCCATAGCTATTATGACATTTCAAACCTGTTTACGCAGAACTCCGGTCAAAAATCTGCGATAAAATCCAGAACCAATGATATATGGTAGATAATAATTAAAAAAAAAACTTTTACAATTGCAGTGTAGGAACGTAGATCGAACAGAACGCAGTATTTAGCTGCCTGCATACCTACCGCTTACATCGACTGTACATTTCCGACGAATCAGAGTGGCAACCCACTCACACACACACACACACACCCACACACACCCAACACACAAGTTCTCACGATAAACTATGTAACTTCTAACTTTCAGCGTTCGTCTTTTTTCAATTCTTCGACTTTTGCTAAACTTTCTAGTAATTCCCTCTTGTTCTAGCTCTTTCATTGAGTCCCCGAGTCACGCGTGAAGGATTCTTGACATAAACTTGTATGTTGTACAATCATGTCGGAATCTTTTGTGGGGCTACCTCATATTGTCAAGTAGTTTTGTTATTGGAAACTATTCGGCTAAATCCTTTGTTTTAATTTCTATGAAAAGAATATAACTGGAAGATATTTTTCTGATAAGGGAGGAGCTTGTGGCTGAATATTAACAGCCAAAGATCGACCCGTGCGATCTTCAAAGTCAAACAACATTTGCCGAGGTCAGTCTGTAGACGGGTTGGCCGGATATTAAGATAGGTACCGAGACTCCTTCGTGCCTTGGATAGCACTTTCGTCCGTTGTTTCCGGTTGTCATTTGTAGATCTTTGGCAGCTATAATGAACTTTCGGTAGGCAGAATCTGACACCAGACTTGCTAAGAAGTACCGTGTTAACCAGTTACTGGGTTTTGAAGGTCTGGTAGGCAGCCGCTCCACGTAATTATGGCAGTTTCAGTGGAAGATTTATTCTGATAAAGATGTACTTAATAATAAAAGTCTTTATCGAATACATTCGATCAAAACTTTTATTGCGTCATTTTATTTTTTAGGCTTCATTATTTATTGTTTCTAGTACGCATTCTTATGAAGGTTTTTCGTTTAATATTTGATTGCTGCCAATTTAACTTGGCTAGACAGCTATTATGGCGTGAAAAACTGAAAAGAAAATATCGAATTTTCTCTCAAAAAATGAAATTATAGTTTTGTATTTGGTATTGCTGATAACAGCACTTATTAAATAATATGTCTTTTCACTTGTTTGTAAGACTTGTCTGGGAGGTATTGAATCGATTTTACTTAGGTAGGTACTTGAAAACTGGCTTTTATTTTTCTGCAAAGATTTTGGTTCGCCTTGAGGCGGTTTAGAAACTCTCACACTAAGGTGTGTGGGGTCCTAGCCAGGGTTGCGGAATTTGTTCGAAAGAGTCACCGCGGCCCTGGAACGCAAAGAGCACTAGGTGGAACACGGATGGGTAAGAGTCTGACACTCCCTTCTGCTTCGCCCAAAGCGGAAGAAGTCAGTTGTTGATTTCAAATCCTTCAAAAAAGGGAGCTTTTTAGACCTTACTACCCATACAATAAGAAGAAAAAGATTTTGGTTAAAATTACATACTTTTGGGGCATGTAGGATCCCTGAGGAGTGTAGGAAAGCACTAAGAGAGTATTTCACGAAATTCCTACCGGAACGTTAAAAACGGAGTTTGCGCGTACAAAGTCAAGGTTAAAAACGGAGTATGCGCGTACAAAGTCGAGGTTAAAAACGGAGTATGCGCGTACAAAGTCGGGGTTAAAAACGGAGTATGCGCGTACGAAGTCGAGGTTAAAAACGGAGTATGAGCGTATGAAGTCGAGGTCAAAAACGGAGTATGAGCGTATGAAGTTGAGGTCAAAAACGGAGTATGAGCGTACGAAGTCGAGATCAAAAACGGAGTATGAGCGTACGAAGTCGAGGTCAAAAACGGAGTATGAGCGTATGAAGTTGAGGTCAAAAACGGAGTATGAGCGTACGAAGTCGAGGTCAAAAACGGAGTATGAGCGTATGAAGTCGAGGTCAAAAACGGAGTATGAGCGTACGAAGTCGAGATCAAAAACGGAGTATGAGCGTATGAAGTCGAGGTCAAAAACGGAGTATGCGCGTACGAAGTCGAGGTTAAAAACGGAGTATGAGCGTATGAAGTCGAGGTCAAAAACGGAGTATGAGCGTATGAAGTTGAGGTCAAAAACGGAGTATGAGCGTACGAAGTCGAGATCAAAAACGGAGTATGAGCGTATGAAGTTGAGGTAAAAAACGGAGTATGAGCGTACGAAGTCGAGGTCAAAAACGGAGTATGAGCGTATGAAGTCGAGGTCAAAAACGGAGTATGAGCGTATGAAGTTGAGGTCAAAAACGGAGTATGAGCGTACGAAGTCGAGATCAAAAACGGAGTATGAGCGTATGAAGTTGAGGTCAAAAACGGAGTATGAGCGTACGAAGTCGGGGTTAAAAACGGAGTATGCGCGTACGAAGTCGAGGTTAAAAACGGAGTATGAGCGTATGAAGTCGAGGTCAAAAACGGAGTATGAGCGTATGAAGTTGAGGTGAAAAACGGAGTTTGAGCGTACGAAGTCGAGATCAAAAACGGAGTATGAGCGTATGAAGTTGAGGTCAAAAACGGAGTATGAGCGTACGAAGTCGAGGTCAAAAACGGAGTATGAGCGTATGAAGTCGAGGTCAAAAACGGAGTATGAGCGTACGAAGTCGAGATCAAAAACGGAGTATGAGCGTATGAAGTCGAGGTCAAAAACGGAGTATGAGCGTATGAAGTCGAGGTCAAAAACGGAGTATGAGCGTATGAAGTTGAGGTCAAAAACGGAGTATGAGCGTACGAAGTCGAGATCAAAAACGGAGTATGAGCGTATGAAGTTGAGGTCAAAAACGGAGTATGAGCGTACGAAGTCGGGGTTAAAAACGGAGTATGCGCGTACGAAGTCGAGGTTAAAAACGGAGTATGAGCGTATGAAGTCGAGGTCAAAAACGGAGTATGAGCGTATGAAGTTGAGGTCAAAAACGGAGTTTGAGCGTACGAAGTCGAGATCAAAAACGGAGTATGAGCGTATGAAGTTGAGGTCAAAAACGGAGTATGAGCGTACGAAGTCGAGGTCAAAAACGGAGTATGAGCGTATGAAGTCGAGGTCAAAAACGGAGTATGCGCGTACGAAGTCGAGTTTAAAAACGGAGTATGAGCGTATGAAGTCGAGGTCAAAAACGGAGTATGAGCGTATGAAGTTGAGGTCAAAAACGGAGTATGAGCGTACGAAGTCGAGATCAAAAACGGAATATGAGCGTATGAAGTTGAGGTCAAAAACGGAGTATGAGCGTACGAAGTCGAGGTCATAAACGGAGTATGAGCGTATGAAGTCGAGGTCAAAAATGGAGTATGAGCGTACGAAGTCGAGGTCAAAAACGGAGTATGAGCGTATGAAGTTGAGGTCAAAAACGGAGTATGAGCGTACGAAGTCGAGATCAAAAACGGAGTATGAGCGTATGAAGTTGAGGTCAAAAACGGAGTATGAGCGTACGAAGTCAAGGTCAAAAACGGAGTATGAGCGTATGAAGTCGAGGTCAAAAACGGAGTATGAGCGTACGAAGTCGAGGTCAAAAACGGAGTAAGAGCGTATGAAGTTGAGGTCAAAAACGGAGTATGAGCGTACGAAGTCGAGATCAAAAACGGAGTATGAGCGTATGAAGTCGAGGTCAAAAACGGAGTATGAGCGTACGAAGTCGAGGTCAAAAACGGAGTATGCGCGTACGAAGACTTTAAAAGAGAATCTGACCTCTGAGTTTGTTTCGGTGTTTTGCAGAGCAGTCAGCTAAGAAACATCGACCTCATCTAGTTTAAAATGACTAAAAAAAGATTGACGTGTAAAAGTGTTACTTACAACCTACTTACAAAATAAATATCATTTATCATTTGAAGTGGAGGTCAAAAACGGCGTATGCGCGTATGCAGTCGAGGTCAAAAACGGAGTATGTGCGAACGAAGTAAAGTTTAAAAACTAGTAAAGTATGTCCTAACCATTTATCTATCTATGTAACTTCTCTATTCGCTTATTTACCAACTAAACTTATAAGGCCTTTGTCATAAAATTATAAGTGGTATAGCAAGCAAAAAAGTCTATTTCCCAGTGTTTGATATAAAACGGTCACAAATACAGATAACGGTGATTCCGTAGGGAATTTATAAATGTTTATAGGCCCTCGTAATGTGTGTTATTTTTACCCTCGAGTAGGGGCTCCAGATGTGAGGAGCGTTCAGGATATTTTCTTTTGTTATTACGTTCTTACATTTGATTGGGCTTATAAAGTGAGGTATTTTATTAGCTCTTGATTTAACTGAGATTGGACAGAAAATCTGTGTCAATTTGGTTAAAGAATTGTGTAATCGGTCCTTACAACATCATCTTCATCATATCAGCAGAAAGACGCTCAGTGCTGGGCATAGCCCCTCCCCCCCCCCCAAGTTTCACCACAACAACTGGTCTTGTGGGTCTCGAATACATCGGCGAGATGCACCAGACTGGTTGTTTCTTCGACATAGGTCCTTTTTAGGGTTTCGTAGCTAATTGGCAAAAACCGGAACCCTTATGGATTCGTCTATCTGTCCGTCCGTATGTCACAGCCACTTTTTTCCGAAAATACAGGAACTATGGTGTTGACACTTGGTAAGACACAAAACAAAAAAAAAACCAATAACTTTTGGGGGTTCCCCATACTTGGAACTGAAACTCAAAATTTTTTTTTTCATCAGTCCTATACATGTGTGGTTTTTATGGATAATTCTTCAAAAATGATAAGGAGGTTTCTGAAATCATTTTTTTCTAAAATAATTGTTGACGCGAGAGACACTTCCAAAGTGGTAAAATGTGTCCCCCTATAACTTCTAAAAAAAGAGAATGATAAAACTCAAAAAATATATGATGTACATTACCATGTAAACTTCCACCGAAAATTGGTTTGAGCGAGTTCAAGAGAGTTAGATAGAAACCTGGAGATGGTTGTAGACCAGTTTTTGCGAACGGGAGTGAAACTGCGGCTTAAAGCTAGTTTAGATTCAAAATAAGTTTTTATTCGAACTATGGGTTCTTACCTTATCTGTATTTGCAATTCACGGAGTAAAACTGCTACTTACTGATCGCAAGATGTTACATCGTAGGGCTGGAAATCGGAGCGTTATTCACACAGTTTAAACTAGTGACAGGATGGTCTGAGGGCTAATTCACGTAATTTTATGACGCGCCGATTAAGTTAAGTGCAGTTTCAGTTAAGTTTAAGATTGAGTGATACACGGTATTCTTGTAATCTTTGAAGCGCGTAAGCTGCGCGTGAACTGCACGACAACCAAACTCTACCAAACTTACTTACGGTGGAGAGAATCAATATTACTATCTAAATAATCGACTATAATTGATGAAATTTCAATGAATACGACGTTATTTATTAAAACTTAAACTTATGAGCTGTCATTTTGATACGTCAAACAAATAGGTAGTAGAATACCGATTCCGAAGTACGCACTAAAATGCGCAACAGTAGAATGCCGTTAATGCGCTCGCGTGACGCGAACTTGACGCGAGCGTGTCTGACAGCGGTAGAGAACACGAAAAGCGTTGTTTTGATCGAAACTTAACTTCAACTGCACTGCAGCAGCACTTATTTAGTTACGTGAATTAGCCTAAATAAAAAAGGCACAGTCACACACTCACACATACATACACACACACACACACACACACACACAGACACACACACTCAATCACATACCTTTTTATTCTTTCTGTACTCAGTTGAGAAATAATGACCTAATAAAATAGTTTATATCTAGTTTTACCTAAAGAAAAAATTAATTTTTGACACTAGGGAAGAGCAGAACCACCCAATACAAGCATTACTAAATGCTTCCTGGGTAGTTCTAGCCGCTGTACAATTTGTAAAATTATACGTTAACGAAATAAGCAATTTTATTTAAACTAGATTGTTTTTCCTGTAATATATTGTTAACAATTTTCATCTCTAACATCATTATTTCTTAAAAATACCCCGAGCACTATCTTAAAACATGGCTACCCTAGCGTACTCCAAAACAGCTCAACTTCTTCCAACTAAACAACACAAAGTGCAATTTATTTCTGCACATTAAGGTCTATTTTCCTTCGTTGGTTGGGTACATTTAGGTGACAAATGGTCGGGTAAACGATGGATCCTCTGGTTTGTAGGGATATCAGTGACGTGTTCGAGTTTATCTTTATGAGACGTTTTGATCGTCCAGGATCTAGACGTTGACCCAGTTACGAAAATACGAAGGGGTATACAAAATAAAGTGAAGGATTTGTTAGGAAAATATCACTATCTTGGGGACGTTTTTTTTCTGTAAAAAAAGTGTAAACGCGCACGAAACAGCATTGTTAAGAAGCATTTTTGTGTTAAACTAGTCGCCCCGGCTTTAATCTATATCTATACATATAATAAAACTGTAGAAAAGTGGTTTTTGTACATGAAAAAATAATCAAAAAAAGTAGATAGGGTGTTAAAGAACAACCAATAGAACCCATTTCCAGCATTTTTCAAATTTTTGTCTGTTTGTCTGTTTATTTGTTCGGGCATCACATAAAATGTGCGAAAGCAATGTAGATAACTTTTACACACAAGGATTGAGCGTAACTTGAAGTAACATTTAGTTTTTGTTTCATTGCAATCGGTTCAGTCTATCAAAAGATATTTGAATTTAAAGATTTCCAGAAGTAAAATTAGGGTTATGTGCACTTAATCTCATTATTACTTCACGTAACTTTTTTAACATAACAATAAACTGTGCGTAAATTGTAGTAATGTTAAGTTTTTTGTTTCATCAAATTATAATTATTATAGTCTTTCCGAAGTAAAATATTGAAATAGCGCCATCTATCAAACTTAGACTGGATTATACCCAGAGATCAATAACGTGCAGTATTCGATAGATGGCGTTGGCGTGTGACGTCAATTTTCTAAATCGCGGTGTTAATGACCTGTTTGGTTGGATTTGTCCTAAATATTGAAGTGCGAAGTAAATTGTATATCTTGCAATTTGAGTCAAGCTGATTTATTTATTTTTCATCTATACTAATATTATAGAGCAGAAGAGTTTGTTTGTTTGGTTGAACGCGCTAATCTCAGGAACTACTGGTCTGATTTGAACAATTCTTTCAGTGTTAGATAGCCCATTTATCGAGGAAGGTTAATATCATAAGGTTATATATCATCACGCTAAGACAAACAGGAGCGGAGCAATAATGGAAAATATGACGCAGACGAAGTTGCGTGGGTCAGCTAGTTTATAAATAAAAATATAAAAAATATATTTGAAATTGAGTTTTTTTATGAAATACAAAGGAATTATAAAAATAACGATAATTAAAAAAAAACAACATTACTTAGGTACATTAAAAAAATATACCTAATTAAAAAAAAATCAATAAATTAAAATTTATTTATTTATTTACTTAGGTTAGCCAACAATTGTTTACACAATACAATTGCAGTTTTTCATTTCATAAGCTTACATTATTTAGTGTAACAATTACTTACAGGCTAACTCCACATACACAATTTTTGGTTAAACAATACCTACACTAAATCATAGAATTAAATAACAATAAAAATATATAAAAAAAAGAAATTATTAGTAGCATTGGTAAATTATCAATCAATAACAACGTATTTAACTAAATTATTAATTATGAATAATATAAATTAGATAGAATGATTTAAGTTAAAATAACAGTTAACAAACAATTAACGTAAAAAATTAAAAGCATTCAAATAAATTAAAATCAATACAATTTATTAATTAGATTTCATTAAAATGTAACGATTCATTTTAGGTATATCACAGCTCATCATTGAAACATTTAACTAGGTTCGGATAAAATAAATTAAAATTAAATTGAATTAAATTATAAAATATTACAATCTTGAATCTATAACATTAACAAAACTTCGCATATTTGCAATTTATTTAAACCTTTCTCATTTAACCGTAACCCGTTTCAACGGAACTCTATTACTAAGCCTCTGCTGTCTATCCGTACGTCCGTCTGTCTGACAGCGGGCTGTATCTCAGGAACCGTTATTACGGTTAAGTATACAGTTGAAATTATCACAGAGTGTGTACCTATATCTATTGCTACTATTTGAAAAAATATTTTTTTAGTTCGCCTGTACTGTCCCACTGCTGGGCCTCCCCTAAGACCTTCCAAGTATTGATTTCCCTTGCCATCAACAAATTATACAAAAAGAAACTGGCCAAGTACTAGTTGGACTCGCGCACGAAGGGTTCCGTACCATTATCTATAAAAACGGCACAAAAATCAAGTTTTTTGTATGGGAGCTTCCCTTAGACATTTATATAAGCCCTTAGATATTTATTTAATTCTGTTTTTTAGTATTTGTTCTTATAGCGGCAACAGAAACACATCATCCGTGAAAATTTCAACTATCTAACTATCGCCGTTCTTGAGATACAGCCTGGTGACAGACACGTCCCGTTTTTACCCTTTGGGTACGAAACCCTAAAAAAATGAAAGCTCCCCATATACAAGAAACGTATTTTTTCGGACTGAGGTTCGGAACCCTTCATGAGTGAGAGTCTGACTCGCACTTGGCCGGTTTAAATAGAATAATAACTGTAGACTAACACAAAACTTATTGCCCGTTAAATCGTCCAAGAAAAAACGTCGAAAACCCTTTTGGTTTTAAAAACATTACTTAAAGATGTAAATTACGACTTAGCTTTCAAGAAATTACTTAAGACATTTCTCGGATTCTTCGCGAATGATTTAACTCATTTAACTAAACCCTTGTTTTTGCCTCATCGCCTTCATTTTAAAGGGGAATTATTTTGTTCAGTATTTTATTCTACCACAGCAAAAAGCCTGCGTAATTTATTATTAAAATCAACTTTAGATTGGTCCCTTATCCTCATCATCAGCCTATAACAGTCCACAGCTGGACATGGGTATCTCCAAGTGCACGCCATTTGGCTCGATCACCGGCAACTCTCATCCAGCTGCTACCAGCCACCCTGCGAAGATCACCGCTCCACCTAGCCTGAGGGCGTCCTACCTTACGTTTGCCGATTCGCGGTCTCCGTTCAAGAACTCTATATTGAGTAAATTATTTAAAATAATTTATCAGAAGATTTCTTGGCTTCATGATATAGGCGGCACGGTTAAAACTTTAGGGTTAAGCAATGTTTGCCGAGGCCGGTTCGTGGATGGGTGACCATCATAAAACATTTATTGTATACCTAATAATATGTACATGACACAACACCGTATCTCTACGTTGACGTCGTGATGGACCTTATGTCATAACTAGGGTGAGGGGCCAGACAAAGAGGGATACAATCCGCAAGGCAGTTTTGTTGCGAATTGTTGGGCAGTTAAGTAGCGACCCCACAAACCTAATCCTGGGGAAAGGAACTGTTCCTCATCTCCGGCTTGCCTTTATTGGCTGGCCAGAGTGAACACTGACGAGGAACAGAGCTCCTACCTCTTTCTTGCCTTTATCTGCCGGTCTGAGTGGAGATTCGCAAGAGCAAACGTGCTCGGGAGAAGGATGTATAAGCCAGTAGGTAGGGAACTTGATCGCACTTCTGGGATTGACTTGATAGCCGTGGTATACCTCTCCACTCCTTTAGCACCTCAGGCTATATTGCCCCCTTGGCGCTACGTCTCTTTATGCTAGCAACCGTTTTCGGGGGCCTATTCATTGAGTGTGCCATTTAAAAGCCTTGTAAATTGTTAGTGGTCAGGCAGCTCTTAAATAAATGCTTATAATAAAGAATATAGGAATAGCATAGCACTCACCTAATCTTAATTTTTTTGTAAAGAACACTTGGTATATGGTGGCACTCGTCGTCTTCCTATATCGTAACCTGGAACAAGAGATAAAAACATTTAAGTGGGCGCAATAATAAATTAACTCGACCTCATAACAGCCGAGAAAAATAAGCAACAATCAACTTGGCTCGCGAGGTGTTCGACATGTGGGATGTAAACTCAGCAACCATTCTAACGATAGTTGTGTCAGCTAATGGCTTAATAGCCATGAGCCTCGACAACACCTCAGGAGGCTTTGATTTGATTGACTTTTTATTATGATGGGTTATTGCTTTTGACTCTAGTCTAGGTCAAAGATGACAGAGATAAAGTCGACATTGGGGCGAGCTTTCTTGAAGAAATTAGGGTTAAATGCGTTCGGTAACACAGATGCAGGCAGAAAGTTCCACTCTTTTGCTGTGCGCATTATAAAACATGTTTGTAAATGGTTACTGTGATTTTTTCAGCACTGAAAGGTCACATCATCACTTTAGGTCACAGGTCTTGTAGGTCATAGATCATGTAGGTCATAGGTAGTAGTGTATTATTGGGCATTCTATACCACTGTCGGCAAGTCGCGAGGCGAGTGCGCCTCGCTCCGGACAGTGGTATAGAATGCCCAATAATATACGATCGACTCACCTGTTTTGTATATTACTGTACTCGACCAACGATCAGGCTAGTTCAGGACAGTAGTGTAGCCTACATAATGTAGGCAAGTTCGGCAAAGTCGCGAAGCGACTGTACCTCGCTCCGGACAGCGGTATAGAATGCCTAATAAAATACGATCGACTGGCCTGTCTTGTATATTACTGTACTCGACCAACGATCAGGCTAGTTCAGGACAGTAGTGTAGCCTACATAATGCCTAATACTGAAACGGTCAACTGGACTGACTGTATATTACTGTACTCGACCAACGCTCAGGTTAGTTCAGGACAGTAGTGTAGCCTACAATAATGCTCACTGCTGAAATAAATAAGTCGTTCAAGTTATTTTGGTTTATTTGTCGTAAAACATTGGTTTCTCTGGAAACAATATATCTACCGAACGCACAAACTCTTGTAGTTTACGCCATTGAGGAGAATCTGTGTCGGTCTGGAACTTGAGTCGGATGAGCGCCTTCTTCCACAGCTCCAGATTGTCGGTGAGGCGCGCGTCGTCAGCCTTGTACACCTTGCAGTCGATGTAGTACTCTCCGTCGAGGCTCGCTGATCGCCGCTCGGTGCCGTTGGCCACTCGGTTCGCAAAGAATGATGTTAGGCATTTTATGTCCGATGAATCTTTGAGTTCGGTGTCCGTTTCGCCGTGTTTACTGATACCGAATATATCGTTACCAGTATTGATTTTCTTACTGAAACAACAACGAAATCCTCTGTTATTATTCTGCAAATACTAACATGATGTACCGTTTAGTTAAAAACTGGAAATACACTACACAAACACATCATAGATCAAGGCAAAGAAAGAGCTATCGGTTATATCTAAAGACATATGTACCTGTCACAGTCTCGAACAGTGTACAATTAAACTGGTTATACAGTTTATTACATAAGAAATAGAAATAATTGTCAATAGTGAAATAGTTATATCGAAAACACATAAATAATTTAAGATTTTGTTTACCTCGTACGTTTTAAGTTCGCTGATGGTGGGCGCGACTTGCGTTTTCCATTGTTGTCTGTAGAAGGTTTGCGGTTGGATGTCGTTTTCTTTTCAGAGATCGCAGCTTGTTGGAAGTATTCGCACTCAGAGTCAGACCTAGAATAACCACATGAAAATATTTGTTAAACATAATACAAACAGCGGACAGGTCCAGAACCCTAAACTATGAAACGGTTGAAAAGTTTTTGACTTACATTTTTCCAATTATGTCCAACTGGTTTGATGAGTTTGTTAAGGCCGACAGCAATAGGTGGGTGTGGTAGCGGATAGCTGTGCACAATTATGACAGCATAAATCACTTCTTGAAGATTACTTCCTCACTTGCAGACTTCAATAAGTTTGTACCAAGTACTTCGAAAACGTGTAGCTTATAAGACGGAAACGAACGATAATTCACTATATTAAAAATGACTAAAACCGATAGTGTAATGTTGCGTGAAACAACTTTTTCCTTAGACGTATTATACCCGTTCAAAAATGATGAATCAGACATTATTGAAGTTGAATCTAATGTCAATACAGCAAAACGACTTAGGGTTGACAAAACAATAACGTGGAATCAACAAACAATGCATAGGTATATGTACTAATATAATAAAGCTGAAGAGTTTTTATGTTTGTTTGTTTTAACGCGCTAATCTCTCGAACCATCAATCGGGTTTGAAAAATTCATGTTGCAGTTAATAGCTCAGTTCTCTAACATCATAATTATGTTTGTAATGAAAGTTGCTTTGGCGACTAGAATGAAATTAGTAATCAAATTACATATTCATCAATTTTTGTACAATCTAAGTAGTTAATTTGTTGCTTGGGTAAAGCACAGGAAATAAGTTATTTGTTGGAATTAGGTCTAATAGGGTGATGTAAACAAGTTTTTAATAATTCTATTCAATTATACAATTTAATTATTTAAGTGAATTACTTGGCCATACATATCTAAATATGAACGTGTGCCAACCTTACCTAAAATAGCTGATTGTTGCGAGTGCAATGTAGCTGATTGGTATAAAATATTTGGAGCGCACGAGTAATCATTTTGTGCAATAGCAGACATTTTAATGAAATAATATATTATATTACATTATCGAATAAAAGATCATATGACAATCAGTACCTACTAACAACCAACCTTTCAAGAGTTTGTTATATTTTTTTTAAATCGAAGACAAACAAAATATTATAACATTATCTCAAAGTAACGACGGAGTGTAAACCCCTTCACTGAATATATAAAATCAATAATTTAAAATAATGTTTTGTTAGCAAATATCAGAGTGTACAAAGTACCTGTACTATTTTTGCATCAGGCGATTTTTTTTTTTTTGGAACCTGAAAAATATCTACACATTTGGAGTAAATTAAATTGAAACATTATATATGTACTTACCATTACATATTTTGAAGGTAATTATTATATCATTTTACCTGTATAAAATATTTGATATCAATATTTCATTACACTTGTACTTATCAATTTTTTTTTATTTTCAGAAATATTTTGATAAACATTTCGATTATTTCATGAAGACTGGTCATCAAACGAGACAGCGTGACCAAAACATCCCCGTTGGAGTTTCAACAATTAGATAGCTCTGCTACCCTATTTTCTTGAAGCGTTTATACAATACTCACTTTGAAGCTGGTAGTATACCTAGGTAAGATATTAGTTAAGAGGTAAGATATTAGTAGTAGTAACACTATAAGTAATAATGCCTCACTGTTCGGTTTGTAAAGTATTTGTAGATAATCGTCGATGGTCTGGTCATTTACGCAGTAATATTCATAAAAACAATAGCGCGATCCCGTTTTATGATAATGTTACGATTATTAATTCATCTTTTAAAGAACGAATCGTAAGTTACAAGATCATTGCGACTAGCGAGCAAATAAATAATTTCCCTGAGATGTTTCTCAATAATATTAGTGAACAAGTTAAAAAGTTAATAGACCGATCTTTACTTAAACATAAAGCTGTCAAAGTTAGTTACGAACTATTTTGTTTTTTCCTTATGTTTAAAAATGACCATCAGGAGTTAAAATCATTCGTTACGAAAAACGTTGTTATTAATTTTAATTACAATTTTCAATCGATTTTTAAATCAACGGTTGATTTACTGTTAAAGAAAATTGAAGAGTTTCAGGAGAGAGATAGTGGTTGGACATTTGTGTGCAATTCGCATTTAGAAATAAACATTAATAAATATCAACCTCTCGGCGGATCTAAATTTATAATGTTGCCAAAATGTATAAAAAATAAAAAAGCTTGTTTGAATATTCGAAACCAAGACGAGTATTGCTTTTTATGGTGTATTGTGGCAGCTCTATACCCCACGACCCGACATCCCGACAGAGTTTCGTCTTATCCCTACTTCCGAGATGTTTTGAATATTGATAATTTGTCATTTCCAATCACATTTTCGGACATAGCTATCTTTGAGAAAAATAATCCCTTTCTAAATATATTCGTGTATGCTTTAAAAAATGATAAAACTATTATTGGACCCTTGTATACATCAACAAATAAAAGTTCTAAGAGCATCCATCTATTGCTTTTAGAAAATAACACAAGTTCTCATTACTGTCTTATTAAAGATTTGTCGCGTCTAGTTAGAAATCAGATGACTAAACATCATGCTAAACTATACTTTTGCGAAACATGCTTATTGTTTTTTCCAACGCACAGTCAAATTGAATCACACTTGTGTGGAGGGGTTGTAACAGTTTTACCAGAAAAGGGAACATTTTTAAAATTTAAAAATTTTGATAGAAAACAAGACATTCCTTTCGTCATATATGCTGATTTCGAAACATTACTCGAACCGATTTCCGGCGATGAATTCAACACCGTTAATACGTCATACTCACAACGCCACGTGCCGTCCGCGTTCGCCTATAATGTAGTGTCATCATTTAATGATAGGGTTGGTGGCTATAGAAGTTATCGCGGAAAAGATTGCGTTTCAAAATTTGTACATTTTCTGATGGAAGATGTTAGAGCAATACATAGAATTCTGACCAAAAACAAGCCTATGATATTCACAGAGAAAGACGCTCTGGATTTTAAGCGCGCTGTTATGTGCTACATTTGTGAAAATATACTATTGAAAGATAGAGTAAGGGATCACTGCCATATTACAGGTCAATACCGAGGCGCAGCACATAGACATTGTAATCTGCAACATAAAGTACCGAAATTCATTCCAATATTCTTTCATAATTTATCTGGATACGATTGCCATTTATTTATAAAAGAGTTAGGCGAAATTCCAGGGCAAATTAAAATAATACCTAAGACCAAGGAAAAATATACAGCATTCACTAAGTTTGTTCCTTTAGACGACAATGATTTTATACAAATTAGGTTTTTAGATTCTTTTAACTTTTTAGGAACAAGTTTAGACAAACTTGCTAAAACATTGCAGGTAGAAGATTTTGTTAATCTTAAATCTCATTTTTCCGATGAAAGACATTTTAGTTTGCTGACCCGTAAAGGCATTTATCCCTATGATTATATGTCAGATTGGAAATGTTACGAACAAACATCATTACCGTCTAAGAGTTGTTTTCATAATTCGTTGACCAACGAAGATATTAGCGATGAAGATTATAATCACGCGCAGACTGTTTGGGATGAATTCAATATTAATGACCTAGGT
The DNA here is from genome assembly GCA_963859965.1 of Ceramica pisi. Classification (NCBI taxonomy): domain Eukaryota; kingdom Metazoa; phylum Arthropoda; class Insecta; order Lepidoptera; family Noctuidae; genus Ceramica; species Ceramica pisi. The sequence continues at coordinate 22,711,468 of OY982540.1, read as the reverse complement.
GATTATACTGATCTGTATTTAAAAACAGATGTGCTTTTGCTGACAGATATATTTCAGAATTTTCGAAAAACCTGTAAACAATATTACAAACTTGATCCCGCGTTTTACATAACTGCACCTAGTTTATCCTTCGATGCAATGTTACTAAAAACAGGCGTTCAGTTAGAACTCGTATCGGACTTGGCTATTGTCAGAATGATCCAAAGCGGAATACGCGGGGGCCTGTGTATGTGTTCCCATCGGTATGCAAAAGCCAATCATAAATACATGCCAGAATACGATGCATCACAGTCTGACTGTTTCATAGTGTATTTAGACTGTAATAATCTATATGGCTTTAGTATGTGTCAGTATTTACCGTATTCTAATTTTAGATTTCTCAGTGAAAATGAATTAGCTAATTTTCATGTTGAAAATGTTGAAGATAACGCTGAGTGGGGCTTCATATTAGAAGTCGATCTTTTGTATCCTGATCATTTACACAATGACCATAATGATTTACCATTTTGTCCTGAGAAATGTATACCTCCAGGTGGAAAAACAGAGAAATTAATTACAAATTTGCATAATAAGTATAAATATGTGATACATTACGTTCATTTAAAGAAGTGTTTAGAGCATGGTTTAATATTACGTAAAGTTCACAGAGTTATTACTTTCAAGCAGAGTTCATATTTGAAACAGTACATAGAATTAAATACTAAATTAAGACAAAAGGCAAAAAGTTCATTCGAACAAGACTTTTTTAAGTTGTTGAACAACAGTGTTTTTGGCAAGACATTAGAAAATACAGAAAAAAGAGTAACTGTTCATTTAGTTAATCAATGGTGTGATCAATCTAATCGAACCAAGAAATGTATATCTGCCGAGAGACTTGTAGCCAACCCCTATTTCCATAGTGCATCTATTCTTTCTGAAAATTTAGTTGCAGTACAAATGAAACCTGATCAAATCATTTTAGATAAGCCTATTTATATTGGGTTCACTGTATTAGAACTTTCTAAGTCACATATGTATGACTTTCATTACAATATTGTAAAGCCTTTTTATAAAGACCGAGTGCAGCTGTGTTATACAGATACCGATTCGTTTGTTTATAAAATATTAACTAATGATTTTTATCACGACTTGAAGTATAATTTTTTACAATATTTTGACACAAGTAACTATAGCGACGAAAATGTCTTTAAGATACCAATAATAAACAAAAAAGTTCCGGGGCTCTTCAAGGACGAAATGGGGGGAATATATATAACGGATTTCGTTGGACTGAGATCAAAACTTTACTCTATAAAAACTCCTCATAAAATCATTAAAAGAGCAAAGGGAGTTAAATCATGCGTAGTAAGAGACTTAAACATAACAGATTATGAAGATATTTTATTTAGTGGTGGAGTTATCCGTAGAAAAAATATTATGTTTAAATCAATAAAGCACGAAATATTTACTCGGAGTGTCAACAAAATAGCTTTATCTAATAACGATGATAAACGTTCGATATCTGTAGATCGAATATCAACGCGAGCCTGGGGTCATAAATCTATTTTAAAGAATGATGTTGAAATTTTTTAGACCAAGTAGATTGTGTTTATATAAATATTATAGTTTTAGAATTAAATATGTATAAAATATTAAATATGTATAACCTACGCTAATTTATGTAGTAAAATAATCTTACTTTAGTTTAAAAAATTAAATCTATTTAATTTTAATATAATTGTAATAGTTTGTTTATTGTGTAATTATTTAGTGTTTTTATTAAAATTGTTTTGTAAATAAAAATAAAAATAAATTAAAATGTAAATCATTAAACTTTCCACTTGTTTAATTTTTAATTACCTTTTCATTTTAAGTCCAGGATACTATCAAACAAATAAAATTATATTATATACACAATACAATAAGACTTATTTTCAAAGAACCATTGTTTACGATCAAGTAATATGATCATAACGCTTCGCAGTACATATAAAATACTTGACAGTTCATTACCCTCGACGAAAAATGCATAGTTAACATTTATATGGTTACTAGCTTTCACACGCGGCTTCGATCGCATGGAAATTGAAATTCAATAAACAAAACCTTCCCAAGTCTTTCCTTCACGTCGATTTGACGTGAAAGAAAGACAAACAAACACATTTTCACATTTATAATATTAGTTAGGATTGCGATCTAACTCACAGGTTGTGCATGTTTGTCATTTACGAAATATAACTCACCCAGAGTACTTGTAAAATTCGAGTGCATCATAATCATGTCATCGGTAAGTAAAATATTTAATAAATATTTCACAGCAATGTTAATCTTCATAAAACTTCGTCTGTAGTCGTGGAAGCGTTGACAGGGATGTATTCATTTACATTTCATCAGTTATCAGTAAATTTTTTGTTATTAATTGGTCACAAAATCGAGACTCTTGGCTGTTACTGAGAAATGGTAACTAGCACTTTACCTCTGGGAGTCGAACCCGAACACCACGTCGCTGTGCCAACAGAACAGTGTGTAAATTGTGTTTATATTTTTGTTTCAGATTTCTGAATCAGAGGTTGTGTTCAGCCAGTATGCTCAGGATCCTTATGAAGGATTCTCAGAGATGCTTCGCTGCGAACCCGAGCATAGCAAACAAGTGACGAAAGATAAGAAATCAAAACAACGATGTAGGGATAAACAGAAGAAGCAAAAACCAACAAAATCTTTCGTTATGAGTCGTCTACAGCGGCGGGGTATTAAATTAATAAAAATTTCGGTCGTCGATTTGTGCAATAACAATCCTCAAGCCAGTGATACTGATAGTGACAGTGAGAACGTTATTATAAATGCTCAATATATTGTCAAAGATGCTATCGACAGTGTTATGGACGAAACTGAGTCTTTAGTTAAGAAAATATCAAAATCTTTGATAGACAGTGATTTTTAAAATGAATTTTTATGTATGATTAGTATGTAAAATAAATAAATGTCCTGTAGTATTTTATTGTGTTGTTTTATTTTATTTTCTTATAGGTATGTATTAGGTTATTTCTTTAGGTTTGGAATAACGAATGAAAAGATTATTTAAAAAATAAAAGTTTTTATTTATAAAACATAAATATGCATTATATTACCATTCTAAGTACTTTTTTATACATAACACATTTTTAAGTGCACATTGTTTTAAATGATTATTACAATTTAAATTCGAATCTACATTACAGTATTTTTTATGCAAAATGGATAAATTAGGACATTGTTTTTCATCCAGTTCTGATACCTTACAATTTACACATAGATCTTTTATCCACTGCACCTTCTCCAAGCCTTTGACAATAATTTCTTTATTTTGTAAGTATGGAACGATTAAACGATGAAATTCCTTGTAGTCAATATATCCTTCATTCCAATAAATGCCTCTGTTTCTTTCTAACCATTTAACTTGCTTCTGTTCATTACTTGTTAAGTATCTAAACAAGTATGGAGGTTTGACTAAGAAGGTTTGGGTGTAATCACGAGTGGCCAAAGCTAATTCTTTTACTATAAAATTGTTGTAGAGGTCCTTGAATCCTTGAACATCTAATAATATAGTTTCAGGACTCATGATATTTTCCTCACAGTATTGCTCAACGGTTTATACTCAACTATACAGTCGTTTAATATAAGACAGTATGCTGAAGTTTGATCGGGTATAACCGAATCAGTTTCGATTTCCACTCTTACATCCACAACCGGACCTGCCTTCAAGTTATCTGCTTGCCTGGAGCAGTCAATAACAAAGAGCGGCGCCAAGTCTTTAAATTGTTTTTCGCTTAATAAAGGTTCCGCGCGGCGTCCGTAATATGACTGTTGAAATCTAGTGTATTGTTCGTATAATAAGGCAATTCTGTTATCAGCAAAATTCACATTTAGATTTTCATATGGGAAGTAGTTTGAATTGAGGTATACTCTAACATCACGAATATGGCAGTGATCGAACAGAGACATATCAGAGCTTGCATTGTTTTTTCTATTTGTCTGTAAACCGATAATAACATATCTTGGTTTCTCTATTTGCGATGAAGTTTTAATAGACCAAGTATGTTTCGTTGTTTTAGGTAAAGTCGGATATTCGTACAGGTCCCAATTTCTAAAAATCATCTGGAGCGGTCGGTCTTTTTCTAGCAGTTTTAGCAAACTTATTTTCTCTTTGTCTGACACTTTAACATGCGGTACACGCCAAACAATTTTATTTATCTGAACATCATCTACAACTTCACCGGTATTGAGTTTTACAGCGTTCAGGTTAGTATTGCTTCGTAACAATATCAATTCGTGTCTACTATTTATCACTACTTTCTTAAAATCTTCTGCAAATCCGAGAATGTTACAAAGTGGTATGGAAGCAGAAAAACTACCTCCATTAATATTTTTTATGCCGTCGATATTCCAACCCCATGCATAAGATATCTTTGACTCACTCTCATTCATTGACACTAATGATTTCATTGTAGTAGTCACACCAGCGTTTTTTATTTTATCAATTTCCACGCCATTTAATTCATATCTTATATCTTGAAACAAGTAAAGAAGAAAATTATTTGTTAAAGAAACACTAATCGCTTTATCTTTTGAATCTTTTTTGCTAACGATTATAGTTCCTTCCAAATACAAAGTGCTCGCTGACGGTAATATATACAGATCCTGTTGATTGATAGGTATGCGGATTTCATCGTTTCTGTTGAAGCTTGTCACGTAGGGTTTGTAAGAATGAAATTCAATTCCTTCAACAGTGTTGTCGTAAGTTGGAGCAGATAAAACATCTAAGATATTCATTTTAGCAAACCGATCGCTTTAAGAAATTCCTTATTATCTCTTGTTAATTTTATTTTTTTCTTAGACCGAGGTCTTATTTGCTTGATCACTTTAGAAGAACTGACGTTTCCTATTTGTTGATGCACATATTTATTGTGGTCAATCATATTTTCTTCTAAGATGTAAATATAGCTGTACTTCTTCACCACGTAAGTTTATTAAGCGATTGTTTATATCTAAGAGCCTGATATGTATACAGCTTATGTTGTTTTGGTTGATTGGAAAGTATATGGCGTTTTTCGGAATTTCTATAATTCTATATCCAGGTGGTACGTTGAGTGCGAATTCGTGTACAATGTGACTGGGTTTTCCGTTTATATACGAACCACTTACAATATCACATTCTATCCTGATCACGGTTGTAGGCAAAATGTTGACTGGTAGCTCAGACACATGCCATTTATTTGCTTTTAAAATCTGTTTATTAAACCCCAATAACCTCCGAAAAGTCCCTTCTTTAGTGAAATCGATATCTTTGCTACAGTATATCAAAGTTTTTAGAGTGTTGTTATTACACTGTACTTTTATTGAACAATCTTTTATTTCCGATTTTAAATAATCGCTGATATCTTGTAATTCATAAGTGCCTTCAGGTATTTCAAGGACTTCGTTAGAGCCATAATATAACTTATTATTCGTTTTGTCAATGTTTGGAATTGAATTAAATGTTGAGAAATGTAATAAGGCACACTCATAATGTCCATAGAGCTGTAATGTATTAGGATAATATGTACATACATCGGACGAGTTTGCAGTTATCGACAAGGTGAGTGACATGATGAAAATGATTGAAATAAAAGAAACACATAATATTTATAAGTATTTATTCCAAAATTCTCCTAGATATTCTAAACATAAGTGTCCACAGTTTACTGTATTAAATTGTTGAAATCTAGTATAGTTATAAAAAACATCACAATTTTTAAAGTACTGCATTAATTCCATTGGAGGTTTCAAATCCCCAAAGCTATCAAAGTATTCACAATAATTGTTTATTTTGGCATAAGCTACCCAATGCGTTCCTTCATTTCGTGAATCGTCTAAGTTGACGATAGCACATTCAAAACGTTTTGGTGTTCTTGGTAACCGATCCTTCATATAGACTCCTCGAAAGTATGGGATGTCGCGTGCATGCTCACTGATATCGATATTAGTTAAAGGACGCATAGGTAGCCTTTTATTCAGTTTTTTGAAGGTTTTATAAACAGCCCTTTACCGCTTTTATGAGGTTTAATATACAACCCTCTGCCTAACGCTAAAGTCTCTAAAGTCTTATTGTGTCGTTCTGTTTCTTGCAAGCTTTTTTGGGCTGCCTTGTATTCATTCACGGTTTTCGCAATACCAGCTGCACCACCGGCTAAACTTCCTAAAGCAGATAATCCAGCGAAAATTGGGATTAAAGGTAAGACTCCTCCTGTCTTTGGTATAGGTATAACTCGTGGTATGCGAATCTTCTGAATGTCGGGAAATATCTTTTTCGCAGCTGAGTAAGCAATGTTGATTAATCTTTTACTATTTTTAGGTTTTAGTTTCTTAATTTTTGACCTAATTTTTGATACAAAAGCATTAAACGTTTTAATGCCAGCACCTGACTTTAATTTGGCTTTAATAACTTTATTCACTATCCATGAGCTAATTTTTTCACCATTTCCTGCATCTTTTGATTTGAGTCTTTGTTTAGCCATGTTTAAAAGTTGTAAATCCGCTTTGTGGCGATTAGATAAGTCGGTGTGATTTGCGTATGCAATGTCGTGATGCATACAAGCTTCGTCTAGTTTATTCACACCTCGATCGCCTCGCTGCAATCGCTTTTTAAGTTTTGTTCCCGGTCCGCAATAGTTATAACCAGGCAAATGAAGTTCAAATGGCAGATTATTAATCACACTATTAACTAGTCCATTGCCCTGCATAGTCTAAAGTGTAATGATTGAATCATTTCTTACATACATGGTTATATATTATATATTCATAATCCTAACTCACAATTGCATCTTTATCAATCCAACTATTTTCTTCGTTGCCTAAGCCCAGCCATTTCACGTAAAGTTTCTTTCCTTTCCTTTTAAGTATCTTTTCTATCAAATAAACACTTGGATAGCTAGTTTTTTGAAGTTCTTGTTCGTAGAAAGATCCTCTAATGATTTGCTTTCGATGATCTTCTATTCGATATGTTACTGGTATGGTATTATTAATCCTTTTTACATTAAATATTTCAGATGACCAGTTAGGAGTGTAACCTTTATCAAAAATATGTTTGTATTTGCTGATCCGAACATTTTCACCCACTTTGAATTTAGGTTGACTCCGTGGTGTAAGTTTTTGAGTATTTTGAATATTTTCTCTTATCTTGGACTCGTTCAACTTGTTTACCTCGAGTGGTTTAAATTTGGTGGTATGATGTTTTGTATTATTATAGGTTTGTAGAACAACTTTTAACGGTGAACCTACCCATTTGTAGTTCCCAATGAGACTGAAGTATTTATATATTTTATTTTTAATTGTTTTAATTACCCGTTCTACAATCGAAGCTTTCTTGGTAGAAAACGAAGAGTAGTGGTTAATATTGTAGGTCTTCATAAGCTTTTGGAATGTTACGTTATAGAATTCTGTTCCAGAATCAGTTTGTAAATGATCAGGTTTTCGATTGCTGGTAGTTAGTATTCGCTCAAATGCACGAGAAACATCAAGTTTACTTTTTGATTTTATTGGTTCTGTCCAGGTATACTTTGAGAAACAATCAATCACCACTAAAATATAATTATAACCCTTATTAAACTTTTTCAGATTTTGCATATCTATTAGATCAGCTTGCCATAAGTCATCGATGCCTTTTAAAATAACTGAACGTCTTACAAAGTTTCTTCGTGCTGCTTTGTGTAGTTCATTAACAATTTGTTGTTTTGCCATCACGGAGCTTTTTCAAGTAATTTTTGTACTTCCGCTTTGTTATAAAACTTATCTTCCAACTGGACTAAAACTTCAGGTATCTTCGCTTTTAAAGCGGCTTGGACTGTTATTTTTGCATCTTTTATGATTTGAGCACGCAACAATCCAATCATTCTATTCTGTTCCTTATTTGTCTGATCACATAATTGATCGACGTAATCCTTGTTTACAGCATCGTCTGTGTCTACAGGAGATCTTACTCCTCTTAATCTAGATTTTTTCAAATCAAAATCGCCGCTTTCGGATTTTAGCAATGCATTTTCATTGAATTCTAATAATTCAGAGAAACGCATTCTCTTATGAATATGGTGTCCGAATTTATCTACATTCATCTTTAAGGTGTATTATATTTAAAGGTTGATAATAAAATGATCAGTAAAAATTTTATACCATTTATTTATTACTTAATAAATTTACTTTCACGCAGTTCCTCGATAATAGATATAATTTCGTTATCTAATCCAGAGTTACCAGCGTCTCGAGATGCAATTAATAATTTTAACCTATCCACAAGTTCATTAGGATCGTCCCAATATACAAAATCTATATTTTTTTTCCACATTTTTGTCAGAGGTAACCCTTTCCCCTTTATTTGGCTGTTTTGATTAGTACTTGACAGTTTGAAAAGAGGTTTTATAACTTGCAAATATTTTTGTCCCTTATTGCTTTTTATTGGTTTGCTTGAGTCAAAGTCTCGACGATGTGCGTTTGTGGCAACCAACATCATTTTATAATTCTGCAAATCAGACTCTGTAACCGCGCTTAAATCTACGTCCTTTTTCAATAACAATTGTTTCAGTCCAGGAGTGCTTCGATATTTCCGTCCAGTGACGGTGATGTAATCGTCGCTGATGGTTATGGCAGCAGAACCTAACATCAATTGCCCTCGCTCCGCTCGAACACCAAATGGAATATCTGTCAGTGCTTCTGCAGATATTGACCAGGATGATGTATTACGCTCTTGATTGTTCTCTTCCAATGATTGATATGACTCGTCACTGTCGGTATCACATTCATTTTCTTCCGCGTCACAGTCTCCTTCGTCACTAGAACGTCTTTTCTGTAAAGTATCGTTTTTAGACTGATCTCTTGTTTCTTCATTTTCTTTTGTTCGTAAGAGGTCAGTTTGCTTACTGTTGTTAGCTATAAAATTGAGAGACTCTGTTACAGGTCTAAAAACTGATTCCAATGCTTGCTTATTTTCAGTCTCAAAATCTCGCATCTTTCGTACTTTCTTCTTTACAGCTTCTGCAGCATCAACAATTTGTCTTTTCAGTGATTTTTCCATTACGGTAGACTATGATAGTTATCGATTAAGAGTCGGGCAAGTAATAGTGATATCATGTAAGTATCATAGTCTTAAATATTTGTATTTTTAATCAAAGACTACAAAAGTGTCAAATTTATTTCTATAACATCCGTTATTTTTGTTGCAATCTTTATTAATTACAACATAATTAAAGGGTTCACTCCAAATTTTAGAACACATTTCACGAAATTCAAGCCATGTCATATCAGTGTTAACATGTTCTTCATAAACATGCTTCAAGTTAATATCATCTTGTTTGAATAATATAATTAAGTTAGCATTATCTCTTACTAACTGTTTAGGGATTTTGCTATATGTTTGATTTAGATAAAAGCAGTCGATATGTTTGTGCCTTCCCATCGCGAAATAATCACGCACGTTAGTTTGATTCTCGCAAGCAACGTCATCAAATATAATCACAGAGTTGGGTTTTGCCTCCTGAACGCTTACAACTTCCTCATTCCCTTGATATTTCTGTAGTGAGATAATTGGTACCCGTTGTAAAACTTTTTCTAAAAAAATGTATTTAGGTTGGTGTAAGGTTTTTGAATAGACATAAACATTTTGAAACCGTAAACCATTTTCGTGTATAAGAAGTCCAATAAGTAAATTTGTTTTTCCACAATTCGATGGTCCACAAATGATACATCGTACTGAATTAGGTAACAGTTCTCCATGACGCGAACTAGTTTTACAAAAATCATCGCAAATTGTGTTTACATGCAGCGATTGTGGTTGTTTAACAAATTTCATGATTACTGTTGTCAACAAACTAATCACCAATGAGTGAAAGTATTTATTACAACAATACTTATAAACTTAAACAGTACCTACTATCTATTGTCTATTTCGCGTTCGTTTATCCGAAGTGAGAAGAACTCGAACGATCAGAGAGTCGAGACTATTATCGATTATTGGGCGTTCTATACCACTGTCGGCAGCGAGGCATACTCTACTGTCCTAAACTAGCCTGATCGTCGTTGGTCGAGTACAGTAATATACAAGACAGGCGAGTTGATCGTATATTATTGGGTATTCTATACCACTGTCCGGAGCGAGGCGCACTCGCCTCGCGACTTGCCGACAGTGGTATAGAATGCCCAATAATACACTACTATAGGTCATAGGTCATAGGTCATTTAGGTCATAGGTCATTTAGGTCATAGGTCATTTAGGTCATAGGTCATTTAGGTCATTTAGGTCATAGGTAATTTAGGTCATAGGTCATTTAGGTCATAGGTCATAGGTCATTTAGGTCATAGGTCATAGGTCATTTAGGTCATAGGTCATTTAGGTCATAGGTCATTTAGGTCATAGGTCATTTAGGTAATAGGTCATTTAGGTCATAGGTCATTTAGGTCATAGGTCATTTAGGTCATAGGTAATTTAGGTCATAGGTCATTTAGGTCATAGGTCATTTAGGTCATGGGTCATTTAGGTCATCATTCACGTAAGTCATAGGTCATGTAGGTCATATTTTATTGGTGATGTAGGTTATGGGTCATGTAGGTCATGATAAATGAAATTTATTTTGTAAGTAGATTGTTAATAACACTTTTACACGTCAATCTTTTTTGGTCATTTTAAACTTGATGGGGCCGGTGTTTTATAGCTGACTGCTCTGAGAAGAAACACCGAAATAAACACAGAGGTCAAAGTCTCTTTTAAAGTCAATACAATCGTACTGGTCAAATCATATGAGAACCATGTAGGTGAATGTCTGAAGTGGTATTTTGAGGAAAGTACCACACAGATTTGAGTGGACCTGTCCAGACAGTGCAAGCATTTGCCAGTTATCTTGTATCTCAAACTTAGAACTTTAAGGAGCTCAACGTGTAGCTCACAGGTCGTGTACCTAGGTCATAGGTCATGTAAAATCTCCACGTCGAGAAATATTAGCGTGATACTATTTGTACTAATGTATGTCTGTTTTCATAAGGGGTTAGCTCTTTTATATAAATTCATTTCTTTATGAAAAGATCATCAATCGTATCGTAGAAAAACATTATGTCTTAGGACCAAAACATTCGAATAAATTAATATCCACCGATCCCGAAGTGATCAAACTCATGACCCACTCTCGTATAAAACAAATGTATGGTGAAAAAAAGTTAGTTTTCGTGTTCTCCTCAGCAAGCCCTTTTATTTGATACCCATTCTATGGTACTGCAGAAAAATAACTAGCAAACAATCTTGGATAATCCACCTTATTGGAATTAAAATAACGTCACAAAGCTCAGCATGCATTGTCATCCTGATTCCAAATGATTTAAAATTATGTTGCAAAATTCCACCCGGACAAACAACATTCATTGCAATTTTAATAAAAGCTTGTAAAAATGTATGTCTCAGTTGTTACAATTATAAAATAATATAACTGGGTGATCCCCGCGGCATCTTGAAAAATTATCTATACTAATATTATAAAGCAGAAGAGTTTGTTTGTTTGTTTGTTTGGTTGAACGCGCTAATCTCAGGAACTACTGGTCCGATTTGAAAAAATCTTTCAGTGTTAGATAGCCCATTTATCGAGGAAGGCTATAGGCTATAAATCATCACGCTAAGACTAATAGGAGCGGAGCAGTAATGAAAAATGTTACGCAGACGACGTTGCACGGGTCAGCTAGTATAGTATAAAAACCTTCCTCGAGAATCACTCTACTCTATCCATTGGTAAAAACATCATGAAAATCGGTGCAGTAGTTTTTGAGTTTATCGTGAACGCGGCGGAGGACTTTGTTTTATAATATATATAGTGAAAATGTACATAGATATGGGATGTAAATCTGCCGATACCTACGTCATATTTGAGATCTTCAATCTTCAACACGTCTGATTACATTCGTGTCGATTTTAATTCAAATATGTACGTTAACTAGTTATATACAAAGAACAATGTCCTATAACAACGGCTGCCCTTTACCATGTGACGTCACTGAAGGTCGCGCGATCCATCAGCTTCTACCTTGATTAGCTAACTTAGAGTGGCAGGCTCGCACTACCCACTACCTAGAACCGTGTGTTGAACATGGGTGATAGATTAATTGAATAAACGAGTTTGGGTCGAAAATGGTGGGGAGTGTGTTGGCATGGCTAAAGGCGCCATGTCTCAGCTTGGGAAAATCTGGAGGGATCGTAACATTTCCGTAAAAACTAAAACCAAACTGGTACGGACTCCAGTCTTTTAGAACTTTTCGTATAGCGCTGAGACTTGGACACTGAAAGCTTCAGATCGCAGACGCATTGACGCCTTTGAGATGTGGTACTGGAGAAAGATGTATCCCATTTATATCTTCAGGTTAAATAAATTTCTTTCTCAAAAGAACATACATAGTTTACTTAAATACGAGAAACTTAACAAAATATTATGTATTAAACATCGTTGATTAATCTACCGAGTCCATACAGTAATGAATTGTATATTATTGTTGGTTAGCCAAACACAAAATGTTTTTAAATATTATAATATCTATCTATTATTTCTTTCAGTAGCTGATTATATAGCTGCGCTCCTTCAAACTGAAGAACTGTTTTTCTTCCGTTTATGGTCCTAACTGGAGGTAATTCTATACTATCCCTATTCCTAGTGTGTGTTCTTCCAAACGATAAACTAACCGTTTCCAAACGTCTTTTATAATGCGCACAGCAAAGCAGTGGAACTCTCTGCCAGCGTCTGTGTTTCCGAACGCTTACATAACCCTAATCTCTTCAAAGTTAGAGTGAACAGGCTTCTTCTGGGTAAGCTCGCTCCATCGTAGACTGTGTTTCTGTCATCTCTGACCAAGACTAGAGTCAAGAGCAACCCATCACAAATAAAAAAAGCATCTTTCACCTGTATTGGCTAAGTTAAGTAGCTCGTGGAAATGTTTCTATAGTTAAGTATATTGACTGTCTGGCACTGCTTGTGAATTACGCACCGATACACAGCCAACCACAGACCTTGACCATCATGCCTCGTTTACAACCGACTACTTGCTACAGTAACTGTACGAAATAGTAACTAGCACGAAAATACCTTGCTATCTAAATTTTAAGAGATTAGAGCCCTTTTATGTAGGTATAAATAATTTTGATTGATTATAAGAAAATTAACAGTAAATGAACATTAACAGAAAATATTTGAAAGAAAGTTTAAGCCAGAGTGCCTTTCAACTGTTTTTAAGTAATGTATTTTAGGATCGGTACCAAAATGGTAACAAGGAACCCTTATTCTGTGACTAAGTCTCTCCGTCTGTCTAATCTGTATATCTCAAGAACTACTAATGCTCAGAGAGTTTTTGCTAATAATTAGATTACAATAAAAATAAAACGATTTCTCTAAACAGACTTTTTCACTAATCATGAACAAAAATTCCATTAGTTCCAAATAGTTTTTTAATTCAATTCAATTTATTCACGAACAATTCACATTGTGTTTGAAATTATAATCTTTAAATAAATAATAAAAAAAAAACATTCATTAAAATTATAAAACTAACAGATTATAGAAAGTAATACAAAATAAAATTAACATTTAAAAATAAAAGAAAATAAAAATCAACACATTACATTACAAGCATTATAATAATAACATTCCAAAATTACGGTAAAAATTTAAAAAAAAAAAATATAATAATAATAATAATTATGATAATTAAAATGTGGAAATGTCATCGTCAATAGAATACAAACATTTGTCCAATAGAAATGCCTTGAGTCTTGACTTAAATGAGCTTTTGTAGATTATAGATTTTAAGTCCAATGGAAGCCTGTTAAAAATCCGCACTGCTTGATATTGAGGACTATGTTGCACTACATTAAGTTGGGGTATGATTCTATTTTTAAAATCTTTCCTACGCGTACTTTCCCTCAACTGTCTCTCCTCATCTGTTTCGTAGCTATGCAGGTATTTTTTAAAATTCACCAACAACACTAAAATATACAGGCTGGGCACAGTTAAAATTTTTAAATTTATAAAGTGTGGCCGACAGCTTATTATTTATATAATTAATTGTTCATCATTTTAGCCGAAAGATCTACTGCTACACATAGGGCTTCCTCAAGTGTCAAATCGACCAGTCTTATGCGTCTCGTGCCCATTAGATTCCAGCAGTCTTCCCCAGGTCATCAGTTCACCTAATGGGAAGCCTTCCAACGCTACACCTACGATACGCAGTCACCACTACAGACTATTTCAACCCCATCGACTATCTACCACTTCAGTTTGGTGACTCTTTCGGGCTGTATCGGTAGCTTTGTAGATCTTAAAATACCCTTTATTATTGCAAAAAAATATCCTGTAGTGTACTTAGGTATAAACAGATTTCACTTTAAATCACACGATACTTTAAACAAAATTACTTACAGTTCACGATACTTCAAACAAAATTACGGTTTAAAGTATTCCATGACATAATTTCATAAATATTATTTAAGGCAAACCCAAATTAAAGAGCGAATGCTATTAAAATTAAAATAAAACCATCTTGAAATTTCATTTAGCATTTTTCCGAATGGAAAAAGAATATTATAATGTTATACGCAATTTCCTTTCGCATCTCATACATAAAGCGAAGACGAAGGTTATTAAAATCTTGCTTGATCTTAAACATCGTTGAAACGAAAATAAATATTTAAACAAGTTAGAGTAATGCCACACGGGCTTTGCGGGTCCCTTGCGTCGACGCATCGCAGTGATATCGAGGGAAAGAAGAATGGATAAGAAAGAAACAATATAATAGCTATTTCTCAAACATGGGAGCATTATATTGACAACCTTTTTCGAGATAAATCGATCCATATCTATCGTGATTTGGAACGATCTTATTCCGAAACATGGCAACCAAGGAGGTATTTATTATTGTTGTTGATTATTCGACATTGATTTTGAAAAGTCATTGTATTTTAATTTCCACGCATTTTTTTATGAAAAGTACTATACAAGCCTTGGCCTCAAATGGGCATTGATGGACAAACGTTACCTATGTGTGCCTCGGCTCAGCCACATTACACGTCGTCCATCAATGCCTCTTTTGCTGGTCGCTGCAATAATGTACTATTTAACGCATTAATGAAAAACGCACGGTACATTGAAATAACAAAGAAAGGCAGATATGCCAAAAACTAAGCTCTGCCTCATTAGCGCGTTGCGGCGTCGCAACGGTGACGCTGTGTCGTTTGCCAAACATTTAGATTTATTTCTAGACAGACGGATGGACAGACATCTCTCGTCTGAGCATGTTCCCGGTTGCATCCTCAGCTAGTTTGCTTCGTAGCCCGGGGTCCGCACGAATGGACATACCGTCCGAACCTAATCGTGTTTGTATCTCGTCGTGAAACATGGATATTAGAGCTCTCCCACGCGTTGCGGCACCGCTGCGACGACGCAACGCATTAATGAGGCAGAGCTCTAATAATGCATGTTAATGTCAACGCTGCGACGACGCAACGCAGCGCAACGGAGCAGTGTGGTAACCCTCTTAAGGAGATTTAAAGTCTGTTAAAAAATAAATAATATTTCCCTAATTCTTTGATGTTGTGTCTCAGGTACCAGTTGTTTATCATTTCCTTAAATTGTGTATTCAAGAGATTTGTCAGTTGATTTTTAAAAAGAATATTTGTTGACTTATTCATGCTCGAGTAGGACCGGGATTAGGGGATTTAATATAAATGTTTGGAGATTTTTTCAAAGGAAAATAATTAAATGTTATGCTTGTTTTGTTTGAAACAGTGCTGAAGTATTGTATATAGTTAAAAACTTATAACAATAAAATCAGTTCTTAAAATAGAATCAACTTCACTTAGGTGTAGCAAATGAGTTTGGAACAGCTTAAGGGATGCCTGTGCCATTATAGCGGAGCGAAGAAACGGAGAAAATTTAACCAATGGAATTGCATAAAACCTCCGCAACTCGTGAGTCACTGACATTTTGACTGACATGATTGGTTTATATTCTCCGCTTACTGCTTCGTTTCGTGTAAATGGACAGGCACCCTTAAGCGCATAATTTGTCTACACTTAATCTTGCAAAATTCCAGCAAAACAGTCAAGTAACTCGCCCAACCAAACGCGGCACAAATAGCCCAGTAGCTGCCCTTGCATATTGATTTCTGTGGCAAAGATTGCGTGGTCATCGCGGTTCGTAACAGCACAAATAATGTATTATTCATACGATATAGGTCGTTGGTATTTTTTCAAGAATAATAAATAAGTACTTTTCTACTTTCTTGTCATTGAAGGAAAGGTTAGCCGAGTTTGAGTGGTTGTAATGTTATAGGATTCATGGTGTAATTTGGAAACTTTTTTCCATTTGTACGAGTTCTTATATCGTCGTCAGTGTGGTACTTTAGCATGCTACCTTCAAAGTTTTTGTGTGTGCTAGTAATGGTGTGGCCGACAATCAGTTTGAACAATCGAAATTAAAGTTGGATGGAGAAATTCAGCTTAGGTTATAATATTATTATGATTTGTGTACAATTGAGAGGTTGCCAACCCAAACAGCAAAAGAGAAAAAATACTTAGGGCTGTAAAATTATTTGCTGGTCAATTAATATTAAAAAAAGGGTTTTATACGTAAATTTAAGTTAGAACTATCGGAACTCTACTTAAAATTGATTTACGATTTTTTGATCCTAACTATTGAAGTATTTTTTTTAGGAACTTGAGATTCTCTTTGTATGTTTTGAAAATACTTTCCAATGACCACTATATAAATCTACTTAATATCTTTTTGTACCCGTTTATCTCAATAATTAAACAAAATAGGCGTAAGTATATGTTCGTTTAATTATGAATAATGCTAAGACTTTCCTGGATATTCCAAAACATGCAATGCTTGTTAAAAACATATTTGAAAAAAAAATGGCGCCAGCCTCGTAATAGCGTTTTTACAAATAATTGACAAAAAAAAATCGTTCTGGAACTCACAAAGTATTTTATTTAAATTTAAAATAAATTAAACTTTGTTCCAAGCAAGAGACCCATAAATGTGTTAGTATTGACTTATTACATTCACACATCATGTTGTTGTCATTCATTCATTATGTTATTTCACCATAAACAGGCACTTTTTAACTGTCAAGGTCAGTCAGTCAAAGAAGTGAACCTATTTGCACGTTATGAAGAAGAACGTGCACTAAAAGCTTTTCACAGAAAACCTTAAAAAAATCTGCCACAAACTCACATCCTGCTAAATATGTCAAACAGCTTCCAGACATAGCTCCTTTTAATTCTAAAACTTAAGAAATTAACATTGTAAAAGAGAATGAAGTGAATATTCTTTAATATAGAGTTGAAACTCGTCGAGACCAGGCATCCCGCGGTTCATAATGGATATTTTTATTACAGCTGTAAGCTCGCTGAAAAGGTGGGAGGTATGCAATAAAACAGGTTTTAAACTAAGGTGCTTTGGCTTTAAAATTTATTTTTAAGGATAATGTCAGAGCGGGTTATGTATTCTCTTTTATTATTTCAGTTTTGTTTTTATTTGTGGTTTTTGATGGTTTTGCAGATATTTCATATGAGTCGCAGCTTAATAAAACCGGTTAATTACGAGTCGGACTATCACAAGGATACCAAATTATAAACCAAAAAAAAATAAATGTATGGGAGGTTGCTTTAATTTAATGTTATATTATTGTTTTTTGTTAGAGCGGCTTTAAGGTTCTTGAGATACAGCCCACTGACAGACAGATAGACGGCGGACAGACAGCAGAGGCTTAGTTATAAGGTTCCGTTGGTCACCCATCGTGTACGAAACCCTAAAAAGTCTGGTAACAGATGTTTAATTCAAAAGAACTCAAGAAAAGGTGGAAGTTTTCCTGAAATCAAATAGTAACTCAAATCACCTCATGATTTACTTATTATTTTCACCAAGATACAATTTTTGGACAGTTGCCCACCAGACACAAAAACCTTCTGGTCAGAGGATCCTCCCATTTTTATGGAGGTTTGCGGAACTTTAATTTCTGTTCCGCATACCTCTATAAGTTTCCGTTATAAATGATACGAGCTGACCCGTGCAACGTCGTCTGCGTAACATTTTTCATTACTGTTCCGCTCCTATTGGTCTTAGCGTGATGATATATAGCCTATAGCCTTCCTCGATAAATGGGCTATCTAATACTGAATGAAGATTTTTTCAAATCGGACCAGTGGTTCCTGAGATTAGCGCGTTCAACCAAAACTACTAAAACAAACAATCAAACAAACAAACTACTGCTTTATAATATTATTTAGATATTTATTTTGTAAGTACGTTGTAAATAACACTTTTGCATGTCATTATTTTTTGTTCATTTTAAGCTAGATGAGGCCGGTGTTTCCAAGCTGTCTGCTCTGGGTAGAAACACTGAAACAAACTCACGAGATCAAAGCCTCTTTTAAAGTTCCATACAATTAAAGGATCTATTCTTTATCTCTAAAATTAAACGAGGATTATAATGATATAAACGGATTTAATTCTGACAAGTGTTCAGTTCAACCGTCGTACAACGAATGAATCTATTTCACTATGCTTTTCAAACTTCAACTGTCATACCCAAGTGTTGTCATAGTAAATCTGATACGATACAATTAAATAATCGATTCAAATGTTGAATCGATTAAAATATGACTTCGAATATTATTCTACTTAAATACTAATAATCTACTATTATAATATTTACTAAATTTAGTACTACGTAGTTACAGTGAATTCATGGTTGCATACTATATAGGCTTTTTATAAAAATACCCACATCTTAGCTAATTAACCTTACACAATCGTACTGATCAAATCATATGAGAGCCATATAGGTTAATGTCTGAAGTGGTATTTTCAGGAAAGTACCACACCGATTTGAGTGGACCTGTCCAGACAGTGCAAGCATTTGCCAGTTATCGTGTAACTCAAACTTAGAACTTTAAGGAGCTCAACTTGTGCGATTGGGACATGCACATCCCGAATGTCAACTTTTGGGCATTTGCCCACCAGACACCATAACCGTCGGAGGACGCCCTGTCTGTTACGAGTCAAGCTAAAAAAGCATGACAATTAATATTAACCTTAACCCTGCAGTGGGTATGTAATGACAATAATAATACGAGTAATTTAGAAAACAATACAAAATCGATCCTCACATCAACAGCTTATGTTCCGGCTGCTGATGTGTTTTAAATAACGTGTCATTATGACAATCATCTTTTTAGGGTTCGTGTTGTATCTACAAAGGGTACTTAAGAGAACCTATTACTACGCGTACACTTTCTAGGTCTGTCCGTCTGTGTGACTGTCTGTCTTTCACGAGACCTTTATCTCTAAAACCGTGTCGTGTAGTTTCTTGATGCTAGTCCTTCTCCATGGGAAACGATAATTTCGAAGCATGCAGTAGTTTCTGATGTTTTGAAAGAGCCCATCTAGGCCTATGGAAAATAAAAAGAAAACACATTTTTTGACACGCACGCACTTAAGACCGCTTTCACATTTTTTCTTGAATTTTAGCGTTTTATTCGAATTTTGATGTGTGATTTTGCTTTAGATATAGCCTTAAAAAAAATAAAAATATGCCTAAGACAGTTTTGTCAAAGCGCTCTTACAAAATCGAATTGCTCAGGTTGACTAAAGTTGAATACCGCGCGTCACAAGATTATATAGATTTTCGACAATTATTTAAAAATATTTACTTTACTTTTAATTTGAATTTTGATAATAATTTCATAGATAAAAATTATAGTTTCGTACGGAAAATTGTCAATAACTCTCAGTTTTACAGAATTATTTTTGTGTATTACTGTATGAAACGTAATAAATTGATTTGAGCATTCCAAAGTAGAAGATACAGTTGTACCGTGGACATTTTTATAAATGATTAAATTATAATATCTTCGGTGTACCAAGGTATCAAAAGATACCCTAAAGCAACGTTTTGTGAAACATCCTTTGCGGAGTCAAGGATTTTACTGATGTACGTGAACAAATTGAAATATTTATTTAGAACACTCCCAAGATAAATGATCAAACTATCTTAGGCATATTTTTGTTTTTTTTTTAAGGCTATATCTAAAGCAAAATCACACATCAAAATTCGAATAAAACGCTAAAATTCAAGAAAAAATGTGAAAGCCCTCTTAAGCAAGAACATTGACATCCAATAATAAAATTTAGGTCCCTCGTATCGTGGGATATTCAAATCAACCCCATGTATGTTCCGCGACTGTTCATAATATTCAAGTTACAGATTTTTTACTGAATTTTCGAGAATTACTTTTGAACGTCATTGTTATAGCCACCTGTATTATAATCCCCGCGCAATCAGAATGGTTTGGAACTTTGTCAAAGTAAATCGAAAATTACAGTTTTTCTTCAAATAGCGTAGCAAAAATGTTCTGAATATTGATAACTAGCTGACCCACGCAACTTCGTCTGCGTCACATTTTCCATTAATGCTCGGCTCCTTTTAGTCTTGGCGTGATTATATGTAGCCTATGTCCTTCCTCGATACATGGGCTATCTAATACTGAAAATATTTTTAAATCGGACCAGTAGTTCCTGAGATTACCCTCTACATACAAACTTACAAACATACAAACTTATAAAAAAATGTTACTTCTTTATAATATTTTATTGATATATTGATATTACCCCCTACATACAAACTTACAAACATACAAACTTACAAACAAATGTTACCTCTTTATAATATTATATATTGATAAAATAAAAGCAGCCATCCCCTAATTCGATGTCATACCTACTCACAAAGCAAAATAAACAGGCCTAACATTTCTTGGTACGGAACCTATAGCAAGCAAATCCGACTCGCTCTAGGCTGGTTTTATTTATTCTACTAAAGTGCTTTCAAATTATACGCCTCTTGACATAAGTCGGGCATGTCATTGGGCGCTTTCAATTTCAAGGAAAATTGCTTAAATATGATACTTGGAATGTTTTGTGGGTATTGTGAGTAAGTTTTGATATGATTGAAAATGGTTTTTCTTATTTATTTTATACTAGCTTCTGCCAGCGGCTTCGCCCGCGTGATCCCTAGGGAACATGTTCCCGGGATCAAAAGTAGCTTATGTTCTATTCCAGACTATAATCTATCTTTGTTCTAAATTTCATTAAGATCCGTTAAGCCGTTCTGGCGTGATTGAGTAACAAACAACCAAACTTTCACATTTTTTTTTTTTCATTTTTTGATTGTAGCGTGATAAAAAGTATACTTTAACCAGCTCAGGAGTATGAAAAATAATTATACCAAGTGTCGTTAAAATCCGTCGAGTAGTTTTTGTTTCTATAACGGTTATACAGACAGACAGACAGACAGACAAAAATTGTTCTGATTGCATTTTTGGCATCAGTATCGATCCCTAATCACCCCCTGATAGTTATTTTGGAAATATATTTCATTTACAGAATTGACCTCTCCACAGATTTATTATAAGTATATAGATAGATAGATAGACTAGTGTTTACCCGCGACTTCTTACGCGCGGTTCCGTTATTTCCCGTTCCCGTCGGAATTTTGGGAAATCTTCCCTTAGTGCTCCCCTACCGAGTGTAGAGAAGCTACATGCCGAATTTCAGCATTCTACGCCCATGAGTTTCGGCTGTGTGTTGTTTGTCAGTCACTCACTAAGTATCGGAAGAATTATATATATTACGATTTGTTTTTGTATATACGTTAACATGATCAAAATTTTATCCAACTGTAAAAGTATGTTTCAATTGGAATCAGTATGTTCCTGAGATTAGCGCGTTCAACCAAATAAACTTTTCAACTTTTAAATATTATAGGTAGCACAGAAATCGATCTTGCAAGCCCAACTTTTAGTCCAATCTTCATTTTGTTTTTCAGCCATTTTGCTCGTCATGTTTATATGTGACTGTCATTGAGACAGGAAGTGCTCTTTTAATTAATAATTCTCAGTCAAAGAGAATTTCTGAGTTCATAGTGGGCAGTTAATTAAAACGGATTTTCATGGGTACATAAATAATTAATAATATTATCTTGTTGGAACAGCCATTACTAATCTCTAGTCGTTGTGAAATTCAAAACGGAATTTAATACACTACATCCCAACATCTCTTTTTACTCTACTCTCGCTGGAAATGATTTCTTTAGAATTAAGCATCACCTTTGTACCTATTTTTCTGTCTCCTTCTTCTCATGTTCTTATTAAATGTGTGTACATAAATGGTTAAATAAATAAATAATATTTTCAGGTGAATTTTTATCTCGTTCTGACAAACAGCATTTCCGAGATGTCTAATATAATGTCAACCGGAAAATGGCAAACACCGTAACATTGTAAAATGTCGCGTGAAATTGTGAACTGTTTTTTGAAACAAGGCACGAATAGATTGGAAATTGGAAGCTATTAAATTTGGATGAGATTTATTATACACTAGCTTTTGCCCGCGACTTCGTCCGCGTTTCTGTCGTTTTTCGTAAAAAAAGTAGCCTATGTCCTTCCTCAGGGTTCAGTGGTTTTGATGTAACAGGCAGATTCACTTTCGTATTTTAGTAGGGAAAAATATAATATGTCAATCTACAATACTGTTGAAAAATATCGCAATACGGAACCGCACAATATTATTGTTTAATAGCTGTGCCCGCGACTCCGTCAACGTGTAACTCCTTGTGTGTTATTAAGTTAATGTATTGGTAGTAATATTGTTTAGATCACGTTCACATGAGGCTTAAGTACCTATAGAACGAAAATACTTCAGCGCAAAGCTTCCGGGTAAACTGTGTTGGAAGTTGACCCGTCCGGCACGTGAAAATAAAGATTTCTAGAACTGCTAACCCGGGAAAGAGCGACGTACAACTGACCATGCGAGAAACAACTGACACCGAGATCTACTCCAGCAATACGAAAAGTCTGCCCTTGAGCCTTATTAATTGTCATTGCATAAGACACCGATACTGGGAATTGTGTTCTTTTAAATTGGAATGGAACATTATTTGGTATCATGGGAATTCTGGGAATAAAGACGGTTTCATCTGCACCGCAACCTGTTAAAATTTGAGTCTCGATTATATTTTGTTGTAACTGGGTTACTTTTAGCCGAGTTCCATTGCAAAGTTGTGGTGGTCTTAAATTTCGGAGTAGAATAATCGGAATGCCAATTTTTAAACAAATTTCGTGAGAAGGAAGTCCGGGCATATTTAAAGAATTTTTAAAAATTCTATCGGATTATAGTGGCTTCTTGTTCATCGACCAGCATGATTCACGCGCGATGGCTTTTTATTAGCGTATTTAATGTATAACTTTGGTGTTTCTATTATACCGATTTCTATGATTCTTTTTTATGGAATAGTTAATAACGCTAACTTTTTTAATTAACATTATTAACTAATCCATAAAAAAGAATGGGATGACTGAGAGTGTTATAAACGTAAGAGTAGATATATATAATCAGAAAGCTTCGAACTGCTAAGCTATCGGGAGTTACACGTGGTATTGTGAGTCAATCATAAAAGATAGACATATGCTGTCATGGGATATTTTTTATATAATTTTAATGAGAACATTTCCGTCATACATGATTTCTGTGTAGCTTTAACCATTAAGGTTGCACACGCGACGCAAGCTTAAAAAATGGAGTAATTTCTCCCGTTTTCCCAACATTTCCCTTCACTGCTCTGCTCCTATTGATTGTAGCGTGATGAAAAGTATACTATAACCAGCCCAGGAGTATGAAGAATAATTGTACCAAGTTTCGTTAAAATCGGTCGAGTAGTTTTTGTTTCTATAACGGTTATACAGACAGACAGACAGACAGACAGACAGACAGACAGACAGACACACAGACAAAAATTTTACTGATTGCATTTTTGGCATCAGTATCGATCCCTAATCGCCCCCTGATAGTTATTTTGGAAATATATTTCATGTACAGAATTGACCTCTCTACAGATTTATTATAAGTATAGATAGATAAAACGATTTTTTCATAATATATCGAGAAAATATAATCTAATGATGAAGATTAAATTACAATTTTACGGAGTCTCTCATGTTCCGGTGGCATTACATACTGTAGATATATTTTTATCTGCATCCAAGTTACGTAACATATTTAAACGTACAGTTTCTGAGATATTTCTATGATCCATAAAATATATTATTATTGTCTTTTTAGAGGCGTTCCTAATCTAATCAAATTTTGAAAACGGGACTCTTATAACCATTTTAGGCCATAAAAGGTAGAAAGATGACACTAAATTAGTATAAACATAATGCCAAGATCAATCCTCATAACGAAACTTTAAAAAAATAAGTCTTAACGGTACGAAACCTTCATGCAACTCACGTTTTGCCAGTTTGTCTCTCAGAGATCCTGTAATCAACCTATACATACCCCCTTTATACCTTAAAGCCACTGTAAGCATTCTTTCACACAGCATTACAATCATTACAATCATACAGCCTTTGTCACTGGCACAAAGGGCTTCATTTGTCGCTGAGTGCAGCGAGGTGGCGCTGCCATCGCAATTAGACAACGCTTGCCAAAGAGGTGTTGGCCTCTTCTTTGACAAAAGCCTTCGTGGAAGCACCTGCTTTTGAAGTACAAGAGTTCTGAATTATTGATGATTTTTAGACTTTCCTTTTGTAAACGCTAAAAATGTTAAATATAAGCTAACGTGATACGGAAATATTTTGGCATCAGTATGGCATAGTTTTACAATACGAACACACATCAATTGCCATAAGATTTTTTTTTACGGACATACATACAGCTACCAATACATAAACCCATTGCGATAGTGTAGAAAACAGAAAATAATAATTAAATTAACATAAATTTCAATTCGCAGATAAAACATACAATTAAATTCAATTAGCAATACTAAAAAAAAACTATACAATACATTCAGTTCATCAATTCTATAAATTTCAATTAATAAAAATGTTTTTGTATTATTAATTGGCACCATTAATAATACAAAAACATTTTTTTTTTTAATACAAAACGGGGAAACTCTTGGCTCAAATCTCACCTGATGGAAAGTGATGTGAGTGTGTGTGTGTGTGAGTGTTGTGTGTGAATTATAATACATTAAAAATCAATATAAATTCAACTAACTGGAATAACATAAAATGTGCAAAGTAACTTTTGCGAACTCGCTCAGTGAACAAGAGAGTACATCTATTTTATCGGCAACCAGGTTATACAATGGGCCTGAACATTAGCAGGCGATTTTTAAAGATACCTAATGAATTCATTAAACTGTTTACCAAATAAATAAGACAATTTTGAACATAGTAACGTTTTCGATACCGTCTGATCATTCCGTATCTGCAATAACAATAAGTTCTAATATTGAAAAAATTGGGCGCCATTTTCATGTACACTTCAAACGATCAAGCGATAACCTTTTTCAATAGGGCATCTGATCTCAATTCATTAGAAAACGCTTCTTATGTTGCGAGCGATAAGTTTGAATTTCCAGTGACATTATGGTATAGGGCAGGTGTAGAAAATACATTTTGTAATTGGTATATTTTTAGGGAAAACGGGATTCCACCATTAGAATTATTATGGAAAAGGTTCAATATAATATAAATCAAATCATAATGTCTGTTCATTACTTTTCATTTTTCCAGTCTTGTAACGAAGACGAACCACTGCTACGTTTTTATGTGAATTAATATCTTTCTATCAATCAAAGGTTTGCTGGGGGAAGACTCAACTTTGAGTTAAGCTCGCTTTTGTAAATGAACTTTATGATCACTGTATTAAAAGTTGTTTTTGTGTAGGTACAATAAAATAGGTAAAAGTTTTGGGTTTCATACCCAAGGGGTAACGCTATTGCCTGCCGGAGTCGCGGGACTAGTCGAAAGAGATACCGCGGCTCCGGAACACAAAGGACACATGAAGGAACATGGATAGGTTTTAGTCAGTAGAAGTCTGACACTCCCTCCCGCTCCGCCCAGAGCGGGAGAAGTCATTGGACGATTACGATTTCCCATCCCTAAAAAAGAAACGGTAACTAACGGAACGCTTTTACTAAGTCTCTCCGTTTTCCGTATCTCAAGAACCGTAATAATACACACGCACAGAGAAGAACAGTTAAAATTGCCGTTGAAATTTTCACAATGTGTATTTCTATTGCCGCTATACAACAAATAATTATCATAAAATTTAAAAGTTGAAGGTATTTTTTTAAGGGTTCTTAAGATGGCGCTGATCTAAAACTGCAGTCACAGCATAGCTGGTATATGGCGCTTTTACAGTTACATTCGGTTTAACCAAATTAATTAATCGAATTGGGCTGCTTAAATTGTGTTGGTCACCGAATACGGCAGCGACCGCATGAAACGCGTGCGCTGTCCGCACTCTTCGATTGAACAATGAGTGGTGTGTTTCAACAAATGCCGTGTTCTGTCATCGAAAACGGTTTCAGCCGAATATAGCTAACCGAAAACCTGTTTACACTAGTTGATGACCAAATACGGGTTGCAACCGAATCGGTCAAAACGACCTAATGTAAATGAGCCATTATAATTTTAGGATCTTAGCGTGTGCCCAACAAATCCCAGCATTATACTGAGAGATGGCCGTTTTGCGCGGATTTGACGCATATCTTATGTACCAGTTTTTCATATAATTGTAATTTTAGTGTAATCTTGGTATGCGTCATAATGGCCGCAAATTATCTCTTTTTCTTTCTTCTTTTTTTCACCTCAAAAAATATGATCATGTTTCTGAATTTTGCAAGGTTCTCAAGTGGCTCCCTATCCGACTTCGCAGGAACTCTCGGATATTGTTTTTGCTATTTAACATCCTTCACAACCCTAAAACGCCTTCCTACCTGCGGGAACGCTTCTCCTTTTCCCGCCTCTCAGATGCACCTTGCAGGTCGCATCTTAGAAACCTCCTTAAGTCCCCTCCCCACTCCTCTATTTTTTACTCCTACTCCTTTACTGTGCACGCGGTTAGGTTGTGGAATGCACTACCACCTGATATCAGGGACTGCAAAACTCTTGCACTTTTAAAAGAAGAGTGAAAGAACACTACCTTTCTGTACCGTCATAGTTGCAAGCATGTATTATATATATATATTTTTTTTATATATATTATTTAGAATATCTTAGCGTCATATTTATATAGGCAATATTTATGTATTGTATGTTATATTTATAGTTTTATTGTTTTATTTTTAACTTTTACACACGATGTCTACATCTCTATTATTTGGTTCTCCTTTCGCAGGTATGCTGGAAGAGATTTCTTAAGAAATAAGCATCACCTTTGTACCTACTTTTCTGTTTCCTTTTTTTATATTTACGTGTGTGTACATAAATTGTTAAATAAATAAATAAACAATCATAGAGACCGCTACGGTCCTTAATTTAATTAAATATGTTACTATTCTCAGTAGGTAACTGAATGTGGATAATACACGATCCTTCATCCATCTTCCATACCGCAACAAAGCAAAAATACGGCCAAACTGACAAGAAGCCAATATTAATTCACCCATAATATAATAAATCAGAAATCCCGGAATATTACACAGAAACCCAAGATATATTACTTACAATTTAATATCCTAGCGGATGAAATGATCCATTCATGCTATTAGTTATTTTTGTGGGTATCAAAGACTTACCTATTTTGTATTCGGGAAGAAAGGAAATGTAAGTAAGATGTTTAATAAATTCCGAGGTAAATATTTTCCTGTGGGTTTACATCTGTTTCAATGGGGGTTCGGAAGGTCGTGAAATTTTTTGGAAAGTCGAGTTTTTTCTATTGTACTGCTTACTTGTGACTTCATTAGTGACTTGTTTCTTTCTTAAAACAAAGTGTCTACAGTATTTGTGGCCAGTTCACCAAACGCAATCTTTTACTGCGGCAATGAACTCAAGTTATAGTGTAGGTATCCTTTTTCTTTTTTAACCGACTTCCCAAAAAGGAGGAGGTTCTCAAATCGGTTGTATGTTTTTTTATGTTTGTTACCTCATAACTCCATCAATTATGAACCGATTTGAAAAATTCTTGTTTTATCTGGATGGATATACTTGCAGATTGGTCCCATTTAATTTTAATCAAAATCGGTTACGAACTTTGGATTTTAAATCGAAATAGCTGAAATTCGTTTACTTGGATGATGGTTTTATGTTATCCGAGAAATCGAAATTGCGTATTTTGTTTTTTTGCGATTTTTCAGTGGTGTTGTTACGTGTGGGATACCACTAAAAAGTGAAAAATAAAAAACTTTTTACAAAAAAATACAACCGACTTCCAAATAAAAAAAACACTGCAAAGTAAAAAATAAATTTAATTTTGGAAGTCAGTGTCAAAATACGAAGAAACTAACAAAAACACCGACTTCCGAAATTAAAGTTATATTGTTATCGATAGGCTTTCGTTTGACCACCATCTCACCCGGTGGTAAGCGATGATGTGCTCGAAGATGGAGCACGCTTCCCTAGAAGTAACCTATTCACTCTTGACTTAAAGACTCCCAGGTTGTAGCTAACAAGAAACTCATACTCTGGCAGGCAATTCCCTCCTTAGCTGTACGCACAATGAATGTGTTCTCGAAACGTTTTATGCGCGTGAGTGGGATGTCCACCACGCACCGATGGCGCATCGCCGTTTGTGTTGTGGTCCGATGACGGAACGGGCTACAGGCTCGTATTAAGAGTCCTATTACGAATTGTCAATGCTCGTTTGCAATAGACGAAGTTACGTTGGTCTGAGTTGGGAGTACATCTATAGTCCGCGAAACAATTTTGATACTTACTAGTCCGAATAGGATTATAGTTTATTTGGGCGCTCGCGCGAGACTGAGGAGCGCGCGCGCTGAATTGATGCAGAATATATAGTACTTTAATTTTATTTATTGTAATTTAGTTTTATTATATTGACAAACGAAAACTAATTAAACGTATTCATTGTAGATTGAAATTTTATATCATATTAATTTATTTGATAAAATTATTTTTATTTGGAATATAATGGACGCTGAATCAAGACATTTCTGGCTTAAATTAGGATTTCTTTACGTTTTTTTCCGTGAAAACTCAAGGAATTTAAAGAAATTCTAGAACTCCAATAAACAAGTAAAACATTCAACTTACCTTTTAGTAATTTCAGCTTTTAAAAGAATTGATTGTAACAATGTGAATTTGACCGTCAAAGTTCCATCGCCGACATTTTTTCTTGCAAACTGAGTTCGTAAAATAGTTATAGTAAATTACACGAAAAGAAAAATGAAAATGTGTAACTCTAACTTACAAGAAAGAGACTGGCACTATCGTTACTCAGGATCAAATAATTAAAATATCTTACGGCTGCTGAAAACTACAGCGTCAAAAATCATGAATTTCCGTAAAAAATGTAATAGGACTCTTAAAACATGACAAAAACTCGCTTTCAAATCTATACTAATATTATAAAGCTGAGGAGTTTGTTTTCTTGAATGCGCTAATCTCAGGAACTACTGGTCCGATTTGAAACATTATTTCAGTGTTAGATAGCCCATTTATCGAAAAAGGCTATAGGCTATATATCATCACGCTAAGACTAAAAGGAGCGGAGCATAACTGGAAAATGTGACGCAGACGAAGTTGCGCGGGTCAGCTAGTAATATTATAAAGCTTAAAGTTTGTTTGCTTGAACGCGTTAATCTCAGGAACGTCTGGTCCGATTTAAACAATTCTTTCAGTGTTAGATAGCCCATTTATTGAGAAAGGCTATATATCATCACGATAGGACAAATAGGAGCGGAGCATAACTAGAAAATGTGACGCAGACGAAGTTGTGGGGTCAGTTAGTGTACAATAATAAGTTAGGATTACTGTAAAAAATACCTACCTCTAACTTAATTACCAGACCGAAAAATTTGATTCACGCAATTCAATCCAGCTTAAATATTCACGTAGATAAAACTTAGGAAACTCGTCCCTTAATGGAAAGGGAGTAACGATAACACCCCAAGAATTAACTAAGCTATTAATCACTTCGATATGCCCGCGTCCATTTCTATCGCTGAGCCGGCGAGAGAGAAATGTCAAATGATGCCGATTCCATTCGGGGGCGCAATTAGTGGGGAGGGCGAATGAGCACGACAAATGTTACACGTATCATTAGTGGGTACGAAATGTTACGTAAGTATGGTGTTTGTATGAGATGAATGTCAATACCTAAGACATATCAATAGCATAAGCTATGTGTGGATAATAAATTGATCTATTTATTTATTATACAACAAAAGGTATACACTGACAAAACACAAAACATAAATACTTAAAAGATGTTAGTAACAATATAACCACTAAACGTACGTTAGTACTTATTTGCTAGGATGTTAGTAACAATGTGGCTAATTATCTAAGGGCGGGTTGTTTCACGTTCACTTAACGCAGTCGTAAACTTTAAAAATGGTGCTAACTATCGTTAAATTAAGAAATTGAGTTGTTTCACAATATGTCAGCGTAACCGCACGTAAAAAAACTATGATTACGTTGTTTACAGATGGTCTGAGCCCTGGTTAACGTTACTTTAGTTGCGTCGAATGGAACAATATTGTGAAATTTCTTTTGAATTCCTCAATAGCAGTTCTTCTGATGAAAAAAAAAATGGGTAGAATGCAAAAAAAGGTATTTAGGTAGGACCCGTATTACTAACTTGAACTATTTTGTGATGAGCAGGAATTTATACCAAAATGTTTTGAAACAACGCTTCTTATTTAAGGAATGTTAAACATCTTCCGTAATTGTTACTTTTTGACGTACGGATGTTACGTTAACCAATCTTTTGAAACAACCTGCCCTAAGTTGGTACTTATATTCTACGACAAACAGTGTTGTCCTGATGAGATACCCCATTATGGTGCTCTCACCTAGCCTGTCAGCTATAACCTTCAAGTTGCCAATGTCACGCAATCTGGCGAACAGAAACGCACTTTTCTTTCGCAAGATACCAGAGAAGCTTTTGACTTGGGCTTTTGCGAACCTCTCTGACGCACTACAGTGGCGCGGTAGCCTCATCAGCGTCCTGAAGGCGTTATTGTATTCGACGCGCAGTGCAGTGACGGCACGTTTGGTACAGTTGAGCCAAGGGCGCGCGCTCAGGTACTGATATGTGCAGTTTGCTTTAAATAAAATGTGATTGAACGCTTCTGTACATCGAACGATTTTGTAAACACTGACAACTGGTTTTAAAGAGTGTCCATGGAGTTTCTTGCACGTTCTTCTCCATAGGATCTACTCTTTGGAACGTGCAACTGCCGCGCTGGACATAGGGTCGGTGAGTGTGTTTTGTTGCAAAACAACTTGCTGCTCTTGTCGCTTGCGTGGCTGAATTAGCTTCATCTATTTGACTGACAGACCTTGACTATTCAAAAGTGCTTGTAAACTGGTCTGTTTGAAATAAAGGATTTTGTATTTGGATTTGAACAAACCTACGGGCCAATGTTTGCCCGTACCGCCAATGCCCTGCCCTGCACCTTATAGACAAAATGTATGATTGACTGGTTTGTTTTTCGCGATTTTGGGGGTGGTCTCAATGTCTAAGTTGTTCATAATCATCATCTGCCTAGCCTTTTCCCAACTATTGGGGTCGGCTTACAGTCAAACTGGATTCAGCTGAATAACAGTATTTTACGTGGAGCGGCTGCTAACCAAACCTCTACAACCCATTAACTGGGTAAAACGGTACTCCTTGGCAAGACAAGACTGGTTTCAGATTTTCTGCCAAATGGCAGCCGGGACCAACAGCTTAACGTGCTTTCCGAGGCACGGAGGAAACTTGGTATGTTAAGATGGTCACCCATCCACAGACCAACCTCGGCAAGCGTTGCTTAACCTTGAAGATCGACCTGTGCGGCTGTTATTATTTAGCCACGAGCTCCTGTAAGTTGTTCATAATGATGAGCACAATTACCGCTTAAGAGGTAATGCGATTATTCTGTAACACGTTGCATTGCATAAATGTTGCATTAATATGTAACATTTGGACTAAAAGTTGAAACCTTAATTTTGGCCATTAGCTCCAAAACAGCATTACTCAGGAAGGCAGACGGCCAGAGATTCAATTAGCTTAATTGAATTAAAGCCGGAGTTTTTGCACATTTTTAGCGTTGATTCCGTAAATGTTTAATTTGAGGTCGTTTTCCGTCACTAACTTGATATTTTTGGTGTGCTTGAGAGGACGGTGCGAACTTAATGAAGGAGTTTAATGGGTCTGGTTGGTGATAGCAGAAATGACCGAATGGTTGCGGCCCTGACTGTTCAAAACTAAGCGGTCATGTAGTTAAATGAACATTTTTATGATGCACAAATCTATACTAATACTAGCTGACCCGCGCAACTTCGTTTGCGTCACATTATTCATTATTAAAATGACTATTAAAAAATAAGGGTTGGTGACAGAAGGGTAAACATTTAGGGTATTATGTATTTTTTAATGCTACATTATAGAAAAATAAAAATAAAACATTTTGACCAAAAATTAAAAAAAAAACTACTTGGGGTGGACAACCCTTGTCACTTAAGGGTATTAAAAATAGATAGTAGCTGATTCCAAACTTACTGAATATGCATATAAAATTTGGTAAAAATCGGTAGAGCCGTTTCAAACGTATTTCATAATGCGCACAGCAAAGGAGTGGAACTCTCTGCCTGCATCTGTGTTTCCGATCGCTTACCACCCTAATCTCTTCAAAGTTAGAGTGAACAGGCTTCTTCTGGGTAAGCTCGCTCCCTCGTAGACTGTGTCTCTGACATCTCTGACCAAGACTAGAGTCGAGAGCAAACCCATCGCAAATAAATTAAAAAAACGGTTTGTGAACACAAACCGTATTTTTTTTTCGCAGACGGCAGACGTCTTTCTGTCAGCGACGGTCGTCGCTGAAAACCAGCGCTGGGGCTCTGTTTCGCACACGAGTCCCAGTACAATGCTGAGCGATGACCGTTTTACGCAAAGGTGACGCATATTTTTTTTTTATTTAAAACGGGGAAACTCTTGGCCCAAATCTCACCTGATAGAAAGTGATGATTAGGCCGAAGATGGAAGCGAGTTTCACCCGGAATCCTCTTACACAGAGGAACATATTGTCCCAGTTTTTTTGTTATTTTTAATGTAGTAAGTGTTTCGATTCCTATGCGTCATGCTTGGCGTAAATAAACTATTTTTCTTTCTTTCTTGTTGTGTTCCAATCACTTCTCCTAGCTTATAAGGATTACAAGCATTTCATCACCGTAGTACTTCACCGATATCGGTTCGACCTACTTTATTAAAACTTTTACAATATTAAAAGGAACGAAAAGAAATACATTTTAACTTTCCATTGGTACTCGATATTAGTTGAGAGTTTCTTGTAAGTTAGTGATTAATGTGCGGATCTGTTGACTTCCTTTCTATTGGTTCAGCAGCCGTGGGAATGGTACCTAAATAGGTAGGTATTATACGTAGGTCCATTGGTAGAGGAAAAACTGGCCAAGTGCAACTTGGACTCGCACGCAAAGGGTTCGAATGAAGAATATTTACTTATATAGATTTATATAACCACATAGTTTTTGTAGGTTTTCGTGCAATTTGT
The DNA here is from genome assembly GCA_963859965.1 of Ceramica pisi. Classification (NCBI taxonomy): domain Eukaryota; kingdom Metazoa; phylum Arthropoda; class Insecta; order Lepidoptera; family Noctuidae; genus Ceramica; species Ceramica pisi. Next base: position 22,677,868 of record OY982540.1, on the reverse strand, counting down.
AAGCAAATAACCACTTTGTTAATTTCCAAAAAAATTGGATCAGTAATTTTACGTATCAAGATTGGGATGATCAATTTTCATCTGTTTTATTAAATAGTTTCAAAATTATTTTTTAAATTAAGGAAAAAAATACATATTTTTCACACTTCCATCTTCACAAACTTTCGCATTTATAATATAAGTAGGATAAAAGGAATAATAATACACAATCGAATATTCTAATATTTTAGTTTTGGTTTGGAACTTCTAGATGCTCATCGAATTTCGTCGCTGACTATACATTCTGTTAAACTAACTTCATAACTTAACAAAGATGCAGATTAACACGTTGTTTAGCAAACTGTCGAATGTTCTTCAAAACTTTATGATTAATGTGTTTTATTCAAGAGTTATTGATGGTTGTCGTAAACATAAACAGTTCGAGGTAATTGTTGATGTTGTTCCAAATTGATGGCTTCCAAAAATTGCTTCATATTTTACAATTTTGTTGGATATTTTAAAGTTTCCAATACAATTTAATGGGAACGTAACTTGCTACTTAGAGCTCATTTTATTTGTGAACGTTTTACCCTATAACGTGACTGCTCCGTGCCTCGGAAAGCACATTAAGCCGTTGGTCCTGGCTGTCATTTGTAGATCTTTGGCAGTGAACAGGTTCTGGGTAAGCTCGCTCCGTCGTCGACTTTACCTTAGAGTCAAGAGCAAACCCATGTCAAATAAAAAAACAGTCGTAACGGATTATCAGAAGCAAGATAATCTTACACCAGTCTCGCTAAGAAGCACTGTGTAATCCAGGTAATGGATTGTGTTGTCTGGGCGGCAGCTCTCTAGACAAAAGTCAACGCCAAAAGTAGTTATTTCTTTATTGTTATTTATATATAGAAAAAACATTGCTGGGCATCTGTTATCATGATAAAGACATAAACCATTACTTTCCTACAAAAACATGCAAAAACCAAGGCCGGGAGAGCCTCAGTAAAAACCCATTACGTTATGGGATCATTAATCAAAGTTACTATTTCACGTATAGGATTGTTTTAGGACTATGGGATAGTATTGTGATTACACTGGGCTTAACCCAGTTGCATATGTCCCTTGGTGCCTATTGGCCTAACTCAAATCTGTCTCCTGCTTGATAAGGAGGGAAGTGGAAATTATATTTATTTTTCCTACTCTTCCGCTGTACTCTTCTGATTAATTTCGATGCGGGATCCAAGACAGTTGAATCGTTTCTCCGGGACTCGTTGGGCTTCATTAGCTCGGCGTTTTTCTGGTGGTACAGCAGTGCGATTCTGTAAACATGTCACTTAAGCGAAGTGAACGACAAGTGAGCTGTCAAACCATACAAACAGGATGGCATGAAAGCGCACTTGTCGTTCACTCCACCTAAGTGATCAAAGTGAGATGTCAATAGAATCGACCGGCAGGCTTTCAGAATCACACTGCAATAGTTTTGGGGAAATTTCTGTATTTTAAGGAGCAATGCAGTCGTAAACGATCAAAGACATTTATTAATCTAACTAATTTCTTAAAATTTTGTCAAGTTTTTTTGGTATTGATTGCCTTGCCACTGAAATGATATTCAGACTTGAATTTCAACGTTTTAGAATTGGGTTCTCAAACCGTATTGGTTTAAATATTATGGGTGATAAGTCAACGGAACCCCGAATTTGAGCTACTGCGGTCTTATATTACTGTCCTGCAGTACCTAATAACACACTATGTACATATTTGAAGCTATCGTATCGTAGCAATTACAGACAAATGAGACATTTGCTATGTACGGCTTTGTCTCTGTGTTAGCAACGCATCAACAATGCCGTATAGTCCTATACGGCAGTAATATTTGGAACCTTGTTTAATTCATGTGACAATTCACACTACTTACACATACTTCGTCTATACTATAGGTACTATAATAATGATATTATAAAGCTGAAGAGTTTGTTTGTTTGTTTGGTCGAAAGCGCTAATCTTAGGTACGAATTGAAAAATACTTTTTGTGTTGTTGTTATGGATAGCCCATTTATCCAAGATGCTACAATTAATAGGAACAGAGCATTAACGAAAAATGTGACGTAGACAAAGCTGCGCGGGTCAGCTGACGTCAACGTCATGTTGATATCATAGGTTACGTTGCAACGTGGATACCTGAGGGCCTAGCACGAATATTTTTGACGTTTAGTAACGTAAATTTGAATAACTACAATACTAGTTTATTACCACATCATATTTATTTGAATTAGATACTATATTCATATTTTTAAGGGCCGATTTTTCAATAGTCAGATGATAAATTCATTTTAAATTATAAATAGTATAAAGTATTCAATTTGTTTTATTTTTTTTATTTTTTTATTTTTAATAAATTAAATAAAATTACATTTAAAATTTTATTGGAGGAATAAAAAGGCCGGTTTGACAGCTTTTGCATAGAAAATATGTCAAGCAGCCATATTTATTCTTCAGTTAAATATTATCTGACTATTGAAAAATCGGCCCTAAATGTTATAAATTGTGTATGTCCGATAAAATTAAACCAAAATACTATGGATTTGTGGTTTTTCACTGTTGGGAATCGAACCCAACAATGAGACGCCGCGCCGTGCGTGCTGCCTGCGCTCACCAGTGCTACGTCATCGAGTGGCGTACGTGACTCGCCGCACGAAAGCACGACAAGGACTCAGCAGGCGACGACGCCACGCAGCTTTGGAGCGGCACTCGAGCTGAACTCTCCATCAAGAACGGTCGACATCCTAACTGCTCATATGTTTGCTCGGGATCGTTTCATTGTAATTTGCATTTAATTAAACCTAGTATTACAGTCCACTAGCTTCATTTACTGAGCCCGACGGACCCCTAACATTCACATTCAACATTCACTTACATTAACGTTGAGACGTCTATATTCGTGCTAGACCTTCTGATATTCAAGTGGCGTAAAGTGGGGGGGTTAATTTTCAGAACATTCTTACAGTCAGACTGTTATCTGGTGCGCATCTAATAAACAGGCTCTGGTGAAGCCAAATTTTGATTGATAAAAACAAAAAAATAATATGATTGCTTCGTTGGTATACTGATGAGCGTGAGGTCCTCTAGGATACTGACATTTCATCGGATAAGTTTGAATTTCATTTAAAAGGGAGCGAGCTTTTTGCCATCAACAAAAACAACGCAAATCCAAAAGGACTAGGGACAAGGTACCTAACAGTGTGATTCTGTAAGAGCTTCAAAGTGAAGTCTTGGGTGAAGTTATCACGAAACGAGCTACCGATCCAAGTAATTAAGATGAAATGATCGCTCACTTCGTAGTCACTTCACTCAAGCCTTCACTCACTTCACTACAAATTAGACAGGCAGGAGTATCCATATTCGTCCCTGACCCTTCAAGAATTTAATAAATGTTGTTAAAAAAATATATTTTTTTAGCTTTTGTTAAGTTATTTTTACCATTAAATATTTAGATTTAATGACACGTTTTATTAGAGTTCGTGTTTTCCTCAGCAACCTCTTTCATTTGATACCCCGATGTTTTTTTTGACTGAAAAAAAAAACAACTGGTTGCACTCCGGGAGTGCCGGCAGAAGTGAAAACTTGAACATTAACGTTGTGCATTTTTTAATCATCCGTCTTACGAATTTTCAATCAGATCACGTCTCCTGACGCGAGTTTAACATTTTATACCCATCCCAAGAAAAGTGCTCAACGCCGCTAAAGAAGTTTTCACTTCAAAAATAACTAGTCTGCCATCTTGGATGATCCGCCATATTGGAATTAGAATGACGTCACATAGTAAACTTAAAACTGATTTAAAATTCAGTAGCAAGATTCCACTCGGACAAACATACATACATTGCAAGTTAAATGAAAGCTTGTAAAAACCTCAGTACATTTTAAATATTGTACCTACTAGTATTAACATAACGTTGTATTTAGTTAGGTAGGTATATGTAGTTACTTTCGTTCACGTACTTTGGAATGCTCAACCCTTTCCTCGTTATGCAGTCAAATGTAGAAATCATGTGAAATGTGTAAATTCAGATGTGATTTTCAACCTTTGACAGTTCCTCATGCGTGAGATCGCGGTTTGTAGGTGAATATGGACATAAATTGAAGGACTGAATTTTTCGGGAAGTATTACAAAATGTTTTTATTAACTACAGACATACAGCAAATACAGATGTTAGATGTATACGACACACGAGAACAATTTTCTTGTATTTGTCCCATAATAATGGGACAAATACAAGAAAATTGTTCTTTACATCTAGGTAACACAGCCATAACTGGCCATAACTCAGTATGTATAATAATACATACTGAGTTATGGCCAGTTATGGCTGTGAAGCGCGAATATTTTTAACCAACTTCCTTAAAAAAGGAGGATGTTTTCAATTCGTTGGGTTTTTTTATGTATGTACCTACACCGATTCCTCTGAGATTTCTGACCTTCTTTTTTAGTTCGATGCGACATACTTCTTGTTTGGTCCCGTAAAAAATTAATATAGTTCGGCTCAGTGATTTTTATTTTATAAGCATTTTTGCTAATTTAAATTTCTGTGTAGACGATGACGTCACCAAAGTAACACCCACTTAAATGTTTCAAATTAAAACCTTTTTTACTAAGGGCCTCTTTCACCATCTCCAAGTAAAGCGTTGATTAGTTACTTCCCAATTAAAGCTAATCGGCAAGTAAAACTTACGAGTATCTTCTGTCAATTTCACAAGCGAAAATAAAGCTTCGAGTAACAACTTACCGGTTAAGTGAATGACTTAACAAATCATACGTTGCATTCGTTCAATATTACGTCAACTTTACTCGTCAAACGTCATTGGCAGGTTAGCTAGCTGTCATTTGTCATTTCATTTTGTGTATTGTTTGTTGTGTTTTTGGTTAGGAAATTATTGCGTGTGGATTTTTTTTTTTATAAATTATCATGGATAAAGTTAAAAGAGATAGAAGTGCAAACTTTTCACTTGTACAGAAATACCAAACTGTGTTAGTGTCGGCGATAAGACTCCGTCCGCGTCCATAGGCGCAAGAAATTGTGGACGCGACCGTATCAAACAAGGAAATTGTAAGGAAAACTAATTAGAATTATAATTGAATCAGATTAGATTAGGTTAAGCATTCTCTAATTAGTGTTATAAGGATATTTTCGCATCATAGGTTTAGTTAGATTCTAGTTTAAATGCGAATTTAGATGTAGGGTTTTTGTATTGTGAATAATTACGTAGATTGAAAATGTGTTTTTTTGTTTTAAGTGATAGGGTTTTGAAATTAGTTTTAAAATAAAGGTCTTGACCCAAAACCACTTTTACAAAAAGAATTGAGTTGATAGGACTTATGGTTTTCGAGATATTTCCAAAAATGTATAGTGAAAATTTGGTAACCGTCAAGTAAACACTCTAATTGGCAGACGACGTGGCAAGTAAGTTACTGATCAGTTTAATCATTGATTAGTGCTACTCGAACGTCGTGAAATTGACACGTGCAGTTACGGGTGACTTTAATTGGCGATTAGTCTACTCGATACTTTACTCAAGGGTGGTGAAAGAGGCCCTTAGTGTAAAATAACGTGAATTTTGGAAGTCGGGGGTTTCGTTTTATTTCTTTGTTTTTAATACCGTCTTCCGAAATTCACATTATTTTATACTTTGTAGTGTTTTGTTTGGAAGTTGGTATTATTTTTTTGTATAAAGTTTTTCAAAATTGCATTTAAAGTATTTGCGACATGTATACTTACGATACGCAACTAAACTTTTTTTCGTTTCCTCATTTTACAACCTAGTTATTGTAATTGTTTAATAACGAAATACTTTTCTTCTCCTCATACTTAATCCAATAATTTCAGGCAACAATCATAAACATTTAAAGCTCCCCATTTTTCAGCTTTTAAAATGAATTGAGAGACATACCTAACCACATATCTGGCTGATCGTGTGAAGGCACATGAATGCTACTTAGTGTTCACAACGCGTGGGTGTGAGTGAGCGATCGGGGATTTGTTCACAATTCAATATTGTTTGGTGTTCGCCAGTAATTACGTTCACATTAATCCATGGTGGGTACCGGACACACGGGACACACGGTTGCCGCGGTTTCAGAAGGCAGGAAATTATATTTAGAGCAGTATTTTCCGGAGCCAAATATCTTTACCAAAAGATGACAGTATTTGTTATACGTATGCATGTTTACCCACTGTATGTACTGTTGTTCTCGGCTTTTATTTGACAGTCACAAAAAAAACAAAACAAATACACTCTGAAAAACAGGTTTTTTTTAATGAAAAACGGGGAAATTCTTGGCCCAAATCTCACCTGATGGAAAGTGATGATTAGGCCGAAGATGGAAGCGAGTTTCACCCGGAATCCTCTTACACAGAGGAAAAATAAATAAACCTAGATAGAGACTTTTTGCAATTGAAATACTATACATTTTTTCAAACCATATTATTAAACAAGATTATTGTAATATTTACTTATTTACTTAATATTTATGCACAACTAAAAACACTACCTATACAAAGGCGGACTTAATGCCTTAGACATTTTCTGTGAGTCGACCTTTGGGTGGTGCAGAGACAATATGGCAGATATAGATAGGCTTAGATTAATTTATACTACTGACCCATATGTACACTTTTCGGCTTTGCTCCCGTCGACGGCAACTTTTTTTTTTTTCATAGTCCTGACAGTAACATAAACAGCAAAAAAATAATTAGCGAAATCGGCCCAGCCGTTCACACGTGATGCGATGACCAAGGAAAATAGGGATTCGTTTTTTAATATATTATCTATATTTTCAGAAGCCGAATGTCTGACAACTAGTTCAACCATAGGGTCTTGTATAACTCTACTTGGGTATACAGATAAGCATGCATCCTGCTAGACTGGAAGCCGACTCCAGCATGATTGACAACGGTCAAATTGATTGATTGATTGACAGTTTTTGTAACTTGCATGGTAAATCAAACGTCAATATATATTTTTAATAGCTGATGAATTAAGAATTTTTTAATAGTAATTTATAAATTGATCTAAATAAGTGTTATAATAGTGATGTAAATCATTTTAAATGCATTTTGCATGCCGATTGGTAAAATGTGGCTGGGCTAAATGTAATCTTAACTTAACTATTAAGTATTACCCATATTTGCAAAATAAAATTCTATTCTATTCATAATAAGTATAGTGGTCTGGCCTCTTCGTCGTCAGGTAAGGCAAGACCAAACTCCCGTCGTAACCGCGAGCTGAGGTTCTCCCGTTGGCGCTCCGAGGCTGTCGGCTGGGCGTCGAACACACCTTTAGGTGTTTGCGAGGCGGCGAGTTCCCGGTGCAGGCGCTGCTCGAGCTCGCCGATGTCCGTCAGATGGATTTCCAAAAAATATCCGACTTCTATCTTTTATAGTTTTCTTTTTTATACAAATGCGTGTCGGATTTTATTTGGAAATCCATCAGACGAACTAATTAGATTATTTTAGTCCGGGCCCCTATTGTACGGATAAAATTCAAACAGAGCAATTTAGTAAGAGGGTGCATTCCGTCCACTAGCGCCGCCAATCGTTTTTTATTAATTGTGGTAAATTTAAGACACGTAGATAAAAAACCGCTCTGTAGTGTTCTGAAGAAATGTATTTATTATTTTTTGAGAGTTATGTTTTGTACTTTAGAACATAAATAGTTGCCAAAGTCGATATTTTTGCTAAAAGTGGCCACTTTTAGCAATAATTGCCGTTTTGGCTATTTAGCCATGAGTTATGTATTCAAAATAGCTCTCAAAAAATAATAGATACATTTCTTCAGAACACTACAGAGCGGTTTTTTATCTACGTGTCTTAAATTTACCACAATTAATAAAAAACGATTGGCGGCGCTAGTGGACGGAATACACACCCTTAAGGACCAGTCGTAGCAAAAACCAAATTATGGTCAGAAAAACCCTTAAAATATTTTTTTGGTCTGAATTGAAATTATTGTCATCTCGTAAATTGGATGTCATACAAAGTTTGCCTTCAAAAATCTGCTTTAGCGATAAGATTGCGTATTTCCTTGTTTTCTGGTATTGTTTGTCAATTAATTATACAAAACTTTGGCTCTATGCAGCTTTTCTTATCCATACTTAGTGCCGTCAACGTGACTGTAACTCTGAGTGTTTCCCGTCTTAACTACTGAATAGATTTGTTTAAAACTTGGCAGACGGATGTACCATACCCTGGATTAGGACATATTTTTTTTTTATCATCATTGATAGGCATACGTTTGACCACTATCTCACCTGATGGTAAGCGATGACGCAGTCTAAGGTGGAGCACGCTTACCTAGAAGCAACCTATTCACTCTTGACTTAAAGACTCCCAGGTTGTAGCTACATAGCTAGCATATAGTGTATGCTCCCTTGCCATGATTTCCTACTTCCACTCAGGCAAAGCTACAGGCAGAAGCTGGTTTACCAATAAATCCATTTCTCCTTTACTTCCACAAACCTCAAACGTTAGGTAGGTAAATGGATTTTTGTTGCAGATATCTAGTAAAAACGTCGAGCAGCGTAGCTACAGTGAGTGCCGTGGCGGCGAACTAAATCCGATTAGCCGAGAGAAGAGAGATTTTGCAGGCGAGTATAAAATGTTATGCTAAATAGTCTGCTGTAATCTTATTTTGTTGCTAGATTGTGCGCAAATGTTGCTTTAAGAACTTAACGTAAAGATATTAATTTGAGGGCTTTAATTTATGCTGAAAAATGCTATTGTTTTTTTTTCAAAAGGTACTGTTTAATCTCTCGATGTTATTACACAGCTTTGCACGTCATGGAGTTGTCTGAAGATGCTATTATTAACTGTCGGTAGTTCAAACAAAATATTCGCCAAAACCAAATAGTGCCTTTTAAAGGCACGGCGCCCACAAAGACCGTTCGTTTTGTTGGAATAAAAAGCAGTCAAAAAAACGACAACATTATTTTCCTATCTATACTTCCGAAGATTGTATATATATCAGAAAAATAAAAACACTATTTAAATTGTGTGTTTTTATGTAAAGTAGAGCCTAATCTTTTTTATGTAATTCATAAAAATGTTAACATTATCATAAAATTTGAGTATTTCAGTGGTTAAAGAAATACTACTTTGACCATTGATAGAGTAGTATAATTCGTCGCTATACCTTCCATCAGTATCTCTGTACGCATAACATACAGGCACCTCCATCACTGTTCATTCACAGCCAGCTATGAAAAATAAACCTCCATTACAAAACAGCCCTACAACCGCAGCGGCCGTGTGTCACGACAGCTCCGGAAAAACGGTCATTTATCTTCGTCAGCCCGTTTTAAACTATGTCTGGTACACTTTGAATGGTAAATGACGCATTGGGCCTGTTATTGATGTACTGGTTAGGGGAAGCTATTTTGGTGAAGGAAGAGGCATTCAGGTTCAGTGTTAATATTTGGATGACGCCGTCGGTTGCGACTGGTCATTTCTCAGCTGCCATGGTTTATTTTTAATATTTCTTTGAATTGTTTATTTTGGATGCTTTTATCCTGCTTGTCTTTTACATCATTCTTACAGGTATAGTATAATTTTAACAAGATGTAAACAAAACAATGTAATAATTTATTATTTTTAAAAAGAGTGTCCGTGGAGTTTCTTGCTCGTTCTTCTCCATAGAGATCTACGCTTTGGAACGTGCAAATAGCTTCATCTTTTTTTTTAGTCCAACCGACCTATACAGTTTAAAAATGCCTGCAAATGGTCTAATTGAAATAAATGCTTGAGTTTGATGATTTGTGGTATTTTTTTTTGTGAAAATTTTGTTTTAACCCAACCAATTCCATCTGGTAACTGTCTGCTTGTAGCGTCCCACTCCTGGCTTCCCGCTAAGACATCTATCTGGTTTGGTTTGACTCTAGTGTGGAAGACGCAGACTAATCCTTTAGCGAAATAACTAGTACATAACAGGTAGTTTTAAGTTTACTTATTCATAAGAATATGTGAGCAAAAATAAGCGCTTCACGCCATCAAACTTTTAAGTTTAGCGATTAAATATTTGTAAAAATTAAAAATTGTGTACCTACCTATGTTTTGACAGTAAAAAATTAATAAAAAACTACGGGTTGCACTCCGGGAGTGCTGGCAGAAGTGAAAACTTGAACATTAACGTTGTGCATTTTTGAATCATCCGTCTAGCGTATTTACTATATCAGGTGTCCTGACGCGAGTTTAACATTTCATACCCATTTCAAGAAAAGTGCACAACGCTGCTAAAGAAGTTTTCACTTAAAAAAAAGTGTACGGATGCCTTGGAGAGAGCCGCGGGAGAGCTGATAGTGAAAAGTGTACGGATGCCTTGGAGAGAGCCGCGGGAGAGCTGATAGTGAAAAGTGTACGGATGCCTTGGAGAGAGCCGCGGGAGAGCTGATAGTGAAAAGTGTACGGATGCCTTGGAGAGAGCCGCGGGAGAGCTGATAGTGAAAAGTGTACGGATGCCTTGGAGAGAGCCGCGGGAGAGCTGATAGTGAAAAGTGTACGGATGCCTTGGAGAGAGCCGCGGAAGAGCTGATAGTGAAAAGTGTACGGATGCCTTGGAGAGAGCCGCGGGAGAGCTGATAGTGAAAAGTGTACGGATGCCTTGGAGAGAGCCGCGGGAGAGCTGATAGTGAAAAGTGTACGGATGCCTTGGAGAGAGCCGCGGGAGAGCTGATAGTGAAAAGTGTACGGATGCCTTGGAGAGAGCCGCGGGAGAGCTGATAGTGAAAAGTGTACGGATGCCTTGGAGAGAGCCGCGGGAGAGCTGATAGTGAAAAGTGTACGGATGCCTTGGAGAGAGCCGCGGGAGAGCTGATAGTGAAAAGTGTACGGATGCCTTGGAGAGAGCCGCGGGAGAGCTGATAGTGAAAAGTGTACGGATGCCTTGGAGAGAGCCGCGGGAGAGCTGATAGTGAAAAGTGTACGGATGCCTTGGAGAGAGCCGCGGGAGAGCTGATAGTGAAAAGTGTACGGATGCCTTGGAGAGAGCCGCGGGAGAGCTGATAGTGAAAAGTGTACGGATGCCTTGGAGAGAGCCGCGGGAGAGCTGATAGTGAAAAGCAAAGGACTGTTGTATTTTTTTTCCAAAAAGGAGGAGGTTCGCAATTCGGATGTTTGTATTTTTTTTTTTTTTTATGTTTGTTCGGGCATAACTCCGTCGCTTGCCAACCAATTTTAAAAATGATTTTTTTGTTGGAAAGGGTACACTTCCCAAATGGTCCCATGATAAGGAAACCAGGATCTGATGATGGCATCCCGGAGAAGTCGAGGGGAACTTTCGAAAATCGTATGGTATCGATTTTGCAGTGGTCTTGTTAGGAGTGGGGTACCACTAAAAAGTGAAAAATAAAAAACTTTTTTACAAAAAAATACAACCGACTTCCAAAAAAAAACACAAAATAACTTTAACTTCGGAAGTCGGTGTCAAAATACGAACAAACTAACAAAAACACCGAGTTCAGAAGTTAAAGTTATTTTGTGTTTTTTTTTTGGAAGTCGGTTGTATTTTTTTTTGTGACGCTCAAGAGTGAAATAGCAGCTGCACGAAAAAGGATCATAACAGCAACCTTGCCAGATCGACGCTGTCTGACGTTGGTATTGTCCATCAGTGATCATGTAAATGATGACCCTGATTATGATGTAGCCCAAAACCAGGTCAAGAATAAAAGCTTAATGACAATAAAGTAAGACTGCTTACAGTATTTCTTAGTATCTAAAAGAGACAATCGAACTGCTTCGGCACTAGTTCCCAGAACCAACTGAACGAACTAGGTTATTAGAGCGCTGTAAATTTGGAACCCGCCATCTATTATGCACAATTGTGACCTTTGATCCTACACGGAGGCCCAAGCGGCTTATAGGAGGGAAAATCAGGGAAAGATGTACATTTGTACTTCCCTATGTAGTCTGATTTAGGTAATTTGATTCAGGTGTAGCTGTTTATAAGAAAGGTCGAAGGAATTACGATGGGGGTGTAATTCGGTAAGCAAAGTGATAATGTTGTATTGGTTTTGAGGGTTCCGTACCCCAAAAAATACCGAACCCTTAGGATCATTTTGTTGTCCATCCGGCCGTCTGTCTGTCAAGACCCTTTATCTCAGGGACGCGTGAAGGTATCAAGTTAATTTAAAAACGTATACTGAGGTTTACAGTTTCTTGAAGCTGTGAAAAAAATCAAACTTCTAAGTTACCGTGAAACAGATACGGCCGTTTATGCCGCAAAAAACGTTTTTTTCGATTCTATCTTTAAGGTATTCATAGTCTTTTCCGTTGACCTAACACTTTGAAATTTGGCAAGTAATACCATTTTATGCCTACCAACTACAAGTATAGGGAAAAATCTGAAAACTATAGGTACATTTGTAATTAAATCATCAAAAATATAGTTTTTATTTAAAGTAATATCTACCTACTTTGTACGGAACCATCCGATTAAAAATTAGGAACACTGCTAATTAAGTGGGTCGCAAAAATCAACATTCTCAAATTAAACATAAATTAATAAATACATAAAAGTCGACAACAATTAAATATTACAACTGTAATCAAAGGTACCGGAAATACGAACACTGGGACACAATAAAATTTACGGTGGTGAAGCTGGGGTGAAGCTCAACAGATTGGTCCAATATTTTACTATTAGTAGTCATTCTGACACGCTCGTAAACATTGTGTCTCTATAGAATAACATTAACTATTACATCTGTTATTCTTCGAGGGTTTGGGTTAAGGATGAAGAGTATCAAATACATTGTACTCCTCACCAATGATGCATAAAAAACCGTCCTTTAGTAGGTACAAGCTTTTACGGCTGTTTTGGTTGTCAATGTTTCTGTTGATCAAACGAGAGACTAGCACACAAGAAAGCGTGCTCAAATTCTAGGATATCTACTTGTCATCCTGGTGGAGGCATACAGAAGAGAATGGAAGCAGGGGGGCTACTCTCTAAGCCCGAAGTCCGTAGTTTCGGGCTTGGTTGCGGGCGCATTCTACTCCGTATCACCAACGAACTCACGATTAGTCCCGAACCCGAACCAAAAATGAAAGACAACACGATTTTACAGTAACCGCCAAATCGTGTTGTCATTAATTCTTAGTGATTAGGTGATACGGTGCAGATACAGCAACTAAGCCCGAAACTATATGGACTTCGGGCTTAAAGAGTAGCCCCACAGAAGCGGGTTGTGCGTACCTCAATTTAAAACGGTTACCGTTTACGTTTTAAGCTGCTTTCAGACTACGCTATAATATATAATAGCATAGAGTATACCGCGTGTATCCGACATCGACGCCCAAACGATTTCCATGGGTCCAGGGCATGATTCTGGACACCCTAGACTTAGAATTTTTCGTCGGCTTTTTTCTCATTTTTTCATTTTTTTCATCGTTTTGCGTCGATGTCAGTTACACGCGGTATAGCTCAAAGCACAACATTATCGCGCACCATACATTGTTATGGACAAGTTCACACTATACTGTACTATATATTAATGACAATGTATGGTGCGCGATATTGTTGTACTATGAGCTATATAATATAGCGTAGTCTGAAAGCAGCTTCAGCAGATCAAATGATTTACATAGTTTTGGAGTGACGACCGCGTCCTGGAAGACGCAGCAAGGAGCATGAAGGCCCACAAGGTGGACTGATGATCAGGGGGAGGGGCCCGGGAAGCCGATGGATGCGAGACGCACAGGACCGTTTATTGTGGCAACACTTATGGGGAGGCCTATGTCCAACCGTGATATGTAATTATGTAGATGATTATGACGTTAATAATGTGTGAATTCAAGTTGAATTTTATATTGAACTAGCTTACCCGCGCAGCTTCGTCTGCGTCACATTTTCTATTAATGCTCCTCTCCTGCTTGTCTTAGTATATATAGCCTATAGCCTTCGTCGATAAATGGGCTGTCTAACACTGAAATAATTCTTCAAATCAGACTAGCAGTTCCTGAGATTAGCGCTTTCAAACAAACAAACTCTTCAGCTTTATAATATTATACTAGCTGACCCGTGCAACGTCGTCTCCGTAACATTTTTCATTACTGTCCCGCTCCTATTGACCTTAGCGTGATGAAATATAGCCTATAGCATTCCTCGATGAATGGGCTACCTAACACTGAAAGAATTTTTAAAATCGGATCGGTAGTTCCTGAGATTAGCCCCTACATACAAACTTACAAACAAATTTTACCTCTTTATAATATTAGTATAGATAATAGTAATAAAGTATAGATTTTTGCGACACTCACAAGATTGATGGCGCGGGCATAATCAAGTTTAGAACAATATAATCAAGTTGTCCGGTTACCGATTTGAAGAATATTTTTCTAGTAAAATTTTGAGTGTTTGTCAATTCGGTAGCGCACATCAATCCTAAATTCTTTTTGAAGATCGTTTGTTATCGCTGATAGAATTTAATAGTTCTCTTCTTATTTAATAATATATTTTATTCAAAGAATTACCCGACATGTAAAAACAGGCTAAGTGCGTGTCGGACTTGCGTGCCAAGGGTTCCGAATTAATTTAATTTTTTAGCAAGTTATTTTTAAACTAAAGACTTCTTATAGGTTTTTCTGTAATCTTTAGGTAGTCAGAACTATTATCCGTATTTTTTTCAAAATTTTAGCCTCAGTAGTTTCGGAGATAGGGATAAGAGGTTGGTAATTTTTGGTCTTATTTCTTGGACAACTTCAAAACTATTGATTTTAAATTATTAAAAATATAGTTAAAACCCCCACAGGAAGTCCTTTCATTTGATATGTCACACAATACAGTTCAAAAAACTTAAAAAAAAAAATCTAATTTGACCCCCAAAGTGACCCCCATACTAAAAAAAAATATTTACGTAACGCACTCGTGTTTGGCTCGAAAAAGTCCATATGTATACCAAATTTCAACATAATCGGTCCAGTAGATCTTGAAAAAACTGGAAGACAGCTGTTAAAACATGCAAACTTCAGATTATACCTACTAGGAGCACATACATAGGTCGAAGGTTTACGATCATGTGACGGGACCATAAACTGTGTGTTTGTCTCCCGGGAAATAATAACGTGGCTCGAGCTCGAGCAAACAGGCCCGTTCGGATGAAGATAATACGTCAGATCAGAGTGCGTTACACAAATTAATACAATATGACGTAGAACTGGGAACAAACAATTTTTTTTCTGTTATGAAAGAAATGGATGGAGATATAATATGACGTCCTACGTTGATGAAATAAAAACATATTTTTGTGCGGCGATGGGAAGTTGTCTGCTTATTTTGCAATTTTTTTTTTTCCTAACTTATAATATAGTCCAACTGTTGGGAAAGGTCTCCTCTATAGCTTTCCAACGTTCTTTTGCCATCTTCAGCCAATCCGTCAGGATCGAGTCTAAATCTCACGTCAGCGTTTCTTTGGCTTGTCTTGGCCACGACGCCCCTAGTAGTGTTTATTTTTTTCACACCGCAGACCGTGTGGCTGGTAGTAATTCGTGCAAGTCTTGATTGCTCCATTGAGAAGTAAAAAACGAATACTGAGTGTAAAAGATGTGTCAATATTAAAGAACTTAACATGACTTTTGACTATTGGCTAGTACATCATTTATGAACTTTCATTATTCTTTCTAGCTCTTAGGGTATAAATTGCTCCTGATATTTAATATAATATAATATATAATAAATATATAGAATAGAATAGAATAGAAAACATTTATTCGACACAG
The DNA here is from genome assembly GCA_963859965.1 of Ceramica pisi. NCBI lineage: Eukaryota > Metazoa > Arthropoda > Insecta > Lepidoptera > Noctuidae > Ceramica > Ceramica pisi. The sequence goes on along the minus strand of OY982540.1, from coordinate 22,662,134 downwards.
ACACAGCTAAAGTAAGGAAGCTGAATTATCGTCACAGCAAGAGCTTGTAAACTCAATAACCTCGCGCGTCGTCCAAATTGTTGCTACAACACTCAATTCTCCAGATTAGAAACCACTTATATCTTGCGGTTGTCCACATTGATTCATCAGCAGTCAACTGACACTTGATCAAGGCAGAATGGTGCGATGAATGACTTTTGAACCTAAGGACCAGCCTAGGACCAACTGCCTTAATGATGAAAAGGCAAGCCTCTTGCAATGTTCGTTACGGTCGATATAAGAGGCAATGTAATGAGATGGTTCTTTGAAAGAAGAGAAAGAAAGAAAGAAAAGAAAGAAAGAAAGTTAAAAAAAAGAAAGGAAGCAAACTTAGTAACCCTTCTTTTTAGGGATGGGAAATCATCAAATGACTTCTCCCGCTCTGGGCGGATCGAAAGGGAGTGTCAGACTTCTACTGACTAAAACCCATCCATGTTCCTTCAGTGCCCTTTGTTTTCCGGAGCCACGGTATCTCTATCGAATAGTCCCGCGACTCCAGCAGGCGTCAGCCCTTTCGGTCCCCTCCCAATGCTGACTCTCTTTGAATCGCGCGTGGAACACGAACGCGCCGTCGACACGGCCTGTCGTCAGATGACGGACGGACGGCGAGCTGCCCATAGCTCACCGTCCACAGCGCAAACTTAGTAACCCTAAGGCAAGTTAGGGAGACTTTCGCTACTATACACGATCAAACATCAAATTAGAAACTCTAGCTAGATCCACTTACTGAATACGGTTGTGCACTCCTGATCCATGTGCATTTAAGTGACACTTCAACAAGGCAGAACGGTGCTATGAATGACTCTTGAACCTAAGGACCAGCTAAGGACCAACTGCCTTAATGATGAAGAGGCGAGCCACTCGGAACGTTCGTTATCGTCGATGTAAGGGGCAATCTGATGGTTCTTGGTATGACTATAAATTAGTACAGAATTTTTGATTGCGCGGCTTCCATTTGTGAAGTTCGTGGTATGAGGAGTCAGTTTGGTGGGACGGCTGCTGCAATTAACCAACTTTCAATATACACACAGTATATGTAAAGAAACGAGAAGATAAATACGATAATTGCGATGAGAACAGGAATAATGTGCTATCAGATCCTGAAGTCACTGTGGCAGTACGGATTGCTGGATTATTAAAATGGTGTTCGTTGATTTTGAATAAACTCGACATAAGAAGCAACATACGATTCTTCAGATTAGCAACGTAAGGTAGCTCTACTTATCAAATGCAGTTGTGCACTCTGATCCAAGTGCAGTAATAGATACTCCGAATTATGTCAGGCAGAACGGTGCGATGAATGACCCTCGTGCGTAAGGACCAGCTAAGAACCAACTGCCTAAATGATAGAGCGAGAGAAGAACTAGCTACGAGTTACTCTTATATTGACAAGATGTACTAGTGTAAATAAAACAATATTGTTCACATATAACCAAGATACTTTTGTACCCACTACACAAAATAGCCGTAGATTTTAAAAGATTTTGCTTTTGTTTGAAAGTTTGCGAACTAACGATGTAAGACTAATGTATTTTTGTTAATGGAAAAAGAATTTACATCAAAATATGTAGGAGCAAAATGGAAGCGAAATAAAACAACAAAAATGTTTATGACTAGTAAACATAATGTTTATTAATGGAAGAATATTTAGTTTCTCGTTCATTTTCAGGCAGCTAAGTTTTATTAAAATAACCGTTGTCATCTTTACATTTTGGGACCAAATATTTATGAGTCTGTAGTTAAAATTAATTCTGTAAAATTATAAATGGTTACGGAACTTGTTCGTAAGAGTCACCGTGGCCCTGGAAATGGCAAAGGGCATTTGTAGGAGTGGCAGGATTTATTACAACTAAAGACTATATTAATTTATTTTGTCTAAAAAAAATATATTCTTTAGTTGTATCTAATAAATCCTAAGTAATAATAAATACCAAACTGAGTTTCTTTGTTACGATTTCACGTCGAAAGCACTGAATCGATTTTGATGATTTTTGACATAAATAGATAAGACCCCAGTTATAAGCTACTTTAAGCTGTAGGCATAAGCAAGTAACACACGAGTTCTTCGTACTTCGGGCTACTACTTATATCAATTCCAGATGGAAAATCCTAATATCACGTTGTCTGACCCAGAACAGAATACTCTTTATTATGTTCACCACATAAGTTACAGAAAAAAATATATGAAGATCTCATCTTAGAGGCCCATCGTATCCCTCGCGACCATTATATCAAAGAGAAAGTCATGTTGAAAGTTTGGAAACAATCATTAATTTTATTTTCAAACTGTCGTAACTCACAATAATAACGATACTACATTTTATCAACTAATAAAGTTCCAATTTAAATAAAGGAACACAAATATTTCATTCATTATTGTGTCATAAAACATGGCCGCCATTGCGCGGGAAAGTTCGTCCGCCTATTTTTTTAATTCGACATCGTAATCAGGCCAAGGAACAATGAATGTAATGCCACAAAGGGCTGGGACCGTTCGCGGCCACAATTCAAATAAAATGTTTTGAAACTCCACATAATGTACGGATGCAGCGCTTTAAAAGTACTATTGCATTTTGCTATACTAAAACAAAACCTAACACAACTGAATAGAGTTTAGTTTCGAGTGTTTGGTAACTTTTTATTTTGTTTGCTGATATTTTAAACGTTTATAGAGTGAAGTCAGCTTTGAGATTGTTGGGCTGGGTTGGGACACTTTGAGTATACAAAGTGTTCAAATGGGTATCTATAGCTACAATAATTCTGTATAGTGTCGGATCCGTTTTGCTTTTTACGGCTTTTTGTGTAAGGTTGTTTTCCTACTTGGGAATGGCACAATAAGGCTGAGAATATTGTATCAGGAAAACGTCATTTGCCATTTTGGTACTTTTTGCGTATGAATAATGGTTGTAAACTACCATTTTTAACGAACGGAAGATTAGAAAATTACTTCCAAAAATTTGGTGTAAAGTAGATAACAAATATATCTAGATCTTACCGTATACAGACGCCAGGTACCCGAAACTGTCAAATTTTCCCAGTCAAAATTGAACTTTAATCATTTGAGCTCTAAAGTTGAAAATTTAATACAGAATGTTGTAGCATGATGTGTTGGCGGCTGAAAATACTATTAAAAAAAAAACTTAAAGGCACAAATACACTACTGGCGATCGAACGTTAAGGCCTTGACATCACAAGTAAATAACAAAACCGCATTTAAGACGGAGTCATCTGCCTAGCCATTTCCCAAATATATTGGGGTCGGTTTCCAGTCAAACCGGATTCAGCTGAAAACCAGTATTTTACGTGGAGCGGCTGCCTCCGGACCTCCACAACCCATTAACTGGGTAACACGATTCTCCTTGGCAAGACTGGTGTCAGATTTTCTGGTTTCTGACTATCCGTAACGACTGCCAAAGATCTCCAAACGTGCTTTCCGAGGAAACTCGGTATTTTAAGATGGTCACCCATCCACAGACCAACCTCGGCAAGCGTTGCTTAACCTTGAAGATCTGTGCGGCTGTTATTATTATTTACCTTCAGGCCGTACCGGTTCAGCACAAAAAGTTTATATGAAAGTTGCGAAGTACTAACAGTGAGACAATTATACATCCTCAATCTTACATTAAGACAACACGAAATCACACCAGTTAATCAGGCAATAAAATATAAGAGAACTATCGGTAATGTATGTAGCACCATCAAATTTAAGATCGCATCCGCTCGACGACAACGATTATATTTATCTACTTATATATATAATAAATTAAATAATATTCTTAACACTTACAATATATAAAACTAAGATTAAACTAAATTCATGGCTGCAAAAATTGGACTACCTGCAGACAGAAAACTCAATAAAAGAACAGTACTGATGATTGAACAATACATATAAAATGCAACTGTCTTATGTCTATGTATGTAGAACCCAAACATAATACACACAAACACAAACACACACACACACCCAACCCCACATACACACCTAAACACACATACGCACACACACACACACACGCAGAACACACACCACGAAATAGCGAGTTTGCATTAAATTTAGCTTTAAGTGATTTACTTGTTCGATTTATTGCATAAATTGTTAATTCTAAAGTACGGGTGAAGACACTGACTACTGTAACACAGGTCTCACCTAGCACAGGAGTCAGGATCTCAAACGAAAATGTATAACCTTTTTTATGTCAATAAAACATTATTGTATTGTATTGTATTATTTAGCCACAAGTTACTAGTTAGCATTTAAGACGAAGTAAACTAAATGAATATTATTGTCAATAAACGTAGCCCTTAGCGACAACAATGTTCATGGGGTTCTTTTAAAAATAAGGTCCAGTCGAGGGCGGGTCGTCAAGGGCGATGAATCCTTGTAAATTATGATGATAGGGCTCCAGGGCCTTCGGATTACGGCCCGATAGGGCTGCGGTCAGCCTTATCACGCGTAAAGGGACAAAGTATTAAGAAAATTGGGTTACAAAGAAAATTTCGTATCTGCCCTGTGGACTTTTGTGATCGCATTTGAGAGAAAATTGGAATAAAAGAGATTGGGTATGAATTGGTAAAGGATTTTAACTCCTATAGGTTTTTATCCTATAAACGTTGGTTTATGATATGATCGGGGGAATATACAACGGGAATGACAGGAAATTGAAAATGTTACTAACTTGGTAAAGGAATATCACGAACATGAAACTTTTAACAAGGTCTTCATATTCGATAACGTTACAACATGCCTATATTTAGCGATTTCGTTATTCGTCCCATACTAAAATTTCTCCCAATACAGGTTATGTAGTATATATGCACGCTACATATTATAAAACAAAGTCTTCTCAAGCAGGCGAAGTCGCGGGAATCAGCTAGTAATTTCTTATAACAGACTGTTTGATCAAATTGGAATGAATTCCGGTGGGAAAATTTGATTAAAAATCAGTCGTCAAAATGGCATGCAGTAATATGCCATTTTGACGACTAATTTTTAATGATATGAAATGAAATGCTATCTTGTCATGTCAAACAGAAAATGCTTGAAATCAATTGAGATATTTTAAATGTTAAACAGTTCGCGAAAGTTCTAGGAGATTTTTAAACACTAAACAATCCAATAATGAATATTTAAACATTCAGAGTTAATGTGAGCTTCCTATACATGCTTGGGGCAGTCAGTTAGCCAACTTCTTTCACATTTTTATTATGATCAAACAGTTTGATCTAATTTTTGAAGTGTGGATGGCCCGCATAATGATGGGAAATAATCCCTTTTCAGGGTTGGCGTTAATTTTGTTACACCTTACGAAGGTGAGCAGTGATGAATATTTTTTTGTTAAATTGCCTGTTTTTGGTAAAATAGGGGATGATTGGTATGGAAGTCATTATCATTATATCGGGTTCACGGCTTCTTATTTTCAGAAAATAGAAGATTATCCAGACGCACTGTTACCATCCCTACCTAGTTGCTATTCCACCCATTCGCACTAAGCGTTTCCAAACGTCTTTTATAATCCGCACAGCAAAGTAGTGGCATCTGCCTGCGTTTGTGTTTCCAAACGCTTATAACCCTCATCTCTTTAAAGTCAGAGTGAACAGGCTCCTTCTGGGTAAGCTCGCTCCATCGTAGACTTTGTCTCTGTCATCCCTGCCATAGGCTTGAGTCAAGAGCAAACCCATCTCAAATAAAAAACTACCCAAGCGTCCGTTAAAGATGGGTAATCGTGTGTCTGAACTATTTCTACAATTTCTCCTTAAAATGTGGGTTCTAGCATGATGTCATTGTCAAGCTTACATGAGTATAACGTCATCAAAACAAACGTCATACATGTGGACTCCACTTCGAGGAAATGTTAGTGCCAGTCATCGTTAATTACATGTCTGTCCAATTCATTAGTGGAGGTGTTAAAATTAAATATAATAATGGCCCTAAAACTTAATTTCTATAAAAAAAAATTGCAAAAGGTCACTTACCTAAAAACAACACTAGTCCCCTCACTATGTAGATGCACAGCATCGTTCAGCGACCACTGCAGCAGAACAGCCGTCCTGCTCACCAGAGGCCCACTCACCACCCTGGCCGGCAGGTACCTCCTCCTCATTCTCAAACTCTTAGCAATCCTCCGGTACACCGACCTCTCATCCCTAAAACTACGGTACTTTGGTCTGAAGTAATACCCATCACTACGACTATCTACACTTTTTAAACTATAGTCTTCAAATGTCCTGTAGGTATCACCGTATTTTTTGGACTTTTTCATGTGTTTTGAACGCTCTGAACGCATGTGTTTGGGCAGGAAGTACGGGAGAGACTCGTCTCTACAAGGCCTCTCTGCGAAGGAGGTCGGTGTGAAGTTCCCTCGGATGATGCTGTCTACTATTGAGTGGAGGACGTAGTCGCGGAGGGTCAGTTCCTCGAACTGGAGGTGAACTGCAAAGAAAGAGAAAGAAATGTTAGTTTAAATGTTCTTACATAAAAATGATGAAAAATAGGTACTGTGGTGCCAAGGATTATTTGGTTTTGCTTGCAATTTTATTGGCATTGGCATTCGATATCGAAGTTACTTTTTTAATCGACTGGTTATCCCCCGCGGCTTTGCTTCCGCAACTGTCTTAATTTTTCTTTCATAAACCGTCTCCTGACTGTAAACAACACAACAAAAATAATAATTGCGAAATGGGCAAAGCCGTTCACGAGTGATGCTGATGATAACCAAGGGAATTATGGATTCATTTTAGACCTACCAACAGATATACATAAAAACGTAAGTACAAGTGTTCTGGGCACTTTTGCCATTGACACCGATGTGGATTATTTTTTTGATGCCCAATAATTTATTTTGTTTTTATACGCGTTTGTACATAATGTAGATACTGTAGATTTATCTTTAGTTTATGTATATAAAATGTAACACAATACATGTTATAAAAAAAAAAGTATAATTTTCATTTCCTTAGACGTCCAATGCTGGCCATACCAGCAGTGCAATTCTGTAAACATGTCGAAGTGAACACTTAGGCGAAGTGAACGACAAGTGTCAAAGCGTACAAACAGGATGGCGTGACAGCTCACTAGTCGTTCACTCCACCTAAGTGATCTCGGTGAGATGTCGACAATATCGACCGGCAGTATTGGACCTCTTTCGGCTGATATGGTAATGATGATACTGAAAGCTTTTTGAGGTATCCTATATTTTTTTACAGGCATAGAGCAGTTTTTAAGCAAAGTTTACATTCGGTTCTCAGTAGAAATCTGTCAAAAATGTAGACAAATTCTGTATAAACCAAACGTTAATTAATTTTATTAATAGGTAGCAAACTGTCATGTAATCCATCATCCACAAAATACGTCCACCGCTGGACATTAGTTTCCCACAAGTGTCGCTACATAGATCGGTTCTGTGCATCTCGCATCAGCGAACAAAACAGTATGTAATCAATAGGCAAGTTTCCATTATCCACAAATTGCAAAACTATTTAGTCCGTCAGTTAGAGTATTGAAAATAACGGATACGTATTTTTTGCAAATCAATGAATATTGACAAAAATAAAACGCATCAAAACTCGGGAGTGGGGGTTCGTGACGTCAACTCACAAAAAATTAAACCACGGCGTGATGTATTGAGAATTTTAAAAGCGTCGTAACTTCGTCAATTTTGGTTCCCGTAACAAACGAATAAATACGACTCAAATATTTTTGTTAATCTAAGTGACAGACTAATGCCTTGGAAGGTGGGTAGGCCTTTGGTATGGGATGCAACATTGTGTTGACACCCTTGCGCCATCCCATCTTCTTAGCACGGCGGGCTGTGCTGGGGCGGCTGCTGCAGGTGTGGAAAACCTCAAAAGGCGCAAATATAATAACCTAATTGGGAGTTATATATTTGAGCCTTTTGGCGTTGAAACACTAGGCCCATGAGGTCTGAGTGCACATAGAGTCTTTCGGGACATCAGCAAACAACTTGTCGACGGTTCACGTGACCAGAGGGCTGGGCTTTTCTTCGGCCAAAGAATCAGCATTGCCATTCAACGTGGCAATGCTGCCAGTGTTCTGGGCACTTTTGCCGTTGACAGCGATGTGAATTATTTTTTTGATGCCCAATGATATATTTTGTTTTTATACGCGTTTGTAAATAATGTAGATACGGACTAATTAGATTATTTCAGGACACAAGCCTATTATTACAATTTGTGGTACATAGTCAGACTAAATACCACAAGGGTATTCCTCCAATGAACCCTAATCAATTAATTGAGTTCAGTCAATTAGATGAGTTTGAGCCTACGTACATCACTATATAACTATATTATAAAACAACGTCCTCCGCCGCGTCTGCCTGTCTATCGGTTGGCGATTAGCTCAAAAACTACTGAACCGATTTTCGTGCTGTTTTCACCAATTGATAGAGTGGTTATTGAGGAAAGTTTTGTATATGACTAGCTTCTGCCCGCGACTTCATTCGCGCATATCCCGGTTTTTCCTGTTCCCGTAAAGATTTCGGGAAATCTTCTCTTAGAAGTCCTCTACACTCTCCAAGGACCCTACATGCCAAGTTTCAGCTTCCTACGACCAGTAGTTTCAGCTGTATGTTGTCAGTCAGTCACTCAGTAACGGAAGAATTTTAAATATTAAGAGCGTGTATTCCGTCCACTAGCGCCGCCAATCGTTTTTTATTATTTGTGGTAAATTTAAGACACGTAGATAAAAAACCGCTCTGTAGTGCACTGAAGAAGTGTATTTATTATGTTTTGAGAGTTATGTTTTGTACTTTAGAACATAAATAGTTGCCAAAGTCGATATTTTTGCTAAAAGTGACCACTTTTAGCAATAATTGCCGTTTTGGCTATTTAGCCATGAGTTATGTATTAAAAATAGCTGTCAAAAAATAATAGATACATTTCTTTAGTGCACTACAGAGCGGTTTTTTATCTACGTTTCTTAAATTTACCACAATTAATAAAAAACGATTGGCGGCGCTAGTGGACGGAATACACACTCTTAAGCTTTGTCAAGCGGACGAACTCGTGGGCATCAGCTAGTTTGTAATATAATATGTTGACCTAATACATAGTCTCTCAGTAAATGTCACCATTCAAAAGGGAACCAATCTTTCAAATGACTCAACGTGGCCAACCAATCAAAAACTATGTCATCTTTCGTCTAGGCTCGGGCCCATTCGGGCCGTCCATTGACGCCGGAACGGGTCGGCCCCGAAACCGGGCAGCGAAGGGCCCAATTTCCGGCCGGCTGGGCGAGACGGATAGCCGATGTGTTATCTTTTATGGAGATCCGTGGGAATTCGTAACTCGTCGTTTGATATTTGTGAGGATAGCGTTGTGATGGAAGGTCATATTTGTCTTCGTTTCTTGTTGGTTTTAGACGTCGGTTGAGCATTTGTTTCGAAGATTTGTTGGTAGGTTTGCATAAGTAAATTAAGTTTCACAAATTTTTGGCTTATTGGCAACTCATAAAGTCATTATTAATCGTTAATTATCGATTAGTCGAGTAAAAAAATAAATGGCTATTTTATTAATAAAAAAAAAAGAAATACCATATGCAGTATGTGAATTGGACTAGCTCGAAAAGGGGTGACTGATTGTGATTCAGATGAGGATACGAACATTGCTTGAAAATGAGTAGAATAGGCGAGATTCCACCATCAATCAATTGCAAATCTATTTAGTCCGTCAGTTAGAGTATTGGAAAATAATGGACATGTATTTTTTGTTTTGTAAATCAATGAATAATGGCAAAGAAAAAACGCATCGAAATTCAGGAATGGGGGCTCGTGACGTCGGAACGCACTATATACCACGGCTTTTATTGAGAAGTTTTAAAAGCGTCGTACATATCTTCGTCAATTTCGGCTTGTTAACAAAACAAGAAAATGGGTCAAATATTTTTGACAATATAACTAACATGTGGCCTTTTTTGACATTTTAAAACAAAAGGCTTCATATCGTTTCTCCATTAAATTTTTTGGTTCTATAGTTTTGGAGATGAGGGGGGAGCCATACATGTTTGTAACTACGCGACGAGGCAACTTCTGCATGTTTTGGTTTGATTTTGATATAGATAGTAAACAATAGTAACGCTGAGTGCTACTTTCCCGGCAAAATGCACGGTTCTTGTGGGATACCTTGTAACAAAATCGCAACAAAAAGCCTAATATTATTTTATAGCTGGAGAGACTCTATGGCAGAAATAATCTAGCTCCATATATTTATTGGACCGCTAGCTTCCACGCTTCCTCTTATAACTGAACCCATAACCTAACATTTAACTTGTGACCTTTCGCATTCACAAGATCTCGTCGTAATACAATTTTGATTTATGGTAACATTATTGGCGCCGGCGAAATATTTACATGTAGCAATACTGAGCAATATGTTACGTCTGTAACGTCGTTTGTATTAATTTTGTATGATGTTAGGGTCTTTTGAACTGGGAGTGGAGGCAGTTATTGTGAGGAAGTTTCTCGCGTCGGGGATTAAGGAACTGACTGAAGCTGAAGCCTTAAGGTATATTCAGGAAATTGTAGTATATGAGAGATCTATACATTTTGTTTCGTGAGGAATGGGCTTGCTTTTGACCTCGATCATGCCTGATGTAAAGCGATGGATATTGAGGTCTGATGTACGCACTCTTTCTTTGAAGGCAGACGCTACATGTAGAAAGGAACACAGACTGGTAGAGAGTTCCATACTTTGGGTGTGCTTATAATAAATGTGGAGGAGAAGCGCTGAGTAGGTATGACTAGTTGGGATATCAACCAGCTGTGGACGGTTTCATGCTGTAGGTACGTCTGGTATTCCGGTAGTAAAAGTGCGATGGTGGAATCAGGTCATGGAGTTCCTGCACATACTCTCATCATCTGCCTAGCCTTTTCGGCTTCCAGTCAAACCGGATTTAGCTGAATAGCAGTATTTTACGTGGAGCGGTTGCCTACTAGACCTCCACAACCCATTAACTGGGTAATACGGTTCAGTCCTTGGCAAGACTGGTGTCAGATTTTCTGGCTTCTGACTATCCGTAACGACTGCCAAAGATCTTTCCAATTGACAGTCGGGACCAACAGCTTAACGTGCTTTCCGAGGCATGGAGGAAACTTGGTATGTTAAGATGGTCACCCATCCACAGACCAACCTCGGCAAGTGTTGCATAACCTTGAAGATTGACCTGTGCGGCTGTTATTATTTAGCCACTAGCTCCTCATACTCTCCTATAATATAATCTGTAGTAGACCGACAGCCATGCAACACTATGCCGATGAGCCGGGCTGTGAAGCTTAGCCACCAACGTCTCGTCGCCTATAAGCCTATTTGCGCTGCGGGATTCAAAGATGACAAATCATCAATTGATTTCTTCCTCTCTTGGCGAAGCGGAAGGGAGTGTCAGACTCTTACTGACTAAAACCCAGCCGTGTTGCTCCTAATGCCCTTTGCGTCTCAGGGCCGCGGGAACGAATGTCCGATCTACAAATGACAGCTGAGATTAACGATTACCTAAAAGATACGGATGGTAAGTTAGGCACGGTCACCCATCTACCGAACGACCTCGGCAATCGCTGCTTAAACTTGAAGATTGTCCCGCGTCGCTTGTCAATTAACTCATGGGTAAGATATCGATCTTTCCCATGAGTTAATTTAAAAGAAAGTTAATACAAATTAGTGTTTTACTTTAAAACTACAAAGTTAATACAAACTACAAAGTTTAACAACACAGAATGTGATTTCCATGAAAAAATAGACCATTATGTGTAGTTTCATGAAAATTCAATTATTTTGAAGACATAAACTGAAGTTGTTATTGGCAAAAAACTTTTTTTATTAAACATTTAATATACAACTTTCATTCTTCTTACTAAAGTTTTTATTACAAGTACCTATGAATACATAAAAAAAGTGCATTGTAATTTTGTTTCCAAGTACTTTTAGTATCTTATTTGCAGTAAAAACTTGCTTCAAGTTATTTGAAAATTGAGTAATACTATGCAAAGTTCATAAGTAGCGAGAAGTTTTAAATAGTTCTACGAGTTGATGTTTAACAAGATATGTTAAAAAGAAAGGGTAGGTAACGAATTCATATTCGTAGCTCTGCAGTGCGATTCAGTGCGATTCTGTAAACATGTCGAAATGAACACTTGGGCGAAGTGAACGACAAGTGAGCTGTCAAACCATACAAACAAGATGGCATGACAGTTCACTTGTCGTTCACTACACCTAAGTGATCACGGTGAGATGTCGACAGAATCGACCGGCAGTAAACATGTCGAAGTGACACTTAGGCGAAGTGAACGACAAGTGAGCTGTCAAACCATAGAAACAAGATGGAGTGACAGGTCACTTGTCGTTCACTCCTCCTAATTATACACGGTGATATGTTGACAACATGGACCGGCTGTTTTAGATCAGTGCGATTCTGTAAACATGATCACATCACCCAAGCCTTCACTTGATTGTGTGAGTTCGAATCCCACAAGTAACGAACATATTTTTACTTGGTTTTAAATATAGCTGTATCGAATGTTCTAAATCCCACTAACGTAACAAAGAGGTAAAATTGCTAATTGGTAAAATCTAGACAAGTTGAAGTATCACATCGCCACCTTTTAAACCGCAGGCTGCCACTGAAAAACCCAATAACACTTTTGCCGACCCGAGAATGGAACCTCTTAAAAATCGAATCACTTCATAGGAGTTCAATGTTGCAGTAGAGCAAAATGAGTTTTGATCTATCTATATCTATACTTATAATAAATCTGTAGAGAGGTCAATTCTGTACATGAAATATTTTTCCAAAATAACTATCAGGGGGTGATTAGGGATCGATACTGATGCCAATAACGCAATCAGTAAAATTTTTGTCTGTCTGTCTGTCTGTCTGTCTGTATAACCGTTATAGAAACAAAAACTACTCGACGGATTTTAACGAAACTTGGTACAATTATTATTCATACTCCTGAGCAGGTTATAGTATAGTTTTCATCACGCTACAATCAACAGAAAAAATGAAAAATAAATAAATGAAAATGTGAAAGTTTGGTTGTTTGTTACTCAATCACGTCAGAACGGCTTAACGGATCTTAATGAAATTTAGAACAAAGATAGATTATAGTCTGGAATAACACATAAGCTACTTTTAATCCCGGGAACATGTTCCCTAGGGATCACGCGGGCGAAGCCGCTGGCAGAAGCTAGTACTTATAATAAATCTGTAGAGAGGTCAATTCTGTACATGAAATATATTTCCAAAATAACTATCAGGGAGTGATAAGGGATCGATACTGATGCCAAAAATGCAATCAAAACAATTTTTGTCTGTCTGTCTGTCGGTCTGTCTGTCTGTCTGTCTGTCTGTCTGTCTGTATAACCGTTATAGAAACAAAAACTACTCGACGGATTTTAATGAAACTTGGTACAATTATTATTCATACTCCTGAGCAGGTTATAATATACTTTTCATCACGCTACAATCAATAGGAGCAGAGCAGTGAAGGGAAATGTTGGGAAAACGGGAGAAATTGCTCCATTTTTTAAGCTTCCGTCGCGTGTGCAACCTTAATGGTGAAAGCTACACAGAAATCATGTATGACGGAAATGTTCTCCTTAAAATTATATAAAAAATATCCAACGACAGCATATGTCTATCTTTTATGATTGACGAACACGTGTAACTCCCGATAGCTTAGCAGTTTGAAGCTTTCTGATTGTATTTGTCTACTCTTACGTTTATAAAACTCTCAGTCGTCCCTAATTAATATTAATAAAAGTTAACATTTTTAACTATTGGGGATAAATATAATGACCACCATAAAATGCTTTGATACCCTTAGTTTTGTAACCAAAAATATCTACTTAACACCAGAAAAATAAAGTCTAAAAATACAATAGTACCAGCTATTTTAGTCACGACTCCACTTTAAATTGTATTCGACCACCAAATTTAGTAAATGATCACCAAATCTTAGCGAGCAAATTAATATTCAGTTAGTATAATATTCAAATTCTATAGTAACGTGTCTGCGTCAGATCCCCTCTATGGCTGGTGAAACATGTGGGTTAGGTTAGGTTAGAACCATGACCATTAGCGCGCGAAGGCGAGCGAGCGAAGCGAGCGTGCCGCGGTAGCGGCCGCCGAGCGCCAGATCCCTTCTATTGTTGGTGAATCATTTGGTTTAATCGGATAACGAGATGTTATTTTTTTGCGTATCATTTTAACTATTTTTGGGTTAGAATATTTTTTTGGAGTTGGTTTGCTTAAATAGGATAGCAAGATGTTATAACTTTGGTTTTCAGTTTACATTAAAATGCGGGTTTAATTTTGGTGACCATTTACTATTTTTGACTGCTAAATGTTACTATATCTGGTGGTAAGTTAAACATAACTAAGCCTTAACTATTCCATAAAAAAAGAATCATAGAAATCGGTATAGAAACACCAAAGTTATACATGAAATACGCTAATAATAAGCCATCGCGCGTGAATACTGAATCATGCTATAAGGATTATTTTTGTGGTCGCGAACGCTCAGGCAGGCGGCTAGCTTGGCACCTAGAGGCTAGCGAGTAGCTTCGAAAAACGGCTTACGACAGTTTGCAATATCCTTTAATAATTTATTATAATGTCGAGGGGAAGATGGTTATAATTCCGCTTTACACTAAACGAGTAATATTATAAATGTGAAAGTTTGGTTGTTTGTTACTCAATCACGCCAGAACGGCTTAACGGATCTTAATGAAATTTAAAACTAAGATAGATTATAGTCTGGAATAGCACATAAGCTACTTTTCATCCCGGGAATATGTTCCCTAGGGATCACGCGGGCGAAGCCGCTGGCAGAAGCTAGTCATAAATAAATAGCTATCATTAGAACATTGTGACGTCAGACAAATTCTTTTATAGCACAGCCAGTTTTTGCTCAGTAACTCGACGCGTACAACCGGCAACAAAGTTTTGTCGTCGTAACGTTCCGCTGCTCAACAAATTGTGTCCCGCTCTGCGTCGAAAGCTGTACAGTACCCCTTTAATTTATTGCAAGCCTTAATAACGATCTTAAAAATTCTCGTTAGTAAAAGACGCTGAGGAGGAATTAATTTGTCACCGAGGTTTTTGAAAATAAAAACTAAAAACTAAAAAGATCTGACACTAAAATTATCCCACCCCCGTATAAGGTAAGAACATTCTACTTTTGAATGTTTTGTTTAGGTCCTATTTCCATATTGTAGTGGGCAAGTTTTTTTTTCCATTAGGTAAGCCGACCTAGGTTCGGTTGGATATGCAATAGTTGTTGGTGAAAAACCCAATAACACTCGAGCTTAAGTGGGACCTACTAATACGATACATTAGTCACTAGCTGGACGATTGAGGCATTTTAATTCAACTAAACGAACCTTCTATTGAAGAATTAACATCATTCTGACTAAAAGAGTGTCCGTGGAGTTTTTTGCACGTTCTCCATAATCATAATCATAATCATTTATTTGCCAGAATATGGTACATAATGGTCTTAAGAATAAATATGTGGTGTCATCACATTCAGCCAATTGTGACGTGCAAATTCAGTGCTAGGCACATATAGATAATAAAGCAAGCTTTAACATTAGAAATTGATTGCAACCGAATTAAAATAACAATATTTTGGATTTATCAAAAAAAAAATATATATAAAAAAAGTATATATATATAACACACAATATATCTCCAGAATAGATGTCAAAGAATAAATAATTACGAATTATTAAAATTACATAGGTACAATATTTCCAATAAATGTCAATCAAAAATAATATTTAAAAGAACACACATTTACACACACACAAGTTACCTAGGATGTCAGATTATCATTTAATGTCGAGAGTATCAAAGAGTAGAAGTCATATTTTTTTTAATTCAATTAAATGTCAAATTATTATCATTCAAATAGTCATTTAACTTATAATAACATTTATTACATAATAGGTCTTTGAACTTCCTTTTAAATCCGTTTAAATTTGAGTCTTTAATTGAGTTTGGAATCTTGTTGAAAACTTGCGAGGCTATGCAGAAGATGCTTTTCCTCATTAGGGCTGTTTTAGCTCTACGTCCGCGTAACATATCGTATCGCCTGTTACGTTTAACAGTATCTGATAGGTGAGGAAAAAAATGTGGATTTAATTTAACAAATAAGGCAGTTTCATAAATATATAGGGCCGGGAGTGTCAGAATTTTGTATTTTCTGAAATATGGTTCACAACTGTCAGTTACTTGTAGTCCAAACATGGCTCTGATGCATCTCTTCTCCATAGAGATCTACGATTTGGAACGTGCAAATAGCTTCATCTTTTTGGTCACCGACCGATCTTGACAATTCAAAAGTGCCTGTAAATGGTTTAATTGAAATAAATACTTTGAGTTTGACTTTGATTATTGTTGTAAATGTGAAAATGACTGTTTATTTGTAAAGTTTCACGCCAATCATTGAACTGACCTTGGAGACGGTTCTAGCCGACAGTTTTTCTAAAATATAACTTTAAAGCGAGCGAAGCTGTTTGCAAATGCTAGTATTTTATAAACCCCAGTAACTTATTAAGTGCCTACACAAATTCCCTAACGAACGCTTCCCATTTTATCTACCAACAAAACGGAAAATCATTAACCCGTTCAGGGATAATGAAATTTCGTCGTAATTACTGGAAAGTACACAGCGTCCACACAAAACGTTGCGTTAAATTGAACTAATAAAGGATCACTGAAGGGGTCCTTAATTAATTAATATTGGTCCTTTTCTAGTAAAACTTTAATCCATTTTGGTAAATATATAACATCTGTACAGTATTTCGCATTGGCTTTTGACATAGAACAATTAGGTACCTAACATAAGAAAAGCTGTCAAATCGTTTTTATTAATTAAAAACTATATAACGTGTTACCGAATAAACACAATACCTCTTAAAGGGTCATTGTACTCATCACTATGAAAAACGTTTACAATAAGACAATGTAAATGCCCGAAATCGCGAGAAAAAAAATTCATCTATTCAGTACATTTTGTCGAGTTATGCGCACATAAATGTATGGGGCAGGTGATTTATTTTTTCGCGATGTCAGTGTTGGTCCCATATATGAGTACAGTGACCCCAAGAGGTATTACATTAAAAAAAAAAAAAAAAAAAAAACAGAAACCGCGGGCGTAAATCGCGTCGTGAGTTGTGCTTTCATTTTTAACATATATAATATCTGCTTTCTACAGAAGCTGCGGGCCCGCAACCGCGGCGGTCGCGGGTGAAAATCGCTCCGTGAGATCTTAGCCTTAGTTGAGACTGGTCATCTCTTAGCTAACTGCCACTGTCTCTTTTAATTTTAAATTGTTTTATACAGTTTCTTTATTCTTAGATTGTCTTACGTATAGAAACAACAAGAATTAAGTAACCAAGATTTTTGTCTGTATTTAAATTAATAATAAGAGTATCCCTGGAGTTTCTTGCACGTTCTTCTCCATAGAGATCTACGCTGTCGAACGTGCAAATAGCTTCATATTTTTGACTGACCATCCTTGACAATTTAAAGAACCAAGGAACGGTTTATCTATATCTTCTATCTTCTATTTAGATCTTCTATCTTCTATATCTATCTATCTTCTATCTATCTATCTATACTTATAATAAATCTGTAGAGAGGTCAATTCTGTACATGAAATATATTTCCAAAATAACTATCAGGGGGTGATTAGGGATCGATACTGATGCCAAAAATGCAATCAGTAAAATTTTTGTCTGTCTGTCTGTCTGTCTGTCTGTCTGTCTGTATAACCGTTATAGAAACAAAAACTACTCGACGGATTTTAACGAAACTTGGTATAATTATTCTTCATACTCCTGAGCTGGTTATAGTATACTTTTCATCCCGCTACAATCAATAGAAAAAATGAAAAAAAAAAATGAAAATGTGAAAGTTTGGTTGTTTGTTACTCAATCACGCCAGAACGGCTCTTAATTAACGGATCTTAATGAAATTTAGAACAAATATAGATTATAGTCTGGAATAGCACATAAAGCTACTTTTAATCCCGGGAACATGTTCCCTAGGGATCACGCGGGCGAAGCCGCTGGCAGAAGCTAGTTTGAAATAAATGCTCTATCGTTATACCCGCCTACACAATCTAAAATCCACAGTCACAAGCCCCTGAAGCTCTGAATGAAATGAATCTATCGTTATACCCACCTACACACTCTAAAATCCACAGTCACAAGCCCCTGAAGCTCTGAATGTCAAACAGCTGATCCAACCCCCATTAGGGTTCTTGCACCATCATGTTCCCTGGCCATAAATCAATGTTTTACGTCGGACAGTCCGTTAGTTCAGCTTTAACTGTACGGTTTGTAGGTCAAGCGATCGATGAGCACTTTTGTGTCGAGCCGTGTACTATTGTTTAGCTTGCTCGCTTGTAGCAAGCCTATTATGGAGATAGATGGCTGCGCTAAAAAGTAGGAATTTGGCAGTGTATTGTGGGCTATAAGGTCGCGTTTTCTGTGTCAGTTGGTAACATGTATGGAAAGAAGCAAAATAACTACGTGTAATATCCTATTGATAAGCGCGAATTCTTCACTTTCCAGATACACCCTTACTCGACAATATCAGAGTCAGGAAGCACATCTCGCTACCCATCATTGTAAAATTTTTCCAATCAACCTTGTACCTAATGCGTTAGCGTTATAGATGAAAATGAGAAAGGTTGTTGTGTGAATAATATTATGATTTTGCTAAAGTGGCTATTTTAGACCCACTGGTGGGTATATTCTTTTGTCTTCTTCTTTTCAAATTCAGATGGATAACTTACTAGATCATTTGGGCTATAGATATAATGGGTACTCAAACATGCAGCTTGAGAATCCAACGGGTCTTTGGAAATTGACGAAATAAATACTTATATTTTACTAGAGGACGCTCGCGACTTCGTCCGCGTATAAATTCTCGTTATTCCCGTGTAAATCCCGATCCCTCGAGTACTCCGGGATGAAAAGTAGCCTATGTGTTATTCTGGGTCTTCAGCTACCTACATACTAAATTTCATCGTAATCGGTTCAGTAATATTTGCGTGAAAGAGTAACAAACATCCATGCATACTCACAAACTTTCGCATTTAATGTTAGTAGGATGTAATTTCACAATTTCTTTAGAACTAATCTACATATTATAGAGTTTTGATTCGTATCAATGTAGAAGAAATATTTCCCAAGACATTTAATAGTCTTACGCAGTTCGTAATTTATCCGGTGAAATATGTATAATGTTATACAGATAAGCATGGAATTTCAATATCTTAGCTCCAGACACACCTTCGACTGCAAGTTTAACTTAAAAAAATGTTGGTACACTTCCAGTGTATGTTTTTTTTTCCAGAAACAAAGCGGGCCCCAGACAATACAAAACAAAAGCAACAACAAAAAAGGAGGTCACAGCTATGCAATCCATTTGCTGACAGGATCACAGCCATCCATTTTTCACCTCAGACGGAGTCATCACATGCAAAATGTAAGCAGCTTTACCCTATATTTTTCTTTTTGGCTCAAAAACCTGAGAAAATCGCACCTGGCACTTTTTACGTTTCCTTTGCCTCTCATGAGTGAGCAAAATAAATGGGGTATCGTCATGCATTAATGGGAACACATTTGAAAGAAGAACAGAGTTATGTGCCAGATATCGGAACCCGCGTGTAAAAAGTAAGGATAAGTTGGCAACACTAACGAATTGATGGCAGCCCCGAATGTTTGGGGACGTGATTTATTGTAAGGAGGTTTTACACAGACGTTGGGGAGTTTTCATTCAGTTTAAATTAAATGGCTTTGTTGTTTTTGCGTCTGCTATTCCTGATAAACGTTGTGGATAATGTAATGGTTGATTTTAATGAACCATTACATCATCCACATGTACCGGCGAATTTTTTTTTTCTTGAAACCTATACCTCCTTCATAAAACAAATAAGGACAGTATTATTAATAGTTAGTAGTTTAAATTTAATTAAATATTACCTCTGGGTTAAAAAAAGTCTTTCTTAACATTATTTCGAATATAATTATAATTAAATCATGCTGAATCTTTTGTCTACTACCAATCTCAACCGTTTTTGTTAAAAGAAGGATGTCCAGGTTTTATTAAATTCATCGTTCAATTGAATTCTTCTTTTTTCTATAATGTTCTTTTTACCCGTCTTCATTAAGGCACTTGTCTCACCGGCGAGGAAACTATTAGCTTTTGACTATTTATTCGCTGTGAAAAGGGACAAAATATATAGATCTCGTCTGGGTAAAAGAGACAGTTGATAGCTGGCTGCTCACACTGCCGAACAGCTCTTACCTCTTGTTAATCGTAGCGACAAGAGCTATCAATGATTTTACTCGCTCAGCGACACTCGCTCGGCGAAGCTAGATTGGTGGTCAGAACTCACAACCAGCGGAAATTGATACCTATTGTGCAGGCCAATAATAAATTGCAAGTGAAAGCGCGTCGCACGAAAGCACTCGCGTAAAGCCAGGCGTCAAAACAATCGAAACTTTTCACTCGCTACTACCTGCTCGGGAACTCGTTTCGAGATTCAAGCTTTACTCGCTACTCGCTGATTGCCGGCAGTGAGACAAATGCTTAGCAATGGACTACAATTTGATGAATTTTATACCTGCATAAAAGCGTGCCGTTTGATTTTTATCCCTAAAATCAGTATTAAGATTCAAAGCTCCAACAGTTAAAAAGTATTTAGGTATTTCTAACCGTTAGTATTATTATCTTAAGTACTGTAGGCTAACACACAGGTAGAAGACTTGGCTAACACAAAAATTGTTTATGACATCTAAAATTCTGCAACAGTTTCATAGTGCGTACAGCAAAGAAGTGGCTTCCCTGCCAGAGTCTGTGTTTCATATAACCTGGGAGTCTTTAATTCAAGAGTGAATAGGTTACTTCTAGGCAAGCGTGTTCCATCTAAGACCGCATCATCGCTTACCATCGGGAGAGATAGTGGTCAAACGCGTGCCTATCAAAAGTAAAAAAAATACTATTTACCCAAGCTTTTTTAATTCACTTAACAACTACAAAAACTACATAAAAGTTTGTCCAACATTCGTTCTTGGCCTCAACGTTGGTGCAAACATGTGTGTTAATAATTTTTATGATATTCCCGACACACACTCTTGGGACCAGCTCGTTCTGCGAAAACGTTTCACGAATGGAATGGTGCATCAACTTTGATGAAACCCGGGTTTTTGCGTATTTGTGTTGGCAACATTTTTATAACATTAAATATTTTTGTTTTGAAAAGTAGTGTGTGATTATCGTTGATATTCTAAGAATTTTATTAATCTTGGTTGTTCTTTCGTGAATTTTAAATAGGGTTTTCGTAATTTTAAATACGATTTAATATTCATAATAGTACAGAATATTAAATCGTAGAAGTTGATGTACAATTTCTCATATTTATGCTCTAAAAGGTCAGTCAAAATGTCAGTGAATCGAAGTACGTAGTGCGAAGATTTTATAGAATGGGTTAGTTTCCATCATCCACAAATTGCTAAACTATTTAGTCCGTCAGTTAAAGTATTGAAATATAATGGACACGTATTTTTTGTTTTTGTAAATCAATGAATATTGACAAAGATAAAACGCATCAAAACTCGGGAGTGGGGGCTCGTGACGTCATGACTCACTAAAAATTATGCGAAGGTGTGACGTATTGAGAATTTTAAAAGCGTCGTAACTTCGTCAATTTTGGTTCCCGTAACAAAAGAAAAAACACGGGTCAAATATTTTTAGATAATCTAACTGACTGACTAATTAGATTTTTTCAGGACACAAGCCTATTACATTGGTTAAAATTTCTCCGTTTATTTGTTCCGCTGCCTCGATCCGCTGTACTGGACGCTAAACACGAACTAACATTTGCAACAAAGCATCTAATTGCATTATTGCAAATGTTAGTTCGTGTTTCACTAATCAAAAGCTCAGTTATTTTGAAACTTATTACTTCCGCTGCCCATCCGTCTGTCAGCGGACTGTATCTCAAGAATCGCAATAGGTGGACAATTGAAATTTTCGCAGACTGTGTTATTATAATACCACTATGACAAAATAATACAAATTAATTTGAAAATTAAAGGAGGCTCCACGAAACATATATTTTTTTCCGTGTATGGTATGAGAGCCCGACTCGCACTTGGCTGGTTTTTTTTTTAATAAGTGCCTTAATAAATAAATTTGATAGATAAGTAGCTTTTCAGTCTTTTTACTTTACTTAAACGTTTTCCTTAAAACACTTCTTTGTTTGAAACAATTTACTTTCTTTGTCGTGACTCAATTTATCAGTTTTGTGTATCTTAGCGGAAAGATACACAGTCTGACAGCTTTATAATTTTATCTCCGTCATTCAGAGCGTCATAATTTTAAAAAAACTTAATTTTCTCAATCATTTGTCACTTCTGCGAGATTTACAAAAGAGAATCTGCATGAAAAAAAGTATTTATGATCTGAACAGTTAATCTAAAAGTATCCGAAAATATAATACTAAGGGCGGGTTGTTTCAACTACACTTAACGCACGCGTAAACGTTAAAAATGGTGCTAACTATCGTCAAATCGAAAAATTGGGTTGTTTCACAAAATGTCAGCGTTAACGCACGTAAAATATAACGTTTACGTTAACAGATGGTCTGTTAGTTGCGTCAAATAGAACAATATTGTGAAATTTCTTTTGAATTCCTCAATACCAGTTCTTCTGATGACACAAATAATTGTTGGAATGCAAAAAAGCTATTTAGGTAGGACCCGTGTCAATAACTTAGCTATTGGGATGAGCAGTAATGTTTTGAAACAACGCTTCTAATTTAACGAACGTAAAACATCGTCCGTAAGCGTAACTTTTGACGTACGTATGTTACGTTAACCAACTGTTTGATGCAACCCGCCCTAACTGTGATATTAGAATCTAAATTGCTCGAAAAACGAGCGAGATACAATTATTTTAAACAAATATATCTGTCCCTCTCGCGAAAACGCTGTTTTCTAAGGCAGCTATATAGTCGTCATGTAATTTGACGTCACAGTTCGTATCGAACTTCTCTATCTAACTGTAGTCTTTGAAGCTTTATAACTTCATAAATGATGAAGGTATTTAAAAATAATTTCATGATTGTTTACTAGACCTAATAAGTATTTTATTTATCCCTATTACAGAAAAAATAAGCTCTTCAACTTGAACTATTTTTTTTTTGCCCGGGAAGACAGAAACAACGGTATATTGTTCTCATAGTTTCACACGCAAAAATGTGAAAACTGACAATGGGTTCGACTGGACTCTATGTGCGTTCGACATAATAGGAATGACGCCTTAGTAAAAAAAAATATGAATTTTTTTAGTCCGTCAGTTAGATTATCGAAAAATGTTGGACATGTATTTTTGCTTTATCAGGTCAATAAAAATTGACGAAAATAAAACGCATCAAAGGGGTTTTGTGACGATTACCTCTCTGACGGACAAATTGGATTTTTGCAGTCTACCCTATTAATCATCTCCTAGTTTTATTAAGATCATTTTTGTAAAAAATAATAATTATGGACTGTAGTCAGAAACAAAGTTTTTTTTAACATTTTTATCAGTTTTGTGCTTTGGCTTTTAAATCAAAATAGCTGGAATTCGTCTACTTGGATGATCGTTTGTCATTAAACAGAGTAAACGAAATTTCGGGTTTTGCTTTCCTACGACTTTGCAGTGGCGTTTTTACGTGTGGGGTACCACTAAAAAGTGAAAACCGACTTCCAAATAAAACACAAAACAAAGTATAAAACAACAGAATCTAATGATACAGCAAAATTTTTATTTTTATTTATTGGACAAATTTAACTTCATTAAATATACTTGAATAATTTTATTGTGTTGGAATAATTTAATCTAATAATTTAATCTATACTAATATTATAAAGAGGTAAAATTTGTTTGTAAGTTTGTAAGTTTTTATGTTTGTAAGTTTGTATGTAGGGGGTTATCACAGGAACTACTGGTCCGATTTGAAAAATTCTTTCAGTGTTAGATAGCCCCTTTATCGAGGAATGCTATAGGCTATATATCATCACGCTAAGACAAATAGGAGTGGAGCAATAATGGAAAATGTGGCGCAGACGAAGTTGCGCGGGTCAGCTAGTTCTAATTATAACTTTAATCTAATTTTGTGAATATTTAATTTTTATTTGTAGGTATGTAAACGAGGAGCTCGTCGAAATAATAACAGCCGCACAGGTCGATCGTCAAGGTTAAGCAACGCTTGCCGAGGTTGGTCTGTGGATGGGTGACCATCTTAGCATACCGAGTTTCCTCCGTGCCTCGGAAAGCACGTTAAGCTGTTGGTCCTGGCTGACATTTGGAGATCTTTTGCAGTCGTTACGGATAGTCAGAAGCCAGAAAATGTGACACGTCTTGCCAAGGAGTACCGTGTTACCCAGTTAATGAGTTGTTGAGGTCTGGTAGGCAGCCGCTCCACGTAAAATACTGGTACTCAGCTAAATCCGGTTTGACTGGAAGCCGACCCCAATATAGTTGGGAAAAGGCTAGGTAGATGAGATGAGGTATGTAAACCTAGTTGTATGTGCAATTATGCATGCTGTGGTCTCCTATAACTGAAGGAATACACTTGAGTGAACCAGTGTATCACTGTGTTTTATGTTAGATGTGTGTATCTTTTGTTGGAGATTCAAATAAATAAATAAACATTAAATTCGGAAGTTGGTGTTTTTTGGTTGTTTGTTCGTATTATAACACCGATTTCCGATATTAAAGTTAATATATATTTTGTACTGTTTTGTTACTTGGTAGTCGGTTTTTAGTACGGAACCATGCATGTGCGAATCCAACTCTCACTTGGCCAGATTTATTTGGCTGGCAACACTTTACTACATAAATGATGGTAAATTAAAACAGACACCCGATAAAAGCAGTATGTAATCGGCAAATAAATAATGAAAATGTAATTAATATGTATGTAGGTAATTATCATAAACCAGTGTAGCAGTACGATAATTATACTTCAGGCTTCGTCCTCGAGATTAGCATTTTATACACATGTAGTAACGCCTAGTACACACCATTCCACACTATTTTGAGAATATTATTTCTCTTTTTTTTTTTTTTTTTTTTTTTGTAGGTAGATTGGTTAGTCTACTTGATTCCTGCACCCGCAATCCGTGTCATTCGCTTTTTAGTGCTGCGCCGTTCCACACTCGCTCGCGATTACAGTTACTTATTTAAGAAGTTAGTTTCTAGTTTTTTTGTTACATATTAGAATAATGCCTAAAAGAAAAGGTGATGATTGTGATCGTATAAAACATAAAATTAGAAGATTACAAAGAAAATTAAGACGCAAACGGCGTCGCTCGCGTGATTCATATTATTCAGGTGACTCACAGTTATCGTCAACAACAAGTTTGTGCTGCCGTTCACCGTTAGATGACCAAGGTATGGTTTATTATTGTACCCTAATATTAATCAATCTAACCTAAATAATAATACTTCTTCAATTTTATTGCATATCTATCTACATATGTTATTAAAATGTAGTGTACGAGATAACACGATACGTTTACTTTGTTTAACATACTTCATGGTTTTTTCAACTCGATTAATTAGTGTTACGGACAGTACAGCGGGACTGTTTTTTCACTAATACGGGCCTGACAGCATAAGATTTAATTATGGTTTGGGAAATAATAGTTTGCGGACAGTACTTGCTTGCATTGGGACTGTTTCTTACTGTTAATTTCCAACAATTCAGTTTTTTAGACTAATATTAAACTGACAAGTGTTTTACATTGAAAACATCAAAGATTTTACGTTACGATAGTAATGCAGTCATGACCGCCCCCCGAGCAGTACAATGGGACTGTCTCATGGTGCTAGATAAATTTGTTTGTGGACAGTACGTGTTATCATAACTAGGGACTGTCACTTACAATATAATATTGACTCGCTTTGCCAGGCTACATGAGACTTTATGTCTCCTTTTCAGACGGAGAATATATGGGGTTGTTTAACAACGAAGCAGTCATATCAGACCTAGCTCAGACTTCTCCTGAGCAACAAATAGATGTAGACCTAACGCAGCCTGAGATGGAACTGGAACCAGATCCACTCCCAAGCACATCACGCGGTGACAACTCTGTCCCGATTCAGTCGGTCGTGATAGTTGCACCGGCTCCTACGGACCCTTCACCACCCGTAGTCCCAGAGCCTGTTCCGCTTACTGACGCGACGATACCTGCAACAGAAGACTCAGGACTTGATAATGAACTGTTGGATATATTAGGCACTGATCCTACAACAGATAAAAAATACGGAAAAAATATACAAAAAGATTTATCGATTAGATTTCAACATTGGACTACTGTGGGGATAACAAAAGAGCTGCGTAAGGAGCTTAAAGAAAATTATTTAACTCCTGAAAATGCCAAGTTGATTGATCCCCCAGAATTAAATTCAGAAATAAAAGCAGCTGTCTCGGAAATCATTGTTAAACGCGATAAAGCGATTGAAAGTAAACAAAAACAACTTACCTTAGCTGTTACTTCCTTAGGAGAAGCCATCACGCTTTTATTATCTGCTAAAGAGAAAAACACTGATTTACTCAAACTTCTGATGGATTCTGCTCGTATCATCTGTGACTGTCAACATGCTGACTCTGTGACGCGGAGAAACTTCCTATTGAATGCTGTCAAGAAAGAAATTAGAGAGCAACTTCAGAATACAAAAATTGATAAGCTTCTTTTTGGTGAAAACTTAGCAGAAACCATCAAGACTGCCAAAGCCATCAATAAATCTGGTACAGATCTTAAACCACCTGCACCTAAACCTGCAAATAAGAAGTTTACACAGAGCACAGCTAATCCTTCAAGGAATTTAAACTGGAGGAATCCGGGTCCGACTCGCAGGCCGACGGGTTCACAAAGGATGAAGGAGCCTGCGACGACCTCGACGCCCAATCGGCCAACCAGCTCATCCAAGCAGTCTCAGCATCCGCAGCAGAGACAGAACTACAGACGTCGTTAAACAAGGTAAAACCTGCTGGTCGATTGTCCTTTTTTTATAAAGAATGGTCAATGATCACACAGGATTCAATGATCCTTTCATATATAAAGGGTTATAGAATTCCCTTTTCTCGGTTGCCAATTCAATCAGTACTCCCTAGTATTCGGAAATATTCTGATTCAGAAAGGGCACACTTCATTGAAGCCATTGATAATTTATTAGCATTAGGAGCCATTTCAAAATGTGAAGCTCGGTCCGACCAATATTTGTCAAATGTATTTTTAATACCCAAGCCAAACGGAAAGATGCGTTTTATCTTAAACTTAAAGTCTTTAAATAAATTTATCGATACTAATCACTTCAAACTGGAAGACTTGAGAACTGTACTTAAACTAATTTCACGAGATTGTTACTTATGCACTATTGACTTAAAGGACGCATACTATTTAATCAAGATTGATAGCGATGATCGAAAATACCTCAGGTTCCAGTTTGGGCATTCTATTTATGAATTTAATATCTTACCTTTCGGCTTGAATACTGCTCCGTTTGTATTTACAAAGGTTATGAAACCAGTGATGAAATTATTGAGAACACGTGGTTACATGTCTACTATATATTTGGATGACATCTGCCTTATCAGTCATGATCAACAGACATGCTATAAAAACCTGCAAGAGACACAAAACCTCCTTACGAGCCTTGGTTTTATTGTAAATAAGGAAAAAAGTAATTTAAATCCTTCACACTCTTGCAGATATTTAGGATACATAATAGATACAAGAAAGTTTCAGGTCACATTACCAAAAGAAAAAATTAATAGAATAAAATTAGAAATTAAAAAAATGACAAAATTAAAACAATGCAAAGTCAGAGCTTTTGCTAGCTTTGTTGGTCTTTTGGTGTCTGCCTGCCCAGCTGTAGAGTATGGCTGGCTCTACACCAAACTATTTGAAAGACATAAATACCTTAATTTAAAAAATGCCAACAACAATTATGAAACAGTTATGAATTTACCAAATTCATTAAAATTAGATTTAGAATGGTGGTATCATGCTATCGATCATCCTGTTTGTAAAATCAAAATAGATCAATATGACCTTGAAATTTTCTCTGATGCCTCAACATCGGGGTGGGGAATCGCATGTGGTGATCAGAGAGCTAGTGGTCTGTGGGGAGACGATGAACTCCGCCAACATATTAACTTTCTTGAAATTATGGCTGCTTATATTGGCCTTAAAATATTTGCTAAAGACTTATCTCACTCTCAGATTCTTCTCCGAATTGACAATACCACCGCTATTTCCTACGTCAACAGGATGGGAGGCATCCAGTTCCCCCATTTAACAGAAGTTACGAAGCAACTTTGGCAATGGTGCGAACATAGAAATTTATATGTTTTTGCTTCATATATTAGCTCTTCAGAGAATTTTGAAGCAGATCAGGAGTCCCGACGTACGCATCCAGATATTGAGTGGCAACTTGCAGACTATGCCTATCGTAAAATTATTACAAAATTTGGTTCCCCAAACATAGATTTATTCGCTAGCCGGTTAAATAATAAATGCCCAAGTTAAGTCTCCTGGCACAGAGATCCGGATGCGTACGCAGTAAATGCTTTTACAATATCATGGTCAGGATTTTATTTCTATGCGTTTCCTCCGTTTACTATGATTTTAAAGTCATTAAGAAAAATTCAGTCTGATAACGCTAAAGGTATCATGGTTGTCCCACACTGGCCAACACAGCCGTGGTACCCATTCTTCAAAAGTCTTTTAGTGTCAGAAATGATAATATTTAGGGCTAATGATAATTTAATTTTATCTAATGATTTCAGTCGCCTCCACATGCGCAACAGCATTACCCTGGTGTCAGGGATTTTATCCGCGAGGCGATGATAAGAAGAGGTATCCCACTTTCATCTATGGATATAGTACTTAATTCACTCTCGGATAACTCTTATAAACAATATGATGGGTGCTATAAAAAGTGGTTCATTTATTGTAAGGAGAATAAATTGAACATGTATGAGGTATCAATTCCAAATCTAATGAACTTCCTAACACTTGCGTATAATAGTGGTGCACAATATGGAACATTAAATTCATACCGGTCCGCTTTGAGTTTAATTACTCAAGAAAACATTTCAGGGAACGAAGATATTAAAAGATTTTTTAAAGGAATATTTCGTTCAAGGCCCCCATTACCTAAGTATAATGAAACCTGGGACACGTCTTTAGTACTAAATTATCTGGAAAAATGGTACCCAAATGTAGAGCTAAACCTTGAAACTATCTCAAAGAAATTAATTACTCTATTAGCTCTCGTCACTGCACATAGGGTGCAAACACTATCAAAAATAAAAATTTGCAATATTGAAAAGTTTCCAAAAGAAATCAAAATTAAAATTCCCGACCTTATAAAAACATCTAGAATTGGGGCATCTCAACCTATTCTCGTGATTCCGTTTTTTGATCAAAAGCCAGAGATTTGTCCAGCAAAAGCCTTACTCGATTACCTCGAAATGACTGAAGGACGTCGTATTAATACGGATAATTTATTTATCAGTTTCAAAAGGCCTCATAAGTCAGTAGGTGCACAAACTTTATCTAGGTGGATAAAACATACGCTAAGGTTAAGCGGAATTGATACTTCCACGTTCACTGCGCATAGCACTCGGCATGCTGCCACATCTGCCGCGCAAAGATTAGGTGTTAATGTTGATCTAATTAGGAAAGCTGCTGGTTGGAGCCCTAGCTCCGAAACTTTTGCAAAATATTATAACAGACCTGTTATTAATGTGTCTAATGATTGTTTTGGTATGGCTATTATGAATGATTCAATTAACAAGTAAACATTTTAGTTACCTACTTAGTTAGTTACAGCAATTATAAAATTAAGTGATTTTTTGTTTGTTCATTATGCCTAACAATAAAAAATTCTTTGCAACTCATAGCTCATGCATTTCATTTAATTATATTTTACGATTCATATCTCTAAAAGTCTACATGTGTATAAAATGCTAATCTCGAGGACGAAGCCTGAAGTATAATTAGAGATTAAACGAACTTACCTGTGAGTGAAGTTCGATCCTAATTATATGAAGGCTTCGTCCGAAGAGATTAGCAACCCCCCCACCCATCCATTCGGTCTCTACCCTTATTAATCGTAAAATATGAATTGAATGGTCTAAACTCTAAACTATATGACACGGATTGCGGGTGCAGGAATCAAGTAGACTAACCAATCTACCTACAAAAAAAAAAAAAAAAAAAAGAGAAATAATATTCTCAAAATAGTGTGGAATGGTGTGTACTAGGCGTTACTACATGTGTATAAAATGCTAATCTCTTCGGACGAAGCCTTCATATAATTAGGATCGAACTTCACTCACAGGTAAGTTCGTTTAATCTCTAATTAAAAATCATTGAGCATGAGATTAAACACAATTATTGTTACTTATGAATCATAGTAATATTTTCTTAAAACGACACCATGAAGTTCGTGCACAAGAACTATTCAAAATACATATAAGAAACATGATTAAAAGATGCATTATATATTTTTTATTATGTAAGTATCTTTTTCACATTATCTTCTGCCTAGCCTTTTTCCAACTATATTGGAGTCGGCTTCCAGTCAAACCGGATTTAACTGAGTACCAGTATTTTATGCGGAGCGGCTGCCTACCAGACCTCCACAACCCATAAACTGGGTAAACAAGGTAATTCATGGAAAGATTGGAATCAGATTAACTGGCTTCCGACTATCCGTAACGACTGCCAAAGATCTACAAATGACAGCCGGGACCAACGGCATAACGTACTTTCCGAGGCACATTAAAATTTTATAAATGACCGGACGTCAGAGGGCCAATTCTACTAATTTTAAACAATTTGAATGTCGAATGTCAATGACAAACGGTAACAAAAGTCTTAATTTTCATAAATTTTTGACAGTTTGCTATTGAGATGCAAATGCGATGCGAATGTGTAAATTAGTAAAATTGGCACTTTGATCGTCGCGGGCTCTTACTTTATTATGTCAAATTGTATGGAAAAAAAAGGTTTGCCCGTTATTGTCTCTAGACAGCGCAAGCACAAGTTTCAATCCAAATTGACATTTTCGCAAACGCAATCAAAAACTTTAAAAACTCGCACTAAGCCCACTGTTTCCGACCA
Source organism: Ceramica pisi (assembly GCA_963859965.1). Classification (NCBI taxonomy): domain Eukaryota; kingdom Metazoa; phylum Arthropoda; class Insecta; order Lepidoptera; family Noctuidae; genus Ceramica; species Ceramica pisi. The sequence continues at coordinate 22,630,874 of OY982540.1, read as the reverse complement.
ATCACCGCTTACATAATAAATTTAGTCGGATATTAGGCATTCCCAACGAATGAAAGGAAATAATGCAAAGCAGGAAAAAGTTTATTTGCGCCAAGCGTACCCAAATAAAAACAGTTCAAAATTACGATTTTATGAAAAAATGGGAAGATATGCGGCATATTCGCGCAAAGCGGCCATCTCTCTCAGCATAATGCTGAGATTCGTGTGCGAGACAGAGCCACAGCGCTGGTTTTCAGCGACAGCCGGCGTTGACAGATTAACGACGATCGAAGCATCGTAAAAATATTAAAAATCAAATAAACAACCATTTTTACTAATAGACCTGTATTTAATAGTAAATACGTTACATTTTTACAGCGCTGTCCGTGAATTCGGAAAACCTAGATGACATTTTCAACTTAGATGCGGATGACGTCATTATATCAGAAACTGGAGAAGACTTTTACGAAATGCGGAAAAGGTTACAAAGTATTCCTTTTGACCTGAACGAAACAATGAATTTCAATGACACAGCATTAAATGGTACCACAGGAGCTTCTTCAACAACGGAAAAAAATCGCGTGGCCTCAGTGCCCCCAGAAATAGCAGCCCGATTTCCAAACACAACTTTAAGAATGTTAAAAGAGCAACGATTGAAAATGCAACTCGACAGATTGCTTAGCACGCACAGATCCGTCACGGATTACGTCACTGACTCAGATGTATCGAGCTTGACTCGTAAAGTCGACCAACTGATTGAAGAACATGAGAAAGTCGCACATCTTCGGAACACTCGAAGGGAGGTTTATTCAAATTACGAAGATAATATAAAATGGGAGGTAAAGACTCGTTATATGAACCTTATTACTCACTTCATTTACATAACGCGGTACAAACTTGTGTACCCACAATTATTAAGAAAAAAGTATTTAGATAGCCAACAATATAGAATTGGATTCTTGTTTGCATTAGTGAGGCATCTCAAGAATATGCAAAAATGGTTATATTGGGCGCTCACAACGGATGGTGAACAGGTTGATGGATCAATATACTTCTCCTTAAAGCTTATGGAGAAGTTACAGAGACTAGACGTCGATATTAAAGATGCGATATTAATGATAACAAAGTCGGAGTATCAAAGGAACCTTCAATACAATCCCAAGTTCTATGACTATGAAAGGGAAACTTATGATGACATCGATAACTTAGGGTAGAAAGGTCGTTTAAACCAAAACCCGACTTATCAGGAGAGCAGAAAAACTATTATTTTTTACATAAAAATTCATAAGTGTTTTGTTTTTGAAATTATAAAAAATGATCTATGAGAAAGATTCTTACAATTTGCAAATGAAAAAGGTTAAATCATCAAAATCTATCTATCTTCTTTTTAGTTTTAAATTTAGCTTGGATTTCCTTAGACGTAATCTAAGAAAAAAACAATTCTTGGTTAATACACCCCGTGAAAATGTACTTTTAAAAACTGTATAGGTCGTATAGTACCCATTTTTGATAAGCTTATGGTCACATTTACTGTCGTAAAAACCCATATATGGAGTTTTTTTGTATTAAAAACCATTTATAATCATTGATTCTGACTAATAAACAATCCTGTTACTCTCAGAATTAGTAGGAACTCAATTATTATTATCTTTATACCCAATAATGGTCGATTCAAATAAAATAAAACTACCTGAAATACGAAGCCAACATTTATTAAGTATTATAATACCTTCTAATCAATCAACATTTACTATTATTTCAATAATGGTACAACATAATTATATGTAACAGATTTAACATTTTTAAATTGAAAAAATAATTATAACAACTTAATCTGAAAAGCGAAAAAAATTCTACCTATTTATAAAAAAAAACAAAAATTATTCAAACTTCTTCTAAATGTAATCAGGCATTTTAATCATTTATAAAATTATGATTTGATCGTTTTTTTATCGTAGCGAGTGATTCTAAAGTTGAATCCTGAGTTTGGCGAGGGATTCAAAGGCACGAGATGCAAAAAACTTTGCTCTCGTGTAACACATAACTTTTCACTTCAAGAGCGAGAACACTTTAGGAGATAAAATAATAAACAGGAATAGATTGAAATAACTATTTATTGTGAATCAAAATAATTAACATTGTAGGTAGAGGTGCCAATTAAATATAATGGAACATTTTGAAAGTTAAAAGTAAAATTACTGCAATTCTGTAAATTAAAAGTAACAGATTTATTTGGCAACGTTATAGTTGCATTGAGTTGAGTTTGATAATCTGGGGTTAAGGTTTCTGTTTTGGTGGCGGATTGAGAAGGAACAACGGTGAACGTTGGTGACTCTGATCGGCTTTCTGTATAAGTAAGTGCGTCGTTGGAAGTGGATGGGCGTGGGTAAGGCCAAAAAAATATTATCGCCACAAAGTTGCCTGCTTGTCGGTCTCCTACAGATTGTACTTTGGAGAGTGTGCCCAAGAACTCCACGACCTCATCCTATCGGCCTCCTTCTGCCATCGGACATCCAGACACACTGCAATTTACCATCCTTTCCTAGTTGCTATTCAACCAATTCGCACTAAGCGTTTCCAAGCGTATTTCATAATGCGCACAGCAAAGGAGTGGAACTCTCTGCCTGCGTCTGTGTTTCCGAATGCTTACAACCCTAATCTCATATTAAGAGTGAACATGGTCCTTCTGAGTAAGCTCGCTCCATCGTAGACTTTGTCTCTGTCATCTCTGACCTAGCCAAAATCAAGAGTTTGCTCTTGACTTTGTCAAATAAAATCCATCCCATCCCAAATAAAAAGGACCTTCCATGAAACCGTAAAAAAAGACCTGATAATTGCATAAAAGCAACAAATGTTTTCACTCGCGTTCATTATTCAGAGATGCTGGTTCGCTGGCAACAGCCCAACAGTTTGGCAACACCGAGCAACACGTGTAATATTCGAATTTTAAAATATATCCTTTACGACCTGTGGTAAGTTTTCTTAATTAGTTGATGACAACATTGCCCACCCGTGGATGGATTGTGTGAGGAATAATAATAATATGAAAGAAAAGGGAGTAACATTCCGGTCAATTTAGACATAAAAATAGTAGCCAAATAACAAAAACTCTGGCAGAGCCGAATTCTGGTACACCAGTAGAATAAGTGGCAGAAGTCCCCATCGATCCCTGGTATGCTAAAAAAGTTGTTCAAAGTCCAAGATCAACATTTTCGGTAATTTTGATATTTCCGAATTAGTCGTTTCTTAAGGAGAAGAACAGGCAAAGTACAGTCGTCAACATAATAAATCTTTACTTTGATGTTTAATATGATAAACGCGAAATTTTGAATTTTGTATGTTTGATACTTAATCACGTCAGAACGGCTAAAGGGATTTCTATGAAATTTGGCACTGAGATAAAATTTTATTCTGGAGTCTGGAAGAACACATATAATACTTTTAGTCCGGGAGTTGGAGGCAAACGTAGCAGCTGGTATCTATAAATATTGTTGATTGGGTAAATCAACGTTAAGCCGTTGGTCCCGGCTGTCATTTGTAGATCTTTGGCAGTCGTTACGGATTGTCAGAAGCTAGTAAGTCTGACTGCAGTCTTGCCAAGAAATACCGTGTTACCCAGTTCATGGGTTGTGGAGGTCTGGTAGGCAGACGCTCCACGTAAAATACTGGTATTCAGCTGGTAATCATTGGCATCTTTGTCAAATGAAATTACGCCTCCATCGTACGATATTCGCAGCTCAATTCATCGTCCTGGCAATATTACTACTGCACACCAAAATTGCTATTGTGTCCCTCTTATTATTTATAGTTCTTTTGGCCATTTGCCAACTACCTAGTTGGCAAATGTATCCTGTAGGCATTTATATCGATGTATTTATGTGGTCATGGTATTCTGTTCGATAACATGGCCTCGCTGTAACATAGCGCCGGTAAGCTCGCTCCATTGTAGACTTGGTTGTTCTCTGACCAAGACTACAGTGAAGTCAAAAATTAAAATCACATTTGTTTTATAGGAGCCCCTTAAATATTTATATTATTCTGTTTTTTTTTTTTTAATTTTGATGTTACAGCGGCAACAGAAATACATCATTTGAGAAAATTTCAACTGTCTAACTATCACGGTTCATGACAAACAGCCTAGTGACAAACGGACGGGCAGCAGATGCTTAGAAACAGGATTTCGTTTACCCTTTGGGTACGGAACCCTAAGAAACTGCTCTACTACACTACTGCTACTACTCTAATATACAAAACTAGCTGACCCGCGCAACTTCGTCTGCGTCACATTTTCCATTATTGCTCCGCTCCTATTTGTCTTAGCGTGATGATATATAGCCTATAACCTTCCTCGATAAATGGGCTGTCTAACACTGAAAGAATTTATGAAATCGGTCCAGTAGTTTCGGAGCCTATTCAATTCAAACAAACAAATCTTTCCTCTTCATAATATTAGTGTAGATTCTTCCGTTACTGAGAAACTGAGTAATTGACAGACAATGTACAGCCAAAACTACTGGACGCAGAAAGCTGAAATTTGACATGTAGATTCCTTGGGAACTAAAAGAAAGCACTGTGAGAGGATTTCCCGAAATTCCACCGGGAACAAGACATGCGCTTACGAAGTCGCAGGCAATAGCTAGTTAATAATAAACAAAAAAACTGCAAATGTGGACTAAATCTCAATATATACAATGACGTATTATATATAGACACGTCATAAACCTACATCGCGGCGCTTAAAAACGGCGAATATATTAGATAGCTACTAATACGCATGAAGAAAGGGAAAGAAAATATGTCACCGTACGGCGGGATGCCTGTTGCTAGACGGAGATAAATATACATCTTCAGTTACGTCACAGGATAAGTAATAGTCAAATTGACATCAAAACAAACGTAGTGTCGCACGACAGGTTGGTGCGTAACTAAGCGCGATGTGGCCAATTGGCTTCATTTCATGTTGTCATTTTAGAGTGCGGACAACGTATCTATAGTTTTATATATCATTGAATATATACCTACATTTATACAGTAAAACGAGCGAAATCCATAACTTTAATACCAGCAACAAGCACAAGCTACATGCTCCTTCACACCGACTTCGTAAGGTCCATGATTCATTTGTGGGGCTCGGTATCCGTTTATACAATAGACTTCCACTTTCTTTTCTTGGTCTGCCTTTTAACTCATTTAAAGCTAGAGTAAAATCTAACCTCTGTTTGAAGGCATACTATTCTATTAATGATTATTTAGACGATAAGGAAAGTTGGTCGCTGTGTTGAACGCAAGACAAATTATCATGTTCTTTGTATATTAGTAGTTAGTTTAAGACAGGTTATCTGTGTTCATACATATATTATTGTTTTTTTTTTACTATTTATTTATCTGACTATGTAGGTCAATCTTTCAACGTCAACACTTGCTTGAGTGTGTGTTTCGTTTTATAGTATCATAGTGTGATAGCTTTTAATTTCTGTGTTTTGTTTCGTGTATTAATTACATTGCATTCTACTCACTTTATAAATTCTAGTTCCTAAAACGTAACAGACAAATGTGTTGTTGGGGAGTTTGTTGGCCACTTCTTCTCCACAGCCAAAACACTAGGAAGTGGTGACGGGCGGGCATTTTGGGGGACTGTCTTTTGTAGAACTGGACGTTCCAAAAGTGCTGACTCTCAGACTAATTTGAATAAATGACTTTTGAATTTTAATAATCTTATTCATCCACCATAGTTTTACTCACAATCAAATATTGAAACCAAATACTATCATCTTCCTGCCCTTATCCCATGTTACTTGGGGTCGGCGCAACACGTTTTTTTCTACCAGTCTACCCTATCAGCCGTCAAACTTTCACTAACTCCCTTTTCTATCATATCGCATCTTACACAATCCCTCCATCTTTTCTTTGGTCTTCCTCTCCCTCTCCATCCATCCACATTTATGTTCATTACTCTTCTAGTTAAATGCGTTTCCTCTCTCCTCTTCACATGACCATACCAAGACAAGCGATTCCCTTTTAGCTTTTCAAATACTATGTAGTTACAATACTGATGGTATCAGCCAAAACATCGCGTGGTGAACCAAATATTTCCAAACGAGTCTCCTCAAGTCGTGCAGCAGGGCTGTCACGAGATCGTCGGCACTTAATACTTTTCCGCACGCATTTTGGGGTTGTTCCCGAATAGAAATAGGGCACTGGTACAGAAGTGTTGGCGCAAGGTTGAGGAGGCAAGCGGGTTACAAAAGCGCTGTGGTTTATATTGCAGTTTTAGATCAGCACCATCTCTTGACCGCTAGTGGAACTAATATAACTTTTGTTGATGATTTCCCGTGATGATTTCTGAAAAAGTGTGCTATTGCGAAATTTCGTTTACTTCAGAGATAAGGGGGGGAAATTGTATTTTTTTTAATTTTTCGTTATAAATCGAAAACTACGTGGTCTAAAAATAAAATTAAAATTGTTTTAGAACCTGCAAAAAGTGCACTTTCATATGACTTTCACATAGCCACTGTATCCAGCTGTGACAGACGCACAGACTTAATCACACCATACCTAAGGATTCCTTTTTTCCCTTTTGGTACGGAACCCTAAAAATTGTTACGTAAAGAAAATTTGGGAAACCCGCTGAATCCGAAACGCTCCTCTCTTGTAGTATGGGCTTGTTAAAAGCTAAGTATCAATAAAAAAGTATAATCGCATGATAAGTAACACCATTGTTGAACCTTCTATCGTTTGACCCGGAAACAGCGGCATTACGGGAATTCACGCTTTATTACAGAACTGTTTAGGTGTGGAATCGCGTGCAAGTGCAGTCATTAGTTTTAATTCGCTTTCATAATTTCGTAATAGGTTTATTTTTGAAATGTTCTGTTATGTAAATGTGTTTTATTTCGATAAAAACTCGAGTATGCTAATGTTGATTTTTATTGTTAATATTCTGTTAAAAAAGTCATCAAAATATCTGCAATTATTATAATTACAAAGTGAAATAGAAGATTATAAATTGTATCATTATTTAGAGCAATAATATAACAATAATGATTTGGCATTTTCAGTCGCAAGTTATCTGATGACCTCAGAAATTAAGCGTGAGAATCACAAAGAAACTGAAAAGGTTCTTCAGATAAAGTGGGGTGAAACGGGAAAAAGATCAGTAAATGTGTAGGTACTAGGCAGTCATTAGAACCAATACCTCGTTCCTCCTTCGATTATTTGATATACTTCCGGAGATTCGTATACTTTCTATTTACGATGCACAGACACAAGAGATCCCAGTGTCGAGATAAAAGGCTACATCATCATCTGCCTAGCCTTTTCCTAGCTGCATTGGGGTCGGTTTCCAGTCAAACCGGATTTAGCTGAATTCTAGGATTTTACGTAGCGCGGCTGCCTACCAGAGCTCCACAACCCACACGGTAGTTGTTGGCAAGATTGGCGTTAGGTTTACTTGCTTCTGATAATCCGACTGCCAAAAATCTACAAATGGCAGCCGGGACCAACGGCTTAACGCGCTTCTCCGAGGTACGGAGGAAACTCGGTATGTTAAGATGGTCATTCATCCACAAACCAACATTGGCAAGCGGTGCTTCACCTGGAATATCGATCTGTCCGGCTGTTAATGTTTTGCCACGAGCTACAAGATAAAAGGCTACATTCAAGAGATATTCAATCTGTTAATGCATGCCAAGAGCACAACAAGACCCATATCGATACCAATTCGACAAACAGGAACACAATATCGGGGAACTGTTATGTTATGACCTACAACAATAACCAAAAACCTATCACCAATGTTGGTTTATTTTATGACCATAGCCGTAGAACAAGGAACTACTGCGTCGGCAGCCTCTAGAAATGCCATTACTGGTATAGTATTTGTGCCTGTAAGAGCGAGGCCACGATATGATATCTGTGCCTGCGTGGCTATACGCGAGTTTGGGCTGTCACTCACAAATGTGGAGTCGGCTGCAAACCTAAGCGGATGCACCAGTACCAGCATTCTACATAGATCGACTGCAGATCTGGCCTCCTCAACCCCATAACTAGGTAATACGGTACCCCTTGGAAAGACTGGTGTCAGATTTTCTAGCTGCTGACTATCCGTAACGACGTATTTTAAAGATGTTACCAAAATAGTATGTTTGTAATATAAAAATAAATCGGTAGAAAAAAAGAGAAATTAAACGCTTTTGACTATTCAAAAGTACCTGTAACTGGTATATTTGAAATAAAGGATTTTGTATTTGCATTATTTTGTTCTTTTCACTACTTATGGCGATATTTGCGACTGTTATGTGCAAATAGCTTCAATTTTTTGGACCGACCGACCTTGACAATTCAAAATGCTTGATTTTGATTTTGTTACTTTTTTTTTTACTGAGACCAATTTCACAATAACACCTGGCTTGTATGGAAAGTAATAAATAAACAAAACATTTATTCAGTACAAGACACAACACAAAAACATAATTACATAAATTATGCTATGACAATAAAAACTAGTAAATAAATTAATAAAAAAAAAACAAAAGTCATTTGTTCAAATTATGATGGGAGCCAGCACTTTTTGAACGTCAAGTTTATACAAAAGACAGTCCCCCAATACACTTCCTAGTGTTTTAGCTATGGAGAAGAAGTGGCGAACAAACTCCCCAGCAACACATACCTATGTCTTACACTTATGACTTTAAAAGAACAATCAAACAGAGAGCAAGACACAACCTAGAAATAATTATTTATGGCAATCTATGGCGGAAGTGCCAAACTCACCTACCTACTTAAAATATTTTTGAACATGGAAAAACCTTTGTGCCGTGCGTGTCTCTAAGTTGCCGCAAATGGGTGCAAAAACAATACCGTATCCAGAAGTAGCCACTGAGAAATTTCCACGTTCTATGACCATAACTAAATGGGCCAACGAGCCTGTTCCCGCCAGTAAGACAAACATTGGGCCAATAAGACAATGTTCCTCAGTGTTTAACGGAAGCGTATTCCGCTTTATTGCAGACATGTTGGACATGATTTATTCATGTTGGAACATGTCCAGATGTTTTTGGGACGTTTGGAGTCATGTTGAGCTAATTCCTGGAGTGTTGTGGAAGGGGTGTGTTTTGGGTGGATTGTGTATAATAATATGAAATAAATAAAAATTAATCTATATCTACACTAATATTATAAAGCAGAAAATTTTGTTTGTTTGTTTGGTTGAACGCGCTAATCTCGGGAACTACAGGTCCGATTTGAAAAATTCTTTCAGTGTTAGATAGCCCATTAATCGAGGAAGGCTATAGGCTATATATCATCACGCTAAGACAAATAGGAGCGGAGCAGTAATGGAAAATGTGACGCAGACGACGTTGCACGGGTCAGCTAGTGTAAATAATAACTTCATAAAAAGTGTTCATAAAGAAGTGTGTTAGGATTAAAAGTGATATAAAAATCGCATCAACGAGGCTGAGCTAGTTTCAGAATCAAGCTTTTTAGTTTCAGTGGAAAATAATTAAGTTTCTGTAAAAGCATTTGCTACTATTTTAGTTACTAAGCACAGTAAGATAACTCAAGCCTTTTAATAACATTTTCAAAAAATAATTCAGCCAAGCTCACTAAGCAAGGAAAAGACAGTATTTTAACCAACTTTACGTTGCATAATATAAATCAACTGAAAACTTTGCAGTAAGTACCTACAAAGCTTCGCAAAGAAACCCTATTATTATTTTAGCTATTACCGACACAATTTTCAAAGAAAATCCGAGCCATAATAATAACCAAATACTGCAGAACTTTGAAAACGAAAACAAGCAAAGTTTAAAATAAGCAGCTCCTGTTTAGCATTCAGCCATTTTTCTTTCACCCACAATAAGGAGCTGACACTAGGGATGTAGTTGATGCCAATTTTGCGGAGATGAAGCAGGCGGAGTTTGGCGGAGGTGAAGATAATAAGTAAAAGTAGATGTGCTTTTGGATGGGGACCCCGAATCGGTCAACGTAAGTTTTTAGCTGGGTGGGTCAACGACATTTTTTTTAACTTTTGATAGGCACGCGATTGACCACTATCTCACCAGATGGTAAGCGATGACACAGTCTATGATGGAACACGCTTGCCTAGAAGTAACCTATTCACTCTTTACTTATAGATTTTGGGTAGTAGCTATCAGGAAACACAGACTTGCGCAGGGGATTCCACTCCTTTGCTATATACGCACTATGAATGTGTTCCCAAAACGTTTTGCGCGTGTAGGTGGGATGTCAAACATGTACCTACCGGTGGCACATCGCCGTTCGTCTTGTGGTCCGATGACGTAAAGAGCTTGGCGGAATTAAATTATGCGATTTTGTCGCACATTCCCCAAAATGCAACCGGTAGAAAACCGTCAGGCTTGCAACTCGGCGTCGATACTAAAGACTTTGGAGCTTCAACTCGACGAGCTTATCATAACCAATGATCCTCTTGGCTCGTTTGTAACCTTCTCAACGGCCGCCAGCCTAAGCTAGCAGGTATCGTTCAAAGTCAAACTACTCTATGCTAAACATTTTGTTACGTAGAAAATAAGTTACGTTATGAGTGCTCTGGGATCATGTGCTACAAATACAAATACAAAATCCTTTATTTCAAATAGACCAGTTACAGGCACTTTTGAATAGTCAATATCTGTCAGTCAAATAGATGAAGCTAATTCTGCCGCGCTAGCGACCAGAGCAGCAAGTTGTTCTGCAACAAAACACACTCACCGACCCTGTCTCCAGCGCGGCAGTAGCACGTTCCAAAGAGTACTACGAAGAGCTATTACGAGATTAATTAGACTTACACTACTTCGATCGTTTGTGACTCGTACTGCGACTACTAATTTATTAGCATATGAGGTTCATGAGCAAACTACCAGGAGGTCAGAATGATGAATAAGTACTTATTATGAGCACTGACCGTAGGTAGTGCTATGTATTTTGGTTCGATAATATTAAGAATGACAATGTTAATATGGACAATGGACATGCTCCAGGTTACCCGGAAACATAACATATTTCTGAATGTCGATGTATTAAATGAAAAGTCGGTTAAAAAAACTACAAATTTTCGGTATAAGCTGATCTCACGCAGTGCTGTTTCCCATAGGTCACAAAATCCTGGGAATAGCACTACCTACTCCTAGCTGTAGTTCATTTATCACTGGTTGTCATCCTTTAAGTAAACTGCTGTTTTTTTTTTATTCCAAAGTTCCGGCATAACAATCAAAATATCTCTACCGATTCGCTTCTGCCTCTGTAAACTACTAGAAAGACAGAATCATGCTCCTACCTACTTGTCGCTCTTCTTCAGATTGTACTTCGGAGAGTGTGCCCAAGAACTCCACGACCTTATTCCACCGGCCCCCTTCTACCATCAGACATCCAGACACACTGCAACTTGTCATCCCTTGTTGCTGTTCCACCAATATGCACAAAGCGTTTCCAAACGTCTTTTTTAGTGCGCACAGCAAAGGAGTGTAACTATCTTCCTGCGTCTGTGTTTTCGAATGATTACAACCTTAATCTCTTCAAAGTTAGAGTGAACTCCTTCCGGATAAGCTCGCTCCATCTTTGGCTCCTTCTGGATAAGCTCGCTCCATCTTTGACTCTCCAGACTTTGTTTCTGTCATCTCTACGATGACAAGAGTCAAGAGCAAACCCATCATAGATAAAAATAATTATACTGGAATTCGAAATTTTGAACTTCGAAGTCCCGGGGTACAGTCGCAATATTCCCGGTAATTTAATTAAATAAATTAAATTACCGGGGATATATTGACCTCCGTATCAACTCCGTAGTAGAGGCGGATGCACGATTTCTCTTCACAACCCCGAGCATAAACATGTCCCTGAAATATACCTGAGAGAGACTTTTCCCTCGCCAATTTATGCAGTTGACTTTAAAGTTAGCATTATGTTGTCTGTGTTATAAATTGTCATTCTTTTTAAACGCCATGTCTGGCGTTGTGGCTTGAAGTTTGGACTCCGGACGAATATAAATTATGTTGGGTATTACGTTTTGTTTTCTATTTTTCAAACGTTAAAGGTAAGGTTTAAAAGATTGCTTCATTTAAAAGTTATGAACTTCCTTCGTCATATTTTTGTGTAAAAGCTGTTTTCATGTAAATGATTTTTGTAATGTGATATCGTGCAATTGTAATCTATGGTCTATGGTCTATAAAAAATCTATGGTCTTGAAAAAAGTTATCTATTTATAATGATCTCTTACAACGGTGAAGGAAATCTTATGTTATAACCTAGAATTAAATATGTAGTTAAACGAATGTTGGACTATTGACTCCAAGAGCTGAAGCTTGAGCTTAAGTAGTCAGAATGCTAGCCTAATAGAGACCGTCTTAAAATTACACGTAATTTAAGTAGTACGTGGAAAGCAAATTAATGGAACACTTTACCTGCCTCAAGCTGCTTTCAGACTACGATAATATAGCATAGAGTATATAGCTTATAGCACAAAAATATCGCGCGTTTAGTTTGAAAGCAGATTTAGATGGGCTACTCTCTTAACCCGAAGTCCGTAGTTTTGGGCTTAGTTGCGGGCGTATTCTACTCTATATCACCAAACCACTTAGAATTAATCAAAACACAATTTAACAGTTACTGTCAAATTTTGTTGTCATTCATTTTTACTTCGGGTTCGGGACTAACTATAAGTCCGTAAGTAATACGGAGTTGAATACTTCAGCATTACGCCCGAAACTACGGACTGTTTCCAAACACATTCAAACCTTTGTCTCTGTCACATAGCCTGGAGTCAAGAGCACACCCATCTCAAGTAAAAAAAACGCTCAACTTTCAAGTCCTAATAGATCTCAACATCACTGTGCAAGGACGGAAGTGTTGTATTTCTAGGATTTGGCTGGTAGGATTGAGAGAGAGGTTTGTGAAGTAAATAAAACGTGACCGTTCATGGAGACAATCGTGAAAGCTATATTCTGAAATACCATTTGAACATGAAAGATGACTGACAGTACACGCAGTGTTGCCAGACAAAATAATATTATTAATTAAATGTTGGGGATGCCAACAATCACCTACACATATTTCGAAAGACGCCTGCTGGATATAGAAACCCTATAAAATTTAAATTTTTAAAAGCGATAAAAACAATACTGCTGGCATTTCAACGAAAAACCCTATTTTAATAAACTGCTTTATTAACAAACTCGAAAAAAAAAAAACTTAAATCGAATACGACGCGAAAATAGCCTTAACACGTACACGATAACCGCTGCATAACTTTAAAATTGCAACTCCAACACCAGTCATTACCCGCGGTAAGTGTTCCAATATCCCCCGGTTTACTCGGCGAACCTCCCCTTTCAATTTAAAGGTTTAAAGGAAATTGAGTAGAGTAGGCAACACCGATACACCGATACCGAGCAACTTGAAATGAAAACAATATTTATTCATAGGTAGAAGCGGATGTAAAAGGGTGGAGTGGGGTCGTTTGGAACTTTCTCCTGTTTTGGAGATAATATTGTTTTGTTGTGAGTGGGAAGATGGTGTTTCGTTGAAAATATTTTTGCGTACCGAGCCTTATTTTTTATATTCTATTACATAACAATGACATTTGAAACTTCTTATTTACAGCCACTTTTCTTTTATGCAGGATGGTTTCAGTTTTCCTCGTATAATAATATAACTGTACGTGATATAATGTTTTCTATAGGAAACGTACTCTACGAAATAGTCAATGTTTAAGATTTATAATTAAGGGAGGATTTATAATTAACGCCTACAACCCTAATCTCTTCAAAGTTTGAGTAAACAGGCTCAGGCTCCTTCTAGGTAAGCTCGCTCCATCGTAGACTTTGTCTCTGTCATCTCTGACCAAGACGAAAGTCAAGAGCAAACCCATCTCAAATAAAAAAGGAGGGGGGAGGCAGTCCCCGCACCTACTATGTGACACTAGCGTTCTTTATATCTGGAAGGCTACTCTCTAAGCCCAAAGTCCGTGGTTTCGGGCGTATTCTACTCCGTATTACCTACTGACTTGCGATTAGTCCCGAACCCGAACTAAGAACGAATGACAACACTACTTTACTTTGACATAATACTTTTATCATATTATGTTATTGATTGTTTTATTTTTGTTTATATTTTTTTGTGTTATTAACTGTACACACCCATAATGTATTATTTTAGCTGTATTTAATTAATTAATGTACTACATAATTCAAACACAATGTGAATTGTTTCATGAATAAATAAATAAAAATAATAAATAAATAAACAACGCGATTTGACGGTAACTATCAAATCGTGTTGTCCTTAATTCTTAGTGGTTAAGTGATACGGAGTAGAATACGCCCGCTACTAAGCCCGAAACCACGGACTTCGAGCTTGGAGAGTAGGCCCGCAATAACCGAACTGACAGAACAGTCTTATAGGCGTAGTGTTCCATATTATTCGTTCATGAAACTAATGTCACTTTACATAATTATGATTCTTCCAAGAGAGGGAGACTTTTACGCTTGAATTCAGTTAAAACGTTACGACAGCGTTTTTGATTAATGATACGAAACTTTCTTCAAAGATAAATTGCAAAAAATGTCTCCTTCGTGTAATTAGTTAAGTTTCTTACTAATACTGTGTTTGTATTTTGCAGATTTATAATTTAACTTTTTATTTGAATAAAAAGCTTCAATAAATCTTTCATGAGATTGTTTGAACATACTTTTTAGGGTCCCGCACCCAAGGAGTAACCAACGGAACCCTATTACCAAGCCTTCGCTGTCCATCCGTCCGTCAATGCGTTCAGCGTCCGTCCGTCGTGTTTGTCAGCAGGCTGTAGTATCTCAGGAACCATAATAGACAGTTGAAATGTTCACAGATTGTGTATTTCTATTGCCGTTAACATCACCAAGCCTTTTCCAACTATATTGGGGTCGGCTTCCAGTCAAACCGGATTCAGCTGAATACTAGTATTTTTCTATTGCCGCTAAAACAACCAATAATAATAAGGTTTATGGTACAAAACCATTCATGTGCCATGCGAGTCCGACTCACACTGGGCCATTTTTTATTCGCTGATGACTATGACGGTGATTTAGACGTACTTGTGAAACTTAAGATTATTATTTCTGTGTTTCCTTATAAATCTAATATTACGTCTATAAGTCAAGTTTAAAGATACAGTTGACTCAAGTGACATCTGACAACGTTAATGATTGTCAAAAAAACAATTTGTCAAGACTTAACCTCGTGGTGAATGATAATTGTCTACCCTCTAGACAAAGTGACATTCTTACTTCATTCAACTTAAGGCTCTAGATCAGCCGTATTCAACCATTTTTCTCTCTAGGCCACATTGCGCTTCTACCATTATCATGACGGGCCGATATAACTTACAGTAGGTAAAATAATGCTCTACATAATTTTGATAAGGTAGAAGATGTTCAACACCTTCTTGTTGAGTGTGATAAATACCGGAATGGGAGGGAGGCATTGATGCAAAAATTAATATAAATAAATACGATCAAGGCGCATTCATATTAGCGGAACCAACATCTGATGCAGCAAAATCAATTGTTGAAAATACAATTTCGCACCAGTGACTCTTGCCCTTCCCTTTCTTTATGGATGTAAATATTTAAGGATGTAATTTAGTTTCGGTAACGTTGGGGCTCTCATGTCCATGGAGATAAATGCCCCTAAATAAATAAAGATAAAAAAATTCTACATGAATGGGACTTTTGAATTTGTGACACAAATACCATTTTCATATGGCAAAGGCCAACTTTTTCACGTTGATAGTGGTTGAGAAATAGTCTCAGCACATAATCAAGGAGTGAATCAGTACAGTTAAGTATAGATACATACATATTGAATGAATGATGAGAAATCATCCAATGACTCCTCCCGCTCTGGGTGGAGCGGGAGGGAGTGTCAGACTTCTACTGACTAAAACCCATCCATGTTCCTTCATTGCCCTTTGTGTTCCGGAGCCACGGTATCTCTTTCGAATAGTCCCGTGACTCCGGCAGGCGTCGGCCCTTTCGGGCCCCTCTGTGTGCTGACTCTCTTTGAGGCGCGCGTGGAACACTAACGCGCCATCGACACGGCCTGTCGTCACTAGACGGACGGACGGCGAGCCACCCATAGCTCGCCGTCCACAGGCCCGCGCCTACGGTGGCCGGAGGTCACCAGGTGGCCTCCGACGCCCACGGCGTGTACCACGGCGGCCGGGACGAGAGGATCTCTCCCTCTCCCACTCCGCCACCTCTTTCGCTAGCATGACTGCTTCGCAGAAGGAGGTGGCGGCATGCTATTACAGCCTTATTTCGTACGTCTTTTAATTTGCGGGGCCTTACGGGTTACGTCACCTCTTAGTTTTTCTGCTCTATCGTCTACACTCCACCAAATAATCACTGGGCAAACAATGGACTATCAACAATAGTTTTTAATTTTTTTTATTTAAATGATAAGTGCTACAAAGATCTCCATTAGTACAAAAATGTCGCAAGTGTCAAAGAACCACTCTCTCATTCACATTTCACAGTTAAAAATACAACACGTTAGATAGAACTCAGCTTATTAGAACGCGGAATAAAGGAAACATGAAGTGGTCAGCGCGGAATAACAATTGAAGTAGTTCTATTGAGGAGTTCACTCAAGCGATGTATAGAGAAGGCTTTGTTTAACTCAAGCGATGTATAGAGAAGGCTTTGTCTGTAGTCAGTGTTGTTGCAGTTTTTTTATATAATGTTTACCTGAGAAGAGCTAATGGGATATCAGCGCCACGCCGTGCTCAAAAACGGGGATACAGTCTTCACTAAGTGGGTGTCTGGATGGACGGTGCCGCCGAGGCCGGCGTAGGAAGGGGTGGCAAGATTACCGACCTAGAGGCCTACTACAAGGGTTGATTTGATATGGCACGTGAAAAATACACCTGGGACCTCAAGTTTCACTGTTATACCTTTTTTTTTAGGGATGGGGAAATCATCAAAAGACTTCTCCCGCTCTGGGCGGAGCGGAAGGGAGTGTCAGACTTCTACTGACTAAAACCCATCCATGTTCCTTCATTGCCCTTTGTGTTCCAGAGCTGCGGTATCTCTTTCGAATAGTCCCGCAACTCACTCTTATACCTATAGTATAATAAATATCCAATAGGGATATGCATGCAATTTTTTATCTACAAAATAAAATACTTACATTTTTGCTTTTGTAAACAATCATCAATATGATTTTTAAATACTTTCATAAGCGATGAAGTTAAAAAGTGAGCTTCAAAGATTACATTTAGAAAGAGAAGTCCGATATGAATTTTGATGTCAAAGTCCATGACACCTATAAAGCTGCCATAGAAAACAGCGTTTTCGTGAAAGGGACAGATATATTTGTTTAAAATAATTATATCTCACGTGTTTTATGAGCAATATTGATTCTATTTTCAGTTATTAGTACAATATTTTTGTAAATTAGAGACATTGTATAATTAAAAAACATTTTAACATACATACTTTTCTCTATTGTCAAATCAATCAAACTGTTTGTTCGAGTTATGTCACAAGTGAGTGCTTGTGACAATTTCATGACTATCAAATAGTTTAGTCGATGGCAGTGCGCATATAGTCTTTCTAAATCAACGCAATTTCTATACTGGCGCAGATCATGAATCAACTGTTTAGTCGAGCGTATATGCGTTCCAATACATTGAGCTATCGATAGACATTTGTTCGACGTTCGACGATCGATGTGTTTTATTTTTTGTCGAGCATCTATCTAGTTTATGATATAAAAATGCGGACCTCCATTGATATTACAATATATATTTGGCATACAATAATACAATTTTTCAATCAAAAATCGTATAATGCGGATTTCCTTGGCGTAGAACTTAAGAGTCTACGACGTAGCCAAACCTGCTACGACTGCTACGCGTTCGTAGCAGACTGCTGCGAGTCGACTAGAAAGTTTGATCTTTGTAGATAAAAAAAAGTTCAAATAAGTAGGTAAGTAATTAAAATGCATTCAATATTTTTAAATCTAGAAAGCTAACAAAGTCGTAATTAAGTTTAGAAACAATGTAAAGGTATACCCAAAAAAAAAATATGTACCTCCAGGCTATAACTTTATTTACCTCACAAAGGCGACTGTTTACATCATTTGTGTGAGTGTACCAACAGACCCATAGTCCAGGCTATTTGATGGCAGCTCTGCACAATATCTCACCGTAACAGCGACGGGAAATCGATTCGTTCAATACGCTACGTGTTCCCAGGATGGACAATACTGGAATAGAAATATTGTAGAAATTGTGCTCCAGTTTCGAGTGTTGAATTTATTTGGAATATCCTGTGTTGTTTAGTCTTTGTAAAATATTGGGAATGTTACGTGAATTACGTTACGTTCGTAACATCGAAATATTGTTGGGACAAGGAGAGTCATTGATTTTAAAGTTAGTTTCCGCAATTTGTAATAAATCGTGGCATTAAACAAATTTAAATTATGTTTTAATAAATAAAGTAGATAGCCCTATAGTTTACGCCAGATAAACATGGAATAAAGTACATTGACCTTTCCCTAATATCTCTTCGTAGATACTAGAACAATAAATTAAGAACTGATTTTCATTATTAGAAAACGTAAAGGATCACGATAAAAGTCGATTCAGGACAGCTTTATGTCATTATTTTTGATTTTGATCTCAAGAAAGTCAATAAATGTATGTGGGTCAATGTGCTTTATTCCACGTTTATCTGGTGTAAAGTATAGTAGTATTCATAAGAGTTGATGTTTATTTGTCACTTGCCGACCGGCGCAACTTCGTCTGCGTCACATTTTCTATTAATGCTCCGCTCCTATTTATCTTAGCGTGATGATATGTAGCCTATAGCCTTCCTCAGTAAATAGGCTATCCAATAATGAAAGATTTTTTCAAATCGGATGAGTAGTTCCTGAGATTAGCGCGTTCAACCAAACAAACAAACTCTTCTGCTTTATAATATTAGTATAGATGTTCCTCTATAGACCCCCGATTGTCAATTCTACAAATTTTTCAGCAATATTCGCATTCGCATGTCAGTCGCAAGAAAACGAACCAGTAGTTTTTGAAATTACCGCGATCAAGCAAACAAACACACAGAAAGCTCTTCGGCTTTAAAATATTAGTAAAAATTCAACCTAAGTATACTTTTTGATGGGAAATCATCAAATGACTCATCCCGCTCTGGGCGGAGCAGAAGGGAGTGCCAGACTCTTACTGACTGAAATACCTCCATACCATCCGTGTTCCTCCTAATGCTCTTTGCGTTCCAGGGCCGCGGTTACTCTTTCGAACAATTTCAGTAACCCTTTTTTTTTAGGGATGGGAAATCATCCAATTACTCCTCCCGCTCTGGGTGTAGCGGGATCCGGGAGTGTCAGACTTCTACTGACTAAAACTCATCCATGTTCCTTCATTGCCCTTTGTGTTCCGGAGCCACGGTGTCTCTTGCGAATAATCCCGCGACTCCGGCAGGCGTCGGCCCTTTCGGGCCGCTCTGTGTGCTGACTCTCTTTGAGGCGCGCGTGGAACACTAACGCGCCGTCGACACGGCCTGTCGTCACTAGACGGACGGACGGCGAGCCACACATAGCTCGCCGTCCACAGACCCGCGCCTACGGTGGCCGGAGGTCACCAGGTGGTGGCCCCCGACGCCCACGGCGTCTACCACGGCGGCCGGGACGAGAGGGGCTCCTCTCTCTCCGCCAACTCCTTCGCTAGCATGACTGCTTCGCAGAAAGAGGCAATGGCGTTCCATTCCGTCTCGCTCCGGACCATGGCTTGGATCAGGGCCGGACGCGAGAGGTCGCCGCCGATCGCCGCTTCGAGGACACGGCGGTACCCCGCCCAAGCGGGGCACACCTGCACAGTGTGCTCCACCGTGTCCTCCGGACGATCCCCGCAGTGGTGACACCCGGGAAATTCAGTAACCCTGGATTTAACTTATACTGTCCTGTGTCTGTGGTAGGCAAAAGCTTCTCCCAAATATGTATTATTCTCCCAGACCACCTCGAATCAGTTCTTATTTACTATAGAATAAAAACAAAAGAACCTGGTGTGGTATGCTTTGAAAGAAAAATAATAACAGAAAGGGGGTGAACAAATTTTATCGTGACCGAAAGCTGGCAGTTTGTCTCTTTAAAAAGTATCATGAAAATATCAACCTAGCATTGCAGAAATAAATCTTTGCCCTCAATGTTAGGAGATCCATTCGGTGGTAAGTAAAGACTGCTATGTGGCGGTGTACGCGATATCTCATCGAATAGCGAGCGACGTGAATGGAACCGTTCGATATGTTACGTGCTCTCAGGGAACGCGGGATATTGGACAAGACGTTGTCTATATTGGGTAAAGCATATTATACACGCAAGCATCATAAAAATGCATTTTTCACGATTTAATGTTTGGCAAGCTGTGACAAATGACAATCTGTCAACAAAGACAAGTGACATTGTTGTCAGCAGTTGACAGATTGTCACTTGTCTTTTCAAATAATACTTCATCCATGAAACATCTGTGGAAAATATAAAATGACATACATTTATAAAGACGGCCAATTCTACTAACTGTAAAGCAACTTTCGCATTCATATCACATTCGAAATCCGTGAAAAAGCCTTATTTTTCATATATTTTTGACAGATTGCGACTGACATGCGAATGTAAATGAAATTAGTTAAATTGGCACTAAGGTCTGTTTACATTTAATCGTTACAGCAGTTTGAGAGTAACTCTATCAAATATTCCATTATGAAGGCCTTCTATAAACGCCTCTTTTCAAATATTACTTCAGCGTATATGTAGATGGAAGCCTAGAAAAATCGACTACACAATCATAAAAGCCAACTCTACAAATGATGAAGCAATATTCGCATTCGCATGTGAGTCGCTCTGTCTGTCTGTCATCTGTTAAAAATGTGAGAAAATTAAGTTATTTCTTGACAGATTGCGACTGACATGCAAATGCGAATATTGCTGAAAAATTTGTAGAATTGACAATCGGGGGTCTATAGAGGAACATCTATACTAATATTATAAAGCAGAAGAGTTTGTTTGTTTGGTTGAAAGCGCTAATCTCAAGAACTACTGATCCGATTTGAAAAATATATTATGAAAAATAAATAAAATAAATATATTAAATATATATTTCAATGTTAGATAGCCCATTTATGGAGGAAGGTTATAGGCTATATATATCATCACGCTAAGACAAATAGGAGCGGAGTAGTAATGGAAAATGTGATGCAGACGAAGTTGCGCGGGTCAGCTAGTTAAATATATCTGCTCTTAAAAGTAAATTAAAGAGTCTACTAACTGAAAGAGCATATTAGAGTATAGCAGAGTTTATGAAAGAGGACAATTTTCTTCGTTTTTGAGATGTTGTATTTTTGACATGTTATGGTAATGTATTGGTTTTATTGGAATAATAAAATTGTAATTTGGAATTGACATTTAATGATGTTATTGAAATTCTATTGACTAATTTATTTAACGACTACTTTGACATTTATTATTGACGTTTTTAACTTGGAATTTTTTATCTATAAATGCTGGCTGAGTTATAATAATCTTAAGTGAATTAGTAAGTACCTAAATAAATTCTTAAATGTAATTTTGATGAATATTATCACGGTTTATGCTACCATCTCTTCCTACCCATTTGCACGCTACGATATGCGACTGAACATGTTAGAACTTTTTTCTGTACTTCATTGTTATCTTGCATGTATCATGCACACCATGTTGAAACAAATAAAACTTTACTTTACTTTACTATAATATTATATTCTGCTAAATTTTGTTAGCCCCCATGAGCTCTATATGCGGCAGTCATGATCAGACAATGCACTGTGATGGTTTTTTTAATATATCTAGGCACGCGTTTGACCACCATCTCAATGGATGGTAAACGATAATGTGGTTGAAGAAACGCACGCTTGCCTAGATGTAAACTATTCACGTTTGACTTCAAGTTTAACAAACACATTGCGACAGTTACGTCAACAATTAATGCGATTTCTGAAAGTTTTAATAATAAATTGAATCGTGTGATGATAGTTTCGGCAATAAATAATAAAGTTTCTATTCAATTGTAAAAACACGTTCAGCAGTCAAAAGTTATATTATTATTTTATCATAATACTAAAATCAGGTCAATATTAGTGAGTCGGTATAATAACATCTTTACTAGCTGTATTCTCAGACTTACCTATATCTTATATATCTTATCTATATATATAAAAGAAAGTCGTGTTAGTTACACTATTTATAACTCAAGAACGGCTAAGCCGATTTGGCTGAAAATTGGTGGGGAGGTAACTTAAAACCAGGAGACGGACATAGGATAGTTTTTATCCCGGAAATCTCAAGGTAACTATGCGGGTAAAACGGGAGTGAAGCCGCGTGGGACAGCTAGTATATATATAAAAGAAAGTCGTGTTAGTTACACTATTTATAACTCAAGGACGGCTGAACCGATTTGGCTGAAAATTGGTGGGGAGGTAGCTTAGAACCAGGACACGGTTATAGAATAGTTTTATTGACGATTGTAACTCATTAGCACGCATTGACCGCACCTGGGTACGAATCGAACAAAGGCCATAGAATTAAATCATTCGTAGCTAGGTCTTGTACTTAAACAGCAATATTTTCAGCGACGAAGACATAAGAAGAATATCATATTTCCATAAAAACATGATGAATTTGAGGCCTTATAATAAGATGATGATGTGTCGCCTTTTCATCATCATGATCATATCGACCGAAAGACGTCTGCTGACTGCTAGACAGGCCACCCTGCGCCTAAGCAACACAACAACCAGTGCTGTGCGGCTTCCCGTGACCCAAGCTGTTTTATATCTCACCATTTACTGCCATACAAATTCAAACAAACGTTAGTCATATATAATAATAATACAACATTACAAAATTTCCCATTCACGACACGGTTGGCGCAGTGGTTGAGCGATTGACTGCTGCGCAGCATGTCGCGGGTTCGATTCCCGCACGGAACAAATATTTGTACGACCTACATGTATTTGTTCTGAGTCTGGGTGTTTTCTATCTATAATATGTATGTATTTACAAAAAAAATATGTAGGTATGTAAGTAGTTTATCAGCCATATCGTTACCATAACACAAGCATTAGGTTGCTTAGCTTGGGACTATATGGCGTTGTGTGAAAAGTCCAAGGATATTATTATTATTTTATATTATTTTTTATTTTGATTCTTTTTATTGTGTTTGATTTCTTTTCTCTCTCGGTTCCCTGGAGACCCGGTCCTTTGGTAGGCGTACGATTGGCCGAAACCAACTCGCAGAGGCCCCGTTAGACATTTCAAATGTAATGGGGCACCAACCGGCGATTATTTTGATTATTATTACCATATTCTATTATTTCATTGATTTTGTTGACTCTCGGTACGTGTCGGTTTGTACTGTGAGTGCAGAGTAACAGTTATTGAAATGAAATAAATAAATAAATATTGTATGTCACACAATCATTAATTTAATTTAATTAATGTACATTACAGATTCAATTTTTATAAGGAAAAGTAGAACATCTAAACACAAAACCAAAAAAATAAAAACTCCCACGTTCCTCTCGTCAATATTTTTAAAACAAAACACCAAATACGTGCCATACCTACGAAGTCGCAATAACACCGTGCCTTCATATTGTGATGGCCTTTTCAGAGCTGGCATCGCCGCCGGCATACCGACTCGATACGGACCTTCACAAATGTATGAGTAGTCGTTTTGTCTATGCTCGTGTAATAACTGAGGTATTTTTTAAAGAGTTTTCTTTAGTTTGACTATTTTTAGTGTATATGGAAGGTTTTTATAAAATATTTCAAACTGAAACACTATGCAAACTACGCTCCAAAACACAAAATTCAAAAGTCATTTAGATAAATTAGGCTGAGAGCCAGCACTTTTTGAACGTCGAGTTTTTACAAAAGACAGTCCCCTAAAACGCCCGCCCGTCAACACTTCCTAGTATTTCAACTGTACATATCCTTGACGCGGCTCAGAAGGCTGTCCAGCGTAAATGGGACTGGACATGTCTGCTGGATGCACATCGAGTGGTGAGCAAAACAGACAAATCACAAAATTGGTGCCCCGAAATCGCGAGCGGGAATTGACAAGAAGAGATACAGAACCGAAAAGGTGGAAAGAGCAGAGGGAGGCTTTTTTCCAGCAGTGGGAGAGTCAGAGAAGAGAAGAGGTAACATTTGTTTGTAAGTTTGTATGTAGGGGGTAATCTCAGGAACTACTGGTCCGATTTGAAAAATTCTTTCAGTATTAGATAGCCTATTTATCGAGGAAGGTTATAGGCTATATATCATCACGCTAAGACTAAAAAAAACCGAGCATTAATGGACAATGTGACGCAGACGAAGTTGCGTGGGTCAGCTAGTGTTTAATAATAAGAAGGGAAGGTCATGAACGAACTTGACAAACAAACTCTTCAGCTTAATTATTATCAGTATAAATTCCAGTCACAGTATGCTTCACCATCTAAAGTGGATAGCAGTATAGAGTTCAGCCACACCAACTCGCCAAATTTATTTGGAAACGTTTCAATTAGACCCATTCCACCGACACCTGTTCAAGTGTCCTTTTAGTTTTATATTCAAGCACTCCATATTTTCATTCTCTATATGTTCGTATTTTTTTAGATTATTTTTGAGCTAACTACGTCCCAATATTTTTACTCAACCATCATCAGGAAAGTGGTTTTGGTCGCAGAAATTCGAATGAAACATCGGCTTTTATTCGGTATACTCGGTGTTGTTACTTTTCTGCATTATTTTTGGATGTTTTTGCTGTTCCAAATTGAAAAATAAATTGAATTGAGCACTTTTCTAGATAAAAGATAACAATTTGAAAAAACGTTGGAAACGTTTTTTTTGCCATTTCAAAACGAAAAAAAAAACCACAATAAAAAATGATGTTTCCGTACCATAACGAAAAAATACGTTTCTGGTATGGGTGCCCTATTAATTTAATATAATTTTTACTACTTTATATAATAACCGCAATATAAATACACACTGTCAAAATTTCAACTGAAGTGCCTATTACAGTTCTGAGATACAGCCTTCTGACTGACAGACAGACGGAAGGATGAATGTACGGACAGCGGAGTTTTGGTAATAGGTTTCCGTTGGCTACTCTTTGGGTACGGAACCCTAAAACCAATCTGTTCCCACAGATAGATAGATGTATAGAAATATCTGTTCCCACAGAAAGATAGATGCATAGAAATATCTGTTCCCACAGAAAGATAGATGTACAGAAATCCTTATTCACAGATTGCCTACGGAATAACGTCACTAATCCCTCACAGTCTGTCAGTTGCCTTTTCTTCCTTATAAAAAACCAGTTTCTACATCTTTAAACCGTCACCTACCTTACCAACTACGACAGTACATCTATACAACTCCGACGGAGCGTGAGCAAGCTCGCCCACGAGTCGCCTTGGCATTTCAGCCAGTTAGGTGCCCTTTCCACGACCGGCGCGTTTTAGGGGCCCGCTAAAAAGGCGATGTTTGACAAGCTACGGTTTTTGTTTGTTTTGTAAAAGGTTCTCGTGTTGATTTTTGTATAGTGTTGTCGTGAAGGTCGTGTTTCTGAGAAATTGGGAATGGTTTTTCTTATCGGCTGTGTGTTGTGTGTGGAATTACAGACGCAAATGGAAAGCATGACTGTATCAAATAAAATGTTAATTAATTAATTTAAGTCAAGAGTGGCACACTGTCACGCAGAGTAGCGCGTGAATGCGTGTTCTTACGTTGCTTCTAAGTAGATACTTTTTGTAGTTTTTGTTTTTTGTTTAGTGTTTTCTATACAAACGGAGATCCGTTTGTATAGAAAACACCACTGTCCAACACACAGAAAATGCATCCACGCGCGTTCATGCAGATCACGCGCCTACTAGCGGGTAAAAATACGCACACGCGCGGGGCTAGACGCAAGGTATGGCACACCGAGTCCCGCAGTGCCATGCCTGATTATGGTCTGGCTTGACGTATCTATGTACAAAACCCAAACAGTTAGTATAATTACAGCATCTTGAATGAGTTCCACACTAATAAACATTTTTAATATCAAAACAGACGCGACGCTCTGCACTGCACTATCAACACAGCTAACGGCATTGAATGAAATGAGTCAGAGCTGCTGTGAATCCTCAAAACGCACCTACGCGAGTGAGTGCGTAAAAACCCCACACGATGATGTAGATCTGCACTCCCGCGAGTACGCGCGTAGGTGCGTTGACACGCAACATACAGCATAATGCGTGGTAGTGTGATAACCGCCTTAAGGCGCGTCCCCGAGCAAAACGCAGCGCTAGCCGTGTTTTGTGCAGTTTTTTGGAGCTATCTACTCGTTATCTAAAAGAAGTATCAATTTATAAAAATTACATTAAATTTCTACATAATCTTGACTTCAAAATGATAGATTTTTATTTTTTACTAGCTTCTGCCAGCGGCTTCGCCCGCGTGATCCCTAGGGAACATATTTCCGGGATGAAAAGTAGCTTATGTGCTGTTCCAGACTATAATCTATCTTTGTTCTAAATTTCATTAAGATCCGTTTTGAGAAACAAACAACCAAACTTTCACATTTATATTAATACTTGTTTGGTGTAAAGCGAAATTATAACCATCTTCCCCTCGACATTATAATTATTAAAGGATATTGCAAACTGTCGTAAGCCGTTTTCCGAAGCTACTCGCTAGCCTCTAGGCGCCAAGCTAGCCGCCTGCCTGTGCGTTCGCGACCACAAAAATAATCCTTATAGCATGATTCAGTATTCACGCGCGATGGCTTATTATTCGCGTTTTTCATGTATAACTTTGGTGTTTCTATACCGATTTCTATGATTCTTTTTTTATGGAATAGTTAATAATGTTAACTTTTATTAATGTTAATTACGGACGACTGAGAGTTTTATAAACGTAAGAGTAGACAAATACAATCAGAAAGCTTCGAACTGATAAGCTATCGGGAGTTACACGTGTTATTGTTCGTCAATCATAAGAGATAGACATATGCTGTCGTTGGATATTTTTTATATAATTTTAAGGAAAACATTTCCGTCATACATGATTTCTGTGTAGCTTTCACCATTAAGGTTGCACACGCGACGGAAGCTTAAAAAATGGAGTAACTTCTCCCGTTTTCCCAACATTTCCCTTCACTGCTCTGCTCCTATTGATTGTAGCGTGATGAAAAGTATACTATAACCTGCTCAGGAGTATGAATAATAATTGTACCAAGTTTCATTAAAATCCGTCGAGTAGTTTTTATTTCTATAACGGTTATACTGACAGACAGAACGACAGACAGACAGACAGACAAAAATTGTACTGATTGCATTTTTGGCATCAGTTTCGATCCCTAATCACCCCCTGATAGTTATTTTGGAAATATATTTCATGTACAGAATTGACCTCTCTACAGATTTATTATAAGTACTAGCTTCTGCCAGCGGCTTCGCCCGCGTGATCCCTAGGGAACATGTTCCTGGGATTAAAAGTAGCTTATGTGCTATTCCAGACTATAATCTATCTTTGTTCTAAATTTCATTAAGATCCGTTAAGCCGTTCTGGCGTGATTGAGTAACAAACAACCAAACTTTCACATTTTCATTTTTTTTTCATTTTTTCTATTGATTGTAGCGTGTTGGAAAGTATACTATAACCAGCTCAGGAGTATGAAAAATAATTATACCAAGTTTCGTTAAAATCCGTCGAGTAGTTTTTGTTTCTATAACGGTTATACAGACAGACAGACAGACAAAAATTTTACTGATTGCATTTTTGGCATCAGTATCGATCCCTAATCACCCCCTGATAGTTATTTTGGAAATATATTTCACGTACAGAATTGACCTCTCTACAGATTTATTATAAGTATAGATAGATAGATATAGAAGATAGATATCATCACGCTAAGACCAATAGGAGCGGAACAGTAATGAAAAATGTTACGCAGATGACGTTGCACGGGTCAGCTAGTAGATGTATAAGATTCACGTGGCCTTTTTTATACCAAACTCGGAATGAAGTTACGACAGGAACGTCAGGTTTAACATACATTTTGTTATAAGCCCGTCATATCTTTTCATAAGTTTCGCGTTAGGTACTGATGGGTAACTTTTATTAAACCGAAGCTGCTCAATTTTACTATATTTTTACACTTTTACTTTTCTCACAGCAAAGGAGTGGAACACTCTCCCTGCATCTGTGTTTCCGAACGCTTACAACCCAAATCTCTTCAAAGTTAGAGTGAACAGGCTCCTTTTGGGTAAGCTCGCTCCATCGTAGACTTTGTCTCTGTCATCTATGACCTCGACTAGATTCATGAGCAAACCCATCACAAAAAAAAATAATACTAACCACTAAAGTGTAATGGTGAAGACCATCATCAGAGCGCCTAGCACGAATAAATTTTGACGTATTAGTCGTAACTACTTCTCATAATTAGTATAGTATAGAGTTCTTGAAATTAAATGTTTATTATCTATATTATTAAAATAAAAATAAAAACACCTAACAAAAATATGGTCTCAAAAGATTTACCCGCGTCGCTGTCGACTGGAAGTGAGTTCTTTTTATTGTTCGTAAAGAAATTTTACGATAAAAAAATCCGACTGCAAAACCCTAATATTTTCAAAATTTCTGTGAAAATGCTACTTCTGGGTAAGCTCGCTCCATCGTAGACTTTGTCTCTGTCATCCCTGACCTAGACAGAGTCAAGAGCAAACCCATTTCCAGTAAAAAGAACAGAGCAGAGAACTAACCAAAAAAACAACACTTAGCATCTATATTTTTAGCTAATCACATATTTGATACTACCAAAACGTAAGAAAAATATAATATAACCGACTTCCAAACGAAACCCTACAAAGTATGAAATAACCTTATTTTCGAAAGTCGGTGATACACAACAAAGATACAAAACCAAAAACACCGACTTTCGAAATTATTTTGTTGCTTATTTTTCACTTGTGTGTGATGAAGGGGTGGTGATTTCAGCAAAAATGCTCAGAAATTAAAAACTTCTGAGCCAAACTGAATTAAATTTTAAGCGGACCAAATGACAATTATGCTGCACCGAACTAAATAGAATCACACAAATCGGATCAGACACCACAGAGTATTCGGTGTACATAGTACATAAAAAAGGTACCTGCCGAATTGAGAACCTCCTCCTTTTTTGAAAGTCGGTTAAAAATCTTATCTTAAAATACAAACACACATACCTACATACTCTAAAAACTCTTTACCTACCCTCTCTCTGGGGCTGTCGGGTTAAAACATTCCAAATAATACGTATTCAAACTAAACTGTATCTTACACTATTTCTTACTTTAACTTATTTAAGTTAACCTCTCACGATATGTGAAAAAACAAAGTTTTATTTATTCAATAGATTGGGATCACTTTGTAAAGGAATAATCCGTTATTCGGCGCCATTATGAATATTTCATGCCAAAAAGTGAATAATCTCGAATGAATACAAAACTCAACTTTTTCTTTATTTCGAAAGTTTAGTTTTATTATGATATTTTAAAGAGATATTTGGTTCTGAAACTTTACTAGAAGTTGTAGAGTTAATCATTTTTAATTAACTAATTAATAAGCTTTCTAGTCTTCTGCTATGTTAATTCATAGCATAAGTTTTCTTCAGACCTATTCAAAACTCATGCATTGTGTACTTACGAGTATGTATGTCTGTTAATATGCGTTGATAGAAATTCCACTTTCAAAAACTTACTCTCATTTCTGAGCAGTCGGTATAAATCATGTATTAAGTGATGAGAGGCATGGAGGAAACTCGGTATATTAAGATGGTCATCCATCCACAGGCCAACCTTGACAAGCGTTGCTTAACCTTGAAGATCGACCCGTGCGGCTGTTTTTATTTAGCCACTAGCTCCTCCGAGTAATGTTGCTAGTCACCTAAATAATTTTAAGACCTGTCATTTGTCTTCCTACATTTTAACTGCCTCTGTAGCCAAGAAGAAAATACAAATCTCATAAACTAGACTAAAACATTACAACACAAACGAATTTCCTTTCAATCCGGAGTCGACATGAAATCGGAAATGAATCGAATCAATAAATCGAACATAAACAATTGTTTCTTTTTTCTGATGTTACAGATCATGGTGGACTAATAAATTACGGTGTGGATCCCTCTGGTCGTCGATCGAACCCGGTTCTCTTCGGGAATAACCCATGAATACGTTACGACATGAAAAATTGAAAATGTTTTGATACAAAGGTGTTTCTGGTCTACAATAATAAAGCTGCTTCTTTTGTGTTTCATCGTCCATTAGATCCGCAGGTACTACAAAATATGACTTTGCTTGACCTATGAAAAATCCAGCGGTACCTACTGCTACTATCTAACTCTTTTTTTTACTATTGGTAGGCATACGTTTGACCGCTATCTCACCTGATGTTAAGCGATGATGCGGTCTAAGGTAGAGCACGCTTGCCTAGAAGTAACCTATTCACTCTTGACTTAAAGACTCCCAGGTTGTAGCTATCAGGAAACACAGACTCAGGACTCCACTTCTTAGCTGTACGCACTATGAATGTATTCCTAAAACGTTTTGTGCGTATAGGTGGGATGTCCACCATGTACCAGTGGCGCGTCGCCGTACGTCTTGTAGTCCGATGATGGAACGTGCTTGGCGGAATTAAATTATGCAATATTATAAATGCGAAAGTTTGGATGGATTGATGTGAACGGATCTGGATGAAATTTAGAACAGAAATAGATTGTAGTCTGAAACCGCACATAGGCTACTTTTTATCCCTGGAGAATGTTCCCTAGAGATTACGCTGGCGAAGCTGCTGGCAGAAGCTAGTATGCTATATTTTCGTAAATGTAAAAACTGTGTATAAATTATGTCTTCATAAAAACTGTGTATAACTTGTGTCTTCATAAAAACTGTGTATAAATTGTGTCTTCATAAAAACTGTGTATAAATTGTGTTTTCATAAATTAAAAAATGATTGAGTAATAAGACCACTTAAAAATATGGTACAGTAAATGACTTTGCTTTTGATCTATGAAAAATCCAGAGGTATAGCTACTATAAGCTATATTTTCGCAAATGTACAGAAGGTGAAACGCGGGAATCATGATTGGTCATGACGAGTGATTTCGATTAATGGTGAATTAATCTGTCACGGACACTGTGTATAAACGGTGTCTTCATAAATTAATAAATAATAGGGTTAGTAGAACAAGTGAAAAAATATACGGACAAGAAAAAATATTTCAACATCACCAAATTTCCTTTCAATCCGGAATTGACACTAAATAAATAATAAATATTACGTTGTAGATCCCTCTCAATCGAACCGGGTTCCCTTTGGAAATAGCCCATAACATGAAACATTGAAGATGTTGATAAATAAATGTTGGTGGTCTCTACTAATGTTTTTTTTTTTGCGTTTCGTCGTCCATTGTTTGAACTGGTCCAGCAGTTCCTCCCCCGTGGATTTGTAGGGACAGTGAATGCCTTTGCTTGGCCTCTATAAAGAACCTAACATAACGTACTATACTTTCATGAGTGTAAATATGTGAAACTTGAGAAAAAATATGACACTTTGATTCCGATCACCAGTGGTTTGATCTGTCTCAAAAACTGAAGAAGAATGCACGTGTTCATAAATCCATACTAACTTTGTGAAACAGCTGACCGGGAAAACTCTTGAAGATTTCGACAGACCAGTCTTACCATGCTAACTATCGTGTTACCCAGTTACTGATTCGTGGTGGGCAGATAGGCAAGGCCAGCATATATGGAGCGATCCTTATAAAACACTGGTACTTATGCAGCTGATTAAACTAGAAGCCAATCTCGATACAGTCGAGCTTGGAATATTGATTGACAACCACAAAAAAAAAAACTTTTTTTTTTTAATATTGTTAGGCGTACGTTTGACCGCTATCTCACCTGATGTTAAGCGATGATGTGGTCTAAGGTACAGGACGCTTGCCTAGAAGTAACCTATTCACTCTTGACTTAAAGACTCCCAAGTTGTAGCTATCAGGAAACACAGATTCAGGCAGGGACTTCCACTCCTTAGCTGTACGCACAATGAATTTATTCCTATAACGTTTTGTGCGTATAGGTGGGATATCCACCATGTACTGGTGGCGCATCGTCGGAATTAAATTGTGCAATTCCGTCGCACACTCCCCAAAATGTAACCGATAGAAAACCGACAGGCCAGCAACTCGGCGTCGATACTCAAGACTTTGGAGCTCCTATTCGAGGGATATTGGAGCGACTATTGGTAGGATAGTACAGCTGGTCTATTCCGTTGACATCTCACCGTGTTCACTTTGGTGGAGTGAACGACAAGTGAGCTGTCATTCTATCTTGTTTATATGCTTTGACAGTTCACTTCACCCACGCCTTCACTTCGACATATTTACAGAATCGACTGGCAGTTTCATAAACTGACACACTTCCTGAACCCATATTACAAAACGGCAACCAGAAGCCAGCACTAACAATAAAATGAAAGGCACCAACCAACCACATCAATTACAAAGATAAAGGTTCAAAGCAGAACAACATCACATAAACATACGTATCGTCCCATTTGGCAACCACTGCCAGTACGTCTGGCAGACTCCCAAATGTGGCGTAATGATGCTAGAGTTACGTCCCGCAGACGTTAAGTACATTATCAGTCGCCTAGTTCCGGTAATTAGACGTACTGAACCACTTTTCGTGATTTAATGGACCGTTTTATCGGTACTTTTGGAGATACAAAACGACGGCCTGAAAATATTGAAATAATTTCAGGCCTCACTAAAATAATATTGGGTCAAAGTAAATATAAAAGGGATTGGACACTGATCTCTGCGGTTCTTCTTCAGTGTGATGTTGATGATTTATATGTATATTTAAGTTAAATGATGTTGTAAACAAAACTTGGTCGCATTGATAGCGTTGTCGCCAGTGGTGAAGCGATTGGTAATTTAGTTCCACAGTTGCACTTTAGCTCATCAGAATTTATCTGACTCTATCATGAATTTCAAACTATGTATTCCGAGTTTCTTATAATTCAGCATAATAGAAAGTTCGACTCGTAGAAAATACCTAAAGGCGTAAAGTCCGCTTTTGTACAGTGCTTTTACTTTTAACAGATAAATAAATTTGCTGAATGCGTTTACAATTATTTGTAAAACGTATAAAATTAAAATAACTACATTTACAGAGAAATTATAGCGGACCCACAACATCAAAAAAAAAAAAGTCGATATGAATCGGATTTTGATGTGTTTTGTGCACACTTTGGATTTTGCTCAAGAATTTTGTTCTATCTAATTTTGAAGCTATCAGTTTAAATATCAAGTCTTGGCTTTAGCTGCAAAGAGCTAACAAGCTGCCCTGGTAACAGGTCCATTAAGCAGTTTCTACGTCCTTATCAATGTTTGTCGTGTTTGTATTTGTAATGTGCGATTTGATTGTTGGAAATAAATTATTTTACTTACCCGATCAGGAGGGCAATCGCGCTAATAAAATTCGGCTGGAACGCAACTGAACTGTAGCCATTTCACAACTTTTGACAGAAACTTGGAACGCAACTGCATCACAACTGTAACGTTACCGCTGTCAAACAAAAAGTTGAAACAGTGCTACTTTTTCTTGACTTTTTCTCAATCGTTCGCGTTCTGTTGTTTGGATTTTGAAGGAAAATACGAAAATATTTGTAAAATGTACCACGCCTACATTGATCTTATGGAGAGAGCTCACGAGTTCGATGTTGCATTGGCTCGGCTTCCATTTCCAAATATATCACAAAATAAAATCATCAAACAAACAACAAAGGTGAAAAAAATCATAATCAAATCACATCTATATCTATTCTATATACTTATAATAAATCTGTAGAGAGGTCAATTCTGTACATGAAATATATTTCCAAAATAACTATCAGGGGGTGATTAGGGATCGATACTAATGCCAAAATTGCAATCAGTAATTTTTTTGTCTGTCTGTCTGTCTGTATAACCGCTATAGAAACAAAAACTACTCGACGGATTTTAACGAAACTTGGTACAATTATTTTTTATACTCCTGAGCTGGTTATAGTATACTTTTCATCACGCTGCAATCAATAGGAACAGAGCAGTGAAGGGAAATGTTGGGAAAACGGGAGAAGTTACTCTATTATTTAAGCTTCGGTTGCGTGTGAAAACTTAATGGTTAAAGCTACACAGAAATCATGTATGACAGAAATGTTCTCCTTAAAATTATATAAAAAAAATATCCCACGACAGCATATGTCTATCTTTTATGATTGACGCACAATAACACGTGTAACTCCCGATAGCTTAGCAGTTCGAAGCTTTCTGATTATATTTGTCTACTCTTACGTTTATAACACTCTCAGTCATCCTTAAAAAAGTTAACATTATTAACTATTCCATAAAAAAGAATCATACAAGTCGGTATTGAAACACCAAAGTTATACATGAAATACGCTAATAATAAGCCATCGCGCGTGAATACTGAATCATGCTATAAGGATTATTTTTGTTTAAGGTCGCGAACGCACAGGCAGGCGCCTAGAGGCTAGCGAGTAGCTTCGTAAAACGGCTTACGACAGTTTGCAATATCCTATAATATACTGACGACGGGAAGATGGTTATAATTTCGCTTTACACCAAACGAGTAAACTTATAAATGTGACAGTTTGGTTGTTTGTTTCTCAATCACGCCAGAACGGCTAAACGGATCTTAATGAAATTTAGAACAAAAATAGATTATAGTCTGGAATAGCACATAAGCTACTTTTCATCCCGGAAATATGTTCCCTAGGGATCACGCGGGCGAAGCCGCTGGCAGAAGATAGTTCCAAATAAACTAATGATATCATCAAACAAACTCAAACAATAAAGATGAAAAATTGTTTTTTTTTTAAAGTACCTACTTGAATTATTTAAACCCTTTTATTGAAACCCTTTTTTAAATTATAATCATTTTAAATTTAAACTTGACCGAACATAGACAAAGAAAATATACTAAACTCTATGCCATGTGTCAGATAAAACTAGTGTTGTAATTATAAAATGCTAAATCGCAGGGCGATTGCACATAAAAACCGGTAGAATTTAAAAAGATTTTTCTATAAAGGTTACGATATAGTTTTGACGCAACTTTGGTTGAAGTTTAAACTTTAGCGCGATACCAAATTCCTTACAGGTGAATCGAAACTAGATCATAACCAAAACTGAATTGGAAGCGAATTGCAAGCGGACCTAAACTTTTAAAATTAGCGCGATTGGCCCCCAGGTGCCAGAAAAACTATTATGTACGAGCTAGATCATATTGCAAGAATCGAAATTCATCCTGTTCCCCTATTTTCAGCCTCGAAC
The DNA here is from genome assembly GCA_963859965.1 of Ceramica pisi. Classification (NCBI taxonomy): domain Eukaryota; kingdom Metazoa; phylum Arthropoda; class Insecta; order Lepidoptera; family Noctuidae; genus Ceramica; species Ceramica pisi. The sequence goes on along the minus strand of OY982540.1, from coordinate 22,595,449 downwards.
GAAGACAATCTTTATGAATGTAAAATTATGTAAAGCGTTGATATTACTGGCACTTTGTCGTTGGTTTAAGAGGCAATTAGTGTGAAATTGGGTTTTAGACAGTCTTTTATTCTGATGGGTGATAATTTTTTACCGACTTCTAAAAAAACAAGGAGGTTCTCAATTCGGTGGGTTTTTTTTTTATGTATGTACACATTGCACACCGTACTCCGCAGCTTTTTAATCCGATTTCTATGATTCTTTTGTTGTTCGATGCAACACACTTGCCGTTTGGTCTCGTAAAAGATTGAGTAGTTTTTATTTTATGAGTATTTTTACTAAAAAATATAACCGACTTCCAAACAAAACACTACAAAGTAAAAAACACTAAACAGTAAAAAACACTAAACAGTAAAAAAAAACAGAAATAAAACAAAAAACACCGACTGGTTTCTTGGTCTTATTCCTTTGTTTTTAAACACAGACTATCGAAATTAAAGTTATTCATAATTTGTAGGGTTTTTTTGGAAGTAGGTTATTTTTTTTTTGTAATAAAGATTTTTAATGGTGTTTTTCGAATCCTACATACATTATGTAGGTACATTATTCCTTTGAATTGTGTTTGTATAATTTGAATCTCTATGGAGCTAAAAATATATTCGATAATTTTCTTAAGTCCAGTGCGCGGTGGCATGACCGCTCTTCCATAGTTCCTAGTGTAAACTCTACTATGTGCATATTCTTTAAGAAAACATTATGTTGAGGCCCTTTTTGACTACTTTATTGAACTACGGTCCTATTATAAGACTAGGATAGTCACAAGTTAAACTGAAGATGTTATTAATTAACGAACGGAGCGTCTAATTGCGGCCACTCTAAACCCTGTGAAGCATCGTCACAAAACAGATAAATGTAGAAGTTTGGCTGCATACAACGAGCGAAACAAACACGTCCAGTGATCTCAAAGAAATACTGGTTGCGAGTGCACTCGCTGAACGTGAAGTGTGTATCTATTTGTGCGTGCGCTTGTACTCACTGTACATAAAGCGTATATAAATGTGTGCATGCGCTTGCACTCGCTGTACGTGAAGCATGCATTTGTGTCTGTGTCCGCTTGCACTCGCTGTACGTGAAGCATGCATTTGTGTCTGTGTCCGCTTGCAGTCACTGTTCGTGAAGCGTGTATATATGTATGCGTGCGCTTGCACTCGCTGTACGTGAAGCATGCATTTGTGTCTGTGTCCGCTTGCAGTCACTGTTCGTGAAGCGTGTACCTATGTGTGCGTGCGCTTGCACTCGCTGTACGTGAAGCATGCATTTGTGTCTGTGTCCGCTTGCAGTCACTGTTCGTGAAGCGTGTACCTATGTGTGCGTGCGCTTGCACTCGCTGTACGTGAAGCATGCATTTGTGTCTGTGTCCGCTTGCAGTCACTGTTCGTGAAGCGTGTACCTATGTATGCGTGCGCTTGCACTCGCTGTACGTGAAGCGTGAATCTTTGTGTGCGTGGGTTTTTGCTCGTTGTATCGAGACATGGAGTGAACCTTCTGTACCAACTCTGTGACCGAGATCTCCTTTAATAAATAACTATGACTCAGTTTGTAGATATATGAGATACGTTTCTTAATTTAATATGAATGCTAAATGTAGAAATTAATAAATTAAATGTGTTAAGAATTTTAGCTTGAACTCAAAGCTTTCTGGTATTTTTTTGACAGCAATGACGTATTAAGTTGAAAAGTAAGAAAACGTTGACCACGTTTTCTTACTTTTCCATATTTCTGCAAAAAAAAATTTCAAAAGAAAAAGGCGAATGTCTTTAAGTAAAACTTAAACTGTAATTAATGATGACTGTATCACGAGCACTTCCTTCAATTAGAACTGAATGCTTACGAATAGATTACATAAAACTCTTGCATTACTGATGACTGACCGAGTACTGACTGACAACGCACAGCCGAAGGTACTGCTAGTCTCAAACTCAAACTCAAACTCAAACTCAAACATTTATTTCAATTAAACCATTTACAGGCACTTTTGAATTGTCAAGGTCGGTCGGTCCAAAAAGATGAAGCTATTTGCACGTTCCAAAGCGTAGATCTCTATGGAGAAGAACGTGCAAGAAACTCCACGGACACTCTTTTAAAAATAATAAATTGTTACAAAGTTTTCTTGACATCGTGTTGAAATTATACATACATGTGAGAACGATGTGACGAGCATGATAAAAACATCCGAACTAAAAAAGGAACAATTCAAAGAAATAATTAAAATAAATTAAAATAAACCATGGCAGCTGAGAAATGACCAGTCCCAACCGACGGCGCCATGACATGCGCCAGGCCCATTCGTCTCAACCATTTTGAATGGAGCCACATAATTTAACGCATACGCCACCATCAGCTAGGCTTTTGAGTGAGCATGACACTCCCAACCGCCAGGGTACTTGAGTCTATACAATGCAAACACACACATATTTAAAAATGTTGGTACTATTGATTTATCAAATAAAGAACAATAAATCAGTGTGTGAGTTAAATTAAATATAAAAGTCATTAAAGACATCTATAGATATACTAAATAATTATATTAATACAAACATTATCAATAAGTTTGACTTTGTTTACTACACCTTAGACTGTCCTATGGAGCAGGACCAGCATGTTTCCAAGCATTCTTATCTTGAATATAATCATCTAATTTGTAATATGCTTGTTTACATAGTGTGCTTTTAACATAATTTTTAAATTTTCTTTCATTTAATTCTAATATGTCACAAGGTATTTTGTTGTAACATTTAATACAGTACCCCATGAAAGATGTTCGTACTTTGGCTAATCTATAAAATGGCTGATCTAATTTAAATAACCAGTCTATTCTGTAAATAACCATTTCGATATCGACTTCACCTAAGTGACTAAGCTTACAAAGTGAACTTTATTTCACACATCATAAGGTCTTATATTTATACGAATTTGAAACTCACCTCGGATTCCGCTGTCGAGATACGAAAATGTTGTTACAGAATAGCACTGTTCGTAGGAAGCTGAAATTTGGCATGAAGGTTCCTTGGAGAGTGTAGGGGAGGGAGCACTTAGAAATTATCCAAATTGCTACGGGAACAGGAGATACGCGTATGAATCAAGGACAAAAGCCAGTATAAAAAAAAATACAACCGACTTCCAAAAAAAAATTACAAAGTAAAAAATAACTTTAATTTCGGAACTCGGTGTTTTTGTTAGTTTCTTCGTATTTTGACACCGACTTCCGAAATTAAAGTATTTTTTACTTTGTAGTTTTTTTTTTGGAAGTCGCTTGTATTTTTTTATTTTTGGTCGTACCCCACACCTAACAACACCACTGCAAAATCGTAGAAAAGCAAAATACGCAATTTCGATTACTTGGACGACATAAAACCATCATCCAAGTAGACGCATTCTAGCTATTTTGATTTAAAATCTAAAGTTCGTAACCGATTTTGATAAAATTTAAATGGGACCAATCTGCAAGTATATCCTTTCAAATAAAACATTTTTTTTTTTAATCGGTTCATAATTGTCGGAGTTATGAGGTAACAAACATAAAAAAACATACAACCGAATTGAGAACCTCCTCCTTTTGGGAAGTCGGTTAAAATTAAAATAAAAATACCATCAAGTTTTCAACGCTTAACGATATTCTGATTATACCTAACCTTGACGCGCACCAAAGACTTACCTTCTTGACCATCATAAACTCAATAATCAAAGCCATCAATATAAAGGTAGGAGGATAATATCGCCAATCACGGCTCACTGCCCGTGTCATAACGAAAGTTGGCCAACTTGGCTCATCTGCGCCATATTAGCATATTCCAATAAGTTGAATGGAACGCTTTGAACTTCACGAGTTTGCACCAAAAGTAGTTCTTAGCACATATTTGAACTAACTTTATTATCAACGGTTAATGATTGGTGCAACTTTGCCGACAACGGACGGTGGAGAAGAGTTTCTAGGAAAAGAGTTTGTTCGGGGCAAATAAGGTTAACGTTTTTCGTATAATTTGAAATGTTTAAGACAAGAGTGAATAGGTTACTTCTAGGCAAGCGTGTTCCATCTTAGACCACATCATCGCTTACCATCAGGTGAGATACTGGTCAAACGCGTGCCTATCAAAAGTTAAAAAAAATGCCTGTAGGTACTAAGGTAAACCAATTTTTTTTATCACAATCTAATGAAGAGAACGGCGAGTCTTAAAGGTCACTTTAGTACAATCGTAACATTAATCGTAGAACAATCTGTCAAATTTAATTTCATCTTTAGCGCTAATACGATTAGGTTCAAGTTCGATTGGGAAATTTGACAGTTTCGGGTTGTATGTGCTTGCTGATTCTACTAAAGTGTCCTTTTCAGACCCGCAGAACAGAGTGCTACTTCTTCTATTTTTAAGCAATGTTCGCATTCGAATCTCAGCCACAATTTGTGAAAAAAGGCCTCTCTGTTTCGTTTTTCGTATAATTTGAAATGTTTGGTCGAAGGGTATGTGCTAGTGGCGTAGCTTGTTTAAAAGAGGCTCTATATCAAACATTTTGGGGGGGGGGGACGTTTTTAGAGGTGTTGTGATTTTTAAACAAAAAATAGGCCCTACTAGCAAGGAAGGCGATTGCGGGACCAAATTTATAGCTTGGTGAGCCTGTATTTTGGGGCCCTTGTAGTCAGGGGCCCATATCTTTGATACGGCTGATACAGCGGTTGCTATGCTCCTGGTATGTGTGCCAGTAAAGTTATAGACAAGAGATTTAAACATCGTAGTTTGAGAGTGTATTTTGTCTCATCTTGCATTGAAGTAGGAGTCATGATTGTAACTTGTCATCAAGTTAGATAGGGCAAGAACCTTTTTTAAATTACTGAGTTCCTAGGCTTGAGAGAAATGTTTTAAAACTTTCAGAGAGGCTTGATAAAGGCCAAAATGATAAAAATAGAGGCTTTTTTAACAAATTGTGGCTGAGATGCAAAGTAGAATCAGCAAGTACATCATACTTCTCGAAACTGTAAAATTTGTAATTTTTTTTTTTTTTTCAGTCATATCTAGCGCTTAAGCATTAGGTTCAAGTTTGATAGGTCAAAATTGAACCTAATGCTTAAGCGCTAGAGATGAAAATAAATTGTACGATTAATGTTACGATTGTACTAAAGTGACCTTTTAGAGTCGCCATTCTCTTCATTAGATTGTGATAAAAAATTGGTTTACCTTAGTTCCTACAGGCATTTTTTTTTTACTTTTGATAAGCACACGTTTGACCACTATCACACCTGATGGTAAGCGATGATGTGGTCTAAGATGGAGCACGCTTGCCTAGAAGTAACCTATTCTCTCTTGACTTAAAGACTCCCAGGTTGTAGCTATCAGGAAACACAGACTCCGGCATTCCACTCCTTTGCTGTACGCACTATAAATGTGTTCCCAAAACGTTTTGTGCGTGTGGGTGGGATGTCCACCGTGTTCCGGTGGCGCATCGCCATTGGTCTTATGGTCCGATGATAGAAAGGGCTTGGCGGAATTAAATTATGCAATTCTGTCGAAAAATGCAACCGGTAGAAATTCGACAGACTAGCAACTCGGCGTCAATGCTCAAGAATTTGGAGCTTCGACTCGACGAGCCTAGTTAAAAAGTCAAAACATTTTTTAACACTTTGTCCTTCCCAAGTCCAGACAACAAATTCTTCCTACCATTTATCATGTAACAAGTTAACATTACAAGCCATTTACTTCCCGCCGTAAGAAAAGGATAAAAAATAACTTAGCGATTTACGACACTTTTGCTTTTTCTTTGAAACTTGGGTCCCTTGGGAGCTCGGAGCTAAAAGCCCTAATTCCCTAAACGCCCTAAGTGGGTCGGCTTGTGTCTTGTCATTATGGTGTTTAGGAAAGTATTGTTAAAGGTTAGTTTGTTGTAGACGGAGGTACACAAGACGTACGGCGATGTGCCACCGGTACATGGTGGACATCCCACCTATACGCACAAAACGTTTTGGGAATACATTCATTGTGCGTACAGCTAAGGAGTGGAATTCCCTGCCTGAGTCTGTGTTTCCTGATAGCTACAACCTGGGAGTCTTTAAGTCAAGAGTGAATAGGTTACTTCAAGGCAAGCGTGCTCCACCGCCGTGAGATAGCGGTCAAACGTATGACTATCAATATTAAAAAAATATATAATATATTAAAGTGAAACCAAACATGTACATTCTGAAATCTGAAGAGTTTATTTGTTTTGTTGAACTTGCAAAATCTAAGTAACTACTGTTTTTTTTTTTATACAAAACGGGGAAACTCTTGGCCCAAATCTCACCTGATGGAAAGTGATGATTAGGCCGAAGATGGAAGCAAGTTTCACCCGGAATCCTCTTACACAGAGGAACTGGCTATCATACCTCTAACTGCCGGAACACAACAATGCTGTTAACATTGTTGTTAAGGCGACAGACTTAGACATGATGGTGGTAGCTTGCCAGGCGGATACTCTATGCTCGGCCCCTTACTGTTTCGAATTGTAAAAATATTTTATTGTTGGATAGCCCATTTCCTCCGAGCCTCGAAAAGCACGTTAAGCCCTTGGTCCCGGCTGTTATTTGTAGATCTTGGCAGTCGTTATGTATAGTAGTCAGAAGCCAGTTAATCTGACTCCAGTGTTGCCATGCAGTACCGTGTTACCCAGTTAATGGGTTGTGGAGGTCTGGTAGGCATCCGCTCCACGTAGAATACTGGTACTCAGCTAAATCCGGTTTGACTGGAAGCCGACCCCAATATAGTTGGGAAAAGGCTAGTCAGGCAGATAGCCCAATTATTGAGGAAGGCTATAGGTTATATAACATCGCGCTACAACTAATAGGCATTCATGAAAACCGGTCAAGAGCGAGTCGAACTCGCAAACCGAGGTTTCCGTACCATAACATAAAACGTGATATGTTTTTAAATTTTTATCCGTGAGATCTATAATCGTCTGAGAATTTTAACGCTGCGGTTTGTTTTGTAGTTTTAGAATAGTGCCATCTTTTGACCGATAATGGATATAATGTGATTTTTGGTGATGATTTTTGAAAATGTTTCCTATTTAGAGACATCGTCTTATTTTTTCTGCATGAATTATGATATGTATTTTGATAGAAGTTTATCTCTAGGTAGACATAAACTTCTATCAAATCATTCGAATCGTTCAATTTCGAGATAAAGATTAAGATGAAAATGGACAAGTTCTTGTGTGATTCTAAAATGATTCTACTAAAATGACCATGCAAATAAGATAGTTTGTAGGGAATTAAGAAGACAATAAAACTTTTAAAATGACTTTGACTGAGAAGGGATTTAAAAACTAATCTTAATGAGAATATGGTTTGATCACAAACAAAGTCCTCCGCCGCTATCTGTTCGCGATAAACTCAAAAATTTCTTCACTGATATTCATGCTGTTTTCACCAATGGATAGAGTGGTTCTCGAGGAAAGTTTTAGTATAAAATTTGTCAAGTTTTTAGGCTAAATAAAATATAATGATATTTGTTGGAGGTGTCGGAAAAATATTAGCAGTCTGGGAGCTTTCAGCGAAAACATGCACGCGGGTGAAGCTGCGGGCCAAAATAACTGTTACATTTAAACTCATTACTCAATGTTTTTGCTCAAAATAAAAATAAACTAACTTCATCTGAAAAAGGTGGAGCATCAAATAATCCCACATTTTGGACCACATCCAAACCCGTACTCCAACAGAATCTAAACCAACCGTTTACCGTATTTTTCACACTGGCAACTCAGCGTGAAATTTCCAAACATTTATTTTACGTCACTGGCAAGACAGCTGAATTTCGAGCAGTGGTACACTGGAACAGTGTGTCACAGAGCAGAGAAACGGCACAGTGGATCAGCTACAAGAATTAAATTATTATTCAACATCAATGCTTTTGAAAGTGTCATATGGCCGCACCGTTGTAAATTACAAGCTAACTTATGAAAATTATATTACTACAATACTAAAAACTTTTTAGCATTAACAATATTTGGTGTTATTGCAAAATCGTAAAAAGTTTTCTGCTATAAATCATATTTTATTTTGTAAATAGGTTACATGTAACTCTTTTACATGTCGATATTTTTGGTCATATTATTCTAGATGAGGCCGATGTTTCCTAGCTGACTACCCTGAGAAAAAACACCGAAACAAACTCGGAGGTCAGGATGTGGTCATTTTTTTTCTTATTTTTTATTAACTTCAAAACTTTTCATTTTCAAATAAAATCCATACAAACGTGAATAATGTATGAAAACCATGTAGGTTCACGTCTATGGTGGCCTTTTGAGGAAAGTACCGCAGATGTGGACCTGTCCAGACAGAACTCTGAGGAGCTCAATGAGGCATAGTAGTAATATAGACAGACCTGCCTCATTCTGTTGAGCTGTGAAATCACAGCTCATGCTATCTGTTGCTGTTTCAAAATGTCTACTATTAAATTATAATGTTTTGTTTGCAACGTTTGAATCTGTGGAAATAGCAAAACCGGATTATTAAAATCAATCAGATGTCATTTATTCAAATTAGACTGACTACGAACAGTTTTTGAGCGTCAAAGTTCTACTTAAAGACAGTGCCCTAAAACGCGTTTCTGTCACCACTTCCTAGTATTTTAGTTGGGAAGAAAAAGTGGCACAACAAACTCCCCAGCATAACACTTGTATGTGAAGGTTGAAGAACTTGAATTTATACAGTTTTATCAAAGTAGTTTATAATTCACAAGCTGATGCACGCGGCTTCGCCTGCGTGGATGACAGTTTTTATATATTAAAACCTTCCTCGAGAACCACTTTATCCATTGGTGAAAACAATGAAAATCGGTGCCGCTGTTTTTGAGTTTGAGATCTAAGATGGACAGACAGACGCGGCGTAGGACTTTAATACAAACATCCTATATGTAAATAAAGTTAACTGCAGTTACGTGTTAGCTAGTAGCTAACAGTAGTACTTCTGCCTCATCTATCGGTCGAGATCTGGATCAAAAGATGACACAACACGAAATCTATACTAATATTATAAAGCAGAAGAGTTTGTTTGTTTGGTTGAACGCGCTAATCTCAGGAACTTCAGGCACGATTTGAAAAATTCTTTCAGTGTTAGATAGCCCATTAATCGAGGAAGGCTATATGGTATATATCATCACGCTAAGGTAAATAGGAGCGGAGCATTAATGGAAAATGTAACGTAGACGAAAATGCGTGGGTCAGCTAGAAAAAAAAATAATGAGGCCATCTATAATCGCTGGCGCTTCCGAGATCTGTGAGTATTCCAAATTGGCTGGAGTTAAACAAAATAAAGCCAGTGAGATACATTTCGATATTGGAATATGTCCAAAAGCTACGTTTTGTTACTACAGTTCGGGCTCGAGAATTGTGGTTGATGGTAGCTCTCGATATGGTAGTGTTACAGTATACTCTGGCGATTTATATAAAGGCAATTGTTTGGCTTTGAATATAGGTTGTAAGTAAACGGTGCCAAATCAAATCAAATCAAATCAATTTATTCATATTTTTAACAGTAAAATGTGTATAAATAGTCACAAAAAGATAATATATAGTAAAGATCTTACAAAAGGTAATTAATGGCTATGTTAAATCTAGTTTACGGCTAAAATTAACTACAAGTAAGTACAAGATATTTAACTAGGAACTTAAAATATATGTAGCGACCTGCCCGAACTAGGTTTATTTAAACCTGTGTTTCAGGCCAACACTTCATCGCAATTTAAATTGGTCAGACAAATATGTAAACTAAATCAATATAATAATAGATCTTAATCGACTATAAAAATAAGCAAACTTTACAAAGATGAATAGAAACTTTTTCAAAATTATGCAAAATAAATAAATACTAAGTAATATTAAATAACAATTATCATGCTAAGACTTCTATCAATTTTTCTGTGTCAATGTAATTGAGTTTCGATAGATATTCCGCAAGCGTAGAACTACATTTTTTATAATTTAAACTATATATTTTGAGCACCTTGTTGAGCTTGTTATATAGGTAAGGTCTTAAAAACACAAAAAATTTATGTGCAAAAGCATGTTTGGTTTGAGACTTAATACAAACCAAATCTTTTCGTCTCTTGCCTGAAGGTACTCGTTCATAAGGCAGTTCAGTGTGCTGATGCAGTATGATGTTTAGAATAGCTAATTGACGTACTGTTAGTACCTTACATGCTATGTAAAGCTGGTGTGTGGGAAATCGAAAAGAGCGAAATGTAGCAACCTTTAGAACTGCTCTTTGAGCTCGTTCCAGAGGAAGTATAATCGACTTCGCAGCACCACCCCAGGAAGTTATGCAATATGTTAGAATGGACTGACACAAAGCCAAATAAACCCCCTTAATTAAATCATAATTGGCAACGTTACGTAAGTATTTGAAAATGTATATTAATTTCCGCACTCTGCTACATAGTACATCGATATGTTTACGAAAATTTAGATTTGTGTCAATCGTGACACCCAGATATTTAACATAGTCAGCTTTAACTAAGGTGGGACAAGTGCATGCGTTGTCAGCGTAAGTTCGACAATTATGTGCGAAAATATTTAAGTTAGTATGCGGAAGGTTATTTTTTCTAATCGTAAATAAAATGTATTTTGTTTTATCTAAATTTAATGTTAAAAGACTGTTATGAAGCCAATTCGATACAATATTGAAACCATTCTGAGCGTGTTCATTGCGTGCGCGTGCCATTTAAGTCTTTTTTATAAAGGCGGCCCTTTTAATGTACTCGATATAAACAACCTCTAGCCACGATTATTAAATTACCTTAGATTCCATTACATAGTTAGTTACATACAGGTCGAAGCGTGTTAAAAAAGTCATCCTGTTAACCGGTTAGATCCGGCGGTGGAACCATTAAGGCCACCTGACACAATTGATTTTTAACCGACTTCCTAAAAAGGAGGAGGTTATCAATTCGGTTGCATGTTTTTTTATATGTTTGTTACCTCATAACTCCGACAATTATGAACCGATTTGAAAAATTCTTGTTTTATCTGAAAGGATATACTTGCAGATTGGTCCCATTTAAATTTTATGAAAATCGGTTACGAACTTTGGATTTTAAATCGAAATAGCTGGAATTCGTCTACTTGGATGATAGTTTTATGTCATCCAAGTAATCGAAATTGCGTATTTTGCTTTTCTGCGATTTTGCAGTGGTGTTGTTAGGTGTGGGGTACCAAAAAAACACAAATAAGTAAAGTAAAAACACAAAAAAGTGGGGTAAAAAAATACAACCGACTTCCAAAAAAAAACACTACAAAGTAAAAAATAACTTTAATTTCTGAACTTAAAGTTATTTTTTACGTGTTTTTTTTTTGGAAGTCGGTTGTATTTTTTTATACTTTATTTTTATGATATTACGATTTATATCAGTGACGTCAAGTGGAAACAACGGTTCCACTCCGGGCGCAACCGGACTTTAACGGAACTTAACTTGATAGTTACGTTATCTAATTTGATGACTGCGACGCAATAATGGTGTTATTTCTTAATTGTTATCATAACCGCTCATTGAGGCAGAAAAGCATTTCATTCAAATTTTCTGATATTCAGTATCCTACTATCTTCTATAATTCTATTTTACGTGTGTATTTCACTGAACTCCTCCTAAATGGCTGGACCGATTTGAATTAATTTTTATGTATGCTTTTGGGTGGCGCCTTGGATAGTTTAGATTCACGAATCAGCCCGGCAGATGGTTCTGCAGTCGGTAATATTATTATTATTAACTATTTATTTCGGACAGAATCCATAAGTGTTAGTAACAATTTTTCTTACAATCTATGTCAGAACAACGTCTGTCGGGTCCGCTAGTAATATTATAAATACGAAAGTTTGTGAGGATGGATGGATGTTTGTTACTCTATCACGTCTGAACGCCCGAAAGGATCTTCATGAGGCACAGAGGTAGATTATAGTCTGTAATAACAAATAGGCTGTATAATGTATCCCGGGAGTACCTATGTTCCCTAGGGACCACGCCTGCGAAGCCGCTGGCAGATGCTAGTAATATAATAAATTGATAGAGGTGCTATTGAGACAGATCAGATATTATAATATGTTGTTACTAGCTGACCCGCGCAACTTCGTCTGCGTCACATCTTCCATTAATGCTCCGCTCTTTTTGTCTTAGCGTGATGATATAAATACTATAACCTTCCTCGATAAATGGGCTATCTAACACTGAAATAATTTTTCTAATCGAACCAGTAGTTCCTGAGATTAGCGCGTTCAACCAAACAAACAACCAAACAAACTCTTCTGCTTTATAATATTATATATTATATATATTAACTTAATTAGTAAATTAGTAATTAGTATACATTGATAGAGGTGCTATTGAGACAGATCTGATATAATAATATGTTATGTGTACAACGGTACATAATATCTTGAAATTGACATACGAATAGGTAATTCTTTCCAAACATGGCGACCGAACAAACCACAACAATGCCCAATCACGGCGTGATATTACCATATTCGACACACTTTCAGCCAATCAATATCATATGATTTTACAACTATGCAGGAAACTATTCGTTTGCATGTTTCATTGAGCACTTTAAGATAACTGAAAGTGTGCTAATTATTATAAAAAATTACAAAAATAAACAATAAAAAGAATACAAACAACATGTTCTCATGTCTTCAAACCACTCTGCCGTCATAAGAAAAAAGGCGTCTCTACACAATACGAAATAACAGATTTCCAACATTAAGAAAATTACTTAAGATCGGAAATCGATTATTTCGTTATGTGTAGATACGAAATTTTGAAATGAAAACTTCTTTAGCGGCGTTAAGCACTTTTCTTAGGATATAAAATGTTAAACACGCGTCAGGACACGTGACTGGATCGAAAATTCGTAAGACGGATGATTTAAAAATGCACAACGTTATTGTTCAAGTTTTCACTCCCAGAGTGCAACCCGTGTTTATTTTTGTGACGGCAGCTTTGTAGTAGCCAGAAACTACAAAATGCCTCTAACTCATAGCTAGTGACATCATCATTAACGTTCGTGGCTCCCGACTTCTCCGAAGAACATCACCAATAAGGTCTACATATATCGTGTAAGGGCATCTCCCTCAAAACTATTCACGCACATTTAAGTTTTAATGTATGTATGTGTGTGTGTGTGTGTGTATGTGTTTGTGTGTTTTATTGTAAGGACCAAGTCACATTAGATTATATTGTACCTCCTCCGAATTACTTGACCCCTTTCATTCACTCTCTCACAGTAAAAAAAAAACTAGTGTCACAAAAAAACCAACATTTTAATATAATCCCACTCCATAAAGGCTGACTTTCATAAATTAAATTCGTGTCACCTGTATTTATCTACAATAGTAGACGCAAAATATTTCCATTCAAATCTACAAGTGGTAGTCCTCGTCCAAGGGGGTCACCTAGTTTGATTAAATCTTCACTTATTGGCACATACACATTAAACTTCGACATTCTTCTCAATTCGATGGCGTTAGAAGAAATTTCCTTAATAGGTGGCACGTCTAACTGTATGGTTTTTGTATGCAACTCTTTGCGTTGTGGCTTCAATCTTTTTTGTTTTAGTACTTCACCTGGTTGTTTTTTCTTATCTCCAGCTTCTGGGACTGCTTTTGGTAAGCTGATAGTCATAGGACTGTTAGTAACAGCAGTAGTGTTTCCTTTCAATTCCTTTAGTTCAACTCTAGTACTAATTCCAAATGCGTTATCTGTGAGAATATGTACTTTAACAGTCTTTGGAGTAGTTGAATTGTTTTTTGGTGTAACACTCGGGGCACCGTTTGCAGTTAAATTCAACTTTTCCAAATGGATTTGTGCTGAATCACAGTTTTTGATAATCAGAACAAAGAATATGGCGTGTAGACGGTACATTTTCGTAGAATTTATATTTTTTTACGGAATGCGTGATTCTGTGGCAAATCGCCTATTAAGACGGCGGTAAATCAAGCGATTACCGTGCTCTTGCAGCGGTAATCGCTTGATTTCACGCTTTTTCACATGGATTAGGTAGTTTCAATTTCAAGTCCGTATCGGTTTAAAAATGCAGGAGTGTTTTGCTTCTACGTCAGATGTTATGAGCAATAGCCCAAGTACGCACAGTCACATTAGAGAGCAAATCCTATAATTTTTTTAACAACTTTCGCATTGGCATGTCAATCGCAAACTGTCAAAAAAACCTTAATTTTCATTCGCCAAGATTGTGATTGAGATGCGAATGCGATGTGAACGTTAGTAAAATGTCAGATTATACAAAACTGTCCAAATAATAATTTAAACCATAAAAGGTCAAATAGAGTGAGAACTGCTGTTGAGAATTATTTGATGTGCTACTAACGATTTTTTTTCATGTCTGTTTTTTTATCTATACTTCTATACTTACTTTAATCTATACTAATATTATAAAGAGGTAACATTTGTTTGTAAGTTTGTATGGAGGGGGTAATCACAGGAACTACTGATCTGAACTGTCCGATTTGAAAAATTCTTTCAGTATTAGATATCCCATGTATCGAGAAAGGATATAGGCTACATATCATCACGCTAATACTAAAAGAAGCCGAGCATTAATGGAAAATGTGACGCAGACGAAGTTGCGTGGGTCAGCTAGTTTATTCATAAGCGTGTTTTTGTTCCAGGTCAGGCCAACTCAACAATTGAGTTAATAATCAATATTTAATTTATTGTAATTTTTTGAATTGTAATTTTGTTTTTTTTTTTTTATTTGGGAATGTGTTATGCTTGGCGCCAATAAACTCTTTTTCTTTCTTTCTTCTTTATATTTATTGTAACTTGTTTTTTGCCAAATATCTTTACTATTGTTCTTGGGAGCACTGTGTGACACAACCTTGTTTTAAAGATTTTCACGTCTTATTTTCAAGCAGTTTGCTTATAGTAAAAGTTATGCAATGAGTTGGCAATTGAAATGACAGCTGTCCAATAAGAAATATCTGTTTACAAGGAATACTGAACTAAATTATTTTGATATAAAGTCTATATATATAAAACAAAGACGGGTTTGTTACAACACTTATAACTCGAGATCTACTGAACCAATTTTCATGGTTATTGATTCGTTGGATTTATCTCCGACCCGAATAGCAGAATACATCTTAAAAACAATGAAAACTCGATATGTGCAATGAATACTTAATTGACGGGAGCGAAGCCGCGGGGGACAGCTAGTTTTGATATAAAGTAGTCGTATTTTTATCAGTTTTGTAAATTTTTATTGTTTAGTTTAAATTTGTTTGAGATGATAATAGTTCATTGTTTTAATAGGATTTCATGGGATTTGTACTATACTACTAGAGTAAGTATTTGATATTAAGATTTTCATAAATATTAGGGAAAGTAGAAAAAAAGCAAAGCAAACTCTTGACTCTAGTCTTGGTCAGAGATGACCGAGACAAAGTCTACGCGTTCTTAAGGCATTTCTTCATTAGAGTAATTTATTTAGTGTAAATACTTGTTAGTTTTAAACTCCAAAACGGGAGAAGGAGGGAAGTGGAAATTATTATTTTTTTTCTTACTTATCTGCGAGACTCATCTCTCTCCCTCTCACTCAGAATAATAATAGGGGCCATCATGGGCCATTGCCCGTTAAACGCACATCTTTTTAAAATAGGCGCCACAGACAGTCCGCTCAAGGGCTGCGAAGCCGAAGAATCAGTCGCCCACTGAAATGCGTGGCTACCCAACGTGAACGAATCTTTGGAGCGGTGAGGGCACTCCGCGAAGCCTGTGAAGCTCTCTGGAAACTTCTGTTGTTCTGGGCGGAGCTAGGTTGGCTAATTTAGGCAGGACGCACAACGAACCGAATCGAACCAAACCGAAAAATGGAGTCCCTACTCTGCACTACTACCCTTAAGCGGTATCCCAACATGTTAAGGCATGTCGCAAAAAGGCCCATTTTCATATATTCGGGCGGAGCTTACACAATATAATTATTATTTATGCTTCTATTAATGGCGTTGTTGCCATCCATCATGTGCGTCCTTCTCAAACCGTTCATCATCTGCGAACCTTGGGATGACGGATATGAATTATTAAGGGAATTCTCTTAGTAAACAAACACTATAGTAGGTGCCAGATAGAAGTGCTAAAACGGTCAAAACCCTTTTTTATTTTGAAGGATGGGTAATCATCAAATGAGTTCTCCCGCTCTGGGCAGAGCAGAAGGGAGTGAGAGACTCTTACTGACAAAAACCCATTCATGTTCCTCCTAATGCCCTTTGCGTTCCAGGGCCGCGGTGACTCTTTCGGACAAATTTCGCAACAACGGTCACACATTATTATTGACTTTCTATCAAAAAAAAGACATAAAGCAGTCCTGAATCGACTTCTATCATGTTTCCTTACGTTCTTTGTTAACATAAAACGGTACATAACTTATTGTTCGTGTACTTAATTACGGAGGGATATTGGAAAGGTCAATGTACTTTTTTGCAAGATTATCTGGCTCTTATCATATCTACTTCTCGTTGGTCGAGAAATTATAACTGGCACAAAATAAAGTTGCAACGGATTAAAAATTCAAATAAGGAAAGCAATAAAAAATGCAATTTCAGATTTTGATTGCAAATTGTAACTCGCTTTTGCTGTCTTAAATGTAAAATAGAAGAGACGAAATTTTATAAGTGAGAACGAATTTTTAGTAAGTCTAAAATGTAGCAGATTGATTTGTTATTATGTAATTCATATAGAGTACGCTTAATAATAATAGGGTTGCGTAAGTTACCCATCGAATGACGTAACATTCTTTATTTTTGAATCATCAAATTGAGATTGAAATCATCAAATAACCCCTTCCGCTCTGGGGGAAGAGGAAGGCTGTTTGGAACTCTTGCTGACTAAAATCCGTGTTTCTCATAATGCCCTTTGTATTAATGTACAAGGGCCGCGGTGACGCTTTCGAACATAATCCGCATCCACGGGTAAGCAAACAAAAACTTATTTACAAAAAAATACTACCGACTTCCGAATAAAACACTACAAAGTATAAAATAAATTGGTGGTGTTTTGTTTTTTCTTCGTTCTTATAGTTTCTCCGCATCGCTGGTTACTGGTAATGTGCCCAAAAGGCTGTCAGCTACTATTATTTCACTTAGTAATTTAACCACTCTGCTCGACAAGATTTTGACATATGACACACCAGCTGAGTCGACGGGATTTTACGAATTACGTCATCAAATTCAGGAATAACATCAAATTTCGGCAATCGAATTAACTATGAAAAATTTGTTTCCGTAGCTATATTATACGATAAGTTTGTGAGAAATATCTTAAACTACAAGTTAAGGTCGTTCAAATTGCTTCAGTCTACTTAAAAATGTGTCTTAAATATGAATTACTTCACCTCTCAATAATGGTAGTCAACTTAGATTTTCTGAAAATATATAAGTAAACTGAGTTCTCGCTTGTTAAAAAAATGCAATACGAAAAAATTAAGACATAATCATTCTATTTGCGTTCTTCGTTTTGTCTTTTTTCATACATAAGTTAGCTAAAAATACGAACGAATCTTGACAATAAATAATTACGTTGAAGTTTTGATGACAACGATGTTTAAGGCTAAAAAACATGAAAATTGTGGATTTGAGGACACTCAAACTCCATTACAGGGATAACGGTTTCCTCATCATTTGATTTTCTGACGAATGTATCCATATTTCTAACGATATATGAAGCGGTAATGAAGTTTTTGGATTTCCAAAGTCCGAGTTTCGCGCCAACTGTGTTTGTTTACGTTTTTGTTTTTCACAAATATCACCAACGCACATGTAAAAACGATTACAAGTATATGAATTATGAATCTAAATATCATGAAGAACAATAAAAACCCCAGATTTAAAAGCAATTTACAAGCACAGACCCAATAACACGTAATTTCATTACCGCAACACTTAATTCGTGTTCAAAATGTTCAACCATTTTGTTTTATTTTTAATTTTTAGGGTGTGTCAAAAATATCGATTATGCTAATCGATATTCTTTTAAATTTCATTCGACTCGATTAACTTTAAATGAGAGATTTTTGTAAATCGATTCTTAGTAACTAGAATAAATACCTTTAAGCCATAAAATACAATTATCACTGATAATAATATTTTTATGGTGTCTTATTACACTTAAATAGATTTTTAGGCGGCAATTTTTGAAAATAAAAAAAAAACAACTCATCCATGACCAATTTCGCGCGGAATTTTCTTTTATTCGAAATTTAAATTTAGAATGTGCTCGTGATTCAGAAAAAAATATTAGATAAAAATTATCGCGAGTTTTACATTTGACTAGTTTCTGTCCGCGGCTTCCCCCGCGATATTACTATTTTCATGAGTTTTGATTTTTTGACGGAATCCTTTCTAAAATGAGTATTTCATTTAAAACGTCATTAAAAAAGGTGTTGTTGTTTATGCTGACGTATACACTTTCATATGGATTTAGAAAAAAGCTGTTATTTCGATATTCCAAACATATACTTGTAAAACATACCTATGTATGTTTGAAGGTATGTTTTTTAAATTTAGAACGCCCGGTAAAGTAATGGTTGAATAATATTACAAATGCATGAAAATATTAATGACTATGTTTTCAGCGATGCAAATTACCTACTACAGATTAAAAATATTTTAAAATTGAACATCTAATATTGAGAAGCTCATGGCTAAATAAAAACAGCCGCACGGGTCGATCTTCAAGGTTAAGCAACGCTAGCCAAGGTTGGTTTGTGGATGGGTGACCACCTTAACATATCGAGTTTCCTCCGTGCCTCGGACGTGTTGTTTTTAACACAGCTTTAAGCTACCAGGCGTTCCAAAATAATAGACATACCTTCCTACAAACATCCACACATGCACACACATACATCATCTGCCTAGCCTTTTCCCAACTTTATTGGGGTCGGGTGAATACCAGGATTTTACATAGAGCGGCTGTCTACCAGACCTCCACAACCCGTTAACTGGGTTACACGGTCCTTCTTGGCACGACTGGAGTCAGATGTGAAGGCTTCTGACTATCCGTAACGACTGCCGAAGATCTACAAATGACAGCCGGGACCAAAGGCTTAACGTGCTTTCCGAGGCACGGAGGAAACCCAGTATGTTAAGATGGTCACCCATCCACAGACCAACCTTGACAAGCGTTGCTTAACCTGGAAAATCGACCTGTGCGGCTGTGAATGTTTAGCCGCGAGCTCACTCACATGCACTCACATACATACTACCAAAAAGCATTCACAGCTTCCTTTTGCAGCAGAAAAAAAAAACCATCTGAACGAACCCATTACAAATATCCGCACATAATCAATTTTCATGCATACAAAAAACCAACCTGATGCATAGCATACTCAAGTTTTTTTTTTTTTGATGCCAAAGTCCTACACCTACTTGACATACAAACATTATTGTATACTGGGGATTCTGTATGGGTTTCATATTATGGAATGCTCGGTATATTTTTAAAAATATCAACACAAAACTCTCAATATTTTCAATGAAATTTATTAGTTTTGAATTACGAGCGCATTCTGAATTTAAATTTTGAGTAAGTAAGTAACATAAACGAATTGGCGCGAAAACCCACGCCACATAGGCGGTCCGATGAAATTTTTCACTTATGTTTAAAAACCTTTTTGAATTACATGATGAAACAACCAATGGTGGGGGCCCAGTCACCCGCGTCCGTAGGAGAATACCCTTCAGCGAATCCCTACACGTGGTCCCTGGGTGGTGCTAAACAGGTGACACTAACCGCCTCCGTGGTCTCGTGGTTATACCACCTGATTCAGACCCAGAGGTCCTGGGTTCGATTCCCAGCGGGGGCAAATTTTTTGCTCGGTTTGGTTGGTGGTAGGACTTGTTCTAAGTCCGCCTGGCAAGCTACCACCATCATGACTGTCTAAGTCTGTCGCCATAACAACAATGTTAACAGCATTGTTGTGTTCCGGCAGTTAGAGGTATGATAGCCAGTTCCTCTGTGTAAGAGGATTCCGGGTGAAACTCGCTTTCATCTTCGGCCTAATCATCACTTTCCATCAAGTGAGATTTAGGCCAAGAGTTTCCCGTTTTGTATAAAAAAAAAAAAAAAAAAAAAACATAAATAATAATTGTCACTATTGCAAATATTGTATTTCATGCCTGAAACGTATTTTTTCTTAGAATCGATTTACGATAATTGCTCATTTATATTAATCGATTAGATTGAAATTTAAAAATCATCGACTTGCATAATCGTTTTGGTACACCCAAAAAATTAAAAAAAAAAACAATATGGTTGATGGTGGACGGCGATTATCACATTTTAACACTTGGATTTTATTTTGAAAAAATAGTAACTTTGCGGGCTATAAATGAAAGAATTATTGACGCTATTATATGACCTTTTTATCCAATTGTTTTAATTAACAGTCGTACATAAGATTCTTTAAGTAGTTTTCTTAATAACAGCGTTAATAATAAGGATGTCGTATGACTTAACTCTTAGTACCATTTGGTACTACAACGGAGCCGGCGGAGGTTTGCCTGTCAAGGTCCAATTGGTACTACAACCGAACTATACGGTTAAAAAGGTTTACCAACAGCGTCTGTATAAAGTGTTTCTTAGGATAAGTAATATAAGCCACATAAAGTCGCCAATTACAGTTAACCAACTTTGACATAGGTAATTATTAGTAATAACACAATTTTAAAATTAGAATAAAATTACAACATACCAATAAATCATAATAAAATCAATAATATGAAATTAGTTCAAGATTAACAGTGAGATCAAGATAACAAATTAAACAAAATAAAATATTATTATAAAAATGAATCCCTATTTCCCTTGGTCCCGCATCACGCGCGAACGGCTGGGCCGTTTACACAATTTTTTTTTGTTGTGTTTGTTATACTCAGGAGAAGGTTCTTATGAAAGAAAAAAAAAATTGCGGGAGCGGAGCCGCGGGCAACAGCTAATACTTAATATAAATTAATCATTCTAATCACAGTTTTCAGAATATAATAATAATTACGAAATAAATAAATTAAATTTGTCTGAGGTAAAAGCAAGCCTTTAGGTCACACGAAGTGTCAAGTCAACGACGCGTATTGACAGATCTTTAAACACCATATTTTTAGTTTTAGTGAAATTAAAACTTTCTCTTTATTTAAGTTCATAGTAGGTATGAGTCAGTCCAGTATCAAAGTAATAATATCCTTATTTAAAAAATAAAATAAGAAGCACCCATCTTCACAGTATTACGTTTTACTGCGATACTATTTCTCTCGACGTTATACTTAGCGGGGTCTTGAACTCGGTACTCAGCCAGATGCTTAGAGAAACGGATCCCTAAACTCATATTACTACAAAGCTCCTAATTATCCACTTTCCAACGTAATGGGAGATACAATTATCTTCGTATGTACGAGTTAGGGACTACTTACACTTATTCAGCTCCATTCGCATTTCGATGAACGATTTTGGTCACACTTATACATTTCTGCTTCTATCAGCCGCATATAGCGTCGTGAGAATTAGAAGGCGGCAGCGGCAGAAAAGCACTGAACTCTAACACTCGCATGATGAAAAATTAATAAAAATAAAATAATTCTATTTCAGACCTTGATCCATATTATGATAGTAATACACACTACTTAAAATCTACTTTAATAACACAACACATTATAATAACACATTAAATTGTCCTCATTTTATACTTCTTGTTTGCCGCGAAAGCTGAATAGATGCGGAAAGTTAAACGGATTCGTACGCGTACGAAATTGTTGTTTTCTATGGGCATAAGTTTAATAAGTGTGAGTAGTCCCTAATTCGATAACTGCCTCAGGTGAACCGAGAGAGTTAAGAAACTCCTGTTGAAATAATAACCTTGTATACGTCATAAAAGTAATTAAATAAAGCTTTTTTAGCTACGGAGAACATTAGTGAAATGGCAATGGTTGTACTTACTACTTACATACAAAAACGAAAAAAAATATAGGTGGTTATTATGGTTGGTATCAGGGGCTCTAGAAAAGCCACTTTAACAGAATCAGAAAGCACATCACGCTACCGTCACTGTCAAATTTTCCCAATCAACCTTGACCCTAATGCGTTAGCGATAAAGATGAAAATTATATTTGACAGATTGTTGTGTGGTTAATATTATGATTCTGCCAAACTGGCTTTTTAGACCCGCTGGTATTTTTTTTATTATTGGACATTGAACTTTCACTTATGTCTTCATAAATATGTACTCGCAAATTTAATTATGAACGTTTGATCATTACTAGAAACTTTTAAGAATCAGGACAGCTTTATGCCTTTTCCTCCAATTTTGAAATTAAGAATGTCAAAAATGGCCGCTATTACAATTTGTTTGGCACCATCCATAGATAAACAAATCTAAAACAACATACTATTTAGCTAACTACTCTACAACAATCCAGAGACATTCACAAACGAACTCGGAAGCTAAATCTAAAACTAACTCGAAAGTCTTGTTGCTAACCGAACTCTCCCCAGTGCTCAGCCAAGGCAGGACTTTATACGAACTTGGAAACACACTAATGAGCCTACAGGAAACTAGAGAGATGCCATGTACTGGGGTGATTAGTAAATATTTGCAGGATATGTAGATAGATATATGTCTCGGAGTCATTTGGATATACTCGCGTTTGAATATACAGGGTGTAAGGGACAGCCCTCCACAAATTAACAGGGTGCAATCAGCTCCTTGTTTTGAATCATATTCCAGTGGAAATTTTCTCAGGTTTTTTTTTTAGTTTTTTCAGTTTTTATTGCTTTATTTCAATGTAAAGTTACATTATCTGTATGCAGAACTCCATTAATGTAAATAACACAGCTAAAATGAGAAGAAGAAAAACTAATGATCGACGCATGAAATCAGCTGTTAAACACGTGGCGCGAGCGCGGCTCTCCTTTCGAAAGCTCGCTGCGCTGCCGTTCGCTGCGTGCGTTTTGCAGAGGTAGCGATACATTGCGTGTGAGGTAATTAAACAAATCAGTTTTATTGGATTCCCATAAAGTTCCTGAAATAATTTCATGTACCGGTCAACTTAGTACGATATACTGAAATCACCCTATCAGTTTGTGGAGGGCTGTCCCTTACACCCTGTATCTTAGTAGAGAAGCAATGTCAGTGCCTGTAAATGGTTTAATTGATAAATGCTATTATTGTATCTGCTTATTAGTTCTGGAGTGGCGACCACGTACCTACCGGAAGACGCAACGTTAGAAGGCTTACATGGTAGACCGATGACCTGGTGAAGGTCGTGGGTAGCTGTGGACGCTTGGGGGAGACCTATGTCCAGCATGTATGATGATGACGATGTCCTCGGCTCATCGCCGCAAGGTTGCCTGCTTGTCGGTCTTCTACAGATTGTACTTCGGTGAGAGTGTCCAAGAACTCCACGACCTCAATCCACCGGCCCCCTTCTACCATCGGACATCCAGACATACTGCAACTTACCATCCCTACCTTGTTGCTATTCCACGAATTCGCACTAAGCGTTTACAAACGTCTTTTATAATGCGCACAGCAAAGAAGTGGAACTCTCTGCCTGCGTCTGTGTTTACGAACGCTTACAACCCTTATCTCTTCAAAGTTAGAGTAAACTGGCTCCTTCTGAATAAGCACGCTCCATCGTAGACTTTGTCTTTGTCATCTTTGACCAAGACTAGAGTCAAGAGCAAACCCATATCAAGTAAAAAAAAACATTCCTCCCTATATCAAAGTACCCAAAATCCTTTACGCTTTAATGAGACCAAAGCCTACCTAGCTCGTTAAAGGATTTACTCAACACTGATTACCAAATATCCCGCGGAACTAATGCTAACTAGAACGCGCAGTTGATTGGTTCTTCATCAAACACGGATCGGAAATGCGGGAGTCATTTCCAGTTATGTATTTGTTGTGTTCCAATTAGTGTTGTAATTCACTGTTGTGAGTGAATTTTGCATTTTCAGTTTGTTTTCGCTTTGACACTTATCAGAATAGAATAATCAAGGAACAATATACGGTTGATCAACTGTATGTGACACGCATTGTGATGTTTTGTTGGGTTGGCCAGTATGAGCCACGCAACCTGACCTGACTGCGGCCCGTAGCTCCTTGCCAGGGACGGGGTTATTTGAAGAAAAAGAAGTCCTGTTCTCTTAACCAGTTCGATACCGCACCGAGTGGACCCAACATTCTGCTGCGCCCTACTGTGCCTTCGACGCAGCTGTATATATCGAGTCTGCATCACTCCACAAAGGTTGAGGAAGTCGTGCAGTACTTGAAAGAGAAGGCCAAGTGGACTCTGAGGGTTACATCAACTTTAAGTCGTTCGTGGTTCGAGTTCCAACCCACCATCTACAGATCTTCTTGAAGGAGGACTTTTGGCCGAAAGGTGTCGTGTCGCCGACAACATAACGTGTATCTATAGCTATGTTATCGATATGTATTAGTTTATTATTATTTTTCGTATATTTTAATTTTGTGTTTTTATCTATGGGCCTCAGTTTCCTGATAATAAAATGATTATGATACGTGCTTGCCCTACAATTGATAAACCAACGAAGGGACGAAAATATATTTCAATGGCACAATGTCAATAATGATTTTTGCATCGTTCATCACCACATCACCGCTTACCATCCAGGTGAGATAGTGGTCAAATGCGTGCCAGTAGTTAAAAGTACGTCAATTCGTTGGTACCGTCTGTAATTGTAAATCTTTATCAGTCGTTACGGATAGTCAGAAGTCAGTAAACAGCTAATACTACTCTTGCCAAGGAACCGTGTTACCAGGTTAATATTTTGAGGCAGCCGCTCCACGTAAAATACTGGTACTCAGCTGAAATTAATGGGTTGTGGAGGTTTGGTAGGCAGCCGCTCCACGTAAAATACTGGTATTCAGCTGAATCTGGTTTAACTGGAAGCCGACCCAATGTAGTTGGAAACAGGCTAGGTAGACAGGCAAACACTATCGCTGATTAAAAAAAAAAACGCGTGGTTACTGTAGGACAGACAATGAAATCATAATATTCTAGACTTGTATAATATAATATATTATGCCATCTGAAAGTGGCAAACGCCGTAAGATTGTAAAATATCGCGTGAAATTGTTAACTTCTTTTAGGCAGCATTTTTTTTCTATAAGGTACGGATAGATTGGAAAGTATTTAATTTAGATGGGAATTATTATCTACAAAAATAATTTTTCATAATAATTATATCGAGAAAATATAATCTAATCAAGATTTATTACAATCTTACGCAATTTGCCATTTTGCGGTGACATAATTATAGACATCTCGGTACCGACAAATCGAGGTACAGCTAACGTTACGTTCTTTGCTCAAGAGAACCAGTTGGCCAACTTAACGAAATGCAAAGAGGTTCGCCTCTGTATCAGTTTAGTATTACCAGTGTTCTGTTTACTTTTAATTAAGAACTGTTCACTTCCGCCATGTTTGTGTTGCCAGCTTGCTTTATGTTTCTGTGTTTAGATATTAAAGTTTAAATAGATTTTGTTTTAGTTTGCTGAAAGTTTTAGTTCAGTGTCTTTGAGAAAGGGAAAGATTTCAGAGGACATTATAATACAAGCTTATGTTCGAGGTTTCGTTTGCGATTAAATATCACATAGTTTTTTTGCAAAAAAACCTTTTTACAAAAAATACAACCGACTTCCAAATAAAGAAAAAAACACTACAAAGTAAACAATAACTTTAATTTCGGAAGACGGTGTCAAAGACGAAGAAACTAACAAAACACCAACTTCCGAAATTAAAGTTATTTTTTTACTTTGTAGTTTTTATTTTTAACCGACTTCCCAAAAAGGAGGAGGTTATCAATTCGGTTGTATGTTTTTTTTTTATGTTTGTTACCTCATAACTCCGACAATTATGAACCGATTTGAAAAATTCTTGTTTTATCTGAAAGGATATACTTGCAATTGGTCCCATTTAAATCATATAAAAATCGGTTACGAACTTTGGATTTTAAATCAAAATACCTGGAATTTGACTATTTAGATGATTCTTTGATAATCGAAATTGCGTATTTTGCTTTTCTGCGAATTAGCAGTGGTGTTGTTAGGTGTGGGGCACCACTAAAAAGTGAAAAATAAAAAACTTTTTACAAAAAAAATACAAACGAGTTCCAAAAAAAAAAACACTACAAAGTAAAAAATAACTTTAATTTCGGAAGTCGATGTCAAAATACGAAAAGAGTAACAAAAACAACGACTTCCGAAATTAAAGTAATTTTTTACTTTGTAGTGTTTTTTTTTTGGAAGTCGGTTGTATTTTTTTTGTAAAAAGTTTTTTATTTATTTGGAATTAAAAAAGTATTTTTATTTTTCACTTTTTTGTGGTACCACACACCTAACAACACCACTGCAAAATCGCAGAAAAGCAAAATACGCAATTTCGATTACTTGGAAGACAAAAAACCATCATCCAAGTAAACGAATTCCAGCTATTTCGATTTAAAATCCAAAGTTCGTAACCGATTTTGATATGATTTAAATGGGACCAATCTGCAAGTATATCCTTTCAGATAAAATAAGAATTTTTCAAATCGGTTCATAATTGTCGGAGTTATGAGGTAACAAACATAAAAAAAAACATACAACTGAATTGAGAACCTCCTCCTTTTTGGGAAGTCGCTGTCGTAGCTGTCCTGAATCGACTTCTATTATGGTAATGCATTACTTTCTCTTGTAAACAATAACGGTTCATAATATTTAATTGTTCGGGTATCGGAGCGATATCTGGAAAGTTCAATGTACTTTAGTGTAAGTTTATTTGGCACAAACTATAGTTTCCAATAAGAATATACTTTCAAATGTCAAAGATTCAAATCGTTTTAAATTAGCATTTGTTTTAGACATTTATTTTGTTTTAAATGTTTTGTGTCTCATCTTAAATGTCTCTTTTTGAAGGGCTCTTGACAATTTAAGTCTCAAAGAAGCATTTATCGCAATATCTGTTTAGAGTAGACTTGTTTAAGTGGCAGACGACATTGTGTTTAATGAACTTGTTGAACGATAATTACATGGATTCACAGTGTAGGTGTATTTTTCATGAAAAACATGTCCAAATTGAACGACTCTTTTTCGGTTTCAACGACTAGGTACTATATTTGGAACCGAGACAAGTTTTTTAAAACATGAAAATCTCATCCTATTATTATTATGAATGCGAAAGTGTCTTCACGTCTTAAAGGCTGATCTTATTTGGATGAAACTTAGCACACAGCTAGGTCATGTCTGGCCACGACTGTTTATTCCGGGGATTTGTTCCCCTGGGATAATATCCGATATTCACGCAGGCAAAGCTCCTAGTTTATAATTTTGGAAGTCAGTGTCAAAAACAAAGAAACCACATCAGAAATACCAACTTACAAATCCTTTATTTATTTATTTATTTTACAATTTATGTACACACAGAGAAACGGTACAGATATAACATTATAATTATTGGTACAAAGGTACTCCTTTTTTATTTTTTAAATAATTTTTCACTCTAGTGCTGATAAACCACCAAAACTAAAACTTAATAATAAGCAAATACTGCGGTAAGATGGTAAAAATGCTTATAAAATTAAAAACACTGAGCCAGACTTAATTACGTTCTTACGAAACCAAATGGCAATTATACCGCATCGTACTTAAAACAAAACACAAAAATCGAATCAGAAACCTTGGAGTTATTGGTTTAGTATAAAAAATACCTACAGAATTGAAAACTTCCTCCTTCTTTAAAGTCTTTTTTAACCGACTTCCCAAAAAGGAGGAGGTTATCAATTCGGTTGTGTTTTTTTTTTATGTTTTTTACCTCATAACTCCGACAATTATGAACCGATTTGAAAAATGTTTGTTTTATCTGAAAGGATATACTTGCAGATTGGTCCCATTTAAATCATATCAAAATCGGTTACGAACTTTGGATTTTAAATCGAAATCGCTGGAATTTGACTGTTTAAATGATTCTTTGATAATCGAAATTGCGTATTTTGCTTTTCTGCGATTTTGTAGTGGTGTTGTTAGGTGTGGGGCACCACTAAAAAGTGAAAAATAAAAACCTTTTTACAAAAAAATACAACCGACTTCAAAAAAAAAACACTACAAAGTAAAAAATAACTTTAAATTCGGAAGTCGGTGTCAAAATACGAAGAAACTAACAAAAAACACCGACTTCCGAATTTAAAGTTATTTTTTACTCACACTTTCAATTTGTACGCCACGATATGCGGCTGAACATGTTAGAACTTTTTGCTATACTTCATTGTTATCTTGCATGTATCATGTACACCATGTTTAAACAAATAAACTTTACTTACTTACTTACTCACTTACTTATTTACTTTGTAGTGTTTTTTTTTTTGAAGTCGTTTGTATTTTTTTGTAAAAAGTTTTTTTTATTTGTGATGAGTTTGCTCTTGTCTCTAGTCTTGGTCGGAGATGACAGAGACAAAGTCTACGATAGAGCGAGCTTACCCAAAAGGAGCCTGTTCAAAAATAAAACTTAAACTCTTCATTCCATCAAAACATCCCTTCTTCACAGTGATAAACATAGCCGAGCAATCTCGCTTGTTTTATTAACACTATCAGCTTGGAATGACGTTGATATTTAATGAGGGGCGCCGGGCAATTTGCATGTTAAATAAATGCTATCTTGAGTTTAGGTTGGTACACCTGTGGGCCAGTGACGTCATGTTCGACAGGCGGCCATGTTGTTTCGGTGTATGGAATTATGAGGTTCGTTTGTTTTTGAGACTGCTGAATTGGTTTTAGAGAAGAAGAAACCTAGCTTTTTTAGTTTGAACTGCCTTTTTGTAGAGACGAAAACGGTCGCATGGCCATATTTTCAAAGTAAGGCAACGCTTACTGAAGTTGGTCCGTGGATGGGTGACCATCCATTAAATTCAAAGACTTCTCCTCCACGAGTCGGCAGCCAGCACGGCAGCCGTTCCAGTAACTAGAAAATGTAGCCAGCAACTACAAAATCTGACACGTTTTGCCAAGGGGTTTCGCGAGACCCAGTTAATGGGTTATGAAGGGCAGACAAGCATCTATGGAACTGAAAGCCCATCCCGCAATAGTTACGTATATAGACAATAAAACATCGACTCTACCTTATAGCACAACTGTTTAAAAACAGTTATCTCTGAACGAAAACAGCTTTTTCAGAGATTTTATATCTCTGTGGTATTCCGTTTACATCGCTTCAACTCAAATGAAATCAAAATACCACACAAAAAACAAAAACACATATCTATATAAAAATAAAAACAAACGAATTCGCCAAACAATCACTGTTACAAAATGTGACGAAAACAATAGATAGAAAGGAGTATTGTATTCACTAAATTGCTTCATACCACGCCAATAGTGCTGGCCAGATTAATATTTAACGTGCACGGGATATAAAAATACGGGACTTGCATTTTTAAAGCGGTTTATCGATTCTATACCGAACGCCGCTGAAAGTTTCCAGAGGCTGAGTTTTAAATGTTAAAGAGAGTGAGCGGTTACACACACATGCTTCCTCTTTCGCACGGGTTACTTGGATATGTACGGGTAAGTTGGGTGTACAAGTTATCCTCAAGATACTTTGGCGTATAGTCATGAGTCCTTATTTAAGAGTACGTGGCTAACACTGTGCTAACTTTTTTAACGAACGACTATATTCCTCTGGCGCGAACTTTTGTTTCTTCTTTGGGATTTAAACAAGATCAACAGCCTAATCCTACTCTTATCCAAATTTATAGGTTTCTGCGAAAGGACATTGGTACGCGTCCATACATCGTTCGCCTCAGAACCAACAGAGACGTGAATTTACTGTGTTTTAAATAATGCATATGTTGGACTTAAACTAAATTAAAATCACGGACACTCGGAATTGTAAAATATCCAAAATAATTTTG
Source organism: Ceramica pisi (assembly GCA_963859965.1). NCBI lineage: Eukaryota > Metazoa > Arthropoda > Insecta > Lepidoptera > Noctuidae > Ceramica > Ceramica pisi. The sequence continues at coordinate 22,565,492 of OY982540.1, read as the reverse complement.
AGGTTATATTTTTATTTAGTGTGTTTAATTTTTGCCAATAAAACATACCAAATGGATTAGTCCATTTTTTAGATCCCAGAGCTGCCAGACCTCTCTTAATTTTCTCACCAAAAATTGGTTTAGAGTAGTGTTTCTATGTTCTTCTAACATACGAAAGCGTGGTAACTTAGGTTGAATCATCAAAGTGTCAACTGTCATTTCATCGACTGTTAGTGTCAAGTGTCATACAGCGCTTTAATCGCTTTATTCTTTTTGTAGGTAACTAAAAATGTTACAGCGTGAGTGCTTTGTTTCAATTTAAAAATAATGGCGCCGGGGAATAAAACCCAAGTGAGTTACTTTTTAAAATGGTTTCGTAATAAAACAGTGTCCGTTCTATTCTAATCATTATAATGTAATTTTAAAATATTTAGGAATAATGGTTAAGGTTTCGTATGTGTTGATTCATAGGCCACTTTTTACCATGTCCTTTGTCTTCTTAACATATTTCGTAGAAACCGTCGGATTATATTCGAAATCATGTTTATAGTCGTATATAGACAGCAGAATACAACATTGCTTTACTAGTAAGTATGAAATCGACATAAAATAAATCTCTTTCGCACTTAGGGGTAAAGCCATCTTCTGTCCCTCTCTACTTAGCTGTCAAATCGAACTTCTTAGATTGTATAAGGTTTAGCTGTCATCTCAACAATCATACACCTTATAACAATGTATAATTTTAATGTGGAAGCATTTCGTTAAAGTTTCTATGATATATTTCTGATCATCCTTCGCGGAGTCAATCCATCGTTAAAAAAAACATAATTAAAATTCAGCAACAAAACAATTCCAGTTCACTAAAAAATTGCTGCTCAATAGAATTTTTAGTCGTTCTCGATTAATTGGAGTTTGTTCTGTTTTGCACGAAGCGAATATATTGAACGATTGGAATATTTTCGTAGCCTAATTTTAGTGGTGAATGCGAACTGTTTTCAAACTATTTTTATTCGAATTTTTGCTGGAGTCAATTTTGAATTAAAACGTGGAAAAAATAAGAGTTATTTTATCATAACATAACATAGTTTAGTTTATCTCTCTCATAAAGGTACATTGTGTCAGTAGGTAATTTATGCATACAATTTAATTTATTGCATTATGCTAGAACCTTTGTGAGAGCTGGAGTCTGAACTAGGTTTAGGACCTATATGACAGATCTCCAGACCCACACCCCTTTATACATTATCTTATTATACGGCATCATTTAGATTATACATAACACATGAAGCTAGCTATCGATTACCTTATTGTTATTTTTAATTGTATTTTATAATCCTAACATATTAAATTTAATTGTATTTTATAATCCTAACATATAAAATTTCTTCCGTTACTGACTGAATGACTGACATACAACACACAGCCGAAACTACTGATTGTAGAAAGCTGAATTTTGGATTTTGAATTTTCGTACCCCACACCTAACAACACCACTGCAAAATCGTAGAAAAGCAAAATACGCAATTTCGTTTACTTGGATGACATAAAACTATCATCCAAGTAGACGAATTCCAGCTATTTCGATTTAAAATCCAAAGTTCGTAACAGATTTTGAATAAAATTTAAATGGGACCAATCTGCAAGTATATCCTTTCAAATAAAACATTTTTTTATTCAAATCGGTTCATAATTGTCGGAGTTAAGAGGTAACAAACATAAAAAAACATACAACCGAATTGAGAACCTCCTCCTTTTGGGAAGTCGGTTAAAAATAAAATAAAAATACCATCAAGTTTTCAACGCTTAACGATACTCTGATTATACCTATCCTTGACACGCACCAAAGACTGCTATCATATACTCAATAATCAAACCCATCTATATAAAGGTAGGAGGATAATATCGCCAATCACGGCTCACTGCCCGTGTCATAACGAAAGTTGGCCAACTTGGCTCATCTGCGCCATATTAGCATATTCCAATAAGTTGAATGGAACGCTTTGAACTTCACGAGTTTGCACCATGAGTAGTTCTTAGCACATATTTGAACTAACTTTATTATCTTCGGTTAATGATTGGTGCAACTTTTCCGACAATGGACGGTGGAGAAGAGTTTCTAGGAAAAGAGTTTGTTAGGGGCAAATAAGGTTAACGTTTTTCGTATAATTTGAAATGTTTAAGACAAGAGTGAATAGGTTACTTCTAGGCAAGCGTGTTCCATCTTAGACCACATCATCGCTTACCATCAGATGAGATACTGGTCAAACGCGTGCCTATCAAAAGTTAAAAAAAAAATGCCTGTAGGTACCAAGGTAAACCAATTTTTTTATCACAATCTAATGAAGAGAACGGCGAGTCTTAAAGGTCACTTTAGTACAATCGTAACATTAATCGTAGAACAATCTGTCAAATTTAATTTCATCTTTAGCGCTAATACGATTAGGTTCAAGTTCGATTGGGAAATTTGACAGTTTCGGGTTGTATGTGCTTGCTGATTCTACTAAAGTGTCCTTTTCAGACCCGCAGAACAGAGTGCTAATTCTTCTATTTTTAAGCAATGTTCGCATTCGCATCTCAGGCACAATTTGTGAAAAACGGCCTCTCTGTTTCGTTTTTCGTATAATTTGAAATGTTTGGTCGAAGGGTCTCTGTATCAAACATTTTAGGAGAGGGGGGGGGCGTTCTTACGGGTATTGTGATTTTTAAACAAAAATAGGCCCTACTAGCAAGGAAGGCGATGGCGGGGCCAAATTTATAGCTTGGTGGGCCTGTGATTTGGGGACCCTTGTAGTCAGGGGGCCCCGTATCTTTGATACAGCTGATACAACGGTAGCTACGCTCCTGGTATGTGTGCCAGTAAAGTTACGGGCAAGAGATTTAAACATCGTAGTTTGAGAGTGTATTTTGTCTCATCTTGCATTGAAGTAGGAGTCATGATTGTCACTTGTCATCAAGTTAGATAGGGCAAGAACCTTTTTTAAATTACTGAGTTCCTAGGCTTGAGAGAAATGTTTGAAAACTTTCAGAGAGGCTTGATAAAGGCCAAAATGATAAAAATAGAGGCTTTTTTAACAAATTGTGGCTGAGATGCAAAGTAGAATCAGCAAGTACATCATACTACTCGAAACTGTAAAATTTCCCAATCAAACTTGAACCTAATGCTTAAGCGCTAGAGATGAAAATAAATTGGACATATTGTTGTACGAATAATGTTACGATTGTACTAAAGTGACATTTTAGAGTCGCCGTTCTCTTCATTAGATTGTGATAAAAAAAATGGTTTACCTTAGTTCCTACAGGCATTTTTTTTTACCTTTGATAGGCACACGTTTGACCACTATCACACCTGATGGTAATCGATGATGTGGTCTAAGATGGAGCACGCTTGCCTAGAAGTAACCTATTCACTCTTGAGTTAAAGACTCCCAGGTTGTAGCTATCAGGATACACAGACTCCGGCATTCCACTCTTTCACTTTGCTGTACGCACTATGAATGTGTTCCCAAAATGTTTTGTGCGTGTGGGTGGGATGTCCACCGTGTTCCGGTGGCGCATCGCCATTGGTCTTATGGTCCGATGATGGATAGGGCTTGGCGGAATTAAATTATGCAATTCTGTCGCACATTTCCCAAAATGCAACCAGTAGAAATTCGACAGACTAGCAACTCGGCGTCAATGCTCAAGAATTTGGAGCTTCGACTCGACGAGCCTAGTTAAAAAGTCAAAACATTTTTTAACACTTTGTCCTTCCCAAGTCCAGACAACAAATTCTTTCTACCATTTAAAATGTAACAAGTTAACAATACAAGCCATTTACTTCCCGCCGTAAGAAAAGGATAAAAAATAACTTAGCGATTTACGACACTTTTGCTTTTTCTTTGAAACTTGGGTCCCTTGGGAGCTCGGAGCTAAAAGCCCTAATTCCCTAAACGCCCTAAGTGGGTCGGCTTGTGTCTTGTCATTATGGTGTTTAGGAAAGTATTGTTATAGGTTAGTTTGTTGTAGACGGAGGTACACAAGACGTACGGCGATGTGCCACCGGTACATGGTGGACATCCCACCTATACGCACAAAACGTTTTGGGAATACATTCATTGTGCGTACAGCTAAGGAGTGGAATTCCCTGCCTGAGTCTGTGTTTCCTGATAGCTACAACCTGGGAGTCTTTAAGTCAAGAGTGAATAGGTTACTTCAAGGCAAGCGTGCTCCACCGTCGTGAGATAGCGGTCAAACGTATGACTATCAATATTAAAAAAATATATATATTAAAGTGAAACCAAACATGTACATTCTGAAATCTGAAGAGTTTGTTTGTTTTGTTGAACTTGCAAAATCTAAGTAACTACTGTTTTTTTTTAATACAAAACGGGGAAACTCTTGGCCCAAATCTCACCTGATGGAAAGTGATGATTAAGCCGAAGATGGAAGCAAGTTTCACCCGGAATCCTCTTACACAGAGGAACTGGCTATCATACCTCTAACTGCCGGAACACAACAATGCTGTTAACATTGTTGTTAAGGCGACAGACTTAGACATGATGGTGGTAGCTTGCCAGGCGGATACTCTATGCTCGGCCCCTTACTGTTTCGAATTGTAAAAATATTTTATTGTTGGATAGCCCATTTCCTCCGAGCCTCGAAAAGCACGTTAAGCCCTTGGTCCCGGTCGTCATTTGTAGATCTTGGCAGTCGTTATGTATAGTAGTCAGAAGCCAGTTAATCTGACTCCAGTGTTGCCATGCAGTACCGTGTTACCCAGTTAATGGGTTGTGGAGGTCTGGTAGGCATCCGCTCCACGTAGAATACTGGTACTCAGCTAAATCCGGTTTGACTGGAAGCCGACCCCAATATAGTTGGGAAAAGGCTAGGCAGGCAGATAGCCCAATTATTTCGGAAGGCTATAGGTTGTATAACATCGCGCTACAACTAATAGGCATTCATAAAAAACCGGTCAAGAGCGGGTCGAACTCGCAAACCGAGGTTTCCGTACCATAACATAAAACATGATATGTTTTTAAATTTTTATCCGTGAGATCTATAATCGTCTGAGAATTTTAACGCTGCGGTTTGTTTTGTAGTTTTAGAATAGTGCCATCTTTTGACCGATAATGGATATAATGTGATTTTTGGTGATGATTTTTGAAAATGTTTCCTATTTAGAGACATCGTCTTATTTTTTCTGCATGAATTATGATATGTATTTTGATAGAAGTTTATCTCTAGGTAGACATAAACTTCTATCAAATCATTCGAATCGTTCAATTTCGAGATAAAGATTAAGATGAAAATGGACAAGTTCTTGTGTGATTCTAAAATGATTCTACTAAAATGACCATGCAAATAAGATAGTTTGTAGGGAATTAAGAAGACAATAAAACTTTTAAAATGACTTTGACTGAGAAGGGATTTAAAAACTAATCTTACTGAGAATATGGTTTGATCACAAACAAAGTCCTCCGCCGCTATCTGTTCGCGATAAACTCAAAAATTTCTTCACTGATATTCATGCTGTTTTCACCAATGGATAGAGTGGTTCTCGAGGAAAGTTTTAGTATAAAATTTGTCAAGTTTTTAGGCTAAAATATAATGATATTTGTTGGAGGTGTCGGAAAAATATTAGCAGTCTGGGAGCTTTCAGCGAAAACATGCACGCGGGTGAAGCTGCGGGCCAAAATAGCTGTTACATTTAAACTCATTACTCAATGTTTTTTCTCAAAATAAAAATAAACTAACTTCATCTGAAAAAGGTGGAGCATCAAATAATCCCACATTTTGGACCACATCCAAACCCGTACTCCAACAGAATCTAAACCAACCGTTTACCGTATTTTTCACACTGGCAACTCAGCGTGAAATTTCCAAACATTTATTTTACGTCACTGGCAAGACAGCTGAATTTCGAGCAGTGGTACACTGGAACAGTGTGTCACAGAGCAGAGAAACGGCACAGTGGATCAGCTACAAGAATTAAATTATTATTCAACATCAATGCTTTTGAAAGTGTCATATGGCCGCACCGTTGTAAATTACAAGCTAACTTATGAAAATTATATTACTACAATACTAAAAACTTTTTAGCATTAACAATATTTGGTGTTATTGCAAAATCGTAAAAAGTTTTCTGCTATAAATCATATTTATTTTGTAAATAGGTTACATGTAACTCTTTTTACATGTCGATATTTTTGGTCATATTATTCTAGATGAGGCCGATGTTTCCTAGCTGACTACCCTGAGAAAAAACACCGAAACAAACTCGGAGGTCAGGATGTGGTCATTTTTTTTCTTATTTTTTATTAACTTCAAAATTTTTTATTTTCAAATAAAATCCATACAAACGTGAATAATGTATGAAAACCATGTAGGTTCACGTCTATGGTGGCCTTTTGAGGAAAGTACCGCAGATGTGGACCTGTCCAGACAGAACTCTGAGGAGCTCAATGAGGCATAGTAGTAATATAGACAGACCTGCCTAATTCTGTTGAGCTGTGAAATCACAGCTCATGCTATCTGTTGCTGTTTCAAAATGTCTACTATTAAATTATAATGTTTTGTTTGCAACGTTTGAATCTGTGGAAATAGCAAAACCGGATTATTAAAATCAATCAGATGTCATTTATTCAAATTAGACTGACTACGAACAGTTTTTGAACGTCAAAGTTCTACTTAAAGACAGTGCCCTAAAACGCGTTTCTGTCACCACTTCCTAGTATTTTAGTTGGGAAGAAAAAGTGGCACAACAAACTCCCCAGCATAACACTTGTATGTGAAGGTTGAAGAACTTGAATTTATACAGTTTTATCAAAGTAGTTTATAATTCACAAGCTGATGCACGCGGCTTCGCCTGCGTGGATGACAGTTTTTATATACTAAAACCTTCCTCGAGAACCACTTTATCCATTGGTGAAAACAATGAAAATCGGTGCCGCTGTTTTTGAGTTTGAGATCTAAGATGGACAGACAGACGCGGCGTAGGACTTTAATACAAACATCCTATATGTAAATAAAGTTAACTGCAGTTACGTGTTAGCTAGTAGCTAACAGTAGTACTTCTGCCTCATCTATCGGTCGAGATCTGGATCAAAAGATGACACAACACGAAATCTATACTAATATTATAAAGCAGAAGAGTTTGTTTGTTTGGTTGAACGCGCTAATCTCAGGAACTTCAGGCACGATTTGAAAAATTCTTTCAGTGTTAGATAGCCCATTAATCGAGGAAGGCTATATGGTATATATCATCACGCTAAGGTAAATAGGAGCGGAGCATTAATGGAAAATGTGACGTAGACGAAAATGCGCGGGTCAGCTAGAAAAAAAAATAATGAGGCCATCTATAATCGCTGGCGCTTCCGAGATCTGTGAGTATTCCAAATTGGCTGGAGTTAAACAAAACAAAGCCAGTGAGATACATTTCGATATTGGAATATGTCCAAAAGCTACGTTTTGTTACTACAGTTCGGGCTCGAGAATTGTGGTTGATGGTAGCTCTCGATATGGTAGTGTTACAGTACACTCTGGCGATTTATATAAAAAAAAAAAAAAAATAACTCATTTATTGCAGATATATCGAATCCATAGTTTGTTAGTAAAATGCAAACTTAAAAAACTAATGTTAGTATTAAATAAATATAACTGTAAAGGCAATTGTTTGGCTTTGAATATAGGTTGTAAGTAAACGGTGCCATTTAAGTCTTTTTTATAAAGGCGGCCCTTTTAATGTACTCGATATAAACAACCTCTAGCCACGATTATTAAATTACCTTAGATTCCATTACATAGTTAGTTACATACAGGTCGAAGCGTGTTAAAAAAGTCATCCTGTTAACCGGTTAGATCCGACGGTGGAACCATTAAGGCCACCTGACACAATTGATTTTTAACCGACTTCCTAAAAAGGAGGAGGTTATCAATTCGGTTGCATGTTTTTTTATATGTTTGTTACCTCATAACTCCGACAATTATGAACCGATTTAAAAAATTCTTGTTTTATCTGAAAGGATATACTTGCAGATTGGTCCCATTTAAATTTTATCAAAATCGGTTACGAACTTTGGATTTTAAATCGAAATAGCTGGAATTCGTCTACTTGGATGATAGTTTTATGTCATCCAAGTAATCGAAATTGCGTATTTTGCTTTTCTTCGATTTTGCAGTGGTGTTGTTAGGTGTGGGGTACCACTAAAAAGTGAAAAATAAAAAAACTTACAAAAAAATACAACCGACTTCCAAAAAAAAACACTACAAAGTAAAAAATAACTTTAATTTCTGAACTTAAAGTTATTTTTTACTTTGTATTGTTTTTTTTTGTAAGTCGGTTGTATTTTTTTATACTTTATTTTTATGACATTACGATTTATATCAGTGACGTCAAGTGGAACCAATGGTTCCACTCCGGGCGCAACCGGACTTTAACGGAACTTAACTTGTTAGTTACGTTATCTAATTTGATGACTGCGACGCAATAATGGTGTTATTTCTTAATTGTTATCATAACCGCTCATTGAGGCAGAAAAGCATTTCATTCAAATTTTCTGATATTCAGTATCCTACTATCTTCTATAATTCTATTTTACGTGTGTATTTCACTGAACTCCTCCTAAATGGCTGGACCGATTTGAATTAATTTTTATGTATGCTTTTGGGTGGCGCCTTGGATAGTTTAGATTCACGAATCAGCCCGGCAGATGGTTCTGCAGTCGGTAATATTATTATTATTAACTATTTATTTCGGACAGAATCCATAAGTGTTAGTAACAATTTTTCTTACAATCTATGTCAGAACAACGTCTGTCGGGTCCGCTAGTAATATTATAAATACGAAAGTTTGTGAGGATGGATGGATGTTTGTTACTCTATCACGTCTGAACGCCCGAAAGGATCTACATGAGGCACAGAGGTAGATTATAGTCTGTAATAACAAATAGGCTGTATAATGTATCCCGGGAGTACCTATGTTCCCTAGGGACCACGCCTGCGAAGCCGCTGGCAGATGCTAGTAATATAATAAATTGATAGAGGTGCTATTGAGACAGATCAGATATTATAATATGTTGTTACTAGCTGACCCGCGCAACTTCGTCTGCGTCACATTTTCCATTAATGCTCCGCTCTTTTTGTCTTAGCGTGATGATATAAATACTATAACCATCCTCGATAAGTGGGCTATCTAACACTGAAATAATTTTTCTAATCGGACTAGTAGTTCCTGAGATTAGCGCGTTCAACCAAACAAACAAACAAACAACCAAACAAACTCTTCTGCTTTATAATATTACTAGCCGACCCGCGCAACTTCGTCTGCGTCATATTTTCCATTATTGCTCCGCTCCTATTTGTATAGCCTAAAGCCTTCCTCGTTAAATGGGCTATCTACAACTGAAAGAATTTTTCAAATCGGACCAGTAGTTCCTGAGATTAGCGCGTTCAACAAAACAAACAAACAAACAAACTCTTCTGCTTTATAATATTAGTATAGATTATATATTATATATTAGTATTTAGTAAATTAGTAATTAGTATAGATTGATAGAGGTGCTATTGAGACAGATCAGATATAATAATATGTAATGTTATGTGTACAACGGTACATAATATCTTGAAATTGACATACGAATAGGTAATTCTTTCCAAACATGGCGACCGAACAAACCACAACAATGCCCAATCACGGCGTGATATTACCATATTCGACACACTTTCAGCCAATCAATATCATATGATTTTACAACTATGCAGGAAACTATTCGTTTGCATGTTTCATTGAGCACTTTAAGATAACTGAAAGTGTGCTAATTATTATAAAAAAATACAAAAAAAAAACAATAAAAAGAATACAAACAACATGTTCTCATGTCTTCAAACCACTCTACCGTCATAAGAAAAAAGGCGTCTCTACACAATACGAAATAACAGATTTCCAACATTAAGAAAATTACTTAAGATCGGAAATCGATTATTTCGTTATGTGTAGATACGAAATTTTGAAATGAAAACTTCTTTAGCGGCGTTAAGCACTTTTCTTAGGATATAAAATGTTAAACACGCGTCAGGACACGTGACTGGATCGAAAATTCGTAAGACGGATGATTAAAAAATGCACAACGTTATTGTTCAAGTTTTCACTCCCAAAGTGCAACCCGTGTTTATTTTTGTGACGGCAGCTTTGTAGTAGCCAGAAACTACAAAATGCCTCTAACTCATAGCTAGTGACATCATCATTAACGTTCGTGGCTCCCGACTTCTCCGAAGAACATCACCAATAAGGTCTACATATATCGTGTAAGGGCATCTCCCTCAAAACTATTCACGCACATTTAAGTTTTAATGTATGTGTGTGTGTGTGTATGTGTTTGTGTGATTTATTGTAAGGACCAAGTCACATTAGATTATATTGTACCTCCTCCGAATTACTTGACCCCTTTCATTCACTCTCTCACAGTAAAAAAAAAACTAGTGTCACAAAAAAACCAACATTTTAATATAATCCCACTCCATGAAGGCTGACTTTCATAAATTAAATTCGTGTCACCTGTATTTATCTACAATAGTAGACGCAAAATATTTCCATTCAAATCTACAAGTGGTAGTCCTCGTCCAAGGGGGTCACCTAGTTTGATTAAATCTTCACTTATTGGCACATACACATTAAACTTCGACATTCTTCTCAATTCGATGGCGTTAGAAGAAATTTCCTTAATAGGTGGCACGTCTAACTGTATGGTTTTTGTATGCAACTCTTTGCGTTGTGGCTTCAATCTTTTTTGTTTTAGTACTTCACCTGGTTGTTTTTTCTTATCTCCAGCTTCTGGGACTGCTTTTGGTAAGCTGATAGTCATAGGACTGTTAGTAACAGCAGTAGTGTTTCCTTTCAATTCCTTTAGTTCAACTCTAGTACTAATTCCAAATGCGTTATCTGTGAGAATATGTACTTTAACAGTCTTTGGAGTAGTTGAATTGTTTTTTGGTGTAACACTCGGGGCACCGTTTGCAGTTAAATTCAACTTTTCCAAATGGATTTGTGCTGAATCACAGTTTTTGATAATCAGAACAAAGAATATGGCGTGTAGACGGTACATTTTCGTAGAATTTATATTTTTTTACGGAATGCGTGATTCTGTGGCAAATCGCCTATTAAGACGGCGGTAAATCAAGCGATTACCGTGCTCTTGCAGCGGTAATCGCTTGATTTCACGCTTTTTCACATGGATTAGGTAGTTTCAATTTCAAGTCCGTATCGGTTTAAAAATGCAGGAGTGTTTTGCTTCTACGTCAGATGTTATGAGCAATAGCCCAAGTACGCACAGTCACATTAGAGAGCAAATCCTATAATTTTTTTAACAACTTTTGCATTGGCATGTCAATCGCAAACTGTCAAAAAAACCTTAATTTTCATTCGCCAAGATTGTGATTGAGATGCGAATGCGATGTGAACGTTAGTAAAATGTCAGATTATACAAAACTGTCCAAATAATAATTTAAACCACAAAAGGTCAAATAGAGTGAGAACTGCTGTTGAGAATTATTTGATGTGCTACTAACGATTTTTTTTCATGTCTGTTTTTTTATCTATACTTCTATACTTACTTTAATCTATACTAATATTATAAAGAGGTAACATTTGTTTGTAAGTTTGTATGGAGGGGGTAATCACAGGAACTACTGATCTGAACTGTCCGATTTGAAAAATTCTTTCAGTATTAGATATCCCATGTATCGAGAAAGGATATAGGCTACATATCATCACGCTAATACTAAAAGAAGCCGAGCATTAATGGAAAATGTGACGCAGACGAAGTTGCGTGGGTCAGCTAGTTTATTCATAAGCGTGTTTTTGTTCCAGGTCAGGCCAACTCAACAATTGAGTTAATAATCAATATTTAATTTATTGTAATTTTTTGAATTGTAATTTTGTTTTTTTTTTTTTATTTGGGAATGCGTCATGCTTGGTGCCAATATACTCTTTTTCTTTCTTTCTTCTTTATATTTATTGTAACTTGTTTTTTGCCAAATATCTTTACTATTGTTCTTGGGAGCACTGTGTGACACAACCTTGTTTTAAAGATTTTCACGTCTTATTTTCAAGCAGTTTGCTTATAGTAAAAGTTATGCAATGAGTTGGCAATTGAAATGACAGCTGTCCAATAAGAAATAACTGTTTACAAGGAATACTGAACTTTATTTTGATATAAAGTAGTCGTATTTTTTTATCAGTTTCGGAAATTGTTATTTATTAGTTTTTAGGTTGATATTAGTTCATTGTTTTAATAGGATTTCATGTGATTTGTACTAGAGTAAGTATTTGGTATTTTAAGTTTTTCATAAATATTAGGGAGAGTAGAGTAAAACAAAGCTGCTTAATCGAGTTTGGAATTGCCGACCCACACTGAGTATGGTTAAGTAAATATGTACATAACTGCTTTTTATTATATTCTGCAGTAGAAAAACTATGAACCGATATCATCTAGTAGTTACGTTCTTTTTTTATTTGAGTTGTGTTTGCTCTTGACTCTAGTCTTGGTCAAAGATGACCGAGACAAAGTCTACGCATTCCTAAGGCATTTCTTCATTAGAGTAATTTATTTAGTGTACATACTTGTAATGGTTAGTTTTAAACTCCAAAACGGGAGAAGGAGGGAAGTGGAAATTATATTTTTTTATCTTACTTATCTGCGAGACTCATCTCTCTCCCTCTCACTCAGAATAATAATAGGGGCCATCATGGGCCATTGCCCGTTAAACGCACATCTTTTTAACATAGGCGCCACAGACAGCCCGCCCTAGGGCTGCGAAGAATCAGCCGCCCACGTACTGAAATGCATGGCTACCCAACGTGAACAAATCCTCGGAGCGGTGAGGGCACTCCGCGAAGCCTGTGAAGCTCTCTGGAATCTTCTGTTGTTCTGGGCGGAGCTAGGTTGGCTAATTTAGCCAGGACACACTACGTACAACGAACCGAATCGAACCAAATCGAAAAATGGAGTCTCTTCTCTGCACTACTACCCTTAAGCGGTATTCCAACATGTTAAGGCATGTCGCAAAAAGGCCCATTTTCATATATTCGGGCGGAGCTTACACAATATAATTATTATTTATGCTTCTATTAATGGCGTTGTTGCCATCCATCATGTGCGTCCTTCTCAAATCGTTCATCATCTGTGAACCTTGGGATGACGGATATGAATTATTAAGGGAATTCTCTTAGTAAACAAACACTATGGTAGGTGCCAGTTAAAAGTAAAATAACGGTCATTGACCTTTTTTTCTGAGAATGGTAAATCATCAAATGACTCCTCTCACTCTGGGCGTAGCAGAAGGGAATGTCAGACTCTTGCTGACTAAAACGGTCATTGACCCACACACATCATTATTGACTTTCTATCAAAAACAGAAGTAAAGACATAGCTGTCCTGTTTTTTTTTTTTTTGAATCGACTTCTATCATGTTTGCTTACGTTCTTTAATAATTTAAAAAGATTCATAACTTAATGTTCGTGTACCTACCTATCTACGAAGGGATATTAGGGAAAGGTCAATATACTTCATTGCAAGTTTATCTGGTTCTTATCATACCTACTTCTCGTTGGTCGAGAAATTTTAACTGGCACAAAATAAAGTTGCAACCGATTGCAAATTCAAATAAGGAAAGCAATAAAAAATGCAATTTCAGATTTTGATTGCAAATTGTAACTCGCTTTTGCTGTCTTTAATGCAAAATAGAAGAGACGAAATTTTATAAGTGAGAACGAATTTTTAAGAGTAAGTCTAAAATGCAAAGATGCATTTGCTTGCATGCATGCAATGCAAATGCTTTGTTGTAATGTAATTCACATAGAGTACGCTTAATAATAGTTGCGTAGGTTACCCATCGAATGACGTAACATTCTTTATTTTTGTTATGGATTGAAATCATCAAATAACCCCTTCCGCTTTGGGTGAAGCGGAAGGCTGTTTGGAACTCTTGCTGACTAAAATCCGTGTTTCTCATAATGCCCTTTGCGTAATAGGGCCGCGGTGACGCTTTCGAACATATTCCGCATCCACGGGTATGCAAACAAAAAAGTTATTTACAAAAAAATACAAAGTATAAAATAATTAGTGGTGTTTTGTTTTTTTCTTCGTTCTTATAGTTTCTCCGCATCGCTGGTTACTGGTAATGTGCCCAAAAGTCTGTCAGCATTGGCATTGTATGACAATGCTTACTATTAAATCACTTATTAATTTAAAAAGGTTTACCAACAGCTTCTGTATAAAGTGTTTCTTAGGATAAGTAATACAAGCCACATTCTTATACAGTCGCTAATTACAGTTAACCAACTTTGACATAGGTAATTAGTAATAACACAATTTTAAAATTAGAATAAAATTACAACATACTAAAAATCATAATAAAATCAATAATATGAAATCAGTTCAAGATTAACAGTGAGATCAAGATAACAAATTAAACAAAATAAAATCTTATATATAAAATGAATCCCTGTTTCCCTTGGTTTTTTTTTAATGCGAAACGGGGAAACTCTTGGCCCAAATCTCACCTGATGGAAAGTGATAATTAGGACGAAGATGGAAGCGAGTTTCACCCGGAATCCTCTTACACATCACGTGCGAACGGCTGGGCCGATTACACAGTTTTTTTATTGTTGTGTTTGTTATACTCAGGAGAAGGTTCTTAGGAAAGAGAAAAAATTTGCGGGAGCGAAGCCGCGGGGAACAGCTAATACTTAATATAAATTAATCAATATAATCACAGTTATCAGAATATAATAATAATTACGAAATAAATAAATTAAATTTGTCTGAGGTAAAAGCAAGCCCTTAGGTCACACGAAGTGTCAAGTCAACGACGCGTATTGACAGATCTTTAAACGCCATATTTTTAGTTTTAGTAAAATTAAAACTTTCTCTTTATTTAAGTTCATAGTAGGTATGAGTCAGTCCAGTTTCAAAGTAATAATATCCTTATTTAAAAAATAAAATAAGAAGCACCCATCTTCACAGTATTACGTTTTACTGCGATACTATTTCTCTCGACGTTATACTTAGCGGGGTCTTGAACTCGGTACTCAGCCAGATGCTTAGAGAAACGGATCCCTAAACTCATATTACTACAAAGCTCCTAATTATCCACTAACCAACGTAATGGGAGATACAATTATCTTCGTATGTACGAGTTAGGGACTACTTACACTTATTCAGCTCCATTCGCATTTGGATGAACGATTTTGGTCACACTTATACATTTCTGCTTCTATCAGCCGCATATAGCGTCGTGAGAATTAGAAGGCGGCAGCGGCAGAAAAGCACTGAACTCTAACACTCGCATGATAAAAAATTAATAAAAATAAAATAATTCTATTTCAGACCTTGATCCATATTATGATAGTAATACACACTACTTAAAATCTACTTTAGTAACACAACACATTATAATAACACATTAAATTGTCCTCATTTTATACTTCTTGTTTGCCGCGAAAGCTGAATAGATGCGGAAAGTTAAACGGATTCGTACGCGTACGAAATTGTTGTTTTCTATGGGCATAAGTTTAATAAGTGTGAGTAGTCCCTAATTCGATAACTGCCTCAGGTGAACCGAGAGAGTTAAGAAACTCCTGTTGAAATAATAACCTTGTATACGTCATAAAAGTAATTAAATAAAGCTTTTTTAGCTACGGAGAACATTAGTGAAATAGCAATGGTTGTACTTACTACTTACATACAAAAACGAAAAAAAATATAGGTGGTTACTATGGTTGGTATCAGGGGCTCTAGAAAAGCCACTTTAACAGAATCAGAAAGCACATCACGCTACCGTCACTGTCAAATTTTCCCAATCAACCTTGACCCTAATGCGTTAGCGATAAAGATGAAAATTATATTTGACAGATTGTTGTGTGGTTAATATTATGATTCTGCCAAACTGGCTTTTTAGACCCGCTGGTATTTTTTTTATTATTGGACATTGAACTTTCACTTATGTCTTCATAAATATGTACTCGCAAATTTAATTATGAACGTTTGATCATTACTAGAAACTTTTAAGAATCAGGACAGCTTTATGTCTTTTCCTCCGATTTTGAAATTAAGAATGTCAAAAATGGCCGCTATTACAAGTTGTTTGGCGCCAACTATAGATAAACAAATCTAAAACTACATACTATTTAACCATCTAATCTACAATAATCCAGAGACATTCACAAACGAACTCGGAAGCTAAATCTAAAACTAACTCGAAAGTCTTGTTGCTAACCGAACTCTCCCCAGTGCACAGCCAAGACAGGACTTTATACGAACTTGGAAACACACTAATGAGCCTACAGGAAGCTAGAGAGATGCCATGTACTGGGGTGATTAGTAAATATTTGCAGGATATGTAGATAGGTATATGTCTCGGAGTCATTTGGATATACTCGCGTTTGAATATACAGGGTGTAAGGGACAGCCCTCCACAAATTAACAGGGTGCAATCAGCTCCTTGTTTTGAATCATATTCCAGTGGAAATTTTCTCAGGTTTTTTTTTTAGTTTTTTCAGTTTTTATTGCTTTATTTCAATGTAAAGTTACATTATCTGTATGCAGAACTCCATTAATGTAAATAACACAGCTAAAATGAGAAGAAGAAAAACTAATGATCGACGCATGAAATCAGCTGTTAAACACGTGGCGCGAGCGCGGCTCTCCTTTCGAAAGCTCGCTGCGCTGCCGTTCGCTGCGTGCGTTTTGCAGAGGTAGCGATACATTGCGTGTGAGGTAATTAAACAAATCAGTTTTATTGGATTCCCATAAAGTTCCTGAAATAATTTCATGTACCGGTCAACTTAGTACGATATACTGAAATCACCCTATCAGTTTGTGGAGGGCTGTCCCTTACACCCTGTATCTTAGTAGAGAAGCAATGTCAGTGCCTGTAAATGGTTTAATTGATAAATGCTATTATTGTATCTGCTTATTAGTTCTGGAGTGGCGACCACGTACCTACCGGAAGACGCAACGTTAGAAGGCTTACATGGTAGACCGATGACCTGGTGAAGGTCGTGGGTAGCTGTGGACGCTTGGGGGAGACCTATGTCTAGCATGTATGATGATGACGATGTCCTCGGCTCATCGCCGCAAGGTTGCCTGCTTGTCGGTCTTCTACAGATTGTACTTCGGTGAGAGTGTCCAAGAACTCCACGACCTCAATCCACCGGCCCCCTTCTACCATCAGACATCCAGACATACTGCAACTTACCATCCCTACCTTGTTGCTATTCCACGAATTCGCACTAAGCGTTTACAAACGTCTTTTATAATGCGCACAGCAAAGAAGTGGAACTCTCTGCCTGCGTCTGTGTTTACGAACGCTTACAACCCTTATCTCTTCAAAGTTAGAGTAAACTGGCTCCTTCTGAATAAGCACGCTCCATCGTAGACTTTGTCTTTTTCATCTTTGACCAAGACTAGAGTCAAGAGCAAACCCATATCAAGTAAAAAAAAACATTCCTCCCTATATCAAAGTACCCAAAATCCTTTACGCTTTAATGAGACCAAAGCCTACCTAGCTCGTTAAAGGATTTACTCAACACTGATTACCAAATATCCCGCGGAACTAATGCTAACTAGAACGCGCAGTTGATTGGTTCTTCATCAAACACGGATCGGAAATGCGGGAGTCATTTCCAGTTATGTATTTGTTGTGTTCCAATTAGTGTTGTAATTCACTGTTGTGAGTGAATTTTGCATTTTCAGTTTGTTTTCGCTTTGACACTTATCAGAATAGAATAATCAAGGAACAATATACGGTTGATCAACTGTATGTGACACGCATTGTGATGTTTTGTTGGGTTGGCCAGTATGAGCCACGCAACCTGACCTGACTGCGGCCCGTAGCTCCTTGCCAGGGACGGGGTTATTTGAAGAAAAAGAAGTCCTGTTCTCTTAACCAGTTCGATACCGCACCGAGTGGACCCAACATTCTGCTGCGCCCTACTGTGCCTTCGACGCAGCTGTATATATCGAGTCTGCATCACTCCACAAAGGTTGAGGAAGTCGTGCAGTACTTGAAAGAGAAGGCCAAGTGGACTCTGAGGGTTACATCAACTTTAAGTCGTTCGTGGTTCGAGTTCCAATCCACCATCTACAGATCTTCTTGAAGGAGGACTTTTGGCCGAAAGGTGTCGTGTCGCCGACAACATAACGTGTACCTATAGCTATTTTATCGATATGTATGAGTTTATTATTATTTTTCGTATATTTTAATTTTGTGTTTTTATCTATGGGCCTCAGTTTCCTGATAATAAAATGATTATGATACGTGCTTGCCCTACAATTGATAAACCAACGAAGGGACGAAAATATATTTCAATGGCACAATGTCAATAATGATTTTTGCATCGTTCATCACCACATCACCGCTTACCATCCAGGTGAGATAGTGGTCAAATGCGTGCCAGTAGTTAAAAGTACGTCAATTCGTTGGTACCGTCTGTAATTGTAAATCTTTATCAGTCGTTACGGATAGTCAGAAGTCAGTAAACAGCTAATACTACTCTTGCCAAGGAACCGTGTTACCAGGTTCATATTTTGAGGCAGTCGCTCCACGTAAAATACTGGTACTCAGCTGAAATTAATGGGTTGTGGAGGTTTGGTAGGCAGCCGCTCCACGTAAAATACTGGTATTCAGCTGAATCTGGTTTAACTGGAAGCCGACCCAATGTAGTTGGAAACAGGCTAGGTAGACAGGCAAACACTATCGCTGATTAAAAAAAAAAACGCGTGGTTACTGTAGGACAGACAATGAAATCATAATATTCTAGACTTGTATAATATAATATATTATGCCATCTGAAAGTGGCAAACGCCGTAAGATTGTAAAATATCGCGTGAAATTGTTAACTTCTTTTAGGCAGCATTTTTTTTCTATAAGGTACGGATAGATTGGAAAGTATTTAATTTAGATGGGAATTATTATCTACAAAAATAATTTTTCATAATAATTATATTGAGAAAATATAATCTAATCAAGATTTATTACAATCTTACGCAATTTGCCATTTTGCGGTGACATAATTATAGACATCTCGGTACCGACAAATCGAGGTACAGCTAACGTTACGTTCTTTGCTCAAGAGAACCAGTTGGCCAACTTAACGAAATGCAAAGAGGTTCGCCTCTGTATCAGTTTAGTATTACCAGTGTTCTGTTTACTTTTAATTAAGAACTGTTCACTTCCGCCATGTTTGTGTTGCCAGCTTGCTTTATGTTTCTGTGTTTAGATATTAAAGTTTAAATAGATTTTGTTTTAGTTTGCTGAAAGTTTTAGTTCAGTGTCTTTGAGAAAGGGGAAGATTTCAGAGGACATTATAATACAAGCTTATGTTCGAGGTTTCGTTTGCGATTAAATATCACATAGTTTTTTTGCAAAAAAACCTTTTTACAAAAAATACAACCGACTTCCAAATAAAGAAAAAAAACACTACAAAGTAAACAATAACTTTAATTTCGGAAGACGGTGTCGAAGACGAAGAAACTAACAAAACACCAACTTCCGAAATTAAAGTTATTTTTTTACTTTGTAGTTTTTATTTTTAACCGACTTCCCAAAAAGGAGGAGGTTATCAATTCGGTTGTATGTTTTTTTTTTATGTTTGTTACCTCATAACTCCGACAATTATGAACCGATTTGAAAAATTCTTGTTTTATCAGAAAGGATATACTTGCAGATTGGTCCCATTTAAATCATATAAAAATCGGTTACGAACTTTGGATTTTAAATCAAAATACCTGGAATTTGACTATTTAGATGATTCTTTGATAATCGAAATTGCGTATTTTGCTTTTCTGCGAATTAGCAGTGGTGTTGTTAGGTGTGGGGCACCACTAAAAAGTGAAAAATAAAAAACTTTTTACAAAAAAAATACAAACGAGTTCCAACAAAAAAAACACTACAAAGTAAAAAATAACTTTAATTTCGGAAGTCGATGTCAAAATACGAAAAGAGTAACAAAAACAACGACTTCCGAAATTAAAGTAATTTTTTACTTTGTAGTGTTTTTTTTTTGAAAGTCGGTTGTATTTTTTTTGTAAAAAGTTTTTTATTTATTTGGAATTCAAAAAGTTTTTTTATTTTTCACTTTTTTGTGGTACCACACACCTAACAACACCACTGCAAAATCGCAGAAAAGCAAAATACGCAATTTCGATTACTTGGAAGACAAAAAACCATCATCCAAGTAAACGAATTCCAGCTATTTCGATTTAAAATCCAAAGTTCGTAACCGATTTTGATAAAATTTAAATGGGACCAATCTGCAAGTATATCCTTTCAGATAAAATAAGAATTTTTCAAATCGGTTCATAATTGTCGGAGTTATGAGGTAACAAACATAAAAAAAAACATACAACTGAATTGAGAACCTCCTCCTTTTTGGGAAGTCGCTGTCGTAGCTGTCCTGAATCGACTTCTATTATGGTAATGCATTACTTTCTCTTGTAAAAAATAACGGTTCATAATATTTAATTGTTCGGGTATCGGAGCGATATCTGGAAAGTTCAATGTACTTTAGTGTAAGTTTATTTGGCACAAACTATAGTTTCCAATAAGAATATACTTTCAAATGTCAAAGATTCAAATCGTTTTAAATTAGCATTTGTTTTAGACAGTTATTTTGTTTTAAATGTTTTGTGTCTCATCTTAAATTTCTCTTTTTGAAGGGCTCTTGACAATTTAAGTCTCAAAGAAGCATTTATCGCAATATCTGTTTAGAGTAGACTTGTTTAAGTGGCAGACGACATTGTGTTTAATGAACTTGTTGAACGATAATTACATGGATTCACAGTGTAGGTGTATTTTTCATGAAAAACATGTCCAAATTGAACGACTCTTTTTCGGTTTCAACGACTAGGTACTATATTTGGAACCGAGACAAGTTTTTTAAAACATGAAAATCTCATCCTATTATTATTATGAATGCGAAAGTGTCTTCACGTCTTAAAGGCTGATCTTATTTGGATGAAACTTAGCACACAGCTAGGTCATGTCTGGCCACGACTGTTTATTCCGAGGATTTGTTCCCCTGGGATAATATCCGATATTCACGCAGGCAAAGCTCCTAGTTTATAATTTTGGAAGTCAGTGTCAAAAACAAAGAAACCACATCAGAAATACCAACTTACAAATCCTTTATTTATTTATTTATTTTACAATTTATGTACACACAGAGAAACGGTACAGATATAACATTATAATTATTGGTACAAAGGTACTCCTTTTTTATTTTTTAAATAATTTTTCACTCTAGTGCTGATAAACCACCAAAACTAAAACTTAATAATAAGCAAATACTGCGGTAAGGTGGTAAAAATGCTTATAAAATTAAAAACACTGAGCCAGACTTAATTACGTTCTTACGAAACCAAATGGCAATTATACCGCATCGTACTTAAAACAAAACACAAAAATCGAATCAGAAACCTTGGAGTTATTGGTTTAGTATAAAAAATACCTACAGAATTGAAAACTTCCTCCTTCTTTAAAGTCTTTTTTAACCGACTTCCCAAAAAGGAGGAGGTTATCAATTCGGTTGTGTTTTTTTTTTATGTTTTTTACCTCATAACTCCGACAATTATAAACCGATTTGAAAAATGTTTGTTTTATCTGAAAGGAAAAGGAAAAGCGGTTACGAACTTTGGATTTTAAATCGAAATGGCTGGAATTTGACTGTTTAGATGATTCTTTGATAATCGAAATTGCGTATTTTGCTTTTCTGCGATTTTGTAGTGGTGTTGTTAGGTGTGGGGCACCACTAAAAAGTGAAAAATAAAAACCTTTTTACAAAAAAATACAACAGACTTCAAAAAAAAAACACTACAAAGTAAAAAATAACTTTAAATTCGGAAGTCGGTGTCAAAATACGAAGAAACTAACAAAAAACACCGACTTCCGAATTTAAAGTTATTTTTTACTCACACTTTCAATTTGTACGCCACGATATGCGGCTGAACATGTTAGAACTTTTTGCTATACTTCATTGTTATCTTGCATGTATCATGTACACCATGTTTAAACAAATAAACTTTACTTACTTACTTACTCACTTACTTATTTACTTTGTAGTGTTTTTTTTTTTTGAAGTCGTTTGTATTTTTTTGTAAAAAGTTTTTTTTATTTGTGATGAGTTTGCTCTTGTCTCTAGTCTTGGTCGGAGATGACAGAGACAAAGTCTACGATAGAGCGAGCTTACCCAAAAGGAGCCTGTTCAAAAATAAAACTTAAACTCTTCATTCCATCAAAACATCCCTTCTTCACAGTGATAAACATAGCCGAGCAATCTCGCTTGTTTTATTAACACTATCAGCTTGGAATGACGTTGATATTTAATGAGGGGCGCCGGGCAATTTGCATGTTAAATAAATGCTATCTTGAGTTTAGGTTGGTACACCTGTGGGCCAGTGACGTCATGTTCGACAGGCGGCCATGTTGTTTCGGTGTATGGAATTATGAGGTTCGTTTGTTTTTGAGACTGCTGAATTGGTTTTAGAGAAGAAGAAACCTAGCTTTTTTAGTTTGAACTGCCTTTTTGTAGAGACGAAAACGGTCGCATGGCCATATTTTCAAAGTAAGGCAACGCTTACTGAAGTTGGTCCGTGGATGGGTGACCATCCATTAAATTCAAAGACTTCTCCTCCACGAGTCGGCAGCCAGCACGGCAGTCGTTCCAGTAACTAGAAAATGTAGCCAGCAACTACAAAATCTGACACGTTTTGCCAAGGGGTTTCGCGAGACCCAGTTAATGGGTTATGAAGGGCAGACAAGCATCTATGGAACTGAAAGCCCATCCCGCAATAGTTACGTATATAGACAATAAAACATCGACTCTACCTTATAGCACAACTGTTTAAAAACAGTTATCTCTGAACGAAAACAGCTTTTTCAGAGATTTTATATCTCTGTGGGATTCCTTTTACATCGCTTCAACTCCTAAACAAATGAAATCAAAATACCACACAAAAAACAAAAACACATATCTATATAAAAATAAAAACAAACGAATTCGCCAAACAATCACTGTTACAAAATGTGACGAAAACAATAGATAGAAAGGAGTATTGTATTCACTAAATTGCTTCATACCACGCCAATAGTGCTGGCCAGATTAATATTTAACGTGCACGGGATATAAAAATACGGGACTTGCATTTTTAAAGCGGTTTATCGATTCTATACCGAACGCCGCGGAAAGTTTCCAGAGGCTGAGTTTTAAATGTTAAAGAGAGTGAGCGGTTACACACACATGCTTCCTCTTTCGCACGGGCTACTTGGATATGTACGGGTAAGTTGGGTGTACAAGTTATCCTCAAGATACTTTGGCGTATAGTCATGAGTCCTTATTTAAGAGTACGTGGCTAACACTGTGCTAACTTTTTTAACGAACGACTATATTCCTCTGGCGCGAACTTTTGTTTCTACTTTGGGATTTAAACAAGATCAACAGCCTAATCCTACTCTTATCCAAATTTATAGGTTTCTGCGAAAGGACATTGGTACGCGTCCATACATCGTTCGCCTCAGAACCAACAGAGACGTGAATTTACTGTGTTTTAAATAATGCATATGTTGGACTTAAACTAAATTAAAATCACGGACACTCAAAATTGTAAAATATCCAAAATAATTTTGAGGTTATATTTTTATTTAGTGTGTTTAATTTTTGCCAATAAAACATACCAAATGGATTAGTCCATTTTTTAGATCCCAGAGCTGCCAGACCTCTCTTAATTTTCTCACCAAAAATTGGTTTAGAGTAGTGTTTCTATGTTCTTCTAACATACGAAAGCGTGGTAACTTAGGTTGAATCATCAAAGTGTCAACTGTCATTTCATCGACTGTTAGTGTCAAGTGTCATACAGCGCTTTAATCGCTTTATTCTTTTTGTAGGTAACTAAAAATCTTACAGCGTGAGTGCTTTGTTTCAATTTAAAAATAATGGCGCCGGGGAATAAAACCCAAGTGAGTTACTTTTTAAAATGGTTTCGTAATAAAACAGTGTCCGTTCTATTCTAATCATTAAAATGTAATTTTTAAAAATCTAGGAATAATGGTAAAGGTTTCGTATGTGTTGATTCATAGGCCACTTTTTACCATGTCCTTTGTCTTCTTAACATATTTCGTAGAAACCGTCGGATTATATTCGAAATAATGTTTATAGTCGTATTTGCAAGCAGAATACAACATTGCTTTACTAGTAAGTATGAAATCGACATAAAATAAATCTCTTTCGCACTTAGGGGTAAAGCCATCTTCTGTCCCTCTCTACTTAGCTGTCTAATCGAACTTCTTAGATTGTATACGGTTTAGCTGTCATCTCAACAATCATACACCTTATAACAATGTATAACTTTAATGTGGAAGCATTTCGTTAAAGTTTCTATGATATATTTCTGATCATCCTTCGCGGAGTCAATCCATCGTTTAAAAAAAAAAAACATAATTAAAATTCAGCAACAAAACAATTCCAGTTCACTAACAAATTGCTGCTCAATAGAATTTTTAGTCGTTCTCGATTAATTGGAGTTTGTTCTGTTTTGCACGAAGCGAATATATTGAACGATTGGAATATTTTCGTAGGGTAATTTTAGTGGTGAATGCGAACTGTTTTCAAACTATTTTTATTCGAATTTTTGCTGGAGTCAATTTTGAATTAAAACGTGGAAAAAATAAGAGTTATTTTAACATAACATAACATAGTTTAGTTTATCTCTCTCATAAAGATACATTGTGTCAGTAGGTAATTTATACATACAATTTAATTTATTGCATTATGCTAGAACCTTTGTGAGAGCTGGAGTCTGAACTAGGTTCAGGACCTATATGACAGATCTCCAGACCCACACCCCTTTATACATTATCTTATTATACGGCATCATTTAGATTATACATAACACATGAAGCTAGCTATCGATTACCTTATTGTTATTTTTAATCGTATTTTATAATCCAAAAATATAAAATTCCTTCCGTTATTGACTGAGTGACTGACATACACCACACAACCGAAACTACTGGTTGTAGAAAGCTGGAATTTGGAACTATACAGAAACGGGAAAAACGGGATATGCGATACACAAAGATACAGAAACGGGAAAAACGGGATATGCGATACACAAAGATACAGAAACGGGAAAAACGGGATATGCGATACACAAAGATACAGAAACGGGAAAAACGGGATATGCGATACACAAAGATACAGAAACGGGAAAAACGGGATATGCGATACACAAAGATACAGAAACGGGAAAAACGGGATATGCGATACACAAAGATACAGAAACGGGAAAACGGGATATGCGATACACAAAGATACAGAAACGGGAAAAACGGGATATGCGATACACAAAGATACAGAAACGGGAAAAACGGAATATGCGATACACAAAGATACAGAAACGGGAAAAACGGGATATGCGATACACAAAGCCACGGGAAAAAGCAATGTGGTTTCAATAAATTTGAATAAAAATGCAGACTAATGCTCCAACTGTACTGTGTAAACTAAAAACATAGAAAACTAGTCCTGATCTTGAAGGATACAACTCTATATAAATTTCTAATATCTTATTTATTTATTTATTTAGGTTAACCAACAATTGTTTACATTATGTACATTTCTGATTTAATGACTAGAGTAACATTTACAAGTGCAACAATTACTTACTGGTTAACACTACATGCACAAAAAACGGTTTTACACAACATATTTCATCATTGCTTCGACATCAGCAACATACAAACAAAAATTAAAACAATAATACTTCAAGAAAACTATCAACTTCAAGGTTATTTGTAAAACACGGACAACCTCTCAGGCCTAAGTTACTAACATCATAATCAACAACTTTTGTTCTATTAGTCTTAAAAAAACATCATAATAGTTCATCATGTTTTTAAACAAGAATAAAAATATTTAAATTGAATGCTCTGTGTATGTGTTTTACAAATAACCCTGTATAGAGTTGCAACCTGCAAGATTACGAATTTACACTATGGATGTGCCCTATTGATATACACCATGATCCCATAGTCCGCGTGCGTATACGTGGCCACCTTGCGTAGTACCTAGTACCGATAGTTCTTATATATGTTTTTTACAGTTGTGACGTTGGTGCATGACGCGTCTACAGGGTAATTTTTAAAGTATGTGTGAATGGCCAAATTGAAAACTATGAGGATTTTGTTTTTCACTATTGATATAGGTACATTTATACGTTTGACCGCTATCTCACCTGATGTGAAGCGATGATGCGGTCTAAGTTGGAGCTTGCTTGCCTAGAAGTAACTCTTGACTTAAAGACTCCCAGATTGTAGCTATCAGAAAACACAGACTCAGGCAGGGAATTCCACTCCTTTGCTATACGCACAATGAGTGTATTCCCAAATCGTTTTGTGCGTATAGGTGGGATGTCCACCATGTACCGGTTGCGCATCGCCGTACGTCTTGTGGTCCGATGGTGGAACGGGCTTGGCGGAATTAAATTATACAATTCCGTCGCACACTCCCCAAAATGTAACCGATAGAAAACCGACAGGTCAGCAACTCGGCGTCGATGCTCAAGACTTTGGAGCTTCGATTCGACGAGCCTATCATTGCCGATGATCCTCTTGGCTCGTTTTTCAATTATCAGAATTAGCAAAAAAAACTGAAAGTCTCAAGGCCAATTTCGATTCAAAAGGAAAACTGCATCATTGAATTTTTGAATAATCGGCATGCCTTGTCAGGAATCAAACCGGCTGAGTTTGAAATTAAAAATGCACCCTATATATATATATATATATATATATATTATTTATCCTTTATTTTTTTATAAAGGTCTCCCCTCTAGCTTTCCACTCTTCCCGGTGTATTGTCTTCTCCGACCCATCCGTCATGAACCTCCTCCAAGTCGTCACACAAGCATTTCCTAGGCCTTCCTCGGCAACGACGCCCGTCCTCAGGCTCCCACTGCATAACGACTATGACCCATCTGTCTTGATGCATCCTACATATGTGACCCGCCCAATTCCACTTTAACCTAGCAGATTTGCAGCCTACATCGGCGATCCCTGTTTTGGGACATAATAATATTGTAAATGGACTAGTTGATGTCCGCTTGACAAATTATAAATTAAATCCTTCCTCACGAACCACTCTATCCACTGGTGAAAACCGCATGAAAATCGGTGGAGAAGTTTTTGAGTTTATCGCGAACAGACAGACAGACGAGGCAGAGGACTTTGTTTTAAACTAATATGTAGTGAGAATACTGGAAAGAGACTTGCAAGATGTTCTGAGTATTTAGAGTTCCATCTTACATGACGTATGCAATAGAATTACGAATATAAGAAAAAATTAACCAGTAAATGATGTCCTGACTCCTGAGATACAAGCGTCTTCCCTGTGGAGGGGACTATGATTGCCGCCAGATAAATGTGCAATAACGGTCATTGACCCACATACATTTACTGACTTAACTGGATAGCAGAAACAAAGCCGTCTTGAGCCGACTTCTAATGTGATCCTACGCTTTAAATAACTTTTCTTGTAAAATAAATAATCATTATTTCCTGTTCTGTCTTGTACCTATTATTTAATAGTTTATACATATTATTATTACCTACATATATAAATATTGAGATCAATGTATGTTATTTCAAGTTTATACAATGTATTTTATTAAAGGCCGCACCATAATTCACCAAACAAACAGCGTGAATTCGTGTATATTGTACATATGTCTGATTTGGTTAAACGACGAAGCTTTTCTTCACCAACTTAAGAGAAATGGTGTTGAATCAAAGCAGTACCAGCTTGGTTTCGAAGTTTGAACTCACAGCTCATAAGGAGAGACTATTACCACTGCCCAGCAAAGTTAGATCTAAGTCACTATAAACTAAAACTTGAGGCACCTAGCCAAAACGATCAAACTCGCATAGAACAATTAGACTCAAGAGCTTCTAAACTAACTGACCCTGCTGCCAGGGCCCGATCTAAGGGGGGGGGGGGAGGGGAATATACAAGATGGCAAAAATGAGGGTCGACAAAATTGAGGGTGCCGGGTGACGGGTGGTTGCACGAAATCCTGAATTTTATCTGTAGAAGTGAAAAATCTCATGAAAATTACATTACACTACATTATTATTATTAATACATTGCATTATAAAAAGTTACGTTGTATCTATACTATTATCTATACTCATATTATAAAGCAAAAGAGTTTGTTAGTTTGTTTGGTTGAACGCGCTAATCTCAGGAACTACTGGTCCGATTTAAAAAAATATTTCAGTGTTAGATAGCCCATTTATTGAGGAAGGCTCTATGCTATTTATCATCACGCTCAGACAAATAGGAGCGGAGCAGTAATGAAAAATGTTACGCAGACGACGCGACGTTGCACGGGTCAGCTAGTTACATTATAAAAAGTCATGAGAGTATGTGAGATAATACTCTCATGACTTTTTATGTCCTTGTTCAGAAGCTGCAGTAGACTAACGTATGTGAATATTGTACTATTAAAACCAATATCACGTATACAACGTGTTTTTTTTTTTTTTTTGATATCGCATAACTCTAGGGTATGATTGAGGCCATATCAAAGAATCAACTGGCATATGAGTTATGTTCCAATCCTTCGTTATTTTTTTTTTTTCATTTTTCATACAAAATAATTCGGCAAAGTCACGATTATTAATGTAAAACACCCTTACGTGAAATATGACAACGTCGCATTTTCTTAGCTTTAAATATGAATGATTGGTTTGAATAAAAATGAATTACTTGTATTTATCAATGAAACTTAAATACCTAGACACATCGAGGGTCTATTTTGTACGGTAAGCAAACAAGTAAAGATTCGTCATACTGGTAACAATTTTTGACCTAATTTAATTATGATTGATGATATCTCCGAAACGATGCATTTTTGGACCTCCTATACTGGGAGTTTTAGTATTATATTTACCTACAGAATATAACCCTAGAGTTATGGGATATAAAAAAAAACAGGTTGTATATCATCCCCTGTTTGGAATAGCAAGTTCATCCATGATTTATGGTGTTAGTGTGAAGATTTTTTGCCCGGAGCGGCTAAATAGCTAGGTCTGGCCCTGCCTACTGCTCGTTCTGCTGCAAAATTGTGAGCGTGATATGACTAGCCGATATGGTCAATTAGGTCACTGGCTTTTCTTACTGGCCGTTCGCCCCTGTTTTGTAATGGGCGGACTTTAGAGTGAGTTTGGAAACAATTTGTCTCGTGTGTAGGTAATAATGGCTTATCAACAGCTGAGCATTTAAATGTTTGGTTTAAAAATTGCAACGGGGTATAAAATAAATAACGATTAGGTTACTTTTGAGCTTTCTCGGGATAAAATGATCTAAGAGCACTTCAAAATAATAAGATTAACATGCTATTTGCGAGTAATTAGTGATAGAACTTTTGTAATCAGTGAGCCAATTCTATTCAATTTAAAGCAACGCAATGTTCACATACGCATCTCTTTTGCAATTAGTCAAAAACACTTCATTTTCCGTATAATTTTTGACATTGCAACTAAGATGCGATATTTAGACATTA
Organism: Ceramica pisi; assembly: GCA_963859965.1. Lineage (NCBI taxonomy): Eukaryota > Metazoa > Arthropoda > Insecta > Lepidoptera > Noctuidae > Ceramica > Ceramica pisi. Next base: position 22,535,925 of record OY982540.1, on the reverse strand, counting down.
TAACCACATACCATGATACACACAAATAAAAAAATTAAAATTTACAAAAAACCCCGACAGTGAAAATACTTTTAAAGAGAAAAAAAAAAGTATTGATCCTTTTAATTTAATATAGGTAGGATTCTTTATTCTTTGGGCTAAGCGTCCGGCAAAAAAATCTCATCCAAATCGGTTCACCTATTTAAGAGCTACGGTGCCACAGACAGACACACATAGCGGTCAAACTTATAACACCTCTCTTTTTAATTGGGATTTCAACAGTATGACCGTTAACTAACTAAAGTGTAAACCGCGACCTTATGTACGAACAGTATTGTCTACCTTTTGTGCTACTAAAAACTGTCTCCTAAGATACAGGCTCGTGGCCTAGTATAGAAATCAGTATTAGTACATTGTATAATGTTGTAATGTGTGGTGTCAATAAACATTTTTTTTATTTTTATTGTATAATCAGCGGACTTATCGCACACGACAATCTCTTACAGACAATCTTTGGATAGACTGAACGATAGGACTGACTTAGCTAGAGTTGGGTAGCACACACATTTATAAAGAGTATCGTGCGAGGCACTCTTTTTCTCAAGTGTGCTAGCACACTGTGCTAGCACAATTGAGGCGAGGCTGAGGGCCGCGAGGCCGCGAGGCCGCGAGGCGTGGAGACTCGCACAGCACAGTTGAGCACAGACACTCGTGTCAAATCGTGTGTGTTCGCCGGCTGACCGGCTCACCGCTGTTCTGTCTCGCTCGCTCCCTCACGAATCGGCATTTCGGCAATGATCGGACGGAGTCGCTGAGATTTCATTACTGGAAAATCGGCTTTATTACGTTACAATGAAACAGAAATTTGATTATAGTTTCGATTGAAAAGATTTCAAATGGCGAGGCAAAAGGGTGAGTAAAAATGTTCTGTGGTGTAGGTAATCTGTGGTGTGTGCTAGCACATCAAAATAAAAAGAGTGAGTGACTCTTTTTAGCCAAGTGAGTAGCTACAACTGTGCTAGCACATGTGCTGAGTTACCCAACACTAGACTTAGCCGACTTTAAAAAGTAGATGCCCTTGAGTCAATTTGACAAACGAGCCAAGCGGATCAGTGGTAATGATAGACTCGTCGAGTCGAAGTTCCAAAGTCTTGAGAATTGACGACGAGTTGCTAGCCTGTCGGTTTTCTACCGGTTGCATTTTGAGGAATGTGCGACGGAATTGCATTATTTGATTCCGCCAAGCCAGTCCCAACATCGGACCACAAGACGAACGGCGATGCCTCACCGGTACATCCCACCCACACGTACAAAACGTTTTGGGAACACATTTATAGTACGTACAGCATTGGAGGAGTGGAATTCCCTGCCGGAGTCTGTGTTTCCTGATAGCTACAACCTACTTCTAGGCAAGCGTGCTCCGTCTTAGACCTCATCATCGCTTACCATCAGGTGAGATAGCGGTTAAACGCGTGCCTATCAAAAGTAAAAAAAAATATGGATTCAAGTACCTAGTGTTATATGTAGTTTCCAGAAAGCCATTGAGGTCGCACACAGACACGATGGTCTAAATAAAACGTTACATAAGATGGCAAGTTATATAAGTAATCAATAAAGTTTGGAAGTATGCCAGTATTGCCAGTGTTGCCAGTGCTACGGGCGAAGAGGGCAACACTCGTGCTTAACAGGCATATCTCGTAGTTGCTTCTTAAGAATGTTTTATGTTGGAGAAAAAATATGTTATGTATTATTATTAAATCTGTAAGTTCATCTTAGAAGTAGGATAAACGATGTACTCCGGTATTTAGTAACGATAGTTGCAGTGAATTTTAAAGTGAATGTTATTTTGGTATAAACAGTCTAGTCCATTCCTGTCAATGTTGAATAAATCAGTACTCGGCAAACTTTTGGTGCAATACTTTTTTTGCCTGAAAAGGGGACAATTTATTTATTCATCAATGGAGTAATGTGCAACAAAATATTTAAAATATAATAACAGTTCTATTTAGTATAATTATTCCATTCTGATATCACTTCTACAGATGCTAATTATCGCTGTCTGGACGTATGTAAAGTTAAGGGGGGGTTGCAGTACTTTTTAAGATTTTTGAACGTCTGAAAATCTTATTAATTATGAGTTTTTAAATAAATAAAAATCTTTACATAAAAATTGAACATACCCTCAAATAAATCGTAAAGATAGAAACGCGATTTAGAATGATTGGCTCGATACTTTTTTTAATCAAACATGACACTATTTTACAATTTTAAACGTGTACTGCTAAGAGATTTCATGACGAATATATATAAAAGTTATATCAATAGATAGAGCTTTTTATTTTGAAGTAAATGTTGAAACCATATTGTATAATTTCTTTATCAGTTTTCGCCAAGAAGAAAAAACAATCAAAATTTAGGCATTATATCGCTCGCCCGACAGTCGCCGTTGTTCGTCAAAACACACAGTACTGCAACCTCGCCTTAAAGCAGGATTCCAACCATTTTGTGAGCTGGAGTCTATTTTAAGATGGGGGACCTGTATCTCTTGGCTCTTAAGTATGGCCTGAAATTGTTTACAATCAAAAACAAAACCCTTTATGCGTGAGTCCGACTCGCACTTGGCCGGTTTTGTTAGTTTATTGATGTTTTCAATAAAACGAAAAAATTGTGTCATTGCTTACCTATCAATAGTAAAAAATGTGTTTGAAATATCGACATAAAGCAACTATACTAATACGACCATTGAAGTATTTACTCACAAGTATTTCAAGAAAATAACATAATTCTAACTAAAGCACTACCCATCCCTTCCGAGTATAAAAGCATGAAAATATAAAATGACATTCGTCTGAATAAATCGTAAAGTGATTCCGCAGGCGCACTCGCTGAATACTCGTCCGTACGGCTATACGGCTATCCGAGTGTACGGCTATCCGGCCACCCGGTTATCCGGGTCACGCATATCTGCATAGGGTAATCCGACCGGCTCTAAAAGCCTTTCAACTTGAAAATGTTGGAAATCTAAAACATGTTAGTGCTATTCGAATAATGTAATGTAACTACTCTAGTGCTAGAGATAATCTGGGAAATTTTAAATGTATCAGGAAGGCGAAATGTTGGTAAATGTTGGTTATTTTAACTTTGTATGTGTGCTCAAATTTCAAAAGTCATTTATTTAAATTATAATGCACAGACCCACCACTTTTTGAACGTCAAGTTTTTACAAATACAGTTCCCCAAAACGCCCGCCCGTCACCACTTCCTGAGGGTCAATAAATTCTACTTTTTTAAACAACTTTTGCATTCGCATGTCAATCGCTAACTATAAAAAAACCATAATTTTCATAAATTTTTGACAGTTTGCGATTGAAATGCAAATGTGATAGTAAGGGAGCCCACGATGCTAAATGGGGATTTACTCGAGCGTTATAGAGACCTATTGAACCCAATAGGTCTCTATAACGCTCGAGTAAATCCCCATTTAGCATCGTGGGCTAAATGTGTATGAGAACGCAAAGCTTAGATGATAAGAAAAAAATGTTAAATGATATATACCTTTTCATTGGTGGGGGAAGCGGCTATAGATTTTTAAATATGTAAAAAAATACATGGTCATTCTGGCGCGTCAGATATTGATAGCATCAATCAATATGAAAATTAATAGAATTAGCACACTGATGTTTTAACTGTGGAGAAGAATTGACTGACAACTTCCCCAGCAACACATCTGTCTGTTACGTTTTAAGAACTTGAATTTATACAATAGTATGCAAATTAATTAATTCATGACATAAAAAAAAAATATTGATCACTTCTTCTTCTATGATACTATAAAACAAAATGCACACTCAATCATTGAAAAGTTTCCTAGCTAATAAGCCTCCAGGAATAAAATTGATGTGCCTGCCTACATGTGCAATGGTAGAATTTAATGACAGAACCGTAACTCGAACCACACGATTGATTAAAAAAATACACTACAAAGTAAAAAATAACTTTAATTTCGGAAGTCGGTGTTTTTGTTGGTTTCTTCGTATTTTGACACCGACTTCCGAAATTAAAGTTATTTTTAAGATAAGATAAGATAATTTGTTTATTTGTCCAAAACATAAGTATACACACATAGCATGCAAGATGTAAACTTTATAGTGTTTTTTTTTTGAAGTCGGTTGTATTTTTTTGTAAAAAGTTTTTTATTTTTCGCTTTTTAGTGGTGCCCCACACCTAACAAAACCACTACAAAATCGCAGAAAAGCAAAATACGCAATTTCGATTATCAAAGAATCATCTAAATAGTCAAATTCCAGCGATTTCGATTTAAAATCCAAAGTTCGTAATCGATTTTGATGGGACCAATCTCAAGTATATCCTTTCAGATAAAACAAAAATTTTACAAATCTGTTCATAATTGTCGGAGTTATGAGTTTTGAATTATTATTTAAACATAAAAAAAAAAACATACGACCGAATTGAGAACCTCCTCCTTTTTGGGAAGTCGGTTAAAAAGACATGGTTGATGTGTTTAGATAAATTATACAAGTAAAAAAAACTGATTGACCTAGGTACATAAAATATTTTTTTTTTTATTTTTTTTTTTATGCAAAACGGGGAAAACCCAAATCTCACCTGATGGAAAGTGATGATTAGGCCGAAGATGGAAGCGAGTTTCACCCGGAATCCTCTTACACAGAGGAACTATAATAATAAAAAAACAACAAAAATAGAAACTACGTACTTGTCTTGTTTCCTTTAGGTAATGGTTTATTAAAAGGTTTGTCAGTAAGATTGACTGCATAAGTTTAACTGGGCGTGGAAGTACATATTAAGAACTAGTCAAGTGGACTTCCACCAACTCGCACTAGGCCATCCTGGTGTATTATGATCCGCTGCCTCTCATCCAGTAGTTAGTTCTAAAAAGGCCACTTTAACAGTCCGCCACTGTCAAATTTTCCCAATCAACCTTGAACCTAATGGCGTTAGCGATAAAGATGAAAATGAAATTTGACAGATTTTTGTGCGATTAATTAATATTATGATTCTAATATGATTCTCATAAGTGGCCCTTTAAAAAAAAATATTTCAGACCCTGGTCAAGACGAGTTTTATATTATTTTATTATGTTTAAAACTTTTATTAATTCTTCAATTACAGTTTAGATTTTGAGATGGTCCGTGAGTGTATCTATATCGAATACTAAGTCAAAATAACAGCTTATTATAGTATACCACACTGTACTAAATATCCAGATAATACAGTTAATGTCAAATTATTTATTTGATAAGGTGTAAATTGCAATAACATTGAACATCACAGTAGAGCCAGAATCTCTGGCCGAGATTTGGTCCGTAGTCGTGGGTTCGATTCCCACGGGAGAATTACTTAATAAAATTGTTTCCAGTTTGGCTAAGAAATTGCAGGCTTGAATCACCTGATTGTCTGATAAAAAGATGATTCCGTGCTTCGGAAGGCACGTATAAGCCGGTGGTACCGGCCGCCAAATGGCGGTCGTTGAACGATGTCAGAGGCCCTTGAAGCGGTTTAGAAACTCTGACACTAGCGTGTGTGGGGTCGTATGATTTTACTGCCTCACGAAAAGAAGAAGAAGAACTATTCTAAGGCAACCCACTTAACCAAGAACACTTCAAAAAGAAAGATTTGTCAGTAAATTCATCTCCATATAATAATAGACCGGTCACACCGTACTCTGCAGCACGCCATTCAAATAGTCCTCCGAACAACTGAAAGTTTTCTCGTTATTTCTCGCCCGAATTTAGGACAATTTATATTTAAAATCTAAAGTCTACGTGATCGCACTGTGAACGATATACTTCGGAAGTATTCGGGAAGAAGCTCGAAGTCTCTGCCAAGAATTGCGAGAAAATATTTAAGTTTCAGGATAGTACGTTTTACAGTAAATAGACACAGTATTACAGTGAGACTTTGTTATGAATTCCGTCTGTTTGAGTAATGAGTTGTATTCATGAGACTGATTCAATCTTCGCAGTTGTAGTTCTTGAATAAAATGTCCTGAATGACTTTTTGGTCGGGCAAAGTATTGGATGTGGAGTCTCAGGCATGTTCACAGATGCGCATGTAGATTGCTTCGACATAAAAATCGAAAAAAGCGCGCTACCCTGGTGCGCAGGGTGCAGGCCAACAACAGTATCCTAAGCATAATTGGAAGTCACCTGGATTGAATATATGTGGCTCGCTGTTGTGCAATTTCTCATGTGTTGTACAACGGTGATTCGCTGTTATTATTCTTGCATTTAATTATTTATGTCAGTGCTTACTTACACAGTTGTACAACATTTATTAATTATATTCGCTGGGTAGTGTTGGATAGCAATTCCCTTTGAGAATAAAATAACAGATAGTGCAACTGTGTTAGCGCACGTTTTTGTGCACTACAAAGCTCGCTACAAACGGGCCTCCGATCACAGCCAGCGGTGGCCAGCATCAGCGACTTACACACTTTTTCATACATTTTGTATAGACGCACCGCACACTTGTTGCCGGTGGCGGCTACTCGCAACAGCAGTGTCCGCAACTCGCCACTTGTAGTCGCTGCAGGCCACACACGATACCGACATCCGCCACTTGCGCTGCTCCAGGCTCTTCAGGAATTATTTACCGTGTTAATTGATTCTAGATATTATTTCTTTGAGTTTGACAGTGAAAATGATTAGCGCTGCGCTCCACCAACTGTGCGCTGGCCTTTAGGACACTTTAGAACACGACGCCTCAATGAATATCGATACTGAGACATCTACTTGCGCAGCAAAGAGCACGAACACCGGTGGTTGTCGCGCACTTCTGCCACTGTTACAAATGTGGCGGTAGCGCGCGACAACCACCGGTGGCTGTAGTCAGTGGCCCGTATGCGCTGTGCCTTATATCATACGTATTTGATAATCTCGTGGATCAAAATCGCCAAGTTTGTTGGATTAACCACTCTACGTATTCCGATAAAAGTACCTTCTCTAACATTAAAAAGTAATTAAGCAATAATTGCCTGAATCTCGATGTTTATAGGGAGCGTTTTTATCTTAATCCTGAATCTTACACGTGTAAAAGGCATTACAACTTAAAACAAACTTATTTCTATATATAATTACTTTAAAACTCTTGAACGAAGTGGTTGCGATTGTGGTCTGTCGAAAGGGTTGAAGTTTTCATATTATATTTTAACTTTCATCTGTTATTAAGATCTGTGGTTGGACTTAATAATTTTATTGTAAGCCATTATTTTATAACTTTGTCGGGGCCGTGGCTTTAAGTTTTCATAAGGCAAAAAAAATATTAAAATCATTTTGCTTTCGCTAGCACATTATTAGCAGATATATTTATTATAATGAATTTAAAATGTCAATTTTTTTTTGTGTGTTTTTGTAGGAAGTTATATCTAGAAGTACCTAGGTGAGTAGGTGGTAGTCCTACTAATCCAATTACGAAAATAATTAATTACTGCTTTTATAACAATATAGCGAAAAAACCAAGTGCGTGTCAGGCCACACGCATGTTAGGGTTCCGTAGTTGCACGCCACAATTGCCGATTTTAATCGATTGATGTTGACTATGGAACCCTGAAAAAAACATAAAAAATAATCTATATCTTCTATACATATAATAAAACAGTAGAAGCCATGAATTCTGTACATTAAAGAAAAATACCAAAAATCGAGTAGAGGTTTTCAAAAAAAAGCTATAGAACACAAAAAGAGCATTTTTACGTTTTTTGTCTGTCTGTCTGTCTGTCTGTCTGTACGCGATGATCTCCGAAAATACTGAACGGATTTGGGTAGGATTTCAAAATTAGATTCAGCGTATTTCTGAGCAACATATAGGCTTTGATTCATTACAATCGGTGGCCGGGAAAAAAAGTTATGAACATTTAAAGATTTTAAATCTACGTATCAACGTTTTTCGACAAGTTTTGTACAATTTTCAATTATTCGTTCAGTTTAGCATAAAACGAGCCTTTTTTTAAACATTCTTAGAAATTTTTATCATCACGCTATATCTTAGAGGAGCTAAGCAGACAATAACCATAACATAATATAAGATCGGCTATTTGGAACTAAAGTCATCTGAATTCATAGACCCGGCGGTACAATGGCTGCCTTTCGAGTAAATGGGTGTAAGTTCGAACCCCGGTTGTTGAAGCGATTTTTATTATTGTTGAATAATTTCACACGTTTTTATGTCCTGCTCTAAAATTTTTTGGCTGCGACATCATTTGCCTGTGTGTTTAAAAATGTGTGGGCGTGGATGTGCCAAAGCGCTGTAATGCCGGATTGGTAGGATAATTAACAGAACCTATTTTCTGTATTCTGTTTGTCCGCATCGCAAAGTACCTACAAAACCAAAGTGATAAAATCACTTACTACTTAATACCAGCAATGCCATCTACTGATCCAAATAGTACTTTCGACAAGACGACATAACACCAAAACATATTTTTTGTGGTACATTTAAAACGTCCTAAAATGATTGTAATTATTTTAATACCTTAAAAACATATCGTTCCAAATGAACGTAATATTCCTATTAACTCAAATAAAACGAACTCTAACTAATCTTTTCATAGTTCTACTTCATGTTCCATAGATGGCGTTATGCGTTCGATCTCATTTTCGCGGTGTTTAAGATTACAATAATATTCGTCAACAGGTGCGCGTCACAAGATAAAGCTGCTCAATAACACCTGTGGGTCTAAAGAGGCCACTTTAGCAGAATCATTTTAGAATCATAACATTAACAACCTGTCAAATTTCTTTTCCATTGCTAAAGCATTAGGTTCAAGGTTGATTGGGAAAATTTGACAGTGTCCGGTAGCGTGATGTGCTTTCTGATTCTGCTAAAGTTGTCTTCTTAGGCCATCTCTACTTTGGAGAATTAAATGATTGCCACTTAAGATAAAATAAACGTAGCAACCAACTGGGCCAAAACATTATACAGAGTCAATCATCTACTCGAAAAGACGAAGAATGAACCTTTACAGGCCTGAAGCCAGGGCTCATGTCATACCCACCCGCGAGCAAGTTGCGAGTTTAAATCGTAGAGACGAAACAACAGTTGAAATAGCTAGGTATTTAGGTAACTGAGTTTTTAACAGACTTCTTAAAAAAGGAGGAGGCTATAGTATTTAATATATTTTTTTGTATGTTCACCGATATCTCCGTCAATTGTGTACCTACTTACCGATTTTCAAAATTATTTTTTGTTTTCAAAAGCCTGTATTCCTGAGATGGTACCATTGTCACCAAGTCAGAATCTGATGATGGATCCCATGAAAATCGAGGGAAACCCTCACTCAAACTCAAATTTTATAGGCACATAAAATGTTTAACAAAAACTTTCGAACGCTATTCAGATATTTGTGTCTGGTAATCATCATCTTATGTTGCTGAGCTAATGATGGAAGGTATAAGTTAGGATCTGATGATGAGATCTCATGAAAAATGTTTGTTCAGAGATATTTTTGCCAATTTTAAACCAAAATTGATGATTCTTATTTTGTTTAGGAGAGTATTTATTCGGATTGGTCTCATTTCAATTTGATGGAAATCTGATTAAGAACTTCGGAGTTAGGCAACGGAAATTCTTCAATAAATGATATCAAATGGTTCGGGATTGCTGAAATGGCATGTCTGTTACTGTTTACACCAGTTCACAACGTAACATCACATCGGTACTCAGTGAATGAATACACAAGTACGACTAAAAAGTGAAAAATAATAACTATTCCGAAATTAAAGTTATTTTATACTTTTTAGTGCTTTGTTTTCGGAGGTCGGTTGTATATTTTTGTAAAAAGTTTTTTTTTTTAACTAAACAAAGTTATGATTTCTGTTCCTGGTTCGAAGCAAAGAAACAACTTTATTCATAAAGTAGTTTCTTAGCTTCGTAGTTTAAAGAAAAGCGCCATTGATTTAGCGCAATACATTATTATCAACACGTTAAAGTTCAAATATGCAAACATGTGTATGGTCCAACGCCATAAGGCTATAGGAGATAGCATTTCAGAGCTTTCCACGCTCCAGACTACCGAGTGGCTTAGCAACGCGATGTTTCATGTAGTCACGGTATTCAGCACGACGAAGAAAAAGATGAATGCCACTCAAATGGGCATAATTATACAAAAACTGTTAAAAATTACTGACGGCACACACCACAATCAAGACGGTGGTTAGCTTATTTTAGAAGATAGCCTCCCGTTGCTTCAGCATTAATTCATTTCGTCTATGTACGGGGAACCCACCGATGTAAGCATCAATACCCATTATATTGAGATAATGTTTGTGGGGAAGATAAGGAAAATATTTTTATTAATATGGCCGTGAAAGAAAAGGTACACATCATCCAATGATTTTTTTATTTACATATTTAATTTCGATTAAATTTTGCAAAGGCACTCTGCTGAAAGTCACACATATTCAACAAACTTTTAAAGTAGCTGATATAAGATTTCGGCTTATTTGCTCTAGCGTGATGCTCCAATCACGTTGCGATCATTGCCAGTGCCTCCCTCATTTCCAATTATTTTCTATTTACTTTTAATGCTGTTCAATTCTTAAGCCTATGATAGGTTAAGACCAGCTCAGGGCCAGAAATTATCCGCAGCGGGTCTCATAGAGGAATTGTAGATCCCTAGGCCATGACGCCACAGACGAACTTGCGAAGAGGTTCCAAGGTAGTAGTGCTGGACCCATTCATACCTACTCCTCCTGATATTTTTCTCAATTTCAACTAAAATGCCAATATCAAACCTATACATGCGACCAGCTTAACGACGTATCAGCCTAAGTAGAAATACCTTTCGAATAATAATAGGTATCATGAGACATTGCCTTCCATAGACAGCCTAATTTGCAGAGGTTGCTTCGACGCCGAGAAGTTGCCGACTTCCTGGAAATGAGGCCTTTGCTTCCCGACCTGAACAACCGGTGAGGTCGCAGCGCAAAACCTGTGGATCACCCAGAAGGCCTTAGTGCATTTGGGCGGAGCTAGGCTGGTTAACTTAGCCAGAACACTTACGGTCAACAGACCGAATGGAAGTCTAAGTACGGATAGCGCAGTCTCTAATCTACTCTACTCTATCCGTTGCGGGGTTAGATTTCTATTCGGGTTGGTATACCCATGGCAAACTTTATGTAGCTCTATCGCGTGTTATCAACCCTAGCAACTTACTTCAACATTGTGCACAGAAGTTTCTCATTACGAAAAATTACTAGGGCTGTACGACATTTTGAACAGAAGAGATAATACAGCCAGTGCCTTGCATTACAGTCTTCCAAATTCCTAATTGTAAGAGCTGGGGTCAAGCATGCCATATATTGACTGTTTGTATATCATATCGCATCAATATTAGGTACATCGCTATGTGTGTTTACTTTTCGACATAGACGCGGACGAAGTCGCGGGCAACAGCTAGTGTATAATAAAATCAAAATAATTCTTAATCCAAAAGCTAAACAGATTATCTTTACAAGGAAAAAATATCTACAAACTCGAACAAGAATACCTAATCCCCCTGATTTATTCGTTCAAGAAATAAGTTATTTAGCTTCTTATGATCGAAGTTTTTCGCCATCTAGTAGTATATTATGTACTATCTCAAGTACTTGTCTCCAGCAATGGTTCGTGAAATGGGCATCTCTTATTCATGAAACGACTGAAGTATGGCTGTGTGTCTGTCATTTGGGGCGGTCATGATGAATTCAAGTGCTTTCTCTTGATGTTAGGTACGGGAGGTCAAAGCTCGTTCCCTCCTAACTGATATTTTAAATACAAATTGATTTTTTGTTACGTTTTTACGCTTAAATCCGTGAATCGATTTTGATGAATGTTTGTACAGAAATAAATGGGATACTGGTAACGACTATAGGTTAACCTCTTGCTAAAACCGTTATTAATGCGAGCGATTCCACGAGCAAAGGCTAGTTTCTTTTAATTAGTATCGTCGACACCAAGTTCATTTGCAATAACGGCCATTATTGTCCTTTCCTTAAATTATGAATAGTTTTTAATTAATAGAAAATGCAGAGAATAAATAATGCAGATTATGTCATTATTTCTATTATCGAAATTGAGTTAATAAATGTTGGTAGTTCAATGACCGTTATTGCCAAACCATAGTGTACATTATTTTTACAGTAGGTATACTACTTGTCAGTAGAATATTTTAGTCCTAAAAAACGCACCACTGCTGCGTATTATTTCTGACGGATAAACTTCACAAATATGCATAATTAAAGTCAAACCCAAATCTTATTTCAAACCAATGAAAAAACCCGCATTTTCGCACTAAAATTAAAAATGAAACGCAAAGCGAACCGCACGAGCTACAAACAAGACAAGGAGTGCGGTTTACGACCTGCTCGCAATTAAAAGTGCGGCCGTTTGCGTGGCCGCAATAAAAAGTGCGGCCAACTGTGATGCGGCGGTTTTTATTATTACCCGACTGCGAAACAAGGAGTGTTATGCTTTTCGAGTGAATGTATGTATATTTCTTTGGCACGCCCTAGAGCCTAAACGCCTGGTCGTATTTTTATGTGAGTGGTGTCAATAGATTTGACTCGGTCGTGAGAGTGACACTGGGTAGGTACATCAAAATAAAATAATAAAAAATGGCCCCAAATTATGTCTAATTTTTGATTCCTCAAAACCTATCAAATGGGGCTTGCGGAGACGATTCCAAAAATGTTACTGACTAAAATGTAGAAAATAAAAAAAATTGACTTAATCGAAAAAACCCGACCGCTAAAAGACTAAAGTTCCCAACGCTATTTTTTATCCGGGAAGTATGTTCCCTAGGGTTTACGCAGGCGAAGCCGCTGGTAGAAGCTAGTCACATAAAAACATGTCGCTTTTCAAGCAGTCTAATGCAGTTGGTGACACCAGATATGTGCTTGAACTGCATCAGACTGCTTGAAAAGTGCCATGTTTTTATGTGACTAGCTTCTACCAGCGGCTTCGCCCGCGACTGATCCCTAGGGAACATACTTCCCGGATAAAAAATAGCCTATTGACATAAAGTCTTGAGCATCGACGCCGAGTTGCTGGCCTGTCGGTTTTCTATCGATTACATTTTGGGGAGTGTGCGAAGGAATTGCATAATTTAATTCCGCCAAGCCCGTTCCACCATCGGACCACAAGACGTACACCGGTACATGGTGGACATCCCACCTATACGCACAAAACGTTTTGGGAATACATTCATTGTGCGTACAGCTAAGGGTTGGAATTCCCTGCCCGAGTCTGTGTTTCCTGATAGCTGCAACCTGGGTGTCTTTAAGTCAAGAGTGAATAGGTTACTTCTAGACAAGCGTGTTCCACATTAGACCGCATCATCGCTTAACATCAAGTGCACAGAAATTAAAAAAAATCTATGATCAAGTAAGATAGCGGCTAAACGTATGCCTATCAATAGTAAAAAAAAAAGAGACAAATTGATAGTCAATCCCAATTATTTTGCGGTCAGCTTGCAGTCTATTCAAATTCAGCCGAGTATTTTACAGGGAAGAACTGCCGATCTGACCTTAACGAGCGGGTCTTACTCCTCGGTAAGACTGGTATCAGATTTTCTGCCATGTGACCCGTAACGACCAGCTAGGACCAACAGCTTACCGTATCCAAGGTAGGGATGCGTGTCGATAAATATGAATGGTCACCCATCTCCATACCGACCTCGGCAAGCGCTGCTTAACTTCAAAAATCAAACATGCGGCTGTTTTTTTTATGTTTTGGGCTTGCTCTTGACCACAATCACGCCTGATGGAAAGCGATGGATGAGGTCTATGATGGAGCGAGCTTGCTCAGAAGATGCTATTTAGCTTCGAGTCCCAACAAAGCGTTATTTAATCACTTCAAAGATAGACTGTACACTAAACTAAATTACCAAAGACTCCACCAACAAGCCTTCGTAAGCTGTTGTAGACGTCAATACGCTTAGAGCTATCCAGATAAAGTTGCCGCGCAGGGAAATTAGTTTCAAACACGATTTTGCAACATATAGGCTTCGCTGAGTTCATGTGCACCGATAATGTCGGCAAGTACTGGTAATCTGCACGAACCTATACAGTGGATAAGTTGAAAACATTATTAACATTGTATGCAGAGAATTGACTGCCTACCAACAAGGCCCTTTTTTTAAGGATGGGAAATCATCAAATGACTCCTCCCACTCTGGGCGGAACAGAAGGGAGTGTCAGACTCTTACTGACTAAAACACATCCGTGTTCCTCCAAATTCCCTTTGCATTCCAGGGTCGCGGTGACTCTTTCGAACAAATTCCGCAACCCTGGCAGGCACCGGCGATAGCGGGCCCCGTCTTCTATGCTGACAGCTCATTGAACCGTCGGCCCGAGTCTGGTTCTGATCGGACGGCGAGCCACCCAATGCTCGCCGTCCGCAGGCCCGCGCCTACGGTGGCTGGGAATTCTATTCCATCAGGTATGTTATCACAGGAGGTCCCGCTGCAGAGTCTACAGTCTGATGAGCTTTTCAACCCTGCCTTCGTGCAACTGCACACGTTACTACAACCCTTCTTGCAGCTGCAAGAATCATCCACAAGAGGTGCTGTGGCGCATTCGTGACTTCACACGAGCAACACTAGCACCCTCCGTCGGAGATAATTGGAACTACAACCCGCTAGACTGGTTCGAGTGCCATCTCACATATTGCAAAAAATTGCGAAGTTCGAAAATATTATAAAAAAATTGAGACGTGTCAAGGGACACCCGGATGGAACGAAGTTCCTTTTATTTATTGTGTACAAAAAACCTGTATACACATACAGCCAACAAAAACACATAAGTATCTAATATCCTATGAGGTTTTGACTTTGACTTTGAACTTGACCTTGTCCTTGACATTGACATTGACATTGACCTTGACCTTGACTTCGACTTCGACTTTGACTTCAACTTTGACTAACGAATATGAATACTGGCATACTTTCTATAAGAGAGAGAGAGAGAGAGAGAGAGAGACAGACAGAGAAACATGCGCACGCCGCACGGCTTACAATAGCTTACTATAGCAAAAAGTGTCATGCCAACTTTTCGTAAGAATTTTTTCCGTCTTTCACAACGCGCGATAAGGAACTTCGTTCCAAAAAAACCTATACTCTGACCTACCAAATTTAAACAAAAGAAAAATCATTAAAATCGACCGTTTCGGAAGAGCTTTTTTTTAAGTCCCCACACTAGGAATTTCTCCTGTATCGTGGGTGCGTTTACAAACATACACAAATATTTAGACCCGGAACAACTATCTGTAGGCCATAAAAATATTTGTTACGTGCGGGAGTCGAACCTACGACACGCAACGCAGCAGCGCTCAATGACTGCGCCAACCGTGCCGTCGTCGGTTCGGTGTTTCTGTATATTAGATTATTTTTATTTGATTTTCTCAAAGAATTATGACTTTCTTTTATCTAAGAAACTAAGCCCATACCTCCCTTGTCAACAGCCACAATACTATTGTAAACCGCAAAACCAACTCAACTTAAAAAACCCAGTGCAAAAAATTAGAACGCCGCGTGATTCCTTCACACCCAAAGAGCCACACAGTCCATTAAACGTTTATGATCATTCAGTTAATTCGAGTATAATTATCAAGAGCCTCCGAAGAGCCTCGAAGAGCTTCACGAAGAGCCTCTCAGGTTAATGAGTCATTAACTCAAGAACAGGTTGCGCGTGATTTGTGAGCCCCAAATGATTTGTGATCGGATTTGAGGTAATGTGAACACATCGAGTTTAGAAAATGGTAGACCGTATTAAATGAGGTCTTTACTTGTTTATTGGACGATGTATGAGTGTTGAATCTATAATTATCTATACTATCTATACTATAATATTATAAAGCGGAAGAGTTTGTTTGTTTGTTTGGTTGAACGCGCTAATCTCAGGAACTACTGGTCCGATTTGAAAAATCATTTCAGTGTTAGATAGCCCATTTATCGAGGAAGGCTATAGGCTATAATATATCATACGCTAAGACAAATAGGAGCTGAGCATTATTGGAAAATGTGACGCAGACGAAGTTGCGCGGGTCAGCTAGTAGTAGTATTATAAAGCAGAAGAGTTTGTTTGTTTGTATGTTTGTTTGTTTGGTTGAACGCGCTAATCTCAGGAACTACTGGTCCGATTTGAAAAATCATTTCAGTGTTAGATAGCCCATTTATCGAGAAAGGTTATAGGCTATATATCATTACGCTAAGACAAATACTTAAGAGCGGAGCAGTAATGGAAAATGTGACGCAGACGAAGTTGCGCGGGTCAGCTAGTCTATAATATAGAAATGAATCGCTGAATGTGTTGCTAAGCGCTAATCTCGAGAACAGCTGTACCGATTTTGCTAATTCTGTTTTTGTTGTGTTTGTTATTATCAGGAGAAGGTTTTAATGTAAAAAAAAGTTGCCAGTTGACGGGAGTGAAGTCGCGGGGGACAGGTGTTTATGATTATAAATTCAACAGTTACAAAAATAACTATTCGACTCGATCGTTTTTGTCTTATTTTCAGTTTTTTTTTTTTTTTTTTTATACAAAACGGGGAAACTCTTGGCCCAAATCTCACCTGATGGAAAGTGATGATTAGTTAGAGTCTAAAATAATGATAGTAGTTAACTAATAACTAATTTAATCGCATCTCTTCGAAAACCTACATCGGACCAGACGGTTGGCACAGTGGTTGGGCGATTGGCTGCTGCGCTACGTGTTACGGGTTCGATTGCCGCTAGTAACAAATATGTATTTCTATGGCCTACAGCTAGTTGTTTCGGGTACTGGTTGTTTGTGTATGTGAGTTTATTTGTTTGTAATCGCGCACACAATTCAGGGGAACAGCAGCAAGAAACACAGCAAAAATTCCTATTTATTCCCCAAGTAGCACACTAGACTGCTTATCAGCCGAATAACCGATTCCCATCATGCTTAAAGCTGAATAAGAAAGCTGCACAAGGGCTGTATAGGGCCTTATGCAGGTCTTATAACTCTTAAATGGGCACAAATTATTCAGCGTTAAGTTCACGTAACTGCTTAGGAGCTGTGTAGCAGCAATTTAACAGTGTTATAAAGGGTAACGACAGTACTATGCGCTGAATATCGACTGACTAAGAGATCACATGTTACTCTTTACTCAGTAAATATGTCACATCTACGCTCTTAATAGATGTTTTAAACCGGGAAAGGCTGCTTGCGGCCAGTGTAAAAGTGAACATATTTGAAATAGCAAACATATAGAAGCAAACATAATCCTACTAGCTGCTTATTGAACAAATGTTTCGTGGAGTGAATTATATGTGGATAATATACTCATATTCCCTGGTAAGTACATTGTTTTACATATTAATAAAAGAAAAGTGATTGGGAATGTAATTTCACTGACATTATACATATATATTGTCTAACAAAATTTAAGTGCGCCGCGAAAATATTCAGTTTTTAATTAGTTTATAGATATAAATAAGCCGTGATGAAAACTTGAATAAAAAAATTTTAGTGCTTTGAAAAGAATTATTAGATAAAAAGTTATTATTATGTTATCAAGAAGTAAAAACTAATGCAAAACATTAATAGTTCATACACAAAACATTATAAATGTTGAAAAATTAATCAGTATATTTTATAGGTTAAACAATACAATGTTAAACAGTGACGTGAATAGTTAAAACTCTTATATGCTGCAAAAGGCTATGTTATAGTTCACTAGTGTACTGTTAATCAGGAAAAAACTGAATAAATTACACTTGTGAACTGTATGCAGCTATAAACTGTTTTCTTTTCTTTTAATGGTCCACAAGCTCTACCGTTAGCCATACTGTGAACAATTAAACAGTTGTTATACAGACTCTTTAGGGATCCGTAGTAATAAATCTAAAACCACCACATGGATAACTTCTAGTTCAAAATTGTCAAAGTGATGTTATTTAACACCGTTTAACACGCGCGCAAACCTTTCAAATTGGGTAGAAAGATATTAATAGTTTTTTTTTATTGTAAAATAAATTGTACTGCAACATAAACAGAAATGCAATATTTCATCCTCAACATATTATTTTAAATTTCCTAGTTTTACTCTAAAGGTTCGACCGCACTCGGTACGCACGGTCGCCAGTTGCTTCTCGTCGTTGCCTGCATGATCGGAAGGACCGTTGCGTACTCACTTTTAATGTCCCTATAACTAGTTCTGTTTTTATACCTCAATTCGCAATAACGTTTAGGTTTGACATAAACAAGCAGGTACCTACAAACTGTTAAAAGCTTATGCGAACAATAGGTACTACCTACGTACCCAGATGATACCTTTTTTTAACAAGTTATGTATTTATTCCTAATAACTAAGTGATTGTTTCATTTCTTTATTACAGAATAATGCCTTTTAAGGTTAGTACTTCAGAACCGGATGGTGATCGATTGAGCATTGTACCTGTGTACCATCACTTTGGGAGTTTAATGGAATATTAAGTTGGCATCCAAAGAATAAAAACGTTATGAAGCTGATCAAAGAAGAACGTTCGAAGCCGAGTCCTGATTGGAAGAAAATGAATTGTGATCTAAAAAGGCAAAATTTGTTGTCGTACGAACAGGCAGAAATTGAATTAGAAAGTATGGAGCGATATATCAAGTAGGCTTCAGTCAGTGTCGTTATTTCGTTATTATATCTTTATTAAAGGTATCGAATGTTATGTATTTTATGTTCAGGTTTCAAATAATTTATTAATAAGTTATATCTACTTCACGTAAAGTAGGTTTTATTAGTTGCCTGAAAGTGTAGGTAAAAAATATGATACCAGAGGATTTTTTTTTTGTGAATTTTGTTGTTGTTACCTATTATGATTATGCAAGCTCAAATTATGTTATTGCGAGTGACTATTATGATGGAAAGCTATTGTGATTCTAGATACTTTTGATTGTAAATTTCAGTTTTCGTTGATTTGATATATCTTAATCAACAGTACCTTTGTTTTATGTTCAGGTTTCAAATACTTTGTTAATAAGTTATTTACTGTGATGCAGGTTTTATTAGTCGCATGAAAGTGTAGGTAAAAGATATGATACAGTAGGGATATCAATGTTTTTGTTAAGTTTGTTGTTGTTACCTTTTACGTTTCTGTGACAGAAGATACCTACATTGACAGACTACCAATTGATGAGAGCTAAATGAATTAATAAATATGTATAAGTTCAATCATTTATTTTGTTTTATTTACAAAGTATGTATTAATGGAATAAAATAAATGGCTTTATGCCAGTATTCTCGTGGATGTTGCATAAAATTGGCCAAATTTCATGTTTAGAACTTTTAAATATTGGTAATCCTTCAAAATTAATATTTAATGAAATTTCGTCTGGAGCGTCATCCCAACTATTCAATATTATAATCACAGAATTGGCTATTCCGTTGTGCCAGTATTTGTAATTGATTTCTTTTATGTTCACATTTCGAGGAGTTGCTAAAATTGTCCTTGGTAATATTTGCGGGATCAAGTCGTTGATAATTGCTGCCAGATCTTTTAAAGCAACATGGTTAATACTCTTTTCTACAGCCCACGTTCTAATTTTTTCCCTAAACAATGAGTGCTTTACATCATCGCTATAGTTGCTGTCGTCATCATCTTCAGAACTCGATATTTTTTCCGAGTTATAATTGCGGTTGTTTAGTATTGAACAATTAATATTATCACCAAGGTTACTGTAAGAACTTGGACACACATAATTTGTTGAATGTGCAACGTCTTCTGAGCTATTGCGACTAATATTTTGTACGGAACCATCCTGTATCAAACTATTTGTCACGCTTTGCGTTACTTCCCGACTTGAAGCTTTTATTTCTTCTGTCTTCATAATTCTTTGGTACTCTTTCAATATTTTTTTTCTAATGCCCCCTGTTCTAGCTTTCATTTTCCACGAATTATTCGAATTCACATTTTTATAAAGCAATAAAATATATACGTCAGATAATCGCCATAATCAACTAGACACTGACTGATTACAGTACCACATGTTACTTTTATTCAGATAAAGTCTGATTAAAGGTACTTATGTGATTCACTATAAAGTAGAAACCGTTAATTCGATACACTAGTGAGTCTCTAAGCAGCTGCGAGGCATCTAGTAAATGTTTAAACAGCCGCTATGCAGACAATATCAATGGCAGTATAAAGGCTGATTAGCGGTAGACATATTTAGCAATAAGCTGTAATGTGGGCCACAAATCATCCATTATACAGCTATTAACGTCATTATAGTTCACACATGCCCCTTTAATAAGTCAGTGTAATAGGAGTTCACAAATACCTTTTAATACAGCATTTGGCGTAATTACATCCGCTAAACAGCCCTTATTACAGTTAAGGCATTAGAAAGGGTTAAAAGCTGAATAGAATCGTTGAAAATATACCTTTAAAGCACTTTTAGCATATTAATGGTAGTTTTGTCGGTCTTAATCAGCCTTAATGCAGCTCTTAATAAGCCTAAGCTGTTTAAATATCACTGACAGCTATTATGCACCTGTAGGTTCACCAGTGTACTCTTAAAAGAGTCTTAATACGCATAGAGTTTCAAACAGATCTAAAAGAGAATAGTAATACAGCTATCTGTGCTACTTGGGTCCTTATAATTCAAGGTACATACACTATGCATAACAGAACAAAAGATAATTTACTCCGCAGATTTCTAAAGAGAACGTAAAAAATTATATATATATTTGGGTCGGCCGTCTGTCCGTGAGTCAGGTCGAGATTTAAGTTAATTCTTTTTATTTTCTTTAAGAAAAACGTCTGGCCCACATCTTCTGGCCTTCGGAGACAGATATTTTATGGTTTGCTGCGTTCACAGAGATTCGACTTTGACTTTTTTCCTTTGAATTATTTGGTAGGTTCTAAATGTTACTGTGACATACGAGTACAATGCGTTTCAAATGAGTATAGAAACTCCAATGACCTCTATCTGTCAAATGTCGAAAAATCGGATGCATATTCCCATAATCGGATGCATATTTTAATTTGCAGCAATAGCTGCTTTTCTGGACTGATTCAGATGTGGTACAATGATGTCACTTACGCGGGTCATAATGGATGGCTACTGGGTATATTTACACTTTTTTTAACTTTTGATAGGCACTCGTTTGACCACTATCTCACCTGATGGTAAGCGATGATGCGGTCAAAGATGGAACACGCTTGTCTAGAAGTAACCTATTCACTCTTGACTTAAAGATTCCCAGGTTGTAGCTATCAGGGAACACAGACTCCGGCATGGAATTCCACTCGTTTGCTGTACGCACTATGAATGTGTTCCCAAAAAGTTTTGAGCGTGTGGCTGGGATGTCCACCATGTACCGGTGGCGCATCGCCGTTCGTCTTGTGGTCCGATGATGGAACGGGCTTGGTGTAAAGTTAATTCTCTCCTCTCAATAATATTTTTTAAATAATTTATAACTGAACTCCATTTATCATGATAATAAAATAAAAGCTCCAAATAAAATAAAGTCGAAAACACACAAAACGTGTTGTTTAAGCCACATTTTACGACACGCCAATAACTTTTATCAGTATGGTTAAACCCAAATATAACTCTTATTTGCTCTCACAAATCCACTGTATTTTATCGCGAGCCATTTCAAAAATAGTCGTTATACCCATGACCTGTATAAAGGTGCCTGTTCATTACAGCGGAGCGGAGAAACGTGGACATTTTAACCAATTAAGTCAGTCAAAATGTCAGTGACTCACTTGGTGTGCAGATTTCATGCAATTCCATTGGTTAAAATTTCTCCGTTTCTCCGCTCCGCTGTAATAGACAGGCACCCTAAGGCTGATATCAACTGAAATGACATCAATAATTTAAATCGCTTTTGATAACTGAAGATAAGCTTTTCACAAAATGAGCAGAAATTGTTTGAAAGATTTTTAAATGAAGCTGCAATTGCAAAATGTTGTTTAATTATTGTAGCTATGGGAATACGTTATCTGTAACTCGATTAATAAACGGCTTTATTATCACAAAATAAATACTACAAGCTGATGCACGCGGCTTTTCCCGCTTGACAAATTATATACTAAAACCTTCCTCGAGAACCACTCAATCCATTAGTGAAAACAGCATGAAAATCGGTGCAATAGTTTTTGAGTTTAGCGCGAACAGACAGACAGACGCGGTGGAAGACATTGTTTTATAATAATTATGTAGTGGTATGTATTGCGAAAAACAAACGTCAAATTACATTAAAGTTTTGTTTGGCACATGTTTCAACCAAACTGTCATTTTGGTTGGTATATTGCCGAACTTTTAAATGTTTTAGCACACCACATCATATTACTTACTTGACTTGACTTAATCATTTATTTATTTACTTAAATATTTATTTAGACTTTATGCACAACTAGCTGTTCCCCGCGGCTTCACTCCCGTCAACTGGTGACATTTTTTTTTTCATAAAAACCTTCTCCTGATAATAACAAACACAACAAAAAAGAATTAGTGAAATCGGTACAGCTGTTCTCGAGATTTGCGCTTAGCAACACATTGAGCGATTCATTTTTATTTTATAGATTTAGACTTTATGCACAATAGTGATGAATGGGCTTAATGGAACAAGGCGTTCTCTACCAGTCAACTTTTGGGTTAAAAAGATTACACTGTGGTACAACAAAAAAATTATAAAATATCACGATGTAAAGCCACTAAACCATATTTCAAGTAGAATTGTAGAAAATGGAGCAGGAACAGGATGAACAGTGTACGCCCTACTTTCATCTAATATTGCGCATGGAGGAAGATAGGATGGAGTTACCGTGAACATAATTCCAGAGTTCCAGACCCTCTCATTCAGCCATCTTACTAATTCAAAAAGTAATTCCACGAAACAGTGGACTAAGTCTAAGATTTATTTCGCAAATTAGTCTCAAATAATTACCGTCTAAATAAGAATTCAACTAGGTATTCCTTACATTATGTAAATGGTAAATGATATTTATTTTGTAAGTAGGTTGTAAATAACACTGTTACACGTCAATCTTTTTTGGTCATTTTAAACTAGATGAGGCCGATATTTCCTTGCTGGCTGCTCTGAGAAGAAACACCGGAGGTCAAAGTCTCATTTAAAGTTTATACAATCGTACTGGTCAAATCATACGAGGACCGTGTAGGTTAATGTCTGAAGTGGTATTTTGCGGAAAGAGATTTGAGTGGACCTGTCTACCAGTAACACATCTAACACTAAACTTCTTCGGACATCAAAATAATTTCGTACGAGCAGTGGCATGACACTGGCAGATCGTAAATGTAGATCATATTTTTTTTATTTTTTTAACTTTCTCGGGTCCCTGGAGACCCAGTCTTTTGGTAGGCATACGAGGGGCCGAAACCAACTCGCAGAGGCCCCGTTAGAAATTTCAAATGTAATGGGGCACCAACCGGCGAATATCCCTGTATGCACTGAAAGTATTCCCAAGGACAATCCCCGGTTGGAGAAGTACTATTGCAGAATATGGAAACAAAAAATGAAACGCTATGGGTTTGGGTGGTTTAGTGGACTGATAATCGCTTATTATAGAAGAACTATTGGCCCCTGCCTGACCACTAACAATATACACGGCTTTAAATGGCAGGGGGTGACTTGCACACTCAATGAATGAGCCCCCGAAAGCGGTCGCTAGCATATTATTATTATGATGTGATCGCCTTTAGTTTCATTGATAAAATCCGCCCTTGTAGTCTCCGGGATTAAAAAACTGATTTTAATTTTCAAGGTTGCATTCTTTGTGCCAATTCTATTAAGTTCTTAAGTTTAAACAACTCTCGCAAACGCATGTCAATCTCAAACTGACAAAAATGTATGAAAATTAAGGCTTTTTTGACAGTTTGAGACATGCTTATGCAAAAGTTGTTTAAAAATTAGTAGAAATGACCTCTTATGTCAGTCGATATCTGTCAAAAAGCCTTCATTTCCACACATTTTTTATAGTTTGCAACCGAGATGCGAATGCTATTTAAAAAAATAGAATTGGCTCTCAGACAAAATACAAGAAAATAAATCACTACATATTATAAAACAAAGTCCTCCGCCGCGTCTGTCTGTTTGTTTGCGATAAACTCAAAATCGAATGCACCGTTTTTCATGCTGTTAACACCAATTAATAGGTGAATCTCTACGAAGGTTTATGTATATAATTTGTCAGTAGTCAGGTAGTTATTTACTATGGTAGACGTCAAATACCCGTGCAATAACGGTCATTGACTCACATAAATTTTTGACTTTCTTAATATCAAAAACAGAAATCTATACTAATATTATAAAGCAGAAGAGTTTGTTCGTTTGTTTGTTTGGTTGAACGCGCTAATCTCAGGAACTACTGGTCCGATTTGAAAAATTCTTTCAGTGTTAGATAGACCATTTATCGAAGAAGGTTATAGGCTATAATTATATCATCAGGCTAAGACAAATAGGAGCGGAGCAGTAATGGAAAATGTGACGCAGACGAAGTTGCGCGGGTCAGCTAGTAATGACATAAAGCTGTCTTGAATCGACTTCTATCGTGATCCTTTACGTTTCTACTAAATGAAAAACGGTTAATAATTTATTGTTCGAGTATCTACGAAGTGATATTAGGGAAAGGTCAATGTCCTTTATTGCACGTTTATCTGGTGACGACTATACCATATATTTTAACTCCATAATAACCCAACGTTACAAAGGGATATTTGGGAAAGGTCAAGATCCTTTATTACACGTTTATCTGGTGACTACCATCATATTTTAACTTCATAATTTCCCAACGCTAAGCTATCACAGAGCTCTTACAATCTATTATTTTAGCTCCCACGAACATTAACTTGAGACAAAGACTTAGATCTTCAGAGCCGCTAGGGAAGGGTAATAAATATAAATGATAGAAGAGAGCGTATTACCGATAGACAACTAACTGCTCTAGTAACGTTGGGAGTTAAATAATCTTAGATAAGAGTGGTTTGCAGTCCGTGTCAGTTCTAATTTCTTTTGTTTAGCTTATTTGTAGCTCGAGTACGATAATATAATTATTTTACTGAAATGAATAAGCTAACAGGTTTGTAGTATGTTTTTATTGGAAGAATAAAAAAACTAAATGGAATAGCCTGCCCTATTCCATTTTGTTTTTTTTAGGGTTCCGTAGCCAAATGGCTAAAAACGGAACCCTTATGTATTCGTCGTGTCTATCTGCCTGTCTGTCTGTCTGTCCGTCCGTATGTCACAGCCACGTTTTCTCCGAAACTATAAGAAGTATGCTGTTGAAACTTGGTAAGTAGATGTATTCTGCGAACCGCATTAAGATTTTCACACAAATAATTTTTGGGGTTCCCTATACTTAGAACTAAACTTTTTTCTAGTTTAGACATACGAACGGACAGACAGACAGACAGACAAACATGACGAATCCATTAAGGGTTCCGTTTTTTGCCATTTGGCTACGGAACCCTAAAAAGAGGTAAATGATACCGAATAATTATGCTCTATAGTGGGCGAAGTCAAATTGTAGATGATGAGGGTACGAATAATGAAAAAGCTTCTTTCTAACTGAATAAATCTCTTACCCACTCGGTAGCACGTAACCTAGATAACCTTCCTTACCATCCATAAAAAAAAACCTTCCAGAAAGCTAATAGCACTACTAACCCACCATACAACACAATGCTAGGACAATATTCAACCTTGGACAGACATTGGCAAAATAAACACTCCTACATACGTATTACAACAGAAAGCAAGTCGAAACCCAAGGGCACGCGATAAAAGCTCAATAAATTATAACTTCCACTACACACTTAAATTGTTCGCAAGAAAAACAAAGAGAAAGTGAAAGGAGCCATAAGTTAAGGAGGAAGACTAAATATAGGAGACTAGCTGACCCGCGCAACTTCGTCTGCGTCACATTTTCCATTATTGCTCCGCTCCTATTTGTGTTAGCGTGATGATATATAGCCTATAACCTTCCTCGATAAATGGGCTATCTAACACTGAAAGAATTTTTCAAATCGGTCCAGTAGTTTCGGAGCCTATTCAATTCAAACAAACAAATCTTTCCTCTTTATAATATTAGTGTAGAAAAAACCTTTGAATTTATATAATAGTGTAGATAGAATCTTTGAATAAATAAAACAAAATTCTAATAAACTAACTTGTCATAACACAGTGTTGCTATTTGTGAGGAAAAAAATACCCACATTGCTTTCAATTTTGCACTTATTTTTGTTTAGCAAAAAGAAAATAGTTTTTGATGTACCTTCTACCTACGCTACCTTCGATATAACATTTTGCCAGTTTCTGAAAATAAATAGGCAATATTAATTTTATAATAATCTTTATGCTTATATAGGATAGCGGTGGCGATTCTGTATGTGTTATATTTATTTACTGCCTCTGAATTATAGTCGTTATCGACACTGCTAGGTATCTTCATTGTTGTAAAAACTAGTTTTTTTATATCTCAAAAAGAGAAAACATTATAAGAGACGTTGAGTCAAAGCGGAAACTTTTTAGGAAGCAGTTGCAACTGCAGGGTTTTTAAATGATGGTAAAATAAAGATTACAATATTACTGATTAACGTGTTTTTCATATTTGTAATTTTAAAATACAATACATACTGTTATTTCATATCAAACCCGATGTTTTTACATTGATTATAATTATAACAAACCAAGCATTCTAAACGCATTGATATCAATATCCCATTCTTTATGCGATTTATTTCCTTTTATTTTTAAATAAATTGAATGTTACCTACCGAAAAAATAAAAATCATGTTCATCTTTTCCAGTTCCCAACAACATAAAATACTTGTCTTGATTTGATAAAGCAAAACAGTAATCCGTCTTCCCATGTGGTTACCCACATGGGAAGACGGATTACTGTTTTGCTTTATAATTACGGCTTGGTAATGGTATCACTGAAAGCTATATCTGTGTGCGTTAGAGGAATGTAGACACATTCGGCTCACGCACACAAAGAAAATGTAGTGGACACACGATTTTGCTCGGGTTTTGTTCTAGACGCGGCTTCTATGCGTTATTATTCTAAGGTCACCAATTAGAATAATAACGCATAGAAGCCGCGTCAAGGCATTGTCATCCAAAGTAAGTGTGTATACCAAATCAGCTTAATCAGTTAAAGATAACTGATTTATAATTCAGTTGCAAGATTCCACCCGGCCGAACATATACCTTGCAAGTTAATAATAAAAATAAAGGCTTGTAAAATGTTCAAACCATTTTATCGTTACTATCGAGTTCAGTTTGAACTGACACCAAGAGCTCTTAACCTAATTGCTTTTCAAGTTTCCAGTTTGTAGAAATAACTATATTGAACGAGGTAAGAGGTCTGTTTCTGTCGTATCTATATTTTCCTTGTTCTACGAGCTTTATTGTAGTAACAAGCTTCACAACGGCTTTGTTTTCGTCGAAACTATTTTTGTGATTGGAAATAATATTTATTACATTCTCTATACATATTCTGCATAACAAATACTACGGCCCAAAATTGACATTAGTCTAGGCGTAAACCCACCGTGGCGCACGCTGTGCACGGACACGCGGCGCATTTCAGCTGCGTGGGTTCATTTGTCAATTATTTGACAAATGAACCCACGCAGCTGAAACAGCCACACAGGTCGATCTTTAAGGTTAAGCAAAACTTGCCGAGGTTGGTCTGTGGATGGGTGACCATCTTAACATATCGAGTTTCCTTCATGCCTCGGAAAGCACGGTAAGCTGTTGGTCTCGGCTGACATTTGGAGATCTTTGGCAGTCGTTACGGATAGTCAGAACCCAGAAATTCTGACACCAGTCCTTGCCAAGGAGTACCGTGTTACCCAGTTAATAGGTTGTGGGGGTCTGGTAGGCAGCCGCTCCACGTAAAGAACTGGTATTCAGCTGAATCCGGTTTGACTGGAAGCCGACCCTAATATAGTTGGGAAAAGGCTAGGCAGATGATGGGTTCATTTGTTGACAGCGTGAATTTAGATTCATTCTGTTTCCACTGCAGTACATACTACACATACACGACTATTGTACAAATGTAGCGCGGCCCACCGCGGCACATGGAGAGGCTACGCACATTTTTAGGGTTCCGTACCTCAAAAGGTAAAAACGGAACCCTTATAGGATCACTTTGTTGTCCGTCTGTCTGTCTGTCTGTCTGTCTGTCAAGACCTTTTTTCTCAGGAACGCGTGGAGGTATCAAGCTGAAATTCATATCAAATACTCAAGTCTATGGTCTCTTGGAGCTGTGAAAAAATCAAACTTCTAAGTCAACGCGATCAAAAGATACTCCCGTTTATGCCGCAAATTTTCGACACTCGCAAGGGAATCAAAACCTACAGGGTACTTTCCGTGAACTCAGAATCTTGAAATTTGGTACGAAGCAACATCTTATAACACAGATAAAGGAAAAATTGCGAAAAGCATAAATTTTTAGTTAAATCATATAATAAAAATATTTTTAATAATTTTAAACTTATTACCCCTTTACTCATGAACGCGTAGTGGTATTATATTGAAATTCTTAACAAATACTCAAGTCTATAATATCTTTAAGCTGTAACAAAATCAAACTTCTACGTCAACGCAATCAAAAGATACAGCAATTAAAGCCGCATATTTTGAAACTCGCAACTACTCGCAAGGGAATCAAAACCTAAAGGATACTTCCAGACGACCTGGAATCTTGAAATTTGGCATGAAGCAACGTTATAAAGTACACATATAGGAAAAATTCCGAAAATCTTAAATTTTTAGTTACATCACATAGTATATTTTTTTTAATAATCATAAACTTACAGCTTTCCACATTGTTATGTTATGGATTTCATTTAGCAATAAAAATACCATAACTTTTACTTATATACCTACAGGTTTGTACGGAACCCTCGGTGCGCGAGTCTGACTCGCACTTGGCCGGTTTTTTTTTGCAAGATTATTGTTTTGACAGTCATGTGTTAATATTCGTGTATAGCGTGTACCGCGTGAACAGTGTGCATGGTGTTCGTTGGGCTATGTGAGTGCCATGTTCGTGCAAGCCACGCGTGTATCAATGACGTCAATTGATGCGTACATGTCCCTGGGCTGCAGTGGAGATAATCTCATACATTTTCATGCTCACACACTTGCGCACAGAAACCCACTGCGGCGCACGGAGAGGCTATTCTCCGAGCGCCGCGGTGGGCTTCTGCCTCTCTTATACCATCGCTTTTAAAATCAAAAGTGATTTATTCAAATTAGAATTAGATTATTAGTATTTTTTTTCTATTTTTCTGTGAAAAAAAAAAATAATAAATAAATAATAAGGCAGAGTGCCATCACGTTTTGAATGTCATAGTTTATTTTATTTATTTTACAGAAAAATAGTAAAATTTAACAGTATAAATATAAGTACAAAGGAACTGCTTATTTCCAATGAACATAATAACAGTCCCCCAAACGCCCGTCACCACTTCCTGGTGTTAGAAGTGGTGCGACAAACTCCCCAGCAACACATCTCTCTGTTAAGTTTTGAAAACTTGAATTTATACTGTTGTAAGCAAAGTAGTTCACAATACACATGATACAGAAAAAAAAATATCCAACATATAAATCAAATTAACCGGTTAAATCCGGCGGAACCATTGGGGCCACCTGACGCAATTGATTTTATACTTTATTTTTATGTCATTACAATTTGATATCAGTGCCGTCAAGTGGAACTAATTCTAACAAACTACCAAATACAACTAAAAACAACCCAAAACACGATAAATTAATTCACCAATTGGATCCCATCTTGAAATGATCGAGAGCAAACAATACTTTAAATTGTATTGTAACTGGTAACTCGGCTCCTAAATCAGATTGCCTCCGCCATCGATCTCCGAAGTTTGCCGAACTTTCACGAAGTTTTTTGATAAGTAAATCTAATTATAACGATCTGTTTTTCGTGAGAAGTTGGTCTTGTTTTCACGCCTTTTCGATGCTAAAGCTGAAGTTTATTGTCAATAAGTCAACTTTTGAAAAGGATTTTTTGTGGGAGGCGACACTTTTCCGTCAAGTGTTTGTATACTTTATATGTCTAGTGTAGGCGTTTGTAGAAAGAAAACCAATTTTGGTAGGTTTTGGGAGTGTATTTTTTACGATCGGTATCTCCTATTCCACCTTGTCGGAAACAATTGAGTTTATATTTCCAACACGTTCGAAAAGTGGGTACATACTATTTTAGAAAGCTTATTAAACAAGAAAATGCCTCGTGCAATTAATACGTCAAAAGCTTAACATTTACATTGAGTAAACTGTCTCAATAACTAAGAGTTGATGTTTTCGGAAATTTCCATACTTAAACTTTCAACTTTACAACGCTTTATTTGCAAAAATATGGCAATTTAAAATAAATCTATTTATTCTAGGGATTCATTCGTTCAAGATCTGAAAACATTTGACTACCTAAAGTAGAATAGATTTCTTATAATTTGTAGTTTTTTGGAAACCACCCAGTATGGACTCCAAGTTGTCGAGAGCAAAAGTAGCAGTTCAGATTAAACCACTTCAAGGAGTATTACTTCACCGGTTTTGTGGTAGACCACGTCATGTGGTCTCCGCTGATTATTTGACTATTTTGACTGCTTTGCGGATAGTGAACCTGCTCATTACCAATCACCTTGTATCTACCTGTTTACAACCAGCACCACACGTCATACCTAAGGTTCATCCACATAAGAGAAAAGCTCAAAACATTGTGATATCAATTTAATCTTCTTGACAAGACGCTGTAAGCCCGTCCAAACACACCCAATTCACCCAGAGCTCTGACACGTTACTTGTTCTAAGGTATAAGAATTCAAGTTAACTGGTTGTTACTTTGTACGCAATTTCCCATTGTTTGAATTATAAAGAACTTGTAACCGCTGTAATTATACGCTGATAGCTTAGAGGTATGTCTATTTTTAATATTACGCTAAATAATAACAGCCGCACGGGACGATCTTTAAGGTTAAGCAACGCTTGCCAAGGTTGGTCTATGGATGTGTGACAATCTTAACGTAAAGAGTTTCCTCCATGCCTCGGAAAGCACGTTAAGCCGTTGGTCCCGTCTGTCATTTACAGTGTACCGTGTTACCCAGTTAATGGGTTGTGGAGGTCTGGTAGACAGCCGCTCCACGCAAAAACACTGGTATTAAACAATATAGTTGGGAAAAGGATAGGCAGATGATGACGATGATCATAAATGGCACCATTATGATTGGTTTTATGTTTATTAATAAATATATAAATAACGAGCATTTTCCCCGGCTTTTTTTTAGGGATGGGAAATCATCCAATGACTCCTCCCGCTCTGAGCGGAGCGAGAGGGAGTGTCGGACTTCTACTGACTGAAATCCATCCATGTTCCTTCATTGCCCTTTGTGTTCCGGAGCCACGGTATCTCTTTCGAATAATCCCAGCCTATGACCATCTTTTGGGTCCCATCTATGTAGGATTTTTAATTTAGAACGCATCAAAATTTTAAACGAGTGATAGAGTGTGAACGCAGCGGTGAGTGAATGAGAGAGTATGTGTGTGAAAGGGAAGGAGGGAACATTCGATACGACGAAAAAAAGACATTGTAAATTACGAAGTTTTAAGAATAAACGAGGATTTCAAGAAGTGAAACGCTTAAATTTGGGTCTACCACATCTATTTACATCTATTACTGTAACAAGTTGTGAATTCAAAAGTCATTTACTTTAATTAGGCTGAGAGCCAGCACTTTTTGAACGTCAAGATCTACAAAAGACAGTCCCCCAAAACGCCCGCCCGTCACCACTTCCTAGTGTTTTAGCTGTGGAGAAGAAGTGGCCAACAAACTCCCCAGCAACACATCTGTCTGTTACGTTTTAGGAACTAGAATTTATACAATGAGTAGAATGCAAAGTAATTAATACATGACACAAAACAAAAAAAAATAACAGTTTGCACACTATGATACTATAAAACAAAATACACACTCAAGCAAGTGTTGACGAATCTTTAAGAACGACCGGTACGTCAGAAATCGGGCATCAATATTAAATATAGCTGGCGAACAAAGAAATATCAAAACAATAAGCCAACGTGACTCATTGGCTCACGACCTTTCCAAGTCATCAGCGGAAAGAAATCAAAGCAAAATTTTCCATAATTCAAAACTCATTAAAGTGATTACCGTCAACTTGGTGACATTGAGCGAACATTTGTTACAAAGCATGGCGTGCCAAAATCAAAGTCTAAAGGTTCACGGAAATGTACGAAGAGTATACAAATACGATACAAAAGGCCAAGTCCACGCAAACAGAATATTTACTTTTTTACCTTTCATGGAAAGGAAAGATCATTTTAGAGAAAAATGAAGCTTATGGTGTTCCATACGCATGTAATAGGTAGAATATTCATGTAAATGTTAACTTGACCACCATCAAAATCAGAATCGATGAATAATTTATACTTATTTGAAATACCGTCATCCCACCGGCCCCCTTCTACCATCGGAAATCCAGACGCACTGCAACTTATGGTAAGTTGCCGTATCTTGTTGTTATTTCACCAATTCGCACTAAGTGTTTCCAAGCGTCTTTCAATGCGCACAGCAAAAGAGTGGAACTCTCTGCCTGTGTCTGCATTTCTGAACACACCCTAATCTTTTCAAGGTTAGAGTGAACAAGCTGCTTTTGGGTTAGCTCGCTCTATCGTAGACTTTGTATCTACAATGGCTGACCTAGACTAGAGTCAAGATCAAACCCATATCAAATAATTTAAAAAAATAAGTGAAAAATTAATATAATCACTGGAATAAATTACCCTTGTCGCATATCGTAAAACGTTGTATTCACTTACTACATATTTACTTGATGGTGGAAATTCACTATGGCGTGACTTGCCAGTTATATCGCATCATGAATATAGTGCTATCTCTGTTTGTCATAGATTGTAGAACGCTCACTACTCTTCCATTTGTGATCAGATAAAAAAAAAGTGCAAGTATCCTATTGTTCATCTGGTTTTGCCAATCATAGAAAGCTTAGGGAAGCCACTGTGTATAAGGTAAAAGCACTTCAAAGAATCAGTATCACTTCAGCCAGATGACGTCCACTGACATAGAACTTGACCAAGCAAAGCCTCATTGACCGTCTCACTAAGTCATCCTCATTAGTCCATGTTAAGGGAGGCGTGCAGTCCTTGTTGCCAGTGATGACTTATGGAACTGGAACGTGGTCGCTCACAATGGCCCTAAAGACTTAAAGGCAGTCAAAAACCTTGAAATCACTCAAAGGGCAATGGAGAGGGCAATGCTTAGAGTTTCCTTGCGCGATTGAATCAGCAGTGATGAATCAATTGCAAAATATTGATAAATCAATAGTACCAACATTTTAAAATATGTGTGTTTGCATTGTATAGACTCAAGTACCCTGGCGGTTGGGAGTGTCATACTCACTGAAAAGCCTAGCTGATGGTGGCGTATGCGTTAAATTATTTGGCTCCATTCGAAATGGTTGAGACGAATGGGCCTGGCGCTTGTCATGGCGCCGTCGGTTGGAACTGGTAATTTCTCAGCTGCCATGGTTTATTTTAATTATTTCTTTGAATTGTTCCTTTTTTAGTTCGGATGTTTTTATCATGCTCGTCACATCGTTCTCCATGTATGTATAATTTCAACACGATGTCAACAAAACTTTGTAACAATTTATTATTTTTAAAAGAGTGTTGAGAGTTGGGGGCCGAGTCACCCGCGTCCGTAGGAGAATAACCTTCAGCGAATCCCTACACGTGGTCCCCGGGTGGTGCTAAACAGGTGACACTAACCGCCTCCGTGGTCTAGTGGTTATACCACCTGATTCAGACCCAGAGGTCCAGGGTTCGATTCCCAGCGGGGGCAAATTTTTTGCTCGGTTTGGTTGGTGGTAGGACTTGTTCTAAGTCCGCCTGGCAAGCTACCACCATCATGTCTAAGTCTGTCGCCATAACAACAATGTTAACAGCATTGTTGTGTTCCGGCAGTTAGAGGTATGATAGCCAGTTCCTCTGTTTAAGAGGATTCCGGGTGAAACTCGCTTCCATCTTCGGCCCAATCATCACTTTCCATCAGGTGAGATTTGGGCCAAGAGTTTCCCCGTTTTGTATAAAAAAAAAGTGTCCGTGGAGTTTGTTGCAAGTTCTTCTCCATAGAGATCTACGCTTTGGAACGTGCAAATAGCTTCATCTTTTTGGACCGACCGACCTTGACAATTCAAAAGGGCCTGTAAAGGGTTTAATTGAAATAAATGTTTGAGTTTGAGTTTGAGTTTGATGGTATCTGTAAGAGAACCAAGGTTACCGACATAGCCTGAAGGATCGCCAAACTAAAGTGGCAGTGGGCAGGGCATATTGCTCGCAGAACGGATTGCTGAAGAGGTTGAAAAGTTCTGGAGTGGCGACCGCGTACGGGAAGACGCAACGTTGGCGCGACCTCCCACAAGGTGGACCGATGACCTGGTCAAGGTCGCGGGTTGCCGATGGATGGAGACGCACAACAAGACCAGTCGTTGTGGCGACGCTTGGGGGAGGCTTATGTCCAGCAATACGTCTTTTTTTTTTCAAATAGGACAAGCCCGCCACACATTCCCAACCACTGCAACTCCTGAAAGCCAGAATCAACAGTGGCGACCACCAGAAAAACGCCGAGTTAATGAAACCCGACGAGTCCCGGAGAAACGATTCAACTGTCTTGGATCCCGCAACGAAATTAATCAGAAGAGTACAGCGGAGGAGTAGGAAAAATAAATATAATTTCCACTTCCCTCCATATCAAGCAGGAGACAAGCAATACGTCTTTCGCCAGATATTATGCAATGATGATGATGAAGGGAAGCCTCCCTTTGTTGTCCTGACCCTATTAAGTACGTGATGACATCAGCCATTCGTTGTACGAGCAATCACAGCCATAAGTGACGATTATTGAGAACTTACGTTACCAAAACCACTCGATTTTACTTTACTTCCCTATTTACATAATTAAAATTCATCACGCGAGGTTTATTTTGCTTTCGGATTAGGCCTTCTGTCTTCCCGTGTTGGGTAACAAATTGCCTTCTCACAACTTCTCAATATGGCCGCCGACTTGTTTAAACGTCACGCGATGGGCTCACGGCATGAACCCTATCATAATTATTTGCTACAAAATTTACTCATGGGGGAATTCTTCAACAATGAACAGCCCAAGGTCATGACTTGAAAGAAATTTCTCCTACTAACTTAACTATCATGGACGGTGACTTAATGTACTCGCTATGAGGTTAGGGTTTTTCAATTAAACTATATCGCATGACTTTTGACCTTTTCCCAGTCTGGGTGGAGCAGATCTTGAGGGCAGGAGGCGGCGCCTCGAGGCCTCGATAGACAAAAGGAATGTTTTGAAGCCTACTCGAACGTTTATTGAGTTTTTGGTAATTGTTAAAGAATTGAATGGATTTATAACGTTGAATTCAGGACTTCACTACCATTTCGGCTCTTCTAAAAGACTCTCTCATCTGAGCATGTTCCCGGTGGCATCAGCTGGTTTGCTTCGGAGCCTGGGGTCCGCTTTCCGACGTTTCCTTCTCCACTTCGCACGGTCTTCGGCTCTTCTAAAATACTGTTGTATGATAATTATGATTATAGACACTTTTTCAGCCGAAACACGTCCAGAGATATATACATTTTTTTTGTACGCATGGGAAATCATCAAAGGGCTCATACCAAACTGCCACTCTGAACAGAAAGGAGTGTCAGACTCTTACTGACTAAAACCCATCCGTGTTCCTCCTAATGCCCTTTGCGATCCAGCGCTGACTATTTCTAACAAATTCCGTAATTCTAATATCATAAATTTGTAAGTAATTTTGTCTGTTTGTAATACTTTCACGCCTTCAGCTCATTTTGATGAATTAGACAGAGATAGATGGCACTTTAGAGACGGTTATAAGATTTTGTTTGCAAAAATCTATATTACCGCGGATAAAGTCATGGTCAAAAGCTAATATGAAATGTGTGAAGTCTTTTAAATATGTCTCAAGTGGTGTTCCACATTCTCTCAGGATTTAGCAGTGCGATTTTGTAAACATGGCATGCCATGTCATGTATTGACATATTCAGTGACAGCATAGCTGAACTTAGAAAACAGATAATTATTAGTGATTAATTTTTGGTCGTCTCCTACCTGTGATATACCTATAATAATTTATAATTATTGTTTAAATTTTTGTGTAATTGTTTGGATTATTTTTAATATTGTTGAATCAATGTTAGGTTCATTGTTAACAATCTGTATCTGGAAACAGGTCACTGTTTTTTATTGTTTTCATTGATGCTTTATGATTTTTATTATTGTCATGTTTAATACAATACTCAACGAATTTCAATTGTAATCTTTATTGCAATAATTTCATTTAATTTCATTTAAACTAATATCTATTTTTTTACAAATAGTATTTTAAAAAATGCCATATGATTACCGATGATATTTATATGTTATTATGTCTAATTTAATATCAGGAGTAAAAGTTGTGTACACCTGTAAGTGACATATTTGCACAGAACATAGAAATGTACAATTTATGTAACGTCTTTGTAAATAATGTCGTTGGTGTTCCTAAATAAAATAAATAAATAAATAAACATGTCGAAGTGAACGTAACTATTCACTACTGTGTGCTTACGAGGAGAATGACAAGTGAGCTGTCAAACCATACAAACAAGATGGCATGACGGCTCACTTACCCGGAGTTGGGGGACTATTCGAAAGAGATACCGTGGCTCCGGAACACAAAGGGCAATGAAGGAACATGGATGGGTTTTAGTCAGTAGAAGTCTGACACTCCCCCCCGCTCCACCCAAAGCGGGGGAAGTCATTTGATGACTTCCCATCCATTAAAAAAAAAATACGGCTCACTTATCGTTCACTCCACCTAAGTGATCACGGTGAGATTACTACAAAATCGACCTGCAGGATGCTATAATAACAAACAATATAGAAACTAATAGTAATGGCGGTCAGGGTTTAATTGTTTTGAAACACGAAACTGAAAGGTAAGGTTCAGGTTTCAGCAAATAGAGCCAACCGAACCCTCTATGGGTGTAAAACTAATGGATACTATAGGAGAATATTGAAGTTATTGCGAAATTGTTGTTTCGAATAACGTTGAATTAATTTAACAATTTATTATATTTTTTTTTTAACAATTTATGTACACACACACAAGTAGATAACAAAAAAAAAAAAAAAAAAAAAAAAAAAGGAGACAGAAAATAGGTACAAAGGTGATGCTTATTTCTAATGAAATCTCTTCCAGCATACCTGCGAAAGGAGAGCCAAATAAAAGAGATGTAGACACGTTAATTTTAATTTTGAGTGGAAATTTTAAGGGTAAAAAGTAATAATTGGCATTTCGGTATGGAAACAGCAACCGTATATTGTTATAAAAATAATTCGTCAGTTGAGACATTTTTTTTTATTGTATTACTGTTCATACGTCCGTCCGTCTGTCTGTCCGCGGGTTGAATCTTAAGAACCATAGGTAGACAGTTGAAAATCAGTGTGTATTTCTATTGCCGCTTAAATACTAATAAAAATTAATTAGAGTATTGAAAAATAATGGACACGTATTTTTTGTTTTGATTTAAATCAATAAATAATGACTAAGATAAAACGCAATAAAACTCGGGAGTGGGAGCTCGTGACGTCACGACCCGCTAATAATTATGCCAGGGCGTGACGTATTGATAATTAAATTTTGGTTACCGTAACAAAAGAAAAAACACGGGTCAAATATGTTTTGATATTCCAACAGACGCACTAATGAGATTTTTTCAGGACACAAGCCTATTCAGCTGCGATTAGTGCAAAGCAAACAAGAAAACAACCTAACTCTTCAGCTTTATAATTCAGATATCTATGCGATCCGCAAGTTCTGTAAAAAAACGCTTGCGCGGAAGACCACCAAGACACACCTAACTTATACTGGGTGCTAAACGATAAAGTTTAAAACTGAAGTTCTGCTAAGTTACTGTTTTCCCAGACGATAAGCAGTCGTGTGTAAAGTTTATAGAAAGTGCAGTTAAAAGCTAACTGGTTTGGGTTTCCAGCAAAGTAAAAAAACATGCTTCTATGTCGGTTTAACTCTTCGCAAAAAAATTTGAATGAAGAAAACAAAATCTATGAAACCATTCTGATACTATAGTTTTGTTTAGAAACAGAAATCTATTATATCGTATTCAAAAAACCGGTCAAGTGCGAGTCAGTCTCGCACGAAGAGTTCCGTGCTATAAACCGAAAAAGCACGTTATTTGTCAGCGAGACTACTGTCATTTTCAATGTATTTATTTTGTGTTATAGCCGCAATAGAAATAAACACTTTATGAAAAATTCAACTGTCTACCTATTACGGTTCATGAGATACAGCCCGCTGACAAACAGAAAAACGTACGGACGGACAGACAGACTGACGGACGGACAAACGACGTACATTGATTTAAAACGTTCAAAATTCATTTTGTGTCGGCAATAAATAATCAATGTCAAAATGCCAGTGTAATTATTAGATTTTTTACGATTGCAGAAAATATTCCTAAAATTTTGGTTGTAAATTGTTTTTTTTTTACTATTGATAGGCATACGTTTGACCACTATCTCACTTGATGTAAAGCGATGATGCGGTCTAAGGTGGAGCACGCTTGCCTAGAAGTAACCTATTCACTCTTGACTTAGAGACTCCCAGGTTGTAGCTATCAGGAAACACAGACTCAAGCAGGGAATCCTTCTCTTAATCATATTTTAAACGTAAAAAGAATTCGCCAATGTAAAAACCAGCCACGGATTCTAATTCGAATTCTTATCAGGCAGTAAATTCGTTAATTAGGTGGTAGGTAAGAATAACCTAATAGTGGGCACACCTAAAATTAGAAGATACTGTCTTCCAAGCCTTAAGAAAACCGTATTTTCTCAATTAACAAAAAGTAACTTATTTAAACCATTACCGAAAACAACCGATTTCTCGTAACTTTATATCAGACCGAAGTTTAGAACAGACAACAGAATCCAATCTAAGTTTATGTAATCAACAACAGTTGTTTAACTAATCCATTAGCTATATTAAAATCAACAACCCACAAGAATAACAACTTATAACCCTTTGGTACAGAACAGTATAGTACAGTAGGTCAGCTGAAAACAGGCGCACGTACAACGATCTCAACCAAAAATTATAATAAATAGCTATATTTCGTACACAAAAATCCATGGAGTGTTAGTATCAGTTTTGGGGGCCGAGTCACCCGCGCCCGTAGGAGAATACCCTTCAGCGAATCCCTACACGTGGTCTCCGGGTGGTGCTAAACAGGTGACACTTACCGCCTCCGTGGTCTAGTGGTTGTAACACCTGATTCAGACCCAGAGGTCCCAGGTTCGATTCCCAGCGGCGGAAAATTTTTTGCTCGGTTTGGTTGGTGGTAGGACTTGTTCTAAGTCCGCCTGGCAAGCTACCACCATCATGTCTAAGTCTGTCGCCATAACAACAATGTTAATAGCATTGTTGTGTTCCGTCAGTTAGAGGTATGATAACCAGTTCCTCTGTGTAAGAGAATTCAAACTCGCTTCCATCTTCGGCCTAATCATCACTTTCCATCAGGTGAGATTTGGGCCAAGAGTTTCCCCGTTTTGTATATAAAAAAAAAAACATACAAAAAAAATATTTTCTATGGTAACAATCAACTTCCGCACAAACTGCTGTACAATCGGAAAGCTGAAGAACTCAGCTGCAGTTTTCAGGATGCTGTTTTGACTGACCACCAGTCTCCTCAGTAGCGATGCAGTTTTTTGCGTATCATTGCGTAGAAAGCGTCGGTACGGGCTTACGCAAACATTTCCATCGCGCTACAGTAACAAGGTAGTTTTAGTAACATCCTGAAAGCATTATAATACATACCAGCTGACTAGCTGCCCCCCGCGGCTTCGCTCCCATCAACTGTCAACTTTGTTTTACATAAAAACCTTCTCCTGATAATAACAAACGCAACAAAAAAAGAATTAGCAAAATCGATTCATCTGTTCACGAGATTTGCGCTTAGCAAACTCAAACTCAAACTCAATCATTTATTTCAATTAGACCATTTACAGGCACTTTTGAATTGTCAAGGTCGGTCGGTCCAAAAAAAGATGAAGCTATTTGCACGTTCCAAAGCGTAGATCTCTATGGAGAAGAACGTGCAAGAAACTCCACGGACACTCTTTTAAATCAATTGATGTACTTAATACAAAAATCATGGTTACATTATCTTTGATCGCTTCTATATGTGAGGACAATGCAAAGAACAAGAAAGTATATAAAACAATTCAAAAAGTACAGATTATAAAATAAGCCAGTGGCAGGTAAGAGATGACCAGTCTCAACTGACGGCGCCCGTTCACGAACATGACGCGTGTATCAGCACCATCTAGCTCAACCATTTTGAAGGGAACCAAATGATCCAACACACGCGCCACCATCAGCGAGACGTTTGTGTGAGCATGACAAGCTCTCAACTGCCACGCTCGTTCATGTCAAACAAGTTTAATAAACAAAATCTTAAATTAATTACATATGCAAATGGTTCCATAGTACTCACATTTACAAACATTTGAAAAAATGAATCTACTTTACTACAAAACTATGGTTTTCAATGGCCAAGTACCTAAAAAACGAAAAATAAAAACAAAATGAAACTGCATGAATGCGTAACTTACTTCTTAGCAATTCAATATTGCAAAGAAAGAATAAATAAGTACATTATACTATAGGAGAACAAAAAAAGGGTAAGCATTACTTCCAAATTTTATATATAAAAAAAAACTAAAAAACTATATAGTGGATCCATGCGGCTATGGCTGTGGAGCAAGACCAGCATTTAACCAAGCATTTTTATCATGGATATAATCTTCCAATTTATAATATGCTTGTCTACATAGTGTGCGTTTTATGCATGTTTTAAATTTACTCTCATTTAGTTCGAGAATAGCGAGTGGTATTTTATTATAAAATTTAACACAATATCCCATAAAAGAAGTGTGTACTTTAGCTAATCTGAATCGGGGTTGATCTAATTTGTTCCGATTTCTAGTATTCAACACATTCAGCGATTCATTTTTATATTATACAGGGTTATTTGTAAAACACCAGCAACCTCTTAGGCAGTGAAAGTACACATGATTATAAACAACTTTTGTTTTGGCAAAACTCCGAAATCTCGAAAAAAATATCAGCTGTTTCATACAAAATGCAGTATTTAGCCAATGAAAATGTATGAAACAGCTGATATTTTTTTCGAGATTTCGGAGTTTTACCAAAACAAAAGTTGCTTATAATCATGTGTACTTTCACTGCCTAAGAGGTTGCTGGTGTTTTACAAATAACCCTGTAGAT
Organism: Ceramica pisi; assembly: GCA_963859965.1. NCBI lineage: Eukaryota > Metazoa > Arthropoda > Insecta > Lepidoptera > Noctuidae > Ceramica > Ceramica pisi. Next base: position 22,494,514 of record OY982540.1, on the reverse strand, counting down.
AGATAGTTATTACGAAAGACAGTCGCACTCTCGCTGTATGTGAAGCGTGTCTATGTTTGCGTGCGTTTTCGCCTGTTGTTTGGAGTTGCTATTCTATCTCTTCTTATCTGTGTCATTTCGTCTTTCCAACGTCCTTGAAACTTCTAGGTACCCTCAAATAATTATTTGTGACGTCACATGATTTATATGAAAGGTGACTTGGAGTGTAAATTAATGTTCTGTTAGCAAAACAAAGCGGTTTTCGAGTTTGTGAAGAACGGCTTTGTAGTTTTTCTCTGTTTTTTTTGGGACGTCTATAAATTCTGATCTAGAATAGGAGTACCTAAATAAGTGCATTATGGTGTTTTCAAGTGTGTCGAGAACACTAAAAGTGTTGTTTAGAGTAATTTCAGTATTGGTTAATGATAGCCAAATCTATACTAATAATAATTATTATAAAGCAGAAGAGTTTGTTTCTTTGTTTATTTGCTTGAACGCGCTAATCTCAGGAACTACTGGTCCGATTTGAACATTTATTTTCAGTGTTAGAAAGCCCATTTATCGAGGAAGGCTATAGGTTATAATCTTAGGTTATAATATATCATCACGCTAAGACAAATAAATGTAACGCAGACGAAGTTGCGCGGGTCAGCTATAGGGTTCCATTATTATCTCGTTAATGAATTTTATCTCTATTACGAAGCCAACGCTGTTCATCCGTCTGTTTGTCAGCGGACTGAACCTCATGAACCGTAGTAGGTACTGTAGGTAGACAGTTATGAGAGTTTGTATTTTTAGTGTATTCAAACATAAAGAGGATTCCCATACACGATATGTTTCTGGTTTTGTTTAGTTTTTAGTTTATTGTGTTTTTTATTTAATTTGGTAATTTGAGTTGTAGGTAATTGTGTGTCGCCTCTGGCGGAGTGAATAAATTTTCTTTCTGTCTTTCTTTCTTTCTTTTCTATATGTATCGTTTTCGGTTTAAGGTAGGTAACTTTTTGTGTGAGAATCGACTCGCACTTGGAACTGTCAAAGTTCGTTTATTTTTAAGGTTCCGTACACAAAGAGACTAACAGAACCCTATTACTAACCCATTACTCCCTCCGTCGGTCTGTCAGCGGGCTGTATCTCAAGAGCCTTAATAGGTAGACAGTTGAAAATTTCACAGATTGTGTTTCTATGGCTGCTATAACAACAAATTAAGAGCAATAAAAGACTTATGCTACGGAACCCTTCGTGTGGGTGTACAACTCTCAAATGACCGGGCTTTTTTTAAATGTTGATTTGTGCACTGAATATTCTATTAAGAATGGATATTCACATTGAGGAGCTCGTGGCTAAATAATAACAGCCGCACAGGTTGATCTTCAAGGTTAAGCAACGCTTGCCGAGGTTGGTCTGTGGATGGGTGACCATCATAACATACCGAGTTTCCTCCGTGCCTCGGAAAGCACGATAAGCTGTTGGTCCCGGCTGTCATTAAGAGGAAACGCGGGCGGAGAGACTTTGTATGTAAATAGTCATAATTCGAGGTTTTGCTCTCGCCTGTTTCCTTCTTCAATATTGAACAGATTTAAGAGATATTTCATGAACTGAATAAGAAGAATATATTTTGTGTCGCTATGTTTTCTTTTTTGATGATTATATTAAACGTAAAAGCACTAGGACCCTCAAAACATGCTCAAAATTGTCCAATAAACTGCTGTCAAAAGAGCCTTACTGAACAAGTTTGGCAACTATTAATGAATAGAGAAAAACATAGGGGCACAGTTTATATCCTTCTTATTCAGCTTGTGTAATATCTATTGAATCGATTTCATATTGGAGGAGGAAACAGGCGAGAGCCAAACCTCGAAATATAACTTTTTACATACGAAGTCTACAAGCCCACATTTCCTCTTAAGAGATCTTTGGCAGTCGTTACGGATAGTCAGAAGCCAGAAAATCTGACACCAGTCTTGCCAAGGAGTACCGTGTTACCCAGTTAACGGGTTGTGGAGGTCTGGTAGGCAGCCACTCCATGTAAAATACTGGTATTCAGCTGAATCCGGTTTGACTGGACGCCGACCCCGCAATATAATTGGGAAAAGGCTAGGCAGATGATGAATAGATATTCACATACAGATAACCGATTACTACTAGTATTTAGAGTCCACTGCTAACCACGATGCAACTCACAATAATAAATCGATACTCACAGCAACCTTGCCATAATCCCCAAGACGCCCACCTAAAAAGTGGAGACAGCCCGTTCTTTGAAAACAAACGCTAATAAGATACCTAATATCATATTAAATTCAAAAGTAACCTGAGGGTATTATTATAATATTAATGGTAAGGGTTTTGCCTTCCAAGAATCTTTCCTTAAAGATCTTGAAATTAAATGAAAACAATGTTTCAAGTCCTCGTTCGCATGTTGTAAATATAATTGGGGAAATAATATGTCTTGCTGGCTTGCGGGCTAGGGTTTTACTGGACAAAACTTAAAAAATCCTAATTAACAACAGCCGCACGGGTCGATCTTCAAGGAGAAGAAACGCTTACCGAGGTTCGTCTGTGGATGGGTGAAAAAATAAGCTATAGAAATAAGCATCACATTTCTACCTATTTTCCTGTTTTTTTCTTCTTATCTACTTACTAGAGGCCGCCCGCGACTTCGTCCGCGTATAAATTCTCGTTATTCCCGTGTAAATCCCGATCTCTCGGGAACTTTGGGATAAAAATGGTATGGTAATGGTATGAGTAGCCTATGTGTTATTCTGGGTCTTCAGCTACCTACATAAATCAAATTTCATCGTAATCGGTTCAGTAGTATTTGCGTGAAAGAGTAACAAACATCCATGCATACTCACAAACTTTCGCATTTATAATATTAAGTAGGATTTATAATATTAGTAGGATTAAATGTGTGTACATAAATTGTATAAATAATAAAATAAAGTGAAGAAACGGATAAGTGATCGCAGCATATTGCAAAAGAAAAATCGCATGTCTTCTTTGTTATTTCGGGCGAAAATTGCAAAACACAATACAACAATGGTCCTTCACATCCCTGAAATACTTTTATGACATTGTTATTTTTGTTCAATTCAATTTCTCCTTTCCGATCGATCACTCTGCCTTTGATAGGCCCACAGAGTCGAGATACCTTGGCGGCTACTAGAGCCGGCGTTGTCAAAGTTTTTGGCATGCAAGTGCCAACGTTTACACAAATACTTTCGTCTATTATTGTCATAAACAAAAGAATAAGACCTCTTAAATGCGAATATAAGTGTCTAAACACACATTCCGAAGATACGCTACCGAAGTTCGGCATGATTACGCCTCCAATGCTATATGAATTATTAACACGTTATGTCGAAATTACGTTGCGTTATAGCGTACAGCCGAATTTCAGTCAGGCGTAAGTTCAGAGGCAATTCAGCGGCATTCTGTAGAGCGCACACTATACGCGACCGAATTTCGGTTCGTTATTATCAGGGCGGGGAGCAACAAGAGGCAGGCATGTATGCGCACCGCGTGTCCGCCCGTTGTGTTTATTTCGCCTCTGTCTCAACACGATTTTGATTAAAAAGTATCGCGGTTGAGTTGCGACCGGGTTTATGAATCATTCATCTGTCTGTCTTTTGGGAGGTATGCGGTACAGAGAGTAAAGTCCCGCAAACCCCCATTGAAAAGGGAGGATCCTCCGCCCAGGCGGTTGTTGAACCTGGGGGGCTACTGCCCGATAATTCATATTCGGGTGGATGTATATGTTCAAATCGCATGGTAAACTCTGCTTACACGATTTGGGATTTTAGTTCGCCGTCAGTTGGATAGATGGCGTCGCGGTTCTTTTTGTTGCGATGCAGATTTGTTTCGTTGGTTTTTCTTGTGGTGGTATTGATGCCGCTTCAGTCTCAATGAGCGTCTGTCTGTCCGGCTATATAGATAACACGACAGGACGCCACGACAGCGTTTGAGACGCTAAATACCCAAAAAGTTGCGTAACTGAATTTCTGTCGCGTAAGTTCGGCATTCATGCTGTGTCATATCAGCCTAATACGTTAGAACGTAAAATCAGCCACGGAACTTCCGTCGCGTACCTTCGGCGTAGTGTGTTTAGACACTACAGGTTTTTCGCGCGTATCTTGTATGTGTGTATGTTTGTTTGTAAATTTCTTTATTATCTCATACCTTCCAAACGTTTGGATGGATTTCAACAATTAAGGTGTCGATTTATTTCAAATATCCAAGTTTCCACTGATAGGTTTAAAAAAAAAGCAACATGGCGCATTTTTGTCATATGTTTGAATTCAAATAAGAAACAGTTTTCGTTAAAAGTTGGGTTTTCAGAATTTTCTATCTTAGCAGAATCAGAAAGCAAAACCGCTACCCGTCACTGTCAATTTTTCCCAGTCAACTTTGAAACTTAGCGTCACTAAATCACTAAATATTATAAAATAAAGTCCTCCGCCGCGTCTGTCCGTTTGTCTGTCTGTCTGTTCGCGATAAACTCAAAACCTACTGCATCAGTCATCATCATCATCATTTTCATGCTGTTTTCACCAATGGATAGAGTGGCTCTCGAGGAAGGTTTTAGTATACAATTTATCAAGTGGGCGAAGCTGCGTGCATCAGTCAATTAGCGATAAAGATAAAATTTTAATTTTACACATGTTTCATCATCTGCCTAGCCTTTTCCCAACTATATTGGGGTCGGCTTCCAGTCAAATCGGTTTCAGCTGAATACCAGTATTTTACGTGGAGCAGCTGCCTACTAGACCTCCACAACCTTAACTGGGTAACACGGTACTCCTTGGTAAGACTGGTGTCAGATTTTCTGTCTTCTGACTATGCGTAACGACTGCCAAAGATCGCCAAATGACAGCCAAGACCAACAGCTTAACGTGCTTTCCGAGACCAACAGCTTAACGACATATCGAGTTTCCTCCGTGCGGAGGAAACTCGATATGTCGTTTGACACATGGTTGTGTGATTAATATTATGATTCTAATATTATTCTCTTAAAGTGGCCTTTTTAGTTAACTTGTACATAAAATTGACTGTCCAAATATCTATTGCTAAGTATGAATTCCTAATTATTACCGGGACAACAACCTCCATCAATACGGTATCTGCGATAAGTGTTATTTCGAGAACAATATGAGTTATTGCCAGAACCATAAATGGGTTATTCTCAGAACTAGGTTCGTGAGTTATTTCTGAACAATGTAGACTAACGAGAACTGATAACCTACGACTTTTATTCGGTACTTAGAGTTTTAGTTCTTTGGTAAGTTATTTACCTATATAGAAGTATAGTAGTAGTTATATAGCTGACCAGCGCAACTTCGTCTGCGTCATATTTTCCATTAATGATCCGCTCCTATTTGTCTTAGCGTGATAATATATAGCTATGACCTTCCTCGATAAATGGGCTATCTAACATTGAAATAATTTTTCAATTCGGTCCAGAAGTTTCGGAGCCTATTCAATTCAAACAAACAAACAAGCAAAAATACAAATCTTGCCTCTTTATAATATTAGTGTAGATCTAGATTTGAGATGTGTTTGCTCTTGACTTTAGTCTTGGTCAGAGATGACAGAGACAAAGTCTAAAATGGAGCGAGCTTACCCAGAAGGAGCCTGTTTACTCTAACTTTGAACTTTGATTCACATTAAATAAATAAAATAGACACTTATTTAATGAGAGATGACTAGTTTACTTCCACGGCTTGGCTTTCATGTCCTTTTGAACAAGAATCGTGCTTTTTTCAGGACAAGAAGTTACCTAGGCTACGCAACGACCTGCCAGAGCTGCGGAATTTTATCGAAAGAGTCACCGCGGCCCTGGAACGCAAAGGGCATTAGAAAGAACATGGACTTGGTTTTAGTTAGTAAGAGTCTGAAACTTGCTTCGCCCGAAGTGGGTTTTAAATTGTCTGATGTATTTCAAAGATGATGAAGAGAAATTACATAAGAGGTAGTTTTAAAATGGCGCCAGTGACGGAAAAGTTAAAAGTGAATCGCTTGTCCTGGTATGGTCATGTGCAGAGGAGGGATGAAACACCTGTAATGAACATAAATGTGGATGAATGGAGACCAAAGAAATTATTGTCGGTTGTTACGAACACATACAGAAAGAAGAAGAGACACATGAAGCGTCAGGGAATTGGGACCAGCTCCCTGAATACTGGTATACTGTGTAGATGATGACCACCTATGATGCATGGATTGTGTGACGAGCGTTATGAAAGAAAAAACTTTTTACAAAAAAATACAACCGACTTCTAAAAACAAAACACTACAAAGTAAAAAATAATTTTAATTTCGAAAGTCGGTGTTTTTGTTAGTTTCTTCGTATTTTGACACCGACTTGAGAAATTAAAATTATTTTTTACTTTGTAGTTTTTTTTTTTTGAAAGTCGGTTGTATTTTTTTGTAAAAAGTTTTTTTGTAAAAAGTTTTTTATTTTTCACTTTTTAGTGGTGCCCCACACCTAATAACTTCACTACAAAATCGCAGAAAAGCAAACACGCAATTTAGATTATCAAAGAATCATTTAAATAGTCAAATTCCAGCTATTTCGATTTAAAATCCAAAGTTCGTAACCGATTTTGATATGATTTAAATGGGATCAATCTGCAAGTATATCCTTTCAGTTAAAACAATTTTTTTTCAAATCGGTTCATAATTGTCGGAGTTATGAGGTAACAAACATAAAAAAAAAACATACAACCGAATTGATAACCTCCTCCTTTTTGGGAAGTCTGTTAAAAAGGGAGTTCGTGATAGTTTGACAGCTGATAGGGCAGAGTGGAAAAAAAACGTGTTACGCCGAACCCAAGTAACATGGGACTAGGGCAGGAAGATGATAATGATTTCAAAACTGATGTCTATTTACACCTGAAATTTCTACAAAGCAACGTTTACTTTAAATCAAAATAAGGGCTTCGAAAAATATCGCGTCATAGCACAGACTGACTAAAAATTTAATTTATTTTTAAAAATGGACTCGCCCGTGGCGTGTTTTGTATTTTTAGCATGTATGAAATGTCAAAAAATCGAGTGGAAAAGAGCAAAAGGATTGAAATACCGTGTGTTAGACAGAAATGGACATAATTTGACAACAGATGTAGTTTTTGCTGGAAAGGTCGGAATGCGACCGTTGCCGCGGTCTACGTCAAATTGTTAAATGGTAGCAAAGTAGACCCCGTGTCCGGTCAAGCGGCTAAAAGAAAAAACTAGAAAAAGAAAGAAAACTAATTTATTTGGCACACACGGATTCACACAATGCAGGTACAATAATGTAAAATGAAACTTATTTAAAAAAAAAACACTTTTCCAAAAACAACCGATTTCTAAAAAAAGACACTGCAAAGTGAAAAATAACTTTAATTTCGGAAATCGGTGTCAAAATACAAAGAAACTAACAAATACACCGACTTCCGAAATTAAGTTATTTTTCACTTTGTAGTGTTTTTTTTAGAAATCGGTTGTTTTTGGAAAAGTGTTTTTTTTTTTTAAATAAGCTATTGGGGGCCGAGCCACCCGCGTCCGTAGGAGAATACCCTTCAGCGAATCCCTACACGTGGTCCCCGGGTGGTGCTAAACAGGTGGCACTAACCGCCTCCGTGGTCTAGTGGTTATACCACTCGATTCAGACCCAGAGGTCCCGGGTTCAATTCCCAGTGGGGGCAAATTTTTTGCTCGGTTTGGTTGGTGGTAGGACTTCTAAGTCCGCCTGGCAAGCTACCACCATCATGTCTAAGTCTGTCGCCATAACAACAATGTTAACAGCATTGTTGTGTTCCGGCAATTAGAGATATGATAGCCAGTTCCTCTATGTTAGAGGATTCCGGGTGAAACTCGCTTCCATCTTCGGCCTAATCATCACTCCATCAGGTGAGATTTGGGCCAAGAGTTTCCCCGTTTTAAATAAAAAAAAAAAAAAAAAAAAAAAAAAAAACGTCTTAAAAATTCAGACATTCTCGAAGACAACACAAAGACTAGAAACACGATTAATATTAAAGCGTCTGAAATCGATTGGGGACCGGCACAAAGGAATCAATCGCCGCCATTGTTGTTACAACCGTCCCCCGAGCGGCCTGTCGGATCATTGTGGACTACAATATGATGAATCAGGCCTGATTTATAAGGGTAATGATTCGTGTACCTGGGGTAATTTTGGAAGAGGAAAATCCGGAGTTTTATAAATGTCAAGGTTCCGATGTTACATGGCCCCGATTTTCCCTGAGGGTCTACCGACCTAAACCCTCATTTTGCCAGTTTGTACAGGCTCCACGTCATAGGCTACCTGGCACCAATCGGGTAAATTGCAAACTCTATGCTGCTTTTAAACCAAACTAATGAAAAACTGGCCAATAGTGTGAGTCGGATTCGCGTGCAAAGGGTTCCGAACCAATTTCGTCTCTTTAACATATTAACAAAACAGCGTTTTTATAGGTTTTCCCGTAATCTTTAGATTTAGAGCTAATAACTGCATCTTTTGTTGTTATTTCTTGAATAACTTCGAAACAGTTTATTTTATAATAATGAAAAAAATATTACTAGAAGCTTCATAGTAAACCCTTTTATTTGATATGTCGCACATTTGTTTTTTTTTTTCTACTTTAACCCCCAAAGTGAGTCCGTGTTTGGGTCACAGAATTCAATATGTGTACCAAAATGTAATAAAAGCGGTCAAGTAGATCCGGACAAAACTGGCTGTAACAGACGGACAGACAGACAGACAGACGGACAGACAGACAGACACCCGAGTGATCCTATAAGGTTTGCGTATTTTGTTCGGAAACCCTAAAACCCTAAAAATACTTAGTCACACCATAGCGACAAAGCCACTCGACGTACTAATGTCTTAATGGTTCTGGATATGAAAAAGGAATAGTCATATATGTTTATTGTATATCCCCGTCTCTATTCTGGAAACTTGATGGTTATAGTAGGCTACAGTAACCTGCAGTGCATACATTTTTGTCAGCAGACGGGATCATGTCACAGTCGAAGATTTATTTAAAAAAAGTTATTATCAAAAGTTGGGTTAGGTTAATTAAAAACTCATTCACATTCAAGAAGTCGCATAGGTAAGTTCCCATGATCCCCGGCGTAGGTGAGAGATAAAACACCGGGGTGGTTTTCTTTTCATGAGGATTTCCTTCCGTAAAAAAATAAGGTTAACTATAACTAATTATTTCTTTGTAAATGGCTGTCAATATTCCTGCTAACAATATTGATTATTTTTTCTGACATTGAATCTATATTTTTTTAATGTAAATTTTATCTCCGTATGGGTATATTGCCTGAAATAAATGAATTTTATTTTATTTATATTGTAACAACCGAGTTTAGGTACACAATGAACCAAAATAAAAGGTAGGTTTCGTTGACCTAATACATCCCCCTGTGGTACCTACAAGTCGCGAACTAGCACGCTAATCTGTTTAGACACACCCTTTCCTTGGTCCGTTTAATTTTAGATCTGTGGGCCCCTCGGGGCCTCCCCTAGCTAGTAATACTTCATGTGTTTTTATGTACTATCCATAAATTAATACGCGAAACAAAAACTTTGTACCCCTTTTTATGAAAACTATACGGATGGGTAGGTAGTATGGAATTTGGAAAAGTTAAAGTTTATATGGAGAAGGAGTATTTAAAAAAAAAAAAAATAACTAGCTGTTTCCCGCGACTTCGTTCGTGTGTAAAAATATTATGAATTAAATAAAACGTATCTAATACATCCAAAAATATGTGTACAAAGTTTCATGTTTTCGCGTGAAAGCGTAACAAACCAACTTTACATTCACATCTATACTAATATTATAAAGCAGAAGAGTATTTTTGTTTGTTTGATTGATTGTTTGTTTGTTTGTTTGGTTGAACGCGCTAATCTCAAACGACAACAACAAACTACTGGTCCGATTTGAAAAATTCTTTCAGTGTTAGATAGCTCATATAGCGAGGAAGGCTATAAGCTATTATATCATCACGTTAAGGCCAAAAGGAGCGGGACAGTAATGAAAAATGTTACGCAGACGACGTTGCATGGGTCAGCTAGTTTATAATATTTTTTTTTTTAATATTTATAGGCGTACGTTTGACCGCTATCTCACCCGATGTTAAGCGATGATGCGGTCTAAGGTGGAGCACGCTTGCCCAGAAGTAACCTATTCACTCTTGACTTAAAGACTCCCAGGTTGTAGCTATCAGGAAACACAGACTCAGGCAGGGAATTCCACTCCTTAGCTGTACGCACAATGAATGTATTCCCAAAACGTTTTGTGCGTATAGGTGGGATGTCCACCATGTACCGGTGGCACATCGCCGTACGTCTTGTGGTCCGATGGCGGAACGGGCTATTATTAGTGGGGATATTATTAGTAGGGATGCTTAAAAATACATTGAATTAGTAAATAAAATTGGTCGCACCACTAGAAAATAATTAGTTCATACTGTTTTCATGTTATTCATTCACAGAAACACATATTGCGGAATTATTACCGCGGCCCTGGAACGCAAAGGGCATTGTGAGGAACACGGATGGGTTTTAGTCAGTAGGAGTCTGACACTCCCTTCCTCTCTGCCCAGAGCGGTAGGAGTTCAGGTTTATAGTTTGTATGCAACTGTGCCAATCCTAATATATACTATTCTTTCGTTACTGAGTCTCAACTCGGCACATCTGAAACTACTCGTAGAAACATGAAGTTTCGCATGTAGGTTCCTAGAGGAGTGTAAATAAGTACTGAGAGGAATAGGAAATATGCACGCGATTTTTCTATTTGCAAAATGAAAAACTGATATCTTTTCGTAAATAATCATGATTATTTTTTTTATTTACATATCTTCATCAGCGATGAAGTTATAAAGCTTCAAAGATTACAATTAGAACGATAACTCCGATATTGACTTTGACGTCAAAGTCCATGACGCCTATAATACAGCTGCCATAGAAAACAGCGTCTTCGCGAGAGGGACAGATATATTTGTTTAAAATAATTATATCTCGTTAGTTTTTCTTGCAATTTTGATTCTATTTTGACTTCTTTATCAAGATGATGGCGATGATGTATTTACAAACTGTAAAGCATTATTACAACTGAATTGTTATACAACAATGTTGATAGGCTCAAAGACCTTACAATTAATCTCAGAGAGATTGGTCCTGTCAATACAATAGGCAATTATTCAATTGTACTCACAATAGTTAAATTGGATCTCGAGCAAATGCCAATTCTGAAGAGATTTGAATTAGACTTTGGCATTTGAAATTGGTTTTGCAAGAGCTATTCAAATTTTTGACCTCTACAGTGTAATTCCACAATAGAACGCAGCCCCTGATATTAAATTATCAATTTCTATTGAAATAAAACGTTTTCACAGAATCTGGATTGAATTTTGGATGACCACCGTTTTTTAAGGTTTTGATAAATACCTCGTACAACTTTTAAAGGAGGAATTCAACCCTTTTTTTGTATGAGGAATCATCAAAATGACTTCTCCTGCTCTGGGCGGAGCGGAAGGGAGTGTCAGACTTTTACTGACTAAAACCCATCCATGTTCCTTCTTTGCCCTTTGTGTTCCGGAGCCACGGTATCTCTTTCGAATAGTCCCGCAACTCCTGCAGATGAATTCAACCCTATTGCTTGATTCAAAATATCATCAATCACGTTTCTGTTCTCCATATTGCACCTACCACTTTTTGTATCTGCATCACCCAAAGTTTGACTATGCATATATACCAGTCAACCTTTAGCATAAAGTCCGCCATTGTGTGCTTAAAGTGTTAAATAAATCATCAGTAGGTTGACCACTTAAACCGGTGCAGTTGTCATTCGTAGATCTTCGTTATGGATAGCTACAAGCCCGAAAGTCTTGTCATATAGTATTGTAGTATCATGTTTCTCAGTAACGAAGGATGTGTTTGTTAAAACCAATAGAATCGCTTCATTTACCTGGCCTCAGCGCTAGCAACATGGGTCTTAACAAACACATCCTTCACACATCTCTGTTAGAAACGCAGCCTAAGAAATGTGTGGGTGGAGCAACGCCGTGTCCTCTTCGAGGCGATCGGCGGCGGCGACCTCTCGCGTCTGGCCCTGATTCAATCCATGGAGTCGCAGGGCGATTCCCGGCCACCATAGGCGTGGGCGTGCACACGACGAGCATTGGGTGACTCGCCATCTGATCAGAACCGGACCCGGGTCGACGGCGCGCTGTGTTCCACGCGCGCCTTAAAGAGTTGTCGGCAAAGCTGATGGAGCCCGCTAGGGCCAGTGCCTGCCGGGGTTGCGGAATTTGTTCGAAAGAGTCACCGCGGCCCTTGAACGCAAAGGGCATTAGGACGAACAGAGATGGGCTTTAGTCAGTAGGAGTGTGACACTCCCTCCTGTTTTACCCAGAGCGGAAGGAGTCGTTTGATGATTCTCCACCCTTAAAAAAACAGGTACATGATTGGTTCACTGCTAACAATTTAGTATTAAATGAGATAAAAACGAAGTACCTACATTCGATTTACTTTACCAAATTTCAAAAGTAGTGATTGTCACATTGGGACGCCGTTGCCTCCTTTTGCGAAGCAGTCATGCTAGCGAAGGAGGTGGCGGAGAGGGAGAGGAGACCCTCTCGTCCCAGCCGCCGTGGTGGACGCCGCGGGCGTCAGGGGCCACCACCTGGTGACCTCCGGCCACCGTAGGCGCGGGCCTGTGGACGGCGAGCTATGGGTGGCTCGCCGGCCGTCCGTCTAGTGACGACAGGCCGTGTCGACGGCGCGTTAGTGTTCCACGCGCGCCTCAAAGGGAGTCAGCACACAGAGGGGCCCGAAAGGGCCGACGCCTGCCGGAGTCGCGGGATTATTCGCAAGAGACACCGTGGCTCCGGAACACAAAGGGCAATGAAGGAACATGGATGGGTTTTAGTCAGTAGAAGTCTGACACTCCCTACCGCTACACCCAGAGCGGGAGGAGTCATTGGATGATTTCCCATCCCTAAAAAAAAAAAAAAAGTGATTGTCACATAGTTTTGAACAGGGATAAAATAGAATTCGTCGATGAAAAGATTTTATAGTTTTGCATACGGAAGTGATGGAACTGACGCTTGTCCAATAACGTTTCCCTTTTCATCCTCAGATAAAATATTAGAACCTGAATTTCATAACCCTTTCTCATACATAATTTTACATCAAGTTACCCAAAACTATCCATTGTATTCGGAAGTGTCCTATCATTGTCCAATGTAAAGTTAGGCACTCACTAGCGAGGCGTAAATTCGCAAAAAATATCAGAAAACATTATTCTAGTAGACCCTAAGAAGGTTCACATCACTTACAGATTCGTTAATGAAGGGACGTATACTGCCGCCCAAAAAAAACACGTACGACACAAAACGAAGTAACCGATTTTCGACCTTAATTTATTTTCTTAATAATGTTGAATATCGGTTACTTCGTTTTATACCTGTGTTTATATTGATACCTCGTTTTTCCTTATGACGGCATCATAGACGTAGTTTAAAACGTACTAAAACATGCCATGAATTATTTGAAAGAATACATTCAAAAAATGCCCGTCACATAATATTGTGAAAATACATGACAATGCATTCTGAGGAACTCTTAACAATTTGAAAAAAGCATCATTAATAAAATACAACATCATTGTGTAAACGTGCTCACAATTACAGCTCTCAGTGAATACCCAGCTTTAGAGGATAACGCCATCCTCTCCATAACACATATGAAACAAAAGGTAGCAGACAGGACATCATGATAAATAGTACATGTTTATTCATAGCATACATGTCCTTTGATGGGCATGTCGCGACATGTTAAACACGCTTGCTATGCTTTGGTGAACATGTTTGGACTTGTTTGCGATTAGCATTCCGTCGGTTGTAAGTGAGCGGGAAAATTTGTAATGGTGTTGAATTTGAAAGAGATGTAGCCACGGTCTCCACAACACAAAGGGCACATGAAGGATGGGTTTTAGTCAGTAGAAGTCTGACACTCCCTCCTGCTCCGCCCAGAGCGGGGGAAGTCATTGGATGATTTCCCATCCCTAAAAAAAAAGGTGTTGAATTTAGGAGTGTTAAATTCATTGAGTGAATTCTGGACATTTATGTTTTTAGGGTTTCGTACGCAAAAGGTAACCAACGGAATCCTATTAGTAAGCCTTCGCTGTTCGTCTGTCCGACCGTCCATGCGTCCGTCTGTCTGTCAGCGGGCTGTATCTCCAGAACCGTAATAGGTAGACAGTTGAAATTTTCACAGATTCCGTATTTCTATTGCCGCTATTACAAACAAAGGACTTTGCTACGCGTCCATACATCGTTCGCCTCAGAACCAACAGAGACGTGAATTTACTATCTATGTTTTAAATAATGCATATGTTCGACTGAAACTAAATTAAAATCACGGACACTTTTCAGAATTGTAAAATATCCAAAATGATTTCGGATTTTGAGGTAATAATATTTTTCGTTTGTTTAATTTTTGCCAATAGAAACATTTCAAATGGACAAAGATCCCAGAGCTGCCAGACCTTTATTATCATCTCACCAAAAATGGTATAGAGTAGTGTCACTATGTTCTAACATACGAAAGCGTGGTAACTTAGGTCGACGGCCGATTCCCTGGTGCCAAATACATTACATCAAAATATCAACTGTCATTTCATCTGTCAGTGTCAATAGTGTTCGTGTCATACAGCGCTTTTTTTCGCTTTATTCTTTTTGTAGGTAACTAAAAATCTTACAGCGCTGAGAGTGCTTTGTTTCAATTTAAAAATAATGGCGACGGGTAATAAAACCCAAGTGAATTACTTTTTAAAATGGTTTTCGTAATTAAAAAGTGTCCGTTCTATTGTAATCATGAAAATAATACATAATTATTATGTAAAATTCTACCGTTACTGAGTGTCTGATAGACAATAATAATAAATAATAATAATAATAATATCCTTGGACATTTCACACAACGCCATCTAGTCCCAAGCTAAGCAACCTAATGCTTGTGTTATGGTAACGAGATGGCTGATAAACTACTTATATACATTTTTTTTTTGTAAATACATACATAGTATAGATAGAAAAACACCCAGACTCGAAACAAGTACTTGTAGGTCGTACAAATATTTTGTTCCGTGCGGGATCGAACCCGCGACAGGCTGCGCAGCAGTCAATCGCTCAACCACTGCGCCAACCGTGTAAATGCACAAACGAAACGAAACTACTGGTCGTACAAAGCTGGAATTTGGCATGTAGGTTCCTTGGCCTTGTAGGAGAGTACTAGGACAGGATTTACCGAAATTCCCACGGGAACGGTAGAAATGGGATATGAAAGAAAGAAAGAAAGAAAAAAATTGCCCACGATCTTTTCGCAGACCTAAAATTCTTAAAAATCGGTCAAGCTGTTTCGGAGGAGTCCGATAACAAACACCGTGACACAAGATTTATACTATACAGGGAAATTGAAAAAATACCCGAAACCTCTTAGGCAGTGAAAGTACACATGATTATAAGCAACTTTTTTTTTGGTAAAACTCCGAAATCTCGAAAAAAATATCAGCTGTTTCATACATTTTCATTGGCTAAATACTGCATTTTGTATGAAACAGCTGATATTTTTTTCGAGATTTCGGAGTTTTACCAAAACAAAAGTTGCTTATAATCATGTGTACTTTCACTGCCTAAGAGGTTTCGGGTATTTTTTCAATTTCCCTGTATACTAATATTATAAAGAGGTAACATTTTGTTTGTAAGTTTGTATGTAGGGGGTAATCTCAGGAACTACTGGTCCGATTTGAAAAATTGTTTCACTGGTAGAAAGCTACATTATTCGTGAGTGCTATAGGCTATAAATTATAAAGATATCATGCATATTAGTCGAACTATCTCAATTTTTGTCTATCCAGGCGGAAAAAAATAGCTCTTACAACAGAGTTATTTGCGTGCGCTGCCTTAACAGTTGTATATAATTGAAAACAATGTATGGCAGCCTGGACCGCCTAGAATAGTTCTACAAAAAAGTCCGCGTCACCATATTTCTATCTTTTATATTTTAGCAGATATAGTAGCTTTTATGTGTTAAAAAAGTATTTTTCGACGTACTTATCTTTGGACGATTTTTTAAACAACAAAAACCTTATCGAAAAAAATTTAAATATGATCACAAGAACATCATAGAGATACGATTTTCGCAAAACAGTATGTCAATTGGTTGAATAGTTTCGAAGATAATATAAAATTACTAAATCGCAAAACGCCGCCCACGCCGTCCATTCACGAACCGCATTAGAACATGCTTTGTACGGACGTTTATCCATTTACTCATAGACGGCGTTGTGCAATTACGTCATTTTTCTGAATCGTGGTGTTTGTAAGAATTTTTCAAATCGGTTCATAATTGTCGGAGTTATGAGGTAACAAACATAAAACAAAAAAACATACAACCGAATTGATAACCTCCTCCTTTTTGGGAAGTCGGTTAAAAAACAGGTTATCTGTTATTCTCAACAGGCGACGCTTATTCAGTTTCAATACAGATTGGCATTTACGCTAACGCGATCGAGAACGTTAGAAAACTCACAAGAGCAAGATTGTATTCTGACAGAGGTAACAATTAATTATTAAAGCTCTGATACACCCTATTACACCTTATGAATGTATTAATAAGGCCCAAATCAGCTTGCTTTGTGTACAGATTATATTTAATGCACGCTGGTTCTAATTGTAAGTTCCTTTGAAATGGATGAATGGAATAAATTAGTATAATATTTAACCTTTACAAATTAGAGCAATAATATTTAGGTGGAAAAGTCAGCATACGTCTGTAGATGGGTGACCATCTTAACATCTCGAGGTTCCTCCGTGCCTCGGAAAGCTCGTTAAGCTGTTGGTTCCGTCTGTCATTTGGAGATCTTTGGCAGTCGTTACGGATAGTCATGAGCCAGAAAATCTGACACCAGTCTTGCCTGAGAACCGTGTTACCCAGTTAATGGGTTGTGGAGGTCTGGTAGGCAGCCGCTTCACGTAAAATACTGGCTACTTCCGGTTTGACTGGAAGCCGACCCCACTTGGCAAAAGTCTAGGCAGATGCTGATAAGAAGATGTACCTCTACCACTATTATACATAAAGTTTATATAAATGAAAATTCAGAGAATATGGCAAAAAGGTAGAATTAAGTAGAAGGTGTTCCAATTAGATATGAAAACAATTAATTTCAAGGAAATCTACAGTAGACATCAAGCAAAGTTATCAAAATTAAACATGTTCACCTCAATGAAACTCGTAAATTTTATGTGAGACTTTGAAAATTTAATCAAACCGTTTATACCGGGTTGTCAAACAAGTCGGGACTTGTCCGACGAATAATAACAGGCTCGGACTTGAAATTAATGTTTCACCGGCTTAAAACAACTTTAAACCGGGTCTCCAGTTACCAAACAAGGGTCACCTTTGTACCGGTGACCTTGACTAGTGGGATGTTCTCATTAATTTGTTACCGTTTTCAGTATTTAGGGAAGTCTTTTTTTTATTTGAGATGAGTTTGCTCTTGACTGTAGTCTTGGCCAGAGATGACAGAGACAGAGTCTACGATGGAGCGAGCTTAAAAGGAGCCTCTTTACTCTAACTTTAAAGAGATTAGGGTTGTAAGCGTTCGGAAACACAGACGCAGGCAGAGAGTTCCACTCCTTTGCTGTGCGCATTATAAAAGACATTTGGAAACGCTTAGTGCGAATTGGGGGAATAGCAACAAGGTAGGGATGGAAAATTGCACTGCGTCTGGATGTCCGATGGTAAAAAGGGGCCGATGGAATGAGGTCGTGGAGGTCTTGGGCACACTCACTGAAGTACAATCTGTAGAAGACCGACAAGTAGGCAACCTAAATAGTTAGTTAAATTTTTTGCCTGTCCATTTTAGGCAGCGGAGCGGACAAACAGAGAAATATTAACCAATGACTTTGTACAAAATGTCTGTGACTCACGGAGTACGGATATTTTTATAGTGTCATTAGCTCCAAAGTCTTGAGCATCGACGCCGAGTTGCTGGCCTGTCGGTTTTCTATCGGTTACATTTTGGGGAATGTGCGACGTATTAGCATAATTTAATTCCACCAAGCCCGTTTCACCATTGGACCACAAGACGTACGGCGCTGCGCCACCGGTATATGGTGGACATCCCACCTATACGCACAAAACGTTTTGGGAATACATTCATTGTGCGTAAAGCTAAGGAGTTGAATTCCCAGCCGAAGTCTGTGTTTCCTGATAGCTACAACCTGGGAGTCTTTAAGTCAAGAGTGAATAGGTTACTTTTAGGCAAGCGTGCTCCACCTTAGACCGCATCTTCGCTTAACATCAGGTGAGATAGCGGTCAAACGTATGCCTATCAATAGTAAAAAAAAAACATATTTCTCCGTTTCTCCGCTCCACTGCCTTGCTCCACGCAAATGGAAATACAGCCTAAGATGTTGGTATGTCTGCTTTTGTATCAAAGATACGTCAATCAGTAATATTTATTCAGTTAAAAATTACCTGAGGGCGTTTGGGGTTGAAACTCTTGGACTGTGGGGTCCGAGTGTTCACGTGTTATTTAAATATCCAGCAAAACTTAGTAGTTGCCCATGGGCTGGCTTTTACTTCGGATAGAGGATAAGCATTGCCATACAACGTGGTAATGCCGCCAGTCTTTTGGGCTCACTTCCAGTCGATAGCGATGGGGACGAATTTTTGACGCCGTATTTAAGATAGGAGTTACATTTTCTATTTTAATTGTATATTGTTTGTTATTTAAAAAAACATGAGGGCCGATTCTACTATCTTTTAAGCAATGTTCGCATAAGCATCTCAGTCGCAAACTGTCTAAAAAGCCTTAATTTCCATACAAGTTTGACGGATTGCGACTGACATTCGAATGCGAATGAAACTTAAAAAATAGTAGAATTGATACTCTGACTATTGAAAACTTAGCCATAAATAAATAAAAACTGTGTTCATTAGATAAACAGTTGAAATTCAGTAAGAAATAGTTACCATCTTATTAAATAATAATTTACGGGGTTCTAAAAAACTCTAGGTATGTTGAACTCAATTCAAAACAGGCCAAATTACAATACAACGATAACAGCAGTGCAATTCTGTAAACATATCGAAGTGAAGTCTTGGGTGAATAGATCACAAAGTGAGCTATCATTCTATCTTGATTACATGGCTTGATAGCTCACTTCGTAATCACTTCACCCAAGCCTTCACTTGAACATGTTTATAGAATCCACCGGCAGTATACATAACGAAACATATTTTTATTAAAAACATACACACTTCAATGTGTAATTTTGCTTCAGAAAAACATTACCATTTAAAAAGCAGACTAAAAAGCTCTTTAAAATGGCACACGTTTTAGCAAAATATACGAATTTCATTCAAATATATACGTTATTCTACTTTATGAAAATTTAAATCGCGAATCGTATCGGGTCATCTCATTCAAGCCTTCGGGGACAGATAATTTTCTATAACGCACGAATTGTACTGAAAATGTTTCAACTTTTCTCCCAAAGTGTATTCGAATTTATGCCAAAGCCATCTAGGGTCATATCACAATATTTAATATTTTTCAAACTGCATGTTTGTAATACTTGAATATTTCGCTATCTTGTGTGGCGAGAGTATTGGAAACTACTTACGTAAGTACTATTTGGTCGCTTTTATATGTGTTTTCAGACTGATACGTACTGTAAATAGCTTTCTAATATTTTTCAATTATACTCCGCTTGAATGAAAGTTTTAGAGCCGCGTTTGATCCCCGAGGGGTGTTTCGAAAAGTACAGTCTCAGAAGAGGTGCTTACTCAAGAATGTAAGCTTGCCTTTAGCTGGTGGTTTTATCTTTTTATCCGACTACAAAAAAGCAGAAGGTTCTCAATTCAGTTGATTTTTTAATACCGCATAACTCCGTCATTTATGAACCGTTCTGAAAAAAAAAATGTTTTATGTGAAAGGAAAAATGTTTTATGTATTTTCCGATTTTTCCCATACAAATATCATCAAAATCGGTTTAATAGTTTGATTTTGAATCAAACTACCTAGAATTCGTTTACTTTATTTTGTCTTCCAAGAAAACGAATTTGCTTATTAATTTGGTAGTCCGATTTATTTTTTGTGAGGAAGTTTTTGTACATAGTAGTTTCTACCAGCGCGGCAGCGGCTCCGCTCTCATGAAGGTCGAAAATGATTCCACTTCCTATTTCGCCGCAACACTTGTTTAACTCTTTACGCTAAACTACAAAAGCGCGCAATATCCCAAAGACATTGTCTCACCGCGTCATCTAATGAATCGTTTTAGCAACTCCAGTGTCTGACACAAGTGTCGTTTGTGTCTACACTGAGAAGCAATCAGTTTCCTAAGTGTTTGCTGTCCGGACACTCCCTCCCTAGAGCACTATTCTGTCTGCTCGCTATTTTAGATGCATGAAGATCGCTAGATACGTTTTGGTTATTTGTCATAAGTTCTGAAAAATACACATAAAGAACATTCGTTTTACTGTATATTTTAGATATATTGTATTGGGTAGTTGCAGCAATTTTTAAGAAATCCAGAAATTCTAACAAATACAAAATCCTTTATTTCAAATAGACCACTTACAGGCACTTTTGAATAGTCAAGTTCTGTCAGTCAAATAAATGAAGCTAATCCTGCCGCGCTAGCGACAAGAGCAGCGGGTTGTTCTGCAACATAACACACCCACCGACCCCATCTCCAGCGCGGCAGTTGCACGTTCCAAAGAGTAGATCCTGTGGAGAAGAACGTGCAAGAAACTCCATGGACACTCTTTTAAACCAGTTGCCATTGTTTACAAAATGATGGTTACATTCGTTGCGAAATAATTTATGACTAAAATTATACAATGCAAAAGAGATTATATTGCCATTATCTCACTATGGAACTTATATCAATATGATGTGCTCGTGGCTATATAATAACAGCCGCACAGGTCAATCTTCAAGGTTAAGCAACGCTTGCCGAGGTTGGTCTTCGTGCCTCGGAAAGCACGTTAAGTTGTTGGTCCAGGCTGTCATTTGGAGATCTTTAGCAGTCGTTACGGATAGACAGAAGCCAGAAAATCTGACACCGTTCTTGGCAAGGAATACCGTGTTACCCAGTTAATGGGTTGTGGAGGTTTGGTAGGCATTCGCTCCACATAAAATACTGGTATTCAGCTGAATCCGATTTGACTGGAAGCCGACCCCAATTGAGTTGGGAAAAGGCTAGGCAGATAATGATGATATGTGAATATGACAATATGAACTTTCTGACGGAACGAAGTTTCTGGACGAAAAAGGCTCTGAATAAAAAAACTTTTTACAAAAAAAAATACAGGTGTTTTTGTTAGTTTCTTCGTATTTTGACACCGACTTCCGAAATTAAAGTTATTTTTTACTTTGTAGTGTTTTTTTTGGAAGTCGGTTGTATTTTTTGTAAAAAGTTTTTTATTTTTCACTTTTTAGTGGTGCCCCACACCTAACAACACCACTGCAAAATCGCAGAAAAGCAAAATACGCAATTTCGATTATCAAAGAATCATCTAAATAGTCAAATTCCAGCTATTTCGATATAAAATCCAAAGTTCGTAACCGATTTTGATATGATTTAAATGGGACCAATCTGCAAGTATATCCTTTCAGATAAAACAAAAATTTTTCAAATCGGTTCATAATATTCGGAGTTATGAGGTAACAAACATAAATTTAAAAAAAAAAACATACAACCGAATTGATAACCTCCTCCTTTTTGGGAAGTCGGTTAAAAAGGCAAGTATTAGGTCTCAATAGTCCGGAACTCCTATAAGGGGATTCGTAATGTATATTTAGACATACCAAAAACATTTAACACAAACTACACTAGGCATTTTGTTTGGCCCTATTCACAACTAAAACAGCCAAGAATTATTGTTCCCCTTTTTATACGTGGGAAGCACAAAAGTGAACCTAATTGGTTTACATTGCGTGGGCAGAGGCATCCATTAATTCTCTGATTATTTCATACTGGGATCATTAATCTAGCTATCTCTGGGACTTGGGAGCGAGCCTATATTCAAGTGATGACGTCATTGTCGGTACCTACTTCAGTCTTAGGCACTACTCACACTTAGAGCGGTTTCGCACTATGTCCGATCCGAATCCGATCCGAACCCGAAATACGGATGACAGAGAGAAATCGGATGACGGAATTCGGATCTAGTGCGTAAACGACCATACAAATAGTTATATGCCTACTTCGGAACGTATTTTCTCGGATTCGGATCGGATGCACTGAGTTAGGTACCGCTCTTACTCTGCTCTATTCAGCGTATACCCATAGAAAACAACTATTTTGTATAGAGACGCGTACGCATCAATTCAGCTTTCCGTGTCTATTCAGCTTTCGCGGCAAACAAGTATAAAATGAGGACATATGTGTTATTATCATGCGAGTGCTATAGATTGAGTTCAGCAATGTTCTGCCGCATTTCACTGAATGATTTTAGTGTGATCAACATCGTTCAGTGTATAATAAGTGTGAGTAGTCCCTTAAGGTACAATTCCGATCATGGCGATCGCGACGTGCGACTTTGACCGACGACAATGACCGACGATACTGCTTTGTATGAATTACTTTACGGGTCTTGTCGGTCGCGTTCACCCGTAAGTATTCTATAGTAACATCGCGGTAGCCAGGATCGGAATTGTACCTGTATAAGTTAAGTATTTCTTTTGTTTTCTAGTGTTCTAAAGGAAAATTCGACATGTCTTCAAATACGCGAGTAATAAGTGCAGCGCGGATTAACATAAATCTTAGGGTCAAAAAGTTACTGTAACTCTGAAGCAGTATCAAATCCTTTTTGATGACTGTGACGTTTTCTTATGGTGAGTGGAACCTTTTTAAAAAATGCGGTACAGACATCTTTGATCGCTACAGTTAAGTTCATGTGGGTGCATACACTACAAAGTGCAACGCCATTGGTTGCCACCGCAAATGATGCCTGCAAACGAATCAGTTCTATTGTGTCATAACCCTAATCAGAATTAAAAATAAAAGCAGCGAACAAAGTAAGAAAACCATAAACCAATCAATATCTTACGCTCAAAGCTTCGCTCTGTGAATATTAACTAACTTGTCTGCTTGGCTGAGCGGACCCGCTTACAACAAACCATAATAATAATACAACACCCATATATTATATACTTTACAAAATCATATATTATTCCCTTCTACTTTAGACTTTACATAGATTATGTATTCATTGTTTGAGCGTCACGTCTCTCGCGTTCCAAGAGTATTGGTGTGTATTCCCTTGATGGACACAATATTGTTGGATTTTGAGATGTAAATTCACAGACATCTCCTATTTCATGTATACAGAGAATTCAATAGCATTCAATATGTTGCAACAGGCTGTATGAATATTTTCGTCGGATAAAATCAGTGATAGGAATACATGACAGAATACAGAATGATATACACACATACATAGTAAGCGTGATTATGAATACCATCATTCTAAAAGATGAAAATATTTGCCAACATCTTTTTTAACTGCGGAAAAGAGATGGCTAAATTGAAGTATGGACCACTGCCCCAGCTACGTATTAAATGGTATTACTTAGCAATATTTAATGTTTAATAGCTTAATATTAATTATTATTTCGTATATAAACAGTTTCAGGATCTGTTCATATCTTTACAATCCTGAAAATAAAATCATATAACTTCTACTAAAATATTATATAGAAAACTTCAAACAAATGACATTGCTATGAACTTATAACAAGGCGTTTGAGTCAATCAACGCTGATTTATTGATAAATTGCATTTTTGATGAGCGACCTATCCCTATTTCGCACGATGGTATTAGAGTAAATATCCACAAAGGGGAATTGCACCAAAAACGTGTTACAACGAACTTTCTACAATCCGCGAGTATAATTTTCGTAAAACCTAAACTACTTATATATAGTTGAACTTCATTTCAACTCATTTGTATCTATAGTTTTCATAGTCAATGTTAATAAATGGTTGAAATGGTGGTATTTGCAAAGAAAAGGATTAATATCAGAAATGGTGGTATTTGCAAAGAAAAGGATTAATATCAACATACCCAAACAACTAATTTGGTTTTTAAGGTGGGTAAACAACAGAGTTGCCAACACCAATTTATCAAATTCCTCGAAAATGCAAGTCGAATTCCCCAATTGGAGAAAAATAAATCCACTGATTTTCCACAAAGTCCCCTCAATTTTATTAAAATGAATTATAGAGTTTAAAAAGAATAAAAATACAAAATAAATTCTTATAAAATCTTTTACAAGATTTCTTTTTTCTTTTATTTTCTTTCTCACATTTTATGTTACATGTGTTTGTCGGACATACATTATATGGGTTTAAATAATACACCGAAAAACTTCGAAAATTATACGAAATAAAATAAAACTTTTAATAGTAAAATTAATAAGCATTGCGTATTTTTGAGTTAATTTGATAAAAAAAAAAAATGCAAAAGCACACACACTGATACATTAAATGATCTTTCCATTGGTGAAAAAAAGATGCCGAAATAAATCCGAAGACCATTAAAAAACTTTGCAAACGATATCCAACTTAACAAAAATGTATTAATATTTCACGAAAAAGTGTTTGACTTGGCCCAGACTACCAATACTTAAAATCCCCACATTTTCTCCACATCTTGCCAATCCCCAATAAATCTAAAATCAACTTGAGATGCCCCGCAGTTTCAGGAATTTCCCACACCTTAGCAACGCTGGCAAACAATTTTTCTAAACGCTGTCTGACGTTTGTTTTTTTTTTCATAGAGATGGGATTGAACTTCAAGTGTAACCGAATCGATAAAATGATCGAATGGGTTGAAAGAAATACTTGAATTAGTCTTTGTCTACTATTTTTCAGTTAATACTTTTCGATTTCTTTCTTTAGTACTTTAAATAAAAAACTACTGGAGCGCTTTCAAAAACTCTTTCACCATAAGAATGGTACATTATCTCTGACTAACATAGGCTATAATATTTATTTCTAGAAAAACTAGGTATCCTAGAAAATTGTAGCGTGGAAGAAGTCTCGGCCGAAGTGCTAGTTGTTCAGATTAATTTTTAAACAATGTTTATATTGGTTTACGCAAATCTTTAGTCGTGGGTTAACAATATTGTTAGTATTTTTTCGTAAAACATTTTATGACGTTCTGTCATAATCTTATAATTCCTGATTCCTGACCGTTTACTATGTCAGTATTTTTCTCGCTAGACATGCCGCCACTGAAATGTTATTTTGCATCCATTACCCGTGGCAAAAATCGGACTAATTTCGCTTTATGTTGAAGTAAATATTTTGACAACAGCAAAAAATTAAAAATGAACAAGGTACTGGGGACGTCAATATGACGTCATCACTTGACAGTTCCGGTATCTGACCGCAACTAAGATATTTTTTTATGTTAAACAGTTTACTACAGTTCTAGGAAATTATTAAACACTAAACAATCCATTAATGAATATTTAAATATTCCAATTTAATGTGAGATTCCTATACATGCTTGGGGTAGTCATCTAGCCATCACTTTTAACAGTAACGAAATAGTTCAAAACATAAAGTCCACTTACCATCATACACCACTCCCCTCACCAGCTCGTCAGCTTCAAACACCGGATGGCTAAGCGTCAAGTTAACGTCACTATCTTCGTCACTGAGCGTGACAATGTCGTCACTGTCACTCGGGATCCTCGCGAAGGCACAAGCATCACTGATATCCACTGTCCTTTCACTCACTACCTCACTCACTGTTGTAACTTCTACCACTTCTTCACTAGTCGTTGTTTCATCGTAAACATCTGGTATTTCTATAACTTTGTCATCTGTAGAAACTTCTTTTTCATCAAGTTGAGGTGGCCCAGGCGATCTACCCGGGGCAGGGTCACCGTTCGGCAAACTCAACGTCGAGCTATAAGGCAACGAAGCTAAGATGACTATCGCCATAAGAAAATTTAGCGAGATCCTGTTCATTTTGAATTTGGTCGGCTTTTTCATGTTGCTTTTCACCGTCTGACATTGCATTGGTTGTCGGTATCTGGACATCAGAAGGTTGTTTGATGACATTTTTATGTGTAGTTGATTTGGGGACGTGGGTTTTGTAGCTCTGGGTTTGGTTCTGTCTCGTTCATGTTTTCTTTGGTGGATTATCTGTGAAAGAAAATGTTTTATTAGTTAGTACAATACAAAGCTTAGACAACGACAGCTTACCATAAATCCCCAATAATGATTTGTCCCATGAATTCGCGTTTGAAAGCTTCGAAGAATAAAAACTTGTCAGAAGCCAATCACGTCTCACCGACAGCTAAATCAATTTGGTACCAATCTGATTACCATCCACATATCAACCTTGGCAAGTGTTGCTAAAGCTTGAAAATGGACCCATGCGGCTGTTTTTCTTTAGCCACCAGCTCTCCTCTATACTTTGACCTGACATTATTTACTAACGAAATTCAGCTCAACTCCTACTATAATCTCCATATTTCCGAATAACAGTAGCCATAATCAATATTGTTTCCACAAACATGTTTTGAGGGTAGTGTTCGAAAAAATATTTTCGGAAAATAAAGAGACTAATAGATTACTCTTGGCATGCTTTGTGCCAAGCCGGGCTCGCCCTAGAAACCTATTTATCAGGTATAATAAAGGCTGCGGGACAATGAAAGCTATTGAGAGGATAATAGGGAAATATTTTTTCGACTTTGATTAGGGTATTGTATTTCAATGTTACCTTATGTTGCTTGTAATATTATAAAGGAATTCATGATCGAGAAATTTTTTGAATGAACCTTTAAGTCCGTGCTCATTACTTGCACTTCAGCAGGAATATTGTGAAAGATAGTGTGTAAGACGCATGGGCATTTACATCATCAGATACCAAATTGTAACTATTACTCATACACAGAGTGAAAAGCAGTGGCTCCTTTCGCTATTCATCATAGTTTTGACTAGATATTGACTGTTCGTATATCTTATCGACACACCCGCACGTGAACGAAGTTGCGGCCAACAGCTAATAGTTGTGATTAAATCGTTATTCTATATCTCAATCATCATCATCTGCCTTTTCCCAACTATATTGGTGTCGGCTTCCAGTCAAACCGGATTCAGCTGAATACCAATATTTTACGTGGAGCGGCTGCCTACCAGACCTCCACAACTCATTTACAGGGTAACATGGTACTTCTTGGCAAGACTGGAGTCAGATTTACTGGCTTGAGACATTCCGTAACGACTGCCAAAAATCTACAATAGACATTCGTAACCAACGGCTTAATGTGTTATTCTTATCTCTCAATGATTAAAAAAAAAACGCAACGTATTTAGCTTAAATACACAGCTGTGTCTGTGTGTAGATGTCTCTAAGACCTGTATTTTCACAAAGCACGTAGGATGCCTCCTCACCTTACATTACAGAAATTATTCGTCAAGAACCTTCATTAGCGTTCCCTTCTGACTCGTTTCACGCCTTTAGTGATCAAGTTCAGCACATATGTGTTGTTTAAAAGGACGTGACCACTACGTCCTCACTATACCATCTTCCCCAACCTCCCAAGGGGTCATCAAACTTAGAACTGGCATAACAACGACCTCTGATCACCCTTAACACGACCACGTACCAATAAACCTAAGTGTTAAGTTGTACACTTAACTAATTACAGCGACCATGATGGGCCCAACAGTACCAACCTAATGGAACCAAAACATTTTTGGCGTTGTTATAAGGTTGGTGTACATGTACCTATCTACGTTTTGGTACTAATGGACTGTTGTAGTGAAGGTCATGTGAAATATACTTTGGGGAAGCAAGAATCACGAAAAATTTTACAATTTTCAGGAGGGCAATTTTTTTTAGCAACGAATGAGACTGAGAACTTTGCTTAAAAAAGTAAAATTATAATATGTAAGTTCAAATATTTGAAAAATAATATCTTACATAATAAAGGATAATTAGATTTAAATATTATTTGTTAGTATTTAGAATTTTTTTTTTGTGTCGTGGGTTTTTTAAATTTTACTATTATTTTGTCCTTTTTAAAGTAGGTATAATTGTGAGTAAGGTATTTATAGTGATTAGTAAGTAGATTAGGTAGGTATGTCAGATCCCCTCCTCAATTACTAAAGAGCTGATAATCTTCAACCGGCTGATCAGGTCATGGTTACCTAACCATATAATTTCAATATCATTGAAGTAACACAGTACCTACCTACCAAATTTCAAATCGATCGGACACAAGGAAGTTAGTCAGATCCCCTCATCAACTAGAAAAGAGCTGATATTCTTCAAACGGCTGAACAGATTTTCATGAAACATAGCTAAAAACACTAGGGATAAAATTATCTAAGACACAAAAAAAACTAAACGAAAATCGGTTCATCCGTTTGGGAGCTACGATACCACAGGCAGACACGTTAAACTTTTAACACCCTTCATTTTGCGTCGGGGGTTAAAAATTTCGTGGAGCCCGAGCAAAGTAAGTTAATTAAATTAATTTAATTATTGCTTTTATTTATTTAGATAAATTTCATAACAGTGTCTTTTAATCAATTGTTTTAACGACTCATTGCTTATTAATTTACTCTGCCGACCCTAGTTTATCACGTGTGGTTTGAGTTATGTTTGTATCGTTAAATTCTACCATTGTACTTGTAGGCAGGCACATTAATTTTATTCCTGGAGGCTTATTTAGCTTGGCTACTTATTAATACTTCAGTGTGCTTCCTTTCAGGGCTTGCGTTCCACAAAAATAAATCGGTTAAGCCATTGCGTATAAAATGCACGTATAAAATGCCTTAATACCTATGCTTAGCGAGTATAGAGCCATTTTCATACTCTAAAGGTAGCCTACAATTAGGTACAAACTGCCGCGGACTGTTGAGTCTGAAGATAATGAAGAATAATAATAGGCTGAGATAATGATAGCATAGCCATCGTACTAGCTGTCCTTGGTCACGTAGTTTATAATACACCAGCTTATGCCCGCGACATCGTCGGCGTGTATTTCTAATGGGCATTAAATAGTAGATTATGAAACAAGGGGATAAAGCAGTGTCTTATGACACGGAAGTCATATTGAATCCCGAACACAATGAAGGATTCGAGAGGTACCTCCCGAGAGGGAGAGAGTTAATACAAGATTCCTGAATGCAGCGAGGGATTCGAGCTAGCCCAAGTCAAAGACACCTTTATTCCTGAGGAGCATCCTCTACTTTTCTTACCTACTGGGTGACAATTGTGCTCTAGCCATGAAAACAGGTGGCACACGTCCCACTAAAGGAACAAGTCGCGCGTCCGAATCTGTGGCTCCAGCCCACCCATATAATAATATCACCCAGGTAATAATATTGTACTGAGTTTCATTATAACCCGCCGGGCAATAAGGCGATTTGAATTTGGAACGCATTTTGACTGCGCTCGCTGTACCTAGAAGCGGAGGCGGACGGCAGCCGCTCGCGGGTTAGAATGAAGTACTTTATGTCAGGTTTGCATGTCAAATAATTTGTCGTTTTCGTGCAGGTGGTGTGAAAAATATTTTACATTACATTTTTTTAACTGGAGATTGGTTTGCGCACTCTACACACTGTTAAAACACTCTAGGTCTAGGTTAGAGGTTACAAGTCGTGTATTTATTTAAGTCATAAACTAAATGTGTGCCCACGTGTTATTTAGATTATTTCAGTAGTTTTCACATGAAAGAGTAAAGTAACCACCCTCATAAACTTTCACATTAATATAATGTTAGATAGAATTGGTATTTGGATGTAGTTTTATATCAAGATGCAGTAAGTAGTTTTCTCGACTGCGCTGAAGCCCATGAGACGGGAATGTTTTTCTTAAAACTCCCAAGGGCCAATTCTACAATGTTTTAAGCAACGCTCGCATTTGCATCTCGTCGCTGTCTGTCAAAAAAACCTCAGGGGGTTTTCAATTTAGACGTTTCGTGTCGTGCCGTTGTTGCCGCACCGCACGCTTTGTATGAAAACAAACGACTGTCCGTGCGCAATGCGACAAACGCACCGCTTCGGCACTGCACCGGCACAAAACGTATAAAAAGTGCCCTTAATTTTCATACATTTTTTGACAGAATACAACTGACATGCGAATGCGAATTTTACTTGCAAAGGGCATTCTTGCGATAGTTAATTTTGAGAATTTGAACTGGGCGACAATAATTTGTAATTTTAAATGATAAAATGAACACCTACTTTGTTAATCAGGGTGAATGACATAACATGAATTTTTATAATAACATTCGGAGATTTAAGAAAAATTATCACAGTATTAACTAGCTTTTGTTTATGTTAAGAATACAGCCAGCAGCAAAAATCTATACTAATATTATAAAGCTGAAGAGCTTATTTGGTTGAACGCACTAACCTCAAGAACTACTGGTCCGAATTGTAAAAAATATTTAATTATAGCCCATTAAAGAGGGAGGCTCGGACACAAATGAAGCTGCGCGGGTCATAGGGCACGCCACGATAGCGGCGGTAAGTCCCCTCTTTGAGGAGTGGCTTGAGGGGCGCCACGGCGTCCTCACCTACCGCCTGACGCAGGTCCTCACCGGACATGGTTGTTTCGGGAGGTTCCTGCACCGAATCGGGCGGGAGGAAACGCCCGGGTGTCACCACTGCGAGGATTGACCGGAGGACACGGTAGAGCACACTGTGCAGGTGTGCCCCGCTTGGGCGGCGCACCGCCGTGTCCTCGAAACGGCGATCGGCGGCGACCTCTCGCGTCCGGCCCTGGTCCAAGCCATGGTCCGGAGCGAGACGGAATGGGACGCCGTTGCCTCCTTCTGCGAAGCAGTCATGCTAGCGAAGGAGGTGGTGGAGCGGGAGAGGAGACCCTCTCGTCCCGGCCGCCGTGGTAGACGCCGCGGGCGTCGGGGGCCACCACCTGGTGACCTCCGGCCACCGTAGGCGCGGGCCTGTGGACGGCGAGCTATGGGTGGCTCGCCGTCCGTCCATCTAGACAGGCCGTGTCGACGGCGCGTTAGTGTTCCACGCGCGCCTCAAAGAGAGTCAGCAACACAGAGGGGCCCGAAAGGGCCGACGCCTGCCAGAGTCGCGGGATTATTCGCAAGAGACACCGTGGCTCCGGAACACAAAGGGCAATGAAGGAACATGGATGGGTTTTAGTCAGTAGAAGTCTGACACTCCCTCCCGCTACACCCAGAGCGGGAGGAGTCATTGGATGATTTCCCATACCTAAAAAAAAAAAAAAAAAAGCTGCGCGGGTCATCTTGTAAGCGATAAACCTTCACAATATTTCTGTCAATGACAATTTAATATGTTATGTGGTGTAAAATAATCTATTAAATAATATCGTTGAAAAGGTTTCCGTGGAGTTTCTTGCATATACTTCTCCATAGAGGTACTATACTAATATCCTATCAGATAACTTAACGTTTTAGACCAACGGATCCGCCAAAAGTGCCTCTAAATGGTTTATGTCAAATAAATACTTAGAGTCTTGAAACTTTTATTAACAGTCTATCGTAGAATATATTTTGTTAACTGTACCTTCTCTTATAACTTATCTTTGACATACACAATGCAATCTTTATTCAAAATACAGATGATAAAGCCGGTCGCTCTCAATGAACGCTCATTCAAACAAAAGTCTTGAAAACAAACGCATGATATGGAAGTCGAAAAGGACTCTCGATTCGAAACTTTTGAGACAATTGCTGTTAACGATTATTTGGAACTCCAGCATTGTGTTAGAAGCATCATAAATAAAGAAGAATACGTGTCATGCAGTGTTACCAAAAGAGTGTTTA
Source organism: Ceramica pisi (assembly GCA_963859965.1). NCBI lineage: Eukaryota > Metazoa > Arthropoda > Insecta > Lepidoptera > Noctuidae > Ceramica > Ceramica pisi. The sequence continues at coordinate 22,462,673 of OY982540.1, read as the reverse complement.
CGCCAGACGGTGGAAGCTTTCTCGGAATCCTAGTTGAAGTTGACATCAACGGTGAAACAGCTACAGAGAACAAAGAAACGAACTTATTCATGAAGATCATCACTCCAGACGTACAAATGACAATAATATCTCTCCCTGAAGCTTACAAAAGTGAACTTTTTGCTTACAAAGAGCTATCAGAAATATACACGGATCTGCAAAATGAAGTGAACGTACCAAAAAAAGACAAATACAAATTCGTCAAAAGCTACTCCGAAAGCAATCCAAATGTGATTATTCTAGAGAATATGAGCAAAAAAGACTTCAAAACTAATTTTCGCATGGACGTTATTACATTACAATATGCCGAAATGGCAATTGCAAAATTGGCGAAATTCCATGCGTTGTCTTTCGTCCTGGAATCAAAGCGACCGAAGTATTATGAAAGAAAAATAAAAACGATCAAGGCAACTTTTAGTTTCGACGAAGATTGGGACGCTTTTGTACAAAATATGTGCCAAATTACGTTGAATTATTTGGATGAAAATAGTCGGAGAAAGTTGGAGGATTTCATTCCTACTTTCAATGAGAAATATCGCAAATATTTGGAAGGTAGGACAGCGAGGCTGTGTCTGCGTCATGGTGATTATCGACCAAACAATATTTTGGTGAAAGAAAATGTAAGTTTTTAGATCCCTAATATTTAGTTAGTTGAATAAGATTTGTCAACTTAAGTGAAAACATCGTCCAAAATTGAATACGTAGATACAGAATAAAGACTATTTGAACAACTGATTCATTAAAAAAGAATTTCACTGTTTTGGTTGATATTATCTTCAATGGTCATATGTCAGCTAGTGCTGATATCTACTCAAAGTCCAATGTCAAGTTTAATTGTTTTATTTTTACATTATGTGACCTGTATAGGTGCAAATTTGTTTGTTTAATTTTGTGTTTTTGTTTGTATTCCGTTATTTTAATTCGAGCATTTATCACTGTCTACTTTAGCTTGAATTGAAAAAATGTCTTAAAATACAAAATCACCTATAATTTTACTTCGTCTAATAACTCCTCGTTGTGTATTATTTCTTTATGTTTAACGGTACTTAATTATTAATTTATCCTTCGTTTTCTTCCAGAACGGCGTAGTCTCCGAAATGATCCCGATTGACTACCAGCTGATCTGTTACGGCTGCCCCATCATGGACTTTATCTACTTCATCTTTTCATCAACCGACCAGACATTCAGACGATCCCACCTGCTTCACTTGAAAGAACTGTACTACGAAAATCTTAAAAGATTCCTCAAGCACTTTTCCTTGGATGTCAGCAGTGTTTACCCAAGGCATGACTTCGAAAGGGATTATAAAAGCATGCTGGATTATGGTCTGATGATATCTGTTCTGTTGATACCATTGTTGATGAGTTGTGACAGCGATGTTGATCTAACTGGGGAACCGTTGGCTGGTCTTAGTTTCAATGTAGACGAAATGTGTAAGGACAGGTTGGTGGGAGTTGTTGAGGATTTCATTGAGTGGGGATATTTGTAGAATTTATACTGACGAAGACGTTAAGGACAATTTATGTTATGTATTTGCAATTTTGTCGTCTCGGCACTCACTAGGGCAGGTCGAAGTGTAATGGTGGCCATAATGTTTATAAACTTACACGCATGACCCACAACAGGCATAACCGGCGTATTATACACCGATAACTGTATAGTTTTATAACATACACGTTAATGTTTATAACCATGATGCAAACTCTGGCGAGTAAGAATGGCCACCAACCACGTTTAAACACGTAAAAACATTCAGAACGCCAAACAATGATTAACTGATCTATCCATAAAATTAAGATACTATTATTGCAATAAGTAATAGTACATTACTGAAGCGGCCAGCAAAAGAGGCATTGACGGACGAACATGTAAATGTGGGCCGAGGCGAAGCCGAGGCACACATACGTAAGTCCTTCAATGCCTAGTTGTTGCCAAGGCTTGTTTAGTACTTTTCTTAAATAATGTGCAGAAATAAAAACTAAGTAGTACACAGGCAGAAGTTTATATTTAAAAACACAATTATTATTAATAAACCTATACACAACTCTTCCGTTACTGAGTGACTGACAAATCATTAAAAGACTCTTACTGACTAAAACCCACCCGTCTTTCAGGGCTGTGGTGACTCTTTCGCACAAATTGTGCCAATCTGGTAGGAATCCCACTACCCTGGTAGGGTTACTGAGTGACTGACAGACAACGCATATCCAAAACCCTTCTGGTCGTAGAAAACTGAAATTTCACATATAGGTATGTTCCTTGTAAGGAAGCACTAAGAGAGGATTTCCCCAAATACCTACGGGAACGGGAAATAATATGCACGAATGTAGTCGTGGTAAAAGGTTCCGAATATACAAGTAGTTAACACATTTATTATAATAATAATAATAATAACTAACTCTGTTTCAGGTACTTGAGCCAGCTGTCAACGTTTCAGCACAACGACTATCGGATCAGGTGCGGGTCATCCAGCGTAACCGTATGTTGGATGAAGCCGTACTTGATAGACTGCGTCTGGAATCACGGAACAGCCGCGTCTCACCAGCTTCGCCGCCGGCCGCGGTACAAATACAACCCAGTATAAGTGTTTCACCGCGACCCGTCTGCGTAGGTGAAGATGATGATGGCGGGGCTATATCCGTGAGTACCCAGTGCAATGAGCGATTGAGGAGCGCTTTGGAGGATGCTTTCCGAGAGTATCGCTCCACACCGCCAGAGCTTAGGCCTCGGCTACCTCGTTTGCCCATGCACAAGAGAAATAGGGCGCTGGTGTGTGCTCTAGATTCGCAACTAGCAAATTATTTTGCTAGTAGCGAAGACCTCGCCGATACCCACTCGATCTTATACTGTGCGGCTGCAGCGGCATGTCGTGTAGCTCATGTCAAATTTCCTAATAGTGACAGAGTTACACGACCAGCCGTACCAGCTTGGCAGTGCAGGATCGAGCGTCGTATCGGTGAGGCTAGAGCACTCATCGGTAAACTTATCTGCTTCAGGGAGGGCAACACTCGCCCAAGAGTGATGCGCTTTGTGAGGCGGGCGTTTTCGGGGACTGACATCAGTCCTCGGGATTATCTGTCCTGCGTCACAGAGCGTATCGATTTCCTGAAGCAGAAAATCTATGCATGGGCAAACCGTATTCGTCGGTACAAGCGGCGAGTGGAGCGATACACTCAGAATCGCACATTCCGAAGCAATGAGAGGTGGGTTTATAGGGCTTGGGAGCGACCGGACCCAGGCATGACTGATACGCGCCTACCGGATGATGACGCCATGTGCTTATTCTGGCGCAACATCTGGTCGGTGCCTGTCAGTCATACCGAGGGCGATTGGACTCGGGATGTCGAACGCGCGTGCGATCCGATACCAGAAATGGGGGCAATTAACATCAGTCCCCAAGATGTAGCTCGTGCAGTTCGTCCGTTGCCTAACTGGAAATCTCCAGGACCGGACGGGCTGCACAACTTTTGGATAAAGTGGTTTCAAGGATCGCACGCTCGCTTGGCATCTCAATTCCAGTCTGCCTTAGAGTCAGGGTCGCTGCCCCAGTTCCTAACTACAGGAATAACCCACCTGCTCCATAAATCAGGTAGTACCGCGGAGCCTAAAAATTATAGACCGATCACGTGTTTACCGACGGTCTATAAAGTTCTAACATCCATTTTGAGAGCTAAGATTAACCATCATATTGATAGTAATTCAATTATGTCTGCCTCTCAGAATGGATGTAGGAATGGGTCCCGCGGTACTAAGGAGCTGCTCCTAATTGACATTGCCATTTGCCAACAGGTTCGTCGTTCCCGAAGGGATCTGTCGACATGCTGGATAGATTATAAGAAGGCCTATGACTCGGTGCCACATACATGGCTCATGAGGGTGCTGGAGCTGTATAAAGTTAATGCAGTTCTACGCACCTTCCTGATGTCGTGTATGGGGCAGTGGAGGACGGTCCTTCACTATCCAGGGTGTCGACAGACCCAGGTGAACGGCGACCCCATAAGGATCGAGCGTGGCATATTTCAGGGCGACAGTCTGAGTCCACTGTGGTTTTGTCTGGCCCTCAATCCTCTCAGTACATTGCTGGAGGGTTCAGGGCAAGGCTTCCGGTTGAGAAGAGGTGGTCAGGTCATATCGCACCTCCTTTACATGGACGACTTGAAACTATTTGCTCCCAACAACTTGCAACTGATGAAGCTACTAAAGGTAACAGAAGCCTTCAGTAGAGCCATCAGGATGGAATTTGGTGTGGATAAATGTGCGGTCATGCATGTAAAGCGAGGGGAGATTATGGAATCCGTGGGAACACAACTCTCGGATTTCATACACCTTAGGTCCCTCTCTTCAACCGAAACTTACAAGTATTTGGGTATGTCGGAAGCGTTAGGCATCAATTCTGTTGATATGGAACAATCGTTGAAGGAGCGCTTCTTTAGCCGCCTGAATAAAGTACTTAACAGTCTTTTATCAGGCGGAAACAAAGTGCGTGCCTTCAACGGTTGGGTCATGCCGGTTTTGATGTACTCTTTTGGCATACTCAAATGGACTCAGACGGAACTTGACGCCCTGGATAGGAGGGTACGCTCACTGCTTACCGCAAATCGGATGCATCACCCACGGTCATCGGTGATGAGGCTGTATATCCCGCGGAAGTGTGGGGGTCGTGGCTTCTTAAATGCTAAGACCCTGCACAACCGTGAGGTATGCAGCCTTTTTTATTTGGTAGGAGTGGGAAATCCTCATGGACGAATCGGCCGCCCACACTGTGAGACGACCGAGACAGTGCCGGACTCTTACCGGCTAAAACCCACTCCTGCCACGTGGCTTTTCCCCGTTCATATTCAACGAGACCTTATTATTCTAATTTTTTATCTTTCATTCCGGTTCTCTTTTGTTCATTTCGCACTTCCAATTTCCTTTCTTGTTTCCTTTCATTCATCCTTATATGTTAAGCCGGGTGGGACTCCCGCATTCAGACTTCTTGACAGTTTTTGTACTTAAATATTTTTCCTTGGCGTTATATTTAATTTTATATTATATGTATTTACTTTAGGTTTTTTATTTTCTAGTTTTTGTATCTATAGTATTTGTTTACTTAATTATGTTATCTTAACTAATGTATTTTTATTTATTTTTCTGCTTTTTGTATTTAATCTATTTACTTTCATATTTAGTTTACTTATCTACTAGCTTATTTTATGTTTGTGCTTATTATTATTTCTATTACTATACCGCGTGTATCTGACATCGACGCACAAACGATTTCCATGGGTCCGGGGCATGATTCTGGACACCCTAGACTTAGAATTTTTCGTCGGCTTTTTTCTCATTTTTTTATTTTTTTCAAGGGTTTTTTTTACTTTAGACTGCTCATAATCGTTATTCTGACCTAACCCAATGAGATTTTTAATCAAAAAATAATTAAATAACTACTTTCACTAAAAAGAGCAATCTGAATAAAGCCACAAATAATATCAGCTCAGCTGAGCGGATACTTTGTAGTACTCTTAAAAAAAATCAGAAAAGAACCGACGAAAAATTCCAACTCTGGGGTGTCCAGAATCATGCCCTGGACCCATGGAAATCGTTTGTGCGTCGATGTCAGATACACGCGGTATTTTGTCTACACTTGTGTTTTCTTATTTTAGTAAGTTTTTATTAGCTAATTTATATCTAGAGTATTTTCTTATTTATTTATGCTGTTTTTTATTTACTATATTTATTTATTTTCTATTTTACTTGTCTAGTCTGTTTATTAGTTTTATTTTGGCTGTAATATTCTGGACTGTTTTAGGGGTAATGGGGGAGGGGGGGATAAACATATGTCTACTTATTTTATTACATTTTTGTTTTCTGATTTACGTATCTGATATTTTCTCGTACTATACCTTCTGCTTTGTTGTCTACTTTATTTTATCTAGTCTATTTTATTGCATAATTGATCTAACTTGTTTTTTTGCATGTTCTTTGTTGGTTCTGTATGTGATTTATCCTAAATTCAACTTGTCTTTTAAGGTGTTTTATTCTAAGGGTAGTAGGGAGAGGGGTAGGGGGGAAGGAAAAGGGGGATGAGGGAGGGGGTGATTTCTTTCTTGGCTTGTATTGTTGATTCTCCATTTTTGTTCGTGGCAATAATATACATATAAATACTCAAATTATTTATTATTATTGGCAATTCTTAGTCGGGTATTTTTGTTTTTCTGCGCTTAGGGGGTTGTTAGATATATTTATATATAATCATTATATAGTCTATATATCTAGGGAGGGGGGAATTTTTTAAGCGTAAGCCGTTGTCGTCCGGGCCAGATAGTCCCATTTCTTGCGGACCGGGCACTCCACACTAAAGGCATTGTGGTCGGTCCTCTGGAGCTTTGAGTGCAGACAGTTGCAGCACTGCGGTTCGTTACCTGCAACAAATTCGACGCACTTCTCGCGTAAGTGCGGTCCTCCGCAGTGACTGCACCTGTCTGCACCCTCCGTGCAAAATTTTCGGCCATGCCCAAATGCCAAACATTTGGTGCATTGGATGAGCGGCGACTGGTCCTCCACCCTGACTCTTTGCAGGTCAAGGTAGAGAGCACCAGCTTCCGTCATCCTCTGCCATACTATGGGTCTGACCTGGACGACAACGTGCGCTGTTTTTGGATTTCTTGTCCGTTTTTTATATTTAACCTGCATTTCTCTTTCCTTTTGCTCTAGGTCCCTAAAAATGTCCTCATTCTGGGAGTAGAGCGCCGTTACCAAATCGTCGTCCCCGCTGTCCAAAAGGACGTCTTTTAGGACGACGAGTGGGTTCTTATTTACCATGGGCGCCACTATCAGCCCTTCACCTCGGCTCTCGATTCTGTCTTTAAGCTTTTTGAGCTCCGCTTCAGAGTCACAGCCAAGTATGACCGTCTGGTTTCTTGCCTTACGGACCTTATTTATCTTTAAGCCAGTTCCCCTGGCATCGACCGCCATCTTCACCCTGGCGAGCACCTTGTCAGCAGTGTCCTGGCTGACTTGGGACGTGACAGCCAACGAGTGAAGTGCCGGTCGGTGCCCGGGTTTGGCTGCCGCTACATGGGCGTAAGACCGCAGGTCAGTCCTTGTCTCGCATGCCACTTCTGTTGCGACCTCACTCATTTTTTTTTTCGTTGCGGCGGCGACTCCACCAGCAACGCCCTCGACTTTATCGTCGAGATCAGCGACGGCTCGACCAACGACTTCCACCCCTTCGATCGTGTGTTCGATCCTGCCGCTGACCTCGCTGATCCTATCGACGACCGTGGTGACGATGTCGGCGCCGCAATCGTCGCAATGGTTGGCCAGGTCCTGGAACCTTTTGGCGACCTTCTCCTCCAGGTCGTTGAGCCGCGTCTGGATGCTGGTTTCCACCTGCTCCAGTCTTTCCAACACCTCCTCGGGCGAGTCAGGTGATGCGGTGCCGGTTGTGGTGGGCGGAACCGCTTCAGGCGTTGTTTCTAGTTTCTTCACTCGCCCGCTCAGCTCGAATAAGATCCGTAGACACTTATCTGAACGGGCCTCCAGGAAGGTCTTGATGTCTCTCCGCATCGAGGAGAAGTCCCTGATCCTAATTGGGATATCCTCGAAGGTTTTCATGACCTCCTGGAGAAGATCATCGTTAGATGAGGCAGAAAAGGTATTCGTCTGCTTAGTGTAGGCGTCCATGATTTCTAAGGATCTTCTCTTTCGCTCTGGTCTCCGTATGAAAGTCTTGGCGGCGTCCAGCTCCTGTCCAGATGGGCCCGCAGGGCTGGGGGTGGTGGTGAGAGCGACAGCGGCAGAGGTCCCGGCCGACGCCAATGGCGTTTCGTTGGTTCCCGCAAGGGTCCTCCCTCGAACGGCGTCTTTTGGGTCAAATTTTAGGGATATACCCTTAGGCGCCTCGCGCGCTCCGGAAGGTCCCCCATTTCCCTGGTTGGTAGGCGACCTCGACTGTTGTGGCCCGCTGGCGCCGGCTCCTGGCCCTTTCCCTTTTATTGGGGTGCGAATTCCGAGAACCATCCTTTCTTCTAGTTTTGCCTTGTGTGTAGAGGGCACAAGATTGAACAGGGAAAGCTGTCTCTGTATGAAAAGTACAAATCAAAGTATTCTAAGATTACTTTCAGATATCCCTGTAGAGGGGGGATCTAAAGTAATATTGTATTATTAAGAAGAAGAAGAAAACAGAAAAGAGACCCAAAATCTGGTCTAGTAGCTATTGTTTAGGTGCTAGATGAGCACCAAAACAAGTTATCAAGTCGCGACGGGTCAAATTAATAACTAAAGGGTCAAACACAAAATAAAATATTTTTGACAAATTCAGGGTTCCTTCCCTATATAGAGGTCAGCGAAAACCGGGAGAGTGGGTGGGGAAATTTTTGGATTTCTCTGCGAGCTAGACGGGCGTGCGAGGTGTCCAGAGACGCGTCTCGTCGCGAGCAAGCCCACAGGAACGTTTCTAGCACTACTTTGGGAACAAAATTTTTGCAGGGTGGTCAAAAAACCACTTTTTTTGAGTTTTTACAGGAAAACCAAGTTTTCAGCGACCTGGATGGATTTCGATTCGCGCGCAGCGCCGGGAAACCTAGGTAAGTATGGCGAGAACCTGATTCCTGAAAAGAACGGGAATCTAATGACAAATTTGGAAGTTATTGAATTCTGAAGGTGTAAAGTCAAAAGTACAATAGCCCCTTAAGGGAAGTCAAAAATTTTTTGTCAGTTGGCAAGCGGACGCCTAAAAATAATGTTCACGCGTGAAAACCGCTTCAGAAACGCAATACAGAGCTCGAAGATATCGCGAGGTATGCAGCCTTAGGGAGTACTACCTTGAGGCCGACGTGGGTATGTATCGAGATGTGGTAGCAGTGGACAAAGGCCTTACCGCGCTCGCCTTGGCTAACGAGAACTGGCGCAAACCTGTGGTATTAGATACAAGCGACCGCAGGGAGGTATGGCAAAGCAAGGAGCTTCACGGGCGCTTTTATCGGGTCCTACATGGGCCTGATGTAGATTTCTTAGCGTCCGTAGCCTGGCTGCGTTTTGGTGACCTCTTTGGGGAAACCGAAGGTTTTGTCTGTGCGATTATGGACGAAGTTATGATGACGAACAACTACCGGAAATACATTGTGAAGGACGGTACGGTTGACATATGTCGGGCATGTCACCGACCCAGGGAATCCATTCGCCACATTATTTCCGGTTGTTCCAGTCTGGCTAACGGAGACTATTTGCACAGGCACAACCTTGTAGCCAGGATTATCCACCAGCAACTTGCTTTGAAATACAATCTTGTGGAATCGGAAGTACCGTACTATAGGTATGTGCCCGACCCAGTTCTCGAAAATGGCAATTGCACGTTGTACTGGGATCGGTCTATCATCACTGACAGGACTATTGTTGCCAATAAGCCTGACATAGTGGTGATAGACCGACTAGAGCGTCGCGCAATGATTGTTGATATAGCAGTCCCTCATGACGAGAACCTCGTGAAGTCTGAGAAAGAGAAACAAAGTAAGTATCTTGACTTGGCTCGCGAGGTTGTCGACATGTGGGATGTGAACACAGCAGTCATTGTGCCGATAGTCGTGACGGCCAATGGCATAATTGCCAAGAGCCTCGACCAACATCTAAAGAGGCTCTCGTTGGGCAGCTGGATCAAGGGCTTGATCCAGAAAGCAGTACTCCTGGACACGGCGCGTATTGTTAGGAGATTCCTCTCTCGGGAGCCCTGACCACCGGTAGCTTGGACCCTGTTCCCGATACCGGTGGGCTACTATTTTTTATATTTTTAAATGTATTTTCTAATGTTTTTTTAAGATATATTTAAAAATGTAAATTTTATGTATATAGAAATGAATAAACGGAATAATAATAATAACACCTCAAGAGGCTCTCGTTGGGCAGCTGGATCAAGGGCTTGATCCAGAAAGCAGTACTCCTGGACACGGCGCGTATTGTTAGGAGGTTCCTCTCTCGGGAGCCCTGACCACCGGTAGCTTGGACCCTGTTCCCGATGCCGGTGGGCTACTATTTTTGTCGCCGTGACAGTATATGTCTCTCTGTTGCACTTCACAATTGCGAAAGAGAGAAATGTACTGTTACGTGGACATAAAGTCACCAGTGCGCCCATAGTCTAGTTTACATTTGGGCACTCCCCGTTTTTTCATAACGAAAATTCTACAAAAATACCAAAACAATAATGTTAAAATATTGTCAGTAGGTGTCAGACGTCAGCCATAGACAATGCGATAATATGTAATAGTATGTTCTGTCTATGGTATGAAATGGAAACGGTGTAGCTAATCCAAAGTCTCTGTAATGGCTTGGTCGTTAAATTGTTTTGTTCATGAATTTAGTTTTTAATCTATGTTAAGTTATTATTTTGGTGTATATTCTAGCGGAATAAACATTTTTTTTTATTTTTACTTTGTGTTTAAATTAGTTAATATCTAGATACAGCACGTAAAATGTGATCAATAAACAATTTGTATAACCTTGTAACAATGAAATGAAATAAAACGATTAAATCTAAAATATTGTCAAGTTTATTTTTCAAACATTTTCAAATGATTTGCTCTCAATCAAAGATAGCCCCAATTTATAAAATCATCGACAACACCACGGAATCTCTCGATGAACCTGCTATCAACGTTAAAAGATAAAGTTGATAACGTCTCGTTTGCAACATCAGGCGCGTCGTCCTCAGCAGCGAATAAAAATGGTACATAGAAAACATTTATCATCAAACCAAAATCCAACTTTTCCCTATAAACCCTTTCAAATTCCTCTCTTGGAAAAATCTTTCCAATATCCAGGTCAAAGTACTCTAGGAACGTTTTCATAGCTTCAAAGTATAAGTCCTTAAGGGCTGGTAAGTGATGCTTCCTAAATTCTTGGTCGGTTCCGTTGAAGATGAAGTACAAGAAATCCAGAACTGGACATCCGTAGTGACTTATTTGGAAATCAATCGTTATTACTTCTTTGAGTACTCCATCCTGAAAGAAACAGTTGTTTGATAAACACTATTCATATAATTTTTATGTCAACACAAATTTTCCAATAATGCTCCGCTTCTATTTGTCTTAGCAATATATAGCCTATAGCCTTCCTCGATAAATGGGCTATCTAGCACTGAAAGAATTTTTCAAATCGGACCGGTAGTTCCTGAGATTAGCGCGTTCAAGCAAACAAACAAAAAAACTCTTTAGCTTTATAATATTAAGTATAGATAAGAGTACGACGATTACTATTTTTTCATCTGAAAAAAAAAAGATCGATAGATATCAAAGAAGTAAGATAAGAGATAGTCTCAAGATAAAGTTTAACTTACAACGTCTTTGGCCATAATGTTATTGAGTTTATAATCTCCATGACAGAGAGTGCAGATACCCGATGTATCATTCATATACTTAGGATAATCATCCACTTTCTCCAATATTTGCTGTCCAACTTTCTCTTTCACGTCAGGATCCAAACAATCGATAGAATAATCATACATGTTTCTCACAAAACCATACCAGTCGTCTTCAAAATTAAAAGGTTGTTTCATGGTTGCAATTTTATCTTTAAAATACTCAGGTTTTTTTTCTTTAAGGACCATTGAAAGAGCATGGAACTTGCCAAGTTCTTGTACGCACAATTTGGCATACTCAAAAGTAACTGTTTCCATTCTGTTATATACTATGAAACCTCTCTTTCCTAAGTGTTCGAGAATTATCGATTTTGGATTGCATTCCTCATAAGTCTTGACTATTTGAAATTTATCATTTACTGGAATGTTAGCTTCATCCTGTAGTTCTGCAAAGATTTTAAAAACTTCGGTATAAATAATTGCTTCCCTTTCGAAAACGCCTGACACTGAGTAAATTTTCATCTGCTCGGTGTCGGGTATATTCTTCACAAATATGTTTATTTCTTTAGCACCATTAGCAGTATTTCCTTGTATATCTATTTCATATAGAACACCCATAAAACCGCCTCCTGTTGGTGTCAATTTGTTGCTAATTATTTCGTAGGTTATAAATCCTTCACTTTTTGCTATACTTTCAATCCATTCTTCCAATTTTGGAGGTAAAATCCGAACAGCCATATTCTCTTCGATTTCCTTTGCTTCCATTGCGGATATATATGTATACCAATAGATTTTAATCTCTGGTATTTGTTTATCAAATGTTAGTTTGATAAACACGCCAGATAAACTAGAGTTAAAATAAGATATCTATTGATATAATTTATTTGGGCAAAGATTCGTTTCACGCACAATACATAAAATGAGAACATTAATTTAAGTAAACAGTTCGTAAAAATAAAATCACACTTCACAACTCAAGTCACAACGTGACGCACAAACTAAACAAACCGGAGTGAGCGAATAGGTCGCGTGCGACACAGACAATGAGTTTCGGGTTCGTTCGGTTATCTCCGGAAACACTCGGCTTCAGAAACACGGCGCAACTGTGTCTGCGGAGCCATGTTTTTTTACGAATTCTCCGATTGACTGGTTGGACGATATTCGTCATTATAATACCTATCAGCACTGAATGAATTAATATCATTTATTTAAATTATTTTCTACGACATCACAGAGTGGGTCAGTACGGTTAAGTCGTAAATTAACTGTTATTGTGTATTGAAAAATAAATAAATCAAAGAACACGTTTTTATTAAACCCATCTTAACCATTATACCTACATTTCAACAAAGAAAACTTTAAACACAATTTAAATAACACCCCACCCAATATAATCTTCGACAATCCCTTGTATTCTATCTTTGTACTTATCATCAACTTTAAAACTTATACTACTCATTTCACGCTTCGTTATATCTGGAACATCGTCTTCTGATGCAAACATGAAAGGGAGAAATGTTAGCGAATATATCAGACCATAATCCAACTTGTTCCTGAATTCCTTTTCAAACTCATTTCTTGGATAGTAAGAGTTCACATCAATGTCAAAATATTTCAAGAATTTGGTCATCGTTTTGTGGTACAATTCTTTGAGATGTGACAGGTGGGCCCTCCGGAACTCCTTGTCAGTGCAACTGAAGATGAAATAGAGGATGTCCATTATGGGGCATCCATAGTGCAGCAGTTGATAGTCGACTACTATTATTTCTGATACTTCTCCGTCCTAGAGACAATAAAAAGGCTTTAAAATTAAAATTATAAAGAAAACAAACGCAAATGTTTGATAAAGTGTAGCAAAGGGCAAAAAAAACAATAAGTCGTCGAAAAATAAAGCACTAACAGTCAAAATAAAATCAGAATTTGATCGAAAAAATAACAAGATAAAATCATTAATTAATTGAAAGAAGCATTCATATTCGTCGCAAACACGCCGCTTTCAATGGCAGCTGTATGGGCGTCACGGCTTTCAAAGTCAGATTTCTCTTTATAATTACTAGAATTCTTTCATCATAGTTTAATACAGCAAATAAGCATTTCATTTTGCAGATAAAACTTACATATTTCATATTAACAAAAAAAAAGTTAAATCATTTTGAAGAGGCTATTTGTTCTTGTCACAACCTAAAACAAACTTAAAACTAGTTAAAACGTCTAACATAATTTTAGGCATAACTAATAAAAACAACTTACGAAAATCTTCTTCAGTATATTGTTAGGTCTGTAATCGCCATGACACAAGCATCGCTTTACTGACTCATCATTATAATGCCTTCCGAATTCCTCCGCAATTCCTTCGCAAAACTTTTCAACTCTTGCCTTGACATCTTCATCAATATTATTCATTGCTGTCTTAATCATACTCTCAACAAATCCATGCCACTGCTCACAAATAATGAACGGCGATTTCCTATTTTCCACCTGTTCCTCAAAAAAATCAGGACGTTTGTCTTTTATCACGAAAGCGAACGAATGGAATTTGGCAAGCTCTTGAATTGCCATTTCAGCAAATTTTAATGACACAACATCCATTCTATGCCCGGTGCTGAATCCTTTTCTCGATACGTTTTCCATAATTATCATTTCTGTGTTACTTTCATCGAATATTTTTACCATTTTGAATCTTTCGTCGATGGGTACTTTCGCTTCCGCTTGCAGTTCTCCAAATATCATCGCAAGTATTTTATAAGTAAACAGCTCAGTTTTGTATATGTCACTCACGGATATTATTTGCAAATCGTTCTCACCTGGGATTACACTTTTGACGAATAGGTTCAACTCTTGATCGCCATCTTTTGTTTTCCCTTTGATATCTAATTCATACAGTATCCCGAGGTAGTTGCCACCATTTGTGCACACAGACTTTTTCTCAATATTGCAGTTTATAAATTCTGTTTTTTTAATAATTTTGTCAATACACTGATCTAGTTTTTTTGATATGTCTTTAGGACAAATGTATTTATTGTTTGTATTTTTGGTATACATTTCCACTTGCATTTTGACTGGACACAATAGGATGAACACAAGTAAAGTTATATCTTGTTTGAGTAACACAAGACTACATTTATAACATCATTATAAATATTAAGGTCTTTTTACATTGACATTAGATTTCTAAAGAAATACATTTTTGAAACACACGTATCACCGATTCTCACAAAGGTTTATTTTGAAATGGTTATGCTTTTATATTTCACGGCCCACACATTTACTCATCACCAGTAATCAGCATCCCCATTAGTAATGATATCAATAGTCACACTTAACACAGATTATTATCTTATTTACCATAGGCAGATTACATTGACAACATTATGGTTAGCCTTAAAATTTATAAACTTATAAATTTCGAGGTCTGTTTTTCCTGTTAGCTAAAACCTGGGAGTATTTAAGCCAAGGGTGAATAGGTTACTTAAGAAGTGTGCTCCGTCTTCCATCACGTCATCGCTTACCATCAGGGGAGATAGTGGTCAAACGCGTGCCTACCAATAGTTTTTGTTTTCCCTTTCTTCTATCTGCAATCAGCCCTTCCTGTTTTAATCAGATTTGTATGTCATTATTGGCTGTTTGAGATTTTTCACATCCTATGATGTGTCATCTCCAAATTCGTATGTTAATAGTTATATTGACGCTATACGCTTTCTTTTGAGTCTATAGATAGACTCTGAGGACTCTAGTAATGTTAATGCCTACCAATAGTTAAAAAAAAAGATTTAAAGCTTATTTAGTAAGAATTAAAAACATTCAGGTGCATCTTTTTTAAAGTGTTTTGGGTTAAACGTTCTAGTATGCCTAGATTCAGGACTCGTCAAAATTTAATCTACAAAAAAACCTGCCTATCCTAACTATATTGGAATCGGTTTCCAGTCTAACAGGATGCAGCTGAGCTGAAAAGGCCACTTTAGGAGAATCAACAACAATCTGTAAAATTTCATTTTCATCTTTATTGCTAACGCATTAGGTTCAAGGTTGAGTGGAAAAATTTGACAGTGACGGGAGCGTGATTCTGCTAAAGTTGCCTTTTTAGATAGAAGAATATAGATAGAAGTTGTATTTGAAACGAAGCGCCTGCCTGTCTGGCCTACACAATCCAATAGCAGGTGAACACATAACCTCCAGGCAAGACTGGTCAGATTTGGTGGCTTATTACTACTGCCGTATAAAGATGGACTAATATTTACAAATGACGCCTAGGCCAACTTAACGTGTTTTCCGAGGCACAGAGACATCTTGCTATGTTAGGATGGTCACCTATTCACGGATCGACTTCCTCAAGCGTTTATTAACCTTTTTTATTTTTGTTACGATTATGTAATGGGCTTGCTCTTGACCACAATCAAGCCTGATGGAAAGCGATGGATAAGGTCAATGATGGAGCGTGCTTGCCCAGAAGATGCCTGTTCACTCTTGCTTTGAAGGCAGACGGGTTATATGTGGACGGGAACACAGATCTTGGTAGAGAGTTCCACACTTTGGCTGTCCGCATATTAAATGTCGAGGAGAAGCGCTGGGTACGGCTAGTCAGGGATATCGAGCAAATACGGGTGGTACCCTGCAGTACGTCTGGCATTCCGGTGGTAAAAGGGCGATGGTGGGTTCAGGTCCTGGAGTTCCTGTGCACACTCGCCAAAGTACAATCTGTAGAAGACCGACAGACAGGCAACAGTACGCCGATGAGCTAGGCTGTGAAGCTGAGCCACCAACGACGTCTCGTCACCTATAAGCCTTTTTGCTCTGTGTTCCACTGAGTCCAATGCAACTTTATGGATCAACAAACCCACCCTCAATAAATAAATCGGTTCACAATCTCATGATCCACATGTGGTCTTCGCCGATTGTTTAACTGTTGTTTTTTGTGCGGACATTGAACAGAGTGCCATTTCTACTCATTCTCATTTGTCTATACAGTGTCATTTTTTTAAATCTCGGAGACTAAATTGATAAATGCAAATGCCATAACTGACTTAAAAATGTTATTGTAATCTATGTCAGTTTTCCATTTAGTATTGTTTTTATAAATTTCTCTAAAAATCTTGTATAAATTTACGGTAGGTTTGTGTCCTTTGTTTTTTTTTTTTTTATTTTTTTTTTTAAGCAATAACTATCTTATGTTTTACAGTTACATAAGTTCAATTCAAGGTTGTATCCAAGTCAACAGCTCACTAACTTCTATATGTAACAGCTTGACTTATTAGTTTAGGAGTTAGAGAATCCCATAATAAAATTGAATGTGGCGGTGTACAACCTCTACACTTAAGATTTAAATTGTTACTAGATTTAGAAATTATTGATGGAAATAAAAATATTTTTTTATTTATTTGCTCTTGTCAATTAAGTCTCAGGGATAAAAAAAAAACATACACACACACTTTGATGTTGTTGTTACGGATGAAAATCATTAGCGACACAAGCAGTTCTGGAGAGGAATACGTTAAAAGGTAGGGAAAGTTAATCGGAAGAGGGATTTTTAATTTGGGGAGTCGGCCATATAAATTGAGTGAGGGGACCGGAAGTTTCTAAAACATTCAAACAGTATGTGATCTAAAGTACCCTCTCCCATACCGCATTCGCATAGGGAGGAATACGTAATTTTTGCAGAAAAACAGTGCATCAGAAACCTAAATGGATTCTACAAATAACGGATATAATGGTTTTGGAAACCTTTATAAAATCAAAAAACCATGGTTTTAGTTTAACTATTGGTTGAACTGCATAAAATAACCTGCCTTCCTTCTAATTTACATACATTGTTGACAGATTGCGCCTGACATGCGAATTCGAAAGTTGTTTAAGTATTAGTAGAATTGGCACTCTAGTTAAAATAATAATATTAGTGTGAATTTCACCTTACAATGACTTTTAAAACACAACTGCGTTCCCAACAAGGACTTAACTATAAGTTCCGTAGACAAACGATGATAACATAACCATTGCATGCATTGTTCTTCAATCAATAGCGTTTTATTAGCTAAATTACATGAATACGGTCCTATTTGAAGACTGACATCCTGCAATGTTTAGATAAAAAAAGATAAATATATACCTCTCATGTACTGGTTAATATTGAGTAAGTGCTTAGAGCTAATACTAGATTTATAATTTAAAAAAATTGGCTATAATTTTAGCTACACTATGTAATAAACGTCGCTGATTTTTTCTTTGTTGTCTTTCCTAATAACTAATAAGCTAAATTCTAACTAATATTATAAATGTGAAAGTTCGTATGTTGGTTTCTCAATCACGCCAGAACGGCTGAACGGATCTGGATGAAATTTGGAATATAGGCTACTTTTTATCCAGGGAGTATGTTCCCTAGGGATCACGCGGGCGAAGCCACAAGCAGAACCTAGTACCTCATAGCTATTCAAGAACTCCACGACCTCATCCCATCGGCCCCCTTCTACCATCGGACATGTAGACACACAACATTTTTTTTTTAGGATGGGAAATCATCAAATGACTCCTCCCGCTCTGGGTGAAGCAGAAGGGAGCATCAGACTCATATTGACTGAAACCCATCCGTGGTCTTCCTAGTGCTCTTTGCGTTCCAGGTCCGCGGTGACTATTTCGAACAAATTCCGCAACCCTGGCAGGCATTGACCCTAGCGAGCCTCGTCTGGTAAGCTGACATCTCTCATAAAAAAGAATAAAGAGATGCGAATTAGGGGTGTTTATTTATTTATATATACTTTATTGTACACCAAATTAAAAAAAACGTACAGAAATCTTAAACCAACATACAATTGGCGGCCTTATCGTATTCCGCGATCTCTTCCAGGCAACCTGGAATGGAAAGTGATAGCCTGACACGAAATGGGGTTGCACTTGGTGCAAATATGAAGTTACATCCAAAAACAAAACAATCAGAAATACAGCATTACAATAAAACTACTAAAATAGAAACATATATATTTATTAAAAAAGTAAGAATTTTTTAACAATATTGAAATTATAAATAGAAAGGAATCACAGTGACAAGTAGTGTATGCGTTCGGAAACAAACGCAGGCAGAGAGTTCTACTCCTTTTCCAAACGCTTAGTGCGACTTGATTAGTCAATCCAATAAGTTTATAAATCTTAAATATAAAAACGTATCCCTTTTTCCCTTGGTCCAAGCATCACACGTGAACGGCTGGACCGATTTCGCTAAATCTTTTTTTGTAGTGTTTGTGATTATGAGTAGAATGTTCTTATGGAAGAAAAACATATAAAAGTTGACGGTTGTGAAGCCGCGGGGGACAGCTAGTAGATAATATCATTTATTTGCATAAAATGTGGTATAAATAGATGTTACAATAATCTTAGTGGAAAGACACATTTCGCCATTGCATAATGGCATACAAATATTAATCAGACTGACAGAACCAGACAGATTAATAAAAAAATGTTCAACATTCCATAGCGGGAGAATAATCGCGAATACCACAGACTAAAAGTGACCGCCACATAAAACTAAAGCTCATTCATTTTTAGTACTTTAAATTCAACTAAATTTTATAAATGGAAAATCCGAAATTAATAATGCATTCATTTTAATTATTTTCAAGTTCAGATTTAAAAAGAATATCAGTAAAATAATAAAAGATAACACTCTTGACTTAACTTACGCCACCGGTATGAGGTGGGTATCGCACATAGTCACAAAACTTTTTGGAAATACTTTCATTTGGTGTAGCTACGGCAGCTGACTTTGTGCTCACTTCACCCAAGCCTTCACTTCGACATGTTTACAGAAATTTCAAGCGCTTTTAAATACACTACTTCAAAGCTTACATCTTTTCATGTTCTTCTTATATTGAAATAGTTCAACTATATTTCATGTATCCTTAACCCAATTGAATAAAAACTACTTTGACTAGCAATTCACTTGAAAACTTTACCCAAGCCGCAACTCACAACCCGAACCAGTCCCCTGAGTCCTGCCAAGACGTGCCTTTTAATATTTCACCAGTCTTCTGACAGTAGTGTGACATAATTTAGGTGTGGAGCCATGTGCTGCGACCTTGGCACGGCGGTCGATCGAGACGCACCTACAAACTCACTACATAACTATGTACAAAATGTTTACAGTCCCCGTAATGTAGGTACGGTTTTCGCGACGTTACAAGAACATGTCATGTGGTTCTTGGTGGCGCATGGTTTACCACAATCTTTTAATAGCTTGTGCTTGTGCTTGTATTATAAATGTAGTGTTTTGGTAAATATGGCATAAAATATAACCAAAATAACATTCAGATCGAATAAACTACTGAGCCAAACTGAATAAAAAAATTACGGGACCAAATGGTCAGTGTCCGCATCGAACTAAAAAAGAATCACACAAATCGGTTCATAAAACTGAGTATTTTTTGTATGTACATACAACTACATTTTTCGGAAGTCGGTTAAAAAGAAGTTTTTATTCCAGAAAATTATACCTAAACCATTAGTAAGTTACATTACATTCCTACACAAGAAAAGTAACTAACCGCTTCTGATTTAATTGCGGATAATAAAATCAAGAATTAGGCCTAGCGCGCATTGTTTTGCGTTTTCTCAATGCATGATCTGTGAAGTACGGAGTGTCATAGAAGTGGGCACATTGCGGTGAAATAAACACATGCGGTAACTCATCGGTGGCCAATCGCTGCAAATTTGCAATGAATCTACCGCACATATTTTTGTATCGCATAGAGATCTATTTGTGTCTAATAGACCACTGTTGAACTGTGTTCTGGTGTGTCTGTGGTGTGACCAGAGAGTCGTGGTAGGTTGATGCCCGGCCTGACATAGACAACATAAATGTTTCTGGTTTTGTGTAGTTTTTATATTGTCTGTGTGTGTCGCTTCTGACGGAGTAAATGAGTTTTCTTTCTTTTTTTTAGATCTAAGAAATGCCACGCACTGCGTTGAAAAAAAAAATAACGGTCTGCACTCCGGGAGTGCCGACAGAAGTGAAAAATTGAACATTTTTGAATCATCAGTCTTACGAATTTTTGATCTAGTCACGTGTCCTGACGCGACTTTAACATTTTATAGTTATACCCATTCCAAGAAAAATGCTCAACGCCGCTAAAGAAGTTTTCACTGAAGCCCGAACTGAAACACTGTTGCTGTTGGGACACGATACAGATAACAGATTAACCTGGCGTTTCACCGTTGATGGCGGTAGCGCCGATCGCAGATTTAGATATTGAACTATGCCGTGTCGACGGCGCGTTAGTGTTCCACGCGCGCCTCAAAGAGAGTCAGCACACAGAGGGGCCTGAAGGGGCCGACGCCTGCCGGAGTCGCGGGATTATTCGCAAGAGACACCGTGGCTCCGGAACACAAAGGGCAATGAAGGAACATGGATGGGTTTTAGTCAGTAGAAGTCTGACACTGGAGGAGTCATTGGATGATTTCCCATCCCTAAAAAAAAAAAAAAAAAAAAAAAGATATTGAACTATTAATTAATGCGATCGGATTCAACCCAAAGCAATATGGAAGAGCACCTGAATATTTGGATAGAACATTGAAGAAAAGGATATGGGAGGAAGTTTATGATATTTCCCATTAATATACTACTTCCTACTAATATTATAAATGCGAAAGTTTGTGAGAACGGATGTTTGTTACGCTTATTCTATTCTACCGTACGATAGAATAAATGCGACGTTTTCTACCGCAATGCAATACGCTATACCTTTAAAATCTGAGTAGGTACCTAACTGCAGCTAAATATTTATTAATTAATTAGTATTTCATCAAGTCAATAATCGTTTGTAATTTATTACTGAATACATTATAGTCTATAAGTTACTAAGTAGCTACCGAGGTCGTTCATAAAGTTTTAATTTATTTATTGAAGAAAATGTGAGAAAGAGCAGCTGGTATTGAAATGCTTAGACACATTAATTAATGCTGACGAGAACATGTGCCTTGTTTCGCATAACTTGATACTCCTCGCAACAGGAAGTGCAGTACATATAAAGTGGCATCTATGCCAGGTATGAACATTCAAGGGTCTACTCTCTAAGCTCAAAGTACGAAGTTTCGTACCTACTTACGATGAGTCCCGAACCCGAAATTAGAATAAATGACTGCACGATTTGATAGTGACTGTTAAATCGTGATGTCATTAATTCTTTAGAAGTGGCGTATTCCGTCCACTAGCGCCGCCAATCGTTTTTTTATTGATTGTGGTAAATTTAAGACACGTAGATAAAAAACCGCTCTGTAGTGTCCTGAAGAATTGTATTTATTATTTTTTGAGAGTTACGTATTGTACTTTAGAACATAAATAGTTGCCAAAGTCGATATTTTTGCTAAAAGTGGCCACTTTTAGCAATAATTGCCGTTTTGGCTATTTAGCCATGAGTTATGTATTAAAAATAGCTGTCAAAAAAAATAGATACATTTCTTCAGTACACTACAGAGCGGTTTTATATCTACGTGTCTTAAATTTACCACAATTAATAAAAAACGATTGGCGGCGCTAGTGGACGGAATACGCCCTCTTAATGATTTGGTGATACGGAATAAAATACGCCCGTAACTAAGCCCAAAACGGTCTTCGAGCGTAGATAGTAGCCCCCCGGTACTTAATCCTTACAACTTACAACTCTTTATTGCATTTCACAATGTAGAAAAAAAATTTACCACCTAAGGTTAACATTTTTACAAAATAAATAATCTTTAACCCAGTCGGGTACAGTGAAACGAAGATATGTGTAGATGGGGATTTATCATTAAAGTCAATGCCTTCACACTGCAAAACATACTTTATTTACATAACAGCAAAGCTCAATCTGCGATGACTGGTGATGGTCATAACATAAATATTCAGAGCAAACCTTACAGTCATTATAATAAAGCACACATTTAAGGTAACTTATAATCCAAATTTTTCTAAAAGCATTTTTGTTTATTTTATACAAGTTTCAATGATTTATCTTTTAAAATTTCGTTGACACTGTAGTTACAATTAGCTTTTATAATTTATTTATTTTTTTATAATTTATTTATTTTTTATTTGTGATGGGTTTGCTCTTGTCTCTAATCTAGGTCAGAGATTACAGAGACAAAGTCTACGATGGAGCGAGCTTACCCAGAAGAAGCCTGTTCACTCTAACTTTGAAAAGATTAGGGTTGTAAGCGTTCGGAAACACAGACGCAGGCAAAGAGTTCCACTCTTTTGCTGTGCGCATTATGAAAGACGCTTGGAAACGCTCAGTGCGATTTCGCAAACTAAGAAGGGAAAGCTATCCGGAATGAAAAGTATCCTACTTCCTATTCCAGGACATGGCCTAGCTGTTGTCTGCAGTGTCTATCAAGTTTACGAAAAATCCATACAGCTGTTTAGACGTGAAGAGGTAACAAACAAACAAACAAACTGACTTTCACAGTTATAAAATTTAGTTGGATGGCTTTCAAACATTTAAATCACAAAATAAATAATTCAGATTTTTTTTTAAATCTTTTGCGGTCCATACTCGTTCAAGTAATATGATCAAACAGGCACTAGTGAACATGCATGCGATTTTTGAAGTGAAAACTTCTATAATGGCGTTGAGCACATTTCTTGGGATGGGTATAAAATAGAGGTGGGCAAAGTGTATCATTTTTGCGATTGGAACATTTGCATCTCGATCATTGAAATGTTCTGAAACACTGATATGTTTCATTTGGCTCATTTGGATCATCGACTCATAAGATATAAAACAGAATGTTTCGAATACAATGTTACGTCGCGGGTTCGTATTAATGACCGAGTCAGTGAAACATTCAGCGGCTAGTCCTTAATTTATTACCAGCTGGTCAATGCAAACATTACATGCAAATAACTACCTTATAGTATTTGATACGTAAGGACCTTAGTGGTAATTTTTACGTGCATATATGATACACTTCTCCTCATTTGTTATCTCTCTCTGACTTGTATAGATTGTAATTATTTCGCCCGCTCACTCGCCACACGCGAGGCTATAGATAAATTGCTCAGTGTTTCAGTTCTCTGTTCTCTCATTCTCTCTCACTCCCGGCCACGCGGCTCATTCGCCTCGCCGCTCGCGTGACGCGTCGTGAAACGAATTGAGAGAGAGTAATGTTCCAGATCCAAATGATGCGTTTGAAACGTTGTTACTGAACGAATCTTTTGAATCACTTCAATGATCCGGATCAGTGAGTCGGTTCCGTAAAGAGTTACACACGCCTAGTATAAAATGTTAGGCTCAACTCACATCAAAAGAACGTCGAAGCGCTGCGAAGCGGAGCGCAGTTTCAGTGTCATACGAATTTTAACTTTATTTTCATTACTATAAATAATACTTATTATCGCATGAGAAACTCGAACGAGTCGCGCGGATGCCCGCGGCGCCGCGGGAATTCCGGCGAATTCCTTCTCTACCGAGCAGGTCACTGCGCTTCGCTGCCCTTCGCCGCTCTTTCGGTGTGAGTTGACCCTTAAACTCGCAACACGTGATCTGATCGAAAATTCGTAAGACGGATGACGCTTCAGGATACGTGACGTGATCGAAAATTCGTAAGACAGATGATTCAAAAATGCACAACGTTAATGTTCAAGTTTTCACTTCTGTCGGCACTTTCGGAGTTGCAAAATGAAATACTTATTAGCTCTAGTAAGCAATCACAAAATTATTTTTAAATACCTTCACCAGAGAAGTTGTAGAGAGCTTCAAAGATTACATTTCGAGAGAGAAGTCCGACATGAACTTTGACGTCAAAGTCCATGACAGACGCCTATACAATGGTCATATAAAAACAGCGTTTTCGCGAGAGGGGCAGATATATTTGTTTAAAATAATTATATCTCGTTAGTTTTTCGAGCAATATTGATTCTATTTTCACTGTTAGTATTATATTTTTGTATAGTTTTAGATAAATTACTGTATTGATAATAAATATTTTTTTCATGTATATTCCCTATTGATTACCAATGAGTGACTACGAACTAAAAACTCGGCCTTACAATGCGTTTCAAATGAGAATAGGAACGTCAATGACCTCTATCTGACAAATGTCTCTTGAAAAGTATGGTTTGCAAAGAAAACTTAGCCGATATGCAAATCAATAACGGTTTATTTTACTTTTTTTAAATGTCTTAAGTCAAATTTAAATAAAAACGTTCGTAAATGAGCTAAATATAAAAACTTACAGCTATGACGTCACAATATGGCGCTAAGTCGATCCTATTCTTATTTGAAACGCATTGTACTCAGACAGACGACTTAGTAACCAGACAGAATCGTGCGAAAAGCTTGAACTACCTACACAAAGAGCCACAGGTAGGTAGGTAGGTACCGCTGAGGTGTGTTGCGTGACAGGTCGATTGTTCCAAGGCTAGCCGATCGGTATTAACTAGGGATGGGCTTACGGACCGACACTTCTCGTGCGTTGATTATGTTTTAGGGCTGATTTTTTTTAACCTCGACATAAAGGGTCATACAAAGTTCACTGATTGATTAGCTATTAATTCTGCTGTGTGCACAGTGAACCGGTTTAACACTATGAACAAAAATAAATAATTCTAAACTTATAATTATTTCAAGTAATGTCCCCGTATTTTAGAATAATATTGAAAAATTACAGTTTTTAATTGTAACTCGCTGTCCTCCGCGGCTTCGCTCCCGACAACTGGCAACTTTTTTTTTGTCATAAAAACCTTTTCCGAAAATCGGTTCAGTTGTCCTCGAGATTTGCACTTAGCAACACATTCAGCGATTCATTTTTATATTATAGATTCACGGTTGGCGCAGTGGTTGAGCGATCGGCTGCTGCGTTGCGTGTCGTGGGTTCGATTCCCGTACGGAACAAATATTCGTATAGGCCTAGAGATAGTTGTACTGGTCTAGCTGTTTGTGTATGTGACTTTGTATGTTTGTAAACACCCACGATACGGGAGAAATTCCTAGTGTGGGGCAATGTTTTTAATAAAAATACTTTTTAACAAAAATTTGGTCGCAGAATAAC
The DNA here is from genome assembly GCA_963859965.1 of Ceramica pisi. Classification (NCBI taxonomy): domain Eukaryota; kingdom Metazoa; phylum Arthropoda; class Insecta; order Lepidoptera; family Noctuidae; genus Ceramica; species Ceramica pisi. The sequence goes on along the minus strand of OY982540.1, from coordinate 22,437,294 downwards.
TTTCGTAATAACCGACTGGTTTTTTTTCTAACGCATATTTCAAGTAATACAAGAGTGTCCGACTCTTACTAGACACCCGTGTTCCTCTTAAGGTGAATGCTCCAACCAGCCCGCGAAATTCAAAATTTCTTACGTTTTTTTTTGCAATTTGCAGGCCAGTTCTAAGTTGTATGTTGATTAAAATATTATTCGCGGTGTTAAAAAACGTCAGATGGAAAGCCCTTTACTGGGTCAATTAATTAATTTGGCAATTGATTTTATATATTTTTTTTTTAATGTTTATTACAATTTATTTTAATTTCCGAAAAATTCGAGCGCCGCCGCCGGGTTGAACGCCGGGACTAAGAGGTCAAAGGATAAACCTTAGGAAGAATTGAATTATGTACCTACTCAGTATATGGGTGAAACATATTTTTCGAAAGACATCTTTATTTTGTTTTTGTTTCCATTTCACTACAAAATTTATTTTATTTTGGGCAACTCATCTAGAGCCGAAAATGAAAACGCACTGATTTACACTCCGCCGAACAGCAAAAATTTTCAGGCGCAATTTGTTGTCGCCTTTTATTAACCAAAACATATTGCACGTACCGAAAAAAGGAAAAAAATATGTGAAAAACGCAAAAAAAAACTCGTATTCTGCAAAATTAATATGAAAACATGCTCCGCTACATATTCAGGGGGAAAATGTATGTGAACATGTAAAGCGAAATTGTTTAATTATCCGCACACGTTCCGTTAACCCGTGGTTCCAAAGAGTTGGTCTCCTGGGAGCACCTTCCAACGAGGAGAGTTCCTAGAGACAGCTACTGAAGGTATACATGATCAAATATGTAATGTTTTATGTGGCGACGTCGAGTTGGCTGACTTTAAATAAGTTACATGGGAAAACATATATAAAAGTTATGTCTACATGTATATACAACGTGTCCCAGAAATCAACGTCAAGCCGAAAACGGGCAATAGGCCAAGTCGTGACAGCTATTAGAAAAATATAAAAAATCTTGGTCATGTACTTTACAAATTTTATGGATTAAAAAAAAAAACAAAAAGTAACATCCTGTGATGATCTTTTAAGTCTGTTTACTGAACGCGTGAAGGTATAAAGGCTGTAAAATAAGCAAAATCAGACCATTTTGTTTCAACTGCTGAGACCAATACATCATAATCATATCAGCCGAAAGACGTCCACTCTTGGATGTAGGTCTCCAAAGACTCAAAAGACTCAAAGACGCAAACATTTATTTCAATTAAACCATTTACAGGCACTTTTGAATTTTCAAGGTCGGTCGGTCCAAAAAGATGAAGCTATTTGCACGTTCCAAAGCGTAGATCTCTATGGAGAAGAACGTGCAAGAAACTCCACGGACACTCTTTTAAAATAATAAATTGTTACAAAGTTTTGTTGACATAGTGTTGAAATTATACGTACTGTGTGAGAACGATGTGACGAGTATGATAAAAACGTCCGGAATAAAAAAGGAACAATTCAAAGAACTAATATGTCACCACAACAACCGGTCCTGTACGCAACCAATATGGCGAAGTATTTATCCAAAAAAAAAGAAAAGGGAGTTAGTGAAAGTTTGACGGCTGATAGGGCAGACTGGAAGAGAAAAACGTGTTACACCGACCCCAAGTAATATGGGAGAAGGGCAGGAAGATGATGATGATTTGTCCATGTATTTCTTAAATCTCTATATATGTTTTATTTTTTTTTAGGGATGGGAAATCATCAAATGACTTTTCCGAGGGAGTGTCAGACTTTTACTGACGAAAACCCATCCCTGTTCCTTCGTTGCCCTTTGTGTTCCGGCGCCGCGGTATTTCTTTCAAATAGTCCCGCAACAAACAACATAATACCAGCTAGTCTATTCTGTAAATAACCATTTCGATATTCACTTCACCTGAGTGACTAAGCTTACAAAGTGAACTTTATTTCACACATAATAAGGTCTTATATTTATACGAATTTGAAACTCACCTCGGATTCCGCTGTCGAGACACGAAAATGTTGTTACAGAATAGCACTGCTGCTTAGCATTATTATCCGTGCGCGTCTTTCTTATAAATACGGTTTTCTTCTATAAATTACTAGCTTTTTTCTTAACTTTGTACGTACTTTTTTTCCCGTAGGTAATTTCGGAAAGTTCTCTCTTAACACTCCCCATGGAGTTTCGGCTGTGCGTTGTCTGTCAGTATTTCACTCAATCAGTCAGTAACGGAAGAGTGTATTTAATATACACTCGGTTCCAAAAATTACGGGTCAGTCACAAAAATTGAAATACCTCCAGAACTGTAAAAGCTAGATCAATGAAATAAAAAACAGAATAAAGATTTTTTAGTTGCGCTTCTAATAGCATATTATTTAAACTGGTTGATGAAAAAAACTTCATTAGAAAAACAAAATTTAAAAAAATGACTATTTTTAAAAACAAAATTTTTGTTTCATGTCATTATGGATGCTTTCCATTTCTATTCTGTCACAAAAAAAATTATCGTGAACGTCTTCCACGTGCATAATTATTATTCTGTGAGGTGAAGCATGGCAGTCACGCTAGAGGAATGTACCAGAATCCTAACTTTTTTGGAACTTGGGCGGAGCCAGCGTGAAACAGCCAGAAACATTGGTGTATCTTTGTCGACTGTTCAGCGGGTAGTCCAGCGGTACCAAGAGACCGGATCACACCTTAGAAGACCAGGAAATGGCAGACCAAGATGCACAACGGCCAGGGAAGACAGACAACTGGTGGCTACAATGCTCCGAAATCGTTTTCAAACTGCTGTTGGTCTAAAAACTCACTTTATTCGCTTTGGAGGTGGCAATTTAAGCGCTCAAACAGTAAGAAGACGTCTTGCTGAAGCAAATTTGAAACCATTGAGGCCCGCAAATGGCCCCAAACTGGAACGGGGACATCGAATTGCAAGACAGAGATACGTGCGCGAACACCTAAACTGGACACTAGACGATTGGTCTAGGGTAATGTTCACGGACGAGTCTAAATTCATGCTTTATAAGCATGATGGTAGGCAGTTGGTGTACAGAAGACCAGGGGAGCGCTTCCATCAAGCGTGTGTGGAGGAAAAAGTGGCGTACGGTGGAGGCTCCGTACAAGTTTGGGCTGGGATTTCTGCTGAGGCCCGCACCGAGCTGGTGCTCATTCAAAATGGAACTCTAAATGCAGAGAGGTACGTGGAAGAGATCCTCAATGAACATGTAGGTCCTTTCATGGCCAGGATGGACCGGCATGGCATATTAATGCATGATAATGCGCGTCCCCATACCGCCAGAATTGTACATGACTACCTTGAAGAGGTCGGTATCGAACTCATGCAGTAGCCAGCGCGAAGCCCGGACTTAAACCCCATCGAGCACGCCTGGGACGAGCTTCAGAGATGCGTGATAGGTCGAAACCCCCCACCAATCACGCTTCCCGAGCTCATACAAGCACTGGTGGAGGAATGGGAAGGTATTCCTCAGCACCGGCTCCGAAATTTGGTGTACAGCATGCCTAATCGCCTGGAAGCTGTCAGAAGAGCTCGTGGAGGCAATACAAAGTATTAAATGAAGAAAGTGATGAAAAACAGCAAAAAAACAATCATAAAAAAAATGCAATCTTAAGAAAAATATGACTACTTTAGTTTTTTTTTAATTTAAGATTAATATTGTGGGTGTAACTAAGTTTTATTTTATTTTTTATCTGTATAATTAAATTCTCAATTGAACAGTCTTCGTTTCATTAGGATGGCATACGTAGTTCGGGAGATATTCGGGTTTATGTGACTGACCCGTTATTTTTGGAACCGAGTGTACTATAGCTGACCCGCGCAACTTCGTCTGCGTCACATTTTCCATTACTGCTCCGCTCCTATTTGTTTTAGCGTGATGATATATAGCCTTCCTGGATAAATGGGCTATCTAACACTGAAAGAATTTTTCAAATCGGACCAGGAGTTCCCGAGATTAGCGCGTTCAACCAAAAAACAAAGAAGCTCTTCTGCTTTATATTATTAGTATACTAGCAGTCCCCCGCGGCTTTGCTCCCGTTTTACCCTCATAGTTTCTATTTCCGTGGGATTTCCGGGATAAAAACTATCCTATGTCCGTTTCTTGGTTCTAAGCTACCTACCCACCAATTTTTAGTTAAATCGGTTCAGCCGTTCTTGACTTATAAATAGTGTAACTAACACGACTTTCTTTTAAATATATATATAATAAGAAGATTAGTATAGTATAGATTGATGATAGCAACAAAACTGTTACAAAGTTATTGAAATCCTTCATTCAGGTCGAGTTATGCCATAAAACCTTTCATTTTTTTTGTTATTTTTTACGTGGTGAAGTTCGGTTATAAAAATTGTGAAAATAGGCGTAGTACTACTTTACATAAACATCTAAAAACGGACTCAAAATATTCCTGTCTTTTATCTACCTACGTGAAAACGGAAAACAAAAAAAAAAAAAACAAATAATTGTAATTTTGTGTATTTCTGGTATGCGTCATACTGGGCCCAAATAAACTCTTTTTCTTTTAAATATCCTAGCCCGTCACCACTTCCTAGTGTTAGTTGGGAAGAAGGGCGCAGCTAACTCCCCAAAATTAACATCTTACACTGTTCGCGCCGCTACATTGGCGCTCCTTTATTTTAGGTATAGTTTTCATTCTACCCGCTTTTTACTTTATATTTTTGATTTTCGCTGCTTGGTTTTGCACTGAGGTCAGATGGACGACCGACACCGCCGCCGCCGGTTGGTCGTGTCCGTGCCGCTTCATTTCTTGTACATCCAGCATCAACAATTTTGGATTAAACCGCTTTGAGGTCGTTTCGCGCCGTGCACGACCCTCATATCGTCCTAACATCAAGAAGACCGAGAAGAGCGCATCAAGGTCACAGCAGTGTTGGCACGTGGAGCGAGGCCCTGAACCGGACCGCCCACCGTGGTGCTAAGGTTAGTCAACTTTCTTTCCTTTGTTGCGAGACCAGCAGCTTTTCTCAATCTTATGTTCTTTTGCCTTTTTCTGTTTTTAATAAAACCTATGGAGATACAACCACTAGCCAGCTAGTACCCACCCGCGCACACATTTTTTTTGGCCTTCGAGCCGCACTTTACATACTTTTCGGCCTTAAAGCCGTATTATATCACATTTTTTGTTCGAAAAGTATACCGCTATTTGTTTTTCCGCTTAGTTTTCTTAACTAGTTATTCTTTCCGCTTAGTTTTAAAACTATTTTTTTTCTCTTACCGCTTAGTTACGAAGGTAATTTACCTACTGTAATTACCTACCTACCCGCTATTATTTATCAGTATCATTTATTCGTGTTCCATTTTCAAACGGATAAATTTCATTCCCTTTGGTAAGTAAGTATCTAATCGCATTTATGTTGCATTTTTGTCGAAAGTTTTAAGCTAATTATCGACGGAGCTTAGGCAAGAAAGTGTTATCGCCGGCCGTTTCCGAGCGTTCCATTGTTCTCGAGGTTGTCTATGTTGCAGTGAGTAACGCTGTTTCGGGTATTTTTTAACTTAAATATTTTTAAAAAAATCTCATCATGGCTCCGGGTTCTAAGGAAGAAGAGAAGCATAATTTAACCATTAAAAGGCTCATTGGGAAACGCGAGGAAGTTTATACTAGGCTTCAGAGAATTTATGACTCAAGAAATGAAATGATTACGGACCCTAGTGAAAGTAAGGTGGAGAATTTTCTCTGCAGCATGTTCACCATTGATACTATGCGTGACGAATTCATAAAAATTGTCGATGAGTTGAATGCGGTGAATTTGATGTTAGATCCGGATTTCATACCTAACTATCAAAGTTTGTCTACATTTGAGGACTTATACTGTCGTTGCAAATATGAAGCCAACAAAATATTTGCTAGTCGTGATAGGCCCAAAGTTGAAAAATTATCTTCATCTTCCAGTAACAGTAATAAAAAATCTAACTTGAATCTGCCCAAATTAGAGTTAGTGAAATTTTCCGGTTCACCCGCAAATTGGTCGACCTTTTACGAAACATTTAAGACTACTATACACGAGAATATTGATCTTACTAATAACGAACGTATTCAATATTTAATGGGTCAGTTATCGGGCCGGGCACTTGCTACTGTGTCGGGAATTACACCGAACGCTGATAATTATACTTTGATATGGACCACGCTGGTCAAGAAATATGAAGATAAACGTTATTTAGCTACCGCGTATTTGGATCAAATGTTTGAATTCAAATCTTTTTCCGTTGCTAACACTAAGAATTTAGACTCGTTTTTAGAACATTTTGCGTCTGCCGTGTCGAGTCTAAAAACGTTAAAACTTAGCAACTTGTCCGATTTTATTCTTCTTTATCTCGCTTTAAAGAAAATAGACCCGGAGACCGCTCGCGCTTTTGAAATGTTTAGGCGAGAGACTGCTTTGCCTAGCTACGAGGACTTGATCACATTTCTGCGTGAACAATCGAAAATATTAGATCGCACTTCGGCAAACGCTATGACGAAGCGCGTCGGTACCGACATAAACAAAAATGTTTCTAAGTCTACCCATTCCTTTGTAGGTACTAGCGCGCCGTTACAGATAAAAGATAAAATTAAATCTTGTCCGTTTTGCGACTTGGCAAATCATTTCAACTTGTTTAAATGTTTTAAATTTCAAAAATTACCGCTCGATGACAAATTTAATTTTGTCAAAACTCGTAATGGATGTACGAACTGCCTCAGTTTGTCTCATAACAACGTCGCTTGTAAATCGAAAGTACGTTGCCGCTATTGCGATTGTAAGCACCACTCGCTGCTTTGTAGAAAACAACAGCTGACTCCCCCCGCGCCCGTCTCAGCGCCCGCGCATAATGTTACTCCGCCGCCGCCGGCATCTACCTCCCAGCAGGTGCATACCACTGCTTTATCAGCCCTGTCGTTGCCAACTCCGGTGCAAAATAATAACCGACGTGATAATAATGTTACCTGTCTTTTAGGCACGGTTCAAGTTTTAATACCTGACTCTGCGGGTGTGTTGCACAATGCTCGCGCGCTTATTGATTCCGGATCGCAAAACAATTTTATTGCAGCGACATGCTTAGCAAAACTTAAATTAAATTTTAATCGAATAACGCGCGCTATTGTAAAGGGGATCGGTTCATCGCCTAATCCGATTAAGGGTTCCGTCAGCATTGATTTGTTTTCGAACAATAAAAATATTTTACTCACACTGGACTCTTACGTCATTGATAAAATTACGGATAATTTGCCTTCTGCTCGTATCGAGCCCGCTTCGCTCAGTTATTTAAACCACGTTCAGTTAGCTGACAGTAGTTTCCACTCGCCTGGGGAAATGGACATCCTCATCGGTGCACCACAGTTTGCCGAAATTTTACTGCCGGGACGCGTAAACGGTCCACCCGGGTTACCTACCGGTATTGAAACGATTTTTGGTTACATAATCGTAGGAAATTGTCCTATTAGTAATCCGTCTACTGAGTTCGTTTCTTTATGCTCGTTTGTACAGAATGAGCCTCCGTTATCAAATATGCTAGAACGGTTCTGGCAGCTCGAAGAAATAGCGTCGAAGCGCCCGCTGAACACCGCGTCTAGGGAGTGCGAGAAGCTGTTTATCTCAAGCGTGTCACGTGATGACACAGGACGTTATAGTGTGGCGTTACCTTTTGCGCGCGACTCCTCTGAGCTCGGTGACTCATACAAAACTGCTATGCGTCGTTATATGTACTTGGAGCGTAAGTTAACCGCTACCCCAGAGTTGCGTTTGGAATATGACGCGATTATTAAAGAATACCTATCGAAGGGTTATATCTCCTTACTTGACGATGCTGGTTCGCTACCTACGGGTTTTTATATACCACATCATGCCGTTGTTAGGCAAGATAAAGTAACTACAAAGGTGCGAATGGTTATGGACGCCAGCGCCAAAACTGATTCGGGTAAATCACTCAATGATTTGTTACATCAGGGTGAGAATTTACAAAACGACTTGTTTTTAATTTTACTTGACTTCCGTTTATATCCCGTGGCTTTTACCAGTGACATACATCAGATGTTTTTACAGATTGTAGTTAACGAAGATCACAGAATGTTTCAAAAATTTTTATACCGCTTTGATCGTTCTTTACCGCTTGATACCTATCAATTTAACCGCGTTTGCTTTGGATTGCGCTGTAGTCCTTTCCTCGCCATGCGAGTTTTAAGACAACTTTGTGACGACGCACGCGCATCCTACCCGCGCGCCGCGGATGTTGTGGTGCATAATTGTTACATGGACGATATTTGTTACTCCGTTCCCACCGTCCAGGACTCCTTGCGGCTCAAGGATGAGCTGTTAGGATTGTTTACGGCCGGGGGCTTTAACCTTATGAAATGGTCCAGTAACTCAACAGAGTTACTCGAATCACTGCCTGATACTCACCGCTATTCTTCCAAAGTAAATTTCGATGAACCTAATCAAAGTCTAAAGGTTCTTGGCCTAGAATGGTCTCCAACCACAGATGTTTTTTCCTTTTCTGTCACTCTTGTCAACCGTCCGTGTACCAAGCGCAACATCTTATCGGTTATTGCTCGCCAGTTTGATGTTCTAGGATTGATCGCGCCGACTATTCTTTATGCGAAATTAATCTTACAAAAGCTCTTTGTTCTCAAGCTGGAATGGGATGACATGCCGCCCCAGAATGTAATGATCCTTTGGGAGAATTACCTTCACGAATTGCCCGCATTACGGGACCTAAAGATAAAGCGTCATCTTGAGGTGTTTAGAAATTACCTCGTCACTATTATTGCATTTTCCGACGCGAGTGAACGAGCTTATGGAGCCGCCGTATATGTCAAAGTCCAGCAGGATCCCCACTCCCCAGCGGTCGTCAACCTGGTGTGCGCGAAATCTAAAGTCGCCCCTCTCAAAACGATATCGGTTGCCAGACTTGAGCTCTGCGGCATTTTACTTATGTCCAAATTGGTGCAACGAGTTAAGAATGCTTATGAATCGCGTCAAAAAATTGAGAATATATTTTGTTTCACCGATTCAATGGTCGCATTATATTGGATTCATTCTGATCCCCAAACTTTAAAAACATTCGTCGCTACGCGTGTTACAAAAATTTTAGATTGCCTTCCCGCGGAACATTTCTTTCACGTTCCAGGTATCGACAACCCTAGCGACTGCTTATCGCGAGGTTTGTCTCCTAAGCAATTGTTGTCGCACCCGATGTGGTTCAGTGGACCGTCGTGGCTTCAACAGAGCGTCGATACGTGGCCTGTTACCTCTGTCGACACTAGTGCCATCGATGTACGATTGCCGGAAACCAAGGTGGTTTCATTGCCGGTTGTAGCAGGTGTAGACCCGCATCCACTTCTTGCATTGTCACATCGCGTTTCTAAGTGGACGGTGCTGCTTCATTCCGTTATCTACGTTTACAAGTTCTTAGGTAAACTGCCACGATCTAAGCCGGTTACCGCATCAGATATGATTTTTGCTGAAGAGATGTTAACTGTTTTAACACAAATTGAATGCGTTTTAAATTCGCGTCCGCTCACGCCCCTTAGTGAGGATCCGTCTGAGCTAAGCGCGTTGACTCCATCGCATTTCCTGATGTCTACGCCGCTAAAGAGTTTACCCGCTTGCGAAGCTACCGGTGATAACACAAGTTTAAAGAAACGATACGCTTTGTTAGATCAATTCGTGCAATCATTCGCAAAACGATGGAAACGTGAATATCTTCACCTTTTGCAATCCAGAGGGAAATGGAACACTCATTCAGATCCTATCAAGGTAGGTAGCGTCGTGGTTGTAGTTACTGATAACGTTGGACCTCTATCTTGGCCATTAGGTATAATTCTTGAAACCTATCCCGGTAAAGATGGGATCAGTAGAGTCGCTCTTATCAAGACGGCGACCGGGATCTATAAGAGACCTGCCGTCCGCCTCTGCCCTCTACCCTCGCAATAGCATCTCTTCCGCTCCCCGGCTTATAGTTTAGTGTATTTTTAAAACCAATGGTTTTAAAGCCGGGAGCATGTTCGCGCCGCTACATTGGCGCTCCTTTATTTTAGGTATAGTTTTCATTCTACCCGCTTTTTACTTTATATTTTTGATTTTCGCTGCTTGGTTTTGCACTGAGGTCAGATGGACGACCGACACCGCCGCCGCCGGTTGGTCGTGTCCGTGCCGCTTCATTTCTTGTACATCCAGCATCAACAATTTTGGATTAAACCGCTTTGAGGTCGTTTCGCGCCGTGCACGACCCTCATATCGTCCTAACATCAAGAAGACCGAGAAGAGCGCATCAAGGTCACAGCAGTGTTGGCACGTGGAGCGAGGCCCTGAACCGGACCGCCCACCGTGGTGCTAAGGTTAGTCAACTTTCTTTCCTTTGTTGCGAGACCAGCAGCTTTTCTCAATCTTATGTTCTTTTGCCTTTTTCTGTTTTTAATAAAACCTATGGAGATACAACCACTAGCCAGCTAGTACCCACCCGCGCACACATACACTTAGAAGCTAGATGCAGGGCTAGTATTAGCATTGCCTGAAATAGTTAACCCCATTGATTCTAATATTCTGTTATTTTAAGCTTCAGACTGAACACGTTAATTTGGGATTCACTTTATATTACCTACTACACTAGCCTTTCCTTGCGATTTCGTATATGCATATCTCGTTTTTTACCGATACCGTAGGAATTTTGTGAAATCCTCTCTTAGTGCTCCGGGACCCTACATGCCAAATTTCAACTTACTACGACCAGTACTTTTGGCTGTGCATTGTTTGTTAGTCACCCATTCTGATCTGTTTCTAGAGGGAGGTACTAGCTACTTAATTAATTATTAAAACTATCACATTAAACCCCAGTGCTCTTCCTCCTATCTCCTACTTGATCAATGCTACAGGGTTCATAATTGTGACTAATTTAATAATATTTCTACCAACTGTATACATTATGATACACACTAAAGAATTGAGAATTAAGGTTGTCTGGTTGGAGTGGCGGCCGCCATGGCTCACGCACAATGGTCCAACATTAGGACAAGTTGCGGAAACCAAAACCCAACAGAATAGAATACTCACTTTTAATTAAAGGAATAATTTTACAAATTAGAATTAATCAGTAATAGGCAATGATATATACCCTACTGTTAAAGACAACATTCCTTTTACTCGCACACTTGATAAATCGTCCATATTTCTTTTAAAATACCTACATAGTTTACAGGCTGCTGGCTTATGCTATCGTTTTACCCTTCTTAAACCAAAATTAATATAAGGTTCCATACTATATATCCTAAGCTTAGCATCCTCAAAATACGGAATTATGTTAAACTTTCTACAGCGGCATGTCCTGAGAGAGCTGTATATTTGCTTAAATTATGCCCCATGAGGTGTCGAGGGACCAAATTTGAGCCACCTTCGTTCCCCAAAATTATGTAAATTAATAAATTGGGCAAGCAACATGAACGTGAACCAGAGAAGTCCTTGGCACTAACTTTGATATACAATGCGATTCACATAAGAATAGGATGGACTTAGCGCCATATTGTGCCGCCGAAGCTGTCAATTCAGACCAATTCGGTAGGGTGAGCAAAGCAAGATTATTATTTTTGAATTATTATTTACAAATATTGAGTGAATTAAGTGTTATGGAATGGTTTAAAATAACCAATAATATGACTTTAAATAATAACATACACTTCTGGACACATCTATTGGCCCACCTTGTATTTTCAGTTTCGTTTGGTCCTAGCTAAAATTTTATATTAGGTCGAGCAAAAAGTTTTTATGCAGTTTTGAACCTGGCACATTCACAATTTCATTCAATAGTCTTTTTTTTGAATTTCGAACACAGAATTTAAAGAAACAAAAGACAATTTGGAGCCTGTTTGTTAATATCAAACAATCGAATACTAAGAAAACTTGGTTTTATTGGTTTACTTGGATTTAATTCTTGAAAAAGTGATTGATATCTTTGGTTTTGCAACAAACATTACTTATTCTTAACATTAAGGTGAGGTTCTATCAATAATCTATGGATACTTCACCTGAAGTCACCGCCCAAGCTGTGGCACTAATTCAGGCCGGACACAGCCAAAGAAACGTGAGTGCTCAACTTAATTTAAGTCGATCTGCGGTCCGAAATGTTTATCGGAGGTACCTAGAAACTGGCGGCTTTGTTTGTCGCCAAGGAAGGCCACGATCTCGGGTCACAACTGAAAGGCAGGATCGATTCATCGTGACGACCAGCTTGAGAAATCGTCACCTTACCTCCATTGAGATACAAAACCAACTTCGCGACTTCCACGGAGTATTTTTGAGCGCTCGAACTGTTCGGAGAAGGTTAAAAGAACGCGATATGGTACCACACAAGCCAGCTAATGGGCCCAAACTAACGCGAGCCCACTGAACAGCGCGCCTTCATTTCGCACGCAGTCATTTAAATTGGACACAGCAAGATTGGAGCCGTGTACTCTTTTCTGATGAGTCTAAAATTGTGTTACATGGCAATGATGGAAGGAAGAAGGTCTACCTACGTAAGGGAGAGCGTCTCGCACAATGCTGCTTTGAAGAGAGGGTTGCTTATGGCGGTGGCTCATGGACTGTCTGGGGCGGTATATCCGCGAGCGGCAAAACTCAACTTGAGGTTGTCACAGGACCACGGCTGCCGACATTAAATGCTGAAAAGTATATTCGTGAGTGCTTAGAACCTCACGTGATACCATACGCGGACTATGTGGGCCCAAATTTCCTTTTTATGCATGATAATGCAAGAGCCCATGCGGCCGGCATCGTCTGGGAATATCTTCGGGATGTGAAGATCACAGTTATGGACTGGCCAGCCAGATGCCCAGACATGAACCCCATTGAGCACATGTGGGACGAGCTAAAAAGACGTGTTAGGGCTCGTCAGCCAGTTGCCCAGACGATGCAGGAGTTGAAAACTGCCATAGAAGAGGAATGGGAGATGATCCCTCAAAATTTCATAGAGCGGTTGATAAACTCTATGCCTAATCGTATGAGAGCTATGGTAGATGCCCATGGAGGCAACACGCGTTATTAAATTAAACCTTTATTTGATAAAACATGCTTTTTATTCAAAAATCAATTGCCTTTAACAAGGCGCATATCCGACTTGTTAGGCGTAGCTCCATGTCGTATGGTATTCTGAATTCAAATTTAAAACAATACGATCGAAAAAGATGGTAAAATGTATCAGGTTTAATATTTCGGTAGGGGCCATCGAAACCTAAACTCTAAGGTGGGCCAATAGATGTGTCCAGAAGTGTATTATAATTAGCTAATTTACTAACATAGAACGTTTTATTAACGAACGACTTATTTATACAAAGTAAAATAAAACGTTATTGGCATGCAACTAAGTTTTCTATGCAAACCATACTTTTCAAGAGACAGATTTGACAGATAGAGGTCATTGACGTTCCTATTCTTATTTGAAAGGCATTGTACCTATTTTAATTATTTGGAAACTAACTTTCGCTCGTGGGTTCTCTTTTAGTCTATTCAACTGGAACTTGGCTTTCCTCTATAAGGTAAAAATATAGTAAAATTGTTAATTGTAGATTTAATATTTGTTTATTTTTTTACAATTTATGAACACACAGACAGACACAGCATTATAATCTATACTAATATTATATAGCAGAAGAGTTTGTTTGTTTTTTTTGGTTGAACGCGCTCATCTAGATAGATAAATCATTTATTTAGCGCACACAAAAGACAGCACAACACACAGAAGTACAATTAAATGGTACAATTTACTAAAACTACTGAAAAAACAGGGTGCCAATATGCAAATAGAAAAAAAAAATGTAATAAATATAGTAACACCACGACATACTTCAAATAAAAACCTCAGGAACTAATGGTCCGATTTAAAAAAAAAACAGTGTTGGATAGCCCATTTATTGAGGAAGGCTATAGGCTATATATCATCACGCTAAAACTAATAGGAGCCGAGCATTAATGGAAAATGTAACACAGACGAAGTTGCGCGGATCAGCTAGTTATGAGTACACAGCTAGGTACTGCTTATTTCTAAAGTAATTTCTTCCAGCAGACCCGCGAAAGTAAGAATGAAAAAGAAATGTAGACAATAGTCTGTAAGAAAGAAAAAAGATATGTGAATGAAGCCTAAAAAAATACTGCCCTAATCAATCGGCAGCATGATTTGTTTTCTGATTCGCTAAAGTGGTATTTTTAGACCCTCAGTTCATCTAAACTGCGTTCAAAAACTGACAGTATCAATATTCCACAGTTCGTAAACGCGGCTTATATGCTAATAGCGATCAGTTTCATTGAAGATCCGCCGCTTCTGTTTTTCTGTTCGCGATAAACTAAAAACCAGCCAAGTGCGAGTCGGACTCGCGCACCGAGGGTTCCGTACAAACCTAAGCTGTAGGTATATAAGTATTATAAGCAAAAGTTGCGATTAACGATTTATGACGTTTTAAAAAAAACTACTTACTAGATCATGTTTAAACCAATTTTTGCTGGTAATATACATCATATATTTTTTTTTGATTTATCATTTTCTTATTTAAGAAGTTACCGGGGGGGACACAAATTTTACCACTTTGGAAGTGTCTCTCTGGCAAACTGTTCAGTTTAGAAAAAAATCACATTAGAAACCTCAATATTATTTTTGAAGACCTATTCATAGATACCCCACACGTATGGGTTCGACGAAAAATTTTTTTTTTGAGTTTCAGTTCTAAGTATGGGGACCCCCAAAATTTATTGTTTTTTTTTTTCTATTTTTGTGTGAAAATCTTAATGCGGTTCACAGAAAACATCTACTTACCAAGTTTCAACAGCATATGCTCTTATAGTTTCGGAGAAAAGTGGCTGTGACATACGGACGGACGGACAGACAGACATGACGAATCTATAAGGGTTCTGTTTTTGAAATTTGGCTACGGAACCCTAAAAACTACTGCACCGATTTTCATGCTGTGTTCACCAATGGATAGAGTGGTTCTCGAGAAAGGTGAAAACAGCATGACAATCGGTGGCTACTGCACTGATTTTCATGCTGTTTTCACCAATGGTTATAGTATAAAATTTGTCAAGCTAGTCTAGAAAAAATACAGCTATTTCAGTAATTGAAAAGCCCGAAACGCAACGCCATACCCATGCCGTTAAAATATCGTTTTACAACTGAAAAAGCAAGTTACCAAGCGTTCTTTACAAAATAAAACCATTTAGTTCCATTACAACTTCAATAGAGAGTGCCTTGAATACCTTAACCTTCGTTCAAGGCCCTTTCTACAAGGTTGGTCCGCCAATCTGTCCTGTTTAGGGCGTGAATTTATAAGGGTACACTATAGTTATGTCCGAGCGACACCTAATTCAATAAATTCTAGAGTAAATCGAGCTTTAGAAGTTTCTACGTTATTTGCTTGACTATTTTATTTTCATTGAGCGTCTAGGGAAATCTATGCGGGTGTTTCAAGTTTTTTTTTTGTCTCGAAGACACTGGCAAGATTTTTCTTCTTCTTTTTGAATCGACGGACAACTCCATAGATCGTTTGGGACCAGTTAATGGCTACGTTAATTGCAGTATCGGTGGCATTCATCAAATCCCCCATAATACAGGTGGGTGGGCAGTTGGGGCACTCCAACATGTGGCTCATATTCTGGACAGGGGCACTCACATATTGACACGGTTGGCGCAGTGGTTGAGCGATTGACTGCTGCGCAGCATGTCGCGGGTTCGATTCCCGCATGGAACAATTAATATTTGTACGACCTACATGTATTTGTTCCGTCCGAGTCTGGGTGTTTTTCTATTATAATATGTATGTATTTACAAAAAAAAAATGTATATAAGTAGTTTATCAGCCATCTCGTTACCATAACACAAGCATTAGGTTGCTTAGCTTGGGACTTTAAGGCGTTGTGTAAAATGTCCAAGGATATTATATTATATTATTATTATCTTTATTCATAAGAAAAAAATGTCTAAGGAAAAATATTAAATTTCTTACTTATGAGTATTGATAAATCACACTATGGAGATGAAAGAAGCTACACTATCCCAGCGTACTATAGACTATTTACCTACTTTTAACATCGAAAATGCATGGATTCTGTGGCCACAATAGTGAAAAAGTCTAGGTAATATTTCTATATCTACACTAATATTATAAAGAGGAAATATTTGTTTGATTGTTTGTTTGTTTGAAATAAATAGGCTCGGAAACTACTGGACCAATTTGAAAAATTCTTTCAGATTTAGATAGCCCATTTGTCGAGAAAGGCTATAGGCTATATATCATCACGCTACGACTAAAAGGAGCGGAGCTTTAACGGAAAATGTGGCGAAGACAAAGTTGCACGGGTCTAGCGTGTAATATAAAACGTATCAATTCGTTAGGTATTTCCAGAACAGTTCTCCATTCCGAGTTCTAAATCAAACATCAAGTCTCTTGAAAGACTTGTGATAACATAGCTGTAGGTACACATAGGGAACCGGAGCGAAAACCAATTCGGAATTTAATTGGGGCTGCCCTGAGCACCGGCTGGAAGAATTTCCCAACTTTACGCGGTTAATATTCCAATCTTTTAAGACAATATGTATGTTTTTGCGTAGGTGTGCCGTTATTACTTAAGTTGGAAAGAATATTAGTGCGTTTTGGGTTTAAAAATAAATATTATAGAGTTTTTAGTATGTTTTTGGTGAGTGAAGACTTATTTGTAAGCTGTGATTTCATCCATATCAGTAAATTTAGGGGGAATAGCAATCCTTACCAACATCATATAAGCTATATTAAACTCTGTATATCTGTTAACCTCTTCGTATCTAACTTCTGAACGAACTTGGTATTTACATTACTTAATATATAAATTTACATTACTTGGTATTTCAATTACTCTTTGCGGGAAATCATCAATTGGCTCCTTTCGCTGGGCGGTTGGGCGGAGCGGATGGGAGTTTCAAACCGTTACTGTACTTACAGTATTTTTTTTTATATTATGGGCATTTTTGCTTATTTCAATTTCTACGTAGACGACGTTCAAAAAGTAGACGCCCAAGTTTCACTACTTAAAATTGAAAAATAAAACCTTTTTTACAATAAAGTATAACCGATTTCCAAACAAAACACTACAAAGTAAAAATACAACCGACTTCCAAAAAAAAAACACTACAAAGTAAAAAATTACTTTAATTTCGGAAGTCGGTGTTTTTGTTAGTTTCTTCGTATTTTGACACCGACTTCCGAAATTAAAGTTATTTTTTACTTTTTAGTGTTTTTTTTTTGGAAGTCGGTTGTATTTTTTTGTAAAAAGTTTTTTATTTTTCACTTTTTAGTTATACCCCACACCTAACAACACCACTGCAAAATCGCAGAAAAGCAAAATACGCAATTTCGATTACTTGGATGACTTAAAACTATCATCCAAGTAGACGAAGAAAAGTAATTCTTAGTTTATATATTATGAGTTATGAGGTAACAAAATTAAAAAAATAAAAACACAACCGAATTGATAACCTCCTCCTTTTTGGGAAGTCGGTTAAAAATTAACTTTTGTTTCGGAAGTCGGTGTTAAAAAACAAAGGAACATAAAAAGATAATTCTTTATTTGCTAATTTTTTTTTTACTAATATTATAAAGAGGTAAAATTTGTTTGTAAGTTTGTATGTAGGCTAGGGGGTAATCTCCGGAAGTGATGAACCAATTTTAAAAATTGTTGCACTGGTAGAAAGCTACATTATTCATGAGTGCTATAGGCTAATTATAAAGATATCATGCATGTTAGCCGAACTATCTCAATTTTTGTCTATCCAGGCGGAAAAAAATTGCTCTTAAAACAGAGTTATTTGCATACGCTGCCTTAACAGTTGTATATTATTGAAAAAAATTGCTCTTAAAACAGAGTTATTTGCATACGCTGCCTTAACAGTTGTATATTATTGAAAACAATGTATGGCAACCTGTTCCGCTTTGAATACAGTTGTTATAGTCAGGTATTAATCTAAGGTCCACATGTTTAGCTATACAGAATATGTATCAATTGCATGCAACATATTGATTAGTTAATTGTTGTGGTTAATGTCACAAATATAAGGTCAATGCAATAATATAATAGTTAAACCTCAACATTATCCACAATGAAAACACCGACATCCGAATTTGAAGTTATTTCATACTTTGTAGTGTTTTGTTTGGAAGTCGGTTTATGACTATTGTAAATATCAAAACAAATAAATTAATTATTTTACTAGCAACACTAAACTTTATACAATAAAAAGTAATTGCAGCCATAAGGCAATGGCAGCAATACGCCGTGGGTACCGAAACAACCACCTTTATAGAATACGGTTCGTACCGACACGATCACCAATAAACGACTGCTTGGCACGGAGCGACACCGACGTTGTTTGTTCTGTTTTATAATTTACTTCAATACATAATTACTATTAAGAACTCGAAGCTTAATACTAACAGGCACGATTCACGGTCTTCGAATTTAAGACTCCTGCGTGCCTCGGAATTCACGTTAAGGCACTTGTCTCAGCGCCGACGATCAGCAAGAAGGCAGTAAAACGGGATACGAGTTGGCGAGCAGCGAGAAGCAAGTGTGTAGTCCCAATAGTTTAGCCGCTCGGCTATGAACGAGTGCTATTGTGCGACGGGCGATTACTTGTACCACTCGCTCCGGCCCACACTATAGTTAGTAATGACCGCTGGTTGGTAAGTTCTGACCGCCAAGGGAGCATAGCCAAGCGAGTAACGCTGAGCGAGTATTATCTTTAATAGTTCATGTCGCTGCGACTGTGAGTGGTAAGAGCTGGCTAGCCGGCAGAATGAACAGCCAGCTAACAATATCACTACATATTATAAAACAAAGTCTTCCGCCGCGTCTGTCTGTCTGTGTGTTCGCGATAAACTCAAAAACTGCACCGATTTTCATGCTGTTTTCACCAATAGACAGAGTGGTTGTCGAGGAAGGTTAAAGTATATAATTTGCCAAGCGGGCGACGCCGTGGGCATCAGCTAGTCGATTATAAAAGTATTTGTCTCTTTATCTCACACGAGATCTGTACATTTCATCCCTTTCCTCAGCAAGAAAATAGTTCATCGCTTCCTCGTCGGTTGTAAGACAAGTGCTTAAGGCTGCGTTTCCATTACACATGTGCGAAGATGTGCAGCGACTGCAGCGAGGGATATGTTTGTTAAGAAACAATAGAATCGCTTTATTTACCAAGCCTCGCTCAGCCTCGCTCATCTCTGGTGGAAACATAACCAGCTCTTGGTCCCGGCTGTCTTTTACAAATATTTGACATTCGTTACAGATAGTCAGAAACCATAAAATCTGACACTAGTCTTGCCAAAGGCCTTGTGTGGTAACACGCGTACCCCCTGTCCATCTCACCTCCGTAACCAAGTAACTGGGCACGATTAATGGGTTGTGGGGGTAAGTTAGGTAATCGCTCCATGTAATTTCCAACATAAACTCATCGTGGAACCTAATACCGGAGCATCTCGTATGGTTCTCTGGGCTCTAGATAAATAACGTTGTGACAGCACAAACATACGCCAAAAACTAAATACACATACCGAAATGTCACGCTTGGCGCTAGAATAATCATTTTTTTTTTCTAATGTTTGACATTTTTAAAAGTGTTTGACAGTTTCTTTGAATTTTGTTATCAATGATTGTCATTTTATCTTGACCTTTTTATTAAACTGCGTATCTCTTATAGAAGTATGGGTAATTGTATGTTTGTCAACGCATCCACGATACAGGAAAAATCCCAATATGGGCAGCGTTTTTTAAAAAGAAAGAAAGAAGTAAACAAAACAAATCGATGCCCTCTTTTAACGACTACCTCGCCCATGGCTGTCTCCATTTTATCATAAATTAATTATCACAGGATAATATATCAACTGCTGATGTAGATCCCTTACATCTCGTGACATGACGGTCCTTCGGGCTGGATTAGTGAGTTAATCCCCGACAATATTGAACCAACCCTTTTCTATTCTACGTAAAAATAGCGAAGCCGCGTTTGAGTTATTTTTGTATTCGAAAATATCATACTCATGACTTTCAATCGTATTTTCAGCCGTATTTGATTATAAGGGAAACCAGCCCAAAAATGTTTTGCTAAGGTAGATGGAAAATGAACATGTTGGTTAAGAAAGACCCTCGCACGTTACAAAGGTAAGGTTCCAAAGATTAAATAACCTTTATATAAAAATATAAGGCTGTGATTTGCCAACAGCTTTGTAAGTACCAGTTTGGATGTTCTACGTTCTACTATAACAGTTTTTCCGTATATTTATTGACTTGCTTTTACCCTCGACTTCATTCGCGCATATAAAGACAAAGCATTTTTTCCAGACTACGTTTAATAAACGTAATTAAACAATAGGGTAAAACCAGGAGTATTGCCCCAGGAGTATAGTTGCCTCGTTTATAATTACTCTAGTTTCGTGAATGAATTACATGTTATTTTTTTATCAAACGAGAGGCTCTACAACTACTACTAAGTTGACCACGTTGCAAGTGTTTGTGAGATTGCAGGGGAAGGCAAGGTGCGATCAAAGTTATTGCGGGATAAAAGTCCTTTTTCTCGACGAGGAATCAATCCTATATGAAATTTATAAAGATAAAAAACTTTTTACAAAAAAATACAACCGACTTCCAAAAAAAAAACACTACAAAGTAAAAAATAACTTTAATTTCGGAAGTCGGTGTTTTTGTTAGTTTCTTCGTATTTTGACACCGACTTCCGAAATTAAAGTTATTTTTTACTTTGTAGTGTTTTTTTTTTGGAAGTCGGTTGTATTTTTTTGTAAAAAGTTTTTTATTTTTCACTTTTTAGTGGTGCCCTACACCTAACAACACCACTCCAAAATCGCAGAAAAGCAAAATACGCAATTTCGATCATCAAAGAATCATCTAAATAGTCAAATTCCAGCTATTTCGATTTAAAATCCAAAGTTCGTAACCGATTTTGATATGATTTAAATGGGACCAATCTGCAAGTATATCCTTTCAGATAAAACAAAAATTTTTCAAATCGGTTCATAATTGTCGGAGATATGAGGTAACAAACATAAAAAAAAAAAAAAAAAAAAAAAAAAAACATACAACCGAATTGATAACCTCCTCCTTTTTGGGAAGTCGGTTAATAAAGCAACTAGCAACATCAACATTGAAAGGTCCGCAAAAGTCGCCGATACTCTGGTATTATCAAAGAGAATATTTTTTATTTCACAATTTTAAAAACAAAGTATTTTGCTTTTTGTACTGAGAGATATAAAGTAGTTTACAAAAGCGTGCCAACTATCCGGCTTTTACCCTACTTAATTCCTTTCGTTACACAAATCAATATTAAATTATGACCAGATGCAGCCCTATTGCGGTGTTGCGAAATTTGTTCGGAAGAGTCACTGCAGCCCTAGAACAGGCATTAGGAGGAACACGGATGGGTGTTAGTCAGTAAGAGTCGTGACACTCCTTTCCGCTCCGCCCAGAGCGGGAGGTAGGGTGATCTTTATTCATAAGAAAAAAAAATGTTTTCTGTAATTTCGCGGGGCACCACTTAATTTGATTATATGACAAAAGAAACTACCTATTTAAAGATTCAAGATTCACTGATTTTATCGATACTATATGTCAAAACATTCATGCAAGGGTCCGTAATGAAATTAAAAAATAAACTTAACCAGCAATAGCATAAAGTGCAAAACTCACTACAGCACTAGACGCCGCAAAAACTAATAGAAGCATAGTTAACCAAACCTTGACATTTCCCCATAAGCAAAATCACTGAACCCTATCATAATTTTACAGGCAAAATACAGGCTGTTAAAAATAAATGTTGAACGAAGAAGCCACAAAGCGCAACATTCCTTAACACGACCAACAAAAACATTAAGAAAAGTATTTTGACCCTTTTGCTTCGGATTCAAGAAAATTCTTTTTAAACATTTTCTTTACAAGAGAGAAAAGTTGTAAAAAATTACGGACAAAAGCTCCTTTTGACGATAACAAAACAGTCAAAAGGTTTTATTCCTACGAAGAAGCGATGTGAACGACAACCGGCCGTTGTCGTTCACTAAAGAATGAATGAAAAAGAACGAGAGAGTGCAAATCTTTCCGAGTCAACGATAGGGGTTCCGCAGGTTTGCTTTGTGTTTATTTTTTGCTTATGTAGTGTTTTTGTTCAAATGGATATGCAAATGCTATGAGTCTCGTTCGAGTTTTATTGATTAATTTAGGATTTCTATCTTCAATGAGATCTATTATATTCTGAAGCTCTAGACAAGAGACATTCTAACAGCAGAAGCATAGCGAAGCTGACTACCAAATGTCAAAAATATTTGGGAACGACAAACACTGTTGAAAAATAAATAATTTGATAAATCCCTTATATTTTGGCGTTTCGGTGATCGCAATCGTTAATAGAATGATAGTTTGTCTAGAGCCTGTGGACAACATTTTTTATTATTTTTTAATAAAATATGTTGTCCAGGATAAAATAAATGTTAACTTTCATTTTTTTTTTATTATTATTTCTGAAATAATTGTTGTTCCCTATTCATTCTTTACTAAAAGGTATATTGTAGCTGTCAGAAAACACAGACGTTGTCTGGAAAAGATCGCGGAATGCGATAAGGCCGCTCATTGTTTATATTTCCTTTTTGTTTTATTTTTCGTGTACAATAAAGTGTATAATAAATAAATAGACTCTGACAGGGAATAGCATTTCTAGTTTTTAAATCAATTTAAATAAAATTAAAAACATTTGCCATTACTTAAGTGCTTACTTACTTCTGTTTAAGAATTCGTTTGAAACATGAACAGAATTCTGCAGCACTAAACATTTGTTTACCTTTCTATAAGTGAATATCAGTACCTAGTCATTGAGAATATCTATAGTTAAGACGTAATCTAACTCTAGAATAAAGAAGAAAGTCAATAATGCAAAATAAAAATAAAAACACATTTTAAACCCACTGAACCCTAAAATCCATATTTTCGTGAGACCAAGCGGTCCAAGATTGCATTTTCACGAGCACATTGCATGACATGGCCTTTTACATGCAAAGCAGTGATTTTAAGTCCCAGACGCTTTGCGAAGACATGAACGATATTGTATCGATATTAAAATCTTCTGCTTTCATATCAGAAGTGGGAGAATTTTGTTCTTAAGGCGAGGTTGCAGTACTGTGTGTTTTGACGAACAACAGCGACTGTCCGGCGAGCGAAATAATGCCTAAATTTTGATTGTTTTTTCTTATTGGCGAAAACTGATAAAGAAATTACACAATCTGGTTTCAACATTTACTTCAAAATAAAAAGCTCTTTCTTTTGATATAACTTTTATATATATTCGTGATGAAATCTCTTAGCAGTACACATTTAAAATTGTAATTTAGTGTCATGTTTGATTAAAAAAAGTATCGAGCCAATCATTCTAAATCGCGTTTCTATCTTTACGATTTACTTGAGGGTATGTTCAATTTTTATGTAATGATTTTTATTGATTAAAAAAACTCATATTTAATAAGATTTTCAGACGTTCAAAAATCTTAAAAAGTACTGCAACCCCGCCTTAAGCATTTCGAGCGTTTTCATTTTTATGAATCTGGTTCACTTTGAAAGAAAACGTGGTAATTTTTTTTTTTTTCTTTTTTTTTTTTTTTTTTTTATTTATTTATTTATTTAGGTTAACCAACAATTGTTTACACTATGTAGGTACATTTCTGATTTAATGACTATAGTAACATTTACAAGTGCAACAATTAATTACTGGTCAACACTACATGCACAAAAAACGGTTTTATACAACAAATTTTATCTTTGCTTCAACATCAGCAACATACAAACAAAAATTAAAACAATAATACTTAAAATCAAAATGAAATCAAATCAAATCAAAATCATAATCAAAATCGAAATCACAATCAAAATCAAAATCAAAATCAAAATCAAAATTAAAATCGAAATCAAAATTAAAATCAATTCAAAAGTAAAAACAAAATCACAATCAAAATTAAAATCAATATCAAAATCAAAATTAACTTAAAATTAAAATAAAATTAAAAACAAAATTAAAATCTAAATCACAATCAAAATTAATATTAAAATCAAAATCAAAATTAAAATTAAAATTAAAATTAAAATCGAAATCGAAATCGAAATCGAAAACTAAATCAAAATCAAAATCAAAATCAAAATCAAAAACAAAATCAAAATCAAAATCAAAATCAAAATTCAAATCAAAATCGAAATCAAAATTAAAATTAAAATCAAAATTAAAATTAAAACTAAATCAAAAGCAAATCAAAAACAAATCAAAATTAAACCAAATTAAATTAAATTAAATCGACATTGGAATCATTTACAAAAGCTCGTAGGAATTTATTTATACTATCGTGGTGTATATCTACTAAGTCACTGCGACCATTAAGGATTCTGCACAATCTAGGTATCGGGGAATTCGCACCAAGCACAGACTTTCGAAGTGGCGGACACAGGGGTGTTATCTTATTCCTAGGATATCTAGAAGGCGCATGGAATCTAATAAGCTTCAATATACCGGGGCAGTCGATCTTATTGCGCAACAGTTTGTAAAGAAACAAAGCATCGGTTATAACTCTACGCATAGACAACGATTGCATCCTGAAATGGCACAGACGGACCCTATAAGAGGGCAGACGCTTAGATTTCCCGTCACTAAAGGCTAAATGCCACACAAAACGTTTCTGTACCCTTTCCAGACGCAACATGTGAGTGGCATAGTGAGGTCTCCACACAACACTACAATATTCCATAACACTGCGTACGAAACTGTTATATAACATTATCTTGGTGCTACTTTTACGAAAGCCTTTGGTGCTACGAAGTAGGAACCCTAGCATTTTTGATGACTTTTTAATAATGTTTTCAATATGGGGCACAAAAGTGACCTTTTTGTCAAAGTGCACTCCTAGATCCCGTATTGTTTCGACTTCTTGGACTCGCTCCTGGTCTATGAAGTACTCTGTGTCTATACAACAAAGTTTTCGCGTATATTTAACGTGGTAACATTTCTTTGGATTTAGTTGCATTTTGTTATTGTGGCACCATTTTATAACTTGGTTAAGATCGTGCTGCAGAAGTTCGCAGTCTCTTTTTGACTCTATTACTCGTGCAAATTTTAAGTCATCAGCATACAGAAAAGGTTCGGAAAAACGAAGACATTCAGGAAGGTCATTAATGAACATAATAAATAGTATTGGAGCTAAGTGAGATCCTTGGGGGGCTCCCGATGTTATTTTGTGTGCAGCCGATCGAAAACCGTTTACAACGACAAAGAATTCGCGTTCAGTAAGATAGGACTTGAACCAACTTAATAAAGGCCCTGTTATACCGTAGACTGCTAGTTTATATATCAGTATAGAATGGGGCATTTTATCGAATGCCTTACTAAAGTCGGTATATACTACGTCAAATTGTTTGCCTCCATCTACAGCCTGTATTAGGGACTCCGTGAATGACACTAAATTTGTGGCTGTAGATCTAGACGCTACAAAACCGTGTTGGTTATCATTAAGATACAATCCTAAATGTTGCTGAATGTGTGGACATATAATAGATTCAAAAATCTTTGCGAATGTGGATAAAATTGAAATTGGCCTGTAGTTGCTTACGGTATCTTTCTTATCTGACTTATGCACTGGGACTACCTTGGCTTTTTTCCATTCTGACGGAAAAGTTCCAGCAGCCAGCGAGGCATTATATATTATTAGTAAAGGAGACACAGCACAGTTCGAAATAAAAACAGGTGGGATGCCATCCGGGCCAGGTCCTTTACCAATGTTTACTGTTTTCAGTTTTTTTAGTAAACAGTCGCGGTCAATCACTGGAATACTCAAGCCCTGACTATTATTATGCAGTGCTTGGAGGTACTTTGTATGGCAGTTAGTTTCTGTATCTTTGTCAGTCGTGTACACGGTTGCGAAATGGCTAGCGAAAAGGTCGCAGATATCTGAACCGTTAGATGCAACAACCTGTCCGTCAGTCATTGCCAAAGGGTAGCTGCTAGAGCCACCGCGTTTCGCTTTTATGTAACTCCAAAGAAGTTTGGGATTATCTTTTATGTCCTTCTCAATTCTATCCATATAGTCACCATATAAATTCATGGCTCGTTTTTCACACCGCTTGGAAACCAGTTTTAGTTCAATCCCATCTAAAGGATTTTTGTATTTCCTGTAACGCAACCTCAGCCTATTTTTTTCTTTTAATAATTTTATTAATGCTGTATCAAACCAAGGCGGATAGCGACTATTCCTTGGTTTCCGATCAGGCACAAATTTCCCAATAGCATCACGGAGACACTTGTAAAAAATTGCCACCATGTCATTCACATCACAAGTATTTAGAAAAAAATCATTCCAGTTTAGCTTATTTAGTTAATTATTAATTTCAGAGTAATTAGCTTTATAAAAGTTAGGTCTTGAGTCCACACTATATGGTAAATTACAATTCCTTAGCAAAGACATAGTTAGTTCAAGGGGGGGATGCAATTTATCGATAGCTACCAGAGAATTGCTAGACTTACTCACCAGACAAGATGGCTCTGTTGATAAGACCAGATCCAGTATTCGGCCAGAAAAGTTTTTTACATGATTATGTTGTGATAGTTGATTTACATTCATAAAATCCAAGAGGTTTTGACAAGCCTTAGGTAAAGAATCATTTACGGCGGTTTTATCCCAATTCAGTTTACTCAGGTTAAAATCACCAATTATGTAACAGGGGATGTCCGTTGAGTCGAGTACTCTGTTGCAGCTATCCACAAAATGATCCAATGTTGCGAGACATACTGGTGGTGGAAGATAGACGGCACAAAGAGCAACTTGGCGTGACTTGTGAGATGTCGATATGTCAAGTGTGACCCAGAGGTCTTCACACTTACTTTGCCAGCGTTCGATACGTGCGGAGTTAATTTTTTTATTAATTGCTATCAAGACTCCTCCTCCGTTTTTGTTATGCTGAAACCCAGTTGTTTCTCTGTCTCGTCTGTAAACTTCATAACGATCATCAAACAATTCACTACTCAATACATTACTGTTTAGCCAGGTTTCTGTTAATACTATGACATCATAGTTCATATTGCACAGATTACAGTAAAAAATATTCGTTTTAGTTCGCAAGCCTCTACAATTTTGGTAATAAATTAAAATGTCTTTGAATTCTATGCAGTTTAAATCTAATGCATGCATTAAATCACAGTAGTAAAAACAATAACAACATATACATACGCATCAATCATCACACAATCTTACCAAGACTACTCTTGTTCCTAATTTGTATATAATCTGCGCCATCAGTTTTCCTAACAAATACTTTGCCGTTTCTGACCCACACGTATTTATAATTCTTCTCTTTGGCTTTTGTCCTCGCAGCTGCATGAAGAGCTCTATTTGTCGGGGACAGATGTTCAGCAACAAAGACTGGAGATTTAGGTCCAGCGTATCCAAGGTGTGAACAATTCAGCTTTTCTTGAGGGTTAGATTGGTTGTACTTAATTGTTGCTGCCAGAAGATGATCGCGCATCCTTGGTGAGGCCAACTGGACGATGATAGAGCGAGGGCGGTTACTTGATGGGTTGGCCTTAGCAATACGAGTGCAATGTAATACATCTCTTTCACTGATTTCGCAATTAACCACACGGGCAAGTTGAGTTACTATGTTGTAAACATTTTCATTTTTATTTTCCGGTACACATTGCAATTCTATGTTGCTCGATCTTGACTGTTGCTCCAGATTAGCAAGTCTGTCGTTGAGTCCTTCCACGGCGACCTTAAGATCTGTGTTTTCTGATTCCAACTTTGTGATAATTTCCTTAGACAACTCATGTGCCTTCATTATGTCTTCAAATTTCCTATTCATGAAAGACATAGACTCAACAATATCAGCTATTTCCTTCTTAATTGGTGCCAGTTCTTTGTTAATCGTGGTAATAATAGTGTTATTAAACTTCGCCGACATTTCACTTAATTCATGTTTAATTACTTCACTTATAACGGAGCGCAGTTCATCGTTATCTTTGGACGTGAAAAGAGGCGAAGGTGGTTCAGTGGCTTGTCTTTTCGGGCCTCTGGTCGTAGACACGTTACGAACTGGAGTCGAGTCGTCCCTGCCCAACTTTGGTGTTTTGCTTAAACATGACGGACACTTCCAGGTAGCCTTCTTATTAGGAGATTTAGTAAGGGATATACAAGCATAATGATAACACTTTGCACAAGTTGGGCACTTTATGAATTTCGCCTCTAAACCCGCTTCACACTCATTAGTGCAACAACCCCATTGTGCGTTTTTGTCAGCCATAATAATTATTATTTATTATTATTATTGTTAGCGATACCGCAATAAGAAACAATAATAACAAAAAAATAAAATAAAAAATATGTGTGTATGTCGTCTTCTTAGAGGCAGTCAATAATAGACATCAAGTGCTGTCCCGTCTGTGTTGACTTATCTTTGACGCGAGCCGTCGCTTGAGTCATCGGACACCGCTGCAAGCGATATTGACGGTTCTGCGCACTGCCGAACCGTGCGAAATTCCGTGCACTGCGCGTAAAATGTCTTGTCATTCACTCACCGGCTGATTCGTTAACTTTTAAAACTGGGAACTGTTTGCACTTAATAATGTTCAAATTACGCACTTTACTTTAGTTTTTTCAAGTTAATCACACATAAGCAATGGCATCGAGTCACTGTGTCACTATTATTTGCCAATTTTCGGTGCTTTGTATTTTATAACTGATATTAAAACACAGAGTGAAAAAGTACGTATGTTGACCGTTTGAATGCCGGGGCAAAGATATAATGCTAATTGTAATGTTAGTCAAAATCAGTAAAAGTATTTAAATAGTCTGATCTGACTTTATTATCAACCTAAAGTCTGATAATCAATAAATACCAAGTGTTTAGTGTATTTTAAATGGATAATAAATTTATCCGTAAATTTAATTAATTTGAGTCATTATCTTCAGCGATCGGTTCTAATTTAAAGTTACGTTAAATTTAATCATTTTCTGATAAAAACAGATGTAAATTGTTACTGTGAACGTTATAGTTTCAAATTAAAACATTAATTTATTATTTAAAAATCAAAGTTCAAAATACAGTTTATTACAAAACAGCACACCACATCCAACCCACTTAAGAAATAAAATCCTTCTGGTAAAAGGAAACAAAAGACAGTCCTATTAAAAAATAATTACATCGGCATTTACTTTGTAACCCGACCTCGATTAACTTCGATTCGTAGCGGCTACGAGCGCGCTACGGCGTAGCACCACGTAGCTGGACATTTTAATAGATAAGGTTTTACCTAGATTGGAATTCTCTAATCTATTTAATTGAACTTAGGGTGGTCACTAACGGTATTTACAGAAAACTTGTCGATAATATCGGTGGTATTTTCGATTAAAAATCGATAAACGCATATTTTGCTTACAATGACATGTATCTAATTATGTTGGAGTCGGTTTCCAGTCGAGCCTTACTAGTTTATAGAAATAGTGACAAGCTCTATTTTTAACTATCAAGTAAATGTCAGTTTAAGTACTAATGTCAGCTGATTAAGCCACAGACCTATCTGACCACCACAACTGGAATCAATACCAGAATAATTAAGTAATTAAATAAGATGGTTTGCTCAAAAATACAAACCCTTCGAATTAAAAAAATTAATAAAAATATACACCTTTAATCGGTATTGTATTTCACAAAAAGTATTCTATTCTATTTTTAACTGTTAAAGATTTTGCAACCTTAATTGTTTTTTTTTATAATTTTTAGGTACAAACTCACATCCCCTACACTAAAATGCTATAATTTCATATACATGTAAAATGACAAGCTCCAGTGAATACCTATTACTATAATTACATGAAATGTCGGCCGTCAATTCAATATCGTAATTAGTTATTATACTACCGATAATTACGCTAATACGCCCGTAATTATTGTATTTCACTAAAACGCTATGTGAGTGGAAGAATATTAATGTTTTAATTTCAAAATATTATCCCCGACTAAAGTATTAGCTGAAAAGTTACATGACTGAACTTATTGTCAAATCAGTATTTTTTGTTGTCCATTTTAATAAAATACTAATTTAAGATACTATGCCTGTCCCTTGTAACAGACAGACAGAGCAACTATATAGATGAGTATATTTTAATATAAATAAATAAATATAAATAAATAAAATATTTATTTCAGCAAACTTACAGATTATAGTAAACTATTATAATTTTTATACATAATTTGAGTTGGTATTGAGCATTTGCAAATGATACTGTTACAATATGTTAAGTATGTGTATTTTTAACCGACTTCCCAAAAAGGAGGAGGTTCTCAATTCGGTTGTATGTTTTTTTTTATGTTTGTTACCTCATAACTCCGTCAATTGTGAACCGATAAAAAATTCTTATTTTATCTGAAATGATATACTTGCAAATTGGTCCCATTTAAATTTTTGTCGTAACCGGTTCCGAATTTTGGATTTTAAATCGAAATAGCTGGAATTCGTTTACTTGGATGATGGTTTTATGTTATCCAAGTAATCGAAATTGCGTATTTTGCTTTTCTGGGATTTTTCAGTGGTGTTGTTAGGTGTGGAGTACCACTAAAAAGTGAAAAATAAAAAACTTTTTACAAAAAAATACAACCGACTTGCAAATAAAAAAAAAACACTACAAAGTAAAAAATAACTTTAATTTCGGAAGTCGGTGTCAAAATACGAAGAAACTAACAAAAACATCGACTTCCGAAATTAAAGTAATTTTTTACTTTGTAGTGTTTTTCTTTATACATTGAAAAACGTGAGTAAAAAATGAAACTATGGTTGGCGTAGTGGTTGAGCGATTGATTGCTGCGCTGCGTGTCGCGTGTTCGATTCCCGCACGGAACAAATATTTGTATGGCTTACACATAGTTGTTCCGGGTCTGGCTTGTTGTGTATGTTTGTTGACGCACCCACGATAGGTACATGAGAAATTCTTAGCGTGGGACAACGTTTTACGACGACAAGTAAATAAATAATAAACAAACGTTTTTATAAATAACTAGCTTTTGCACGCGACTTCATCCGCGATATCCCGATTTTTCCCGTTCCTGTAAGAATTCCGGGAATTCCTCTCTAAATAAAATTAAAAACCGTGCCTAGGTTTCCTTTTTTTTACTTAAATTTACGTCATTTTTTGTATTAGATTCACCAGCACAATGTAGCAAATTTTAAATCCCTTTTGTTGTTGACTGTTTTATAACTTTTTATACATACTTTTTTATCGATTTGACATTAAATAAATTTACGTGTTACATTGGCGAAGACCTTATTTTTATTTCGCTACAATATGTCGCATAAAATTAAACCAAGATAGGTAAGATAGGTAAACAAAAAAGTCATTAATTCTTAGTGGTTGGGTGATACGGAGTAGAATACGCCAACAACTAAGCTTGAAACTATGGACTTCAGGCTTAGAGAATAGCCCCCCAGATGAAGCTAAATATCAACACTTTACATGGGGTGACTAATTTGACCCCACAACCCAGTAATATGGGGTAACACGATATTCCCTCGCAATATTTATGCACTATTTTCTAGCTTCTGATTACGCGTAACGACTGTCAAAGATTTTCAAATGATAGTCAGAACCGACGTGCGTCCAGGTCACGGAGGAGTCTCGATAGGTAGTGGATAGTCACCCATCCACGAAGGGACCTCTGCAAGCGTTGCTTAACCTCGAAGATTGATTTATTTACTAGCTTTCACCCGCGACTTCGTCCGCGCATATCTCGTTTTTCCCCAGTCTCGTAAGAATTTCGGGAAATCTTCTCTTGTTGCACACTTGTGGAGTGTAAGTGCTCCATGCCAAATTTCAACGACCAGTAGTTTCGGCGTGCGTTGATCGATCCATCAGTCAATATCTGCTTATATCTAATATATAAAATTCTCGTGTCACAGTTTTCGTTGCCATACTCCTCCGAAACGGCTTGACCGATTTTGATGAAATTTTTTGTGCTTATCCGGTATCTATGAGAATCGGCCAACATCTATTTTTCATCCCCCTAAATGTTAGGGGTAGTCCACCCCAAATTTTTTTTTTAATTTTTTGTCAATATTATTCATGAATAATGTGACGCAGACGAAGTTGCGCGGGTCAGCTAGTAATATATATACATTAAAGATTAAAAAAAGGTATATATACACAGCAACAGTAATTGGTAAGTAATAACACAAATGAAAATAAGAATAAAATTACAACATACTTAAAAATCATAATAAATCAATAAAATGCAGACATTTCATACAAATTGCAGTGAAGTAACTGCAATGAGTTCCAAGATTGACAATAACATCAAGATAACAAATTCATCATCTGCCTAGCCTTTTCCCAACTACATTGGGGTCAGCTTTCAGTCAAACCGGATTCAGCTGAATACCAGTGTTTTACGTGGAGTGGCTGCCTACCAGACCTCAACAACCCATTAACTGGGTGCTTCTTGGTAAGACTGGGGGCTTCTGACAATCTGTAACGACTGCCAAAGATCTACAAATGACAGCCGGGACCAAAGGCATAACGTGCTTTCCGAGGCACGAAGGAAACTCGGTATGTCAATATGGTGACCCATCCAGAGACCAACCTTCGCAAGCGTTGCTTAACCGTGAAGATCGACCCGTGTGGCTGTTATTATTAAGCCACAAGCTTCTCATCAAGGTAACAAATTCTTTTTATCCCGGAAAATGCATGTTCCTATGAGATGGAAAAAGCCGTCGGAAATAGCAAGAAATATATATATTATATTAACATTTCTATGACTTTCACTCTCTCATTATGTACTAATAAGACTTCGAGGATAAGTATACATTTTGATCCATACTCCAGGGATTCATGCCTATTACGAACAAATTACTGTGTATCTTTAAGCATTTTCTATTATTAAACTACGAGTATGAAGAATGAATAACATCGTATTTTTGTCATATTTTTTTTTTTTTTTTGTTATTTTTTGTTAATCTTGTTACAATATACTTATATTTAATTTTGACTAGATTATTTCTCAACACCTAACATTTTAATTAGCTTATTATGAGGTTTACAATAAAACTCCTAATAACCCTACATAAATACTTTTCTTATGTACATAATATATTTATTAACCCGTATATTCCTTTCGTCATTAAATCTAACTAGATGCCTCCTCGAATCATCAAATTGAAATTGGCTGATCGACGGATCCTGAGCGATAAACAGTTGATTAACCACCGATCGATGCCATCGATCAAAGCTGATCGATTGGTGTGAAAGTTTTGACTGATCGAAGAAAGAAGTAGTAAACATCGATCGAGGTCGGCTAATTCATTCTACCATCGATTGATGTCATCGATCGCCGATCGATCGATTGGTGTTAGTAGTAGAAACTATTGATTCATGTCGACTTATCCATTTTACCATTGATCGATAAGTCGATTTGGATTGGTGTGGCAACACTCTAGTACACTATTCTATCCCACAGATTTATTACTCCATTAATAAGTAACTTGTAAAAGACCTGGTATCTTGAACTATAATCCATTTAGATATTTCACAGCACAAAACCACTTCAGTCACAGGTATTAAACCATTTAAACGCAGAACATCAAGTGACGTGGCATCCCGCTTACATTAAGCCCGGGATTCGATTTCCCGCACAACGGGATCAATGTCATCCTCTCCCGCAAACACCGGAATGTTTGCCTTCCATTATTTTTTGTACTTTCCGAATGAAGCCGACGGCAGCCGATGATATACGATCATCAAATAGAAATAATACGTTTCGGATTAGAGATATCAATTGGATTCTTTGTGGTGTATATCAATTTTGTATTGTTTTGCGAGGGTTTTGTTGTCAAATATAAATGTTATCAGCATTGTGTTCATTGTCAATTCGTGTTGACAAAAGATGTTGACGTGTTGATAAAATTGGTAGGAGTAAAAATGGAACAAACTTTGAAGTGGTTCACAACTCTCCAGTATTTTAAAAGCATTCAAACGACATAGAACCATTGTGGCATAGCATGGTGACTTTACCTTTAATATCTTGGCAACGTGTCACTTCAGGGCACCATTTTGCAGACATTTTTTGTTTGTTCAAGTGTCTTCTACGCTACCCGTATATGCACGTCAGATCATGCGTCGAAACTTAGAAAAAAAAACAAAATGGCGGCGGCCTCTGCTACCTCCCAAAAAGTTCATACGCTTTATTCTTATTTCCGGATCTTTAACAGTGGCTAAATACATTTATAACTAGCTGACCCGTGCAACGTCGTCTGCGTCACATTTTTCATTTGTGCTCCGCTCCTATTATTCTTAGCGTGATGATATATAGCCTTTCTCAATAAATGGATTAACTAACACTAAAAATAATTTTTCAAATCGGACCAGTAGTTCCTGAGATTAGCGCGTAAGCAAACAAACTCTTCCGCTGTATAATATAAATATATTAAATATTAATAAGTATATATCATAACTCTACCTTCTGCCAGCGGATTATATCGCGTAAATAAATAGAAATAATCCCAAGAGAACATAGGTGATTTTTTAGGTCTATATACTATGTGTTATTTTTTATACTTGGTCCTTGGTACCATTTGGTCTCGTAAAAATGTTTGTTAACAAACCAAGATACAAAACCAAAAACACCGACATCCGAAATTAAGGTTATTTTATACTTATATAGTATGTTTTGTTTGTAAGTCGGTTAAATTGTAAAAAAGTTTATCTTCGGATATTTGACTTCCTTTATCTTTTCCAAAGGTCATTATAAATTATAAAAGTGACCATTTCACTACTTATAATTGAGTTCGAACAAAAAATTAAGCCAAGCTTATCAAAGCATCATCAACTGTGCGTCGACCTATACTATAACACCATATCCCTGACCTACCTAAAACTACGAGAATGTAGAACAAAAGACTAGAATCGATTAGTTTTCTTTGAAAGGGTGGACAGTACAACACATACGAGTACATGAATAAAACAAAAAACAAACAGTAAAACATTATGGACTGAATTGGGTTCATTAGGGCTGCGGATAGGCAAGGCGCGTAGTTTGTGAGGTGTAAGCTTACAGCGAGTCGGACAACTTTACAAGTGAGAAGTTAGGCACTTCTACAGTTAGTTTTGAGCTCAACTTAGGCTGATTCTGGTAGATTAGGATGCTTATTTATTTATTTGCAATATACTTTATTGTTATACCTTATAACAAGCTTATTGTTTCGGACGGCAGGGACAATCTCCCACGTAATTTGACGTACGCCCCTTGTACTACCTTGCGCTGGTTACGTACGTCACCACGCACCCCTGAATGCGTAACGTTTTTCGACTACTGTTAAATCGACCTCGGGAGACGGAGACGAAGAGCCGGGGAGGCAATAAAACAACTCTTCACAGGAAATCTTGACCCGCAGGTTTCGGCTCCTATCTTCTTGTAGTGTTGCCTCTTCGACGGCTGTGCTGCGACTGCGATTGAGCCGAGATTCGGCTCTGTTTATATACTGCCCGTCGTTACCTTATAGAGAACCGTGATTTTTGAAGTCGATTCGTGTGTCATTTTCTCTATGAGCCGAAACCTTTGGAGCCTTTATTTATTGTGTTTTATATAAAAACCCTTTTTTAGATTCCTTAAACCTTGCTTAACAATATGGAACACAAAATATTTCGATATCCTTACAATACAAAAAGTTTCTAGAACTAAGACTTCTAATTTTGTACCTTAACAAATTTTCACTACACATTTTAGGAAATATTTCGAAAACTATAAGTCCTATCAACTTAATTCTTTTTGCCAAGGTTGTTTTGGGTCAAGACCTTTATTTTAACACTAATTACAAAACGCTATCACCTAAGACAAAAATTCACATTTTCAAACTACGTAATTATTTTCAATACAAAAACCTTACATCTAAATATCCTTATAAACTATCAAAATTCGTTCGTATTAGAGTTTTATTGGACCTAATATGTAAACATAAAACTTATAAAACTAATTAGAAGGTAATTAAAACATAATCTCATCAAATAATTAATTAAACCTTTCTGTACAAACAAAACATAAAATAAAACATTAAATTCGCATTTAAACTATAATCTAACTAAACCTATGATGCGAAAATATCCCTATGACACTAATTAAAGAATGTTAAACTAATCTAATCTGATTCAAATAAGATTCTAATTAGTTTTCCTTACAAATTTCCTTATTTCATACGGTCGCGTCCATCACTACTTGCGCCTAGGAACGCAGAAGGGGTCTTATCGCCGACACTTATAGTACAGTCGTTTACGGCATTTCAAACCCCAATGTGCGGAAAAAATCCTAGTGAGCTGGATTTTTGTATACACCTATAATACGGTGTTTTAATGAAGATGTGAAAAATCGACATCGATATCGTGCCGGCTAAAAAAGTTATACAGGTCAAAAGGTCACGAAAATCAGATTTTCGCAAATATCTCGCGACATATTGCTCGGAGGTCAATAGCGGTCACTATAAAATTGTTTCTAGTAAAATTATCTACAAAAATGTCTCTTTTATTTTTCTGTAAAATCAACAGTTTTCGGAGTAGAGCGCTGGCCTTGGTATTCTCGCCCGATTTTTGTCTCATTAAAGTTGAAATGAGCTATACGATGGCTGACAAATGCTTGTACTGTCTGGATAGGTCCAATCAAATATATTCTTTTCTCAAAAGTCTATCTCAGACATGAACTACATGGTTCGCATAAAATGTACGTATTGTAAGGCCTTTAATCTCCGACTTTGTTTCAATGTTTTTTCTCAGGGTAATCAGCTAGGAAACACCGGCTTCATCTAGTTTAAATTGACGAATAAAACTTTAATGTGATAATTTTAGTTTAACTAAACCTGTTTGCAAAATAAGTATCATTTCCGATTTATCTGGGACTAGCTGGCCCACGTCGTTGCGTGGTATTTTTCAGGTTAACATATAACCTATGACACTCACAAATAACGTGGCTTTCTATTGGTAAAAATAAATTCAAAATCAGTTCAGTAGATTCTCAAACTGTACCTCTTTATAATATTAGTATAGAAGTATAGATCAATAGCTAGAATATAATTCACATACAAGTAGTCAGTTTAGATACCTGTACCCCTAGCACAAGTTTCTTGCGAAATAGTAACGTTATCGTGACGTTTTTACCAGACCTTTACGCACTCGCTACAGCGAGATGGTGTTTTGGTAGCACGAGTTCTAATAAACGTCTAGCGTCTACTCGATAGTAATAATTGAACTATGGTTAATTTAGGCAGAGAACCCAATAGCGATTGGAACGATTTGAACTGAATGGTGCGTTCTGAAAATGAACACAAAAAATCGGTAATTCTATTTTGAACAATTAAGAGCCTGGAAATAATAACAATTAAAAAAGTATTTTATTTTATACATATGTTAAAACATATTTATCATTTTTATAAATTCTTTTATTCATTAACTGTTGATATTTTCAGTTTATTGATGTCGTGATTTATGAAAAACTATTTGGTTTTGATCGGTTCCGCATGTGACGTTTGACACCTTTCATTTCACGTTTGACGGTTTCCTTCAAATTACAAAAAATATAAAACCATTAGCACACTGATGCAAACGCGTGTAGCTGTAAATTATTTGCGATACACGACAACTTTTCACGTTCACCTGAATAGGTGCCTACGTCCTTTGGACCGTGATTGTTATATCGGTTAAATGAAAAGTACAAAGTATAAAATAAAAAACTAAATAACTCTTAAGGGGCCACTCATCATTACCGGGAAAAACATCGACCCACTGCTGATTTATGTGCGCATTACTCGACATAATGTACTGAACAGCTGATTTTTTCGCGTATTCGGGTTTGTTATATATATCTATTTATATTTAGATATGAATGTAGTATATTTACGTGTATTATTTGTACTCTGGATCCTACCTTCTACGCTGATCTCTCTTTATCACTCAAAGGCTTGCTGAAGAAAACTCGACTTTGAGTTACGCTCGCCTTTGTAGTTGAACTTTATTATTTGGCTTTATCTAATACTTATAAGCTGTTTTAGTGTACAACAAAGAATTAAGAGTTTAAACCATGGTAAAAGTTGTTCATAATGATGAGTACAATGACCTCTTGAGATGTATTGTGTTTATTCTGTAACACTTTGTATATCTACATTATTGTTCGCTAACATTTTCTACTTAATCATTCGGTTAGTCGTAATAACAATTACATACTTTGCGATGGTTTTTTCATATTTTGCAAGATTAAGGCCGTACCCTGACCAAATAACCTTGAGCATTTCTTCCCTCAATACAATAAGAGCGCAAGAGATACAATAGCGAATACGCTCAGAATGTTGAATAAAATCGTTATAAAATCTAATTTTGGTCGTTTGAAAAAAATACTTCTACCAAAATGTTCATAATTAAATTGCCTATCCATTAGTGTAAGTACAAAATCAAAATAATCGTTAGTTTTCGAGAAGATGCATGTTTTCAGTATTTTTTTCTCATTTCTGTGGTTTCGTTGTGATGAGATTACTTAAACATTATACTTAGTAATAAAAAATAAAATCTACCACTTTGAAGCCAAGATTATGTAGAAATGTAATGTATTTTTTATTAGTTGATATTTCTTTTGGATAAAGAGTAGATAGCTCCAAAAAACTGCATAAAAAATAGATAGCGCTGCGTTTTGCTCGGGGACGCGCCTTAAGTCACTTTTTATATGTTTAATACCGCGGGTTGTAAATGTCGCTCTCACTGCGTTGCGTGGTGGTGTGTGTTGACCCTAAATAGTAAATGTCTATTTTTGTTTGTTGTCATTTCAAATAAAAATTGTGATTTACCACCTTTTATAAGAAAATGTGCACTGTACAGTTCTGAGATGTTTTAATTAACAAAGTCAGCAAGAATAAGTTTTATTCAAATCGTCCTCAGGGAAAACTTCAAAGAAAAGTAAGCATATTTGTAATTTTTTATAATCTAGGTACTCTTATATTACACAGATTCATACAACGATGCAAAATGTTTCTATTATGCTAAGTCTCATGTAGTAAGACTTAAGAGTATTGCCTTGCTTAGCACTCAGAATGAGGCTTCAGGCTGTTAGTAAGAAATTCCTTGTTGCAATGTCCAATATCATCTGCCTAGCCTTTTCCCAACAATATTGGGGTCGTCTTCTAGTCAGACCGAATACCAGTACCTATATTACGCGGAATGACTGCCTATCTGGCCTTCACAATCAACCCAGTCCAAGTCTATAAACACTAATAAAAATCAACAACATTTTTTCAGTGTCAAAATCTTTGAATTATTTTTCTTACATATCAACTTCTTTTATCTACAGGAGAAGGCAAGTAAAATATTCCAGATTCTAGCCAAGAGCCTTTGTCGACACCGCAACAGTGTAAGCCGGCATTGCCACCAAGAGCAGACAAACCATTCCAATCGCTTACATAACCGTCTAATAGTATGGGACTGAGTTTCTTCAAAGACTACGATAACAGCAGACTCAACAAAGAGATTTTGGAAAACTTTTGGAACTTATATAATGTTGCAAATTCACAGATTACTTGGAATATACTGCCGATACTGCCATTTTAATCAGCATGATGAAGTGGAAGTTGGCCGGCCATGTCTGTAGACGGACAGACGGACGGATGGAGCATACATAATGTTAGAGTGGAGACTGCGTGTGGGCAAACGTAGTGTGAGACGCCCTGCGGCACGAGGGACCGATGTTTAAAGATGGTGGCTAGCAGCCGATGGATGCAGACTGCTCAGGGCCTGAATGGTTGGCTCTCTTTGGGGGAGGCTTACGTTCAGCAGTGGACGGCAATTGGCTAATATGATGATGATGACTGCCATTTTAATTATGTAAGATCCGTGTACCTACATTTAACTCATTATGAAATATAAAACGTGTTGTTTAAATCTAAATAATATTTTTTTCATCCATCCATATTATATGTATACAGAGTGATTGGTAATTGCACAGTTGAAACGTTTTTGTCCAGTCCAGATAACTTGGTGACCAAATTGGGTTTTCATTTTCGAGTGATCGATTTCTAGATCACAAAAGATAAGTTTCAAGAACTTTTCATACTTTTTTCTTCACGCAATTTATCTCCATACTTATGAAGAGGAGATTTCTCTCAATCAGCAAATTTTGATCGTTAGGTAGACTTCAAAAAACCTTAAAAGTTCTCGCTCGAAAACAACGCCGGACGCCAAGTTGCTGATTCAAAATCGTTGCATTACACTAGAACATCCCATTCGAAGGAAAGCACTGAATTACCAATCAACCTGTAAATAATATCTAACCTAAAATATCACAGCTAGGACCACAAAGTTTCTACAATTGCTTGGCTACAGGCTTCTTCTGTGATAGGAATTCGGTCGCAATAGGGAAGATGTATATCTACACTAATATTATAAAGAGGAAAACTTTGTTTGTTTGTTTGTTTGATTGTAATGAATAGGCTCAAAAACTACTGGACCGATTTTAAAAATTCTTTCACCATTCGAAAGCTACATTATCCACGAGTAACATAGGCTATATTTTATTTTGGAAAAAAATAGGGTTCCGTAAGATATTTGGGTTTTTCGGACACAAGGTGTAAAAATCAACCGGAAAAGTTACTTATTTTGCGTACGCTGCCTAAACTATAAAAGATAGAACCATACATTGTTCTAATTAATTGTAGATCTCATAAATATCTACAAAAAAGTCCGCGACACACTATACCTATCTATGTCGAGTGAGGCACAACAACCATTTTTTTATTTCAAAATCTTGGTTTTTTTTGGGACTACATTTAAACGCGTTTATTTTACTCATGCTATTAATCCTTATCAAAATAAACTATTTCATCACTAAGTACAGTTTATGTAGATAATATTTGGTTTTTGAATGATTAAAATCGGACGTTTGGTTTTGAACTTATGGCGAAATTAAAATATTACGATTTCTGCTGCACGGCCCGTTGCGAAGTGGACGTCACCAAGGCGGGGGTGCGCGTGCGGGAGGGGAGTTTAGATCTATGAGTAAGGTAATACGGCTAGGGAGCCGTATTACCTTACTCATAGATCTAAACTGACCGCTGCG
The DNA here is from genome assembly GCA_963859965.1 of Ceramica pisi. Lineage (NCBI taxonomy): Eukaryota > Metazoa > Arthropoda > Insecta > Lepidoptera > Noctuidae > Ceramica > Ceramica pisi. Next base: position 22,396,131 of record OY982540.1, on the reverse strand, counting down.
TAGGGACGCAGCGGTCGTGCGCGAAGTCTAAATATTCTAAAGAGGATAACTTTGTTTGTATGTTTGTTTGTTTGATTGTAATGAATAGGCTCAAAAACTACTGGACCGATTTTAAAAATTCTTGAATCAGCTCATATACCAAGAATACCCATGATCCCTACTGATTTGCCTATACCCTTCAAAAGGCTCCAATTTCCAGTAAAAATTTCTTTCGCACTAACGATAAACAAAGTCCAGGGCCAAACATTCAAATTAGTAGGAATTGATTTACGAAAACAATGATTTAACGTCAATTAATGTTGTAGAGAAGCTCTACAATAATCGCTTTAGTTATCTATCCTAAAACAAAGGGTTGCACTCCTGGACTGCCGGCAGAAGTGAAAACTTAGTATTAATTATAAATATTTTCATCATTAACAACTTTAACATCCACAGAAAGACAATCTGTGCAGCCTGCGGATAATGACTGCGTCGTCGATGTTAGTGTCGGTGTTGTTACGTTGTTTTTCTTGAACCTAACATTTACCTTAGGTTTCCAAGTAAAATGATCATTGTAGTTTGTGCAACTGACTTTGACTTGCGATTTATGAAAGGAGTTATTTGCTTCATTTTTACGGCGTCACTAGACCCTAATGATAACACTTTCTGTCGATAAATCACTTTTCTAAACCCTAAATAAACAGATTTTCACAATAATATAAATACGTCATATCATAATGTTGTGACAGTCGACATTGCAAATGTCATTCTGTTGAAACGTCAGTCTCTGTCAGTTGGAGGCGACCTCTAGCGGTTGCCGATTCAAAGTTGTAGTTTAATCGATATTATTAGTTGATTTTGTCAGATTGCTTGGAAACTAATACTAATATCGTATAGAACAATCCTTAATAGTTTTCGGCTTTTGGTGAAAAGACACTGGTCTTTTAACCATAGACGGAAATGTAATTATTTTTTCATTATAGACATTGTTCTAGAAATTTCGAAAACCACATTGTCTATGGTTTGTCACTGGTTTGGTGTGGCCAGGTTGTACATTCTCGATTAGCCGATTTTATCAAAGACTTACCCCACTCAAGACAAACGATAGTGTTGGAAGTGGGAAATGATGAGTTTGTTAGCTTGGATCCTGATTATTATTATTGTTCCAGGGTGTAAACGTCAAGTTAGACGGTTGTTAGGGATTTTTCCAGGAATTTAATATCTTGTTGTAGTGATTCAGTCACCCGAGTTCCCACATGTTTTACCTAGAAAAAGAGGAGTTTTTCTAAGTGGGCTGTCTTGTTCTGGTTGAAATGCTTGACAGGACAAACAATCGATCATTTTTCCATCTACCACGCTGGACACACACAGCGTTCTTGCCCTCGTGTCTTAAAGGTAGGAATTTTGTTGAAAGAGTGTTTGAAAGTGATCTTCGAGACCTTCCAAGGTCGTTTAAAAGGATATTGTTGTGATCCCTGGATATTTATTACAGGACTTCATGTTTTGAAAGGATTCGCTAAGGAAATTAGGCGGACCCGTCTCCCAGCCGGTCGAAGCTTGCAGCCAAGTGTCTTCAGCCCTAATCAACCGTAAGTTTTGCACCCCCGTGGGTTTCTTATTGTCCAACCATGCAAGGTTAGCGTTGAAAGTCGTAGCTAATTGTGTTGTGTTTGCAATAGGCCACGTGGTCCGGCTATTGTTTTATCCTTTAGATTTCCTAGCTCGGACCCCTTTATTCCTTCTCAGGGAAAGTACCGTAGCTTCCCCATATATAATAGGCTCCCCGTGTTGTCAATTCCAGGTGAGGCAACTCGAGAGATTCGTCTCGCCGCCAGGATCTAGAGGCGCCTCTGGAGCCTGGACGTGAGACCCGTTCCTCGAGTCCACACAACGCCTCCAGTGGAGACGACCGTGCAGTGGCAGAGTCCGCCTAGCGATTTAGCGCAGGCGGGACGGTTTTTTTTTATATTTAACTTTTACCCTCAATTTTCAACCGGTTCATTCTAGAACCAGTTTACTACCTACCCGGTTTTCAAAATTAGAAGCCGGTCTTTATCTACCTTCAATTAATGGACCCCGGGTTCGACACCTACGCTTAACTGGAAGGATATTGAACATCTTAGTCGGCTCAGGGATCCGGGACTCTTCAAGTCCCTGGCGCCCATTTAGTTTAATTAATTTAAGATTATAATTCTCATTCACTAAACTGGAAGGTTGACCTTGAAATTTATTAAGAACAATTAATAGTTAATTTAAATTTAAATAATAGGTACAGTACTGGGTTATCTTCAACCCCCCACTACCCAAGTTCCACCGACTGAACTTTATGCTGGCTGGCATTACCCTAACCATAACCTAAGCCTAACCTTTTTTTATATTTTTTAGTGGGTAGTTGCCCAACAAATAAAATTACATTGTTTAAGACAATTCGTTGTTTCTTTCCATTACAACCTCAACCCACCTTGCATCTGGGCTTTTGTTCCTACCCACTGGAGGGACAAAATCTCATATGTAACAGTGGCGACCAACGTGTGTATTGGTTGAAGATAGAGGTTACGTCTATTGCTGTACCTTACAACCCCAAGTACTGTTTCTACGACCTTCCAGTTTTAGATATTTTTAAGGAAAAAACCGTCACGCCGAATCCTTTATAAACATGTTCTAGTCTATATGTTTGTACCGTTTTATACACTTTACTTATACAATTTACCTATACTTATAAAATTAACTTTACTTGTACAATTTACTTTACTTATACAATTTACTTTACTTGTACAATTTACTTTACTTGTACAATTTACTTTACTAGTACAATTAACTACAAATTAATCAAAGATTATGGTTGTGTAACTGCCTATACTAAGCATAATATCTGCAAATTATTTGAAATTGTACATTGTGACAGCCAGTATTAAGTTTGGTTACTTTCAATTTATTTTTAATTTATCAAAATGGAACTTACTATTAAGTTTGATTTGCTTCGCAAGGACGAGCTTACATTTGAGGTTTTGGTTCGAGACGCGAAACCAACTTCAACCGTAGAGGAACTACATGTTCATATTAGGGAACTTATTTAACTAGGTATGTTCCGTGTAGTTCCGGAAAGGGCCTCGGCACATGGCATACCAAGAATTTGAAATCACCATGTGGCGAGGATTATCTTTATCTTATAATTTATGGTAATTTAAACATAAATTATCTTGTGGCATATGGCCACACTTTTATAACTATGTCAGATTAAATACAGTTTACACTGTTCTTTGCAGTTCGTAGTGTTACACAGGATCCAACTGTGAACACATTTGTGAGCTGCGTTTTGGGCACCAATAGACGACTGTTTAAAGTTGTTGTTGGTCACTCATTATTGTAGATTTAACTCTTTCGAAGAGTGTTTGAATCTCCGGATTGCTGGTAAGGCAGCATAATGATAGTCCTGAGTTAGGAGGCCTTAATGGCGGGCGTGTAGGCTGCATTGTTGGAAAACGTTTTTAGATGGTATTTTATTTACAGGGGGCGAATTACCGTCACATTCCATTTCAGGAAGACGGTTAGCCAATTCTAATTAGTTTGTAGTAGTTACTTATTTACTTTAGGGTATTGATTGTGTACCGGCTCGGCGTTGTTCGCGGCGGTCATCACTATTAGTTAGAGGATGTGTAGGTTGACTTTGGTGTACGATTGGGTAGGGTGGTCTCTCCTATATAATTATAGTAGGTCAGACTAAGATATTACTTCTTCAGCAGATTCTTACACATTTCTACTCTTTTTTGGAGCTTGTCTTTTACCATGTTTGTAAATGGATTAGACTCGCTACAGGAGTAACACTACACCTTTTTTTTGGAGCTTGTCTTTTACCATGTTTGTAAATGGATTAGACTCGCTCCAGGGGTGGCGCTATTTAATGTATTCCACAGATATAACATTTTTGTTGTTAGTATATGCCTTAATTGCCTAATCGTGCACCAGTTTCGACGTTTTTTTTTCCTTTTCTTTCTCAGTTCCTGTTTTTAGGGATGAGCATTGTGGATTGTTGTAGGCGTGCTTAGTTCTTTTGAATTGGCTTTGACGCTGGAGGGCCAGCTTCGAGATTTGCCCTATCGGGTCAAATCTCTGGTGGTTGGGGAGGTACTGTTACGTTGTTTTTCTTGAACCTAACATTTACCTTAGGTTTCCAAGTAAAATGATCATTGTAGTTTGTGCAACTGACTTTGACTTGCGATTTATGAAAGGAGTTATTTGCTTCATTTTTACGGCGTCACTAGACCCTAATGATAACACTTTCTGTCGATAAATCACTTTTCTAAACCCTAAATAAACAGATTTTCACAATAATATAAATACGTCATATCATAATGTTGTGACAGTCGACATTGCAAATGTCATTCTGTTGAAACGTCAGTCTCTGTCAGTTGGAGGCGACCTCTAGCGGTTGCCGATTCAAAGTTGTAGTTTAATCGATATTATTAGTTGATTTTGTCAGATTGCTTGGAAACTAATACTAATATCGTATAGAACAATCCTTAATAGTTTTCGGCTTTTGGTGAAAAGACACTGGTCTTTTAACCATAGACGGAAATGTAATTATTTTTTCATTATAGACATTGTTCTAGAAATTTCGAAAACCACATTGTCTATGGTTTGTCACTGGTTTGGTGTGGCCAGGTTGTACATTCTCGATTAGCCGATTTTATCAAAGACTTACCCCACTCAAGACAAACGATAGTGTTGGAAGTGGGAAATGATGAGTTTGTTAGCTTGGATCCTGATTATTATTATTGTTCCAGGGTGTAAACGTCAAGTTAGACGGTTGTTAGGGATTTTTCCAGGAATTTAATATCTTGTTGTAGTGATTCAGTCACCCGAGTTCCCACATGTTTTACCTAGAAAAAGAGGAGTTTTTCTAAGTGGGCTGTCTTGTTCTGGTTGAAATGCTTGACAGGACAAACAATCGATCATTTTTCCATCTACCACGCTGGACACACACAGCGTTCTTGCCCTCGTGTCTTAAAGGTAGGAATTTTGTTGAAAGAGTGTTTGAAAGTGATCTTCGAGACCTTCCAAGGTCGTTTAAAAGGATATTGTTGTGATCCCTGGATATTTATTACAGGACTTCATGTTTTGAAAGGATTCGCTAAGGAAATTAGGCGGACCCGTCTCCCAGCCGGTCGAAGCTTGCAGCCAAGTGTCTTCAGCCCTAATCAACCGTAAGTTTTGCACCCCCGTGGGTTTCTTATTGTCCAACCATGCAAGGTTAGCGTTGAAAGTCGTAGCTAATTGTGTTGTGTTTGCAATAGGCCACGTGGTCCGGCTATTGTTTTATCCTTTAGATTTCCTAGCTCGGACCCCTTTATTCCTTCTCAGGGAAAGTACCGTAGCTTCCCCATATATAATAGGCTCCCCGTGTTGTCAATTCCAGGTGAGGCAACTCGAGAGATTCGTCTCGCCGCCAGGATCTAGAGGCGCCTCTGGAGCCTGGACGTGAGACCCGTTCCTCGAGTCCACACAACGCCTCCAGTGGAGACGACCGTGCAGTGGCAGAGTCCGCCTAGCGATTTAGCGCAGGCGGGACGGTTTTTTTTTATATTTAACTTTTACCCTCAATTTTCAACCGGTTCATTCTAGAACCAGTTTACTACCTACCCGGTTTTCAAAATTAGAAGCCGGTCTTTATCTACCTTCAATTAATGGACCCCGGGTTCGACACCTACGCTTAACTGGAAGGATATTGAACATCTTAGTCGGCTCAGGGATCCGGGACTCTTCAAGTCCCTGGCGCCCATTTAGTTTAATTAATTTAAGATTATAATTCTCATTCACTAAACTGGAAGGTTGACCTTGAAATTTATTAAGAACAATTAATAGTTAATTTAAATTTAAATAATAGGTACAGTACTGGGTTATCTTCAACCCCCCACTACCCAAGTTCCACCGACTGAACTTTATGCTGGCTGGCATTACCCTAACCATAACCTAAGCCTAACCTTTTTTTATATTTTTTAGTGGGTAGTTGCCCAACAAATAAAATTACATTGTTTAAGACAATTCGTTGTTTCTTTCCATTACAACCTCAACCCACCTTGCATCTGGGCTTTTGTTCCTACCCACTGGAGGGACAAAATCTCATATGTAACAGTGTCTGTGATTTGACCTGGGAATCATTTTTCTGACCGTGTGTTTCCTGGGTAGGCTTTTTGCAGCGGTAACCGACATCCACGCGGGCGGAGCCGCGGCCGCTATTATTTATATTTCTTTTTTTTAAAGTGTGAGAAAGATTAAAAATGACATTCATAATCTCTGATATTATATTCGTACTATTTCATTAAGTAAGTTATCCTACTCCTGCTATATATTATTTAATATAATAAATGCGAGTTTGTGAGTGAGTTTGTGTATATTTTTGTTACTCAATCACGTCAAAACGGCTGAAGGGATCTGGGTGAAATTTGGAACAGGGATAGATTATGGTCTGAAATAACACATAGGCTATTTTTTATCCCACGGGAACGCGTACGAAGTCGCGGGCAGAAGCTAGTATATAATATTTATCAATATTGTCTGACAAAAATGTTTAAAAAGTATAAAGGCCCTTCCTTTATAGTTTTTTGTACGTGCAATGTTTTTATTCCGGTTACCAATTATTTCGAATTAAAAGTAACGTGAAATGGAACGTGTTTTAATACACCAATCAGCGTCTACTGACGTCACACCTGTTAATTTTTAGTCCAAGATACCATGGTTCCCAGACGTTACTTATTTTCGCAGTAACAAAATGATTTGAGAAGAGTTGTGTAATGACAACGTACGCGTACATATCTGCATTCAGTTTCGTTTTTTAATGATTTAGGTATAAGACATATTTCAAAAGTCTAGGAGGTAGTTTTGCATCCTCCCAAACCCTGGTAGACTTTAGTTTTTATTTATTAAATTGTTTTTATTTTATTGTTCGGGTATCTACGAAGACATATTAGGGAAACGTCAATGTACTTTATTGCAAGTTTATCTGGAACCTACCATAATCTGCTAATGCCCAAACTGTGGAAAATTATCAACGCAGAGTTATGTGATGCGATTGGCTGTTGAGAATTCATTCAACCAATGATAAAAAACAAAGATAAATTCAGAGGTCATTTTCTACGCCTACCATACATTGTATTCGAACGCTATTCTATCCCACACATTTTGTTACTGAGAAAATAAGTTGGGTTTGGTATCACCGGGATCTTGCTCTATGACTTTGATTTGATCAATGACAGGCAGGAGTGACGTCATCGGCAGTTTACGCGCGAAAATATCAACTGTCCCATTAGAACCGAAATTTTTTGGCAATAAATTAAAGCCTTTCTATTCTAGACGAATTTCTTTGAAATGAAAGCAAAAATGAAATTATTGCATGTTATAGGTATCCATCACGCGGGCACATTGAAGGTTAGCTAGATTTCAAAATATCTCCGAGATTTTCTTCTATGATATAAGTATCCTCATGATGTGCCATTTTCTCTCACTGTTTTGAGAAAAGCAATGATAAAATAAATAACACAGTGTTTTGGTTCGTAACAACGACCTTTGTTAGTACACGAGCCTAGTCGGGGCCGTTCACTGCATTACCAATACTGTAATTTTATTTACAACTACTATTCGTCTTTCCCCGCTGCTTCGCTCATGAGGCTGTCTCACAAAAACTGTGCGTTTTCAGTCATACAGGAGCATATCTTTTGAGCAATTAAAAAAATGCTTGGAAGCTTGTAAGTGTGCATCCTGAATAGGATGAAGCGATACTTCAGGCAAGGACAGTTTTAGACCCTAAACAAAGCACAAGTCGATCCTGCATGGAGTTTTGCAGCCACCTTTGGGATGGTTCAGCTAAGAGGCTTATCGGCGACGAAAAACTGGTGGATGCCAAGCTACACAGCTTGGCTCATTGCCGCAAGGTTGCCTACTTGTCGGTCTTCTACGGATTGTACTTCTGTGAGTGTGCTCAAGAACTCCACGACCTCATCCCATCGGCCCCCCTCTACCATCGGACATCCAGACGGACTGCATTACCATCCCTACCTTGTTGCTGTTCCACCAATTCGCGCTAAGCGTTTCCAAACGTCTTTTATAATGCGCACAGCAAAGGAGTGGAACTATGTGCCTGCGTCTGTGTTTCCGAACGCTTAAAACCCTAATCTTAAGTTAGAGTGTACACAGGCTCCTTCTGGGTAAGCTCGCTCCATCTCTGACCAACTCTCTCCACTATGTTTCTGTCATCTTTGACCAACACTAGAGTGAAGAGCAAACCCATCACAAATAAAAATAATCGGACCCTTCGATCGCGTGGAATAGTGATCGAAGATCAGACCTGACTTCAAGAGATTACCTTTGCAAATTCTTAAACAAACAATTTGAACTTTTTTTTACTAGTGATAGGCATACGTTTGACCACTATCTCACCTGATTTTAAGCGATGATGCGGTCTAAGGTGGAGCACGCTTGCCTAGAAGTAACCTATTCACTCTTGCCAAAGTCTCCCAGGTTGTAGCTATCAGGAAGCACAGACGCCGGCTGGGAATTCCACTCCTTAGCTGTACGCACAATGAATGTATTCCCAAAACGTTTTGTACGTATAGGTGGGATGTCCACCATGTACTGATGGCGCATCGCCATACGTTTTGTGGTCCGATGGTGGAATTGGCGGGATTAAATTATGTAATTCCGTCGCACACTCCCCAAAATGTAACCGATAGAAAACCGATAAGCCAGCAACTCGGCGTCGATGCTCAATACTTTGGAGCTTCGATTCGACCAACTATGCAACGTTCATTATTAGACAAATTCGAAAAAAAAACATGTTATTATTATTACTGTGTATTTAGGTTTCATTAAAGTATTACATTAAGAAATGGGTTGAACCACAGAAATATAAAATCCATGGGTTGAACATTTACTTTCTTTTACTCCAAAAGGGGGCTACCCGCCCCTTGCAAGCCATGTATAGGTACGGGACGATTTGATATAGGATTTGGTAATTTTTTTTATCAAAGAATTAGTGCCCCTCACAGTGCGCTAGCAGTACGGTGTAAGGACAACTGGTAAGATGGAGGTTTCTATGGAAGGTCTTCACAATAAACCAATGGTCACACTGCGAAGGTGTTCCATTTTATATTTGTCGTGCTTCTCTGCTTCTCTCCTTTAAACATCGGTCTTTTGCCATCATCGACAGGCTTGTAACTTGTAACGTGGCATATGATTATAGTTCTTGCCATTTAAAGAGGTAGGTACTGCATTCATCACAAACCTGCTAAAGAATATGTTATGTATTATGAAATTTGAAGTCTTATATTGTTGTGAAAGGATATCAGGTACAATGTATTTAGTTGCTGAGGGATGGAAAAAGATCCGGGTGCCTAGTACCTACATAATATGCTCAGTGGGGTTTGTTCCAAGTTCTATATAACATTACAACTTTGCGTTGGTATGTTTCCGTTGTAAAGCATGATAGAGCACAAATGAATAAGCTGCACACACGTTCATTATATTACGTAGGTACCTTAAGCAGTTATTTGTAACGCCTGTCGCGATACTGCGTGGTTGGAACTTCAACTGATTTGGAGCTCCAGGGCAACGTGGAGTTGCGGTGAAAACGCACGGAGACGAACTCGACGCACGGAGACGAACGGCACCAGGCCGCTCTGTGTGTTTCGCATGAATAAAACTAATAATAATGTTTTTTATGAGAAATTATTACGTGTGTTTACAAGGAAAATGAAATAAAATTTTACCTCATTTTACACCTTCTCCTAGCGTCTTTATGTATACAGGAGATCGGATGGTAAATAGGCAGCATGGCCTTCCTCTTGTTTTCATGATAAAATTGCAAATTCTTGTATTTATTCCAAAATAAACACGGATAATTGTTTGACGTAACCTGTCTCACCGAGAAAATGTCAGTGAGACAGTTTTTTACGTGCGTACGTCCCAGCTAGCGACAAAGTCGATACTACACAACTCGTGCTACCATGGTGCGACCGATTTCCATACATTTGGTTCATTTACGCAACGATAAAACGTAAACTCGATACGAAGTTAAATGTCAGAAACTTGTGCTACCGATTAGTTTAGTTCCAAATACGGACACATGGCGCTGATCAATTTTACATACAAAATTTGACACAAGCGATACGTTTACGCTGTCGATGCAATTACGCAGAAACTCGTGCTTAGCCCTCTGAAGGCCAATTCTACTCATTTTCGCATCTCTATCGCAAACTGTCAAAAATGTATGAAAATTAAGGCTCTTTTGTCAATTTGTGATTGACATGCGAATACGTAAGTTTTTTTTTAATTAGTAGCATTGGCCCTCAGATGTCAAAAAACCTTAATTTTCATACATTTTTGACAGATTGCGATTGAGATGCGAATGTGAAAATTAGTAGAATTGTGCAAATTCTACTATTAAAATTAGTAGAATTGTGCAAATTCTACTATTAAAATTAGTAGAATAGTGCGAATTCTACTATTAAAATTAGTAGAATAGTGCGAATTCTACTATTAAAATTAGTAGAATTCGATCTCAGAGTGCGAACATTACTTAAACAGTAGTAGAATCAGCCTCCTTCATTATGTTTGATACGTTATTATTGCACTGTAAAGTTTACATCTTACACCACCTTCAAAACTCAACGATTGCCCCCAATAGTACATGGGTGGAATTCTAAAGAGGTCTAATGAAGGCCGAGAGTCTATCCAACCGCGCTCTTTCGATGGAAAAGCAATTACCTACCTAACTAATTATACAAGAAAATAGAATCGAAATCTATTCGCAAGAATATAGGACGAAAAACAAGATTGAAATTTGATCTGGAATAAATAAATTAGAAAAGACTAGCTGACCCGCGCAACTTCGTCTGCGCCACATTTTCCATTAATGCTCCGCTCCTATTCGTCTTAGCGTGATGATATATAGCTTATAACCTTCCTCGATAAATAGGCTATCTAACACTAGTAGTTCCTGAGATTAGCGCGTTCAACCAAACAAACAAACAAACAAACTCTTCTGCTTTATAATATTAGTATAGATATAGGCAAAAAACGGGAAGGAATTAAAAGCTGTATTACAAATGCAATTGGTGCGCAATAAAGAATATTGTATTCTAAAGCTTGCCCTTAAAATTTGCACATAGAATGTCTGTCCAAGTTATTCTCATCATCTGCCTAGCCTTTTCCAACTACATTGGGGTCGGCTTCCAGTCAAACGGATTCAACTGAATACCAGTGTTTTACGTGGAGCGACGGCCTAAGTTTTCTGACCTCCACAACCAATAGATTTTTCAGGTTCTGACAATCCGTAACGACTGCCAAATATCTACAAATGACAGCCGTAAACAAAGGCAGCACGGAGGAATCTCGGTATGTTAAGATGGTCACCCATCCACCGACCAACCTTGGCAAACGTTGCTTAACCGTAAAGATCAAACCGTGCGACTGTTATTATTTAGCCACGAGCTCCTGTCCAAGTTATTGAGATCTTTTAATTGTTACCTCTAAATATACCCGACACCTATAAACATCCAAGCTTATAATACTCTAACTTCAAAAGTAGCTCGGTATGTTGGAAACCTCTTAAATTTGAATGACAATTCGAATGCGAGTGGAACAACTGGAATAGGACATGATCCATTTATACTTTATTTCTATGTACTTTACTTTATTTTTATACTTTATAATATAACTAGCTTCTGCCAGCGGCTTCGCGTGATCCCTAGGGAACGTGTTTCCGGGATTAAAAGTAGCTTATGTGCTATTACAGACTATAATCTATCTTCGTTCTAAATTTAATTAAGATTCGTTAAGCCGTTCTGGCGTGATTGAGTATCAAACAACCAAACTTTCACATTTTCATTTTTTTTTCTTTTTTTCTATTGATTGTAGCGTGATGAAAAGTATACTATAACCTGCTCAGGAGTATGAATAATAATTGTACCAAGTTTCGTTAAAATCCGTCGAGTAGTTTTTGTTTCTATAACGGTTATACAGACAGACAGACAGACAGACAGACAAAAATTTTACTGATTGCATTTTTGGCATCAGTATCGATCCCTAATCACCCCCTGATAGTTATTTTGGAAATATATTTCATGTACAGAATTGACCTCTCTACAGATTTATTATAAGTATAGATAATAATTATCTGCATCACCCAAAGGTTGACTGGTAGAGAATGCCTATGGCATTAAGTCCGCCTCTATACTGTTTTTTGTGCTGAAAGTGTTAAATAAATAAATAAATCCATACATGCTCACGTCGGATCAGGAACCGATCGAGATCGAGATCGTCGAACCATGGCAGATACTAGTTTCGAAAGAAAGGTCATATTCCTGTTGTTTACATCCCTACCTTGTTGCTATTCCACCAATTCGCATTAAGTGTTTCCAAACATCTTTTAAAATTCGCACAGCAAATGAGTGGAACTCTCTGCCTGTGTCTGTATTTCCGAACGCTTACAACCCTCATCTCTTCAAAGTTAGAGTAAACAGGCTTCTTCTGTGTAAGCTCGCTCCATCGTAGATTGTGTCTCTGTCATTTCTGACCAAGACTAAAGTCAAGAGCAAACCCATCACAAATAAAAATCAAAATCGTTTCTCAAACTGCCTTCAGCAGTGCTATTCTGTAACAACATTTTCGTGTCTCGACAGCGGAATCCGAGGTGAGTTTTAAATTCGTATAAAGATAAGACCTTATGGTGTGTGAAATAAAGTTCAATTTGTAAGCTTAGTCACTCAGGTGAAGTCGATATCGAAATGGTTATTTACAGAATAGACTAGCTGAACTGTATCTAGTTAGCTCCGAGTTCGATCCCCATTTCGGGTAAAGTGTCATGGGTGATACCTATATCACCAGAAATTTCTCAAGACTGTACACGTCTGACATTCACAGTCAAAGTGAAAACTTGTAAATTGACATTTTTTACATATTGTTACCTTATATTGTTATGTATTTTTTATTTGGGAAAACAAACAATCTAGATACACATTATGCTATCGGTAATTGTACAATTCACTAAGTTTCCACATGTTAATAGCTTAAATTAGATACAGTTTGGTAAAGTTAGATAAAACCATTATTTAAAATCATTACAATTTTTCGCTGTCTTGAAATCTAAGAGTTAATACATGCTTAAGTAATTATTAATAAAAATAAAAAAAAAATAACAAGTCGCTTACTATTTTGTATTAGCTGTAAGTTTTCCTAAAATTAATAAATAAAATAAAAGGAACATCCCTACCAAACCCTGCGGTCAAAACCGGCTTGATGTTATGTAATGTTTCTCGAACTACTAAAACTTGTGGGAGCAGTACAGGCGACGATGCACGAACGATATATCGATACGGAGGTTTGTAGAACTGCATTTCCCTTGAGGTAAATGTTGTGGTGCCAAATGCATGATAGGACCGTTTATCTTGAAGCAATGGGTTAGACACCTTCACGTTGATATACATTTTCATAGTTATGAGGCAACTAAGGAATCCTGTTAATCGAATAAAAACATGGTTTTTCCACCAACAAAATTTGAAATGCTAGCTCTGCGCAAATTTGTTTGCGTCACATTTTTCATGAATGCTTTGCTTCCATTGGTCGTAGCGTGACGTTATATAACTTATAACCTTCCTTGTTAAATGTGAAAGAAAAAGAAAGAAAGAAAATTTATAGCATTTATTCCGCCAGAAGCGATACACAAAAATGTAAAATAAAAAGAAAATAAATTACCAACAAAAACGAAATTAAAAGATAACATGTTATCAATTAAAAACTGAATAAAACCAGATACATTTATGTTGTCTATGTCAGAGCCGAGCATATCAACCTACCACGACTCTCTGGTCACACCACAGACACACCAGAGTGCCAATAGGGAATATGCATGAAAAAAATATTTATTATCTACACAGTTTATCTAAAAAAAAAAAAAAGAAAATAGAATCAAAATCACTCGAAAAACTTTTTCAAAAAAAAATCATTTATTAATTTTGTGAACACAGGGTACACACTTTATATAAGATCATTGTATGATACAATGATCTTATATAAAGTGTTTCGTCCAACCTATGATCCGCCGAAGGGCATACAAAATATTACTGCAAATGTCAATTTATACAATCAAGATTAAAATAACGGTAAAAATCTAATAAATAAGAAAAAAATACATGATAATAATAATAATAAAAACAATTTCAGCTAATGAAAATTGTCAAAGAAAAAAAAAATGAAATGAACCGTCAAAAAGATAATAAAATGTCAGCAACATTACAAAATGTCAAAATTAAATCAATTTAAATAAGTCATACAAAATAATTATACTACGTCGGCAAAAAAATTAAAAATTATCAAAATTTACTCAATTATAATCGTAAAATATATCAATGTCACAAAACAGATAAAAATTAAATTATACAAAATTATTACGTCAAAAACTTGTCATTAAGGTATTCATCGACAGAGTAATAAGCCTTGTCATTCAAGAATTTAAAAAGCTGCCGTTTAAAACAATTTGCGTTGTTAGCTAATACAATTTTATTTGGTAACTTATTGTATAGCTTTGCATATATACTTTTGGTTTTGGTGAAAAGTAAGTGCAGTTTATTTGAGCGTCTTTGACTTTCGACAGGTCTGTAAAGATGCATATTGTTTCTTACAAAAGTACAGGCTTCATAGATGTAAAGTGATGGTACAGTCAATATTTTCAAGTTTTGGAAATGGGGCTTGCATGAATCCGTCCGTTTTATTTTGCAAATTGCTCGAATGCACTTTTTTTGTGCTATAAGTACTTGCTCGACTTTAGCACCATTACCCCAAAATACCAGTCCATATCCCAAAGTGGAGGCAACGTAACTATGATAAGCTTGTAAGAGGGCGGTCATGTTTGCAATTTTACCTAGCTTACGACGAGCTTAGGAAAACTTACTAAGTTTCCCACATACATTGTCTATTTGTGTCCTCCATGACATGTCGTTATCAATATGTACGCCAAGAAATTTTGTTACATCAGATTCTAGTATTGGATCTCCATTAAAATTGACTTGAAATTGTGATTTTATATTTTGTCTAATTTTAAAGTTCATAATTTTTTGTTTTTGTAAGATTAATTTTAAGATTGTTACATTTTAACCACTCAATAATCGTAACCAGACTAGCGTTTATGTCACTTTCTATCTCTTCTTTACTACCACTATTATATATAACGGTGCTATCGTCTGCAAATAAAGACATTATGGTGTGTAGTGGCTTGGGGAAAATCATTTATGTAACAGATGAAGAGTAAAGGCCCCAAAAACAAACCAGTTATCATTATTTTAAACAAATATATCTGTCCCTCTCGCTAAACCGCTGTAATGTATGGCATCCGTATAGGCGTCATGGAATCTGACGTCAAATTTCATATCAGACTTCTCTTTCTAATCGTAATCTTTGAAGCTTTATAACTTCATCAGTGATGATATTTAAAAAACAATTTTATGATTGTTTTTTAGAGCTAAAAAGTATTTCATTTGCAAATTAAAAAATTTCATACATATTCCCAATTCTACTAATTTTCACATTCGCATCTCAATCGCAATCTGTCAAAAATGTATGAAAATTAAGGCCATACCCTGAGCAAATAACCTTGAGCATTTTTTCCCTCAATAACAGCGCAAGAGATACAATGGCGATACGCTCAGAATGTTGAATAAAATCGTTATAAAATCTAATTTTGGTCGTTTGAAAAAAATACTTCTACCAAAATGTTCATAATTAAATTGCCTATCCAGTAGTGTAAGTACAAAATCAAAATAATCGTTAGTTTTCGAGAAGATGCATGTTTTCAGTATTTTTTTCTCATTTCTGTGGTTTCATTGTAAGGAGATTACTTAAACATTATACTTAGTAATAAAAAATAAAATCTACCATTTTGAAGCCAAGATTATGTAGAAATTTAATGTATTTTTTATTAGTTGATATTTCTTTTGGATAAAGAGTAGATAGCTCCAAAAAACTGCACAAAAAACGGCTAGCGCTGCGTTTTGCTCGGGGATGCGCCTTAAGGCTTTTTTGACAGTTTGCGATTGACATGCGAATGCGAAAGTTGTTTAAAAATTAGCAGAATTGGCCCTCCACAGTTCTACTGTTGCCTATGGCGTGACCGTGACATCCGGCACTGACCGACAGTGACAAGTTGACAACATAAATAAAAACAAATTAAAAAGAAATAGGAAAACGATCACCACATGACACTGGCATGAAGTCGTCATCGGCTCAGTTGCCAACGAAGGAATAACCAAAAATAGAAATAGGAAATGGGCAAATTTAGTATAAATAACATGTAAAACATAAATAAAGATTAAAGTTGTGCGTCACATCCAAGCAAGAATCGGTCTTTGAAAGTGCTATTGAACAATTTTTTTTATTAGAACCAGTAGTTCCTGATATTAGCGCCTTCAACCAAACAAACAAACTCTTCAGCTTTATAATATTAAAGTATAAAGTATTTCCTCGAGCACACAGGTTTGTGTTATAATATAAATTGTTCTTATGCCTTTAAAGATTAGGCAGCTAGTCTAAAATCAACCATTTATGTTGGTCTAATACAATTCAATGTGTCTACAATTTTGTTTGACTACTTTTCCCTTTCCGTATGCAGCATTAACAGACACGCTGACCTTTCTAAAACCTACCCACCACATACCACAATCCTCCATCATTACCCGGTTGAGGATGACACGGTTGGCGCAGTGGTTAAGCGATCGGCTGCTGCGCTGCGTGTCGCGGTTTCGATTCCCGCATTTTTTATATTTTAATTAGACTTTTCACGTCTTAACCGCTGAAGGAATTTGAATGAAACCAGACGTTGAAAAACATGAGTAAGAAATGAAAGTATGGTTGACGTAGTGGTTGAGCGATTGACTGCTGCTGCGCTGCTTGTCACGGGTTCGATTCCCGCACGGAACAAATATTTGTATGGCTTACAGACAGTTCTTTCGGGTCTGGCTGTCTGTGTTTGTGAGTTTGCTTGTTTATCAAAACACCCACGATACAAGAGAAATTCCTAGTGTGAGGCATCGTTTAAAACTACCCAGAACTTCAAACGATTGAAATGCATTAAAAACGAATCATTCATAATAGGAACGAAAGAGCCGTTTAGCCGTGTCGGGGCCGGGCCGGGCACACGGCACGGATCCGGCACGATAGCGGAACGGAACGGACCGGAGTGGCACTCCACTGTTACTGCTTAATGGATTTCCGTTACTGTCTTTCCATTACGTGCTTTTGTTCCCGATGTTGATAACCTGGATGTGGCTGTTGCAACTTTTAATGCTGTGTTCGAAAGGTGTATAAGCTAGAACTAGTTTTTGCACGAGGTCGCGTTATTATAGATTTTTTACGAAATAAGCGTAGCCTGTTACCGTTTCCAGGGTTCCAAATTTTAGCACAATCGATGCGGCGACTTATTATTTATTTACATTACATTGGGTGACACAATGGGCGGCCTGAGACTCTTACTGACTGAGACCTACCCGTGTGCCTTCAAATTGCCACTGTGTTTCTGGACCGAATACTAACTTATGTTCATCAGCATTCTTTTAGTACTTATGCTCTATAGAATCAAAATAATTTATATATTCTTGCCACTTCCATTCCTCGTATGTATATCCGCACTGGTCCTAAACGCATGGAACATTTTTCTCACGTAACAGTCCATTGACTCGCTACCCTTTCGCGACGTGACTTCTCTCCTTGTTAAATATGTTAAAAGGTACTTTAGGAAGTACCGTCGATGTGAGCGCTGTGTTTTTGTTTGCCGTCTTGGGGTTTATTTTCGGCAAAGTGATTTTATAATTATGGTTAAACTAGCTCACCCGCGCAACTTCGTCTGCTTCAAATTTTCCATTAATGCTCCGCTCCTATTTGCCTTAGCGTAATGATAAATAGATAATAGCCTATAGCCTTCCTCAATAAATGGGCTATCTAACACTGAAATAATTTTTCAAATCGGATAAGTAGTTCCTGAGATTAGCGCGTTCAAGCAAGCAAACAAACCAACAAACAAACTCTTCAGATTTATAATATTAAAATAGTTAATATTGGGATTGCTACCATGGACCTTTTTATTTGCGATTTTATAATTTAGTCCAGATTATGTCAAGTTGTAGTTGTAGATTTTTTTTTTACTACTGATAGGTATACGTTTGACCGCTATCTCGCCTGATGTTAAGCCATGATGCGATCTAAAGTGGAGCACGCTTGCCTAGAAGTAACCTATTCACTCTTGACTTAAAGACTCCCAGGTTGTAGATTTTTTTTTTAATTTTTTGGGTGGGTCATATGTAGGATGCATCAAGATAAATGGGCCAGAGTCGTTATGCAAAGGACCCTGAGGATGGGCGTCGTCGCCGAGGAAGGCCTAGGAAATAAGAAAGAAAGAAAGAAAGAAAAAGTTTTTATTGAAATGCTAGTGTGACGACTTGGTGGCGTTCATGACGGATTGGTCGGAGAAGGCAATACACCGGGAAGAGTGGAAGGCTATGGGGGTAACCTTTGCCCAGCAGTAGCACAGTATAGGAGCATAGTTTTTTTTTTTTAAATTTTCGCAAGATCTAAATTTTTAAGCCTACGTGTGTATGTGTCTGTTTAATTTTTTACAACTTCTACCAGAAGCATTGCCCGCGTGGAACTGTGGAAGCCAGAAACCATCCCAAAGATGCATAAGTTTGCGGGATAAAAAGTTCTCCCTGCGTGTTTAAATACCAAGTTTAATCAAAATTGGTTCAGTGGTTCTTAGACGTTACAAACTTCAATACCACGTGAGTTTTGGCACATTGATATTCTTCATTTTCCGACCAGTATTGAGCAACCTGTTCAGCTCTATAATTGGCCTCGTTCAAATCTTGGATGGTACAGGTAGTTGTGCATGACGGGTAATTAAGGAAGTTTTGCAAGTCCTGTGAAGGGTCTCCGCACTAGCAGTGCGTTTGAGATGGGTGGAGAACGCCCTATTTGGTCAGGTTATGTTTACAGCAGCCAACCTGGGTCCGCGATCGGTTAAGAGTTTCCCATTTTCCAGACTGGCCACTGAACTTCGCGTCCAGGGGGTTCTGCCGGGGGTATGAACTCTGGAGGGGGAGGGTGTTTGTGCCTCCATTGTGCACATCTCTCGTCGCACAACTCTCTAATGAGATCGAACATTTCATGAAGCTTTTACGGCTTTTTAGGCGTGCAGGTACTGGTTGGTACTGATATACTTGGTCACGGTTACAAAGAAAAGAAAAATAAAGAACAAGAGATTATTTGTTTTATTTGAGTAGGGTTTTTTTTTTTTTTTACTTGGTATGGGTTTGCTCTTGACTCTAGTCTTGGTCAGAGATGACAGAGACAAAGTCTACGATGGAGCGAGCTTACCCAGAAGTAGCCTGTTCACTCTAACTTTGAAAAGATTAGGGTTGTAAGCATTCGGAAACACAAACGCAGGCAAAGAGTTCCACTCCTTTGCTATGCGCATTATGAAAGACGCTTGGAAGCGCTTAGTGCGAGTTGGTGGAATAGCAACAAGGTAGGGATGGCAAGTTGCAGTGCGTCTGGATGTCCGATGGTAGAAGGGGGCTGGTGGGATGAGATCGTGGAGTTCCTGGGCACACTCTTCGAAGTACAATCTGTAGAAGACCGACAAACAGGCAACCTTGCGGCGATGAGCCAAGCTGTGTAGCTTGGTATCCACCAGTTTTACGTCACCAATGAGCCTCTTAGCTCTGCGTTCCACCGAGTCAAGCGCGGCAAGCTGATACTTAGCTGAGCCATCCCAAAGGTGGTTTGCTCTAGACTCTAGTCTAGATCAGCGATGGCAGAGACAAAGTCTACGATGGAGCGATCTTACCCAGAAAGAGTCTGCTCACTCTAACTTTGAGTAGATTAGGGTTGTAAGCGTTCGGAAACGCAGGCGCAAGCGCCAGAGATGATATTTGATATTTACGCCAAGTATGTATACTGGGAAAATGTGCGTCACAACTACGAAAAAGGGCAATGCTCATGTGCGAGATCGAGCCACAGCACATTATGACATCTTAAAACTATTATGGTAACGGTGTGGGAGGAAGACAGAGTTATACAAGACGCATCACACCATCCCTTTTTCAAAGCTCAATCATGATGGCATTAGCACGTCATAATAGGGCGCTAGGTTTTCACTGACAGCCGGCAGGTTACAGGATGACGTCATTCGGTTAGGTGCTAACCTATTTGGTCGGTGTGCCATTTAGTTACTGCAACCAACCTTAACGGTACAGACGATACTCTCGACCCTACCTTCCCTCATGGGAAAACCCTTAACTTTAAATTACAGTATTTTGCAAGATTTTAATGCGGCCGCGTGCCAAAGTAAGCGGTACCTATCCTTACTTATTTAACACTGAAACTTAAAGTAGGCCACAAGGGTTTAGTGCAAGTGTTTGCTGTCCCTTTACATACTAATGTGAACCTTATTTTACATTAGACAAGGTGTGCCCGCGACTAAGTTTGCTTGAAAAGATTTTTTTATCTACTTACTAGGATTAAAAGTGTACGATGCTTTTTCCAGGTATTTATATTAGAGCAGCTGGCCCGCCAAGCTTCCGTGTGGTACTGCACCCTAACACATTATTGAAGCCTAATTAGTCAGTGCATCAGTATGTATTTATCTATATACTGATTCACTGCTTGACTATGTGATTAGACTATTCCTCAACCACTATAATTGTGAACAAAACTTTTTACAATAAAATTCAACCGACTTCCAAAAACAAAAAAAAAACACTACAAAGTAAAAAATAACTTTCATTTCGGAAGTCGGCGTTTTTGTTAGTTTTTTCGTACTTTGACACCGACTTCCGAAATGAAAGTTATTTTTTACTTTGTAGTGTTTTTTTTTTGGAAGTCGTTTGTAATTTTTGTAAAAAGTATTTTTTATTTTTCACTTTTTAGTGGTACCCCATACCTGACAACACCACTTCAAAATCGCAGAAAAGCAAAATACGCAATTTCGATTACTTGTATGACACCATCATTCAAGTAAACGAATTCCAGATATTTCGATTTAAAATCCGAAGTTCGTAACCGATTTTGATAAAATTTAAGTGGGACCAATCTGCAAGTATATCCTTTCAGATAAAACAAAAAAAATTCAAATCGGTTCATGATTGTTGGAGTTATGAGGTAACAAACATAAAAAAAAAATACAACCGAATTGAGCACCTCCTCCTTTTTGGGAAGTCGGTTAAACATTATAAAATAACCTTAATTTCGGAAGTCGGTGTTTTTGGTTCCGTTTCTTTGTTTCTTAACAGCGACTTCCGAAATGATCTCGAACCTCAAATTAAGGTTATTTTATACTTTGTATCGTTTTGTTTGGAATCCGGTTATATTTTTTGTTAAAACGTTTTTTTTTTTTCACTTATAGCTTGTGAAACTTGGACTACGTCATCAACTACGCAGAAATTGAAATTTGTAAAATGCTCATAACATAAAAATTACTGAGGCAATCCGAATCAAATTTTTACGAGACCAAACGGCAAGTATGTTGCATCGAAATGAAAGATAATTACATAAAAAAAATACCCACCAAATTGAGAAACTGTGTCCAAATTCAAAAATCCCATGTTTTTCGATACTAGTACATGTAGAACTTAATTTACTATAGTTTTTTGCCACCTACAATAATAGAAGTGCAAAGTAGCCCTTAGAGAAAATAAGGTTGAGTACGGTTAATCTAGAGAATTTAATGGAAATTGTTGGTTCGCATTTATGATTATTAAAATATTCAACTTTAAAGGGTTTTGTTGACTTTATGTTTAAAAGTTATTAGCAATAAATAAACTCTAATTCAGACAAATATTTAAGTAAAATGATATACTTGTACCAATATAAATAAGAACCTCAATATTATCAAATTAAGTAATCATAAAAGAAGTTAATATGGTACACAAATACTCAAATTCGTCCACCTTTTTTCTGCCAAGTTTTCAGATTCTCATTAATAAACTCTTGACCAGGAAGTCTTCCAAAGTTTAATGACGCGCAAATATGGAAGGCGGTTACTTAGAGCGGCTTTTAAATGATGAAGTCACTAGAGACTTGTGGCCAATCGAGCTTCAGTTGTAGGTACTTTGGGAGTTCAAATGCAGTTATCCGAAAAATTAGACACTTTTTAACCGACTTCCAAAAAAGGAGGAGGTTCTCAATTCGGTTATTATTTTTTATGTATTATATTGGTACAAGTATATCATTTTGACGACACGGTTGGCGCAGTGGTTGAGCGATTGACTGCTGCGCAGCATGTCGCGGGTTCGATTCCCGCACGGAACAAATATTTGTACGACCTACAGGTATTTGTTCCGAGTCTGGGTGTTTTTCTATCTATAATATGTATGTATTTACAAAAAAAAAAAAAAGTATATAAGTAGTTTATCAGCCATCTCGTTACCATAACACAAGCATTAGATTGCTTAGCTTGGGACTATATGGCGCTGTGTGAAATGTCCAAGGATATTTTTTTTTTATATTTATTTTATGTATGTACACCGATAATTCCAAGGTTTCTGATCCGATTCGAGTGATTCTTTTTAGTTTAATGAGGCATACTTGCCATTTGGTCCCTTCTACCATTGGACATCCAGACGCACTGCAACTTACCATCCCTACCTTGTTGCTATTCCACTAACTCGCACTAAGCGCTTGCAAGCGTCTTTCATAGTGCGCACAGCAAAGGAGTGGAACTTTTTGCCTGCGTCTGTGTTTCCGAATGCTTACAACCCTAATATTTTCAAGGTTAGAGTGAACAGGCTACTTCTAGGTAAGCTCGCTCCATCGTAGACTTTGTCTCTGTCATCTCTGACATAGACTAGAGTCAAGAGCAAACCATTTCCGGTAAAAAAAAACCGGCCAAGTGCGAGTCGGACTTGCGCATCGAGGGTTCCGTACAAACCAGTAAGTATTATATTATAAGCAGAAGTTGCGATTTTCAATTTATGAAGTACTAAAAAAAAAACTACTAACTAGATCTCGTTCAAACCAATTTTCGCTGGTAGTTTACATGGTAATGTACATCATATATTTTTTTAGTTTTATCATTCTCTTATTTTAGAACTTAAGGGATACACATTTTACCACTTTGGAAGTGTCGCTCGCACAAAACTATTCAGTTTAGAAAAAAAAAATGACATTAGAAACCTCAATTTCATTTTTGAAAACCTATCCATAGATACCCCACACGTATGGGTACGACGAAAAAAAAATTTTTGAGTTTCAGTTCTAAGTATGGGGACCCCCAAAATTTATTGTTTTTATTTCTATTTTTGTGTGAAAATCTTTATTATATTAATCGCGGTTTACGGGATACATCTACTTACCAAATTTCAATAGCATAGTTCTTATAGTTTCGGAGAAAAGTGGCTGTGACATACGGAAGGATAGACAGACAGACATGACGAATCTATAAGGGTTCCGTTCTTGCCATTTCGCTAGGGAACTCTAAAAATACTAGTTTGGCTCAGTAGTTTTTCTTTTATGAGCATTTTTGCTTATTTCTATTTCTGCAGACACAAAGACGTGCAAGTATCACCACTTAAAATTGAAAAATAAAAAACATTTTTACAAAAAAATACTTATTTTAGTTCCAGAGTACAGGTCAAAATATCAAAACCGATACACTAACATTAACCAAACATTCATCACTTACAACTTGTCATTTGGTTGCCAACGTTGGTCACACTGGCCCATATCACCAACACATACGTCAGAATAATGACTCAGCCTGTCAGTATGGTAGATGCTGGCTCATTTGTCTGTTAATGGCCAGTCATATTTCGCGGCTTAGGCAAAATGCATATTGTGTTGCTTTGTTAAAATAATCCGTTTGCAACTTTTTTAGGTTTATCTCAATGTTTGACTAGCTATTTTTACTGTTGTCACGCTAAAATATTTAAATGCACCATGCAGAAAATTTACACTATTTTTTTAGAGTTCCATACCCGCTTTCACATGAAATAATAAAAATGTAGGTTATAAAATTGAAATTCAAAAAGAAACGTGTTTTTAGTACGGAACCCTTCGTGTAAGAGTCTGATTCGCTCTTGGCCGACAATTTTATAAAATAATGTCTTTGATTGATACCTAAACCTTTTTTTTTGGGACAAGCCCGCCACACATTCCCATAATGTGTGGCGGGCTTGTCCCAAAAGTAGTAACTATCGACCATGCCTTTATTTAAGGAAGGAAAATCATCAAATAACTTCTTCCGTTCTGGGCGAAGTGGAAAGGAGTGTCAGACTCTTACTGACTAAAATTTCTTGACTGACTGAAGGTTCCTCCTAATGCCCTTTGCATTCCAGGGCCGCGGTGACTCTTTCGAACAAATTCCCTTGTAGGATCAACTATACCTTAGAACACTTACGTGAAGAGCGATTTTCTCGTGAAACAAAGATTGCGATACAATTTCTATTTATTTATTTACTCATTGAATGATAAACATACCTTAACAGATATCTTTAAGATCTTTTTCAATTAGTTTTTGTGCCACTTTAACCAATCTCGCCAGGTTTTACCGATAACGTAACACTATCCTACTTCCTACTAATTCTACTATAATCTATACTTATATACTATATATATTAATATTATAAAGCAGAAGAGTTTGTTTGTGTGTTTTTTTGTTTGTTTGGTTGAACGCGCTAATCTCAGGAACTACTGACCCGATTTGAAAAATTGTTTCAGTGTTAGATAGCCCATGTATCGAGGAAGGATTTAGGCTACATATCATCACGCTGAGACAAATAGGAGCGGAGCATTAATGGAAAATGTGATGCAGACGAAGTTGCGGGGGTCAGCTAGTAATATTATAAATGCAAAAGTTTGTGAGAATGGATGGATGGATGTATGTTTGTTACTCTTTCACGAAAGGATCTTCATGAAATTTGGCACAGAGGTAGATTATAGTCTGGAATAACACATAGGCTACTTATGTACTATACATGCGTTTTACGTCCGTCAATTTTTATTGATATCATAAAGAAAAAAATACAATATTTTCGACAATTTAATCTAACTGACAGACTAAATCTATACTAATATTGTAAAGCAGAAGAGTTTGTTTGTTTGTTTGGTTGAACGCGCTAATCTCAGGAACTACTGGTCCGATTTGAAAAAATATTTCAGTATTAGATAGCCCATTTATCGAGGCAGGCTATATGCTATATATCATCACCCTAAGACCAACATGAGCAGTAATGAAAAATGTTACGCAGACGACGTTGCACGGGTCAGCTAGTAGAATCATATTTATTTCTTCAGCAATCATCTTTAATCAATTCCATATATAAACAGTTAGACACATATTTCCCTTAAAGATCACATGGTTCTCAATTGATGATTGCTTGCCTCGAATAGCAAAAGATTATTACATGGATAATAATAAAAATCGCTGGAAAAAATAATGGCGCCACCATTTTATTTAGGTTTCAAACAAATTGGACGTCTCTCCTGAACAAATGACGAGCGATTTATCATTTTTTCTACGCTTATTGTGAAGACTAGACGGTTACAATAAATTATCTTTTATTATTTTTTGGGTAACAGCCCGTATAATCGCACAAAAGAATTATTATGAAAAATAATCCGAAAATGTTTGGTAAAGAAATGCCACTGGCAAATAAGTTCTCAACACCTATTTTGTTTGGAAAATATTGCATCTATTATAAAGATACACAAGTAATATCGAAATCCTCCATTACTATAAAATATACCGCTCTAGTATCGTATATCATACCATATCGCTATTATAGTGTTTAAAGTAAAGAAACTACTGTTAGAAGTAATCAAGATTATGTTTCACTAGCTGACCCGCGCAACTTCGTCTGCGACACATTTTTCATTAATGCTCCGCTCCAATTTGTCTTACCGTAATGATATATAGCATATAGCCTTCCTCAATAAATGGGCTATATAAAACTGAAAGAATTTTTCAAAATCGATCAGCAGTTCCTGTTATTAGCGCGTTCAGCCAAACAAACAAACTCTTCTGCTTTATAATATTAGTATAGATTTCATCAACTATGATTGTATTTTTTTTGCTCGCCTATGCACACGGCGTATTTTTAACGCGCCGACGTTGCACATTTGCGAACGCGCGCTCACAGCGCTGTACGGGACTAACAAAAACAGCAGTGCAATTCTGTAAACATGACGAAGTGAACGACAAATGAGCCGTCAAACCATACAAACAAGATGGCATGACAGCTCACTTGTCGTTCACTCCACCTGAACAATCACGGTGACATGTCGACAGAATCGACCGGCGGTACTATCTGCAAGTGAAGCGCATTAGCGCGCGTTGTCGGCGGGTTAAAAAAACGCCATGTACTAAAGGCATAGTACAGTAAAAAAAGCAATAAAAACACATTAAACTGTCAGAAAATATTCATCATACCGGAACATCCTCAAATTACTCGCCGGAAAAACATTTGACACTTTCACAGCATCATTGTTTTCCTTTCAACCCCATATCAAAACAAAAAGAAAAATAACAAAGAAGCTTTCATTGAACCCAAAATAAACATATTTTGAACCAAAAAATACTTGGCCATGGTATTCCGGCTCTTAAAAATAAGTATTCAAAAAAGATTACCCATTATACAGGGGGGTGTTAGCATTATTACTTATACAGCGGCCGGAAAACATTCGCCGACATAATGGTGGCCGCAAAAAGTTAATGGACGCTTTCAACACACTGTATTTGAGTTCGGAGCTATTCGGCATGAATCGGCAGGTTTCGGCTGTTACGCTTGCGCATTTCCCTTTTCAGGGTTCCGGAATAAAACTGAGACTTCTTGTTGGGTTTTCCTGTCAATTGTTAATTTGAAGGTTATTTGAATTTCATTTGATTTTTGCTAGAAGATGTATATGAGTATGTTACCATTCCTGCCTTATTACTATTCAACCAACTACTATTCAACCAACAACAACAACGAACTAAGCGTCTTTCATAATGCACACAGCAAAGGAGTAGAACTCTCTGCCTGCGTCTGTGTTTACGAACGCTTACAACCCTAATCTCTTCAAAGTTAGAGTGAACAGGCTTCTTCTGGGTAAGCTCGCTCCATCGTAGACTTTGTCTCTGTTATCTCTGACCAAGACTAGAGTCAAGAGCAAACCCATCTCAAATAAAAAAGGTAAACTTTTACCATAACTAAAATTCTCATTTCGCGAATGCTTATATTCATATCATCATCTGCCTAGCCGTTTCCGAACCACACTGGGGTCGGCTTCCAGTCTAACCGGATTCAGCTGAATACCAGTGTTTTATGTGGAGCGGCTGCCTACCAGACCTCCATTAGCTGGGTAACACAGTACTTCTTGGTAAGACTGGAGTCAGATTTACTGGCTTCTGACAATCCGTAACGACTGCCAAAGATCTACAAATGACAGCCGGTACCAACGGCTTAACGTGAAACCCATCTCAAATAAATTAATAAAATAATAGTACCTTTGTCCTCTTTTCTCTGTACTAAATCTATTTAAATATATTGTGAGCACATAAATTAATTAATAAAAAAATCTAAACAGTTTTCACATTGTAGGGGAGAGTCGGAGGTATTGTACCGCAGGATGAATCGTACCACCTCCAAATAGCAGTATTTTTTTAACATTGGCAATGTAGACCTATATTTTAGACTAGCTGACCCGCGCAACTTCATCTGCGTCACATTTTCCATAATTAAAAAAAAAAAAAGGCCCATAATATTGCTATATTGTTGTTATTGCTCCGCTCCTGTTTGTCTTAGCGTGATAATATATAGCCTTTTATATATAGGCTATATATCATCACGCTAAGACAAACTAGGAGGTGGAAACTTGGTATCGAAATTTGGAGGTGGTACGATTCATACCTTAATCTCCACAAAAATTAAAACCGAGTTATTTTATATCAATACAGAATAGCGAAGTCTAGTGGAATGACAATGGCGGGCGCGCGGCGTCTGGAGGAATGCGCTATCGGGTTTATTGAGCTGTCGCCGAGGTCTCGTCTTCATACCGCTCGAGACTCGGATTACAAGCCGATAGTCCGGAGATCTTGTTTATAAGAGGGTGAGGGAACAGAAGTTATCTATAAAAACTAGCTCCGTGGTTTCGCCTGCGTACAATTAGTATTTCTCTTCTTTATAAATTGTGCTTGAATTTTTTAGGTTGTGCCGTCAGTGCCAAACCCGCAACTATGATGAATATCGAAAAACACTGAAAGGATTCTCGAGCCCGATTTTGAAGAAAAGCAAAACTGTATCATTGGATTTTTGAAAAATCGTTGTTCTTACGCAGGTATCGAACCGGTTGGTTTTGAATAAAAAAAGAAGCAATAAGGGGTTGCAATAAATAAGCCAGAAGGCGAAATGAAAAGCACAGAAAGAACACTAAATATTATTTTATGGTAGTAGTTACGCTACATCCTATAATATTATTGAATAAAATTCTTTCATTGAAATGACATTTGACATTATTTTTTACTCTTAATCTGGGCTACGCTACACCACACCAGCTACACCAACCACATACTATTGCATTATTATACCACCTGAAAGAGTAGGTAATAAAGAACAAATTCTGGAAAAAAAAATAAAACAACAAAAAAAGGAAAAACTCATTTCTGATTGTTTTACTGGGTGAGCGAGTGCCTGAAAGCCGCACAGCCGAAATTACTGGTCGTAGAAAACTGAAATTTGGCATGTAGGTTTCCTTCAGGAGTGTAGGAAAGCATTTATAGGATTGGGAAACGTTCCCGTAGAGTTTCCTGAAATTCCTACGGGAACAGGGAAACACGGAGTATGCGCGTACAAAGGCGTACCACTAAAAAGTGATAAATAAAAAACTTAATACAACCGACTTCCAGATAAAAAAAAACTACAAAGTAAAAAATAACTTTAATTTCGGAAGTCGGTGTCAAAATACGAAGAAACTAACAAAAACACCGACTTCCGATATTAAAGTTATTTTTTACTTTGTAGTTGTTTTTTTTTTTTTGGAAGTGGTTGTATTTTTTGTAAAAAGTTTTTTTTACTATAAGGAAATAGAAAAGAGGTCTCAACTCCCAAGGAATCTCGAGCCTCCTTCATTGAATTGTCAATGAGACGGCCGGCTGAGATATTGCCTACGCCGCTCTACCCTCCCCGAGGCTCGCGAAACTTAATCAACAGTTAGTAACTCGCTTAAATAAGTTATCACATGATGGATAGCGGCAGGAAGGTGCAGGAAACGTGTTACGAAATAATGGCGCAAACCCATCACGGCACGCAGCGCATTTTAGCTGCGTGGATTAATTTGTTTGACAACGGTTAGTAACCCGCTTAAATAGGTTATCACATGATGGATAACGGTAGGAAGGTGTTACGGAATAAGGGCGCAAACCCACCACGGCACGCAGCGCATCATAGAAGCGTGGATTCATTTGTTTGACAGCGTGGGTCTACGTTTCCACTGTAGTACACGCTACACACCCACGACTATGTACAAATGTAGCGTGTTCTACCACGGCGCACTGTGCCGACTATGTACAAATTTAGCGTCGTCCACCACGGCGCACTGTGCTGCGATACAGTTGTGCATAGTGGGTTATATTCGTGTATAATTTGTATCCCGTGCACAGTGAACATGGCGTTGACAGCGTTGAGCTATGAGATTCGAGCAAGCCAACCATATACCAATGACGTTAATAAATGCGTAGCGTGTCCGTGGGTTGCAGTAGACGCAATCAACGGCACGGTTGGCGCAGTGGTTGAGCAATCGACTGCTGCGCCGCGTGTCGTGGGTTCGATTCCCGCACGGAACAAATATTTGTATGGCCTACAGATAGTTGTTCCGGGTCTGCTGTTTGTGTATGTGACTACTTTGTATGTTTGTAAATGCACCCACAATACAGGAGAAATTTCTAGTGTGGGGCAACGCTTTTTAAATACAAAACACGTATATGTTTTTATTGAATTTGTAATTTAATTTTTAATTTAAATTGTATTTTTATGGTTTTTTTATTGTGGGTAACATCGCATTGGCTTGGTAAAGGTGTTATTTACTATTTTAATAAATAATAATAAGTAAATATTTTCTTGCAAAGCAAAGCTTAACACACGTACATGGCTTCTCCGTGCGCCGCGGTGGGTCTACGCCTTAAAATAAATACAGAAGAGAGATACGTGTGGGCGAAGAGTAATAATCTGTCAATATGACACTCTTGGTGATGTAGTGGTTATGACTGAGGTGAAGACTGTTCTAAATCTAGGGTAAAACCAGGATAGTTGCCCCAGGGGTATAGTTGCCTCAATTTTAATTACTCTCGTTTCACGAATTAATTACATGTTATTTTATTTATCAATCGAGAGGCTCTACAACCACGACTAAGTTGACCACGTCGCATGTGTCTGTGCGATTACAGGGAAAGGCAAAGTGCGATTAAAGTTTTTGCTTATCCATATAAATTACCTTAGTATTTTTTTATGGATAAGGCAACTTTCCTTTATACGGGATAGTTGATACAAAAATTTGAAGTCCACAAAAATCGTTTATACTCTTGAATTATCAAAGATAATGTTTTTTCCCTTTCACAAATTTGAAGATTAGAAACCAAAATCACCCATTTTAAAAATAAAGTATTTAAATGGGTGATGAGAGGGTACTGAGAGATATAGAGTAATTTCAAAATGTGTGGCAACTATCCTGGTTTTCCTATACTTCTAAACATTTTTTTTAAAGCGGAAGAGTTTGTTTGGTTAAACTCGCTACTCTCAGGCAATACTGATTCGATTTGGAAAAATAGTTTTGATGTTGAATAGCCCATTTATCAAGAAAGGCTATAGTCTACCGCGTGTATCTGACATCGACACACAAACGATTTCCATGGGTCCAGGGCATGATTCTGGACACCCTAGACTTAGAATCTTTCGTCGGCTTTTTTTCTCGTTTTTTCATTTTTTTCAAGGGTTTTTTTACTTTAGTACACGAAAAATTCCAACACTGGGGAGTGTTGGAATTTTTCGTCGGATCTTTTCAATTTTTTTTATTTTTTTCAAGAGTACCCCAAATGGGTATAAGCTCAGCTGAGCTGATATCTATTTTTGGTTTTATTCAGATAGCTCTTTTTAGTGAAAGTAGTCAATTAATTTTTTTTTTATTAAAAAGCTCATTGGGTTAGGTCAGAATAACGATTATGAGCAGTCTAAAGTAAAAAAACCCTTGAAAAAAAATGAAAAAACGAGAAAAAAAGCCGACGAAAAATACCAAGTCTAGGGTGTCCAGAATCATGCCCCGGACCCATGGAAATCGTTTGTGCGTCGATGTCAGATACACGCGGTATATCACGCTACGACCAATAGGAGCAGAGCAATGAAAAATCCTCCCTTCTTCTTACCGTATGGGCAGTAAGGTCTAACAACCCACATATGCTAGTGTCAGAGTTACTAAACCGCCTCAAGGGCCTCTGACATGGTTTACTTGACGACCGCCATTTGGCGGCCGGGACCACCGGCTTATACGTGCCTTCCGAAGCACGGAATCAACTTTTTTATCAGACAAATTAGGTGAATCAAGACCGCGATTTGGTATGCGTATATATCGTTTTTTCCTGTTCCTATAGGAATTTTGGGAAACCACCCCTAAGAAGTGATAAGAAGATGCCTAATATCAACGCACAGCCGAAACTACTGGTCGTAACGAGAAGTTTCATTCATACATTTATTCATTTCAGAAAATAACACCTAATCCATAAAAAAAACAAACATGTCAACATAAAAAACTAGGTTCACAAAACTAAAATTAAATGAAAGAATAACTCACAACACTAAAATCAGAATAAAAAAAGTCTTGACTTGTCTTGAAAAGTCAGTGAGTCAGGTTTGCCTCTTATATATACCTAGATACCTATAAAGATAACAACAAACCAGGAAGATATAAACCTAATTGTCTACATCACTGTTAACTTACGGGCTCTTAAATAACGTCTCTTCCTGAAGAAATTATTGCTTTAATGGAGGAAATTAATTAAACGGACAAAAAGTTTTGGGAAAACATTCATTGTGCGTGCAGCTAAGGAGTGGAATTCCCTGCCGGAGTCTGTGTTTCCTGATAGCTATAACCTGGGAGTCTTTAAGTCAAGAGTGAATAGGTTACTTCTAGGCAAGCGTGCTCCACCTTAGACCACATCATCGCTTAACATCAGGTGAGATAGCGGTCAAACGTATGAGGCATCAATAGTAAAATAAAATATAGCAACGATTGCTTTTGTCTGTCCGCCCGCCGTTGGTGACCATACTGCTTGTTAGATATTATTAAATAGATCATTTTTTTAATATCTCATTGTTATACGCCAGCGTCCTTGGAAAATTAAAACAGGCCAAGTGCGAGTTGGACTCGCACACGAAGGGTTCCGTACCATATACCTTAATTTATTGTTATAGCGGCAATAGAAATACACAATCTGTGAAAATTTCAGCTTTCTAGCTATCACGGTTTATGAGATACAGCCTGGTGACAGACAGACAGACAGCGGAGGTTTAGTAATAGGGTCCCGTTTGTACCTTTTAGGTACGGAACCCTAAAAAGCGCACTCGTTTCAAACCGCGCGATGCAAGATTCAGTAAATATTTCTACTTTTCTTATTATTCTTTGACTTAAAAATACAACCGACTTCCAAAAAAAAAAACCTTAAAAGTATAAAATAACCTTAATTTCGGAAGTCGGTGTCTTCGGTTTTGTATATTTATTTTTTAACACCAAATTCCGAAATTAAGGTTTTTTTGTTTTGGAAGTCGGTTGTATTTTTTGTTAAAAAGTTTTTTATTTTTCACTTTTGTGTGGTAATACTTGGACGACGTCTCCGTCCCCGAAATTTAAATAAGCAAAAATGGTCATACAGAGAAAACTGCTTAGCTAAACTGAATAAGTTTTTTACGAGACCAAATGGCAAGTTGACGCATCGAACTAAAAAAGAATCGCAAAAATCGTATCAGAAACCTCGGAGTAATCGGTGTACATACATATAAAAAAATACTCTCCTCTTTTATTGGAAGTCGGTTAAAAAAAATAGGTAAGAGTTATCAATTCTTTGGGATACTCAGTGAAAACTGCAAATTATCGTTTTGGTCCGATGGTCGTTTTCATATCCGTGTTAGAACGAAAAAAATTGCTGAACGAAAAAAACTTTTTATATATCAAATTATTAAGAAAATAGTCACATAGGTATACAAAAAAAATACGATAGCCGTTTAGTTTTTAACGTTATTATTATGTTACTAGCTTCTGCCAGCGGCTTCGCCCGCGTGATCTCTAGGGAACATATTCCCGGGATGAAAAGTAGCTTATGTGCTATTCCAGACTATAATCTATCTTTGTTCTAAATTTCATTAAGATCCGTTTAGCCGTTCTGGCGTGATTGAGTAACAAACAACCAAACTTTCACATTTATAATATTAGTCGTTTGGTGTAAAGCGAAATTATAACCATCTTCCCCTCGACATTATAATTATTAAAGGATATTGTAAACTGTCGTAAGTCGTTTTCCGAAGCTACTCGCTAGCCTCTAGGCGCCAAGCTAGCCACCTGCCTGTGCGTTCGCGACCACAAAAATAATCCTTATAGCATGATTCAGTATTCACGCGCGATGGCTTATTATTAGCGTTTTTCATGTATAACTTTGGTGTTTCTATACCGATTTCTATGATTATTTTTTATGGAATTTAATAATGTTAACTTTTATTAATGTTAATTAGGGACGACTGAGAGTTTTATAAACGTAAGAGTAGACAAATACAATCAGAAAGTTTCGAACTGCTAAGCTATCGGGAGTTACACGTGTTATTGTTCGTCAATCATAAAAGATAGACATATGCTGTCGTTGGATATTTTTTATATAATTTTAAGGAGAACATTTCCGTCATACATGATTTCTGTGTAGCTTTCACCATTAAGGTTGCACACGCGACGGAAGCTTAAAAATGGAGTAACTTCTCCCGTTTTCCCAACATTTCCCTTCACTGCTCTGCTCCTATTGATTGTAGCGTGATAAAAAGTATACTATAACCTGCTCAGGAGTATGAATAATATTTGTACCAAGTTTCATTAAAATCCGTCGAGTAGTTTTTGTTTCTATAACGGTTATACAGACAGACAGACAGACAGACAGACAGACAGACAGACAAAAATTGTACTGATTGCATTTTTGGGATCAGTATCGATCCCTAATCACCCCCTGATAGTTATTTTGGAAATATATTTCATGTACAGAATTGACCTCTCTACAGATTTATTATAAGTATAGATGCTACTTAGTAACGCTACCAAATCGCACCGATATGCCAGGTATCTCTACGGAATACCGTTACTTAACGTTATTTTTAATGTGAACTGGTAACGTTTTCAAGCGCAGCCTGGAAGTGAACTGGATGCAGGAGTCTGGTAGTCACTACCTTTTTTTTTTCTTGTGATGTGTTTGCTCTTGACACTAGTCTAGGTCAAAGATGACAGAGACAAATTCAACGATGGAGCGAACTTGCCCAAAAGTAGCCTGTTCACTCTAACTTTGAAAAGAAACCTATTATTTATAAAATTAAACCTCCGCCACGTCTGTCTGTCTGTTTGTTCACGATAAATTCAAAAAGTACTGCACCGATTTTCATGCTGTTTTCACCAATGGATAGAGTGGTTCTCGGGGAAGGTTTTAGTATATATTGTAACGCAGGCGAAGCCGCGGACATCAACTAGTATTGCATAAACTAGCCGACCAACGGCAACCGTAAAGTTAATGTTAAAATACATAGAAATCTAAATAATTCGCCATTTACTACCAGAAACACTTGAGATAATGTTCAGACTAAAATAAAGAAAAGTTTTGCTGCGAAAATGTTAGGCATGAAATCTGTTTAATGTATTTCGAATATCAAAGGCCTTTTTAACCGACTTCCCAAAATTGAGGAGGTTCTGAAATTCGGTTGTGTTTTTTTTATTTTTTACCTCATAACTCCGTCAATTAAGAACCGATTTGAAAAAATATTGTTTTATCTGAAAGGATATTATGCTTGCAGATTGGTCCCATTTAAATTTTATCAAAATCAGTTACGAAGTTTGGATTTAAAATCGAAATAGCTAGAATTCGTTTACTTGGATGATGGTTTTATGTTATCCAAGTAATGGAAATTGCGTATTTTGCTTTTCTTCGATTTTGCAGTGTTGGTGTTGTTAGGTGTGGAGTACCACTAAAAAGTAATAAATAAAAAACTTTTTACAAAAATATACAACCGACTTCGGAAGTCGGTGTCAAAATATTAAGAAACTAACAAAAACACCGACTTCCGAAATTAAAGTTATTTTTGACTTTGTAGTTTTTTTTTTAATTTTAAAGTCGGTCGTATTTTTTGTAAAAAGTTTTTTTACTTAGCTGAGTGCCTAGCACGAATATTTTTAACGTATAGTAACATTACTCAACATTTTACCATATCTGCTATACTAATTTCGCTTATAGGTAATATTTATTTGAATGAGATGACCATATTCATATTTTTAAATGATATAAATTGTGTAGATATGTCCCATAAAATTAAACCAAAATACTGTGGGGTTGTAGTTTTTCACAATCAAAATTCAATTAAGTTAGTATTTATAATCCGCGCGCAATCTTTATGCGATGGAACTTTGTCAAAGTAAATCGAAAATTACAGTTCCTTCTTCAAGTGGCGTTAGCAAAATTGTTCTGAATATTGATAATAAATTTGTTATTTCTACGATGAATCATATTATAAACTAATTTATTATCAATATTCTTTTACTTTGACAAAGTTGCATCCCATTCTGATTGCGAGCGGATTATTATACGTCAAAATATTCGTGCTAGCCCCTCTGTGGCATGTAACTCATTTAATATATATTTATTTAAATTAACGCAGATTTTCTGGGGTAGAATTTAACGGCTAACTTAACAATAACTTGTTCGAGAATTTTTAGATTAAAAATGGCTTTCCAATTTAAATCTATAATAACCTAATTTCAAGAAAAACATAAGTAGTCACACATTTCATTTTACTGGTTAAAGATAACCTAAGGCAATACTGCAAACCTAAGTGAAGCTGTCAAAATTACTTTTTTCGTTGTTTTTAAATATTTAAAAAGTAATCATTACGTTAAAAACATTTATTATTTTTAGCAATCCTTTATTTAACTATTGTACTTAAATATTTTTTAAATGATTTATTTACCAATTAAACAATGCAGGTTCTCCTTTTTTACGTAGAATAGGCAAACAGTTAGTTTCTTAAAAAAATCCAATTATCGGTACATACCTACAATAACCGCAGTAAATATTCATGAAAAAAATTAATCCACTTAGAACAAACAGTGATATATGCATATTTATTAAAAAAAAAGTTTACTCACACTGTACCTGTAATAATGAGTTCTACTTCGCAATATGTCCTCAATAACAATAATATTCAACCGAAATTAATAAAGTAGATACACATCACATTACGAATTTTGCCCCAGCCACTGTCAGGGAATTTAATAAACGATTCAAGAGCGTTACAGGTAAAAAAGGTTCCACTCACCTGTACTTAGTTTGTAAGCAAGAAACGCCGAGTAAAATTATCCCTCCAACTATTTACACAGGTCACAACACGGCCACGAAAAAAAAAAGTAAAAAAAAAGACTTGCTAATGTTGTCAGAAAAAAAACACTAAATATCGTTTAAATCCTGATCTTCGCGGACGTGTAGCCGCGTCAGTT
The DNA here is from genome assembly GCA_963859965.1 of Ceramica pisi. Taxonomy (NCBI): domain Eukaryota; kingdom Metazoa; phylum Arthropoda; class Insecta; order Lepidoptera; family Noctuidae; genus Ceramica; species Ceramica pisi. The sequence goes on along the minus strand of OY982540.1, from coordinate 22,359,369 downwards.
GATTTTGATACTTTAATATATTTCGTCTACATTTTTTTCGTGTTTATTTTCGTGGACGACGCTGCACGTAGCGTCATCTGATCGCGCCTTGTTACACTGGCTAGAGGGGTAGGAAACCCCTACGCTCCGATACTACGGGCCAAAGATTATTCACGTTATTCTTGCAGAAGGGGCATTTTCCTACATTAGAACAATGTGGTGTCTGAGTTTTATTTTCATTTGCATTTTTTCAGTACCTAGATATTAAAACAGTGGGTCACGTTCGAGTGTGGCTTTTCACAGTGAGAAATTTAAAAATATATATAAAAGAAGTATAATCAAAATACCATAGTGGTTTATTCAAAAGTGGCTTATAATCCTCTGCCCCTAGCAAGCAGAGAGCGACCGCGGTTGATCTTGAGGATAAAACTTCATTTTACTTCATGTAACAGATCCAATGCTCTTCGCTTCTGTCAACACGGTGTGACTCTAACAGATTGTTGTAGCGAGATGTGCTGGCGTCTGTACAATACCCACCAAATTAACAAAAAAATTAAGTTATATTCACACTTCGATAACTCGGTTTCTGCTCTAATTTTGTAACCAATTAAGTTTAGGCACAAAACTCGCCGCTCCATAAAAAATAATCTTTGACATTTTCCGGGCGTGCCAGACCAAGACAGCGCATACGTACGCCCAGTTGGCGCGATAGAGACAGGGCATATCGACGGGCTTAGACCATGTTTGACCAAGTTTTCTTTCTACTCAAATAATTCATGAGGTCCCGCTTAGTGGGAACGCGGGACATTTTAGAACAATACTAATTATATCGATCAATGGTATCGTGATATCCAGTTACTGAGTTGTGGAAGATAGATAGGCAGCCTTTCCATCTGTATTACCTACTGGTGTTCAGACCGGAAATCTGAATTAAGTTCCCCATTGCCGAGTCATAAGGCGTATCAGCGAAGAAAAACTCGCAAGCCAGCAAAATTATGGTAATTCTTCATTGCTCTTCTATTTCCTTTGTGTACCTAGTTATTATTTTTCATTTAGTTATTGTTTGTCGGTCACTCAATTATATTTTTTTGCCTGTTTTACTTTATGTCATGTCATGTCATTATCTCTGTCTATGTCAGTTGGTCACAATAAATTAGTTTCGTTCAGAAACATAAACATGTTACCTACACTTAGGTCTACTGGCTTTTCATCTATTAAAGGTCGATTTCACCAAACATGACTTTACTCGAGAATAGCAATTCCACGGAATATATTTATTCTTATATTTAACTCTTGGAAAACTTCGTCCACGTTCCACTACTCTACACCGGAGTTAATTTACTCTCGGATAGTTATTCTGTGGCAGTGAGTGAATCCGAATGATTGAAATTAATGACTGTTTAAGCCACCCAAATTCAATTGCTCGTTTCTCCTCTAATGAGTAAAGTGTATTGCGTATTATTCTATTCGGTAGGGTTATACTTATGACAAAAGTGTCAAACATGTGTCAAAACTAATAATTCTAACCTCATCAATATTTCGTAGTGTTTGTTAAGCCGGCGTTTTAAAGATTTGCTTGTGTTTTATAAATTGCAATAAGTATGTCACAAAAACGAAACGAAGCCCCAACTGGTTGACTTCAGAAAAACATCTTTTGTTAGACATAGTTGAAAAGCATTTCAGTGTAATAGAAAATAAAAAAACACATGCCGTGATTATGAAGTGAATATATCTCAAATGATCGGCCATTTTTAGACCGTAAACAGGCTCATCTAAACTGTATCAAACAATACCATTAATAGTTACAATACCACTAATATTTTATGCCAGCGGGCCAGTTAGCGAATCAGCTGTCAAAACAATGACACTCGGACGCCATATTGAACTTATCCTTGGTATAAGCTCGCTGTTCCTTGAAAATCGGCGGAGTAGAGATTTACTCCAGCATAGACGTTTACTCTTGGATTAAGTCTATGGTGAAACGTAAAAACATGTTATACTAGGAGTAACTGCTCGTATACTCTCGAGTAAGATTTACTCTTATTCGAGTATTTACTGTATTTATGTAACCGGCGAGTGCATCGACTGTAGACTGCTTATAATTTTAATATTTTTATTTAGAAAGTTTATTATGTGAAATGATTTCGTTGATGACAGTTTCTTCTCGTGTTGCGTCGGATCAGAACTTTGGCAGGGCTTTTAGCGATGATATTTCTCTGACTTTTCGAGACCACCTGTCTTCTATTTCTCCAACTGTCGCAAATGCTTTAACTTTATTCACATAAATGCTCAAAGCATTCCTGCTCAATACTTTGATCTACTATCTTCTTTTGACTCCGATCTTGTTCATGTTTTTCTTGTATCTGAAACTATTTTGACGCCTGCAGTGCTATTCTGTAACAAAATTTTCCAGTGTTTTCCAAATTCCTCGAGAGTATTGTTCAGAAGCAACTGTCTAATTATTTGTCCTCTAATACATTGCTGAGTCCTTACCAGTCTGGTACTTCTAGTCGTTATGGTGGCTCCTTCTCTGTTACTGCAGTGCGTTTTTGGAACTCGTTCCCACACTATGTACGCGACAGTCCTTTTCTTGACGTCTTCAAGAGGAAAGTTAATGAACATTTCCTTTCGGTTTTTAACTATTTTGATATATATTTATGTTTTGATGATATCGCTTATCTGTACATGATGTTAAAAAAAGGCGCATGGGTTGGCCATAGGAAGACACCAACCGGAACAGCAATCTACCCCTGCAACAGATACTACACCCCACTATAAAGACCCCACTATACTACTATACAGACTCTGGTATCCGCACCATGTTAGACTCCTATTCTGTCTGTTGTGCGCAGGTGTCCTGGCAAAGTTAGCCAGCCTTTTATAAGGATTGGAAATCATCAAATGACTTCTTCCGCTTTGGGCGAAGCATAACGGAGTGTCAGATTCTGACTGACTAAAACCCATCCGTGTTCCTTATAGTGCCCTTTGCGTTCCAGGTCCGCGGTGAGTCTTTTGAACAAATTCGTCTACTATGGAATATGATGTAGAAATGTAAAATTTTAAGTGCAGAGTTCGCTTTTAGGGTTCTGTACTTAGGGCACGCCACGATAGTGGCGATAAGTCCGAACAAATTCCGCAACCCTGGCGGGCACTGGCCCTCGTGGGCCCCGTCTACTATGCTCTGTAAGAGGCGCGCGTGGAACACAACGCGCCGTCGAACCGAGCCTGGTTGTGATCGGACAGTGTGCAACCCTGAAACGCAAAGGGCATTAGGAGGAACACGGATGGGTTTTAGTCAATAGGAGTCTGATACTTCCTCCTGTTTAACCAAGAGCGAGAGGAGTCATTTAATGGTACGACCATCCTTTAAAAAATAAGGTCTACCATCTCAAAACCTATCTACGCGAGTTTGTCTCTGTCGTCAATGCTTAGGGATCTACAGTTCCCCTTGATCCACTGGAGAGTGAAGCCCGCAATGGATAATTTCTGGCCCTGGGCTGGTCATGATGTTTCATAGGCTCACTGGGAACTGTTTTAAAACTAAACAGTTTGTTGGATATATGTGAATTTCAGCCGCGTGCCTTTGCAAAGTTTTGAAATATTAAAATAGAAGTCATAAAACTTAATCTGAAAACATTTGTTCGTATTCTGCGTATTGATTGATGGTTGTTGCTTCTCCGTCCACAGAAGAAATGGATTCAGGCTGTGAAGCAACCGGTCAGCACATGCTATCATCTAAAATTACTTAACCATGAACTTGAAACTCACACCAATATTTATTTTGTAAAAAGAAATTATAATTTTGTTTTAACCGCCTTTTTGAAGATTTAAAACTTAATGATGAATTATATTTATTTTGTAAGTAGTTTGTAAATTACATTGTTACACGTAAATATTTTATAGTCGTTTTAAACTAAATGAGGCCGGTGTTTCCTAGCTGACTGCTCTGAGAAGAAGCACTCAAATCATATGAGAACCATGTTGGTTAATGCCTGAAGTGGTATTTTGAGGAAAGTACCATACAGATTTGAGTAGATGTATTTTTTTTATTTTTTAAAGATAAAACAAATTAAAATAAAATAAAAAATAATAATAATACTTTACTTGTCAAAATAATTAATTAAAATAAAATGAGTAATATATATAAATATTTAGATTACTTTTAAAAGTAAACATCCATGTCAAAAATACACAATCAATTAGAATAAGTATAAAAATGTCAATGTGTAAAAAATAGTAAAAATATAAAAGAATAAAGAAAAAAAAAATAGAATAGATAATATTATTCCAAATTTCCTTTTTACAAAAGTTCACTTTTATTTAGAAGTCCACGTATTCCTGTTACATTGATTTGAAAGCCAAACTACTAAACTGATTTTGATGCAATTTCTTAAAACTTTTCAATTGGTACCATACCAATTGAAAAGTTTTTCCAGCCAAGTTTTTTTTTTTTTTTTATTAATTTATTTATTTACATAAACAGTGAATAACACCCTAACAGCTAAACGCCAATGCGATGTTACTACCACAAAAAGACCAAAAAAAAAAGAAAACTAAAAATAATTTAAATTAAATTAAAATAGAAACAATCAAAATAAATGAATGGAATAATAAAAATTAAATTAAAATACAATTAAAGATTCAATGATAGAATTAAAAAATAAAATAAAAACAATCAGAATAAATAAATGGAATAATAAAAATTAAATTAAAAATACAATAAAAGATTCAATGATAAAATTAAGTTTAAAAAAAAAAATAATAATAATATACAAAATATCAATCACAATTCCATAGCCAAAACAATTACCATCAATTTCTAGCTTTATTAAACATTCTCAATGCACTTCAGTGCTACTCCTGTGAATTGCGTCAGGCTGCAGTGAAATAATATGTCTACCTCACTTGATATCAAATTCAACTGTCTTATGGCGTGTGACAAGGGGGCAAACCTGTTTAGGTTGGTCCTAGAGGATGACTCCAGTAGCGTAGGCGTAGGGCGACGCGCGCCCCCACAGCCAGGCGGCGCGCGCAGCCCCAGCTCCGCTAACAGATCGGGGTGATGAAGCCAGCCCCGCAGCACCCGAAATACGAAGCTACACTGAGCAACGTCTCTCCGCACCGCTAGCCTGCTGTACCCTACCATCCCTATAATGAAGAGGCTCGGGTACATGAGCGGAAAGAAGGGATAGACGCCGTACTGCATAAAAAACAAAACACGAGTGAATTTGTTTTGGATTCTTTCCACCATGACTCTGTATTTAGCCTCATGAGGGTTCCAAATGCTAGCACTTGTTTCAAGACGGCTTCGTACCAGTGCATTGTACATGAGTCTAACCACTGCCGTATTTTGAAAGTCTTTGCACTGCCTGAGTATGAATCCAAGATTACGGAAGGACTTGCCGCATAAGTCTAAGATGTGCTCACGAAACGTTAATTCCGGAACCATCTCCACCCCCAGGTCGCGGACATGCGTGACACGTGACATAACCGCGGCCTCCATCATATACTGTATAAGTTGAGATATATATCCTTCTTTTTGCCGGTTAAAAATACTTTATATTGAAGCAGATTAACTGCTCATTGCAACATTAAATGTTCATTATTTTGAATACCTACTTACATAAAATGTTAGTAACGGTAATTAGTACTGAATTACTATTTTAATTAAAATTGAATGATGCTTGGAAGTGCATAACATCGATTATTCTAGCCTGTTTACCATTTTATTGTATGATCATATTTTATTTAATAATCGATGTAAATGTTAAAATCGTAAACAGCTATGTTTATCAATATTGGAGGTAAGCAAGATCACTTATACCTTTTTACACACCATCTGCACGAAAATGTCAAATTAAAAAGTTAGGCATTTGTTTCACCGCGCCGGCGAGGAAGCGATTAGACTGTCGACTGTTTTCTCGATGAGTAAAGCTGCTTTTAGACTACGCTATATTTTTATTTTATTTATTTAACAATTTATGTACACACACACACACAAGTAGATAACAAAAAAAAAGGAGACAGAAAATAGGTACAAAGGTGATGCTTATTTCTAATGAAATCTCTTCCAGCATACCTGCGAAAGGAGAGCCAAATAAAAGAGATGTAGACACGTGTGTAAAAGTAAAAAAAAATAAAGTAAAACAATAAACTTTAAATATAACATACAATACATAAATATTACAAAAAAAATATACATATATAATATATAACGCTAATATATACTAAATAATATTTTAAGATAAATACAAATAAATATATACATACTTGCAACTATGACGGTACAGAAAGGTAGTGTTCTTTCACTCTTTTTTTAAAAACCGTAAGAGTTTTGCAGTCTCTAATAGCAGGCGGTAGTGAATTCCACAACCTAACCGCGTGCACAGTAAAGGAATAGGAGTAAAAATCAGTGGAGTGGGGAGAGGACTTAAGGAGGTTTCTAAGATGCGACCTGCAAGGCGCATCTGAGGGACGGGAAAAGGAGAAGCGTTCCCGCAGGTAGGAAGGCGTTTTAGGGTTGTGAAGGATGTTAAATAGCAAACACAATATCCGAGAGTTCCTGCGAAGTCGGACAGGGAGCCACTTGAGAACCTTGCGAAATTCAGAAACGTGGTCATATTTTTTGAGGTTGAACACAAAACGAATACAAATATTTTGCAAACGCTCAAGTTTATTTAATTGCTCCTCGGTGGCATCCAAATAACAGGCATCAGCGTAATCTATGATGGGCTGAATGAGAGTTTGGGCAAGGGAAATTTTGGTCTTCAAGGGCAAAAAACTCTGGAGACATTTCAGCGAGTGAAAAGTGTAGTGCACCTTCCGACTGACTTCGGCGATATGGTAAGTCCATGATAAGTAGGAGTCCATGATAACCCCCAGGTTTTTAGCCGACTGTGCGTATTCAATCTGAACTCCATTCAACCAGAGTGGAGACAGCGTTGCAATGTCCAGCCTGTTCCGCATGTACCTGCCACCGATAACCAAGGCCTGAGACTTCTTAGGGTTGATTTGCAGACCAAAGGACCGCGTCCACTCCCCAATTAGCATCAGGTCACGGTTTACGGCGGATACAGCGGCTTCCGCATCTTGCCTCAAAAAATGGTGGTAAAGCTGCAGGTCGTCGGCATAGAGATAAAAGTTAGAGGAGATAACTTTAGTGACTAGGTTAATAAAAATAGAAAAGAGAAGAGGAGAAAGGACGCCCCCTTGAGGCACGCCCGCAGTAAGAGAGCACCAATCCGAAGAAGATTCATCAAGACGCACCCGCTGCGAGCGGCCTCGAAGATAGGAGTCGAACCAACTGATTAGGGATGAAGAAAAGTTGAAAGATTTGAGTATCCCAAGAAGGATATCGAAATCAACAGAGTTGAAGGCACTGCTGAAATCCAGAAGAACAAGTAACGTCAGAGATTTGTGGTCCATGGCCCAACGGATGTCATCAGTAACCTTCAAAAGAGCAGTTACAGTGCTGTGACCAGGCCGAAAGCCGGATTGGAAAGGACTAAGAAGATCATTGCTAGAAAGAAACAGAGAAAGTTGCCGATGGACAATGTGCTCAAGAACTTTAGAAAGATAAGGAAGAATGGAAATTGGTCTGAAATCAGTGGAAGAGACCGGGTTAGGGATTTTAGGTAACGGGATAATATGGGCTTGCTTCCAAGCATCAAGAAATGTGCAAGAAAACAAGGAGAAGTTAAAAATGTGGGTCAAAACAGGAAGTATAGCAGGGAGAATAGGAGAGATCATTCTTGAGCATAGATTATCATTGCCAACAGCTGAAGAGGAGATAGCACACATAGACTTTTTGACATCATCTTCACTCACAGGACTGAAATCAAAAGAAGAACACTGCGGTAATGGCAAACAGGACAGTTTATTGAGAGTTGCTGATTTGACGTGTGGGTCCAAAGTAACAGGAGGATGAGAGAAATATTGGTTAAGAGCACACACGTCAATGTCACTGCTAGAAATAACAGATGACTTGCCAATACCAACAGTTTTCAGGAACTTCCAGATTTCAGAGGAGTTCCGGTTGTCAAGAGAATTATGAAAGTAGCGTCTTTTAGCATCTCTACACATACGACTGCAGCAATTACGCAGCTCTTTGTAAGAACTAAGGTTGTGCTCGGAAGGACAACGCTTGAGCCTCCTTTTGGCTCGATCTCTTCTGGCCATCGCATCCTTAATGGCTGGAGTGAGCCAGGGAGCCGGAACATACTTGACTTTAACCCGTCGCATGGGAGCGTGTCGATCATATAGGCTTAGAATTTTAAAGTTGAACATTTTTACCATATCGTTTATAGAGGAACTCTCGAAAACTTCTTTCCAAACAATGCCACCAGCATCACGCAGCAATGCCTCCAGGTCCATGCCCTTGTAGTTGCGTAGAAAAATATATTGTGGTTTGCGCTTAGGAGGTCGAATCTTGTAAGACAAAAATATTAAATCGTGATAGGAAAAACAGGCAGCAAGCTGACCGTGGACAGATACATTACTAGGTTTAGAAACAATCATAAGATCCAAAAGAGAAGGGGTGCAATTAGGGAAATGATGAGTAGCGGAGAGAGGCAGAATACTGAGGTTAAAAGAAGATAAGAGAGCTTGAAGTTTGTGAGTACGACTGTCATTTTTAAGAAGGCATGTGTTAAAATCACCCATCAAGACTACGTGATCATAAGCAGGACAGAAATCGCTTAAAATCGAATCAAAAGAATCAAAGTAGTCGATACTGAGGTTGGGACTATACATCACTCCGAGAAGCATTTTGGCATGGTTTAAAGATATTTCTATAAATAGATGCTCTGCTGACCCCGAGTAGGAAGACGGTGATACATTGATGATCTTATAGGGTATACCAGCACGCAAATACATGGCAACACCACCGCCGCCCTTCCCAGTTCCATCATTATCATTACGAATGAGAATAAAGCCAGGGAGGGCATAATGTACAGATAAGAGAGAAGGTTTCAGAAAGGACTCTGAGATCAGTAAAGCATCTAAATGGGCACTGTTAATGGACGCCAAAAGATCTGAGTAATGCCACGGAACACTCTGGGCATTGATGTGGGCTATATTGAGGTTATTGGGGTAATGAGTAAATAAGGAGGAAATTTGATCACCAAGGGCCAAAGGAGAAGAAGAAGCACTTGCCGCACTATGAAAACTGCTAGAAGAAGAAGAACAGGAGAAAAAGTCAACATCTAAATTACCATCGAACATAGTTGCAAATATACAAGATAAATAATAAATATAAGTATATAATATAAAAATAAATTGCTAAACACACTAGCTAAAAAACTAAAAACTTAATAAGTTTAACTAATAAAACCACCTGAACGCTGTAGATGGGAGAGATTTTTACAACATTTAAATACAATAATTAGAGTACAAACTTAACAAGTGTGAAATCAAAAAAGTAATAAAAATAAATCAAGCCAGCGAGAATGTCACACTACAATAGACTGATGCCAAGTAAGATAAGCGTAAGTGAAACGAAACGTTACGTACACAAGTTGAAAGTGACAGACGTCAAATGTCATCATGTCAGAGGAAAAGAAAGAAAAAAAAAATATAAACATACCGCCAGATATTTGCAGTGTTAGTGAAATAAATATAATAAAACAGTAGAAAGTATGGGTAGATAAGAGGAAAACAAATTCTGGTCAAAGGGGCGGAGTTTTTCAAGTGCACCGACATTACTCACTGCTTTGCAACTAAACGATATGAAACTTGCAAGTACTAGGCCAACTAGGACCGCAAACTCAGCGACGGGCCTTCCTCACAATTTTTGCTTTTGAAGTTGCGGTTTTAGGCGATGTCGTTGCGGCGACTGGCGAGGCTGATGTAGCAGGTCCGGGCTCGCTGGATGTAGCAGCGCTGGAGTCAGCGGGAAATAGCTCGATCAACTGATGAAGCTCACCCATAGACGCTATCTTCCGACGAGACTTGTCAGGCGTCATGACAACTACCTTTCCCTCCGTAGACCAGCAGCTGCTGACGCTGAAGTGCTTTCGTGCAGCCATAAATACCTGATGCCGTGTTTGGGTCAGGAATTCAGATATGGTGATCCCGCTACCTTTGAGTGACGTTTTGCTGTCCCACACCAGCCGACGATGCTCCATCTCCTTGAAACGCACCAACACAGGTCTAGTTTTACCCTTGGGGGCTCCGAGTCTGTGGCAAACGTTTATGTAGTCCTATTTGAAGTCATCAATCTGAAGTTGCTTTGAAATCAAATCAACAATAGAGTCACTCAACTTTTCACCGGACTTCTCAGTGATGCCGTGGAACAGCAAAACCTTTCTCCTCAAAGCAGTCTCATGGCTATCCAGACCTCTTGACAGGAGCTCTATTTGCGTTTTAAAGTGAGCAAAAGTTTTACAAACAAAGGACTTGAAACCAGTAAAATCCCTTGACAGAGAAGCGAGGTCTGAGTGAGAGGTGTCAGCACCAGCTGTAGCTTTCTGCAGCTTATCTTCGTACTCACTCATGCGGGAGCTAAACAGCTTTTCGAGTTCCTCCAAACTGTGTACAAGCTTGCTGTCCATGTTTCGAAGAAAAATTAGTCCAAGTGATAGTGTTGTGATATAGAGAAAGTTAAAGGAGAATACGAAGTAAAGGTGGGTTTAAAAGTAATTTAGCACATATATACTGATGATTATAATAAATAACTATTTTTAAAATATTATTAAATACGGAGCTATATTAAACTGTTTATTTGTCAAGCCTACCCACATAAAAAAAAAAGCTTGCTATAATATTTATAGCAAAGATTAGCTCATAGCACAACAATATCGCGCACCATACATTGTCAATAATATATAGTACAGCAGTACAGTGTGAACGTGTACATAACAATGTATGGTGCGCGATATTGTTGTGCTATCATCATCATCATCTGCTTAGCCTTTTCCCAACTAAATTGGTTATATGCTATTATATTATATTATATTAAAGCGTAGTCTGAAATCAGCTTTAAGGGACAAAAGATACAGATGTCGTGTGATGAAAAGAGACACATACATTAATAGTCGATAGCTGGCTGTTCACACTGCCGGTGAGCTGGCTCTCTCCAGTAGTTGATTGCAGCGAAAAGAACTATCAAAGATTGTTCTCGCTCAGCGACACTTGCTCGGCGATGCTCGCTTAGTGGTCAGAACTTATCAACCAGCGGTAATATCTATCTATAGTGTCGGCCGGAGCGAGTATTGCAAGTAATCGCCCATCGCACAAAAGCACTCGTTTTAAGCCGAGTGACTAAAACAATAAAAACTTGTCACTTGCAACTCGCTACTTTCCAACTCTTTTTGAGTTTCAAGCTGTACTCACTACTCACTGATCGCAAGGTCTGCGGGTCGCAGTGGACACAATCAGATACATTTTCTTGCAAAGCGAAGCTTGGGCTGAGTTATCGCCTTAAGTGAGGTTCCAAATTCAAATCACATAATTAACCTGCGGGTTATAATGGAATTCAGTACAATATTATTGCCAGTGGCAGACCGAAGGCACAACTTCAGACGCGCGACCTGCTCCCAGCAGCGGGGGCTGACGCACGCCGCTGTCGGTGAACAGCGAGGCATATCTCTTCATGGCTTAAGCTCAATTAGGTGCACTGGACGTCGGAGGAGGGCATACGCTGCCCTCTTTCGGCCCCACTAACAGGGTCCAGGGGCGTGTGGGGCAGACTTGGGGATTTCCGTCGCCCCCATTCACCCGGACCCGAGGTGGAGGCGCCTGGTGTTCCTGTGTGCCCCTGTTTGACGCCGCGGGGGGAGTCAAACAACTCACTCCCCCCGTTGTCCAGGTGGACCACAAAGGCGGGCCGGGGGACACCAGCTGGGGATTACCGAAGTCGCATTGGTTTCCGTGATCCCCGGCTTAGGTGGGAGATGGAACACCGGGGTGGTTTTAGTCAGTAAGAGTCTGACAGACCCCTCCGCCTTAGGGCGGGCGGAGGGGTCTGGCAGACTCTTCATCTCTGCAGGACATCCATGAGGATTTCACCCGGTAAAAAAAAATGGGTGTAAAAGGTAGAGTATCCTACTCAAGGATAAAAGCATCTTTGCCTTGAGCTAGCTTAAATACCTCACTGCATTCGTAATTCACTCGAATCACTCATGGGTTAAAAAATTAGTACGGCAAGTAATCGTCATCTTAATTTCGCCACTTCTTCCTTTTACAGTCGCTCTTTTAATTTTCACATTGACTTGTCACACTCAACAAGAGACGGAACCGAGTCGGCACGTACTTGAAACTGAACCAAACCCTGACGGCCATGTAACCATAAAAGAAAAGCAAGAAAGCAGCAAAGACCCTCAAAAAACAAAATGGAAATTCGAGGACTATTTGAAAAAATTCGAGCCAAGCACCATTTGGGAACAAATTGACAAGCAAAAGAAGTACAACGGTCTCATTTTAACTCATGAAGAACAATCAGAAATTATGTACCGCTCTATGGATCCCACTGATGAACTCATGGCACTTGAAATTGAGAAAGGGGATCCCAAATTAGTAACGTTGGATAAAGATGGCCGCAGACAAGCGGACCCCCAGGGATGGAGGCCGCTGCGGAATCCAGGCTATGCGGTAGACAAATTCTTCCTCCGAAACCGACTGTACGAACTTATGAAACAAGCAATATACGAATCGCGAAACAAAATGGTTATAATGCAAATATATAGAGAAAAATACTTGAACTCTTCTCTGTACAAAATGGGGTTCCTGTTTAACAAAGCCGACAATGCTGCCAAGACGTTCGGAGTATATTCTTTCAGAGCATACAGAGCCTGCTTGTTGGCAAGAGAGAAAATTAAGTACAGATTTCCGGTTTACGATTTGTTGGCTACCAATGAGAGGCAACTGAACCTTTGGTTTAACGTGGAAATTTTGGCAGATCTGATTGAAAACAACGATTTGATTGCTAAAGAGGTCTTCCAAAACTATTCCGTCAAGCGATTGGAGCACTTCGATAAAAAATTTATCGACTGAATAAGATTTTATGCAGTCGATAAATATTATGTCAACACATAATTTTTTTCTTAATAATAATACCTTTGACAAGAAAAAATACCAATTTACCAAACGCCGGTAAAAGTCAAGTCGCGAAGGATGTCTGTGTGAATTTACTGCTTTTTGCTTTTTTTTTAAGTAAAAACTAGTTGTAACTACACACTTCTTAGGCACTTGTCTTGTCACATTGGCTTTTTAAACTTATGATTTACTTACGAGTACGAGTATGGTGTACAACAATTATTGTCTACTCAGCACACTCACAGCATGCATAAATGTAGCTGAAAATTAGCTTCCTGCATACCAAATAGCTTTGTTGACTGTACACAGTCGAACATATGAAAAATGAGGACAGAACATATGTAAGACTTCTTTCTTTATTTTTTAAGAGCATCTTGTCCAAAGGGTTACCAACGGAACCATATTACTAAGCCTTTCCGTCCGTCCGTCCGTCTGTTTGTCTGTCTCAGAAACGGTGGGCTGTACCTCAGAAACGGTAATGGGTATCTAGACAGTTGAAATTTTCACAGATTGTATATGTCCTGTGCCGCTATAACAACAAAATTAAATTTAAAGCTTATGGTACGGAACCCTTCGTGAGCCAGTCCAACTCACACTTGGCCGGTTTTCAATTTAAAGTAGCCAGAATAAAAGCCGACACGGTTGGCGCAGTGGTTGAGCTTATCGACTACTGCGCCGCGTGTCGTGGGTTCGATTCCCGCACGAAATAAATATTTGTATGGCCTACAGATAGTTGTTCCGGGCCTGGCTGTTTACGTATGTGACTTTGTATGTTTGTTACCCTCGATATAGGAGAATTCCTAGTGTGGGGCAACGTATTAAAAAAAAAAGACCGTTTAATAACCAAAGTCATGGAAACAAGACTTCGGGCATGCTTTGGGATAACAAACTAGAATTATATAAATACTTTACCCGGCCGGAACACTATAAAATGGCATAGCGTGACATCCACACTCTATAAATAGCCTCCATCCGGGCGATTCTGTCAGCATCTCACCGTGATCCCTTAGGTGGAGTGAACGACTAGTGAGCGGTCATGCCATCTTGTTTGTATGGTTTGACGGCTCACTTGTCGTTCACTTTGACATGTTTACAGAATCGCACTCCTGGCACTCAATAATCGGAAACTAGCATCTTGGTAAGGTAGCGGCAAGATGACAGCATATCTTGAGCTGCTTAAGGAGTGGAGAGGGATTCAACGGCAATCACAACTATCACAAAGCCTGGAAGATAGTCATCTCCTTCCCATAGCTTACTGGAATATTTCCTTCCTCCAAGCTCTCTTGCTCTTGAATCGCCACTCAAACCAAAAGAAAGAGGGAGATGGGAGATCTGCAGTGCGATTCTTCAAACATGTAGAAGTAAAAACTTAAGCGAAGGGAACCACAAGTGGGCTGTCAAACCATACAAACGAGGCGGAATGACTGTTCAGCTGGTCGATTTTGTAAACATAAACATGTCGAAATGAATACTTTGGTGAAGTGATCACGAAGTTAGCTGTCATTTTATCTTGATTATACCGCGTGTATCTGACATTGACGCACAAACGATTTCCATGGGTCTGGGGCATGATTCTGGACACCCTAGACTTAGAATTTTTCGTCAGCTTTTTTCTCATTTTTTCATTTTTTTCAAGGGTTTTTTTACTGTAGACTGCTCATAATCGTTATTCTGACCTAACCCAATAAGATTTTTAATAAAAAAAATAATTAATTACTTAACTACTTTCACTAAAAAGAGCAATGGGAATAAAACCACAAATAGATATCAGCTCAGCTGAGCTGATACCTATTTGTGGTACTCTTGAAAAAAATGAAAAAATGAGAAAAGAACCGACGAAAAATTCCAACTCATCATGCCCTGGGCCCATGGAAATCGTTTGTGCGTCGATGTCAGATACACGCGGTATGGATTGGCAGCTCACTTCGTGATCACTTCACCATGTTTACAGAATCGACCGGCAGAATCAAACTGCCTGTTCGCTATACGCTCAACTCACCTAAGTGTACACGATAAGACGTTGACAGAATCGACCGGCTGTTTTCGGGCTGATTAGAAGACACTCTGACTGGCCAATACACGCAAGCCGGAGATGAGGAATTACTGACCTCAAACTGCAAAATACCTACACTGCAATGTTAAAATTCTTTGACGAATATAGGTCTCGCCGATGAAAAAATTCACATTTTATATGGCACAGAACCCTCGGTGCGTGAGTCCGACACGCTTTTGTTTTTCTGTGGTGAGGAAATCGTTTTTTTTTTATTTGAGATGGGTTTACTCTTGACTCTAGTCTTGGTCAGAGATGACAGAGACAAAGTCTACGATGGAGCGAGCTTACCCAGAAGGAACCTGTTAACTCTAACTTTAAAGAGATTAGGGTTGTAAGCGATGAAATGACTCCTACTTTGGGTGGTGCAGGACTCGCTGTTTTCTTGCAGACTGACTGAAACCCACCCGTTCTCCTATAAATGCCCTTTGCATTCCAGGGCTGCGGTAACTCTTTCAACAGTTCCGTAGCCCTGGCAGTGGCAGGCAAAAGCCCTTTGTTTTTGGGATGGAAAATCATCAAATGACTCCTCCCGCGCTACTAAAGCAGAAGGGAGTGTCAGACTAAAACCCATCCGTGTTCCTCCTGTGCCATTTACGTTCCAGGGCCGCGGTGACTCTTTCGAACAAATTCCGCAACCCTGGCAGGCACTGGCCCTAGAGGCTAGATTCCATCATCCACAAACTGCAAAACTATTTAGTCCGTCAGTTAGAGTAATGAAAAATAATGGACACGTATTTTTTGGTTTTTGTAAATAATATTGACATAGATAAAACGCATTAAAACTCGAGAGTGGGGGCTCGTGACGTCACGACTCACTAAAAATTATGCGAAGGTGACGTATTAAGAATTTTAAAAGCGTCGTAACTTCGTCAATTTTGGTTCACGTAACAAAAGAAAAAACACGGGTCAAATATTTTTTGATAATCTAACTGACGGACTTATTCGATTTTTTCAGGACACAAGCCTGTTCTTTGAGGCTCGCGTGAAACGCGCCGTCGACCCGGGCCTGTTTCTGATTGGACAGCGAGCCATCTAACGCTCGCCATCCGCAGGCCCGCGCCTAAACGGTGTCTGAGAACTGCCCTGTGACTCTACACCCGGGGCGTCTTCTTCTGTTGAGGCACTTGTGCTGGCGGGTTTATTCGTAGGCTGTTGGAATTAAATTATGTATTAGTAAGGGTACTTTTGCATATCAGGCATTTAAATAGGTAAGCAAAAATTGTAAATTCCAATTTATTTTAATGGGTTATTAAAGCAATTTGAATTTAATGAGCTTACTTAAATCGATCTGGTTTACAACGAGCCTCAGGGAATGTTTGTGTTCTTATTTTTTCTTACATTTCTTTGTGAGTATTTTATACCAATAAAAACATTACATGTAATAAAAAAATGCCAAGTCTCTCTATGCAATCTTTCCACCTTAAAAAAATTTGAGATCTCATAGAAGTCAAGTCCGGTTAAACTTATTTTGTAGTTAAATATCAACATTTATTGATCGTTTCAATAGCTTTTTTTATTTATTTTATAATTATAGTGACTTGGCAATGAGTACAAATTAAGAAAGACAAATTAACCAGAAAGTTACGGAACAGAGAGAGCACTAGTGTTTGCGCACACACTTGTGCAATAAAATATACAATTTATGTAATGGACAGTTGAATAGTCTTGGATGAGACTGACTGCCGTTGTCAAAAATCGGTTGGGACGACGGTTAATGAACAAACCAGTAAAATATGAATTCTGTGATATTAAACTTTAAGCGTGCGTGATTTCTTACTTTCGACTCCTCCAAATATGCCGTTTTATATTTGTTTCTTTATGTGCTCATTGCCAAGTCACTATAGTTATAAAATATAATATATTATGCTGTTGAAACAGTTACTAAATGTTGATTTTTAACTACAAAATAAGTTGAACAGGACTTGGCTTCTATAAGATCTCAAAACTTTTTACGGTGGAAAGATTGCACAGAGAGACTTGGCATTTTTTTTTACGTGTAATTTTTTTTTTGGGGTTTCATTTATTTTATTCAGGTGGATCTTTTTTTTCTTTTTGGGTAACGTACCTAATTATGTCCTGTACTTCAGTTTAGAGCCCATTCACTGTCTCTATCTCTGTAATAAATAACAATTTATTAATAATAATACCAATTTAATACTTCTTGTACGTAAAAAAAGAACAAAGCAGTCAGTAACAATGCAGTCGAAATTCACACTTAATGTTCGTGCCAAACCGCAAATATAAAATTGTTTTCTATTATTTATTAAGGTATATTATATCTGACGGAGAAAGTACCTCCAGAATGTTTTGAAATAGTGTGACGTCAGCATTACTGCAGCCCAGCGCCAACAGCGCGGCCGCATTTATAGGACCCCGGCACACGTGCACGAGATTACAAGTTTGTGGGTTAAGTATTGAAGTTACAATCTTAACATTAATTCACATCGCAATCAACTCAAAAATAATCAACCGATGGCCCATTAACCAATTTTAGGACAATCAAATTATTCATCCTAATTATTCTCGACGAACCGTTGTAGTGCGCCGAATATTATTATAAATTTCCCTTTACATGTGGCTAATAATCTAACCTGGTGCCAAATTTCTACGTTCTAAGTCTGCTAGAAATACCTTAGAATTTTGATGATCGGTCACTCAGTGACAAAATGTTGTAACTTTGATCGACCGTAACTCGTAAAGTATTTATTCAAATGGCATGTTTTAGGGTTTAAACTTGTTCACAATTTAGGTTTTAAACTTGTTCTAATACTTACTCTTGGTCACCGAAAATCTAAACCCCTAGCTTTGTCCACATCGAAGATATGGGGGGAGTGAAATATCCGTACGGCCGTCCGTGCCCGCTTTGCTCGAGACTTGGCGGGGACACTGCCGTGCCCCCAGATTTGTAATTTAAAAAGATAATGTTAAACAATACTATGCATTACTAGGTAGGTATAATAGGAAATTGTGCAATCACACACCTCTGTCCATAATGGTAGTCTGCCAGTTTTAGCGATAAGACCAGGAAATGTATAAAACCTCAGTGATTCACGTGTTGCACAGATTTTATGCAATCCCATTGGTTAAAACTGCTTCGTTTCTCCGCTCCGCAACCTCATGTGGACATGCACCCTTACACCCTTCTATTTTTAAACTCCAGCGTGCCAATTCTATCGGCGGTGACCTCTCGCGTCCGGCCCTGGTCCAAACCATGGTCCGGAGCGAGACGGAATGGGACGCCGTTGCCTCTTTCTGCGAAGCAGTCTTGCCAGCGAAGGAGGTGGCGGAGCGGGAGTGGAGACCCTCTCGTCCCGGCCGCCGTGGTAGACGCCGCGGGCGTCGGGGGCCACCACCTGGTGACCTCCGGCCACCGTAGGCGCGGGCCTGTGGACGGCGAGCTATGGGTGGCTCGCCGTCCGTCCGTCTAGTGACGACAGGCCGTGTCGACGGCGCGTTAGTGTTCCACGCGCGCCTCAAAGAGAATCAGCAACACAGAGGGGCCCGAAAGGGCCGACGCCTGCCGGAGTCGCGGGATGTTTCGCAAGAGACACCATGGCTCCGGAACACAAAGGGCAATGAAGGAACATGGATGGGTTTTAGTCAGTAGAAGTCTGACACTCCCTCCCGCTACACCCAGAGCGGGAGGAGTCATTGGATGATTTCCCATCCCTAAAAAAAAAAGCGTGCCAATTCTACTAATTTTCACATTCGCATCGCTTTCGCATCTCAATCGCAATCTGTCAAAAATTTATGAAAATAGAATCATTTTTGACGGTTTGCGATTGACATGCGAATGCGAAAGTTGTTTATAAATAAACTGGCCAAGTGCGAGTCGGACTCGCGCACTGAGGGTTCCGTAAGCAGAAGTTGCGATTTACGATTTATGACGTATTAATAAAAACGACTTACTAGATCTCGTTCAAACCAATTTTCACTGGTAGTTTACATGGTAATGTACATCATGTATTTTTTTTTAGTTTTATCATTCTCTTATTTTGGAAGTTAAGGGGGGGGGGGACATTTTTCACTTTGGAAGTGTCTGTCGCGCAAACTATTCAGTTTAGGAAAAAAATATCTTAAAAACCTCAATATCATTTTTAAAGACCTATCCATAGATACCCCACACGTATGGGTACGATGAAAAAAAAAATTTTGAGATTCAGTTCTAAGTAAGTACCCCCAGAATTTACTGTTTTTTTTTCTATTTTTATGTGAAAATCTTTATGCGGTTCACAAAATACATCTACTTACCAAATTTCAACACCGTAGTTCTTATAGTTTCGGAGAAAAATGGCTGTGACATACGGACGGACAGACAGACAGACAGACATGACGAATCTATAAGGGTTCCGTTTTTGTCATTTGGCTACGGAACCCTAATTAGTAGAATTGTCCCTCTGGTGTAATTTCGTGTTCTTTTATATTCTGTTAGTTCCACAGTTTTCTTTTTAAGGCATTGAGTATTGTTCTTCTTCCTGTGTGCAAAGTTATTGTAAATACAGACAACTCAATGTCCAGTAAAGAGTAAATTATTTACTGATATCAAAAGAAAAGAGGTTCATCAATGCGAGACCTTTTATCAAACTGAATCGTAAGATAGTATCATAGCTAACTTGTATTTTTTTTTACAGATCTCCCATTCAACAATGGAGAGATACTTCCTCTGCGAAGTGACAGTGATGTCTATCATACGTTATTTGGCGATATAGGGTCTATGCAGGACCTGTTTCTCAAAGAAACGGATGAGCCACATCAGCACACGCGTCGGAACGCGGCCGATGACGACGAAGACATCAACCCTCATGTACTGGACCTCGACCTGCCTGACATATTCGAGTTCCACAAACATAACATCACAAACCACACCTTCGACCTAATAGACTTCATGACCATCAATGAGAAGTATTCAAACTTCACTAAAGAATATAAAAATGAAATTAAGAACCGGACAAAGAACCCAATAAAGGACGAACCCAAGAACAAAACCAGAAGAGATTATTTTGATCCCGACGATTACTGGCACGGCGAAAGAATAGAGGAACTCAAAATGGAACAACTGAAAATGGTTCTTACTCAGTTTGCGTTGCACTGTCGTTACGAAGTGGGTAAAGCTTTATTACAACGCGATTTGATAAGACATGACAAGAGGTACAAGTTGGGTTACCTGTTCAATAGGATGCGGAGATTGAAAACTGAGCAATTGAAGCAGGTGGCGCTGTCGATGCGGATGAACCACGACTGGTCATGGGCAGATATGCACGCGGTCATGCGCAATTATGAGCGCGTCGTGCACTTTGACGTGGACATGCGTGACACCGCCAACCTCATCAAGGCCATATACAACAAGGATGAGCCGTATGACTATTTCATTTTAAAGCACCAGCGCGACAACCAAAAAGGAAAAGAAACATTTGACAGGTTGAAAAATCTTGCTCAATAAATTTTCTCATCTGTCTGACTCTCGAACTTTATAAAATTAATCTAAATAATAAAATGATTGATATCCAAAATACTAATATATTACTAAATTATTAGAAACTAGCTGTCCCCTGCAGCTTCGTTCCCGTCAACTTTTTTTTTGGGACAAGCCCGCCACACATTCCCAACCACTGCAACTCCTGAAAGCCAGAATCAACAGTGGCGACCACCAGAAAAACGCCGAGTTAATGAAGCCCGACGAGTCCCGGAGAAACGATTCAACTGTCTTGGATCCCGCACCGAAATTAATCAGAAGAGTACAGCGAAGGAGTAGGAAAAAATTAATATAATTTCCACTTCCCTCCATATCAAGCAGGAGACAGATTAGTGCTAGGCCAATAGGCACCAAGGGATATATTCAACTGGGTTAAGCCCAGTTGCCAAGCACCATGGATTATATATTAACATTTAAACTAATAGGTCCTAAATTGTGAGCTACTTTTAATTCCAGTAATAGGTATGGCAAAATCGCCTGAACGCACGGAAATTTGTTCTGGTTTCTACAAGGTCCGTCAAGTCAACTACTCCAGATGTAACCGGAATACCATCTAACATAATATTACGTTCAGTCTGCCAAAGAATACACTCCCACAAGATGTGATGTGCGGATTGTTCGTATTCAAGGTCAGCTGTAGAACATTGACATAAAGATGAGGCCACAAGCCTAAAGGAAAATAATTTACTCTTAAAGTTGCCATGACCTGTGAGAAATTGGGCAACACAGTGATCCACCTCCAGCCATGCCTTCTCCAGCCACTCACGAACGGATGGAAGAAACTGGTGGAGGTGTCGGCCCTTGATGGAATTTTCCCACCTACAATTGGCATTCGCATAAAAATTCCTCCCAGACGTCAGTTTGGGGTTTTAGTAATCTAGAGATCTTAGCACGGTCGCGTTGCGGTAAAAACTCTGGGTTCGTGATCTTTCTAGCGTAGTAGTACATTACAGCACGCCGCTGCACCTCCAGATCGAGTGGGAGAACACCTGCCAGCACCGGTAAGGCTTCAGTACTAACCGTCCTATACGCCTTGCATAAGAATATCAAAGCCAAACGCTGGTTTTGAAGTCATTTACTCCTATGGTGGCCCTATCGGCCACCATAGGAGTAGTTTTAGTTTTCATTAGATGAAAAGTTTCTTTAGTTCGCTCCCGTCAACTGGCTACCCTACCTACCCATTTTTGCTTTTAAACCTTCCCTGTATTCTGGCAAACTAAACAAAAAAAGAATTACCGAAATCGGCCCAGCCGTTCTCGAGTTTTAGCGAGACTAACGAACAGCAATTCATTTTTAGGGTTCCGTAGCCAAATGGCAAAAATGGAACCCTTATAGATTCGTCATGTCTGTCTGTTTGTCTGTCAGTCCGTCCGTATGTCACAGCCACTTTTCTCCGAAACTATAAGAGCTATGCTGTTGAAATTTGCTAAATAGATGTATTCTGTGAACCGCATAAAGATTTTCACACAAAAATAGAAAAAAAAAACAATAAATTTTGGGGTCCCCATACTTAGAACTGAAATTCAATTTTTTTTTTCATCAAACCCAGTGTGATATAGTGGATAATAGGTCTTCAAAAATGATATTGAGGTTTCTAATATCATTTTTTTCCAAACTGAATAGTTTGCGCGAGAGACACTTCCAAAGTGGTAAAATGTGACCCCCCCCCCCCCCCCCCCTTAACTTCTAAAATAAGAGAATGATAAAAAAATATGATGTACATTATCATGTAAACTACAAGCGACAATGGGTTTGAACGAGATCTAGTAAGTAGTTTTTTTTAATACGTCATAAATCGTAAATCGCAATTCTGCTTATAATGTGCGTGAGTCCGACTCGCACTTGGCCGGTTTTTCTATACTAATATTATAAAGAGGTAAAATTTGTTTGTAAGTTTGTATGTAGAGGGTAATCTCAGGCACTACTGGTCCGATTTGAAAAATTCTTTCAGTATTATATAGCCCATATATCGAGGAAGGATATATGCTACAGGATATATCATCACGCTAAGACTTAAAGGAGCCGAGTATTAATGGAAAATGTGACGCAGACGAAGTTGCGTGGGTCAGCTATATATAATATTATATAGATAGATAATGTTTTCAAAAACCATAATAATTCAGCCGGCCGATTCTGTCGACATCTCACAGTGATCACTTAGGTGGACACAACAAGTGAGATGTCAAACCATACAAACAAGTATGGTTTGACAGCTCACTTGTGGTTCACTTCGCTTAAGTGTTCACTTTTACAATATGTTTACAGAATCGCACTGCTGCAGTGAGCTGTCAAACCATACAAATAAGATGGCATGACAGCTCACTTGTCGTTCACTCCACCTAAGTGATCACGGTGAGATGTCGACAGAAACAACCGACTGATCAGTTGGCGAGTCACCCAATGCTCGTCCGCAGGCCCACGCCTACGTAGGCCGGGAATCGCCCTGCGACTCCTGAAGGTGTGAAACAAGTCTTGCGTCACTTTTTGAACCCCAAGGGACTTGTGGTTACTGGATAACATTTACCACATCGATAACGCAGTAATTTGCAATAAATAAGTATTAATGATGATACAATAATAAAATTATTAATCAATTCTCCGTTGTTGTAGTAATTATTTATTTGACAGTTTCCAATTACTTACGTAAAGACTAATTTTAGCGAAAGCGCACCATACGCAGTTGTTTTTTCTTTCATGAAAAAAACCCGATGTTCGATAAAAATGCAGTTGTTCACCATATTGGAACTTATTCTACTCTTTTGTAAGTTCAAATTTTACATTCATATTTTTTTTTTCACTATGGATGACTTACAGCTAATATAAGCAGAATAAAAAATAGGCTGTGAGACTGGAAGTTAAATAAAATCATCGCCTCTAAAGATTGTGAAAAGGTGGAAACAAAAAAGTACAGTCATCAAAATAATGAAAACTAACTAAAGCTAAATTCACATTTTGAATATAAACCGGAATAAAAACACAATATCTTAGATACAAAAGCTAAGGCTCAAACACTTTCTGGCTGAAGATACACTCGTCACGAACATAATATACCCAACACATATCCTACTTCCTACCTAAAGTATTATAAAATATGCGAAAGTTTGTGAGTATGTATGGATGTTTGTTACTCTTTCACGCAAATACTACTGAACCGATTACGATGACATTTGGTATATATGTAGCTGAAGACCCAGAATAACACATAGGCTACTTTTTATCCTGGAGTTCCCGAGGGATCGGGATTTAAACGGGAATAACGAGAATTAATACGCGGACGAAGTCGCGGGCAGCCTCTAGTTACACAATAAACGTACCGTTTCTGGGAAAAAATATTGGTAATTAGGTGGACTATAACATTGTGTGCGATAGATTCGTGGTTTATAGCGACATGTTTTTGTAAGTCCAAGTGCGGGGCCCGTAGCATTTGCTACTTTTCCTACGTGGTTAATCTGGCACTGAGAGGATGCGTCGTCAATAATAGCTTTGTAATGTATCGCTGTTTTTAAATATTTACGCTATGTGCTACCTATGTACCTATCTTTTGTACTTCTCTATCGAAAAAGGATGTCTGTTAGCGATTAGGCAGACCATCGTTACATCAAATGGAACTATGGGCTGCCGAAAGACGTTCACGCGAAAGGCACTTCAACTTCAACCAAATAACATAGGAAGAAGAGATGACAGTAGCACAGAATGGTTGCCAATCAACCAATAATTGAGCGAGAATTAAAAATTGTCACTAATTTCAATTTTGAGCCTACGTTCATTTTGAACATCTCCGAAAACCATGATATAGCCAAACTGTACTCACGCAAGAACCCTTCGCGGAAATGTCTTTAGCAAAAAGTCCTGACAGGTACACATAGTTTTGATTCAAATCAGTTTTTTGTTCCTAATTATTTTAAACTACTGTATATTTTAGATATGATACCTTCTGTTGAAAACTTGAATAGAACAAGAAGAGCTAGTAATGCTTCTAAGTTGTATGAACCAATAACCGCAATAGATATTGCTTTTGACGAATTCCCAAAGCTTATTGACGTTCTACCGAATCTCGTTAAAAAAACATCGTTGGAGTATGATAAAATCCCCGGTGTGATGGTAAAAAATATATCGATTGATATGGAGAAAATAAATATGAACAAGTTAAGAAGAAAAATGGATGTTATCGCCAGTCGCTTCGTTAAAGACGAACCAAAGATAAACGCGTCAAGAAGACAAGCCTATATCAATTGGGGACTGGGCGCGGAAACGTTCTGGAAAGGCTCCTATCACATGATGCGACGCAAGGTCCTCGATCTCATGCTGCAGGTACTGTACATGGCAAGACATAAAATACATAAACTCGAAAGCGCTAAACACTTCAGCACGAAAGATACTGGTTTTCGTATTGCATACACATATCGAATTTTAACCAGGATCTACAGGAAAATGATGCGAATATACACTCATCAAAATAAGCATAAAGACTACCCGTTTCCCACTAAACACATAATTTTACATGGCAGAGTGACGAGACTCCACGTAGACTTCTGTTATCTTTACTGGGTTCTGGTAAAAGTAGATGGTGCATACAAGCAGGCAAAAGGTATACGGCATGAGAAGCAGAAGATCCTCAAAATGTTGGAGGAGCAAATACAGGCCCAAAAAGACTTACAATCGGCACTTAAGAAGCCAGTTCTCCCTGTACCTAAGTGAGTTCATTTCATTGTGTTGCCTTCTCGATTTTGCCACAATTTTCGTCAGTTTTGGGCTATCTTACGTCCATATTTGAATAAACTCAATTTACCTCTGCAATCGACTGGCTTAAATTTTTACAGATACCTACCATTTGTTACCTCATAACTCCGTAAATTATTAACCGATTTCAACAATTATTATTTTATCTGAAAGGATATAATTGCAGATTAGTCCCATTTAAATTTTATCAAAACCGGTTATGAATTTTAATATAAAGTTTGGATTTTAAATCGAAATAGCTGCAATTCGTTTACTTGGATGATGGTTTTTTGTCATCCAAGTAATCGAAATTGCGTATTTTGCTTTCTGCGATTTTTTAGTGGTGTTGCTAGGTGTAGGGGTACCACTAAAAAGTGAAAAATAAAATAAAACTTTTTACAAAAAAATACAACTTCCAAATAAAAAAAAACTACAAAGTAAAAATAACTTTAATTTCGGAAGTCGTTGTCAAAAAACTAAGAAACTAACAAAAAACACCGACTTCCGAATTTAAAACTTTCTTACTTTGTAGTGTTTTTTTTATTATTTGGAAGTCGGTTGTATTTTTTGTAAAAAGTTTTTGTCTCTGATGTCTAACTATTTGATTTTTAATCTATACTAATATTATAAAGCAGAAGAGTTTGTTGTTTGTTTGTTTGGTTGAACGCGCTAATCTCAGGAACTACTGGTTCGATTTCAAAAATTCTTTCAGTGTTAGATAGCCCATTTATCCTATGATAGCCTATCGTGTAATGGATACTTTATTAGTCACGACTTTTAGGTAAATAGGTCTTTTTTTAATATTTGTGGAATGTATAATAGTGCAATCCCTGTCCTTTTTCCAAACCCGTATATCAGCCAATAATGTATCGTCACGTATTTAAGAACAAAGCCTATATGTTGCTCAGAAATAAGCGTAATCTAACTTTGAAAACTCCAACCAAATCCGTTCAGTATTTTCGGAGATTATCGCGTACAGACAGACGATAAAAATAATAAAATACTCTTTTTGTGCTCAATAGCTTTTTTAAAAACCCTATACCGATTTTTGGTATTTTTCTTTAATGTACAGAATACATGGTGTCGGTTTTATTATATGTATAGATAAGCGTCTAATGTTGATTGACACAATCAGTCATTCGTCATTGATAACTTTTGGCATTGATTGACGCTTGCATGAGAGTATAATGGTCGCCCAATAGCAGCTTAACTACGCAGAGGACGCGGTTCGGTATAACGATCACAGGAGACCACCAGGAGTCCAGCGTCGATGCGAGTTGATTGCAGGCGAGCGGTAAGCGGTAGATAACGCAGCGGACGTGAGATCCAGGAATGTGGACGGTAAGGAGGTTGATTTCCACGAGCGGTAAATTTCAAAATGATGATAAATTCGCAAACTTGCTAAATCGGGTAGCTTAACCTCAGAGATCGATTTGTGTAGCTTCTACTTAGCCACGGACCCCTTTCTACCCATTATTGTACCATGACATATTATTTAGTTCTTGTTTTTTTTATGATGGTGTTGCTCTTGATTCTAGTCTAAATCAGAGATGACTGAGACAAAGTCTACGATGGAGCGAGCATACTCAGAAGGAGCCTGTTCACTCTTACTAGATTAAGGTTGTAAGCGTTTGGAAACACAGACGCAGGCAGAAAGTTCCATTCATTTGTTGTGCGCATTATAAAAACGCTTGGAAACGCTAAGTGCGAATTGGTGGAATAGCAACAAGATAGGGATGGTAAGTTGCAGTGCGTCTGGATGTCCGATGGTAGAAGGATGCCGGTGGAATGAGGTCGTCGAGTTCTTGGGCACACTCACCGAAGTGCAATCTGTAGAACAGCGACCAGCAGGCAACCTTGCGACGATGAGCCAAGCTGTGTAGCTTGGCATCCACCAGTCTTTCGTCGCCGAAGAGTCTTTTAGCTTTGCAATCTGCCGAGTCAAGCGCGGTAAGCTGGTACTTAGCTGAGTCATCCCAAAGGTGACTGCAATACTCCATGTAGGATCGGCTAGTGCTTTGTATAGGGTTAAAAGCTGTCCAAGCCTGAAGCATCGCTTCAGTCTATTCAGGATGCCTAGCTTTTTGGCCACAGTTTGGGCTTTGTACTCAATGGTGGCGCTGAAGTTGAGACTGGATGTCATCGCCATGCCTACGAGCTCGAGCCGATCTGTCACAGAAACAGTTATACCCCGAAAAACGGGAGTTTGGTCGAAACGACTCCTTTTTGCGGTAAAAATATACAATAATTATCTTTACTCTAATCAATTAAATGGAAATTTCTAGCTTATTCCGTTGTCCATAATATTATAAAAAATAGCATCTAAAATAGAAGGAAGACCATTAATCGTGACATTTCATTTAAAGTTTTCATCAAAGTAATGAATAGGCTGTTTTCTGACTATGTCGTGCTTATAACAACTGACTTTATTATAACTTCAAAGTATTACTAATGAATACACACTTGACTAAGTGCTTAGTTGATAAGTGTATGGCGTACCTATATAGCGTCAAGGTATAAGACTGGGAGACGTCATCCCTCCGAAACTGTTTACGAACGCGATGGAGGACGTTTTCATGACGCTTGTTAGGAAAGTACGGAGCATAAATATCAATGGTGGTATGGTGGTGGTGGTATGGTGGTGGTGGTGGTTGAAATAAGCAGTACCTTTGTACTTATATTTATAATGTTAAATTTTACTATTTTTCTGTGTGTACATAAATAATAAAATAAATAAATAAATAAATAATAATAAATAATGGTCCGATTTGCGGATGACATCATGGCGGAATATCTGCAGGAGCTGGAGGTGATGCTGAACAGCCTGGGTGATTTTTCAAGGCGGGTGGGACTCGAGATGAATCTAGACAAAAAAAATCGTGTACAATGGTCATGTCTCCCTGAGACCTGTAATCGTAAATGGCGCCACCCTTGAATTTGAGCAAGAATACATTTATCTAGGCCAAATTATGCAACTTTGAGAAGGAGAAGACCACAAGAATTCGTTTGGGCTCGGCGGCATTCAGGAAGCTACGTGATATCTTTGAATCGTCGATCCCACAATCCCTTAAGACTAGGGTCCATAACTAGTGCGTCCTACACGTTATGACTTACGGAGCCGAAACTAAGACACTCACCGTAGGCCTGGTCCACAAATTCAAGGTTGCTCATTCAATGAATGTTTCTCTGGTGGATAGAATTCGCAACGAAGTTATTCGCCAGAGAACTAAAGTCATCGACATTGCGCGTAGAATCAGCTGCTGCTGCGAATGCTGAAGTGGAAGTGGGCCACGTCTGTAGACGGACATACGATCGTAGGAACAGACATGTGTTCGAGTGGAGACCGCGTATGGGCAGACGTAGAGTGATCGATGATTTAAAGAATGTGGCTGGCTTGACGCTCTTTACGGAGGCTTTTTTTTAAATCATCAAATGACTCCTCCCGCCCTGGGTGAAGCAGAAAGGAGTATCAGACTCTTACTGACTAAAACTCATCCGTGTTCCTTCTAATGCACTTTCCGTTCCTGGGGGGCTACTCTCAAAGCCCGAAGTTTCGGGCTTAGTTGCGGGCGTATTCTACTCCGTGTTACCTAACCATTAAGAATTAATGACAACATGATTTGATAGTTACTATCAAATCGTGTTGTAATTCATACTTAGTTCGGGTTTGAGTCTGTAGGTGATACGGAGTAGAATACGCCCGCAACTAAGCCCGAAACTACGGATTTCGGACTTGAGAGAGAGTAGACCCCCTGGGCCGCGGCGACTCTTTCGAACAAACTCCGCAATTCTGGCAGGCACTAGCCCTAGTGGGCCCCGTTTTCTATGCTCTCTTTGAGACGCGTGTGTAACAAAGCGTGAGTGCACAGCGATCCTGCCTGCGGTGCGATTCTGTAAACATGTCGATGTGAACACTCAGGCGAAGTGAACGACAAGTGAGCTATCAAACAATACAAACAATATGAAATGACAGCTCACTTGTCACTTGTCGTTCACTCCACCTAAGTGATCACGGTGAGATGTCGACAGAATCGACCGGCTGGTTCTGATTGGAAGGCGAGCCATCCAATGCTCGCATCCCGTTGGGGGAGTGATGCGTTCAGAAGTGGACTGCAATTGGCTAAAATAATACAAGTGTACGGCAAAATGTTAATGTGAAAGGAACGCAAACTGTAGTGCCTAGTAGTAATTAACTGTAGAACGTTCTTCTCAGTTAAACTTACCTACTTATTATTAAAAAAAAAGGTGCAATTTCATGATTTTCCTTTTATTAAGGTTCCGTACAAAAATGGTAAAAAGGAACCCTTATTGTGGACTAAATCTGTCTGTCTGTCACACCTGGACATCTCAAGAACTCCAGTTATCAACGTGAAATTTGGAATAGTTTTAGATGACGTTTGGCAAACTATTTTGCAAATGAGAGATAAATAAAAATGTTTTTTTTTTGCAAAAACGACTGACAGGAGTTCTTAAAAATTTGAAGTGGAGCTCTAGGGCATGTGGGTTATCATTAGAAAAGAGCGCTATTTGCACATTCTGCAATCACATGCCGCATGGTTTTCGAGGAAAAAATTACAAAATTTGACCGTTCTCCCCCATTTGTCTCCGAAGTTTGCACAGATAAAACACTGAAATTATTGTATGTGATAGAAGTTTATAGAGAAAATAAAACGATGTCTCTAAATAGCACACTTCTTCAGAAATCATCAACAAAAATAACCTTCGTACCACTATCGTTCAAGTGGCACTGATCTAAAATTGCAATATACACCGCAGTGACGATTAAGGTAGGCCTCGCCAGTGTACATTTTAAAACATTTCACGTTTTATAATATGATAGAAAGGAACCCTCGGTGCGCGAGTCCGACTTACTATGGACCGGTTTTCTTTAGATAATATGTTACTAAGAAGAAAAGAATGTTACTTAGTGGAGAAGCTCGTGGCTAAATAATAACATCCACACAGGTCGATCTTCAAGGTTAAGCAACGCTTGCCGTGACCATCATAACATACCGAGTTTTCTCCGTGCCGTGGAAAGCACGCTAAGCCGTTGGCTCCGGCTGTCATTTGGAGATCTTCTGTCGTTACGGATAGTCAGAAGCCAGAAAATCTGACACCAGTCTTGCCAAGGAGTACCGTGTTACCCTGTTAATGGGTTGTGGTGGTCTGGTAGACAGCCGCTCCACGTGAATATTCAGCTGAATCCGGCTTGACTGGAAGCCGACCCCAATATAGTTGGAAAACGGCTAGGCAAATGATGATGTTACTTAGAAAAAAATAATGTATGCGATAGAGCCTTTCCATCGGTACAGGAAAATTATAGGTTTTTCTTTTTCCATATTTAGCGGGTTCGATTCCCGGTTCAGGCAAACGATTATTTAATATAATGTTAATTCAGTTCGCATTATTTTGCAAAAAAAAACATTAAATTTTTTTTTCTACCTACAGTACTTAAGGTACTTACCCTCCATGTGGAAAAGTCTTGGAACACCCTGTATATTATAATTTCAAGGACATTTAGTTTTAAAACATTACGTAATTGGGAAAAAATGGCTTCTAAATGATCTTGCCCACCAATGAGGCACTTAGATACATCATGTGGCTCACTCTAATACAGAATAGAAATTATATTAAACTTTCATGGTCACTAACATTAGAAAAGTAATAAAAGTCTATCAAGCGAGTCGTGTCCCTTGAAAAAGGCGGCAACTTCAAAAAATCTTTCATGTATCAACACTGTTATAGTACACTGTAAACTTGTTTGATACTTGAATTTCTGCAGAACTAAAAATTCTTTGAGAAAAATAAAAAAGTGAATTTAAATGTAGGCATTTATTAGTCACAATCAGAATATAGAAATTCAATGAGATATCACTGTCAGTGTCATCATAACGCACAAAAATGATGAAGGGTTCCAACTCCGTGTCGTTTATTCTGTTCCACACTTCTATGGCTATGAGTAGCTTATCTAAACTATGAATTTTGCTTTTTGTTACTTCATCATTCAAGGCGGCTGAAAAAATGCAGAAAACAGTAAGCTTGCTTCAGTTTAAATACAATCTCTTAATGTGGCCATCAATATTACGTGCACCGGTAAGATTCAACGTCATGACTCCTCGATGCCTGGATCATGGAAATCAGAAATCGTGATCACATTACAGTAAAATAAACAAACAAATGATTGAGCTGAAGTATCAAAATGTTGTAACCAACCTACCTGTAATTGTGACATTCCGTTTGACAGATAATAGTGTTGCCATTATAAGAAATCAGCTAAATGTTCGTGGACACGCCTCGCTTGACATACTAACGGGATTGCTACCATGTACGACGAAAGAGGGTAGACCGATATGTCTGCCAATAGGTGGCATCCCACCCGCAAGATCAGTTACTCCGTGATCCTGGCGCTTGTGCCGAAATATCGGAAACTCGAAATTAAAAAGGTACATAGTAGCAATCCCGTAATTAACTATTCTAGAACGGAAATTGTATGAAATTGGTTAAATTATAAAATTTTCATGATCTTTAAAACGCAGTTTTAACTACTTTCTGGTTGTTTCTTGTTTTCATTAAAGCGCAATTAAACTGTACATTACCTAACCTACAAGCGAACATAATACATTTTTTATCACAGAAGCATCTGATTATAATATCGTGTACCTACGTATAAGCGAGGTGGTTTATGAGGTATAGTACCAACACTATAAAACTACCAACTTATTCTAGAAAATAAGAAGAGTTTCTCTTATTTTCGTTTTGGGCGTCAGATGGAGAATAGAACTCTGCTTCTCGCTGTAATAATAATAACATGTAAGTAAATAAAATCTAAACCAAATCAATTTTTTTTTCTTTCATATAAACCTTCTCCTAAGAATAACAAACACAACAAAAAAAGAATTAGTGAAATCAGCCCAACCGTTCGCGCGTGATGCCGGGACCACGGGAAATAGGGATTCAAGTTTGTACAACCTTTTTATTTATTTTTCCATGTTCCTTCATTGCCCTTTGTGTTCCGGAGCCACGGTGTGTCTTGCGAATAATCCCGCGACTCCGGCAAAGTTTATACAACCTGTAACAAAATAAACGCAATACCTCTTAAGGGGTCATTGAACACAAAGGGCACTGAAGGAACATGGATGGGTTTTAGTCAGTAAGAATCTGACACTCCCTCTCGCTCCGCCCAGAGCGGGGGAAGTCATTTGATGATTTCCCATCCCTAAAAAAAAAAAAAAATGGGACCATTCCCGAAATCGCGAAAAAAATATCAGCTGTTTAGTACATTTTGTCGAGTTATGCGTACAAAAATTTATGGGGCAGTCGATTTTTTTTTCGCAATTTCGGTATTGGTCCCATATTATAAGTTGTTCATAATGATGAGTTCAATGACCCCTTAAGAAGTATTGCGTTTATTCTGTTACACGTTGTATATAAGATAATAGAAAATAGATAGATAGATAGACTAGCTGTCCCCCACGGCTTTGCTCTTGTAACGACTTTTTTTATTTTTTTTCTTTCATAAGACCCTGCTCCTGGCAGTAACAAATACAACAAAAAAGATTTAGTTAAATCGGTCCAGCCGTTCGCTCGTGATGCAATGACTAAGAGAAGTAGGGATTCATTTATATAATAGGTAGGTAGGTACTAGCTGACCCGCGCAACTTCGTCTGCGTCACATTTTCCATTATTGCTCCGCTCCTATTTGTCTTAGCGTGATAATATATAGCCTATAACCTTCCTCGATAAATGGGCTATCTAACACTGAAAGAACTTTTCAAATCGGATCAGGAGTTCTTGAGACTAGCGCGCTCTATCGGCGGGCGTCGGGCGCCCTCCCCTCACGCTCCGCCTGCGCACCGAGTATAATATTTTGTATTTTGAGTTATTTTAAAACTATGATATCTCTCAAGATAATCATTGAAATTAAATAATGTCAATGGCAATTTTGTTCAAAATTAAATACTTATGATGATTAACGTATTTACTTGGATAAGGATTAATACCATGTTAATAAAAACTTCCTCGCAAATAATGCATTGTTTTAACAAAGATTTCCATAAAAAGGGTTATAGTGAGTTAACCTTAAGGGATAGACATGCTGTCGAGGACTTTTTTTAGAACTTTTAAAGAGGAATAATTTCGTAATACTTGATTTTTGCGTAACTTAAACCGTTTACGCAGCGCACGCAACGGAAGCTTTTTTCCCGCTTGCAACATTTCTTATTGTTGCTCCGCTCCTATTGGTCATAGCTTGATGTTATATAGCCTATAGCCTTCCTCGATAAATGGACTATTCAACGCAAAAAGAATTTCTCCATTCGAGCCGGTAGTTCCTGAGATTAGCGCGTTCAACCAAACAAACAAACTCTTCTGCTTTATAATATTAGTATAGATGTCATAATTATGTCACCACAAAATGGCAGACTCCATAAGATTGTAATTATGACGCTTAGTTGACATTTCGCGTGACCTCTGCTGGCTTATACCTCGGCCAAAGGATAAGCATCTGCCAGCCTTTTGAGCACATTACCAATGGCTGGCGATGCGGACGAATTTTTCGACACCATATGTTAGATTTCATTTTCATTATTTAATTATTTATATGTAGTTTAAATTGTTGGCTAATTAAATAGTTTAATGAATTAACTTTTCGTTTCATACGTCATTACCTATTTTACTACTAAGATACACCGGTAAACATTTTGCAGAAACAACGAATTAATATTACAGATATACAAACGTTACTATGCGTGAAGTCAATCCCGGGGCGGCCAGTGCCCCACGCCGAAGTGCTCGACGAACTACTGTCCAAGTACCTTGGCGACTCCTACAGCAACAGCGCTCTGTTCGACTTCATCCTCGGAGGCGTCAGCCCGGGCAGGAACACCTCCGAAGACAACCTCGACATCAGCATACTCGACGTGGACACCGTCAGAAAAATTGTTGACTTCGCAAAACAAAAACACAAGAAAGATATAATAGAGTTCGAGAACACACGGCGAATGGCCACTAGGAGAGATCACCAGCTGTATCATTGGGACACTTTCGTCGTAAACAGCTCGTTACACTTGATGAAGCAAACCGTCTTCATGACCAAAGAAAAAGTTAACTTAACTCGACCCTGGAGAAAGAAGTATGGCGATAATTTCGCTTACAAAATCGCGATACTGTACGGTGCATCCGCAGCGATCTTAGGCAAAATGGAGGCTCTTGTAGCTCAATTGAAATTCTTCGAGTATAAAACACATTTCCTTTGGTTTCTTATAGTATATGAGAAGATATTGGGCTGCAATATTGAGATTAGCGATTCCATTGAGATGCTTTTTATGATACAGGGTGAATATGAGAAATCGAGGGGTCCAAAGCCGACGTTAAGCACAAAGGTTAACCTCACACAGGCTGAAAAAGACGCAATTAAGGCCAACCCGCAATTGTATGATGAGATTGTTGCGCAGAAAAGTATTGATGAAAAAAAAGGAATCGGCCAAGGTGGATAAGATCAGGGGTTGTTCTATAATCTATCAATGCCATATTGATTCCGCAAGTAAAAAGGAATAGCGCTTTTCGTGCTGTAGGTACCTAAAATGGCAAGTCATAGACCGGCCTCCAGCCCTAAACAATAAAAAAAAATTGTAAAGTGACATAATGGTTTAATTTATAAGTCTAAGACAAGTGGCGTCCAATAATATAAAAGCGTGAACAGGCTGCTTCTGGGTAAGGTCACTCCATCATCGACTTTGTCTCTGTCATCTCTGATCTAGACAAGTGTCGAGAGCAAGCCCATCTCAAGTAACAAAAAAATGCAAAATATAAGAATTCATAATATAAGTAATAAAAATCTTATAAATTAGTTCCAAAGTTCACCGTCTGTGAGCATACGGGTTGGTTAATGGTTTTACAGGCAAAGCTATTTTTCACATCATAAATTAAAAAAAAACCGGTCAAGAGCGAGTCGGACCCACGCGTCATGGTTTTCGTACCACATAAAACGTGTTTCTTTTTACATTTTCATCGGCGAGGCATTATATTCGTCAAAAGAATTTTAACACTGCGGTGTATATTGCAGTTTAAGATCAGCGCTATCTCTTGACTGATAGTGGAACTACATTTAGTTGATGATTTCTGAAAAAGTGTGGCAATTATTTAGTCTCAGTGTCAGAGTTCGACTCGCACTTGCTCGGTTTTTTTTCACAATTTTCTCACTCTTTCCGTATTAACAATTTTGATCCGAACCGCTCAGCTTTTATTAAATTTACTAGCTGACCCGCGCAACTTCGTCTGCGTCACATTTTCCATTACTGCTCCGCTCCTATTTAGACAAATAGCGTGATGATGTATATAGCCTATAACCTTCTTCGATAAATGGGCTGGAACACTGAAATAATTTTTC
Source organism: Ceramica pisi (assembly GCA_963859965.1). Lineage (NCBI taxonomy): Eukaryota > Metazoa > Arthropoda > Insecta > Lepidoptera > Noctuidae > Ceramica > Ceramica pisi. The sequence continues at coordinate 22,323,726 of OY982540.1, read as the reverse complement.
AAATCATACCGGTAGTTCCTGAGATTGGCGCGTTCAACCAAACAAACAAACAAACAAACAAACTCTTCTGCTTTATAATATTAGTATAGATAAGTTATCTTCAACCTAGGAATGGACCGGAAAGTAACTATCCATGTTTTTAACATTACCTTATGCATTTGTCAACCGTTTGGAGTAAGTTATTACTTACGTTGGTACATCCAGTTGACTCACTTCTCGGCGTAGTACCTACCTATCTATCCTATGTAGTTTGCCGGTCCTAGGTTTGGAGGTTCATTGTCGCCGCATACGTAACATGGACATCTTATTAGGTACTGTGAAGGTTGTGTCCAGGGGGTAAAATACTTATTGTTTCAGGGCTTTATAAGAGTTGCAAAAGGATTGGAACGGTCACTGAAAAAGTATAACGTTTTTTGAATTAACAATGAAAAAGAATTGAAGTGTTTTTTATGGATTCCTTGTATTGATTTGAAGTCGGGCGCATGTCGCCAAGATAATTCCATTATTGCTGCATCTCCTGCTTGTTTTCCTTACGCCCCCATCTCCCATCATCACAGTACCTATTTGAACATAGGTAATATGGTCAATCTACTTGGCATCGCGGCAGACGTCAAAATTTCACGGCCTGGAGTCCTACTATGACGTATCAATTCCTTCATTATTCTGATTTGAGAGAGATGGAGCTACACAGGACGAAATAACTATAAGTATATAGAATAAGTGTGAGCAATTTAAAACTGATTTAGTTTTTGTATGAAACATTTCGTTAACTGGGTCAGATTTTGCCCAATGACCTTTATCAAAGGTTATTAGCTAACCATGCCATTTTTAGGGTTCCGTAGCCAAAATTTCCGTAGAAAAAAAACGGAACCCTTATAGATTCGTCATGTCTGTCTGTCTGTCCGTCCGTATGTCACAGCCACTTTTCTCGGAAACTATAAGAACTATGCTGTTGAAACTTGGTAAGTAGATGTATTCTGTGAAGCGCATTAAGATTATCATACAAAAATAGAAACAAAACAATAAATTTTGGGGGTCCCCATACTGAGACCTGAAACTCAATTTTTTTTTCATCGTACCCATACGTGTGGGGTACCTATGGATAGGTCTTCAAAAATGATATTGAAGTTTCAAATTTTTTTTTCCTAAACTGAATAGTTTGCGCGAACTTCTAAAATAAGAGAATGATAAAACTGAAAAAAAAATATGATATGTAGGTACAATACCATATTTAAACTTCCACCGAAAATTGGTTTGAGATAAATCGTAAACCGCAACTTTTGCTTATAAAATATACCTACAGTTTTGTACGGAACCCTCGGTGCGCGAGTCCGACTCGCACTTGGCCGCTGATTTATTTTTGCTATTTCGTTCACTGTAACCCAGTCCGAGGGTTTCACATTTTTAACGCTCCAGGCAAACAACTATATTATCATTGTACTTATACAACACTATTTTTTAATTAGTACAAAAAAAATGGGGCTGTTCCCGTACCCATCACTGATCATAATTTTGCAGTCAAAAGTAAAAAAAAACGAAATCCCAAAATTGTTAATTTTGATTTATTTTTACTTGTGATTTCTAAAAATTACTTAATTGTAAAAAGTTGATAATTTTGTTGGTCCTAAGCCCAATTAAAGTGCGAAAGAAAAGTTTGGATTGCTTATTTTTTCGTTTACCATAATGTTGAGTGACATTTTGGGATTTATACAAACGTTAATAACTTTGCTGTTTATGAATATTATTTATTGAGACTTTACATATATAATAACAAGACCTTTTCTAATAAGCCCTTTAAGTATTTGTACTAATTAAAAATTTGTGGTGTATAAAAGTAACAAAAAAAGACCAGCCAAGTGCGAGCCGGACTCGCGCATGAAGGGTTCCGTACCGTTGTATTTTTTTATTTTATTTGTTGTTATAAAAGCAACAGAAATACACATTCTGTGAAAAATTCAAATATGTACCTATTACGGTTCACGAGATATAGCCTGCTGACAAACAGACGGACCGACGGACAGACAGAGAGGGCTTAGTATTTGGGTACCATGGGTTATCCTTCACGGAACACTAAAAAACGTCGTATCAATATAAAACCTGAAACGTGCTACCTATTTAGGTACACTATATTATAATATTAATTTGAATAAATTAACACAGGGGAAATAAACAGACAAGGAAAAATGCGAAATAAAACTAAGTCACTATCAACTAACTTCGTTTTATTAACAACAAAAAAAAACTGGGACAAAAATCCTTGACGTCATAAGTAGGTATTAAAAACAATTCCTTTTATTTTCGATACACTACGAATACCTATTTATATGGAATAATAACTAATCTAGAGGAAGATAAGGCCGGACATATTTAAATTGCACAAAGGATATTGGAAAATAATCTCAATCTCATTAACATTAGCGTCATTTTAGCTTGTACTCACGTAACTATGATCTTAAAATTATCACATATTTCAAATGGCCTTCTATTTTTTTTTAATTAAACTTGGAGCGGCCAATTATTGGCTTATTTAGTATTTGTGAGTTAAATAAGCACTCGATTCGTATCAACCTACTCCTAAGTTAAGCATCCTTACAATTACAATATTGTTTTAGAATAAAAAGCATTATGCCTTAAATTACCGCTTTATCGCTTTATACAGTATTAAGATCTTCTTGAAACATCATTAATAATAGGGTAGGGTAGGGTATTTGACTGTTTTTTTTAGATATATATTTCAACCCCTAGAGAAAACACAAGACGAAAAATGTTGGAAAATATAAAAATAAAATCAGAATTTTAAAAATTTATAATAAACTGAGAAAGCACTAATTGCTACTGACGTCACTCGCAAGTCGCGCCTTCCGGCAGTTCCAAGCGACGTTCTGCATGACAAGGATAGATTTTAATTTTTTTATTTTATTTGTAGATTTTTTTTTCTTTTTCAGATACCCTAATAAGATATTAACTATGTTCACAAGCATTTATTCCTTAGGGGAATGGAGGCGTTACGTCATAATTTATGTTTAATCAACATATAAATCTACCTACCTTGAAAGTAGCCGCATACAAAATTGTGTAGTCGCTAACGTGTGAGCAAGACATAAAGTACTTTTCTGTACTAAATTGTCTACATATCTCTGTCACACATACTATGACCGCGTTCGAAGTGAGACTTGGCGTTTAACTCTGCTGTAAACCCGTTTATATTTTCAAAATAATGCCTAAAAGTAGAGTAGACAAGCGCGAGTCGGACTCGCCCACCGAGGGTTCTGTATGTACATTGTACATATTACTTTTAATAAAGATTTTTTATGATTTCATTACAAATGTATGGTTTTCAGATTTTTCCCTGTACCTGTAGTAGGTTTAAGACGGTATTACTTGCCAAATTTCATAGTTCTTAGTCAACGGAAAATACTCTATACATTTTGATTCCCTTGAGAGTGTCGAAATATACGTTTCGACACGTTTCGTTTGTCGTTTCGCCTTCTTTTTAACGTTGACTTGGAAGTTGATTTTTTCACAGCTTCAAGAGACCGTAGTATTATGGTTTTAATTCCAACTCGACTCCACGCGTCTTGACAGAACGATGGACGGATAACAAAGCGATCCTTTAAAGGTTCCGTTAAGAGTAAGAAGGGTTCCATTTTTTTCTTTTTTTTTTTTCTTTTTTTTACTTGGTATGGGTTTGCTCTTGACTCTAGTCTTGGTCAGAGATGACAGAGACAAAGTCTACGATGGAGCGAGCTTACCCAGAAGTAGCCTGTTCACTCTAACTTTGAAAAGATTAGGGTTGTAAGCATTCGGAAACACAAACGCAGGCAAAGAGTTCCACTCTTTTGCTGTGCGCATTATGAAAGACGCTTGGAAGCGTTAAAGGAGGGCCTAGGGGAGAGGAGGAGGGAATTAAAGAACCCTAACATTAACAAAAACGTTGAAAAAATGTTGTACTGCATTTATTAAGACGGCACATAGCTTTGAAAAGCTGGTAATTGTTGGCAATACCGAAGGAAAGAGAGTACGTAGCCGATGGCCAACACTGATCTGACCAAGTGAAAGAAGCTACATCCTCAAGCAAATTCCCGCAGGTGGTGATGGAAACTTTGGACCGGGATCGGTGGACAGAAATTGTACGCTTAAAAGGATCCAGTGACCACAATCCTCAGTACCTAATAAAAGACCGAAACTAAATTATCATTTTAGTACATTTGGCATTAAAATGATATTAAATCAATTTTTTTCAACATTGTTAAGTTAATAACATCATTATTTTTACACGCAAAACTTTATTTTACACGGAGACTTGATGTGGGATTTGTCAACGGATATAAACATATTGAGTCTACTTTAGTTTTTTTTTTTATTTATTGAGATTTTTGTTAACTTAACTAAGCTAAATTATATATTGTAAAGCATCTGATCAGTTGAAGCTGGAGCTAATTGGGTTCAATATTTTATTTACTCATAAACGAATACCTTTATTTGTTTTTAGCACGTTTTTTGTCTTCTAGAACATCGATATATAGCAGTTCATATTACGTTTCTACAATCTGATAACCATAGAATAGTGTGACAAAAGCTTAAGTTTTAAAACTATCTTTGTTCTGTATCCGAATTAAAATGATATTGTATGTAATTGACATAGAAAAAGCTAATATCATTAGTAACAGACACTTCGAAAATCCTCTGAAATGCAGCCTTACAGCTGCCGCCGAGGCATCTTCTTGCTCTGTGTTAGCAGTCATAATAATAAAATCGTTAAATAATAACACTGCCTTTATAAAAAAAACGGTCGTATCTACACAAAACGAAGTAACCGATTTCCGATTTAAAGCAAATAAATTAAGGACGGAAATTGCTTACTTTGTTTTGTGTAGATACGTCCTTTTTTGTTATGACAGTAGAATACTCGCGGCCAATAATTGACTCAATCACTCTACGTATCTATGGAATAAGGCGTAAGACTAAAGCTATTCACAAATAAATTATCTTATCATTAGTTTATGTAGGATGAATAACTAGAAGAACTAAACCAATGTTAAATTAAAAACAACACTTTGATCTACGCATGTAAGTTATAATACTTTTTCACATACAAAATGCGGTATTTTTCTTATATTTTAAAGCATCCTAACAGTCGTTATTCATCCCACACAAAAGTTATTCTAACTATATTTCACATGCCAACTATCCACAGTTTCAAGTACCCATTCATACGCCATTTTAACGTTTAGCTGTACATGGACATTTTCGCGCTAAAATGGGAACTTTAGCCGCCATTTTGTTTTCTCAATACAATTACCACAGATAAATAAAAAACACAAAAGTTTAACAGCTGTCAACATTTGAAAATTGTAAAAAGGAAAACCTGGAAAGGCCTAATTTATCCATAAAGTAGACTGCGTATTACGATTACCATCAGAGGCAAAAATGCAAAATAAACTCTCTTCTTGCCCTAGAAAAGGTTGCCAAATGTCAAAAATGCTAACTTCCAATTTTTAATTCGGTAGTCAATATTTTTTTTCTAAAAAGGCGTTAGTAAAACATTTTTTTTCTCAGAAAAAAAATGTGTGATTTTTTTTTCAAATATCTGTGTTTATGTGATGATGTCCATTGAAATATTGACTTTCGGTAGGAAACTATTGAAGCTCAACAATTCCGATATGTGTGGCAACGTTGCACAACACGCGATGTTGCCAGATGGTGCACAACGATGCTTGGACGGACAACGTTGCACAAAATTTGAAAATTTGTCGTTAAATTAAGTTGTGTGAAAAGTACTATTAATTAAATCGATGTTTGACCCGGTCGAGTGAACTACGTACCTACCAACAAAAATAGCATGCCAATTTTTAGTCAGAAGACGCCATTTTGCTATCGTAGTTACTGTTGGTTTTTCTTCAGCTAAAGTCTTACACTTTAGCTTGAGACTTGCAAAGCTTGATTCTGTCATTGCTCAGTAAGTTAGTTGCGTAACACTCTTACAATGATAATGCATTTTGACTGCTAAACATTTTTTTTTTTTGCTGTTCAGCAATAGAATTAGGAATTTCCTTCAAGATTTATGATTGGAAGTGTGTCACGCAATGAGGGTTTTAAAATCCAGGCCACCAGTTAGGACACACCAATAGGACAGCATGATAGGCCACCGGCCGCGCCACCTATAAAATGTATGCCATTATACAGAGGGTACCTCACCTGGTATCAGCTTGGTTGCGCAACTCACTTGTTGCCGGCAACCGAAGCACCCGCTGTTTGTTCTGGACACCTCGGTAGGACGACTGGTTGGGCAACCATGTGTCCTAGTGAAATAGGACCCTTAGCCGAGAGGTCCTCTTTGACAGTTGTTATCAACTTAATTGATGCTAGAAAATATAACCATTCGACAGGAGCCTAGACCTGACGCCTCAGTCCTGCCACCTAATGTAGTACATGATTTCAGAAAACCCTAAGTGCTGGCTTAAATTTATAAGGCCCGCGTGAGCACTCCTGTGTTATCATCTAACTTAATGTTAGTTGCTAACACGAGATTTAAGTATCAAGTATTTAATACCTAGTACCTTGGGGTCAAACAAACTTGAAGTTAAAAATAAATCAAAACCAGAGTTATTTTTAACTTCAAGGGGCCTTTGTCCAGCAGGCGCTTCAATTTAGACATTTTTCGATATCCGTAATAAGAAAATCACATTCTCGACATTGTCCATCTACGTCCACTCAGCCCCCTTGTGGGTGGCTAGTGGCTGGTGGTTGGTGGCTCATAGCTAGGGCACGTGGCTGCAGACAGTCGGGATGTGACCTGGTGACCCTCACTGGGCCTTTGGCTTGTGATGTGTCGTGTCGCACGCGAACACAAACGCGAACTCAGCCTTCTTCTGCGCGTATGATATGAATTCATCTGGAAAATTTGATAATTTCGTAAGCCGGTGTTCGCCATAATTTCACCATGTATACAAATACAAAAATGTTTATTTCTGTACCAAATAGTTTAAATTAGTTTATGATTGGAGCCTCCTTTTAAGCATGATAACGCCTGTGTTAGGAGACTCCGCTCCTCCATAGCTTTGGCTGTTTGTACAACTTACAATTTTCTTTTTATTTTATTTTTATTACAAGATTAAAAATAATAGCTAAATACATTTTACTCGAGCGCGTGTTGCGTGTACATAAAGAACATTTAAAATTAATAATTTAAATCATGCTCGCTCGCTTGTGAATTGAGAAGAATGAATGGGTACATTAATGTGGGTGTGTTGAGTGTGTGAGTGACGAGTGTTTGTGATGTGTGTATGGTGTGTGATGTGTGTGAGTTATGTGGTGTGTGATGTGAGTGTGGTATGTAATAGGGGCAGGTCCAAGAGTTCAGTAACTTCAATTTTAAAACCAGCCTAGCCAGCTCTTTCTCCGAGTTGCTAAGAAAATTCAGACAAAAGAATTAAGCTATATCTCTGGCTCTCGTACTGCTATCACGGCCACTTTAGTGTGCGGAGTACTGCATCAGCTTACCGTAGGTGAGGTAGCCCTTCTCGTCCAGGTCTGCCTGCTGGAAGGTGTTGTGTGCGTCCTCCTGGCACAGGCCGAGGCAGCGCGTCGCCAGCTCCTCGAAGTTGGCCAGGCTCAGCCGGCCCGCGCGGCTGCCGTCGTACAGCTGCGACCCATACAGAACGTTACGCATGCTATCCCAAGTTTTGTGGAAATTATACAACTATGTGGGGGTGTAAAGTCCCACATTCAATATTATGTTTTGCCACACGGGTCGATCTTCAAGGTTAAGCAAAGCTTGCCAAGGTTGGTCTGTGGATGGGTAACCATCTTAACATATCGAGTTGCCTCCGTGCCTCGGAAAGCACGTTAAGCCGTTGGTCCCGGCTGTCATTTGTAGATCTTTGGCAGTTGTTACGAATTATCAGAAGCCAGAAAATCTGACACCAGTCTTGCCAAGGCGTACCGTGTTACCCAGTTAATGGGTTGTGGAGGTCTGGTAAGCAGCCGCTCCATGTAAAATACTAGTATTCAGCTGAATCCAGCTGAGTCAAAATGATGACATTTTGACGCGTGAAAAATATTAAAAATGCCACTCGGGGACTATTGGACCGGCATCAATGTTGCTACAAGAAAACTCAACGTAGGTAACAAAATTTACATCGCAACAAAAAAGAACCGGTACGCCATCTATCACAAACGTCGACTAATAACGAAATCCTAAATCGCGGTATCAGAATTATCCATGCAATTTGAATATATAAACAACACAACAGTCCGAATATCAACTATCGGAGAGTTGCCCACCAGATACAAAACCCGTCTGAGGTCGGAGGATCCTCCCTTTTCAATGGAGGCTTGCGCGACTTTACACACCTTATTCTGCATACCTGTTCTTCTATACTATCATATACTAGAAAAAATAAATAAAGACTTTTCACTAAAAAAGGTCAGCTGATGCGAACCATAGACGCCGCCATACTGGCCTCGGCTGCTCTGACGAGCGCCTTTCACTTTATCCCTACTCCGCGGCCGACCGTCACGCGACATGCGACATGCAACATACAGACGAAAAAGTTTGAGACGATGTAATAAGTTTCACTTTAAAAAATGGCAGTTACCTTGAAGGCGATGGACAGCAGCTGCGTCAAGGGCGCGTGTTGTAGAGACAGGAAGGCAGCGCACAGCAGGTAGTCAGGGAAGTACACTAAACCACTCGACCGCTGCAAATACAAACATGTTTGGTCTAGTGAAAGGTTTCTTCTACACGTTATACATATCATAGGGAAAGTGTCTATCTGTTAATCAGAAAGTACAGCGGAGGAGTAGGAAAAATAAATATAATTTCCACTTCCCTCCTTATCAAGCAGGAGACAGATTTGAGTTAGGCCAATAGGCACCAAGGGATATATACAACTGGGTTAAGCCCAGTTGCCAAGCACCACGCATATATTAACACTTAAATTAATGGGTCCTAAATTAAGAGCTAATTTTGATTCCAGTAATAGGTATGGGTAAACTCGCCTGAACGCACGGAAATTTGTTCTGGTTTCTACATGGTCTGTATAGTAAACTATTCCAGATGCAACCTGAATACTATCTAACATTATATCACGTTTATTCTGCCTAAGAATACACTCTCATAGGATGTGATGTGCGGATTGTTCGTATTCAAGGTCAGCTGTAGAACATTGACATTGGTGAGGTCACAAGCCTTTAGGAAAATAATTTGCTCTTAAAGTTGCAATGCCCTGTGAGAAATTGGGCAACACAGTGATCCACCTCCAGCCATGCCTTCTCCAGCCGCTCACGAACGGATGGAAGAAACTGGTGGAGGTGTCGGCCCTTGATGGAATTTTCCCACTTACATTGCCATTCGGATAAAATTTCCTACCAGACGGTAGTCTGGGGTATTAGTAATATAGGGATCTTAGCACGGTCGCGTTGCGGTAAAAACTCTGGGTCCGTGATCTTTCTAGCGTAGTAGTACATTACAGCACGCCGCTGCACCTCCAGATCCAGTGGGAGAACACCCACCAGCACTGGTAAGGCTTCAGTACTAACCGTCTTATACGCCTTGCATAAAAATATCAAAGCCATACGCTGGTTTTCACGCACAAGCAATTTACGAGGTAGCACACGGATTCTTTCCTTTTAAGGGGTACATTATTAAATTTAATACTGGGCCAGGATTTAAGGTTTCCTTTTAAAAGAAGTTGATTGGTTTTATGCGGTGCAAAAGTCAGACGGTTTCGATCACCCCACTGAGATATCAAACGTAGGCATGTGTCAGCCAAGTTCTCGAGTCCAGCCCGAGTACTTGCCTGAATGAGCAGCAAGCCATCTTTCGCGTAACCGGATAATGAACAGCCGCATGGAAGCGGAAGCGCGAGGAAATCATCGTAGTCAAAATTCCATATATATGGACCGAAAACTGAGCCCAGGACATTCCTTGGTAGAGACTTAGTAATGGAATGATGTCCAAGTTTGAGTTTCGCGGAGCCGCTAAGAAAGTATGAAAAAATCTGATTATAGATGTTTTTGTAGAAACCACGGGTTTTCATTTTAAGTTGTAGCATCAGCCACCATGCGTTATCAAGAGCGCCAGAAATGTCGAGAAAGATTCCAACCTCGTATTTATGTTCCGATAAGTCGACAATTTTACGGGCAGAGAGTGCCACGTCGATGGTAGATTTTTCAGTAGTAAAACCGAATTGATTAGGTCCGTTCGGTAGCAAGCGCGGATGTTTCCCCAAAGATAAGAGTAGTGTTATGGGCCGGTACAACTTAGGGTCGTCCGGGGGCTTGTCACAAGATTCGCAATTTTTTTTTTGTATTGTCAATCGTCAAATGACTCTTCCCCCTCTGGGCGGAACGAAAGGGCGTGTCAGACTCTAAAGCCTTCGACACACTTTACGGAAATTCTGTCGCGGATCATCCGCGTCTTACATTTACCGCAACGGAAGTTCGGCGTTGGAATTTCCGTCAAGTGTGCCGAAAGCCTTACCGACTGAAAACCGAGCCATGTTCCTTCAAATGCCCTTTGCGTCCCAGGGCCACGGTGAGTCTTCTAAGACGTACCTGCATGAATATGTCGAAGAGCCTCTGCGTGCGCACGTCCAGCGGCACCCCCAGACGGCGCGCGAACTCGTCGGCGGCCAGCCAGCGGGCGCGCGCCGCCGGCGCCTGCGCGCACACGTGCAGCTCCAGCTGGGAGCGCTCCAGCCTGCGGGACGAGCTCTTGTCATCAGCGACATCGAATGGAGAACCTATGCACGGCTGTGTAGCTCGCAAACCAATGAAACGCGCAGTATAACATCTCCGTGCACGACCTACGTTGCAGTAGACACTGAATAGTTTTGGCCACAAAATGCGGTGAACAGATCAAGGTGACAAACAGTGATCGGACACAAAAGATCTGCGCTAAAGTTAGAAACAGTTACAAAATTCAGTTCTCTTTTACAAAAACTATATTCTAGTTCACCGACAGGTTATTTTGTTGCACTGCTTTCGAGTTGTTCGGTTCACTAATTATATTAAGTATTTATGTCGTTAAAGCACTAACTGAAACACTTTTCATTTTTAATTATATATTTTTTTACTTTTTTTTGTTTAGGAAGCAAATAAAAACGAATTGATAAACCTACACAACTTGCGAAGCGTCACATCCGAAAACAGGCTCATCATAATTCTGCGACTCATATGCGAGACAGAACGCTCTGATTCTCTGCAACTTTCTTTCCTGTAACTACTTTGATGTACATAATAAAAAGCGATACTATGCTTACCCGAGTTGTGCGCGGATCTCACTGACTTCCCTAGTAGAGGCCGCCGCTGGAATGCCTAGCTGCTTCGCCCGGGCTATCAGCCGGCAGTCGTCGTATGTATAGTCCAGAACAGGGATGCCAAGTGCTCTGAAAGAAGAACAATTATTAAATTTAACCACTTTCATAGCGTCTTTGCTCCATAGCGTGGCAGGGCACATTGGTCGCAGAACAGATGTTCGATGGGGCTGAAAAGTGGCGACCGCGACTCGGAAGCCGCAACGTTGGCGTGGCCTTTCATAAGGTGGACCGATGACCTGGTGAAGGTCGCGGGTAGCCGATGGATGCGAGACGCACAGGACCGGTTCTTGTGTCGACACGCGCTAGGAGTCCGCCATCCAGCAGTGGACGTCTTTCGGCTGGCACGATGATGGTAGCGTCTTTGATGGCAGGTCACTTTGGGTCTTTCACTTGGAATTTGAGGCAAAGGGAGCAGGATAGGAGAAGCACAGTTTGTGACTTGGCTCAACATTCATTCTCTGTGATTGTTACATAGAGATAGTTCTACTTAGAGAGGTTTGAGTGACGTCTTTCCTGGTTCGGATCCGAATTAGGGACTGCCAAGTGGGCCCCAGAAAGTATACTAATAGAAAGATGCCTGGTTGGTGGTAGATAATGAGACTGGGTTAAGACTATCCTATTCCAGACAGGAGCGTTCCCTACAATGTTCGTGTTAAGAAATTACTTAGCGATGACACCTCCGACTTTCCTCGTGTACAGCCTGGAGTCCCTCTTCTTCCTCGCTGGGGTAATACACCAGCAGGAACTCAATATCACACGAGCTGTGAACGTGAAGACCACGTCTGAACGAGTGAGGAACTTACTTAGCCATGACATCTCGTACGTTCCTCGCGTACAGCTTGGGGTCCCTCTTCTCCTCCTCGCTGGGGTAATACACCGGTAGAAACTCGATCTCACACGAGCTGTGAACTTGAGTCAATGTCAGCCACAGCAGCTTTAGACTGAAATTGTTTAAACGGACATTAGCAAATGACCTTTTGTCTTGAATTACATAGTCTTGAAATATTTTCTACGGTATGTTTATTTATTTTCGTCCTCTAAGGCATAGCAGAGAGAGCGGGCCATAATACACCATGCTTGTCCAGTGCGGATTGATTAAACGTAAGACTATCAATAGCAAAAAGGTACTCACGCGCCAGGACCTTCCCAGGTCCAAGTGACGGTGTCCCTCGCGTTGGGGTACCGGATAGTGACAGGCTGTATAGGCACACCCGGATAGAAGCCCCCTGGCTTGAACGTGATCAGACATGACCTGTTCGTACAAGTTCCTTCTGGAAAGATCAGAACCTGGAAGGTAAAATATTCGATGGTTGTATCAAATACAGAAGAAGAGAAAAAATGCTTATTCTTCTCAGTGAGGTGAGTGTTGGAATGTTTTTACATGGCAGTCCTGGATGCGGTGACGCTTAGGCTAAATACCAAATAAAAGGTTCAGGAGTGGACGTCGTTTAATGATGGTATTTCTAGTTCTAGCATATCAATGGCTTGACAAGCAACGTCTGCAATTCATTTGCTTCCCAGAGAAAATGTTAAATTATCTCATGGGGCTAAAATTCCAACAGTTCATATGCCTTTGTAGTATAACACAACAACACCGCTTAGCGGTAGGGTGTATCTATAAATAATCATGGTGGGCTCTGGGCTCTGAAAAGGGGCTCTGTGGTTACTAAAAACATATTCTACGTAGTGGAATTCCCTGCCAGAGTCTGTTTTCTGATAGCTACAACCTGGAAGTCTTTAACCGGTTAGATACGGTGGTGAAACAATTGGTTCCAGCTGACGTAATTGATTTTATACTTAACTAGCTGACCTGCGCAACTTCGTCTGCGTCACATTTTCCAATAATACTCCGCTCCTATTTGTCTTAGCGTGATGATATATAACCTATAGCCTTCCTCGATAAATGGGCTATCTAATACTGAAATATTTTTTCAAATCGGACCAGTAGTTCTTGAGATTAGCGCGTTCAACCAAACAAACAAACAAACTCTTCTGCTTTATAATATTACTAGCTGACCCGTGCAACGTCGTCTGCGTAACATTTTTCAATACTGCTCCACTCCTATTGGTCTTAGCGTGATGATATATAGCCTATAGCCTTCCTCGATAAATAGGTTATCTAACACTGAAAGAATTTTTCAAATCGGACCAGTAGTTCCTGAGATTAGCGCGTTCAACCAAACAAACAAACTCTTCTGCTTTATAATATTACTAGCTGACCCGTGCAACGTCGTTTGCGTAACATTTTTCATTACTGCTCCGCTCCTATTGGTCTTAGCGTGATGATATATAGCCTATGACCTTCCTTGATAAATGGGCTATCTAACACTGAAATAATTTTTCAAATCCGACCAGTAGTTCCTGAGATTAGCGCGTTCAACCAAACAAACAAACAAACTCTTCTGCTTTATAATATTAAGTATAGATATACTAGCTGACCTGCGCAACTTCGTCTGCGTCACATTTTCCATTAATGCTCCGCTCCTATTTGTCTTAGCGTGATGATATATAACCTATAGCCTTCCTCGATAAATGGGCTATCTAATACTGAAATATTTTTTCAAATCGGACCAGTAGTTCCTGAGATTAGCGCGTTCAACCAAACAAACAAACTCTTCTGCGTTTTAATATTAGTATAGATTTCAATGTTTATTACGATTTATGTTAATTTCCGAACAATTCGAGGCAAGCTTCTAGGCAAGCGTGCTCTATCTCCGACCAACCTACCTATTTACTTACCATCAGGTGAGATAGTGGTCAAACGTGAGCGAGCAAAAAAAAATTACGACCTTTCTTTTTATGTTTACCTGGTGCTCTATTCTACTTATCAATTCTTATTTCTTTAAAAATTATTTCTGTGTGAGGTTAAGGTCGTACCCTGACCAAATAACCTTGAGCATTTTTTCCCTCAATAACAGCGCAAGAGATACAATAGCGAACACGTTCAGAATGTTGAATAAAATCGTTATAAAATTTAATTTTGGTCGTTTGAAAAAAACATTTCTACCACAATGCTCATAATTAAACTGCCTATCCATTAGTGTAAGCACAAAATCAAAATAATTGTTAGTTTCCGAGAAGATGCATGTTTTCATTATATTTTTCTCATTTCTGTAGTTTCTTTGTGAGGAGATTAATTAAACATTATACTCAGTAATAAAAAAAAACTACCATTTTGAAGCCAAGATTATGTAGAAATTTAATGTAATTTTTATAAGTTGATACTTCTTTTAGATAACGAGTAGATAGCCCCAAAAAACTGCACAAAAAACGGCTAGCGCTGCGTTTTGCTCGGGGACGCGCCTTAACAGCTAATTCAAAGTAGTAATAGTATCAAGATTCCATGAGTTATATTGGTACCCGGTTGAAGTACCTTTACGATACTTCCAACTATTTACAGTTTACTGAATTGTTTATAAAGTTCAAGTAAGTATAGCCCGCTACAGAAATAACTGAGAAGCCGGGTCTATTACAGGATCGACGCGCGATGACTAACTGCGACTCATAACATACTTCTGGATTAATACGAATTGAATGCTGATGTTTAGGTAAGCTGCAAAGAGTACGTCTAGGGAAGGATTTTCATCTGTGTTCGCGCGACTGGCCGCTTTTCCAGTTTTTATATGCAACTACCTACTAGTGATTGTACGCACTGAACCGCCATTAAATGACAAGCGGTTACATATAAAACTGGAAACGCGCGGTTGAGCGCCCCGCGGCTGAGCGCTAGTGCGTACGTAGGGCTAATGTACCTATATGTCTATGAGGCTTAGACTTTTTTTGTGCAGAAGTTCTTCATAAGCCTTTCGAAATTCTTGCCGCAGCAGTGGGTAGGGTTTGTGATACTGCGCAACGAAAAGCTAACTACCAAGACTTATTAAGTTTGAAACTATGAATCGGTATAATGGTTATATAGCAAGAGGAGGACTTAAAACGATGGTTGGATTATGGAAATATGACATGGCTAGAAAAGAGGTTACTTCTTAAATGACAGCAAACAGAAATGTATAGAAGAATAAGACACGCTTCAGGCAGTGCCGGATTAACCACGTAGCAAGAGTAGCAAATGCTACGGGCCCCGCGCATTGTGGGGCCCCGCACTTGGAATTACAAAAACATGTCGCTATAAACCATGGATCTATCTCACACTCTAGTCATCCTAACTCCCAATATACTGCGACAGCTGTTGTCTGCGGATGAAGTCCCTAATTTGGCTTGGTTTGGTTATTTTGTTATGGTATGGGTCATACTTCGCGCAAAAGACGAGTTTTCTTATGCTACCATATCGTTTGGAATCTAAACAGCCCCGGTTCTATATAGGCAATATACAGACAATGTAGAAACCAAAAAAAATATGAGCTCTGACACAACATGAGGGCCCGAGGTCTGTGATAAATAATGGATGAGGGCTATAATTGTTTTAACTGGATATTTTCGTTTTCACGTTACGAAGGTTTTAGGTTAGGTTAGGGGGCCCGGAGGTGGACTGGACGCAAAGGCTGCGCCAATCTCCCAGTCCACCTCCACCTAGACGATGCGAATTTCGCTGGGTTGTTTTAGTGGGTATACTGGGTCAGCCCGGGGAGTCCCACATAGTCCCCCACTTCCCCGAGTAGGAGGGTATGCGTAATGCATTTTTTCCCAGCAGGAACAAAAAAAAAGGGGGGGGGGGGGCTTGGTAAAATTTGCTACATGCCTCGTGCTGGCTTTATCCGGCACTGGCTTCGGGGTAGTAATGATGAAGGAAAATAGACGATGCTCAAGGTACCAACCTGGGGCCAGTTCTCTTTGGACGTAGCTCTCTCAATGATCTCCTTGATGGTGTTCTGCCTGGAGTTAGGATCATCCCGCCACACGTATACTGGCTGTGTGTAGTTTATTAGCTCTGAAACATTAATAATTTCAAGTTAAGTAAAAAATAATTAGTGTGGTTCGATTGCGATGAGGTGTTGCAGAGGTAAACCCTGCAGTTGGATGGCACATCTAACGATTAACCAGTAGTTTCTGTGAAAACTTCATATTCACTTCACCTCAGTTAACGGTGAAGTGAATATGAATAGAGCAATCAATTAATCCAATCATGGTGGAACTATCACTTATCCCGAGACTTCGTCTGTGCAGATTAAGTACAAACGATTTCCTCCTTCTAAAGGTTGAATTTCCAAAAGTCCTTTCTTTGCGCTCATCCTCGTCATAAAAGGAAGCTTCCAAGTCCCAGTAGTTTTGGCTGTACGTTGAAATGTTAGTCTGTTTCCCTTTTATGTGTATGTCGTGGACAAAGATATCATTTAATAATTAGTTGCTGATTTGAGTATTGTAGTAGTGGGTAGTGGTAAACGCCGTGACGTCAGTTGACAGTTGTAATGGCGGCAGGTGGACAGAGTCGTATTCGAGAGTGGGGACTTTGCCGAGCGCACTTTGGCTCGAGACACCGACTAGGACACTCGTCCAGAACGAAACTGTCGGTTTACCTATTTTAATTAAATTAAACAGACTTCTCTAATAATGTTATAAATGCGAGTTCTTCTAACTTAAAAGACAGATGTGTTGCTATGGAGTTTGTTGGCCACTTCTTCTCCATAGCTAAAACACTAGGAAGTGGTAACGGGCGGGCGTTTTGGGGGACTGTCTATTTGTAAGGTACTAGCACTCAGCCACAGTTAATAAAGAGAGCTTAGTACTGTATTGAGTGTTTTATTCTACAATGATCCTGATACCACCGAACCCAAACGATGATGGCGCTATCGCTCAGCCGTCGCTGACGCCTTCATGTATATGTCACCGGAAAGTGGTAGACTCCGTAAGATTGTAATAAATCTTGCTATGATTATTATTTCTCGAAGTATTGTGAAAAGAACGTTTTATTAATATTTTTTTTTTTAATTTTTTTTCATTATTTATCCCCCCTTATTTCACTAGTTTCCAATACATCTGTGTCTTATTTAGAAAAATTATTTACAATTTATCACGTTATGTTACAATTTTACGGTGTTTGTCATTCGCCTTCTGTAAATGTACATTTTCACTTCACTTAAGTTGTCATGATGTGAAGTTTACAGTATAAACCGACTATTGGTAGTTACAGACCGTGGTGTTGATCGTATAGTATTCGAAGACCACAAATTATAGGAAGGCAGCTGGACAGCTTGACGAGTATGAGCTGGTCGCAGCCTTGCAATTCCCTGCTCTATGAGGAGGACCGTAAGTTCAAAATTGCTAAGTAAAACTAGATATTGCTGAGAATACTTTACAGTTGTTTTGAATTACAACTGTAATACATCACCCATGTAAAACTATGAAAGTTTTACACCATACTAAACTTCTGCTGTTATGAGAAAAAAAGAAATAACTACACAAAACGAAGTGACCGAATTCAGACCTTAAACTATTATCTTAATGTCGGAATTTAGTTCCCTATGTAATTTTTTCTTCATCTATTTTTTCTGTAACTTATATGGTGTACATAATATATTATACAGTATTTCTATTCTATTCTATTCTATTACATTCTCTGTTTTGTCTAGTTACTTCTTTTTTTCTTTTGATGGCAGATGCAGCTTTCACAGTACTTATTTTATCCAATGAAGCGTTTTAAAATAGAAAAATATTAGTTAAGAGATAGGCTACTTTATAACAGTGCAGACAGCATGAATAAAAGCGAAGCAAGAGAAAGTTCGGAAAAGTTACGCTCGTTATATACCTTCTAGAATCAATTAGCGGACACGGTGGCTAGGCCTAGATTAGTTTACAGCTACCGTAATAAGGCTAGACATTGTTGCACACTTATTAAATGTTACACAGCTTTTGGTTTAAGCAGGGGGTCTTAAGGCGCGTCTCCGAGTAAAACGCAGTGCTAGCCGTTTTTTGTGCAGTTTTTTGGAGCTATAATACTCTTTATCCAGAAGAAATATCAACTTATAAAAAATACATTAAATTTCTACATAATCTTGGCTTCAAAATGGTAGATTTTATTTCTTATTACTAAGTATAATGTTTAAGTAATCTCCTCACAACGAAACCACAGAAATGAGATAAAATTACTGAAAACATGCATCTTCTCGAAAACTAACGATTATTTTGATTTTGTACTTACACTAATGGATAGGCAATTTAATTATGAACATTTTGGTAGAAATATTATTTTCAAATGACCAAAATTAGATTTTATAACGATTTTATTCAACATTCTAAGCGTATTCGCTATTGTATTTCTTGCGCTGTTATTGAGGGAAAAAATGCTCAAGGTTATTTGGTCAGGGTACGACCTTAAAAGGCCACTTTAGCAGAATAAAAAAGCACATGCTGCTGCTGATGGCCAAAAATATGTTGTTCACGAACTGTCAAAATGACTGCTCTTGAATGTTAACATACCTACCTGTATTAACACTCGTCTCTTGTATTTCTGTTATATTTTCTGAGTAGCAATAATTACATACCATTAGCCTTTGGACATTTCAATTGTATAATCTAAGCCGTGACAGTATATTATCTCTCTTTTGCAATTCAAAATTGTGAAAGAGAGAAGTGTACTGTCACTCGGATAAAAAATCACCAGTGCGCGCATAGCCTGGTTTATAAAATACACCCTGCTGTTAGATAGACAGACGGACATCGGAGGCAGACCTTTCGGGTACAAAACCCCCACTTGCCTTTATCCTAAGGCAAATGTCCCTAACTGAAGCCATGCATTACGATACGCTCCATAATATACGATTAATAAGGCAGAAAAACTATCCGTAATTCCAATCGCTTCTCGCACATTATATCGCCAAACGTCGACTATTCAAACATTAGGTACATTGGCAAGAAATGACAAAATGAAACTCAGGTGCAACTTTTATTTATTAAATACCTACACTAAACTAAACTTACAATAAATTAACAAATATATAACTAAAATATAGCATTAAAAAATTCGTACTCAACGCTGTCAGCTGGTAATGTACCCAAGAGACTGGCGGCATTGCCACGTTGAATGGCAATACTTAGTCTCTGCCCAAAGTAAAAGCCAGCTCATGGGTCACGGGAAGTGCCAACCAGCCGTTTCGAAATTTCTTTGAAAAGGCTGTAAGCTCAAAGGCTTCACGGTCCTAGGGTTTCAGCCCCAAACGGTTCGGGTGCCGCTTGAGGTTTTCCGTACCAGCAGGGGCAGCGCTAGCACAACACGATGAACTAGGAATATGGGATGGCGCAAGAGTATCGACACAGGTTGCGTCCCACCCTAATCTCTTCAAAGTCAGAGTCAACAGGCTCCTTCTGGGTAAGCTCGCTCCATCGTAGATTTTGTCTCTTTCATCTCTGACCAAGACTACGAGTCAAGAGGAAACCCATAACAAATTAAAAAAATAAATTAAAAAAGGCCTATAAGTGCAACTTAAAATTAAATTGCTTTTAAAAATTCGGTCGTAATTTATTCAATTTACCTGCAGAGAAAAAATCAGGGTCATCAGTGCTCGAAGGTGGCATCAAATGATCCATGACTTGACGAGTTTCCGGTTTATCGAGAAACTACCACTGTTCGACCTCCTTACGAGTGTTTGATTTCCGTGTTTGGATAAATGTTTGGGATTTAGGCTTTGCTTTGTACTGGTATTTCCATCTCATGGTATCCAAGCAGGAATAGGATCCTGTTGGTTAACGTTTGGATACGAAACCATAAGAAGTAAATAGGGAATTCGCAAGAGATTTTTATTTATTATCTGTACAGTTTATTTAAAAATATACAAAAATACTTCTAACAGTGGAAATAGAATCAGAATTACTCGAAAAAACAACGCATTTGAAACAAATATTATCTGTCGCTCTCGCGAAAACGCTGTTTTCAATGGCAGCTGTGTATACGTCATGGACTTTGACGTCAAAGTCCATTTCAGACTTCTCTATCTAATTGTAATCTTTGAAGCTTTATAACTTAATTGCTGATGAAAGTATTAAAAAAATAATTTCATGAATGTTTATAGGAGCTAATAAGTATTTCATTTTGCAAACAAAAAAAAATGATGCATATTCTCTATTGTGACTGGAACGCAAATGCGAATGTTTTTAAAAATACGGGAATTTAACCCCCTATCTTTTGCAATTTTAACCCAACATTTGAACCAAATATTTCATTGGCTGACGTACTTATCTAGTTAATGATAGATACAGTGTTTGCGAGATGATGATGTTTTTTTATTCCAGAAAAAAAAAAGATAAAAGAAGAAAACGAGTCGATTTATGTTTATTCTATTTTGCACAAGTATTTGTATAATTTTATTAGTATTTGTTTGGTCATTTACAGGGGTCAAAAACACCACTTTAGCAGAATCAGTAAGCACATCACGCTACGCGTCGCTGTCAAATTTTCCCAATCAACTTTGAACCTAATGCGTTAGCGATAAAGATGAAAATTAAAATTGACAGATTGTTGTGTGGCTAATGTTATGATTCTAATATGATTCTGCTAAAGTGGCCTTTTTAGTCCCACAGATGACTAGGTACCGCAATATCAAATCCGTGCATTAAAACCTAGTTTCCTAAATCGTTTAACAAGCGAAGGTCAATAAATTGTGTGCATGTGATCCATGACACTGTGAGATGGAACTATCAAGACCAGGTGATGGTGATAATTACAGCAACAGCGACAACTGATTAGTACTTACAGTCTCGTTAATTCGTAGGTAGGAAGCATAGCAATATAGCAAAACACTCGCATATTTTCTTATAGTCAGCTAAAAAGTCTAAGAGCTCTATGCACACGGCGTATTTTTAACGCCGACGACGTAAGTTTTACGAACGTGCGTTAACAGCGCTGTAGATGACCAAAAATCAGTACTGTCTGTCTCTGAATTACGACCGGTCAAAATAAGCACAGATTTCGCCAAATCGAAGAAAAAGAAAGTTTACGCCAAGTGGTGTAAGGTCTCTTTTAAATCCATCCAAAGGTTGTCTTTAAAATATCGTCTTTTTTACTTTTGATAGGCATGCGTTTGACCGCTATCTCACCTGATGGTAAGCGATGATGCGGTCTAAGATGGAGCACGCTTGCCTAGAAGTAACCTATTCACTCTTGACTTAAAAACTCCCAGGTTGTAGCGTACAGGAAACACCGACTCCGCAGGGAATTCCACTCCTTTGCTGTACGCACTATGAATGTGTTCCCAAAACGGTTCGTGCACTTACGGCGAAATTTTGGAGGTACACGGATGGGTTTTAGTCGGTAAGAGTCTGACACTCCATCCCGCCCAGAATGGGATGAGACATTTGAAAATGGATGAAAATTTTGTACAGAGAAAAGAGCACAAAGGTACTGCTTATTTAAAAAGAAATTTCTACCAGCAGACCTGCGACAGAAGAATTTAGACACTATCCAATGAATCTATCCAACTGGCGGCGAACTAAAATCCTAAATCGCGCAAGCAGAGTTTACCATGCCATTTGAACATATACATCAGCCCGAATATAAACTATCGGGCAGTAGCCCCCCAGGCACAACAACCGCACAACAGCCGGTTTGCGGGATTTTACTCTCTGTACCGCATACCCCCCAAAATAATACCCATCCAAAAAAATTAGTTAATTTCGACTTACCAGTTACTCATATGCAGCTAATATTCTTGCTACAAGCACTCCAAATTGGAAGATAGTAATTTAGTGCGCAATAAAGACATCGTTAAAATTCCAAAATAAAAGTTTCATTTATTTTTATTTCTTCAATAGTCTAGACTTACTAAATTTCTAGAACGAGTTTGAATCCGCTTATACGTAGGTCTTTAAACCCTTCAGCTATCTTCAGACCAGACATTTATTGACTATCGATTAATATTTGATTACCAGTTAGGCTACACGCAACCATCCTTCATCACGTGAAATTAGTTTTTTCACAAAGGTTAGGAGCCTAGGCAATGAACTTATTTTCCCTGAAAAAGGTCTCAACCGACACGCGAAGTTTACATGCGGTTATTAACCTTAAATAGTTAAAAGGTTGAACAAACCGCATTAAGGATTAATCTAAGAAAAATGTAACTCCTAATAGGAACCTACAGACCGGTCCAAAAGCAGTTGGAGAGATGACCTGGACGCACACTACGTAGGCTGGGCACAATGAAAGAGTGTCTGGAAAGATTTGGGGCAGCCTTTAACCCAGCACTGCGATAGTACAGACTAAAAATAGTACACAAATACAGGTAGGTAGAGCTAATGTTTTAAAACTCAAATAATTAAGGGTCGATAGCAGCCATCGCCTAAGATACGCATATGTACCTGCCTAGCTACATGTATAATATAAAGATGAATCGCTGAATGTGTTGCTAAGCGCAAATCTCGAGAACAGCTGAACCGATTTCGCTTATACTTTTTTTGTTGTGTTTGTTATTATCAGGAGATGGTTTTTATGTAAAAATAAATAAACAGGAAAGTTGCCAGTTGACGGGAGTGAAGCCGCAGGGAACAGCTAGTTCTGTATGAAAATGTAGGTGACATTGTCCACCTACTACACTACACACGTGTCTACATCTCTTTTATTTGGCTCTTCTTACGCAGGTATGCTGGAAGAGATTTCTTTAGAAATAAGCATCACCTTTGTACCTATTTTTATGTCTCCTTTTTTATCTATTTGTGTGTGTGTGTAATAAATATGTATAAATTGTTAAATAAATAAATAATACTACTGAGACTAATCGCCATGGCTACACCACAAACACACGCGTGGCTGCCAAACAAGTCAACCGCACGACTAACGTGGTAATCTCGCCGTGCACGACTGCACATCCACGTTGTTTTGGTTGGTAGTGCACAGGCCAAAATGCCAAGTCTCGAACAATGAAACGAAGTCTAAAAACAATGTCAAAAACTTGTCAAATAGAGGTGGTTTAAAAATTTGTATCTCCTTAAAAATAAGAGAGTTCCCCACTCCCTTCCGAATTTCCGATATACCTACGGAAAAAAAAAAAAAATCATAACATCGGTAAAACCTTAGCGAAAACTTTAGCGATAAAGTTGAAAACCTATTAAAGAGACAGATTGTTTCAGTTGATGTGTTGGCGTCTGTACATTTGGAAAGGCTTTTAAAAATAAAATTGTGTTAAGTGTGGATACCGCTAAAACATTTACTTCATGAATATTTTTTATGATAATTCAATTGATCCAAAATCGTCCATTCTTAACTCATTTTAAAACTGACTTGAGGCTCTACAAGAACAATCTTGGCACAGTTCCAAACAAGTGCGAGTCGTACTCGCGCACTGAGGGTTCCGTAAGCTGAAGTTGCGATTTACGATTTATGACGTATTAAAAAAAACTACTTACTAGATCTCGTTCAAACCAATTTTCGCTGGTAGTTTACATGGTAATGTACATCATATATTTTTTTGTTTTATCATTCTCTTATTTTAGAAGTTAAGGGGGGGGGACACATTTTACCACTTTGGAAGTGTCTGTCGCGCAAACTTTTCAGTTTAGAAAAAAATGATCTTAGAAACCTTAATACCATTATTGAAGACCTATCCATAGATACCCCACACGTATGGGTACGATGACAAAAAAAAATTTGAGTTTCAGTTCTATATACGGGGACCCCCAAATTTGATTGTTTTTTTTTCTATTTTTGTGTGAAAATCTTTATGCGGTTCACGAAATACATCTACTTACCAAATTTCAATAGCATAGCTCTTAAGGTTTCGGAGAAAAGTGGCTGTGACATACGGACGGACGGACAGACAGACAGACAGACGGACAGACATGACGAATCTGTAAGGGTTCCGTTTTTGCCAATTGGCTACGGAACCCTAATAAAAATCAATAAAATCATTTTTTTAAAGATTTTTGAACTTGAACTCAATGACAACTTCAATGCTAGAAACTGGTCTAGAACCAGGTTTTCAAACAAGTTTCTCTCTCACCAAAACGACAGTTAATAAGGCCTTCAGAAACAAAAGATCTTAAGTTACCTTGTCGTGTAAAATCAACCTTGAGTTCTAGACGTAGGTTTACACTAAGCTTATGTAAAAGGCGTCAAGAAGCCCTATCAAGGCATGCATGCCTCACGTAATTTCTAAATATAACGCATTATAATAACGTTAAAACAGGCCTTGTGTGAAAGTACCGCCAGTTACGTAAAGTTATTTTTTTTGCTGCCGCAAGAGGAAAGGTTTGTTCACCTCTATTTCCCTTCGGCTTCGTAGATACACGTAAGGTTATGTAAGTCAATATCTGACTGTCATAAACAACAGAAGTTCTATTTGGTTCAATAGGAAAGAGTCTAATAAAACCTTCCTGCAAAAGTCTATTAAGAGCGTGTATTCCGTCCACTAGCGCCGCCAATCGTTTTTTATTATTTGTGGTAAATTTAAGACACGTAGATAAAAAACCGCTCTGTAGTGCACTAAAGAAATGTATCTATTATTTTTTGACAGCTATTTTTAATACATAACTCATGGCTAAATAGCCAAAACGGCAATTATTGCCAAAAGTGGCCACTTTTAGCAAAAATATCGACTTTGGCAACTATTTATGTTCTAAAGTACAAAACATAACTCTCAAAACATAATAAATACATTTCTTCAGTGCACTACAGAGCGGTTTTTTATCTACGTGTCTAAAATTTACCACAAATAATAAAAAACGATTGGCGGCGCTAGTGGACGGAATACACGCTCAGGTACTGTGTGTTTTGACGAACAACAGCGACTGTCCGGCGAGCGAAATAGTGCCTAAATTTTTATTGTTTTTTCTTCTTGGCGAAAACTGATAAAGAAATTATACAATATGGTTTCAACATATACTTCAAAATAAAAAGCTCTATCTATTGGTATAACTTTTATATATATTCGTGATGAAATCTCTTAGCAGTACACGTTTAAAATTGTAATTTAGTGTCATGTTTGATTAAAAAAAGTATCGAGCCAATCATTCTAAATCGCGTTTCTATCTTTACGATTTACTTGAGGGTATGTTCAATTTTTATGTAATGATTTTTATTTATTAAAAAACTCATAATTAATAAGATTTTCAGACGTTCAAAAATCTTAAAAAGTACTGCAACCCCGCCTTAATGCAACAAGGCATTCTCTACCAGTCAACCTTTGGAATATGATGATACATCAAACTTTTTGCGGGATAAAAGATCTATTTCTAATGAGAACCTTCTAAAGATGTCACAAAATGTAGAGATCTGCAAATATCGCAAATACTCTGGAAATATCGAAGATATAAAAAAAAATTAAAGATAACATTTCAAAGTATTTTAATTACATTTTTGTATTAAGAGATATAAATATACTTTCAAAAAGTGTGGCAACTATCCAGCTTTTACCTTAAGTATAGCACGGCAACACCAGTAACCGTAAGAATTGTAATAAAATTCGCAGCTTGCAAAATTTATGAAGTAAAAGCCTTACACAAGATACCCATAAACCTATATTTAGCTGATCAATCATATAACATCTTCACATGATTGCGTAAGGATCAAAAAATTAGCAAAGATCACGTAACAATACAAGTGGCATTTACCGATATTATTTCCGATGAAACGATGATTACGGTTCGTGGTATCGTCAATTATAAAATACATTCCATCTTTGGTGCCTAAACGAAACGTAATCTTGGAGTTTTATTTCGCAAGCGTTTTCTACGTTGATATCTAGGGACTCAATCATAACTTTTATGTGAAAAATAAATACGGCGGTTTTTATATTGAACTAGCTTTTGCACGCGACTTATATACCTATACACACACGCATATTCCGATTTTTCCCGTTCTCGAAGGAATTTCAGGAAATCCTCTCTAAGAGCTCTCCTAAACTCCCCAAGGACCCTACGTGCAGGTTCCAACGACCAGTAGTTTTGGCTGTGCGTTGTCTGTCAGTCATTCACTCAGTAACGGAAGAATTTTATATACCTACATATTAGGATAGGTATATATATTAGGATTGTGTCCCGACCCGGCTCTGCCCGGATGTATCATTTTTTTTTTCATTTATTCTTTCAAACTTCTCATGAAAACGTTGCCCTGACAATTACGAACACAGCTATAAAAGAATTATCCAATTTGGATCAGTCGTTACGAAGTTATACGCGTACATACATTTCGGCGATTCATTTTTATTTATATAGAAGATAGATAGATTACGGTACTTACTTTTATATTGAAGATATTCCAGATCACCGTAATTTAATACAATAACGAGTACCGTATGTACCGTATTTCAATTTTAAATAAATTTTAACCGCCTTCAAAAAGGGGGTGGTTCTCAATTCGTCGGAACCATTTATTTTATGTTTGTTCCCCGATTACTCGAAGATAGCTGAACTGATTTGGATTTTTTTTAAAGGATCACCAAGTCTGGATCTGATGATGGGATCCTGGAAAAACAGAGGAAACTCTTCAAATTGTATGGGCTCACTTATAACGATTTGGGTAGGTTTTGGAAGAGAACTTTCTCGGAGTGGTATCACTTCAATTTGGTGAAGATCTCATGAAGAACTTCGGAGATAGGCAATGGAACTCCTCAATAACCTGTCTGCCTTCAAAGCCAGAGTAAACAGGCATCTTCTGGACTGGCTCGTTCCATCATAGACCTCATCCATCGCTTTCCATCAGGCGTGATTGTGGTCAAGAGCAAGCCCATTACTTAATAAATAAATTCATAGATGGGTAAAATCTGTAAAATCTGCTCCTAAATAACTTTTAATAGAATAATAACGAAAACCTGTCAATTATTTATTCTTCACATAAAAAGTTATTAAACGATAAAAAGTTAAGCCTTACTTTTTTTCGTAGCATTATCAAACGATAGCCGACTCATCTCATTTCCGGCCTACTTTAAAATACGAATAGCAAATTATCTATGTCAATTATAATGCAAGTGGTCATCAATCATCTCAAAATAAACAGAGCAAGAAAATACGGTCTGAACATGAAAATAAAACAACTTAAATTAGGAATGTGACCCAGAAGACAATATATTGGACACTAACATGCAAGTAGAAATTAGCAAGTAATGTTTTAGAAAATGTAGTCTGCACTCATTGGACATCTTATTTTTTCTTTCGAACTGTGAAAGTACACTTGTAGAATGAAGTCTCGTTTTTATTACAATATTCTTCACGATTGAAATACAAATTAGGGTTTGATTTGATGTCTTTTGATGTAGACAAGTCAATTAGTAATCAATACATTTTAAAGAAAATCAACAGAAAAACTGTTATGAAGAGAATACGCTACGCATCCGAGCACATCTCAGCGAGTATAAAACGGCCACTTTAACAGAATCAGAAAGCTAATCATGCTTTCCGTCATTGTAATTTTTTCCCAATCAACTTTGAACCTAATGCGTTAGCGATAAAGATAAATATGTAACTGAATGCGATCAGTACATTTAGACTACATTCAAGAGCTGTCAGTGTCAACATTCCACAGAAAATAATGACAATGACAGCTCTTAAAAGTAGTTAATATGCTGATCGCGTTCAGTTTCATTAATGAAATATGCCCTTAGTCTCTTTAAAAAAATAACCAAACAGTCAATATACCTAACCTGCAGTGCGATTCTGTGAACATGTCGAACTGAACACTCAGGCGAAGTGAACGACAAGTGAGCTATGTGGGTTCTAGGTTCTGTCCCACATTTCTTTTTGCGCTGGATTGGAGAATACACTAAGGTTCAGTGAAAATTCCGTTGTTCGATTTGAAGATTTAATGTTCACAATACACAGTCATATACACAGTTATAGGCATAAATCACATAAAAGTCAATCACAAGAGTTTCATATAAGAGTCAAATAGAAAGATCACATAAAATAAGGCACATAAGAGTCATAAGAATAAGGCACATAAGACAAGTAAATAAGAAAATATTAAAACATTAAGACCAGATTACTGAACCATACTATTTACAATAAGAGATCTGTAGAACTGTTCAACTGTATACACTGAATTAAAATGCTAGGATTCTCCTAATATATGTTCGTTCCTGTGGGCGCAAGTAGTGATGGATTCGCCCTACTGAAGACCAATCGATGTTCGGTGGGTTGGGCCTGATTTTGGTCTGACCAATCACAGCCCTCTGTCCTTCGTTCAGGTCTGGACAGGTTCGGACAAGTTTCGACTTGTCGAGCAGACCGTTGGTGCTTCCTAATTAGCATATTTTTATGTATGAAAGTATCTTATAGTTTGTTTAGAGAGAAATTAATCAGAGATCAATGTAAACAAAGAGTAACTAAGATTATTAAAGACTATTTACAATGATTTTAGGCTAATAAGCTTCTAATCAGTTGGTTTGCGTGGGCGTCCTGCACATTCCTCCCGCCGTGCGTCGTCCGCCGCTGACGACGCAGTCGTAGATGGTGCAGGATCGCTGCTCTCGATCGGGAGCACCACTATCTTCTTTACTGGACGTCGTAGGGTTCCTCCTTTTGTCGTCACGTCCACCGTTCGTATGACTCCGTCTGGACCGGGAAACGTAGCGCTGATGCGTCCTCTGATCCATACGTTTCTTGGAAGGTTCCCATCCACAATGAGCACTAGGTCTCCGACCTTTGGAATCGTCCCCTTGGTGTGTGGCTCTCTGCGATTCCGTAATTCTGGGAGGTATTCTGTAAGCCATCTGTTCCAGAACATATCGGCGAGTCTTTGAGCCGCACGCCAGCTTGCTCGTAGATGCAGGTCACTGTCGCTGAATTCTCCTGGCGCCGCGATGCGACCCGGACCACCCAAGATAAAGTGATTGGGTGTCAGGGCTTCCGGATCTTCAGGGTTCACGGACACGTGAGTAAGTGGCCGGCTGTTCACGGTGTGTTCGGCTTCAAGGAGTAGTGTGTGAAGCACTTCTTCGCTCGGGAAACGCTCGTTCAAGGTGGAGTTCAGTGCTGTCTTTACGGATCTCACCATGCGTTCCCAGGCGCCCCCCATGAAAGGAGCTCCAGGTGGGATGAATCGCCAGTCGATCATCTTCTTTGAGGATTCTTCTGCTATGGCTGCGAAGATGGCGGTGCGAAGTTCTTTTTCAGCACCATGAAAATTAGTCCCGTTGTCGGACCACAGCTGTGTCGGACATCCGCGCCGCGCTATCATGCGACGCAATGCCATGATTGCAGAATCCGTGTTGAGCGATGCCACAAGTTCGAGATGAATGGCTCGTGTTGTGAGGCAGGTGAATAGGGCAACGTATCTCTTCTGATGACTACGTCCCACAGTGACGGTCAGTGGCCCGAAATAATCCAATCCAGCGAAGGTGAATGGCCTCTGATGGTGCGCTAGGCGACAGGTCGGGAGATTTCCGGTCATCGGCTGCGGAGGGACAGCTGTCTTTATGCGACATCGCAGGCATTTACTGACAATGTTTTTAACTGTCGGTCGTAGACGGAGCACCCAATGTTGTTGACGGCATTCATTGACTGTCATCTCGGTGCTTGCGTGGTGCAGCTGGCGGTGGACATGCTCGATCCACAATCGCGTCGCACGATGATCTCCATCAAGGATCATTGGTTTCTTCAAGTTCTCTGTGATGTCCGTCATGACTGTTATCCTGCTCTTCAGGTGAATCTCTCCCTTTATGAGTTCTATACTCAACGCGTTCAGGCGACAGCTTCGTGGTAAGGGTTTATTGTTCTTCAGGGCTTCTATTTCATCTTGGAAAGATTCCTCTTGCGAAGCTCGCAGGATCAAGTTCTCGGCGTTGTGAAGAAATTCGGCGGCAAGAGGTAAGTAAATGTTTGTGGTCTTTCGTTTCTCTGCCGTTTTGATTGGCAATGTTCGTTTGTTCCTTTTCCAGTCAGGATCGTCGCTATTATTTTTCTTGGTTCTTTTGTAGTTAATTTTCTGTTTTGATCGACAAAGATGCAGGAACTGTAGAATTCTTGCTGTAGCTCGCAAGTATTTCTCCCAGCGTGAAAATCTGTTGACGTCTGGTATGGCTTCTTTGATTTGTTCGTTCTTGTTAGACAAAGTACAGGTCTTCTCTTCCCCTGTGATTATAATGGGGCCTTTGTCATCGCTTGGCCAAGTTTCCGGGGGACCGAGGAGAAATTCTGGGCCTTTGAACCAACGATGTTCTTGACAGTAGTTCTCTGGTACGTCTCTTGTGGCGTCGTCTGCTGGGTTCAGTTTTGTTGGTATCCAGCGCCATTCGTTGGTGGAGCTATGTTCTTCGATTGCCGCGATGCGATGAGCGACATACGGCTTATAGGATCTGGATCCTGTCCTGATCCATGACAGTGTAGTTCTACTGTCAGTCCAGAACGTGGTTGATTCTGGCTCCTGTTCATGTTCTTCTTTAACTGCTGACGCTATGCGTGCGCCAATCACTGCTGCTTGCAGCTCCAAACGAGGGATCGACATCAGCTTCAGTGGCGCTACCTTGGCTTTGGCTGTGATTAAGCAGACGTAGATTCTTCCGTCTTTTGTGACTGTTCGCCAGTATGCTGCTGCTACGTAGGCTGATTCGCTAGCGTCTGTGAACACGTGGAGTTGTAGGGACTCTGTGGCGCTGAAACCTGGGTATGTTCGTGGAATGGACATGTGTTCTAACTTCTTTAAGTGGATGAGCCATTTCCTCCAGCTGGCGGCCAGGTCACTATCCAGGGTTTCGTCCCACGTTGTTCCACGACGCCAAACTTCTTGTAGTATCTGCTTAGCTCGGATGGTGACCGGAGACACAAGTCCCAATGGGTCAAACAGGGACATCACTATTCTTAGAGCTTCTCTTTTTGTCGGTGTCTCGTTCTGTAGGACGTTCTGAGGGATACGCGCCAGATTTAAGTTGAAGGCGAGCGAGTCATCTGTTGGTTTCCATATTAGACCGAGAACTCGTTCTGTCTTGATGCTGTCGTCCAGCTGGATTGTGTCTTCGGTTTTGGCGATTTCCCCTAGTGCTTCTAGAAGGGCGGTGGAGTTCGATGACCATTTCTTGAGTTGAAAATGCGCTTCTTTATGAATGTCGCGCACGGCTTGTGAGACTTTCACGGCTTCTTCTAAAGTTTCAAAGCTATTCAGATAGTCATCCATGTAATGCTTTCGTTTGATAGCGTTTACTGCTTCTGGATGTTCATGCTGGAATCTCTCGGCATTCGTGTTTTTTACGTAGATTGCCGTCGCTGGTGAGCAAGAAGCTCCGAAAATCAGTGATTTCATGCGGTATTGTTTTGGCGGCTGGTCATCTCTTCGTTCTCCTCGCCACAAATATCGCAGGGCGTCTCGATCTTCGGGTCGTAGTTCTATTTGCAGGAACATTTCGGTGATGTCAGCAGTCACGGCGATTGAGTGCTGACGAAAACGCATTATCACTCCTGGCAGTGATTGTAGTAGATCTGGGCCAGTGAGTAGTTGGTCGTTCAGTGAGACTCCTCTAGTTTTAGCTGCAGCGTCGCAGACGATCCTTAGCTTGTCCGGTTTCATGGGGTTAAACACGGCAAAGTGGGGTAGGTACCATGTTCGACATTTTGATGTCGTGAGTGGAGCTGGTTCGGCGTATCCTTTTGATACAAGTGCTTCCATCTGTTCGGTGTACCTCTTCTTTAGTTCTGGATCTTTGTCTAGCTTCTTCTCTACACTAATGAGTCTGTTCAGAGCGTTGTCATAGTTATCTGGCATTTTGAGGTTTTCATCTCGCCACAATAATGCCGTTTGATACCTTCCTTCTGGAGTTCTGGTCGTGTGTTGTTGCAGGATTCGAAGAGCCTTTTCTTCAGGATCATTGGCGGGCTTCTTCGGGTTGACTTGCACATTGTCCATCGTGATGTATTCTCTCACCAGCTCATGAAGTTCGTTGTCTGTTTTAGCATGTCTGATGAAGTTCACTCTGTGCCCAAGTGCTCGTGTGTGGCTGCCATGCAGGACCCAACCCAATGGCGTTAGTGAGGCCACCGGTTGACTCTTCTTTCCTGTTCTGACCTCCGTTGCAATGAGGAGATCCCAGTTGTCTTGGCCAATCAGAAGCCTAGGTCTTGCATCTTCTGTTACTATATTGATGTCGCGAAGATGTTCACAGTCTCGGACCGCTTCTTTTGGAATTCTTTGTGCGGCTAATTCTAGCTGCTTGATGGTTCTTGCATGTAGTTTGCGTTCGGATGTGTGAAGGCCTTTGATGAAGAAATTCACTCTTCGAGATGACACGTCGACTGTGGGTTCTCCGTCGAATGATGCTATTCGAAGTGGTTCGCTTGATCCCTCTGCTCCAATTTGATTGGCTAGGCTCTCGTCGATCAGAGTTACTGTAGAGCCATCGTCAAGGAGTGCGTGGGTGTCGACAGCTCCCGCCGGTCCAGAGAGGTGTACTGGTATTATTTTGAGAAACGATACCTTCGGTGTCCACATTGAATGGACTTTCTCTTGTTCTTCTTTGGGGCAGTCGGTTTCTTCCTTTTTCTTAGTCGCTGCGCTAGTGGCGTGTAGCATCTTGTGGTGTAAATGCACACAGTTGTCTATCTCGCATTTCTTCGGTTTACAGCTGTGTTGTTTTGATCGGAATCGGAGACAACGAAAACACAGGCGATGTTTCTTTGCGATGTCCCATCTTGCATCAATAGTTGCCTTCTTGAATTGCTCGCATTCCACTATGTTGTGCCCCTGTTGGTTACATAGGCCACACTTCGGTTTGTTTGTTTCTTGTGTGGCATGTACTCGTTGCTGACGTCGATGTGTGTTCTGAGGAGTTGGGGTCGTCGCAGCGATGTTCTCTGGTAATGCATAGGGGCTGCATATTTCTGCTTCGATCTTGATGAACCGGGTAAACTTCAGAAGGTCAGGTTCATTTCTGGGTTGTGCTGCTGAGAACTGGTACCATTGTCTTTTCAGGGTCGGGGTAAGTTTCTCGACCATGGCTTTTGTGACTTCTGGGTTGAAGAGGTAGTACTCACAGTTGAGTGCTTGCATAGTCCCAACTATGTTTTCCACTTTGGTGGCGAAGGTGCAGACTTCACGCGGAGATTCGGTGAGGCGAGGTAAAGATCGGAGTCGTTCCATCTCGGCCATCGCTATTGAGTCTGGTCTACCGAAGCGTAGCTCGAGTGTCTTCATGATTTCGTTCGGATCTGCGTTCACTATTAGTAAGCCTTGCACGGCTTCCTTCGCTGTACCTCTCAGACTTCTTCTAAGTCTTGACATGTTTTCTATCGCTGAGAGTCGATGAGCTGTTTCACAGTAGGCGGCTCTGAAGGTTAGCCAGTCTTGATGAGCTCCGTTGAAGCAGGGTAGTTCGCTGTGTTTCATTGGTTGCTGGTACTGTGCGGTCTGCACAGCTTGCGTGATTGCAGCGGCAAGTTCCCTCATGTCCGTCCTTTGTTCTTGAACGGACAGTGTCTGCATCACGTTGGCTGACGGCACAGGTGGAGGTACCCAGGGCATGGTATTAGGCCCTGGATGATGCTGCGCCGTAGTGTAGATCGGTCGCCATGAAGAGTTCGTTGCCACGTATGTTGAGTACTGTGGCCAGGCTGCGGTGACTGCTGGCAGCGGGTTCGTGTTCTGCTGCCAGGCTGCGGTGGCAGCTGGCGGCTGGTTCAGGTTCTGCTGCCAGGCTGCGGCGGCAGCTGGCGGCTGGTTGTTCGTGTTCTGCTGCCAGGCTGCGGCGGCAGCTGGCGGCTGGTTCAGGTTCTGCTGCCAGGCTGCGGCGGCAGCTGGCGGCTGGTTGTTCGTGTTCTGCTGCCAGGCTGCGGCGGCAGCTGGCGGCTGGTTCAGGTTCTGCTGCCAGGCTGCGGCGGCAGCTGGCGGCTGGTTCAGGTTCTGCTGCCAGGTTGCGGCGGCAACCACTGGCGGCGGGTTCAGATGCGGCTGTTCAGTCGCTAGGTTCGGCTGCCAGGAGGCGGCGGTACTCACTGGCAGCGTGATGTTCGAAGGCGCCCCTAATATAGGCGTAGTGTTCCTAGGTGCAGGTTCAGTATTCTGGTTTTCAGTTGGTGGCTGCGTGGCGCTGACTCCCGCCGGTAAAGTCGCCGGAATGGTCCATGACACGGCGGCGGTCACTGGGACTGTAGGTTCGGTCGACGACTTCACTTCGGGTTGATGCGGCTGGTCGGTTATGGCGAGCAGCTGACTTGTTTGTAGCCACGTAGTCACTCGATGATCATTTCCCATTTCTGAGTTGACAGAGGATAAGTCATCGTCCGTAGATTCAGCCTCTATTTCGGCCAGACGCGCGGCGGCTAACTCTGCTTGACGTTGTGCTAACTCGGCCTTAGCTTGGGCTACGCGACGCGCTTTCGATTGTTTATCACTATTTTGCGACGTAGGTTTACTGCGGCGACCACTTTCTTTATTTTCACTCGCGATTTGTTTCGACACTGTACATTTCACTGTAGACGCGGTCGCGTCGGGCGCCTCTGAGGTCTCAGCTGTCGTACCTGTAGCCTCCGTGGTGCACGTTTCAGTGGTTGTCTCGGTAGTCGTTTCAGTTCGTTCTGTAGCCGTAGTTGACGCCTGGCCGCGTCTTTTCCCCGTAGACCTCGTAACTGGCATTGTTTCTTATTTAAATCTTCAAAATAAGCTCGATGGAGTCTTCTTGATAGTGAATTTCTCAGATCCGGCTCGAAGGACCAATATGTGGGTTCTAGGTTCTGTCCCACATTTCTTTTTGCGCTGGATTGGAGAATACACTAAGGTTCAGTGAAAATTCCGTTGTTCGATTTGAAGATTTAATGTTCACAATACACAGTCATATACACAGTTATAGGCATAAATCACATAAAAGTCAATCACAAGAGTTTCATATAAGAGTCAAATAGAAAGATCACATAAAATAAGGCACATAAGAGTCATAAGAATAAGGCACATAAGACAAGTAAATAAGAAAATATTAAAACATTAAGACCAGATTACTGAACCATACTATTTACAATAAGAGATCTGTAGAACTGTTCAACTGTATACACTGAATTAAAATGCTAGGATTCTCCTAATATATGTTCGTTCCTGTGGGCGCAAGTAGTGATGGATTCGCCCTACTGAAGACCAATCGATGTTCGGTGGGTTGGGCCTGATTTTGGTCTGACCAATCACAGCCCTCTGTCCTTCGTTCAGGTCTGGACAGGTTCGGACAAGTTTCGACTTGTCGAGCAGACCGTTGGTGCTTCCTAATTAGCATATTTTTATGTATGAAAGTATCTTATAGTTTGTTTAGAGAGAAATTAATCAGAGATCAATGTAAACAAAGAGTAACTAAGATTATTAAAGACTATTTACAATGATTTTAGGCTAATAAGCTTCTAATCAGTTGGTTTGCGTGGGCGTCCTGCACAGAGCTGTCAAACCATACAAACAATTAAGATGGCGTGACAGCTCACTTATCGTTCACTTTTTTTTTTTTTATACAAAACGGGGAAACTCTTGGCCCACTCCACCTAAGTGAACACGGTGAGATGTCAACAGAATCGACCGGCTGAACACTCAGGCGAAGTGAACGACAAGTGAGCTCTCAAACCATACAAACAATTAAGATGGCGTGACAGCTCACTTGTCGTTCACTCCACCTAAGTAACCTCGGTGGGATGTCGACAGAATCGACCGGCTGTAAACATGTCACAGTGAAGACTTGGGTGAAGTGATCACGA
This sequence comes from Ceramica pisi, assembly GCA_963859965.1. Classification (NCBI taxonomy): domain Eukaryota; kingdom Metazoa; phylum Arthropoda; class Insecta; order Lepidoptera; family Noctuidae; genus Ceramica; species Ceramica pisi. The sequence continues at coordinate 22,287,883 of OY982540.1, read as the reverse complement.
AGTAAGCTGTCAATCCAAGTTATCAAAATGGAATGACAGGTCCTTCACTTCGAATGTTTACAGAATCGACCGGCTGTTCTCAACTGTCTTGGAGTTGGATCCTAGTCATCAGATGGTAACCCTTTCGGCATGGGTACGCTCAGCACATTTTTTTTTTGTGTTTTTTTTTTAGTACCTAATTGCTTTTTTGTTTTTGCCACTTTTTTTTTTAAATGTGTTTTTTTTGCTGTGTCTGTGTCTAATAAATGTTTTCTATTCTATTCTATCAGTAACCAGATGCAGTTGACCTCAGTAACTGAGTAACATGATTACTTGGCAAGACTGGTTCCAAACAATAGCTTAAAAATAAATTCGTTAAAGAAAGGCTGAAGGTATTTTTAATCCATATATTTTTAGCCAGTCAAGGTGATTTCAGGTGAACGGTTCTCCAATTCGCGATCGAAGGGAATCCAGCGACTGGAAAATGATGCTATAAGGTCGTCCAGAGAGCGGTACGTGACATTAATATTTTTACATTGAGCATAGCAAAGGAGTGAACTCTCTACCTGCGTGTTTCCGAACGCATTCAATATTCTCTTCAAAGTTAGAGTGAACAGGTTTTTTCTGGGCTAGCTCACTCCATCGTCGACTTTGCCTCTGTCATCTTTGACCTACTAAAGTCAAGAGCAAACTCATCTCAAATAAAAAATAAAACAAATCGTTAAATAAAGGCTGTAGGTATTTTAAATCCATATATTTTAAGCCAGACAAGGTGATTTGAGGTGAACGGTTCTGTATACCACATCCATCGCAACGTATCCTCACACATCTCTGGTGGAAACGCAGTTTTTTTATTATTATTAGGTATTTAAGATGGGTTTGCTTTTGAATTTAATCTAGGTCAGAGATGACAGAGACAAAGTCTACGATGGAGCGAGCTTACCCAGAAATAGCCTTGTTCCTATTTAAAATTCGGTAGCTTAATAACTTGGCTTGAAATATGTCTAATTGTTTCTATTTGCGTGTTCCACAATAAGTGTTTGATTTTAGATACAAAACATGTTTTATTGGCATTTAGCGCCTTATTAACTTGAATGACTAGCTTCCTATCAATAATAGCATCGTGAAAGTTTTATCATTGTCAATAGGCGTTAATAATTGTTAGCTGCAGACAAGCCGTTATTTTATCAGCCACGTCTTAAGGCCACCTCAGACTGCACGCCACAATAATGCCACAAAGAAGCTACATATCTTTTTAATAAAAAATCCGGATAAAGTCGAGTCTGTCTCTCTCACGATTGGGTTCCGTAGTATAAACCGAAAACGTCATGTTTCTTGTGAGACCCCTTACATTTTAAATTGAATTTTTTATTTGTTGTTATAGCGGCAACAGAAATACACATCCAGTGAAAACTTTGACTGTCTACCTAACACAGTTCTTGAGGTACAGCTGTCAGCGGACAGACAGACGGACGGTCGGATGGATTGAAGGATAGACAGCGGAGGTTTCGTAATAGGATTCCGTTGGTTACCCTATGGGTACGGAACCCTAAAAATGAAACAAATGACATGAAAAACTACATCGCAATTGATTGCGCGGGAAAAAAAGGATGTCAATTTGGCCCCAAAACATAAGACAGCGCCTGCGCGGGGCCCAAGATGGCGCGTGTAATGGCGTCTCAGTTGCTCGTATACGTATGATGCATACTTGTGTCCCACTTGCTCAATGCATTACGAATGTTGATGCGAAAAGTGTTAAATAATGTTATTGTTTTGAATTAGTTATTGTTACTGGTAGTGCAAAAAATATTCTAGGAACTTAACACTTTTTTACGAGATACCTGCGCGGTCGTCAGTAAAACCTGACTCCCGAGCGGCAAAGAACCGCGGAGCGAACTTTAATGTGGAATATTTTGCAGTTTTATTGAACAACGTCTGCTTGAACACTCCAAGATAACGAATTGCGACCCATGACAGACAATATCAGCGTTATCTTATCGTTTTGAACTGAAATTGATTCAGAAGATAACGGTTAAAGATAAAAAATGAACCTGAATGATGGTTATCACTCATTTTAAATCTCTCCTCTCTCTCGCTGACTAGAAACCCGAAAATAAACACAAAGTTCTAGTACTATCTTAAAGTCTGGATATCTATTTTACTACCACCTCGCAAATTGGGGCTATCGCGACGAATCAACTGCAGGGTGTGGATGTGCCCCAAAAAATGCAGTACATTTCTCTCTTTCGCAATAGTGAAGTGCAACAGTGAGATATATACATACACGGTGAAAAAAGTCACCAGTGTGCGCCTAGCCAAAGAGATCTTTGGGCTGTCTACCAACGATGCCGTGGAAGTGGAAATGTTTTTGGCCACCCAAATTTAAAAAAAAAACATGTCGTGCCAGCGAGACGAAGAAAAAGATTCTATTTTACCAGGCCCCTGATTTTTTAAGGCAAACCCTTGATGGTAAGTGATGCGTTGATGACATTAACCTTCCACGGACATTTGAATAATGCACGAGGAAGCACATCACAGAGACATGTCCTGTAATATCCGATCGTTTGCCTGTGATTACAATTAATAAATGTTTTCTATTCTATTCTATTACCAGACCAGTGGCTGGTACCTGGCTTCATGGTGGTAGAACTCGACGAAGAGCTTTACTACCTATTTTCTTCGGCTTCGCTCGCGTGAAAACTGAAAATTATCCCAAAGGAACATACTTCCGGGATGAACTCCAGACTATAATCTATCTCTGTGCCAAACAGCCAGATTCGTTCTGGCTTGATTGAGTAACAAACATACATCCATCCATCCAAATTTACGCATTTATAATATTAGTAAGGATGACCGTTTTATATGATCAAAGTCAAATCCAGTTGCCCCTGAAACCAGCACTGATTAAGTGCTAGTTCTGTCTCGCTCATGTGTCTCAGCATTATGCTGAGCGATTATTGTTTTTCGATGTGACATATTATTTTCTAACTATGTTTCTGCTTCATTATTTGGCACAAACTCTTATTCTTTTTTTAACCGACTTCCCGAAAAGGAGAAGGTTCTCAATTCGGTTGTATTTTTTTTTAACCTATTTCCCAAAAAGGAGGAAGTTCTCAATTCGGTTGTGTTTTTTTTTTATGTTTGTTACCTCATAACTCCGACAATTATGAACCGATTTGAAAAAATCATGTTTTATCTGAAAGGATATACTTGCAGATTGGTCCCATTTAAATTTTATCGAAATCGGTTACGAACTTTGGATTTTAAATCGAAATAGCTGGAATTCGTCTACTTGGATGATGGTTTTATGTCATCCAAGTAGGTAATCGAAATTGCGTATTTTGCTTTTCTGCGTTTTGCAGTGGTAATGTTAGGTGTGGGGTACCACTAAAAAGTGAAAAATCCGTGTTTTTTTAGTTTCTTTGTATTTTGACACCGACTTCCGAAATTAAAGTTATTTCTTACTTTGTAGTGTTTTTTTTTTGGAAGACGGTTGTATTTTTTGTAAAAAGTTTTTTTATTATTACAATTCAAAAGCAAATAAGACCAAAAGAGTCGACCAATCTTGATTTTAAAACAGCATCTTAAATCTTAATTAAAACGAACCAGCATGCAGCATCATTCTGTATCGAAAGGGGTCAGTTGAACAAAAGGTAACATGAATGAGAATAAAAATCCATTCCGACCATTGTGGCTTTGAACGTGAGTGCACACAATGCTGTAGAGAAAATATACGGCCGTGACAAAACACAGATGTATCGCTTGAAGCATATAATATGCTGTTTGTCCGGCATTAGACATGGTCTGGCGTGATTAAAAGCTTTGGTTGCCAAAACTGTAGTGTGCTTTTGTTGTGTAGCAAAAGGAGGTAGGTTTACAGATACTATAGTTTACGCCAGATAAACGTGGAATAAAGTACATTGACCCACATACATTTATTGACTTTCTCACGATCAAAATCAGAAATCTATACTAATATTATAAAGCAGAAGAGTTTGTTTATTTGTTTGTTTGGTTGAACGCGCTAATCTCAGGAACTACTGGTCCGATTTGAAAAATTCTTTCAGTGTTAGATAGCCCATTTATTGAGGAAGGCTATATCTATATCATCACGCTAAGACCAATAGGAGCGGAGCAGTAATGAAAAATGTTACGCAGACGGCGTTGCACGGGTCAGCTAGTCAGAAATAATGACATAAAGCTGTCCTGAATCGACTTCTATCGTGATCCTTTACTTTCTCTAGTAATGAAAAACAGTTCTTACTTTATTGTTCTAGTATCTACGAAGAGATATTAGGGAAAGGTCAATGTACTTTATTCCACGTTTATCTGGCGTAAACTATAATAGCGTATTTGAACCGTATACCGTCATAGGTATTGTTAGGGCGATTTTATCAATCTGAAACTGAACCCGATCAACTTATGATCCACGTGTACGAGCTGTGTGTCATTATGTTCTATGGAATATTGACAGTGACAACTCTTGAACGCAGCTTGATCGCGATCAGTTTAATTGGTGAAATCCGTACTTTAAAAACATTTTTATTTAAGAGGTCCATTTAAAAAACAGCGTTTTATAAGACAACATTTTGTTATGTATGTAGCTGCTATAGACGTCTTCGATGTTTGGAGTATGTTTCTTATAAAATTAAACCTTTACAATAACGTAGGTAAAGGCATTTCTCATTCAGTGGTTACACCACACCAATTTTGATTTCCTAAAGTATATCAAGTGCTTGCCATAGCTCTTAGGACCTTATCATGCCAACGATTAGAATACACATTTAATTCTCTCGTAGTATAAAATAAATAGCGTCCCCATAGTGTTTACGACCCCAAGTTCACTACTTAATATTAGGAGTAAGACATAACATACACGTTGCACACAATGTGAAGAGGAACACAGATTCACCATCACCAGGCCAAAGATATACCTCAGCAGTTTGGTTTTACCCTTTAATCATTCAAACCCAAGATCCTCGGACTTTAGTGTTTCAAGAGATTAGTGTCTCAAAGCCCGTACTTTATTATTTATTCCATAACAAAGCAAAGAACAATTAAGTATCAAAGTTAAACCCAACAATACTTTCTAACTCTAAAAGTTAAAACTAACTAACTAAATAACCACCACCAATATTAATCCCATAACCAAACCACTTTAACTAACCACCACCGGACAAAATGACCACCTACTTCCAACATAATTGTCCATGCTCTCCTTCCGGACGATGACAGATGACATCTTGGTGGCATAGACTATACAGCTGTCTAGAAATGACGAGTGGGGCGCGACCACCAGGATAGGCGCCTCCTTTCGGCTAGCCTGCTTCCCTCGAATGGTGATCGCCATGCCGCCAGCCAAGTACGACATTTTTCCAATGAAGCATATCAACGGCTTCAGGGCCCTATAAAAATAAAATAGCAAGTCAAATGTGGTTCTACAAGTCTTGAGACAGCCATTTTCCTCAGAATTTACGATAGTTCTGTGCAAACTTTGTGTAAAGTGGTCGCGATAGAATTCTTTTTGTTAGGGCAATTAGTGATTTGTCAAGTTCTTGAGAGTTCAATAGTAACCTATAACCTAAAATAAAATAGCAAAAGATTAAATAAGAGCAGACAATTACAGAAGGTAATAAAACTTCATATTATTTCTGTGTAATTACCGACAGCCATACTTTTTTTTTCTAAAAAATGTTTGACAGCAAAATAATCTGTATAATATAACTATTGTAGAACCATCAAATGATGCCCTACATACCAAATTTTCTTGCAACAATTTTGGCTAACTGCGACTGAGATACAAATTCGAAGGCTGCAATAGTAGTGTCGGCTCTCTGGACAGAGTGATATGCTATCAACAATTTTGAATGTCAATAAGTGCAAGCAAATGAGATTTACCACTAGAATTTTCAATAGCGACCATCATCTACCAAGCCTTTTCCCAACTACATTGGGGTCGGCTGGGAGCGGCTAGCTACAAGACCTCCACAACCCACTAACTGGGTAACACTGTACTTCTTGGCAAGACTGGAGTCAGATTAATTAGCTTCTGACGATCCGTGACAACTGCCAAAGATCTACAAATGACAGCCGGGACTAATGGCTTAACGTACTTTCCGAGGCACGGAGGAACCTCGGTATGTTAACATGGTCAGCTATCCACAGACCATCCTTGGCAAGCGTTGCTTAACCTGACCCGTGCGGCTGTTATTATTTAGCCACGAGCTCAGTAGCGACATCACATTCAATTTAGAATTCTTTGACAATCGTTTTCGATGTTTGAGTAAGTATCACTCTGTTTAAAGCCTAAAGTCAAGAGAATTATGATACAAACTTTTAACGTTTAAAGTTTTAGGGCGGGTAGTTTCAAACGATTGGTTAACGTAACACACGTATGTCAAAAAGTAACGATTACGGAAGATGTTTAACGTTCGTTAAATAAGAAGCGTTGTTTCAAAACATTTTGGTATAAAATTCCTGCCCATCCCAATAGCTCTAGTTATTAACACGTGGCCTACCTAAATACTTTTTTTTTGCATTCTACTCTTTTTTGTGTCATCAGAAGAACTGCTATTGAGGAATTAAGATGAAATTTCACAATATTGTTCTATTTGACGCAACTAAAGTAACGTTAACCAGTGCTCAGACTATCTGTTAACGTAGTCGTTATTTTTTACGTGCGTTAACGCTGATATATTGTGAAACAACTCATTTTTTTATTTAACGGTTGTTAGAACCATTTTGAACGTTTACGCGTGCGTTAAGTGAACGTGAAACAACCCGCCCTTAGACAAGAACACGAATACTGAAATGCTCACTGTTCTCTTATGCAATACAGACTGCATTAACTATACATTGGAGCTTCCGAATGGCCTAATTCTTTAGAATGAGAACAAGGCGATAGCATTGACCGAAACAGAAGCCTACACGGTTCTCACAAACAACACCAACCAATGTCAGCAATATTACAATATTCCAAAATAGGACCGTTGACTTGTTGTTATTGAAATATTCGCGAACATAGGCTAAGCTGGTCGTGACATCAATAAAACCTTGATGTACAGTGATATTTTTTGTGAACAGCCAATATTTTTAGTACTGTATATCAATTTAAGTCACCGTTTATGTAAAACTTGCTTTACCCGCAACTTCGTTCGCGCATATCCCGTTTTTTCCCGTTCCCGTAGAAATACGGGAAATCTTCTCTTAGCACTCCCCTGCACGCACCAAGGAACCTACATGCCAAATTTCAGGTTTTTATCACCACTCAGTAACAGAATACTGGGTAGAAAGTTAGCTGTGCTATGAAAATAAACCCTGTTTAGGCCGAAGAAAAGCTTACAAAGTACAGTTAACATTTTCATAAATTAATAAAAAAGCAAGGTACCATTGGGTAATTTTTCCATCAGAGATACATACAAATAGCTCGGTGTACTTGACGTATCCACGAAGTGTAGGGGTGGGTACGGCACGACCTGCCCTAACTTATTCATTTTATTGGCTCAGCAAGTTCGAGCTTGCAATCTAACGTCCAATAAGCACGCTAACACTTTGTTATTTTATTACTTAACCATTTTCTCGTTACTAACCTTCACTATGTAACATTCAGAACTTAGGTATCTCTTGTACCTAAGTTTTATGATTATTTTTTCCTTTTATGTCGTGTTATCATGTCAACCTAATTTACTTACATATCATATTCAAATAAATGTAAAAAATCAAGTTAAATTTAAACTAACGTAACTACTTAACATAACGTAAATACTTTTATTAAAAGTAGAATGTAAGTTAAAATTCTTGTTTTGCTAGAAATAAAAGGCTTTTTATTTTATTTTTATTATTATCATGTCATAGACTAAAGAGCAATCAAAACAATATTCTAAAAGGTAAATTAGTTTTTTTTTCTTTGTAAGATGATTATCTTTGGAACGTGATAACTTTATAATTATCTATCCTAACACCTATTCCAATCTTAATATATAAAATTCTTCCGTTACAGAGTGACTGAGAGACAACGCACAGCCGAAACTACTGGCCGTAGAAAGCTGAAAGAAGCCAGCAAACTAAGCTACCCCTATGTAAAAATTTCCCAATCAACCTTGAAACTTATCCTTCAGCGATAAAGTTGAAAACCTATTAAAGAAATTTGAATTATCATATAAACTTTTTATGGTTATCAAATAAACTTTTTTTTTGCACTAAGAGAGGTTTTCCTGAAATTCCTACGGGAACGGGAAACACGGGATATGCGCGCACGAAGTCGCGGGCAAGAGCTAGTATGGTTATATAATGTGCGTTGAACAGCTATAATAAATTGTTCGAATACACATGTCAAACATGCACAAATCGTTGAATATAGACTTTACTTATTTAAATAATCTGTCAAATTCCAAGAATAAGCTTTGCCACAGTAAAAACTAGTGGCTATTTACAACTCTAAGCGATTGAAAAGCTATATGGTATTTGCCGTCTTTGCAAGACAGATGTCAGATGTGATCTTATTATCTACATGGAAATTGGATCGGGTATCTTCGAAAATCTATTTCTAATGATACTTATTACTTACACATAGATAAACTATAATATACTGATTCGATTATGGATTTTTTTTTCGCTAATTATCGCTGTGTGCTTTATTCCAGACTAGCTAGCCCCGCGGCATTACTTTCGACCAATCTTTGGTCATTACCTAAGACAATCATCAGACCATTGTTCTTAAATTTCTCTAAGAGAAGATTCGTGTACAACAATATAAATTTACAGTCTAGCAATAAATCACATTATGATAGACAATTAGATGTAAAACAATGGCCGATTATGGCGAATGGCCTAATAGCGTCCCTGATCAAGAGGTGAGGTCATTAAGCCTTTATATTTCGGAGGTTTTTTCCCTTTCAGAATGAAAATTACGTCGAAATGCAAAGAGTAAGTATTCGGTAGATTTCGACTCCACATATAATATACTTCAAAGAGCTCTTGTGAGACCTCAGGACCGATGGCTTCTAAAATATAAAAAATCTCGTGTCCAGTGTTTGTTATCGAACTTCTACGAAACGGCTTGACCAATTTTTATTTATGAGGCAAAAGAACGTTTGCCAGGTCAGCTAGTAAAACATACAGATATTATAAAGCTGAAGAGCTTGTGTGTTTGTTTGGATGAATGCATTATTCTCAAGAACTACTACTGGTTCGAACTCAAAAAATCTTTTAGTGAAGCATAGACAAATTTATCGAGGGAGGCTATAGGCTATGACATCACACTATGACCAAAAGGAGTGGAGCATTAATTAAAAATGTTACTCATACGAAGTTGCAAGAGTCAGTGAGATAGGCAGAAACTACAGAACACCACCTTCTACAATTTTTACATATTCCGTTATATTTTCGTTTTTGTTCATACACTGATGAGATACTATTTAATTTTCTTTATTTTTGAAGAATTATTTTAAAACTTCGTCAATCTTTAGTAATATGAAGAGGTAAAGTTTGTAAGGTTGTAGGGGGTAATCTCTCCTGCCGGGGTTGCAGAATCCTGCCGGGGTTGCGGAATTTGTTCGAAAGAGTCACCGTGGCCCTGGAACGCAAAGGGCATTAGGAGGAACACGGATGGGTTTTAGTCAGTAGGAGTCTGACACTCCCTCCTGCTTTACCCAGAGCGGGAGGTGTCATTTGATGATTTCCCATCATTAATAAAAAAAATAAAAAAATGGGGGTAATCAACGAAACCGATTTTGATTTTTTTTTTAAGAATAGAAGTCCACGTTATTTGTGACTGTCAAAGGCTATACTTATATTAACCCGAAAAATACTGCCCAACGAAGTCGACACGGGTCAGCTAGTATGAAACACGATAAAATATTAAGCTATAAATCATATCTTCGCCTACTTTACGTTCATGGCTTAACATCGAATCTACATTCATAACGGTAAGCGCAATTTTGTTCAGAGTTAACAAAAAAGGCAGCTTTATTTTTAATATAATTTCACTTGTTACAAGATAATAAGGTGGTTTGGTAAATGTAGCACATCTACATAGTACTGGTGTAACTCTATTTTAAATCAATTCTTTAGACAACTTTTCAATTAGATTTATTTTAAACTAGCTGACCCGCGCAACTTCGTCTGTCATGTTCAACTTCGTGTGTCATTTTCCATTAATGCTCCGCTCCTATTTGTCTTAGCGTGATGATATAGATATACAGCCTATAGCCTTCCTAGGTAAATGGGCTATCTAACACGTTCTAAAAAACAAACAAACTTTTCTGCTTTATAATATTAGTACCTATAGATTATAAGTATACATAACTTTGGAATTAAATTGTAAGTAAATTTTATACTTATACTGGAAAGGGTTAGTTTAGGTAAGTAATTAGGGTAATAAATCTTAGTGTTTTTTATTTAATAATTTGGATTGAAAAACTCAGCTTAAGAATAAAATGCAACTAAAAACCAATATAAATACAATAATAACGATTACTAAATCAATTGAAGCATTAGTTTAAGCAGTATTTTATTAGTTTAACATAGATATACTTTCGTGTACACCTCATAATAAGAACAGAACTGGCAGGGCAGTTGTTAATAATATTTTAGATATAGTACCTATAACAAATTATCTTCCCAAAACACATCAAGGTTTTTCATCACGAGGGCAACTTTCTACAGACCTGTCCCGACCGAATCTATTTCGGAATAATTACTTCCTAAGTGATCGTTAATCAAAATCTGAGATCATGAGATTAAAATTCCAAACACCAAAAAATCAAAATTTAATAAGTATGTCTGTGTCAGAAAAATATCTTGCTTATCACTGACTTATCGATTTCGACTAAATAGGTACCCATTTCTCTTTTGTGTCAATGACCTTGAGTTTTGATGTTAAAGTTTAAGCACCATAGTGCTTTCCACACCCACATAATTTATTAATAAGTAGTCTAGGCTAGATTTTATTACCTCTTACGGTTGTAGAGGTAATTCAGTATTTTTTGTCAAAAGTCAAAGTCAAAATTATTTATTTAATCTAGACCATTTAAGGCACTTTTGAACGTCAAATTAAAATAAAATACTAAAGTGACTAGTTGTCCATTCGCAAAAGGTAGATTCTTATGGCGAAGAACGGACAAGACACTCCATAGTTACTCTTTTCAAATATAAGCTTTAAAATATTTGCATACATTAAACAATTGATTCAATCTTCCAATCTTTGATGTGAGTTTAATCAACGACAATCTTTTAATACATGCATTTATCAGAAGAGGTTATCAAGTGAGTACAGTCGGTGACAAAAAAAGTCATTATTTACAAGTAGAATTTCTCGATATGTTACTGTTTTTGCGTGAACAGAATAGTTCAAGCGTTCAGATATGTTATTTTGATGCTAGTTATCCCAACGGATAACACGAGAACTAAGAACATTCTTATTTCTAGACTCTCTCCAAAAACATATAGCATAGTACTGTAGAGGGGTACCTCAGAAACTACGGAGGTTTAACGAATAAATATACTGGCGAGCACCGCCCGAATTCACATCAATACAAGTTGTTTTATAGAGAACCATCCAATTCTTTATCCTAAAACTTCAAACCTATGCTATATTTTTTAATTGACCGTTCCAAAGTTTTACAAATGGCCAATGCCAATCTCATAAAACCTGGAACATAGAAGAGCATCCTAAGCCAAAGACACATGTCACAGTACCTACCTAAGTCAAGTTGAGTTACATCGTTACATCAAAAACTGACCTATACCTTTAAACAACGTCACTAGAACCACAAACAAAAAAACACAAAAAAGTTTGACACACTGTAGTAAAAAAAAAGTAGTACGACAACCAAATATCGACACTATGGCTTGTATGAGCGTAAAGTAACGGTATCAAGACGATAGAAACAGACGGACACGAGATTAATGTACCGACGACTATGAATAATAACTTACGAAAGATTTAACTTGTATAAAACGTTATTAATTACTGGATGAATGTGTTATATGTGCTGCAATTTTAGGCCTATGTTATAAAGGCTGTGGTATATATGATTGATAGTATTATTCATCTTTGAGTACGTATGTAAGTTTTTTTTTTATTTTTTTAAATGAAGAGGAATGTAAGATAGCTAGATGTTTAGTACGTAAAAATCGAGATGGACTTTATTATTTTTTAAACTTCAATGTCAAATTTGTCACACTCGACTATCAAGCAATCAATTGTATCTATAAGAAAACAGCATTAATAATGTAAAACGTTGTTGTTTTCATACAGCTAATAGTTAGCAGTGTTAGCACCTAAAGTAATGTACAAATTTATTTTACTAGTCTTCGGCAGAGCGAGTAGAAGATGGCGGGATACCTTGGCTGGCTTTTTCAAAAATTTTAGTGAAGAAGCCAAACACAGAAATAAATAAAAGACGACAAGAAACGGATAGTTCAGGCAAATCAAAAAAAACCTTCGGATTGGTAACATCTGTCACTAAGTGACACTTATAGTAATATGTGCAAACGTTGTTGATAGTACGTTAACCTATTTTATTGTATCTAATACTAGCTGACCCGTGCAACGTCGTCTGCGTTACATATTTCATTACTGCTCCGCTCCTATTGGTCTTAGCGTGATGATATATAGCCTATAGCCTTCCTCGATAAATGGGCTATCTAACACTGAAATAATTTTTCAAATCGGACCAGTAGTTCCTGAGATTATCGCGTTCAACCAAACAAACAAACAAACAAACTCTTCTGCTTTATAATATTAGTATAAGTATAATATTAGTATAGATATAAAATTCTCGTGTCAGTTTTCGTTGCCATACTCCTCCGAAACGGCTTGACCGATTTTGATGAAATTTTTTGTGCTTATCCGGTATCTATGAGAATCGGCCAACATTTATTTTTCATCCCCCTAAATGTTAGGGGTAGTCCACCCCTAATTTTTTTTTTAATTTTTTGGCATTATTATTCATGAATAATATGACGCAGACGAAGTTGCGCGGGTCAGCTAGTACTTAGATAAAAGACAAAATGTACAATTGCTTGTTTTCCCTAAAAAAATAATTTAAAAAATAAGACTCTTGTCGACGATTGTACTTCTAATGTCCACGTATTTAAGGCCAAAGGAGAGTATGATGAGAACTTAATGTTAGTTAAATGTAATCATTTTATGCCCTCGTAATACCCACAAAGTATGTGTCCGTCTGGCTATTACTCAATAATGATCCCACTGCTGATAGGTGGCCTTCTTCTTCATAAAATTGTAAATACTCTTAGATAAGAATATTTATGATTATTAATCTTAGAATATGTGTTATTTATACATTGCTGTTTGCTGAATTGCTGGCTGTACAACGTGATCAAAAATGGCCATGTTAGCAGAATGGGTAAGCTCGCTCCATCGTAGACTTTGTCTCTGTCATCTCTGACCAAGAAGTCAAGAGCAAACCAATCTCAAATAAAAAAATAAAAAATCACGCTACCCGTCACTGTCAAATTTTCCGAATCAACCTTGAACCTACTGCTTGAACAGGCAGTGAGGTGTGCCCAGCTTGGTCTGAGCCGCGTCGCAGTCTGACTGCTGAGATCGGAAAGTACCTCTCACTTCACTTCCCAGCGTGGTCAGATGCATGCTGGGGAGTGAGGAGGCCTGGGCTGCGGTAGCCTCCTTTTGCGAGGATGTCATCTCGCAAAAGGAGGCGGCGGAGCGCGCGCTGGAGGACGATCCTCTCGCTGCGATTCTCTAAACGTCTCACTGTGAAAACCTAGGTGAAGTGAACGTGAAGTGAGGTGGAATGACAGTTCACTACAAGATCAATCCACCAAAACTTTCACGGTATAAGTTGTTTACAGAATAGACCAGCTGATCACGTTTAGTTTCATGGGTGAAATTCGCGCTTAGTGTTAGTTTCGTTATAGTAGAGGCAAGAAATAGAACATAACATTAAAGCAATTGGATACGAGTAGCTCACTCTTCATTAGGATTCAAACAAGCTCTCTAAATACTTGGTGAGGAAAAAACACAATGTAGGTACACTAATTTACTGTGACCATTGCTCAATAACACTGTGAAGGTTAATTCATGATTCTGCATATTAAAATTCATGCTCTGAATATTTTCGACGGGCAACACTTCATGCTGAAACCTAGAAGAATGGTGCAATAAGGCAGTTCTCTTTTTGAAAAAAGAACTGCCTGTTCTATTTTTGAAAAAACCTGTGAAAGAAATGATAAAGAAAATAGTAAGAAGCTTAGTGAAAAAAAGAGAAGAAAAAAAGCTTAGTGAAATTTACAAAGGCTCCAATTTCCTCAAAACCCTAAAATTGTCAAGAGAGAAAGCTAGCAGCAAGCATGCTACACAAAACAAGCAAAAGAACAGCGTTTCAAAAACCATCATGCGATTATAGACCTACGTCCTATGAACGGCAACCGCGCTGTGTCTGCTTTGGCAACCACGCTGGGAGCACCCAGGCAGACGATGGCAATGGCGTCGAAGAAGGTAGAATGTGGCGCCATCACCACGACTGGCGCTTCCCGGGGGTTCGATGGCACATGATGACGCCCCAGCACCCGCACGCGATGGAAGCCGGCCGCAATCACCACCAACCGCATTAGTGACAAGATTGAGAAGCGGAGTTTGCTGTGAAATAGACCTTATTGTTATGTAGGTAGGGAAGAGGAAATGTTAGAAGTTAGTAAAGTAGAATTAATAGAAGTTAGTTGTAAGTAAACCATAACCAAATGCCTCGATAAAAGCATGCATTATAAACGTGTACCGAAGATAAGCTGGAAATACATGAGCAGAAAAATTTAAATTTGTAACAAATTGTTTTTTTTTTTTAATGCCATAGAGTTGTAAATCACCCTATTGCAATCCAAACAACGACATGCCAACTGTGAAGGCAGTTAAGACGTTCAAGCTCGTGTTGAACTTTCATCAGTATCAACGTAGAGTTACGTAGACGGGTGTGATGGGACTTTGCGACATCGATGAGACCATTTTTATAGAATTTTCTACAGCTAATGTGTCCGTAAAAAAAAAAAACAAAAAAATAAGTCGCGCCGCACCTTAACCATATGTTACAAACACTAAAGCATTAAACGTTTTGATATCAAACAACACGAAAATAACTTGCTAAGGCGGTCAGTTTGCATGAGAAAGTAGTCAATGTAGCGATCGCACTTACGAGAAATAGAAAGTGTTGATTATTCATTTATCTTCATTTTAAAACCGACGATGTTCGGACGTCGACGTGAAATTCATTTAAATTGGACAAACCTCCTTTTTTATAATTGAATATTGACAAGAGTTAATTGAATAATGTACCTGGATATAATCGGACACACAATAAGTACCACTAACACAATTCTTTGTTATGTAGGACTAAACGCTTTTGCCACGATAAAAGAGCTACTTCCCGTTTCGTCACATTCCCCTTTTGTCACTATGTCAAAAAAATTCTAAACAAGTGAATGCAAGTGGCGTTACGGTCATGATTTTGATCTTCATACATTCTTTCCCGATTTGTCACCATTTTTTTAACTAGTTTTCGTGTGGTAAGGTCAGCTCCTTTTTATCACCCGACTTTCCCAGAGGTATTTAAAAAATAAGTTCATGATTGTTTACTACAGCTAATAAGTACTTGACAAATTAACCATTATAATTTTACAAATGAAAAAATTGTTTGCACATTTCCCATTGTTGTGACAAATTGTCAAATAACGCACATTTGACAATTTGTAAAATGTTGTCATTGGTTGAATAATAAGAATACAGCAGCCTATTGAAAACTTGAGACGCATCGATAATATCTTACTTGAAACAGAGCTGTACATTTGACGCTACAGTCTTTTCATTAGGTCGGTCACCGAATACGGCGACCGAATCGTTTAAGGTGATTACCGGAATCGTAAAACAGTCTGCGGCCGAATACAACTAACCGATAACTTGTTTACACTAGTCGGTGACCGAATACGGGCTGTGGTCGAATACGGATTATCGAAAACCCGTTTACACTAGTCGTTGACCAAATACGGGCTTTAGCCGAATCGGTTAAAACGACCTACTTTAAATGAGCCATTCGTTTTTGCAGGATTATGATGTTTAAGTCATCGCTTTTTATTTTAGACAAATCTTTTCAGCGCTCAAGTTTTTTGTTAGGTAACTCACTTCACTTCCTATTATACTGGAACAGTTAAGAACTGCAGTCACGCACGCACAGTCGTATGAATTGAATCCAAATGAAAATGAAAGCCATTTTACAGACATGATCTGAATTAATGTAAAGCTTGATAAATTGTAAACACGATTACCAAAGTAAAGACTTTTTTTTCCATATAGAACATGGCGAATACGACGCGACGAAAAGTTTTCATACTAGGTACAGATATAATTACAGTTGGTCGAATCTGTTGACATCTCACCGTGATCACTTAGGTGTAGCTAGTGAACGACAATTGAGCTGTCATGCCATCTTGTTTATATGGTTTGACAGCTCACTTGTCGTTCACTTCGCCTAAGTGTTCACTTCGACATGTTTACAGAATCGCACTGCAGTTGATATTGAAACGAGCTGTCGCGTCGAACCTTTCTGTGGAAGCTTTAACACCGTTTCAGTATAAGCTATGCCTCGCATTATATAGGCTTTTTGTGCAGAGACAGTTCAACTGGATAGGGAAATATTTTTGTAGCTATCTAAACACAACAACAATAATAAAGATGATTTAGCTGTATAAAGACACCTTAATGAGACATTTATTTTCATTTAAGGTTGATCCACGCATATCAGACATTCTGACCCGACGGATGGACGGACCGTGGTGCGTCAGTAGCTTTTAAAAATATCCGTCCGATATTTATTATTGACGCGATTGCCTTGTGTGAACGAGTTCATTAGAACCACGGTTCGTTCACGTCCCGGTCACGGCACTGATTTTTGCGGATAAAGCAATCGGTCCGTGATAGCTTTATGTACGGTGAATATTTTATAGGTGTGTCATTTATTATGATAAGTTTATCACTTTATCAAATTTTATTATCTAAAGATGATGCCTACCTATTGTATAATTCACAACGCCGAAAATGTACAAGTATTGATGACTAATATCATTTAATAGGCTAGTTTCCATCATCCACAAATTACAAAATTATTTAGTCCGTCAGTTAGAGTATTGATATGAAATAATGGACACGTATTTTTTGTTTTTGTAAATCAATGAATATTGACAAAGATAAAACGCATCAAAACTCGGGAGTGGGGGTTCGTGACGTCACTACCCGCTAAAAATTATTCCACGACGTGACATATTGAGAATTTTAAGTGTCGTAACTTCGTCAATTTTGGTTCCCGTAACAAAAGAAAAAATACGGGCCAAATATTTTTTGATAATCTAATTGACGAACTAATTAGATTTTTTTCAGTAAACAAGCCTATTGCAAAAAAGCGTCTGATTATTTTTATAAAGGAATAACTTTTATCTTCTTAAGGCACAACTACTAAGTCGGTAGTAACAAAACCAGTATAATCGGACCTATTGATCAAATTGAAACTCGTCGTACGAAGCTTGCCAGTTGGACGTCAGTGTTACCATCGACAACGAGCAGAGAGCCAAGCACGAATCATTTTGACGTATACTAATGTAACGTAACATTTTACTACAGCTGCAATACTCGTTTCGTACATAATATTCATTTGAATTGGATAATAATAAATAATATATAATAATATATACTTGGACATTTCACACAACGCCGCCGTATAGTCCCAAGCTAAGCAACCTAATGCTTGTGTTATGGTAACTAGATGGCTGATAAACTACTTATATACATTTTTTTTTCTGTAAATACAGTCAGTCGCTCAACCACTGCGCCAACCGTGTCGTTAACTATGGATGGGTACTATATTCATATTTTTGTATGATATAAATTGTGTACCATGTCGCATAAAATTAAACCAAAATACTATGAGGTTACACTTTTTTTGTAATATTCAAAATTCACTGTCGTCAGAATATTCGTGCTACAAGGCTACAAGAAGTTTCAGTAGTTAGTAGGAGGCATAAATTTTGTGACAGCAATAATAAAAACTAGGCGTTTTTAATCACTCGGCCACGGAGGCATTTCCTAAAACCATAAAATCATTTATCAGTTCATGACGGAAATGCTAATTCTTTACAGAAGTTACCACATGGAGGTCAACCGGTCAAAACATTGTAGCAATGTCAATTTCGCGCGACCTTATCGAATGCAAAAGGCCGTATGTGATTGACTAGGTTTTCTTCCTTTGAAGGTTTTGACGTAATTCAGTTAGGTGACTATCGTCCGTGAAAATCAAGGTGAAGTGAGCTGAAAAGTGGCTTATCCTTAAAATGACAGCCTATTTTTAAAATAAATTTAGTTAAATATTCGATCAACATCTCACTGTGTAAACTTATTTAGGTGAAGTGAATATGAAGTGAGCTGTCAATCTATACAAAAAAAATAGAAATTACAGTTCACTTTCTCAGTGTGTTAACATATGTGAAGTGAATACGAAGTGAGCTGTCAATCCACACAGAAAAGATGGAATGACAGTTCTTAATGCTCACGGTAAGAGGTTTACAGAATTACCTGCTGTTGACAGCACATTTTAAGCTCACTTCACCTAAATAGTCACGGTGAATTATTCACAGAATAGGACTACCGGTGTAGTTTGGTAAACTTCGATAGTAGGTACATAACCTAGTGAAGCAAACATTTAAATTTTTAACAATGAGTAGTGCATTGCTAGTCGTACAGTCAACACAAAAAGAAGTGGAGAGAAGAATCTATACAAAAGTAAACTTGGTAGGTATTTGATTTGGCACGATGGACCGACGATTCAAGACAGCTGGCTGTAAGTCTATAATCTCTGCTTTTGATTTTATGAAAGTCGATTAATATATTTGGGTCAATGACCGTTATTGATGATTTAAAGAAGGTGGTTGGCAGCGGGTGGATGCGGACTGCTCAAGACCGAGATGTTTGGTGCTCTTTGGAGAGGCTTACGTTCAGCATTGGACGGCAATTGTTTGAAATGATGATGATGAGGTATTTGATACAGTGTCATGGTCCAATTATTGAGTTTATTAGATTAAAACCTGGGGTCTAAAAAGGTCACTTTAGCAGAATCAGAAAGCACATCACGCTACCCGTCAATGTCAAATTTTCGCAATCAATCTTGAACCTAATGCTTTAGAAATAAAGATGAAAATGAAATTTTACAGGTTGTGTGGTTAATATTATGATTCTGCTAAAGTGGTCTTTTTAGACCCGCTGTTCTGTTATGTCCTGTTTTTACTTTCTGGTTTATATTGTCTTGATAGTTCGTAACTAATAAAGTATGCAATTTTTCATGACCTATACAACCAGTTGCCCACCGTATTGCTTTCTTTTTTAATTTTCTTTCAAAAAACCTCGCTCTGACAATAACGAACATAACTATAAAATAATTATCCAATTTAGGTCAGTCGCAAAAAGCAAAAATTTTGGGGAATTCATTTTTAATTATTATCTATCCATACAATGCGTTTCAAATAAGAATAGGAACGTCAATGACATCTATCTGTCAAATGTCTCTTGAAAAGTACGGTTTACATAGAAAACTTAGTTGCATATCAATAACGGTTTATTTTACTTTGTTTTAATAAGTCTTAAATCATTAAAAAAACAATCTGAATGAAAACGTTTAGTAGTGATAAATTTGCTAAATATAATATGTAATTATTTACTTAAAGTCATTATTAGTTATTTTAAACCATACCATAAAACTTTTTTCACTCAATATTTGTAAGTAATAATTAAAAAATAATCATCTTAATTTGCTCACCCTACCCAATTTGTTGGAATTGACAGCTATGACGTTACAATATGGTGCTAAATCGATCCTATTCTTATTTGAAACGCATTGTACCTAAGCTGCAGGATGCCGATGAAAAAAAATATAATCTTTGATTGATAGCTATTGATGATAATTTTCTAATGAAAAAGAATGACAAAGGTAAAGTGGGACATAGGTAGGTACACCAAAACTACCCGTCTCACTGACTCGTCATGAATCATGTATTCATAACAACTTCTGCAATCTCTAATTAGCTATCATATTATTATATTATTTTAAACCATACCATAAAACTTTTTTCACTCAATATTTGTAAGTAATAATTAAAAAATAATCATCTTAATTTGCTCACCCTACCCAATTTGTTGGAATTGACAGCTATGACGTTACAATATGGTGCTAAATCGATCCTATTCTTATTTGAAACGCATTGTACCTAAGCTGCAGGATGCCGATGAAAAAAAATATAATCTTTGATTGATAGCTATTGATGATAATTTTCTAATGAAAAAGAATGACAAAGGTAAAGTGGGACATAGGTAGGTACACCTAAACTACCCGTCTCACTGACTCGTCATGAATCATGTATTCATAACAACTTCTGCAATCTCTAATTAGCTATCATATTATTATACTAGCTGACCCGCGCAACTTCGTCTGCGTCACATTTTCCATTACTGCTCCGCTCCTATTTGTCTTAGCGTGATGATATATATATATAAACTGTAAATACTATAAACACTGAAAGATTTTTTCAAATCAGACCAGTAGTTCCTGAGATTAGCGCGTTCAACCAAACAAACAAACACTTCTGCTTTATAATATTAAGTATAGATTGCATATACAAAATCTACGTTCAGTTACGTATCCTGATCTCTCTCTCGAATTAAGAATATAATTATGAAGAGGGTACCTAATGCAGGGCACTGTATCATCTCTATCGGTTGAAATGCCGACCAGCCCAGGTACCTAATCTCCTGGTACAAACTAATCTTGAATCAAAATCAACAAAACCAACTATGGAACGAATGGTGCTGAATCAAGTGGATTCTAAATTTCGTCCAGAACAGTCCAAAAAGAAACAAATTTTCGCCGATTTTTACTGACAATATTGCTGATTGTATACAGACCACTGACTAATTTAATTTGTTAATTTTTTAACATTTTATAATATCAAAAAAGTTTTACTGGGTTCATAGAATCGATTTATTATAGAGGAGCTCGTGGCTAAATTGAAACAGCCGCACGGGCCGATCTTCAAGGCTAAACTATAACAGACGAACGCATCGATCTTCAAGGTTAAGCAACGCTTGCGAAGGTTGGTCTGTGGATGGGTGACCATCTTGACATACCGAGTTTCCTTCGTGCCTCAGAAAGCACGTTAAGCCTTTGGTCCCGGCTGTCATTTGTAGATCTTTGGCAGTCGTTACGGATAGTCAGAAGCCAGTAAAATCTGACTGAAATCTTGTATTGAATGAGTTGTGGAGGTCTGGTAGGCAGCCGCGCCACCCAAAATACCGGTATTCAGCTGAATCCGGTTTGTTTGGAAGCCGAGCCAATATAGTAAGGAAAAGGCTAGGTTGTTATAATGGTCACCCATTCAAAGACCGACCTCGGCAAGCGTTGCTTAACCTTGAAGATCGACGTGTTCGGCTGATAACTGATATAGTTTAGCCACATTGAAACATAATACCAAATATTCACCTCTTCTGTTAGTAAAACAGTTTACTTATGGATACAGGTAACTCTCCGGAGGAAGGACACTCTCCTCTCCACAGTCTCCTCCTCCCAGTAAATCGAAAACCAATCTAATCATTCAAACAAATCCTTACTTCCATAGCTATTTATATAATAATAATTTCATTTCAATTTCATTTCAATATTAAATACGATTTCAAGTTATTATACGACTACATAAAACATGGGGCTGAACTCATGCTACTGCGGAGAATCTTAACACCGCGATTCAGAAAAACGCGTCATAAGTACAACGCCATCTATCGATCTACAACGTAACTGAACTGTCTTTATACTCATAACTACTCATAAGTTCAAACTTAGAAGCTTACACGTTACGATAAATAATGATAATATAATAAAATGTTCACTTTTATTGCTACATTTTAAAAAATAACTCAAAAATATATTGTTTCGGGGTCTTTTCACACATTTCTTATTAAAAAATTTCTCAATAGATGGCATTGCAAGTATCTGAAGTCTCAATGTTAACAACCTATTTTAGCGCTCGATGAAGTTTCTTCGTAAACTTTAAAATTCGATATCTTTTGATTTTGTGGGTCGATTTTGATGAAATAAACACTAAATGTTGCTCCGATTATCACTTAATATTTCGAAGTACCTAAATTTTGAATCCAATCAGTGGTTTATGCGTGATGCTCCTCCAAACGCACAGACAAACAGATGCACAGACAAACAGACAAACAGAAAAGAATTTCAAAAACTGCTTTTTTGTGTTCTATGTCATTTTTCTGACATTTCTATGTATTTTTTATGCGAAAATATTCAATGTACAGACACGGCAACTCTACGATTTTATTATATGTATAGAAGATAGATTTAAGTAAGTCAATGTTGCCTATTAAGTAATATTTTATTTCGTAAAACTATGTTCGTTCACGAATAATGATCGCAGTATAATTTGATTCGTACAACTACAAAGAGCAATTTTGTTATTAACTATCGCTGTGTTCACAAAACAATGAAAATTTTGACGTTCACTTCAAAATGGCCGACGCGGCAGTATCAAGGTGAAAGATGATGAAAGATGTCTGCTTGGTGGGTTTATTGAGTACCTAACAACAATATGTTGGTTTTGAGGAATACTATGTGTTAACTATGTTGATGTGATATTTTTATTTTCAGTCAGATCTGTAGCTAAAGGTTTCCAAAAGGTTTAAAAAAGATTAAACTCAAACTGCAGTCTCATTTCAGAGACAATCATTGTCAAAAAGTAAGAAAATAAAAAGTGTTTTTGACACATTTTAGAGAATATTTTTTCTTTTTTTTTTAAAGGATAATTCATCTGTATTGGGTATCCAAAACATCATGTAAAAATCCAGCCGGTCTTTTTTGTTATAATACCACCTTGAAAACTGAGGTGAACTGAACTTTTCGAAAACTTCAGCCAGTCGTTTCTGTTGACATAACAACATTTAAACTCAGGTAAGTGAAATGAGCTTAAAGTGGTTGGGTTACAATTCACTTCACACATGACACTCATTTACAGAATAGGCTGACTGGTGGAATCACAGTTCACTTCATGCAAACTTTTCCTATTTATTTATTTAAAACTTTCAGCACAAAAAAGTACAGAGGCGAACTTAATGCCATAGGCTTTCTCTACCAGTCAACCTTTGGGTGCTTTTTTGTCCGCTAAATGTTTATCAGATAAGACTGGCCACTTACTTAAATCTCATTTCACCAATAATGTACAAGTATAAAGTAGGTAGGTACTATTAAAAAGATTCCGACGAATTGAGAACCTCCTCCTTTTTGAAGTCGGTTAAAAATACGTCATACATGAATAGCACGTCTGGCCTACGAGGTTTTGAACAGTTGAACTATTCAAGCAATGACTAGACAAAAATTCCCCATAACAACTTTTACTGCCACTTTTTGCTTACCGTATTGAGATGAAAGTAAATTTTAAATGGGCTGCTCTAATAATTACTTTCAATTGTTTGATACAAAGAAACTCTTCGTCTTATAAATACATAGTTGACATGGAATTGAGACATCACTTTGAACCTAAATGGACGATATAATACGACATACGAAATAATTGCAGACGCTGAAAGATTGTACAATATCGCATGAAACTTATTTTTCTCCATAAGACGAATATATTAAAAACTGTTGAATTTGTATATTATTTATTGTATTCTAAATTAATAGTTCATATAATATAATATCGAGAAATTATAATCTAATGCCTATTTGATTTAAGTATTACGATCTTACGAAGTTTGCAATTTTCCTTTGACATATACAACATGTAGGTAACAATAAACGCAATAGGTACCTCAAAAGGGGTATTTGTACTCATTATTATGAAAAACTTTTAATATGGGATTTAAAAAAAAATTACAACCTCGGAATCACGAAAAAATCCGTCAGTTTAGTACATTTTTTCGAGTTATGAGCACACAAATTTATGGGCAGTCGATATTTTTTTTCGCGATTTCAATATTATCCCTCTTTGCATACTAGTTTATTCAGTTACAGATACCTACGGCTGCTATCGTTAAACTTCAAGTATTTAACAACCATGCAGTCCTACTTTAAGGTAGACGCCAGATGAGATTTATTTTTTTCTTTTTTTTTTTCTTTTTTACTTTCTCGGGTCCCTGGAGACCCGGTCCTTTGGTAGGCGTACGAGGGGCCGAAACCAACTCGCAGAGGCCCCGTTAGACATTTCAAATGTAATGGGACAATTTATTTATTTATTATTAAGGCAAACCAACTAAATACACACAAAAACAATCTCAGCACATATCGTTTAAAAAATAAGTTGTATTGCATGCATCTAAATTAAAGGTTAGCACAACATTATATTTAAATCTCACAATACAATAATAGGATAGATAAAAAAAATAAATTTGATAGTAACATTTAATGAAATTAAGATAATTGAATAAGATTGTCATATTATAGTACATTGAACTTTCCCTAATAACCCTTCGTAGATACCCGAACAGTATAATTATTATGAACCGTTTTACATTACTACAGGACGTTACCTAAGTGTCAAAATAGAAGATCAGAATAGAGTGTGCTAGCTTACAAGTGTCGAATGAGTTTAGTTTTTTGGTTGTATGTGTTACCCATGTTTTATTATTTTTGTTTGTAATAATACTTTGCATAATTTTGTCTAAATGCGTTCTTCTAACGCAATACACAGTTGTGTTGCTGGGGAGTTTGTTGGCCACTTCTTCCCAGCTAAAAAACTAGGAAGTGGTGACGGGCGGGCGTTTTTGAGGGACTGTCTTCTTGTAAACGTTGACGTTCAAAAAGTGCTGGCACTCAGCCTAATTTGAATAAATGACTTTTTATTTTTATTTTTTTATTTTGAAGACGATTCAAGACAGCTCTATAATCTCTGCTTTTGATTTTAAGAAAGTCCTTTAATATATTTGGGTCAATGACCGTTACTGATGATTTAAAGAAAGTGGCTGGCAGCGGATGAATGCGGACTGCTCAAGACCGAGATGGTTGGCGCTCTTTGGGAGAGGCTTATAATACATTCAGCAGTCGACGGCAATTGGCTGAAATAATGATGACAATGACCGTTATTGTACCTTTATCTGGCGCCTACCATAGTACTGCAACGACCGCGATGTGCAGTTGACTGTACTATGTTAGTGGTCGACTTTGACTCGCGATATTTTCTGAACAATTTTCAAATGCAATATATACAAACCAAATTCGACAGTTTACAATACATCCGTGTCTTGTCGAGGTGAAAGAATTTATAATCTCACGCGATTTAGTGTCGGTGTTTTTGAAGAACCCAATGCCGTTATAACTTTTTTACTTGAAACTACAATTTAAATTCAGAAAACGTTAACCTATCTAAATAAAATTATAAATTCTGCTCAATTTCCTACAGTAGGTACCTAATCAATTTTTCAATATTCTTTGTAAAATTACTTTTATTTTACTAATGCAAACACGAAAGATGATGTAGCGCATGCGCATGAAAGCTAAAGCTGACCGCAAATAAAGTGGGGCAATAACCAGAACAAATAAGAAAATTCCAATATTCTTTTGATGTTGACTGTACCGATGTAGTGTGATGTGATGTCACTTTATTGACAATAATTAGTATTCAACACTCCGAAGGCCTTGACAGCCAAATAATTAACAATGTTTAAGTATTGTTTTAGTTTGCATAATGTTAAGAAACAAACTATTGTTCTTAGACGATACATCTAGAAACACAACTATCTAGAATTTGAAAAAAAAATCCAGTCAAGTACGAATCGGGCTCTCACACGAAGGGTTCCGTACCATAAACCGGAAAAAACACGTTTCTGGAAGCCCCCGGCAATTGAATTTAATTTTTAGGATTCCGAATTTAGGATTATTTTGGGGGCCGAGTCACCCGCGTCCGTAGGAGAATACCCTTCAGCGAATCCCTACACGTGGTCCCTGGGTGGTGCTAAACAGGTGACACTAACCGCCTCCGTGGTCTCGTGGTTATACCACCTGATTCAGACCCAGAGGTCCCGGGTTCGATTCCCAGCGGGGGCAAATTTTTTGCTCGGTTTGGTTGGTGTTAGGTCTTGTTCTAAGTCCGCCTGGCAAGCTACCACCATCATGTCTAAGTCTGTCGCCATAACAACAATGTTAACAGCATTGTTGTGTTCCGGCAGTTAGAGGTATGATAGCCAGTTACTCTGTGTAAGAGGATTCCGGGTGAAACTCGCTTCCATCTTCGGCCTAATCATCACTTTCCATCAGGTGAGATTTAGGCCAAGAGTTTCCCCGTTTTATTTATTTATTTATTTATTTATTTATTTATTTATTTATTTATTTATTTGGATCTCCAACAAAAGATACACACATCTAACATAAAAAACAGTGATACAGTGGTTCACTCAAGTGTGCTCCTTCAGTTATAGGAGACCACAGCATGCACATATAACTAGGTTTACACACCTACAAAATAAAAATCAGATATGCATAAATTAAATTAAAATTAGAATTAGAAAAACAAATATTAGATTAAATTACATTAAATTAAATAAGATTAAATTATTCCAATTCATTAAAATTATTCAAGTATATATAATACTAAATTAAATTGGTCCAAATATTAGCATAAATTACATTCAATTAAATTAAATAAGATTAAATTATTCCAATTCATTAAAATTATTCAAGTATATATAATACTAAATTAAATTGGTCCAATAAATAAAAATTAAAAATTAAAATTTTGCTGTTTCATTAGATTACAAATTACAATTACACTGTTAAAATGTCAATTTTAAAATAGAAATACAGATTCAAACTGAGAAGGTTATGAAGTCAAATTACAAGATTAATAAATAAAAAAAAACAAAAAAAGGTAAAAAGTACGTTATTCATTATATTACAGCGGTGATATTACTCTTATACTTTGAAATTGAAAGGGTTATGTCCAAGTTCAAACGTTTGGACAGTTCGTTGTATTGCCTACAGAGTCTTGGGAGAGTGGCGAAATGTCCCAGATTAGTTTTAGATCCAGGGACATAAAATAAATTGTAGTTGCTCTTCCGCGGCAGACGAGATGGCGCGTTTATATTAAGTTTTTCTAGAAGCTCGCTGCAGTCTATGTCACCACTGAAAATTTTATGGAGAAGTACCAGGTCTGCCGTTTTTCGTCTGTCAGCTCAGCGAGAGGGACCATGTTGTAGTGTTTTAATCTATCCTTGTAGCTGGAAATTGTTTTGGCTAATCGATCCTTGTAACACAGATGGTATAGAAATCGCCTTTGAACACTTTCCAGGTGTTTGCTGTAAATGTCGTAGTGAGGATTCCAAACTGGGCTGCTATATTCAAGTATCGGACGTACTAGTGAGTTAAACAATTTTATTCTTGTGGAGGCTTTTTTAAAATCCTTGCTGTTCCGTAGAATAAATCCAAGGATTCTAAAACCCTTCGATGACACTTGAAGAATGTGTTTGTCAAATTTTAATTGTTTGTCTAATATAACTCCTAGATCACGTATTTGGTCTACTTGTTCCAATTTTTGCCGACCTATCGTGTAAAGGTTAGGTTTGTATATTTTGTTACGGCTGAATTGCATGGAGTAACACTTTGACACGTTAAGAAGCATATTATTATTTGTACACCAGTCAGTCAGTCTATTTAGATCCTCCTGTAATAAGGCAGAGTCAAATTCAGTTTCTATTGGTTTCATTATTTTCATGTCATCAGCAAAAAGATAGAATTTTGAATGAATAAAGCAGTATATTATGTCATTAATAAATATATTAAAAAGAATTGGACCTAAGTGTGAACCTTGCGGAACACCGGATGAAGCTTTGAACGGCTTGGAATTATGACCACCCATGACAACTTTTGAGGACCTGTCTCTAAGGTAAGACCGAAACCACTCAAGCATTGATCCTCCTATACCCACATGCTGAAGTTTGGTTATAAGAAGGGAATGATCCACTTTATCGAATGCTTTACTGAAGTCTGTATATATGGTGTCCACAGGAATACGTTTATCCACAGATTCTGATAGGGACGTCACATAGCACATGAGATTAGTGGTAGTAGACCTGGATTTAATAAAGCCGTGTTGGTGGGCGGAAATCAATTGTTTGACGTGCGATGAGAGACGTTCAGTTATTAGCTTTTCAAATACTTTGCCAAAGATTACTAATATAGAAATAGGTCTGTAGTTCGACACTAATTTTCTATCTCCAGCTTTGAAAATAGGCACCACTAGTGCCTTTTTCCATTGCTCTGGGAAGATACCATCTTTAAGGGACTTATTAAATATAATCCTGAGAGGCAAAACCAGCGCTTTTGCACATCTTTTTATAAACACGGGTGGTATACCGTCGTCTCCTACACTTTTGCGTTCATCTAATGATGTGAGGGCTCGGAATATTTCGCCAGCGTTTAATTCTAGCCTACAGAGAGTTGGCAGATTATTATTTATGTTAAGGTTTGATAGTTGCGGTGACGTTGTATTGTTATAGACATCTGCGAAGTTTTCAGCAAACAAGTTACATATGTCGTGGCCCGTTGACGCTGTTTTTTCTTTGTAAATCATAACTGCGGGGTAAGCATTGCTGGACTTCCTTTTATTTTTTATAAAAGACCAGAAAATTTTCGGATTTTCTAAAACCGCGGTTTCTAATCTTTCCATATATTTTCTGTAGCAACATATTCTCAGCTTACTACAGTTGGCACGCAGAGTTTCGAAATATACAACGTCAAGAGGGTTATTGTATTTTTTTACTTTAACGCGGAATTTGTTTTTTTCCTTAAAAAGTCTCTTAAGTGTGGGTGTGTACCATGCCGGGTAATCTTTCCCAGATATCGTTTTCAGTGGTACGTGTTTCTTGATAGTGTCGTGCAAAATTTCATATAACGTGTGTACCATCTCGTCAACTGAAGAACAACCACCCAACGAAGTGTCCCAGTCGATAGACATAAGGCAAGTTAGGATTTTAACGTAGTCTGCTTTAAAAAAATTAGGTCTGGTGGTTGGTTTAGTTTTTAGACACTTTGTCTCGTCATTTATTGTTAAGGAAAACTCAAGTGGGGGGTGTAGTGGATCCTCCTGTATCAAGTGTATGCGGCAACTTGTCAGGTTTTGAATTGGGGTGTTACAAAGGACTAGGTCCAATGTTCTGGATTTATTGTTAGTAAGATAGTTATACTGGCCCAGGTTATTCATAGAAATATAGTCTAAAAAGAGGTTGGTAATGTCGTTGTTTTGGATGGTGCAAGGAGTAGTGTGACTCACCTGGCTTTCCTCACTAATTTTCCATTTTATACTAAGTACTAAGGAAGTCGCCAACAATGAGTGTGCGTTCGTCTTTGTCCAGGGCAATTTGAGCCGTTTCTAGGAAGGTTTGGGTAGTTTCAAATGTTATTGGGGGAGGTAGGTAGACGCCACAGATGTAGATCTTGTTTTTTCCACACCCGAGGGAGTCAACTGAGATCCATAGATCCTCGTACTGACTTTCGAGGTGTGGCATTCGACACGAATTTATGTGCCTGGCGACAGCTATTAAAACGCCCCCTCCAGTTTTACGCGCACTGAATGTACTAGACTCGCGATCTCGCCTGTATATTACGTATCTGTCATCAAACAATTCCGAGTCATAGATGCCGCCGTTCAGCCAAGTCTCCGTAAGCACAACAATGTCATAGTCTTGAAGAGACATATTATGATAAAAAGTGTTTGTTTTAGTTCTTAAACCGCGTACATTTTGATAATATATCCTTAGAGAACTATTACTTAGTGCGAACATAATAATGGTATACAAATAAACATGCAAAGTAACAATTATAAATAAAAAAAAAGAACTTTAGACTAACTGACAGTTTTTAAGACCTCCTGACAGCTGATTACAATGCGCTCAGATTGGTCGTTCTTCTTCATAAAAATCCTTCCATTACGTACCCAGACATATTTGTAACCAAGCTCCTTGCCACGAAGTCGTGCCGCTGCATGCAAGGCTTTATTTTCTGCCGATAGGTGTTCTACCACATAAATTGGTGATGGGTTGTCTAGCGCGATTCCGAGATGGCTTGTATTCAGCTTGTTTTTGGCGTTGTTTTTGTTAAATTTTAATGCCGCAGCAAGAAAAGAGTCTCGTGTGCGCGGGGTATTAAATTTAACAAGTATTGATCTAGGTCGGGTAGTCTGGCTGTCTTTTTTAGCAATTCTTGTACAGTAGGCAATGTCCTCTTCCTTAATTTGGCACTTGGTTATGTTGCTGAGTTGCAGTATAGTTAGTTAGTTGCAGTATAGTAGTTTTGTATTTAAAAAAAAAAAAAAACCGTACCCAAAGGGTAAAAACGGGACCCTATTACTAAGACTTCGCTGTCTGTCACCAGGCTGTATCTCAAGAACCGCGATAACTAGACAGTTGAAATTTTCACAGATGATGTATTTCTGTTGCCGCTATAACAACAAAAAATAGGCACCTACTAAAAAACAGAATAAAATTAATAGGGCAAAAAAATCAAGTTTGTTGTTTTGGGGCCCCCATACAAGAAACTTGATTTTTTTGCCTTTTTTATAGATAATGGTACGGAACCCTTCGTGCGCGAGTCCGACTCACACTTGGCCGCTGTTTTTATTAATTGTTGTAACAGCGGCGATATTTAAATAAGTACCTACCTACTCAATCTGTAAACATTACCTACAACTGTCTATATATTACGGTTCTTGAGATACAGCCCGCTGACAGACAGACAGACGGACGGACGGATGGACAAGACAGACGAATAGACGGAAAGCGTAGACTTAGTTATAGGGTTCTGTTGGTTACCCTTTGGGTACGGAATCCTAAAAAGGTAAGTAGGTAGGTACCTACTTAGGTACCTAAGCAAGTAGGTAAGATTACTTTCTTGTTAGTAAAACCAGTAAATGAATGAACGCAGCCATTTCACGTTAATTGCTGTCAAACAGAACCCAATAAAAAAAAACAAATCCAAGCGGCTTCAAAGGAGGTCAAGAGATGATTCCGCCTCAAGAATAACCTATAACCACTGTATATACTTTCCCGCGCTTTCTAGCGAGCGGCCATGATTTAACGATACTTTGACACTTTATTGGTTCTTGTGCTTTGAAGTACATGTACCTTACGGTACATGTACTTCAAAGCACAAATAATTAGTTTCTAACCTTGAACTTAAAACTTTTAGATTTTGGGGGCAAAAGCAAAATAAATGGAGTAATGATTTACGTAATTAGTTGGCCGTGGCAGAAGCTATTTAAAATAAATGCGGTGGTGGACTATTTAAATTATTATAATCAACACCTAAATAGTACCTCGGATTGTTTAAATAAATATCAGTTTATTTCCCACACTAAGTACTTATAAACCTCTAGTAATAATTATGATACATAATCTAATCTTTTTTATGGATATTATAATTAGTATGTTATTTCATACTCATAATTTATTGAACAATAAACTTTGACAACAACAATATTGAATGACTAGAGATGTTTATCTGTATGAACATCAAAAACCGGTATAAGTACCGAAATTACCGGTTAAGCGTTCGCCCATAACGTTCGACGTAAAAATGCAACCGCTACATGCACGACGCTATTTATGTCTTTCACACATTTTGATCAAGGTTTCACTTTTGTAATGTCAATGTAGATTTTTATTACAAACTAAATATTATCGAATCTGTGTCTACACAATCTACAGACTGTTGTAGTGTCGACAACGTCATCAAGGTCAGGAACGACTAGCAAGAAACATCTTAAAGCTATCATTTCACATTGAGTCCGAGCACCGTGTCTGGCATACATACCAAAGAAAGTAAATTATCCATAAGTACATACTTATATTTAGCATTGATTAATGACTCTTTCAGCTTTTTGATTGCGTTGACTTAGTTGTCTATAAATTTTTGGCATTGACAGTAACGATTGCCAAATAAATGAAAACCGTGAAAATCGCGCCAAATAATACGAAACCTTCATGATAGCGTCAAATAATGATTTAAAAATCACCTTGTACCATTTTTTACACCTAATTATTAGTTTCGCGAATCGATGGCTGAGTGTTCTAACATTCCCAAACACTAAAGTGACCTACATAAGGCACGCTCCGTTGAGCACGAGACAAGTTGGTAACGGCGTTAAAAAATCTTGTAAATTTATTATATTAATATAATAAAACAGTGCAAAAAATACAGAAGCCGAAATATTTGCAATGAAGTGGCAGTAGGCTCAGTTCGACCAGGGTCAGTATAGTGCACATAGATAAGAACTACCATTTGCCTTAGGGCATCCTGTATTGGTCGTTTGTGTTGTTGATAAGTAAAAAATAATAGCAAGAGGAAGTAGATAACAAGTCTCAAAACTAATTTTATCACAATCAGACTGACTGACCTTGAACAAATTAGGTTTTAACATGGTACGTTAAAAGGAAAATACTAATAATAATATAGGCTTCTCATAAAGAAGTATTTTAGGTGTGGCAAACTCTTAAATCAAGTAACAAGCAAGCAAAGACTTTCTAACTCAAAAATCATACTTATTTTGACCTAAAAACTGACTGAACATATTTTAATTTCACCTAGTAAAAGCTGAACCACTAGAATAATTGGCATTTCAAGACTTTGTAAATGGCTTATATAGATCAGAAAAAGAGAAATTATTTTACCTTCTCCATCCGGTCATAGGCTGTCGCCTGAGGTCTTCCTCGCTGAGGCCATAGAGACCAATACACGCGAGGAACCAGGCTGTGACTATTAGGTAACAGATGACGATGACCCGAAAAGGCAGTAATATCACAGTGAATATTGCCGTCTGTAACAAAAGATAATAAAGTTGAGTGTGTGGCTACATAACTTAAATTTAATACAGTTTAAAGCCAAATGGGTCAGAGTTTCTAATGTAAATGGTAATTTCGCCGGATAATTGCAGACGCCGTAAGATTTTAATATATCGCGTGAAATTGTAAACTTACGCACACACGAATATATAGGAAACTGTTGATTTTGGATGGGATTTATTGTATTCGAAATTATCTGTTCGCAATATATCGAGAAATTGTAAAATAATAAAGATTTTAAATTACAATATTACGGAGTTTGCAAATATCCGGTGACAGTAATATTTGATTTGTGATTAAGGGCCTCTTTCACCATCTCCAAGTAAAGCGTTGATTAGTTACTTCCCAATCAAAGTTAATCGGCAAGTAAAACTTACGAGTATCTTCTGTCAATTTCACAAGCGAAAATAAAGCTTCGAGTACCAACTTACCGGTTAAGTGAATTACTTAACAAATCATACGTTTCATTCGTTCAATATTACGTCAACGTTACTCGTCAAAAGTCATTGGCAGGTTAGCTGTCATTTGTCATTTCATTTTGTGTAGGTATTGTTTGTTGTGTTTTTGGTTAGGAAATTATTGCGTGTGGATTTTTTTTAAATAAATTATCATGGATAAAGTTAAAAGAGATAGAAGTGCAAACTTTTCACTTGTACAGAAATACCAAACTGTGTTAGTGTCGGCGATAAGACCCCGTCCGCGTCCATAGGCGCAAGTAATGGTGGACGCGACCGAATCAAACAAGGAAATTGTAAGGAAAACTAATTAGAATTATAATTGAATCAGATTAGATTAGGTTTAGCATTATCTAATTCGTGTTATAAGGATATTTTCGCATCATAGGTTTAGTTAGATTCTAGTTTAAATGCGAATTTAGATGTAAGGTTTTTGTATTGTGAATAATTACGTAGACTGAAAATGTGATTTTTTGTTTTAAGTGATAGGGTTTTGAAATTAGTTTTAAAATATAGGTCTTGACCCAAAACCACTTTTACAAAAATAATTGAGTTGATAGGACTATGGTTTTCGAGATATTTCCAAAAATGTATAGTGAAAATTTGTTAACCGTCAAGTAAACACTCTAATTGGCAGACGACGTGGCAAGTAAGTTACTGGTCAGTTTAATCATTGATTAGTGCTACTCGAACGTCGTGAAATTGACATGTGCAGTTACGGGTGTGATTTTAATTGGCGATTAGTCTACTCGATACTTTACTCTTTTTACAATAGTTTGATTTAATTGTCAATGGCAGTAATTTTAAAATAAATGAAAATAACTTAACGATTGAGGCTAAAGTAAAAACAATAATCTGGGTCAAATATGCTCTTCAGTTTGACTTACTAATTCTATTTTTTTTTTGTTGAGTTATAAGCAATACTGCGTACTGAAGAGTTTTTTAGGAAAACAATTATAGCGTTTATCTATACTAATATTATGAAGCTTTGAAAATTTGAAAAAATATTTCAGTGTTAGATAGCCCATTTATCAAGGAAGGCTATAGGCTATATCATCACGCTAAGACTAATTACTGGAAAATATGACGCAGACGAAGTTGCGTGGGTCAGCTAGTCTGTTTATAAAACTAGCCAAATGCAAGTCAGCTCCTCATTGGTTATTTACGCCTTCATCATCTTACTACTAGGCAATGAGCTCACGACATGGCTTCCAGCTCTTTCGATCCAGACTTACAAATGTGTACCAATATTTATTGGACCTGTCTGATTCGTCCCGCTTTTGTAGAATATATTCTACGACATATACAAGACTCATTTGAGGACTTTTTACTCTAAGGCCCTGTCGTCTTTATTACAATGCGTTCAGAATGTTGTTGGGTCTGCCGTGGAGGTGCAGCGCATCTGGGATGTTTGCGGAAGCGCGCACAGATGGTTTCCAGGCCATCATGCGTAAAAAAGCAGCTTCTCTGCTGGCCCGTATGCGGGGTAGCAACAACAGCATTCTGAACGCAATAGCTGTACGTTTCGATTGTCCCTTCCATTATCACTGGGTTATGACTTGTGTTGGTGTGGCGAGTCATAGCAAAGATAGCAAGCGTGCGTGTTGACTAGGTTAATTTAATTTTTTATGAGTCTATGCCACCCGAAATAAAAGTTTTATTTATTTATTTTTATTTAAACGTCTACAAGCCTTTCTTCCTTCTTTATACATACACTAGCTGACGCCCGCGCTTTCGCCCGGTTGACAAGTCATATACTTAAACCTTCCTCGACCACTATTCTAAGTTCTTATTTTTTTATGAGGAGACATGGTCGGTGATGGAGCTTACCCAAAAGAAGCCTATTCACTCTAACTTTAAAGACATTAAGGTTGAATGTGGTTCTCTGCCCTTTCGCCGAAAACTGTTTGCCAGATTTTCACTTGCCAACTAACGTTTCGCAAAATTTTATTTCGCCGAATAATCATTTGCCAACGTATCATATAATTTTGTTTTATTTCCCAACCTCACAGTTACCAACTGTACGTTTGGTCTGCTTTTTATAATGACACTTTTTAAAATGCCAACTTTCAAGTAGCAGAATGTTTTAGCTTGCGTTATATTCATACTATAACCTTTTTTTTTTGTCTGCGTCGGGAAAAAATGCATTACGCATACCCTCTCATTCGGGGGAATGGGGGGCCATGTGGAACTCCCCGCGCTGACCAAGTATACCCACTAAAACGACCCAGCAACATTCCCGCATCGTCTGAGTAGAGGGGGACTGGGAGATCGCTAACCTAACCTATCTTAACTGTTTCCTTTTACAAAAGCGATTCGCTTCTGGCACATCGCCGGCCACTACCCCGGCACGCTAGCTTCGCTCGCTCGATTCGTGCGTTATTTGTCATACTCTTAACCTAACCTATCGTATTAGACGAATTCGTCTAATAGTTGTATGGCCTAGTGAAATGTTTGACAAATGATAAATGTCCCAAACGTTTTGTGTCATTATAATAATCAGCTTAACAATAATTCTACCAAATGAAACGTTGTCATACAAAAATTTGCTAATCGTTAGTTGTCAAAGTGAAACAACGGCGATACGTTGGTTGGCAAGTGATAAGCTGCCAAACAATTTTCAGCGAAAAGGCAGGATACCGTTGAATGTATTCGGAAACACAGACGCAGGTAGAGAGTCTCTCTCCTTTACTGTGTGCATTAAAAAAGACGTTTGAAAACACTTAGTGGGAATTGGTGGAATAGCAAAAAGGTAGAGATGGTAAGTTGCAGTGCGTCTAGATATCCAATGTGTACCATTGGCCGGGGCTAGTGGAGTTCTTGGGCACATTCTCCGAAGTACAATCTGTAGAAGACCGACAAGCAGGCAATCTTGCGGCGATAAGCTGTAAAATTTGGCATCCACCAGTTTTATGTCGCCAATGAGCCTCTCAGCTCTACGTTCCACCGAGTCAAGCGCGGCAAGTTAGTATTTAGCGGAGCCATCCCAAAGGTGGTTGCAATACTCCATGCAGGATCGAACTTGTGCTTTGTAAAGTGTTATAAGCAGTCCAACAGTCAAGTATCTCTTCACTCTGTTTAGGATGTCCAGGCTTTTGACTACTCAATGGTGGCGGTGAAGTCGAGACTGTTGTCAACTCCATGCTTAGGAGTTCGAGCCGCGAAGTTACAGGAACAGATGCATCCCGAAAAGTAGGAGTTTGGTCGAAATGACTCGTTTTTACGGTAACTGATTGTCCTTACCCCGGACAAATTTGACCATAAGCCTTGTATCCCAATACAAGGCTTATGGTCAAATTTGTCCGCTTTACTATGGTCTCTCTTAAAGAACGAACTGCATCCTCTCTGGGTTTTGCGCTGGACAAGTATCTCTCTGAAACCGAACTGTCATCTGCGAACCCAACGATACCAGAAGTAGGTCATTGATGTACATACAGCAGGAAAAGAGTTGCAGAGACAAATGTGTATGTGTTGCACTTTATATATTTTCATTTAGAGAAGATCTAAGATTTTTGTAAAACATAACATGATTTAAATAAAAGAGTGTCCGTGGTATTTCTTATATGTCCGTGATCTTCGCTTTGGAACGTGCAAATAGCTTCATGTTTTTCACTGACCGACCTTGACATTTTCAAAAGTGCCTGTAAATGTTTTAATTTAAATAAATGCTTTGAATCTTCTTGAAAATAATACGAGAAATTCAACATAATGTTAGAATAAAACCAACTTTCTAAAATTGGAAAATTTATTTTTAGATTTTGTCGACAGGTAATAAACCCTTTGTTCTATTATGAATATTGAACGCAGATCATATTTAGAGAACACGTGTTTGATTTTCATCGCCTGTTGATGCCAATGCCAAATGAGTAGGTATGTAGCACGAATCTGATAAATAATTTACTCTCACCAGAATGACTCAGCATTCTTATTTTGAACTCCTGTTGCACAAATGAACTGGAGATTTGGCTTTGTCAACCTTTTACACTGAATGAGGTACTTAACCGACTTATCAGGACCTTAATGTTCATGGTCTTAAACCGAAATTATCAGCCGTTTTAGATAAAATATTTTTAAATGATAAATCTCTTGCCAGTGTTCATGAATGAAACAACGAAGGTAGACGCATACCAAGCTAAAGTTACACAACAACAATATGTAATTATATCATCAAACTACTTTCTCTAAACGTTGCCTCTTTATACTATTACACTACTCATTGCTGACACTCTTTGATTTTCATAATCATTTGTTTGTGTCTTACGTATTACGTAAGAAAGTCCATTGAGAGACGGAAATTGGAAGAAAATTGTGTCACTTTCGTCGGGATATTGCGTGACTAGTATTACGATGCCTATCTGTATATCTGCGCACCACAGTGCAATGCATGTAAAATGCTTACTTTCCCTCACATACAAGTATTTATGAGTAGCGGCTCTCTGCAACAGCACCCATGATTAAAATCTCTTGTTCTTCGCGTCCCACTTACAGATGTTAGTGTAAAAAACTTCTAGAAATTTATTAAAAGTTAAATTTTATTTATCTCGCTATCTTCTTCGTTCTGCTTTAAAGTAGTTTAAAGACATTTTTTTTCTCTTTACTATTTATTTATCATCCTTTCTAATCATCTGCCTTGCCTTTTCCCAATTATACTTATTGGGGTCGGCTTCCAGTCAAACCAGATTCAGCTGAATACCAATGTTTTACGAGGAGCGGCTACCTACCTACGACCTCTGACCTCCACAACCCCTGGGTAACACGGTACTTCTTGGCAAGACGGAAGTGAGATTTACTGGCTTCTGACAATCCGTAACAACTGCCAAAGATCTACAAATGACAGGCGGGACCAACGGCTTCACGCCTTCACGTGCTTAACCGTAAAGATCGACGCGTGCGGCTGTTATTATTTAGGCACAAGCTGCTCGTCCTTTCTCGTCATCCTTATAAATATATAATCGCAAAAAAATGTCGCTTACCCCTTTTTGGCCGTAAGCCATCGATAAAATTCTCCCGTTACTGAATGACTGACAGAAAACGCACAGCCGAAACTACTGGTCGTAGAGAGCTAAAATTCGGCATGTAGGTTCCTTGAGGAATGTTAAGGAGCACTAAGCGAAACTCCTATGGGAACGGGAAAAACGTCGCAAAAGCTAGTTTTTTACAATTGTGTAATGTACCTAAATGTGTAAGCCGTTATTTTATTAAAATAATTATGCAGAAGCTATGATTTCGTTTTTACGTATAGGTACGTTATTTATTTTTACTTACAGTTCTTCAGAATATTACAGATTTTGAATCAGTAATCATGTTAATTATAACAATGGTTAGTAAGAAATCTGACTCTATGTGAAAATCTCGTGTCACAGTGTTTGTTATCGAATTCCTACGAAACGGTTTGACCGATTTTTTGACTTTTTTTTGTGTATGCTTGGTAGGTCTGAGAGCAGGTCGTTGGCAATTTTTTTATATGGCTAAACAATATTTTGCTAGTCAGCTAGTAGGTATTTAATATTAAACGCACGTTAATAATTTGGTTGAATCGAAAAGACTGGAAATCTCGCCAAGCCTACAAATAAGAACAGTAAAATGCATTGTTTTCGTATTTTTACGCATCCCAAGGATGTCGCGGGATTGTAAATATTTGTCCGCCATGGGTTTGCTTGCTATAGCTATTACTATGGCTTCATGGTCTCATCGAAATAGTTTCGTTTCCTTTTTTTTTTATTTGAGATTTGTTCGCTCTTGATTTTGGTCTTGGTCAGAGATGACGGAGACAAAATCTACGATGGAGCGAGCTTACCCAGAAGGAGCCTGTTTACTCTAACTTTGAAGAGATTAGGGTTGTAGGCGTTCGGAAACACAGACTACTACTATACCCCTCCAGTCCCACAGTTGCCTACAGTCCTCAAAATAGTCCTATAAGAAAAGTTTTTGACAAGCAGGTAAAGTGCGGGGGACTCGTTTATGATCACAATAAATGATTTTTATATCCAGTATTTTTTTCCTTTAGTTTCTGGTCTTTTAACGGGACTCTTAGTGCGAAAGTCCGGCCCGGGGTCAGTGGGTCGTCTTAGGGACGGAGTTGAATGGTTTATTTATATAAATAGATAGGTACCTATTTTAAAACTGAAAAGATTTAACATAAAATATATTTAATCATGTTTTTCGACCGAAGACGATAAATAATTCTACTTCGTCTATGGTAAAAAAAAAACATTGTAGCAAAATGATTAAAAACATAAGTTTTTCAAAAAAAAAAAGCAAATGAGTACTTAGATCACGATATTTGTATTCCATTGAGTGTCAATAATACAAGGCCCAAGGCCCTGGTAGACAAACGTTTTCTTGAGTACATATTTGGCAATCGCATCTAATTTAATTGTTCCTCATTCAATGTTAGAATACTTTTGAATAAATTAAAACAATAAAGTCACACTGCTTTGCGTGCATATCTCTATTATCTATGGACCTATGATTACGACTATAGTATTTTTTTGCGCAAATTAAGAAGGTAAGTACCTACTGTTTTTGTTACCTTAATTTTGCAACACAACACCCAGGGCCTGATTAACCCTTAGGCTAATTAGGCTGCAGCCTAGGGCGCGAGAATCGGGGGGGGGGGCGCGCTGAAATCGTGTCTTCGCATGCACTAATCTAGTCTATCATTGCATCTACCCTACATATTTCAACTAGACCGAGACAACACAAACTAAATGCGCTTGAGAGTCCCTGATTTTAACAATAAATTTAGAAATTTTTAAAAGCGCGGTTGGATCAAACACTGCCTTGTAACTCGAATCGGTAGGTGGTCGAGCGAGCGAGTGGGTGAGCTGGGAACAGAGTGCTTAGTGCGAGTTTTGTTTAATCCGCCTCGCGATAACGGGCGTAAATTTTAACTTTGTTTTGTATGGGAAATTCGGAATTTAAACAGTGCAACCTAGTTCTCGCGTTTGCTGCTAAATGACTCTGTATCGTATTCTATTCTTTATCCTTTTAGGTTGCACTGTTTAAATTCCCATACAAAATAATCTTCACGTATACGCGCGTTTCTGTTCTATGAGGCGAAATAAACAAAACCCGCACTAGAACACATTGACATGGCAACGATGGAAAAAAATGGTTTGCCACCTTAAGGTTGAATGTCATGCAGATTAAAGGACAACTTTAATTCGCTTGCAAATCGATCTGAAAACTTTTGTAGGTATTACTAGCTTCTGCCAGCGGCTTCGCCCGCGTAAACCCTAGGGAACATGTTCCCGGGATTAAAAGTAGCTTATGTGCTATTCCTATCTTTATTCTAGACTATAATCTATCTTTGTTCTAAATTTCACTAAGAGCCGTTCTGGCGTGATTGAGTAACAAACAACCAAACTTTCAAATTTTCATATTTTTTTTTCTATTGATTGTAGCGTGATGAAAAGTATACTATAACCTGCTCAGGAGTATGAATAATAATTGTACCAAGTTTCGTTAAAATCCGTCGAGTAGTTTTTGTTTCTATAACGGTTATACAGACAGACAGACAGATAGACAGACAGACAGACAATAATTTTACTGATTGCATTTTTGGCATCAGTATTGATCCCTAATCACCCCTTGATAGTTATTTTGGAAATATATTTCATG
The DNA here is from genome assembly GCA_963859965.1 of Ceramica pisi. NCBI lineage: Eukaryota > Metazoa > Arthropoda > Insecta > Lepidoptera > Noctuidae > Ceramica > Ceramica pisi. The sequence continues at coordinate 22,246,927 of OY982540.1, read as the reverse complement.
TACAGAATTGACCTCTCTACAGATTTATTATAAGTATAGATATAGATAGATAGATAGATAGATAAATAGAAGATAAACCATGTTAAAATTTTCACACTACTTCTACACACTACTTTTTAGGCCGTCCGTAATACACCTGGCGAGGGCACGTCCTCATAATTAGCCTAGGGCGGTCAGAACTCTTGATCAGTCGCTGACAACACCCATTTTATCCTGTGTCATAATTGGATTTAGACATGCGCAGAATGTTTCAGTAGCTAGAATCTTACAACAACATTGTAAAATAATACTTTCACCATGATACATTTGAATTTAAAAACGTCTTGCTTTGCTTCGTAACCTTACCTTTATTTTGTCATATGTGTTATCTAGTTCCAATTTGTGAACGAAAGGGTTCAATATTTCGGCGCGCATGTCGTCAGATGAGAAAGCGCCGGTTTCACTATGCAGTTTGCCATTCATTTTCACGAAAGCAAAATCACAATATTCCTGAGGAAAGCTCAAATTAGATCACACCTTTAACACTCATTTTACGTCACACTTCGTCAGTAAAAAATTAGGAAGCACTTTTTATTTAAGATCTTGACGTGTTTTCATTGAATAAAACGCGACGAATTTAGACACGCATTTCTCCTCGCACCAAAATCAAGACTGATGTTTTTCGAGGTCACACACGAAAGCCTGCTATTGGTTCGAAGGTTTGACAGGTGCAATCGACCACCCGTATAATGAAACCGAACTTTTACTCAACTGCAACAAGATTTAAAGAGGGAACCACAAACGTATAAAGAAATATTAACGTATTTAGATAATATAAATCAGCATGCAATGATAAAGACAAGCTATTTTGACACAATACCGGTTTTACGCCGATTTACGGTTTAGTATCTATCATGTTTTGGTTGACATTTAGAAAGACAGCTACAGAAATTTCGTTTTATATTAAACCTTTTTCCGTAGGTACTGCTTTTTTTTCAGAATGTAAAAAAATGTAGCAATCTTATGAAATCAAAAACAAAATGAGAAATAATATAATCCCAATCCTAAATTGTGCTTTTCAGACAATTTGTCAGATCAGATAGAAATGAAGTTGGTTAATTCACTTCTGATTACTTACCCCGTAAATGCACAAGTTGTCATCTTGACATTGTCATTCTTCTCATCAAATCTCTTTTGCCGTAAATGCGAGACTTGTGATTATTGTGAAAAATAAAAACATTGATATGGATTTTCTATCGAATAATGGAAGCAAAAGTTCAAAAACAATTGATTGATTACTTTTCCTATTTCGACGAATTTCACACAACAGTGAAAACAAGTTTGAATGATTGCCAAAAGTGCGCAGCGTCTATAAATACTCTGATAAAGCGTTGTAAGAGCATAAAAGAGTGAGTGAAATTAAATAAATGTTTAATGTATTTGTTTTACGACTGTGTTTAATGGTATTGGTCTTTGTAGCGCTGACGTGACGGGGACGCCGTTGGAACAGTTCGGAGGCTTACAAAGCAAGTTGTGTGCTTCGATACATAACCTAATTTCGGAAGACGCAGTAGAAATACGAAACAAACTGTGAGTGCATAGTACTTGTCATAGATGTGCGTTTAATTTCTTTGATAAGCCATCAATATCGGATCGTAATTTAAAAGAGTTTATAATAGACTTTTTTGTTTACTGATCTTAAGCCATGACATTGGCAATGGTACCTACTTCTGACATTGAGTATATTTATATTATATTTTCGGAATTGTATGATTGGCCTTTTTTATCCCTTTTTTACTGATTATGCTTTTTTCAAAGAACTTTTATAAAATAATTTAAATTAAACATCACAAATCTTGTTGGGCATCAGATTAAGAAATTTACTTTTTGTTCCCAGTTTTCTCAAAACAAACACAAATAAATTTAAAATTAAGCATTTGTCAATCATAATTGTTTAATCTGCCATTTCCAGGTGCACCTTAGAAGAGTCATTTGAAAAACTGTGTAACAAAAACAAAGTACTTAGAGATACCTGCAGGGAAATTAACTTTGAAGAGAACTCTGTACTAGTGAAGGGAACTCCACTTCAGCCATCACTAACACAGCTGCTGGAGTTTGCAGATGATACAATAACCTTTGGAAGCCAAGTGTGCGCCCAAATAGATACATCACTAAACGTACTATCTTTCAAAGAATTAAACACAGAGCATTTGGGAGACAATTTCCGGTTCCCTAAAGAGTGGCAGAAGCGCATACCTGAAATACTGTCATACACATCATTCTTGTCAGAAAACCAAATCTAATCATGGATCTACTTGACTCAATCCTTAATTCTATGCAAAAGCCACCTGTGGCTAGTGAAGCACAAAAAAATGCCATGCGTAAACATAAAGAGGCCATAGAACACAGGCAAAAGGAGGAACGTAACATGATAAACAGATTCCGAAAGCGAGTTGAGGAAAAAATAAGCAACTTTATCAAAGATGGTACAAAACCACACATTCAGTTTGAACCTATGGAACAAATGTACCGATCTATTATCAGGGAAGTTTCTGAAATAGCTGGCCTACAAGTATTCTCATTCGGACAAGAGGGTATAGACCGCTACTCAGTTGTATACCTTAAAGACAACGGCCCTTCGGAAGATGAACTCACAGTACGCAGAGCAGGTGGAATTTGGAGTGAAGATAAAGCCGCTGAGATGGCACTAGCTCATTTCGAAAAGCGGAAACAAGCAGCTATCGATTTAGAAGAAGAAAAGAATAGAAAACGTAAGCGTGGTAAAGAAGAATTAAGTGGCACTTTCTACAAGCAAAAGTATGCTCATCTTATTGGTCAGGAGGCTGCTATTGATGCCGCACAGAAAACGGGCGTCAATAAGAGTTATGGAGAGGTTCCTAGTGAGAATAAAAAGGATCAGCGGTCCATTGAACAGACCATGGCTGACATAAAAGCGAAGAAGATGAAGAAAGCGGAGACTGAGAAACGTGACGCAGATAGTAGTGAACAAATTTAGTATTTGTTTAAATTAAAATACGTAGATAGTCTGTTTTAGTCTGATTCTTAATATTTGTTATCTATGACCAGTTATGTTAGGTCTATGATAATACAAATATTTGTGTGTGTACAGCATTATAACAGAAAAGTGAAGTAATACTTTTGTGCACAGTTGCAGCTTCATAGGTTACTGCAAATTATACAATAGGCTTACCATTTAACTGAGACAGTAACTGAGGCAGCTGCATAGTGCAGGATTGAGACACATGGTAGCAGTTAAATGTACACCGTTTTGCACAGCTCTGCTACTTCATTCTTTATCTTGAGTAAGTGATTGTTTTATGGTACTATAACGGCTGTCCAGTGAGTCAGACACAGCATGGTTAGCCATTTCTCTATTGCGTTGTGGATGTCACCAGAAAATTGCAGACTCCGTAGTATTGGAATAAATCTTTATTTGATAATGATTCTTGATATATTATGGAAAAGCCATTTCGTATATAATAAATACCACCAAAGTCAAGATTCGAATATGTCCGTAGCTTATTAAAAAAATATATATATATGTTTTGCAATTTTCTCGTGACATGTACAATGTAATGACAAGAATGAAGCTAAAGAAACCATCTAAAATGATAATTATCTTGCCCCTAACCAGACAATGTAATTTAGTGAAGAGCATAAACTTTTAACAATGAAAAAGTATTACTCAATAATTTTGTTAAGCCTTATATTCTAGAAGGAAAATTGAGTATTTTAATAGTTTCCAAAATTGTTTTGTAACAAAATGAATCATGATTTTTATTTTTAAATAAAAACAAAAATCGTTATTCATTCTTATGATGATTGTTACTGTATCCCCTTATTCATAGATGTGGGGTTATACCTACTGGATTATAAAGTGCGTGATAATTTTTAAGGACTACGTCCTGTATCTGATACACAGTAAAGATATACTTAAAAAAGCATTTTTTTTTAACTGTTGTCTAAAAAAAATTCTTAATTCCAAACAAATCACTTTTCAAGCAGTTTCGATCATAAAATTGATGTTACCAACGGCATCGGAATGTTTTAAAAGTGATTTATTTAAACTTTTTAGTGTGTTTTTTTAAGAGTTAAAAGAAAAGTCAATATTTGTTTATTTTTGCTATTGTTTCTTTACCTTATGTCAGATAGGAACATCCTTGAAATATGAGCACGCACTTCTGAAACCAGTTATAAATACATGCAAGACGAATATGATTTCTCTAAACCTAGTGAAAATACAAGACAGGATTTTTTTTTAAAAAAAGGACCAAAAATTATGGAGTTGTGAGTGTTTTATGCTAAAAAGAGACATCACTAATTGCGTGTGACGTCACTAGCAAGTCACGCCATTGAATTGGCGTCAAGTAGTACAAACGACGTTTTGCGTATTTTATCATCGATTTCGTTTATGTTTACATAAATTAACCGTACTATTTTAAAAATATATTTCTAAAGCTGCGGTCCCACGGCCCGTTTGGAGACAGGCCCCAACATTGCAATTGATACAAAGCGCATTGCGAAAGAAAAGTTTTGGAGAAATAAAACACCAATCCCACCTTAAGTTATAGGAAGGTTCTTCAAGATTTAATGTTAGTTTCTGGAAGGAAATTGCATAGAATTATTTTCATTGGTCTTACATGGCTACTTTACCTTCAAATATCTTAGCAATGTGACACTTAGGTAAGGGCACCATTTTGCTAACAGTTTTGTTAGTGTCCTCTACCCGTATTTGCATGTTAGATCGAGCGCCGCAACTTTGAAAATAAAATCAAAATGGCGGCGGGGGGCGATGCTAGCTCCTATAGAAAAAAGTTCCGCGCGTTTGACAAATCTAAATATTTATAAAAATGAATTGCTGTCTGTTAGTCTCGCTAAAACTCGACAACGGCGGGGCCGATTTCGGTAATTCTTTTTTTGTTTAGTTCGCCAGAATACTGGGAAGCAAAAAAAATGGTTACTTGAGGGGAGCGCAGCCGCGGGGGACAGCTAGTCAACAATAATTATTGTAGCGATTTGTCAAACGCGCATCATTACCGTAATTCGTTGAGTGCTTTGTCAAGCGCATCACAAGACTCTAGTTTAATTTCTATATGAAATGTATTCCCAGAAACCTGGTGAAATTGCTATTATGTATGTGTAGATTTATATCAGGCTCATTTTTCTGTCAGCTGCTAAAATTTACAATGGTTGTTATGTTCGTAAGCAATATCGGCCATTTTCGGGCAGACCGTCCACCGCAGTGGGCACGGTTCAGCTAGTACAATGCGTTTCAAATAAGAATAGGATCGACTTAGCGCCATATTGTGACGTCATAGCCGTCAATTCGAACCAATTCGATAGGGTGAGCAAAGCACGATTATTTTTTTAAATTATTATTTATAAACATTGAGTGAAAAAAAGTGTTTTGGTAGGTATGGTTTAAAATAAATAATAATGACTTTAAATAATTAAATATTATGTTTAGCTAATTTACTTTTATTGAGCGTTTTTATTTCAATTTGATTTAAGACTTATTCAAGCAAAGTAAAATAAAGCGTTATCGATATGCAACTAAGTTTTCTTTGCAAACCGTACTTACTTTTCAAGAGACTTTGACAGATAGAGGTCATTGACGTTCCTATTCTCATTTGAAACGCATTGTGTACTACACAGCTGAACACTTATATTTGGTTTTCAGTCTTCCAGTTCAATAATCTATTAATAAAATAAATTGGAAAAAACAAGTGTAATAGAGATCCACAACAACACACGACAGTTAAAATAATACAAGTTGTTCAAAATAATTAGTAGTATGATCTCTTCTAATTCTTGAGTATATTCTTATACGCTGTTTAGGTAACACACCTCACGAAGATTTTTTTTTTGACGTACGCACGAGAAAGGTTGACTCATTTTCCCGTTAGAGCGGGGGCACACGATGCGTTGCGGCGGCGGTGCGGCGCCGGAGCGGTGTCGGTCGTCTTTCATAGAAATATCTGTGGCATGTCACACGATGCGCTCCGGCGCCGCACCACCAAGACGAGGCGGGGAGGGGTGAATGCGTTGCGATGTCGGAGCGGCACCGCTCAGTTGTTTTGCGTCACAACAAAACAGACTGTCCAACGCTGCTACGGCGCCGCTGCGACCTAACAACGTTCTCGCTCCGATCGTAACGTTACAATGACCGCACCGCTCGTGTGCCCACTGACACGGCGAAATCATTGCGGTGCGGCGCCGCGAGCCAGCGAAAGGCACGATCGGCTTCAGCTCACGTTGTCACGTTTACCTATCGTCCGTAAACCGACTTTACAGACCACCAATTTTTTTTTAATTATGTACGAAAGAAACTGACCCATCTTCCTTTAAAATCGCCAAAGAATAAAATCAAATGTTGGGAGAAAGGAGTTATTGGTCCCGTTCCCTTATAAACTACATTTGGTAGGTAACAGATATACAAAATAAATTAAATATGTTATGAAATCAAAAGTATCGATTGAACGTCAATCAGCCTCGTTAAGCCCTAGACTTATTTTTTTTTTTCATTTTGTATTTATGGCACCTTTGGCTAAGCAAAAATCAATGTTGCGTAATTTAGAATAAAGTTCAAAATAGATCTAACCTGCACACTACCGTTTCGATGTGGTCTCGGCCTCCTAGAAGTGTACTATTTTCAACCTTATTTTAAAAGACTCAAGGTTGATATTTGTTATCCAGTGAGTGTGCAAGCCATAAGTGTAAAATGTTATCTTAATTTGGTACTTCTTGGTTTATAAATTACCCTTAAAAACTAAATATATCAATTTTGAACTTCTTCCGCTAATAGTGGTTTATCGCCGATATTGGCAAAAGCTTTTTATCAAAATTATTGTTGTGTAGTTAAAAATTAATCCAAATATATTACCTCATGTATAATGTTATAACTTAAGTATCCAAAGTAGATACAAGGAAAAAATATTTTTTTACCCACATTAAGAAATAAAGACTGGGTTGATTTCGATTAGATAGCAATAAATAGTTGATAATATTATTGTAACTGAATATCATTAAAATGTATCTTTTGAAGTTGAAATAAAATGTATTCAGTTCACATGTTTTTATTTATTCAACCTCGCCAAACATTGCCAATCCGGCTCGAAGCACCATACTCCTTCGAGCCGGATAGGACCGGAAATTATTTGAAAATTACCTTCAATATCTTTCGAGCAATTTTTATCGCCTTGTAAGTAATACAGGCAGTACCACATCAGTTGGTTGCGTTGGAGGAGACCTCCAACGCAACCAATTGATGTGGTACTGCCCAGAGTTGAGGAAGTTAAGGAGCAGGAGCAGCATAGTCTATCTATAGGTACATATGTATATTAAAAATCGTAGAGTTGCCGTGTCTGTACATTGAATATTTTCGCATAAAAAATACATACAAATGTCGGAAAAAAGATATAGACCACAAAAATGCAATTTTTGACGATATATTTGGTCCAAGGAAGGCGTAGGTATATTCTTTTTTTATCAAATTCATTAGACAGATATCAAAGTCGTGTCTATAAAAAAAAATAAAGTGGCTTTTTTGACGTGCCTATAATTTGTTTCCAACTTAAGACATCAATTAACAACTTAATCTTGCGACTACTTGCCAAATATAATTTCACTTTTTTTTTTGGAGTATAAGTCTAATTCCCTAAAATAATAAAGTCATGGTGCGCTTAAACCGCGCGAGACAGGGAAATCAATTTTGATAATTTGATCGAATATTTTAGTACCTAAAATAATCAATCGAAAATATCTGAATACAAATCCGCCCAAGGTGCCAATCTACCCACTGCCGCCACTGCGGCAGGGCCCTGCCTCCCTGTCTGACTTTATTATTTTAGGGAATTAGAAATTATACTCCAAAAAAAAAGTGAAATTATAGTTGCGATGCATTCTAAACTAGGTATAATATTTGTATGCAAGTAGTCACAAGAGTAGGTAGTTGTTAATTGATGTCTTAAGTTGGATACAAATTATAGGCACGTCAAAAAAGCCACTTTTTTTTTTTTAGACGCGACTTTGATGTCTGTCTTATGAATTTGATAAAAAAAATAATGTCCGCCTTCCTTGGACCTATACTACGCCTTCTTTGGATGTACGAGTGAGTTGTCGTTGTCACCTTGGTGCTAGGCACCCAGGGCGGACCAGCCTCATCCGCCCCCACTTTACGCCGCCACTGCAGTTAGGGCACGATACATTGTGTAGTGTAATAATCGGCACCCTGCCGCAGGGACAGGGCGCCCTAGATATCGGGCCGGATAGATTGTGTACTGTAATAACCGCTACTAGGTGATAGACAGAGCAGGGAGATCGGAGCCACCCGATCGCCCGATGGCAGTGTCCTTACACCCGCTTGAGTCACGATCGTGTTTATGGATTAATCATCTGTCCGTCTCAGTGAGTGTTTGTCCGTATGGCTGTTTAAATAAAACGATAGGACGCCACGACAGCGCCTGAGACACTCAAATACCCACTACAAGTTGCGCAACTGAATTTCCGTCGCATAAGTTTGGCACTTATGGTGTGTCATATCAACCGAAAACGTTGCAACGTAAAATCAGCCGCGGAACTTCCGTCGCGTACCTTCGTCATAGTCTGTTTTAAACACCTTAAACTTTTTACGGCATAAACGGCCGTATCTTTATTTTTTTTCAAGTTTTCTTGAAATTTAATTTTTTCACAGCTTCAAGGGACTCTAAACCTGAGTATATTTTATTTTAACTCGATACCTCCACGCGTTCCCGAGATAAAAGGTCTTGACAGGTGATCCTATAAGGGTTCCGTATTTTCTTTTCGAGGTACGGAAAACACTATTAAGTAAAATAACTTTAATTTCGGAAGTCGGTGTTAAAATACAAAAAAAACGACCAAAACACCGAAGGAGGAGAGGGAGGGGGGCGACACTATCTAATTTCTTCCCCGGCTCGGAAAAATCATAGATCCGGGCCTGTTCCCTACGAAAAAACAGCGACGAAGTCGCTTACTGCCTCTCTTCGAACTGTCAAATCCAAAAGCTACAAAAATCGCGCGTTCGCCGCTTATTTTACTTTTCGTTTCCTTAAAAGTATATGTAAATGGCAGCTCGGTTGATTATAAAGCTTCATTTATTAGAAGAAGCTAAGAAAAGTGACGATTTGTCGCTCCAAACTCTCTACTAACCTAATATATCTACTTGCTCACGGGGTGGGAACACACTGGTATGCTTAAAATACACAAGGTTCCGTCAGAACAGCATAGTTATAATAGGTGCATTAAATATTATAAAACAATACCTAGTAACGTAATTTTATTATTATCTCGTGTATCGTAATAGTACATTACGATATTAGTGCGTTAAGTTGGTTATAACATGCGAGGCGGAATTTCAGCCCGAGCCAAAGGCGAGGGCGTAATTGAGCCGAGCATATTATAACCAATACGCACGTATATCGTACGACGTTTTTTAACACATTTGCGAGGAAACAGAAAAAAAAATAAAAAAATCATATATTATGTGGTTATGTATCTGTCCTTGGATATTGACGGCAGCAAGCTGTCGCATGCGGTTCGCGCTTCTGTTAGTATATCCGGTGGAGTTGAAGTAATATATTGCTCATCTTCATTATTGAAAGTTGTCATTTTTAGATATTCACAATACAAGTACAAAGAAAAGAAAATTTGAGAAAATGGCGCGAGGATTATTTTCTGCCGTGGCTGCGTGAAAATGTTGGCAAAGACGCTAGAGCATGCAGCCAAGTTTTTAAATTACAGAATAAACTGTTTTTTTTATTTTAAATAAACTCAATCTGTGAATGCACACTGTTGCTTTCCCGCCATTTTAACAGCGCGCTAGCGCTGCCTACTGACTGGCGCCGCGCGACTGGCGATTAGTTCGAAATTTGAATAGCAACAGCTTATTATTATTATTATTATTTAAAACCAGTGGAATTACATCAGCTTTACGAGCAAGGGTGTTAAAAAATATTAAATTGTTGTCCCGCTGTGATGTAATTGCCACATTTGATATCAGTAGGGTTATCTATTTGTCGAGGATAGATGGCGCCATGGTGCAACAAGCAGCGCCATCTATCAATTATTTTGTGAACTAATATCGTTACCGGAAACGCAAGCACGCCCCACCGTCACACGATCGTCGGTAGAGGGGATGCAGCGAGGACTGGAGAAATTGGAGAAGGGATCGAGAGTTGTGACAGTCAACCACAGAGTACATTATACTATAGGACACAGTCAGTGTTGCCATATATACAGATTTCTCCGTATTTATACAGATTTTCGATGTGTGATACAGATTAGCACTGGATACAGATTTTCATACAGAATTTTCTAACTCTATTGAATAAATGACTTATATATCGCGTTACATTACACACACGATTGTATGATCCTATTCTTTAAGGTTAATTTATTTATTTCACAAACAACGTTAATTTTTAGTAGGGCAGCATTTTATGTTTCAATCGCTCTGCTTGGGAAATCCACCAAAGTTCTGCGTGCTTTCCAAGGTACTCTCGCATCGCACTCTCGCATTCGTCTTGTAGTGCGTGCGTAAAATACGTCAATAATTATTAATAACATAGGTACAAACTTTTACTTAATTTTAATATTCATATTGATTGTGTTTTTGTGAACCATTATGGCATCTAAAAATAAAAATAACCTAGAGGTTGATAATAAATTACTGTTAAAATTTAACAAAAATATGTAGGTATGTCTTAAAAAGTGATTTTTATTTCGTTTGTTGCAATTGTTTAAATTTTAATAAGTGTGTTCGTTTTAATTATGTTTCTAATTTTACTATGTATGTACATAGTGTACTTAAATAAAACTACAATTTTATTAATTAGTGTATGTTCTTATTTAATATACGATAGTCAAACCATAACACGTTAGTACTTATCCCTTGTTTTTCAAAAGAAGCAATGATTATGATGATTACTATTTTATTTTAGTTAATTCGATCATACAGATTTCATACAGATTATAAGTTAAAATAGCATACAGATTTAATACAGATTTTAGGAGTTTCTACTACAGATAAAAGGTTCAAGGCATCTGGCAACACTGGACACAGTCAACCTCGGGCAGTCTTGGCATACGCTCAGTACCACTGCACGTGTTTGTTTCTTGCTGTAACGTTATTTTGATCTGAATCACGAAAATATAACTGAAAGTCGTAAATGCGATTTGTTTGTTTTCCGATTTTCATACGTTCGAAGAATCAAATGCTCGATGGGTTACCTCTCCGAAAAACGTCATTCCGATTTTTGAGATTCTAGATATTTGGCCGAACACACTTTTCTTTCTACGAATATTTTTAAGCTTTTTTAACCTCAAATCGTGATCTTGAAATTAATTGTTTAAGATAATTTTATCTTCAACAATCAATACGTTGTACTACATAAGTATGTGAAGACTTCACGTAGTGTGGTCTTCCCTACCCCTAGAGTGTAATTTAAGCCCGCGTAGGCGGTGGTGGTGGTAAAAGTTATAACCATCAGCGACGATAAGTTCGCGAGGGACCGCTCTGGAGCCCCGCAGCGCCGGGGACAGAAATATGAGACTGGGAGACTGTATGCTTCCTGCATGCATAGTGTATGCTTGTTTGCATAGTTTAGTCTTTGAAAGGCAAAACCCATCTGTTATTAGTAGGTATTTTAATTCTTCTTCCTCATATAAAATTGTGCTGGGTTTGCTCTTGACTCGAGTCTTGGTCTTGGAACGCTGGGGAGTTAACTCTCGAATCCTTTATTGTGTTTGGGATTCAATTTGACGCCCATGAGATAAGACACTGCTTTAACCCCTCGGTCCATAATCTATTATAATTGTACACCGATAATAATATCCTTCCACCCTCCCTTTTACCCTCCTCTGCCAACTGCTGCTGAACTAAAGGGTTGAAAAGCAAGTTTTCAACGGCTGGGAATAATGAGTCTTATTCGTTTAAATATTTGATATTATGTCATGCCATTCTACCGACCACATACTTACTGTATGTCCGTATAGCCAAATGGCAAAAACGGAACCCTTATAGATTCGTCATGTCTGTCTGTCTGTCCGTCCGTATGTCACAGCCACTTTTCTCCGAAACTATAAGAACTATGCTGTTTAAAATTGGTAAGTAGATGTATTCTGTGAACCACATTAAGATTTTCTCACAAAAATAGGAAAAAAACAATAAATTTTGGGGGTTCCCATACTTAGAACTGAAATTAAAAAAAAATCCTCAAACCCATACGTGTGGGGTATCAATGGATAGGTCTTCAAAAATGATATTGAGGTTTTAATTAACATTTTTTTCTAAACTGAACAGTTTGCGAGAGAGACTTCCAAAGTGGTAAAATGTGTCCCCCCCCCCCTGTAACTTCTAAAATAAGAGAATGATAAAACTAAAAAAAATATATGATGTATATTACCATGTAAACTACCAGCGAAAATTGGTTTGAACGAGATCAAGTAAGTAGTTTTTTTTTTCAAAAATCGTAAATCGCAACTTTTGCTTTTAATATAACACCTACAGGTTTGTAGGTACCTACTACCTACGGAACCCTCGGTGCGCGAGTCCGACTCGCACTTGGCCGGTTTTTTTTTCTAGTCAATTTTTGGACATGGCAGGCGTTTTTTATTTATTTTAATTATTCATTTTCATGATCCCATATATTTTCACCCATGTTGTTTTAACATGTTCCTTTACTCGTAACTCGGGATAACGCAACGCTTTCCTTTTTTAAAGCAGCCGTGTAATGAAACAAAGAAATTTTTTAGAACGTTTATTTACCATCAACACGTTATTAGGTATATATATTTACTTACACAGAAACAACAATATTTGCGATACGAATTTATATTCAAATCGCAACTCTATGATCTACTGACCTATCCGACTCGCTAGCAAACTTTGCACCGATTTGAAATATTTTTCTCGATTTATCCAAATTGATCATAACTAAGTAAAAACATTAACGAATTTGAGGAGAAATTAACTTTTTCCACATATTAGGTTTACACATTGCCTGTGTAATAGGAACTACACAGGCAATGTGTATTTAATATGATGTTATATATATATATCTGTCACCAGAAAATTTCAAACACTGAAAGACGAAAAACACAGAAATTGTAAACTAGTTTTTCTAAATAAGACACGGATGTATTGGAAACGATTGAATTTGGATGGGATATATTATATACAAAACGATTTTCTCATAACATAGGTACATATCTTGAAATTATAATCTAATCAAGATTTATTACAATCTTACAGTGTCTGCCATTTTGCGGTGACATATCCATGTAGGTACGCATCCAAGCCCAAATAAGGTACTGTCATCACCAAAAGTAAGCATACTACAGTAATCCTTGTGCAGTGTACCGCATTTCAAAACGATTTTAGTTATGAAAACTTGTTTTGTAAGCAATCGCGGTTTATAGTAAGTCGTTGAAATTCAAAACTTGTTACCTTTATTTGATGCTGATTGTACAGACGCCAGCACATAAAGGTACCCGAAATTGTCAAGTTTTGCCAATCAAAATTAGACTTTATAGCTGTTACCATAAAGTTGAAAATCTAATACAGAAATTTGACAGATTATTGTAGGATGATGTGCTCGCGACTGTACCTACATACTTACAATTTGGTAACCATAGTTATTTTAGTAATTCATATTTATCATAATAGGTTATAGGTACTTTATTTTCACACGTAGGTATGAGGTCAGTGCAACTTTTTTTGCTTTCTCTATAAATATTTTAGCTTTCTCATTTCTCCCAAGACAATAATATAATAATTTACTTATAATACAAAAGTTATTGTCAAGTTAAACATCTACAAGGGATAAATCATTCATAAAATCCTATACAATGGTCTAGATATGTTTTTATTTTTAAAACTTGAACTAAACTGGAAGTGTAATCTCAAAAAATAACAGTTCAATTCCTATTTCATTAATAAGTAGATATTGATTTCAAAATAAAAAAAAGGCTTGCGAATTTATTTATTCAGCGATATATTATTTATTAGGAATATATTCCCGTGAAAAATTAAGTGATACTTATTGGCGATGGCGTTTTTCATTTCGTTGTGCGTTCCGAGCATACAAAACACTGCGTTATCAAAGCTATCCATTCTTAATAATTGTTTTTATTTTATTGATAAACAATACGCTAGTTTGCAAAATGGAGTATGTTAGTATGTCAATGATAACATAGAGATTACATTGATAATTGACTTTAATTCAATAGCTGCCTTCTTTTCAATTGTAACTTACAAACGTCAATTGAATTATAATGCTTTTGGAAAGTTCTTATCCTTGCTAAGACTGCCACTTTGTTTGAAATATTTTAACATTCCTTTACATATTTATTTAAAATTTAGTCGGTTTAGTTAAATACCTATCCTTCGGAAACATTTTATTTAAAGGCTGTTTTCAGTATAATTCTCAATAGGAAGGTAGGTGCTTCATCCTTTCTGGTAAAACCGCTCTCAAAAGTTCGTCTTGACAACTCTGATTTTTATCACAATTACAAATGACGATGGTCGATCAATAATAATTGTTATTTATTTTCGTACTATAAATATGATTAACATTCTTAAGCACTTGTTAATTTTATTTTAAATATTTACACCTTTTATTCTGTGACATATTCAAAATAAAATCTTTATTTCTTTATTCCTACATCAACAATGTTATGTCACTGCGTTCTTTTCCATTATTGTTTATCGGTTCCCATATATGTTGTACAAACAAACAAAATCTTTGAAAATAGCGGTTCAGATGAACTTAATAAATGATTTAGAGATCACATCCAGGTGAGTACCTGCATACCTAATCAAGCACCTACCAACTTTCAAATTAAGTTCATTATTCAAATATGTTTTCAATATCAAGATAATACTTAGACATAAGATTAAAGTATCATATTATTTTTATGATTACACACAATAATCAATACTTATTTAAGTACAGGTCCATATAGCTAACCTTACCTATGGCGTAACAACATCGATTGGCGTTATTTTTTGTGCACAATATTTAAGAAAATCCTAAAGTGTCCCATACTACTATTTTCACTTAAAACTAGCTTCTGCCAGCGGCTTCACCCGCGTGAATATCGGAAATTATCACAAGAGAACTTACTCCCGAATTAAACTTTGACCCGAATTTGCTGGTCCAGACTATAATCTATCTTTGTGCTGAATTTCATCTCGATTCTTTCAGCCGTTCAGGCGTAATTGAATAACAAACATCTGTCTATCCAAACTTTTGCATTTAAATAGTAATAAGATTAATTTATAGATATGTACAATATACATTGTACGATATGATTAACTGGTATCTACTTATTGAGGGTGACTTTAATTAATGTCAATCTTTCTATGGAAGATTGTGTGGTACGTATCTATTATCAATGTTTTCATATTTCTTTTCTTCCTTTTCTTTAAAATAGAATCATCTCTAAAACGTCATAAACAGGTTCAGTACATGACATATTGCGAATTTTTATGCGAATATGTCATGCACTGAACACAGCTGTTGTTTTTCCGCGACTTCAAGACTTGATTCCCTGGTAACTTTTTCATATCCATGGTTAGTTTAACTCCCTAAAATATTGCCAATAAATTAAAAGACAGTCCCTTTGTATTAAAACTACGACTAGATAAACTGAATACCTACTCTAAGCTAAGAACTGAATATTGCTTTGTGATGCCAAGTCGTGACACTCTAGTCGAATGGCTGTTAAGAAAGGAGAATATATTAAAAATTTATAAACCTATATGTAAAACATAATCCTGACAACTATAATAAAAACAATTTTCAATACAATATCACATTGAATATTAATGCGCAAGTTTTGTAGAACAATTACAGGTGTTATTGGAATAATCGGAAACCTCTTAAAAATCAGGTGTTCTATTCATTTTTGTGACTGTATGACTCCAAAAAAAGGCTTAGAATATCTGTTTTGTGTAGATATTTAAATATATCATAACTATTGCAAATCTCTTTTTTCATATTGACGGCACGGTTGGCTTGGCGCAGTGGTTAAGCGATCGACTGCTGCGTCGCGTGTCGTGTGTTCGATTCCCGCACGGAACAAATATTTGTATGGCCTACAGATAGTTGTTCCGGTTCTGGCTGTTTGTGTATGTGACTTTGTATGTTTGTAAACGCACCCGAAACTTTTAGTGTGGGGCAACGTTTAAAAAAAAATATGTTTGATAAATTGACCTGCTTGGTAAATCGGGAAATGCACAATGTTGAACTCATGTTTAAACATAATGGTGAATACAATGATGCTTTAAGAGGCTTTCAGACATAATGTTACAACTTGCACCTTACATTATTAAACTTTGGATATAATCAAAATAACTCCATCATTTGCAGTGAAAGATTACCTACTTGGTATTTATGTATTATATTTATTAGCGCATAATCTGCTGGCATGCACAATTTACAGTCTGATATTTAATAGGTTGCTTACCTATATGTATACTTAATTTTTTAAACACTAACAACAGCAATTAGATTTTGTTAGACACCGTAAATATTTATTTACATTTGGAAGCAGCTAAAACAATATACCTAATAATGTAGGCATTTTTTTATTGTCTAAAAGTCATCTGTATACTTTATTTTGAATATATTTTTTTTTCAAAAGGTACCTAATATTTTTTTCTAATCTTCAACAATATTTAGCTTGAAGCGTAACGAATGTAAATTAATAAAAAGTTTAATAAAGACATATTTTTCACTCTTTTAAGATTATTGTCGTTTTTCGTTTTAATATTTCTTTTTAAATAATAAAATTACAGTCTTCAACAGTAAAATATAATAGCAATAGCAACATTTTCTTAAAGGTTACAAAGGTTTTATTGTCAAGAATTATTTTATTATTGTCAATTACTTTCTAAAACTCAGTTTCTCGAAATAAATTATCGTCTCTTGACAAATCAAAGACAAGTCAAGTTTGTCTATTGATAATACGTCCATCGGTCACAGAAAAATGTGTTTGCCAATTTATCGCATAAGACCTGCGTACACCGGGGCGGAAAGGCAGAGGAATCAGCCACTGGCCAGCGCACACTAGCCGCTTAGATCCCGCGGCGGGATACCGCGGCACCGCCAGGGTATGCTAACTGTAGCATTCCAGCGGCCCGCGGCATGCCACCGCGTGATCCAAAGATGCAAGATTCAAAGCATTTATTTCAAATAAACCATTTACAGGCACTTTTGAATTGTTAAAAACTCCACGGACACTGTTTTAAATCATTCGATGTAATACAAAAATCATGTTAACATTATCTTTGATTGCTTCTATATTTGAGGGCAATGCAAAGAACTGGAAAGTATATAAAACAGTTCAAAAAGTACAGATTAAAAAAGCCAGTGGCAGGTAAGAGATGACCAGTCTCAACTGACGGCGCCCGTTCAAGAACATGACTCGTGTATCAGCACCATCTAGCTCAGCCATTTTGAAGGGAACCAAATCATTCAACATACGCGACACCATCAGCGAAACAACTGTGTGAGCATGACAAGCTCTCAACTGCCTCTCTCGTTCATCCAAAAGGGACCGTCTCCACGAGCGAGAGAATCGCGGCGAGTTGACGTTTTTTCATACATCGAATCGCCGCTATAATATCGCTGTGTGATTCATAGAGTTGTCATAGAAATACGTGGCAGGGGCGATAATATCGCCACGATTCTCGCTCGTGGAGATGACCCCTAAGTGCGCTCTCCATAAACCCGTCAAGAAATCCTTTTCCATGCGATATAATAAATAAATCAATTTATCAATTATGTCGTATTCCGAGTAGATAAGATTAAATGTCCTTAGGCAAACATTACAATCCTTTACCATTCCGTCCCGGTATACACAGGCCATTAATGGAACGCTAATAATGTTTCCAGAAACTGAGATATAATTTAGCCATCATTATACAGGCTGTTTTCGAAGACGAGTATATTTTTATTTTTCTATGACTTAAATTCTAGAATACGTTATACAAAACTCAACAGTAGATTGATATAAACGGCAGGATATGATTTTCTAGATATGAACTAGTTATACGATTTGGATATGCTTAGAATGTGTTTAAGATATGATGATTACTAAATTTTGATTTTCGTCTGCCCCTTTATTGATAAGAGTGGGTACAATCAACAACGAAATCGATTTAATCGTTGCTTTTAAATAAATGCAACACACACAATTACTGTTTTTCGTCATTTCATGTAAGTAAGCTAAAAGATTGTGTGTTTTCATTATAACATTGGCATTCATTTTACTAAAATCCAGTCTTGCCAAGTAGTACCGTGTTACCCAGTTAATGGGGTGTGGAAGACTGGCAGGCAGCCGCTCCACGTAAAATACTGGTATTCAGCTGAATCCGATTTGACTGGAAACCGACACCAATATAGTTGGTAAAAGGTTAGGCAGATGATGATTTGCATTCATTTTATTAATCTTCATAAAACCAAGCCCTCTTCCAACTTTTTCGAGATGTTGGGGTCGGGACCCAGCCTTACACAAAAACTGAAGTTTTAAACGACTTTCGTTGCTGATTGTACAGCATTCTTTCTTTTAGAAGCCACATGAAGACGTCACAAAACTCGTAGAAAACCCGTATGGCTTACATTTTATACGGTCTGCAAAACATTTTATTACTGCAATTCTCCAGACAACGAAAGTTTTCAGGAAAACTGTACATAATCATAACGAAGGATATTTTGGATTGTATTCCTATTTGTCATGTTCTATAAATTGTCACAAAACATTAAATATTACTCCGGGGATTTCCGTTACTATTGAAGGATGACTGCAGCGAGATCAGACCAAATCTACTAAGTACATTACTGCACTGTACTGCAGCTGCGGGGCTACAAAAGCCACTTTAGATGAATAATATTAGAATCATAACATTAATCAGACAACAATTTGTCAAATTTCATTTTCATCTTTATCACTAACGCATTAGGTTCAAAACTGTTGAGACAATTTGACAGTGACGGGTCGCGTGATTTGTTTTCTGATTCTGCTAAAGTGGCCTCTGTAAACCCCCTGTACTGTGTGTGTTCAGCCGTACGATTTTGTAAACATGTCGAAGTGAAGGCGTGGGTGAAGTGATCACGAAGTGAGCTGTCAAACCATACAAATAAGATGGAATGACAGCTCACTTGTCATTCACTCCACCTAAGTGAACACGGTGGGATGTCGACAGAATCGACCGGCTATATTATTTCAATGTAGGTACCTAGTGCACACATAGGTACCTACGTAAAGGGTAGTTAAGATGACACTTGTAAGTAGGTAACCTTCTTGTTACATTATAGCCCAGTCATTTACCTAAATGAAAGTATCAAGTTTATTGCAGGGCAAAACTTCGACTCAGCCGTCGCGGTCGGCTAATATCTTCGATCTACCCATCGGCAACTTTTGGTCAGTTATCAAAATCTTCGACGTCGTCGTCAGAACTTATCAGTTCAAAGTTGTAGACAATTATGCTAATACCCGATGGCTAGTTTACACTGTACGAGCTGCCTCATCGGTAAACACCCACTCGAATGCTCGGCTCGACTAACAGTCTTTACGATGATAGCTTAGCCGAGAGACTGGGCAGTCTCTTGTGAGGCGCAGCATACAAAAAAAAAAGGTTCCGCTCGCAACTAACTGGCTGACACTAGCGAGCTACATCCGAACGCGTCCGAACGGTGCGAGTGAAAAAAAATCATTGTTTTAAGTGCCTAACTCGGATGCAAGCTACTACTCGCACGTCGCAGTAACTCGTAAGATACGTTTTTACTATGCGAGTCAGCCTGCCAAGTAGCTGCAGTGCATTAAACTGCAGCTACTTGGCAGGCTGACTCGCACGCTAGCTCGCACTGTGTAAACTAGCCATAAGTTATAGCAACTGGGTTACAGTGTCCGAAACTAAGTGGACCGGCTATAGTGCAAAAGGAAACGTCAACCCTATGACATAAAGACGTTTTTGCGACCAACGGTCACACTATACAACTTCGCTTTGCATGAAAATGTAAGTTGTACCATCGTATGCGACCCACAGCTTCGCACAGATGCATGACTGGTAGACCAATGAACCACGTCGCTATCCTAACTAACCTCTCCGAGCACATCGTACGTAGCAATGGAACTGTTACTTCATAAACCCTTGATACTCTCGCTGCAGTTATCCCCAGATATTCGAACCTCTGCCTCGAGACTACTCCTCATCGTCGGTTTCGCAGCACCCTGGCCAGCAGCAACCTTCGGTTCCATCAGGTCTGGTGCAGAACAGCAAGGTCTCCGTTGTGGAGACAGGTCTTGGTTCGATGCCGTGGAAGTCTCGCAACTCCTCGGCGGGAAACCAGGCGCGTTCCTCGTCATCTATGATGGGGATGCCGAAGTATCTGAAAATTCGGTAGATATTTTAAGTTCATGATATCAATCAAAAACGTATAGCAAAAACCTAGCTTCTGCCAGAGGCGTTTCCTGCGTTAAAATCGAATATTATTCCAGAGAGCATACTTCCGGTATTAAAAGTATCTTAAGGCGGGGTTGCAGTACTTTTTAAGATTTTTGAACGTCTGAAAATCTAATTAATTATGAGTTTTTTAATAAATAAAAATCATTACATAAAAATTTAACATACCCTCAAGTAAATCGTAAAGATAGAAACGCGATTTAGAATGGTTGGCTCGATACTTTTTAGTATCAAACATGACACTAAATTACAATTTTAAACGTGTAATGCTAAGAGATTTCATCACGAATATATATAAAAGTTATATCAATAGATAGAGCTTTTTATTTTGAAGTAAATGTTGAAACCATCTTGTATAATTTATTTATCAGTTTTCGCCAAGAAGAAAAAACAATCAAAATTTAGCCATTATTTCGTTCGCCGGACAGTCGCTGTTGTTCGTCAAAACACACAGTACTGCAACCTCGCCTTAAAGCTCTCCACAGTATATTTAACCAACAAACAGACAGAGCACTACCGTGTACTACTACGCCGATTATAACTACGTATGTACCACGGTGAAACTTTGTAGTACAGTTATGATCGGCGGTTGGCATCTCACAACATTGAAAGCGTCTATAGGGACCTCTGCGACTTGATTTCAGCCCCTCGTATGCCTCCCAAAACTCTACGACCCCAGAATACCGGGAAAATAATCCTAAAATATAAAATTCTTCAGTGATTAAGTGACTGACAGATAACACACAGCTGAAACAACTGGCCGCAGAAATGTGTAATGTGGTATATAAGTAGGGTTTTTATGTGGATTATCCGAAATTCCTGTGGGAACGGGAATACACGGGATATGCGCGTACGAAGTCACGGGCAAAAGCTAGTATATTGTAAAAGAAATGCGAAAGATGCTTTGAGAGAAAACATATTAAGGAACCCGCAAAAATATATTGAGGGACCCGAAAAATATATTAAGAAACCCGCATAAAATATATTAAGGAACCCGCAAAAATATATTAAGGAACGCGGAAAAACATATTAAGGAACCCGCAAAAACATATTAAGGAACCCGCAAAAATATATTAAGGAACCCGCAAAAAAAAAAATTAGGAACCCGCAAAAACATATTAAGGAACCCGCAAAAACATATTAAGGAACTCGCAAAAACATATTAAGGAACCCGCAAAAATATATTAGAGCACACCAAAGTGCATTCCCAATTTACAAATCATACAAACCTGCAAATAGCTAGCACTGGTATCCACAGCACGGAAGCCAGTACCAGCACGAGCACCAGTAGAACAGCCCACACGGGCCACGGCTTTCTCTCCGTGTCTCCTATGGACTTGATCCACGCGTCGTACGCCGAGCCTTCGGTGGCCAGCTCCCAGAACGACGAAACTAGGATGGAGAGCATGGCTAGTGGAGATAGGTACTTCCAGCAGATCAGCCAGTAGATCCCTGGACGCTGGCCAGTCATCAGCTGGATGTCGTCTGCGAATCTGGAATAGGAGTGGTTGTTTTGATTTAGAAAGGTGCAACATAAAAATCAACGGGTTGCACTCCGGGAGTGCCGGCAGAAGTGAAAACTTGAACATTAACGTTGTGCATTTTTTAATCATCCGTCTTACGAATTTTCGACCAGATCACGTGTCCTGACGCGAGTTTAACATTTTATACCCAAGAAAAGTGTTCAACGCCACTAAAGAAATGTTCACTAAAAATTGGAGTGATTGTAGAGCCAACTCTACAACTTTTAAAACCACAATCGCAATCAATAAAAATTAATGGAAATTGAGGTGTTTTTGTCGGATTGCGACTGAGATTCGAATGCAAAGATTGCAAAAAAAATAGGAGAATTGGCTCTTGTATGTATGATTTTTATTTGTCTGTTTTGTTACGATCAACTTAATTTGATTTAGGGCTGATTTTTCAATAGTCCAGTAACTTTTACCTGAGGAATAATAATAATAATAAGGAAAAATAACTAAAATCGACTTAGTAGCCATATTGCCAATCCTTACAGCGCGAGTTTGCTGCTGCTGAGTATAAGATTATTTCAGATAAACCGATACCCACTCTTACTTACTAAAACCCATCCGTTTTCTTCTTTATGCCCTTTGCATTCCAGGGCTGCGATGAATCTTTCGAACAAATTCCTCAACCCTGGCAGAATGGTACACCCTAAACAGGGCTCGGAAACGACCAAAGCAACTACCGCGAAAAAAAACCCATTGAAAATGCAACAAGTGCGAATCGGACTCGCACACATTTACTACAGGTTTTAGGAACTAGAAATTATACATTACAATAATTAGTATGGAATAATTAGTGTACATGACACAAAAATAAATATTATTAATCACTTGTCAGCTAGCACACTATGATACTAAAACAAAATACACCCTTAAGCAAGTGTTGACGTAAGTGGATTAAATAAATAAGTAAAAAAATAAGATTGACCTACAAAGTCATATAATAAATAATAAAATTAAATACAACCGACTTCCAAAAAAAATCACTAAAAAGTATAAAATAACTTTAATTTCGGAAGTCGGTGTTTTTGTTAGTTTCTTCGTATTTTGACACCGACTTCCGAAATTAAAGTTATTTTATACTTTGCAGTGATTTTTTTTGGAAGTCGGTTGTATGTTTTTGTAAAAAGTTTTTTATTTTTTAGTGGTGCCCTACACCTAACAACACCACTGCTAAATCGCAGAAAAGCAAAATACGCAATTTCGATTATCAAAGAATCATCTAAATAGTCAAATTCCAGCTATTTCGATTTAAAATCCAAAGTTCGCAACCGATTTCGATATGATTTAAATGAGACCAATCTGCAAGTATATCCTTTCAGATAAAACAATTTTTTTACAAATCGGTTCATAATTGTTATGAGGTAACAAACATAAAAAAATATAAAAAAACATACAACCGAATTGATAGCCTCCTCCTTTCTGGGAAGTCGGTTAAAAAAGCAATATTATATGAACACATATAACCTGTCATAAACTAACTACTTATACACAAAGAACATGATAATTTGTCTTGCGTTCAACACAGCGACCAACTATTCTTATAGTCTAAATAATCATTAATAGAATAGTATGCCTTCGAACAGAGGTTAGATTTTACTTTAGCATTAAATGAGTTAAAAGGCAGATCAAGATAAGAAAGTGGAAATCTATTGTATAAACGGATACCGAGCCCCACAAATGAATCATGGACCTTACGAAGTCGGTGTGAAGAATTTCGTCTTATTTAGGTACATTGGCAAGAATCTACATCTACAGGCTATTTTTTGAAAGTCGAATGGAAAGAGAGAGCCAGCAATTAATTCTGACTCAAACTAATAGCATTTACATTAAAAAAAACATTTACATGTTCGCAAATGCGCGCGTTGACGGTTTCCACGCCATAGTGCGTAAGAAAGTGACGTCATTATTTCAAAGTCTGCGCGGTAGCACCAACAGCATTCTGCAAATGATTGCATCCCGTTATGACTGTCCCTAGGCCCACTGGGTGGAAATGGTTACGGGAAAATTGTAAATTAGTGTGGAATATTTTGTCTGTTTATCTGTAGTGTTTTTTTTTTAATTTGGAAGTCAGTTGTATTTTTGTAAAAAGTTTTTATTTAATATCTTTAAAGAGCCTATCACGAGTCGTCATATACTTCGTTCATTCATTCTTTGATAAGTTTTCCGCTCCAGTACATACTGTTACGCGCCAGAATTAATGCCGGGTACACAACGTACTACTAACGCCATCTAGTATCGAGTAGTGGAACTAATTGGGTCACGATCTTTCTAGAATTTTCGATGCTAGAACATTCTCGATGTTTCGACACCTAGTCAGTCGGGACCGGTATGTTCCCGAACTTTCTAGATATTTCCATTCTCGAAGGTTCTGGAAATTACTGTGGGACTATATAAGCTGCGGATCGCTCGAGACTGGGGCAGTATTGAATTGGCGATACAAGCGAATATCGGAAACGATCTTCAACTGCGAGTTAAGTGAAGTGAAGTGTTTAATAGTGCGATTGTGTGTTGTAATTAGTGTTGATTATTAAAGTGTCATTTTTTGGTTAAATAATCGGCTGTTTTTATTGTCACGAACCCCAAGCTCGTAACAATACTAAACACAAACAGACTCACGTGCCCTCAAAGGCTCGAAATGGCCTCATTACGTAAACAATGGCGCCCATTGACTGATCCCGGATTAACCGTAGCCAGCACAGTTAAGCCCCGCAAATTAATTGACCAGCAGCTTTCTGCCGTAATAACAAAAAAGGTTGTATCTACACAAAACGAAATAACCGATTTACGACATTAAGAAAATGGCTTAAGGTCGGAAATCGGTGACTTCATTTGTGTCGATACGCCCTTTTGCTTAGGACGGCAGCGTTGTTATTTAGTCAAGAGTTCTCGTAGAAGGTAGGTTCATAGCAATATGTTACTGAATGCTTATCACGGTCACGATGCCGTGAAGGGCTGTGATATACAGGGTCATTTTCAAAACGTTAACAATATTTTAGGGAGTCAAAGTACCCATGGTTATAAACCACTTTTACTTTGAGACCAACGCTGAAAACTCTAAAAAAAATATTAATTTTTTTTAATCGGCTAAATAATCTCAGTTTTGTATGAAACAGCAGTTTTTTTTTTATTATTTAATGGGCTTGTTCTTAACCACACTCACGCCTGATGGAAATCGATGGATGAGGTCTATGATGGAGCGAGCTTGCCCAGAAGATGCCTGTTCACTCTTGCTTTGAAGGCAGACGGGTTATATGTGGACGGGAACACAGAAGTTGGCAGAGAATCCCACATTTTCGCTATGCGCATAATAATTGTGGAGAAGAAGCGCTGGGTAACTAGTCAGGATATCGACCAAGTACAGGTGGTACCCTGCAGTACGTCTGGTATTCCAGTAGTAAAAGGGCGATGGTGGGATCAGATCGTGGAGTTCCTGTGCACACGCACCAAAGTACAATCTGTGGAAACCGGCAACACTACGCCGATGAGCTAGGCTGTGAAGCTGAGCCACCAACGTCTCGTCACCTATAACCCTTTTTGCTCTGCGTTCCATCGATTCCAATGCAGCAGCTGGTATTTTGCTGGTATTCTGCTGAGCCATCCCATAAGTGGCTGCAATACTCCATACAAGAACGGGCCTGTGCTTTGCACATACTTAGAAGCTGTCCAGATGTAAAGTATTGCCTTGCCCTATTCAGGATGCTCAACTTCTTGGCTGCAGTCTGTGTTTTTAACTCGATGGTCGAGCAGATAGAGATATTTTACTCTAAAATATTTTTAACCGACTTCCCAAAAAGGAGGAGGTTCTCAATTCGGCTGTATGTTTTTTTTTATGTTTGTTACCTCATAACACCGACAATTATGAACCGATTTGAAAAATTCTTGTTTTATCTGAAAGGATATACTTGCAGATTGGTCCCATTTAAATTTTATCAAAATCGGTTACGAACTTTGGATTTTAAATCGAAATAGCTGGAATTCGTCTACTTGGATGATGGTTTTATGTCATCCAATGTAACTGAAATTGCGTATTTTGATTTTCTGCGATTTTGCAGTGGTGTTTTCAGGTGTGGGGTACCACTAAAAACTGAAAAATTAAAAACTTTTTACAAAAAAAATACTACTAAGTAAAAAATAACTTTTAATTTCGGAAGTTGGTGTCAAAATACGAAGAAACTGAGACAGAGTGTTTTTTTTTGGAAGTCGATTTATGTTTTACAAATGACCCTGTATAATAAAACTCTTGACCGAATTTCGGTCATGGTGGTCATCTCAAAGGAGTTTAGTCAATTACGCAGATTAATTGTTATGAGATGTATTATAAAACATAAGACCATCCAACCACCATCATGTCTAAGTCCGTCGCCATAACAACTATGTTAACAGCATTGTTGTGTTCCGGCAGTTAGAGGTATGATAGCCAGTTCCTCTGTGTAAGAGGATTCCGGATGAAACTCGCTTCCATCTTCGGCCTAATCATCACTTTCCATCAGGTGAGATTTGGGCCAAGAGTTCCCCATTTTGCACAAAAAAAAAATAATATTGCACAAGTGAGTCCGTACACAGATGTCTTCTTTTGAGTACCATAGTCCGATGGGACGGTTTTTGACACAGCTAGGGGAACATGGAGCGGGACTATCAACTTGACGTGCTTTCCGATATACGAAGGTATTACACCACAAACTTCGTAACTTCGGACTCCAGCTGAGAAACTCGTAATGGCAACACCCAATCACATTATTGTTGCTCTACTACCAATACTTAAAACCAAAAAATCGCACTAGTAATCCTTATCCTCCTAGCTTATAATTATAAATCAGCTGATGCTCGCGGCTTCGCCCGCTTGACAAATTATGTATCAAAACCTGCCTCGAGAACCACTCTATCCATTGATGAAAACCGCATGAAAATCGGAGCTATAGTTTTTGAGTTTATCGCGGACAGACAGACGCAGCGGAGGATTTTGTTTTATAAAATGTAGTGATGCGGAAGTTTGGATGGATGGATGTTTGTTCCGCAATCACGCCGGAATGGCCGAACGAATTAGGATGAAATTTGACGTGGGGATAGGATATAGTCTGGCAAAGCATACTTTTTATTCGGGGAGTAGGTAAGTTCCCTTGGGATAATTTCTGACATTCACTAGGGCTAGTAAGAAAATAATATTAATTGAATAGTTAATTATTTCCTCTAATTTCTAAATTGAAGATCCGAGACTAAGGAACAGCCAGTAAAAGTTTACTTTGAAAAGAGCTTCTTCTTAAATAAAATGAGAAAAGCTGAAACCACGATATTATACTGTTTATTTTAGGTGAAACCAGTAGGTAACGTAACCGTCTGGCCTCAAAGGAAATATTACGTAAGGAATACGAAAACAAGCCGCGGGGGAGTATGAATATAAGCAGATATTATATGCCACGTACAGCTAGGGTTGCCAGGTCTTGAAAGTGGATTACTTAATGTTATGACGCACCGATTAAGTTTTAGTGCAGTTGCAATTAAGTTTAAGTTCGAGTGATAAACGGCATTCTTGTAATCTCTGAACTGCGCGTAAACTGCGCGTGAACTGCACGTCAATTGCACGACAACCAAACTACCAAACTTACTGACGGTAGAGAGAAAAAATTATATTCACTAAATAATCCCCAATATCCCCAATATTCACTAGATAAAAAACCGCTCTGTAGTGCACTGAAGAAATGTATTTATTATGTTTTGAGAGTTATGTTTTGTACTTTAGAACATAAATAGTTGCCAAAGTCGATATTTTTGCTAAAAGTGGCCACTTTTAGCAATCATTGCCGTTTTGGCTATTTAGCCATGAGTTATGTATTAAAAATAGCTGACAAAAAATAATAGATACATTTCTTTAGTGCACTACAGAGCGGTTTTTTATCTACGTGTCTTAAATTTACCACAATTAATAAAAAACGATTGGCGGCGCTAGTGGACGGAATACACACTCTTAAGCTTATTAGCTGTCATTTTGGGACGTCAAACAAATAGTAGAATACCGATCACGTTGCGTTCCGAAACACACACCAAAAACGCGCAACAGTAGAATGCCATTATTGCGCTCGCGTGACGCGCACTTGACGCGAGCGTGGATGACAGCGGTAGAGAATACGAAAAGCGTTGTTTTGATCGAAACGTAACTTAAACTGCACTGCAACAGCACTTATTTAGTTACGTGAATTAGCCTACTGGGTGCCAATTCTACTAATTTTCACATTCGCATCGCATTCGCATCTCAATCGCAAACTGTCAAAAATGTATGAAAATGGCTTTTTTGACAGTTTGTGATTGACTTGCAAATGCGAAAGTAGTTTAAAAATTTGCAGAATTGGTACTCAGGGTGCTGTATAATTCTGCCGGAGTTGCGGGACTATTCGAAAGAGATACCGCGGCTCCGGAACACAAAGGGCACATGAAGGAACATGGATGGGTTTTAGTCAGTAAAAGTCTGACACTCCCTTCCGCTCCGCCCAGAGCGGGAGAAGTCATTTGATTATTTACCATCCGAAAAAAAAAGGTGCTGTTTATTGTAACTGTCACTGTCACAAATTTTTCAAAAACTGACATTATTGTCACGACTTCGCGACACATGTTGTGATGCTTGTTCTCTAGTCACCAATTAGTTTTAAAAATAACCAGCTGATTTAGCCAGACTTTTAGGGTAAAAATTAGGTAATAAAAAGCCGGAATAACATATAATTTTCAGGATTTTTTGTTTTGTAAATAATATTTAGTAGGAAAATTGAGACGGAATCTAGGCTTATTGACTCGTAAAACTAAAACTTTTTTTAGTTAAAACAAAATTGGAAGAATCAATTTTCTTTATTTTGTCATTTTCAGTGGCAATCAGGGTAACAGCCGAACAGGCCAGACACGAACTAATTTAGCCGGACACGGTTCTTAGCCTATGTCCGGGTATATCCGGACGCCTGACAACCCTTCATACAGCGTGGCGTATGAATTAGAAAGGGTGGAGCGTAATATGTGGGTCATTGAGAAAATGTTTCACTTCAGAATATATTCCAAGTACCTACTGAAAATATGGTTTCAGCTATAAAGTCGTAGAGCTCTTTGTGACTTGCTCCGCTATAACTAATACAAGACAAGATCTTACTCGATTTTTAAAAGGAATGTGTGTGCCTCGCTAGAGGCGCTAGTGTAGCGTATTAATGATCATTTATTTCTGAGTATATAGTAGTACACTAGCTGACCCGCGCAACTTCGTTTGCGTCACATTTTCCATTAATGCTCCGCTCCTATTTGTCTTAGCGTGATGATATATAGCCTATAACCTTCCTCGATAAATGGGCTATCTAACACTGAAATAATTTTTCAAATCGGACCAGAAGTTCCTGAGATTAGCGCGTTCAACCAAACAAACAAACAAACTCTTCTGCTTTATAATATTAGTATGTGTAATATATATGGTAAGTAGTACATGTAAGGTCTTAAAATTAAAGAAAGATGAGAGAGGTGAGGTTTTCGAGATGTCTAATTTCACTGTTGGTCGGCTTTTGGCAAGAGTTTATTTAGTTTTTTTTTTTTTTTTTTAAACAGATTCTGGCTGCTGATAATGCTACGATTAAAGTCCTCACTCGACAGTGGCGCCAACTGGTGAGATAAAACGGTAGCCGTCATTAAGTGCGTCTATTTCCATGAAAGAAACATATCACTTCGTATAGGAACCAAGCGGAACGGTAAAGGCTAACCTAATTAGGTAGACTAAATCTTAATTACATCTTTAGAAGTATGCAAGAGTGAGCAAAGCGAGCTTGAATATTATTGCTCTACGCCTTGTAAAGCGGCGTTTCCACAGCAGATGTGCGCTTCCTAGCGTAGCAAGCAGGTAACGTTTTATCAATAACCAATAGAATCTCTTCATCTAGCTTCGCTCAGCGCAAGCGATTATATTGGTTTTTAACAAACACATCCTTTGCTACGCATGCTCGCTCCTCTCTGTTGTAAACGCAACCTTAGGCACGAACCCCTTATTATCCTTTGTAATAAAGTATCTACATTCAATTCAACGTCCTTGCGGACAGCAAGGCCGTCCTGCACGCTCTGAACAGCCACACAGTAACTCTTGGCTTATTCTTGAGTGTCACCAACGTATCAGACAGGTTGGTAGACACAACAAAGTAAACATTCAATGGAATAAAGGACACAGCGAATCCTAAAGCAACGATGCAGCAGACAAAACTCGTCAGAAGGGGTTCGAATATGGCAACGATTGGACCTGAACCCATCGTGCCGATGCCTCTCGGGTACGTACGCAATCTGGTAAGGGAACGCAGCGGAGACAGACATCACAAGCTATGGGCTGACCATGGTGAGTGTAGGCAGGCCAAAGAGGC
This sequence comes from Ceramica pisi, assembly GCA_963859965.1. Classification (NCBI taxonomy): domain Eukaryota; kingdom Metazoa; phylum Arthropoda; class Insecta; order Lepidoptera; family Noctuidae; genus Ceramica; species Ceramica pisi. The sequence continues at coordinate 22,216,544 of OY982540.1, read as the reverse complement.
AATTCCCTCTATTGATGACCGATTCACAAAACAAGCCCTAAGACTGACTGAACAACAGTTGTGTTCAGTCACAGCCGTATCAATTGGCCACGGGTCTTTTAATAAACACCTCTATGCTATAGGAGCCACTGACACTATGCGGAGTCTGCATGGAGGAGGATGAGACAGCAGCACACCTGCTTCTAAGCTGCCCGGTAGTCGCGGATTACAGGGCCAAGTACTTCGGTAACCCAGGTACCCTCTGTGAAATAGTTGGTAACACCAAGGCGTTGCTGGCCTTCCTTTGGGAGCCGGGGTGGATCGAATGACACATTTGTCCCACCTACACGCAAAATACGCGCTTCGTCGTTGACTTGCGAAAACCAGCCCAATTTACATACATACATATATAGGTACATACAATGGGCTTGTGTCCTGAAAAAATCTAATTAGTCCGTCAGTTAGATTATCAAAAAATATTTGACCCGTGTTTTTTCTTTTGTTACAGGAAACAAAATTGAGGAAGTTACGATGCTTTTAAAATTCTCAATACGTCACACCTTCGTATAATTTTTACTGAGTCGTGACGTCACGAGCCCCCACTCCCGAGTTTTGATGCGTTTTATCTTTGTCAATATTCATTGATTTACAAAAAAAAAAAAATACGTGTCCATTTTTCAATACTCCAACTGACGGACTAAATAGTTTTGCAATTTGTGGATGATGGAATCTAGCCTATTCATCCTCTATTTATTTATCCGAAGAAAACATAGACTCTCCGAAACAAGCATAGACTCATTTCTATTTTCAAAATGGCGTCCTAAGCCGTCCGCCTGTGTTCACGGCACGTTTCACTGATTGGCTGGCCCTTAACCGATTGGCTGACCCCATAGGGTTTAAAAATCCTATCTTGTGCCATAAATCTGTGAACTTCTCTTGGAAAACTTTATCTTGTGCCATAAATCTGTGAACTTCTCTTGGAAAACTTACTGTTTTACATCCCGCGCAGGTCACAAAAGTCGACTAGTAAACAAATACATGGCGGTACCCGCCGTTAACCGATACATGGCGGTATATCCATGAACCATACTGCGCTGGAATGAATGGAATCATTTTGATTCGAGGTAGGTGTTTACCAGGAGATTACCTGGGCTGGTCCATAATTTCAACCGGATGAGATGATACAGTGCCCTGCATCTAGTACCCTCTTCATGTTTTCTTAATTCTGAGAGATTGCAATGTAAACTGAACGTAGATTTTATCTATACAACACATCTTTTTCCAAAATGCACGCGAAGTCGCGAGGACAGATAGTTATTACCCAATAGGTAATCTAAAATGTAAGCGCACCTTACGACAAATACCTACACAATACATAAACTTCAAAGTTCACTTCTCGAGTTAACTTGGCTTACTCAATCATAAAGTCCATGAAGCTAAGCCTGATTAATTATCTATGCAGCACACCCTCACACCCACTCAAAGTTTGGCTTAAGTTTATCTGTGGTCAAGTCGTGGTCAAGCATGGCGACCAAAATAAATTTATAAATAACTAGTTTTTCCCGCGACTTCTTATGTGTAAATCCCGTTATTTCCCGTTCCCGTAGGAATTTTAGGAAATCTTTTCTTAGTGCCTCTCTACAAGGCACTTACATGACAAAGTACATAAAACCATTGTGATGTATTGACTTTAAAAGAGACTTTGACCTCTGTGTTTGTTTCGGTGTTTCTTCTCAGAGGGAAACACTGGCCTCATCTAGTTCAAAATGACCAAAAAAGATTGACGTGTAAAAGTGTTATTTAGTATCTAGGTATTTACTTACAAAATAAAATCATATATCTCTAAATATCAAGATCTAGCATACATATATCAATAGAGGACACTTTAACAAACAAAAAATGTTTTGGTGTCGTAAAGTGTCAAGTTGCCGAGTTATGTCGAGGTAAAGTCACAGTAGTTTTTGTTGAACAGTGATATTGATAAAAATCTTTAGGTATTTGTAGAAATTAACCTTTTATTATTCTTATAGAGCTACCAACAATAATAATTATATACACTGTTTCTTTTTTTAATCTGTGCTCCGTGTGTCCGTGACTGGCCCAATCAGAATACCGGCGTTATTTATTTTTTAATCTGTGCTCCGTGTGTCCGTGACTGGCCCAATCAGAATACCGGCGTTATTTATTTTTTAATCTGTGCTCCGTGTGTCCGTGACTGGCCCAATCAGAATACCGGCGTTATTTATTTTTAATCTGTGCTCCGTGTGTCCGTGACTGGCCCAATCAGAATACCGGCGTTATTTATTTTTAATCTGTGCTCCGTGTGTCCGTGACTGGCCCAATCAGAATACCGGCGTTATTTATTTTTGAAGTGAAAACTTCTTTAGCGGCGTTGAGCAATTTTCTTGGGATGGGTATACACGTGAACTGATCGAAAATTCGTAAGACGGATGATGCGAATTTGTAAGATGGATGATTAAAAAATGCACAACGTTAATGTTCAAGTTTTCACTACTGCCTGGAAGTCCTGAAGTGCAACACGTTGTTCTTTTTTAAATCACAGCTGAAAAGGGGACTTTTTTGGCCTCGCACATTATAGTGTCCATGTTTTTGGCTTAGTTAGTTTTTATTTATTTTACTTTCTTGTTTGTCTTGTGTGATTCCCAAATAAACATTTTCCTTTATTACTTTAATAATAATGTTTTCCTAAAATCTAAGCTTCAACCGGAGCGAAAGTTAGTAAATAATAAATAAACTATTCCTACTATCAATTGCTTATAAGGTCCTATTATGTTAGATGGAGAAATTATTAAGACAGCGTTCAGTACGTCTAACCAAAGACATCCAAGGAAAAATGATGACTTTTTCTTGCCAGTATCTAATACGTTTTACTTACTTATTATTTTTAGGGTTCCGTACTTCAAAAGGATAAAAACGGAACCCTTATGGTTCTTTGCTGTCCGTCCGTCTGTCTGTCAAGACCCTTTATCTCAGGAACGCGTGGATGTTTCGAGTTGAAATTAAAACTATATACAGCATATCTACAGTCCCTGAAAGCTGTGATACGGGGGGAATAGACCTCACAATCGCATGTCAATCGCAAACTGTCAAAAAAGCCTTAAATTTCATACATTTTTGACAGATTGTGATTGAGATGCGAATGCGATGCGAATGTGAAAATTGATAGAATAGGCTAATGTCCTGAAAAAATCTAATTAGTCCGTCAGTTAGATTATCAAAAAATATTTGACCCATGTTTTTTCTTTTGTTACGGGAACCAAAATTGACGAAGTTACGACGCTTTTAAAATGCTCAATACATTACGCCATGCCATATTTTTTAGCGGGTTGTGATGTCACGAGCCCTCACTCCCGAGTTTTGATGCGTTTTATCTTTGTCAATATTCATTGATTTATAAAAACAAAAAATACGTGTCCATTATTTTTTTTAGCTTGGGACTATATGGCGTTGTGTGAAATGTCCAAGGATATATTATATTATTATTATTTATATTTTTCAATACTTTAACTGACGAACTAAATAGTTTTGCAATTTGTGTATGATGGAAACTAGCCTATTGGCACACTGTACCAACAAACTTCGACCTCGGTTTCTCCCAAGTTAGCCATCCCTTATAACTTCTCCGTGCTTAAGTTACGAGTCAAGTATTAAAGGGTTGCCATTTATTAGCCAATGTTTGTACTGAATTTCTTCGTTTACTGAGTACTAGCACTTGAAGTTAAAAGCTGCTGTTTGCTTTAAAATCCTACTTATAATTATACTAATATTATAAATTCGAAAGTTTGTGAGAATGGATGGATGGATTCGGATGTCAATCACAAACTGTCAAAAAAGCCTTAATTTTCATACATTTTTGACAGTTTGTGGTTGAGATGCGAATGTGAAAATTAGGCCGGATTTGACCAACGCCAGATAACTCTTATCCGTGGAATAAATTTAACGTTTGACAGTTTTTGTATGGAAGAACTGTCAAAAATTCAAAATTATTCCTCCGATAAAGCTATCTGGCGTTGGTCACATCCAGCCTAAGTCTACTAATTTTGGCATTATTGGCCCTCAGGTCTTAGACTAAATAGTGACTCACCTTTTAACTCCATATACGTAGGCAATTCCAATACACTCGAAGAAGGCAATGATCAGCAACGGAAAGTTTCCACTGTACATGTCGAATAACAGGAATATATAGCTGCCAGAACCATGAGCGAAACCCATAGACAACAGGCAGCACAGGAGACATATACCTCCGGTTAAATACTCCTTCCTTAAGTTTGGAAATAACTTCATATCCACGATGGAAGTCACGACTCCTTCAAGGGTTCCGAATTGAGAGTCTATGCCTAAGGTGAACAGCATCAGGAAGAATAGGACGGACCAGAATTGGGCTCCGGGGAACTGGTTTATGGCTTCAGTGAAGATAATGAAGGCCAGGCCGGTACCGGAGGCTGTCTGTGAACGGATAAATTTAAAGTGTGAGTTAAGGAATTTTGAAGAAGTGGGTCATTGTGGTAAAGATGGTTGTGTGGAAATGGACAGATCTACGGCACACCAAATGAAGGGGATCAATACAATACATGTCGTCACTTACATTATCCAGCTCCTTTTGCAGATCGCACTCCGGCAGATGAGGCATCACCAACGAAGTCAGATTCCCGTTGAGGTCCACCGTCACCATCTGCCCAGCTTCTGGCAGCACCATGGATCTGAACGCAGGCCCAAACACCTCCAGCAAAGTTTCGTTCCTCACATCCAAACATTTCTCGTACACCATGGTAGCCTTAAACCCAATGATAGAAAACACCACGATGCCAGCAAACATCGACGTTAAACAGTTCGTCATAGAGACCATTATTGCATCTCTGTAACAGTTGTTGTCCACCGGATTGTACGAAGAGAAAGCTATCAAGCCCCCGAAAGCTAGGCCAAGGGAAAAGAATATTTGAGTTCCTGCTTCCAGCCACACTACTGGGTCTAAGATCCTATGCCATTTTGGCGTAAATAAATGAATCAGGCCATCGCCCATGCCCTTAAGAGTGATGCCTCTGAAGAAGAAAATAACGAGGACTATGTAGGGGAAGGTGGCTGTGACGTAGACAACCTTTCCTGACGAGGCAATGCCTTTGATCATGCACAGGTATACTAGAATCCAGGCTATGACTAAAGCAAGTGCTATTTTGTAATTGAATGTTTCTGGGTAATTTATATCCTCCGATATTTGAAGCGTTGTGCGGTACCAAAAGTATTGGGTTGGGCTGCTGACCTGAAACAATAAAAACATGTCATTAGTAAATTCCTCGGCAGGGCTATGAGACTCCTAAGTGGCTCATCAGTTGGCTCAAAGTCAAAGTGTTGGCTATCAAGAATCTATACTAATATTTTAAAGCAGAAGAGTTTGTTTGTTTGGTTGAACGCGCTAATCTCAGGAACTCCTGCTCCGATTTGAAAAATTCTTTCAGTATTAGATAGCCCATTTATCGAGATAGGTTATAGAATATATATATTATCACGCTAAGATAAATAGAAGCGGAACAGTAATGGAAAATGTGACGCAGGCGAAGTTGCGCGGGTCAGCTAGTTAAAGATAAAATCAATTTGAAGTCAAGACTTCAAGAGTTTGTAAGATTATTTACAGTTTTACACTAAAACTGCTGGACAGTTTTCAGCTTAATACTCGTAAACCTAAAAAACAAACCTGAGAAAAAGCTTTTCATTGGCATATGAATGTGGGCTCTCGACTACTAAAGCAATGTCGCATAATTCATAATTATGGCAGAAATCCTACTACACAAAATTCTTCCATTACTGTGTGAGTTACTAAAAAAGTCGAAACTATTGGTCGAAGTAATCTGAAATTTGGCCAAGTCAGTTCTTTGGTGAATGTAAGTGAGCACTAAGGGGGTACTTCCCAAAATTCCTACGGGAACGGGGAAAAAGATATGCGTGTATGAAGTAGGGGGAAAAACCTATTGTGAAAGAATTCTGTTTACAAAAAACTTTTTACAAAAAATACAACCGACTTCCAAAAAAAAAAAAATGAAAACACTGCAAAGTAAAAAATAAATATACGAGTAATTTCAGAAGTCGGTGATTTTGTTAGTTTCTTCGTATTTTGTCACCGACTTCCGAAATTATAGTTATACACCACTGCAAAATCGCAGAAATGCAAAATACGCTATTTCGATTACTTGGTTGACATAAAACTATCATCCAAGTAGACGAATTCCAGCTATTTCGATTTAAAATCAAAGTTCGTAACCGATTTTCATAAGATTTAAATGGGACCAATCTGCAAGTAAGTATATCCTTTCAGACAAAACAAGAATTTTTCAAATCGGTTCATAATTGTCGGAGTTATGAGGTAACAAACATAAAAAAAAAATATACAACCGAATTGAGAACCTCCTCCTTTTTGGAAAGTCTGTTAAAAACAACAAAGTACCTACTCCAACAGAATCATTTCAAATTGAACACAACACTTTTTAAATAATGTCATACAGCCATTCTTTCAAAGACATCGGGGCTCGGGACGAATTAATTATCTTAATTACAGTAATAAGATAAATGGCAAAGAAAATAGGGTGCTTCACGTTAAATTCTCAGACCTAAATAAGTCTGGAAAGAAAGATGTAATTTGTTCAGTAATGCTTGTTCGGGGGCGGATTATCTTTAAGGCAAAGTAGGCACGTGCTTAGGGACGCCAGATTACAAAGGGAAAAAAAGTCCCCAGACCTTAAACATAATTTGTAAACTGATTCCGAAGTATGCCCCTGTTACTACTTAATTACTCCAACAGGAACCGATCCCAGAAACCAATAATCTGCAAACTGTTTTACGACATTCAAAGTAGTTCCGTCTTGCTATTATGACTGTCTCGTTGGTCTTGAGGTCACTAGCAATGGCTGCTAAGCGTGGAGTCCTGGATTCGATTCCCGGGTTGGGCAAAGAGTCATTCTGTTTTTATATATGTCACCGGAAAGTGGCAAACGCCGTCAGATTGTTAAATATCGCGTGAAATTTTAAACTTTTTTTTGAAATTTTAAATTAGACACGGTTAGATTGGAAACTATTGAATTTGGATGGGATAATAAATCTATAAAATCAAAGAAAGTTTGTAAGTTTGTATGTAGGGATTAATCTTAGGAACTACTGGTCCGATTTGAAAAATTCTTTCAGTGCTAGATAGCCCATTTATCGAGGAAGGTTATAGGCTATATATCATCACGCTAAGACAAATAGGAGCGGAGCATTAATGGAAAATGTGACGCAAACGAAGTTGCGCGGGTCAGCTAGTTATATACAAAACGATTTTTTCATAATACATCGAGAAAATAATAATCTAATGAAGATTCATTACAATTTTACGTCGCGTGTCGTGGGTTCGATCCCCGCACGGAACAAATATTTGTATGGCCTACAGATAGTTTGTTCGTAGTCTGGCTGTTTGCGTATGTGACTTTTCACGGTACAGGAGAAATTACTAGTGTAGGGCAACGTTTTGAAAAAAAATATATATAATTTTTCATAGTTGCTTCGACCTCTAAAATTTTCTTACGTACTTATAAATTGTTTAGCCGCATTTTTATAGTAATAATAAATCCCTCCTTTTCCATGTAAGTATACTTAAATTTTTCCCCCACCCCCTTGAGCGAAATTTTGGACACTTTGGATTGTGCCGTCCGGACGGCACAATAAATTCTGCAAAATAAATAAATAATAAGCAGCGATGTATAATGTTATTTGGCAATATAATACTTAAAAAAACTGCTATAAATGTATTGATACCCTAAATTGTGAATAGTAATAAATTTTAAATAAATCACACATTTTTTCTTTATTTATCTTCCTATTTTAGCATACATACCTTTACTCCCTAAACAGGGCTCTATACACAGACCTTCGAACAACTGTTGCCTTAAAGTTCATAAAACATAATTAAGTTTTACCACTTCTATCACAATTAATTATTTGCGTTGCACCTTATTACATGTCATAAAACATTCCGGGTGACGGATGGAAGGCGCAGTGACGTCGTAGAAATGCCGTTAGCGGCCTATATGTTAGGTGGCAATTTAAACACAAACTTTCAAGAAATAAGGTCCATTTTTAACTGTGCATCCTGACTAGTAAAAATATTGTTTGTGTGGTTTGGCGAATCAGCGACGTGGTTTCGATGTGTGAGTTTGTTTGGAATTATGTGTCAAGATGCGCGCTTAAATCCCTTGACGTAATGCTTCCATGTTTTATTTGCGTTCACTGAAAAATGAAGACGATACAGTGCGTAATAACTCATGTGACATTTGAGTACATTTTTCACCTAAACATGACGTCACGAGCTCCCACTCCTGATCATTGAAGCGTTTTATTTTCGTATTTTTTTATTGGCGCATAAAGAAAAAAAAAACGTGTCCAATATTTTTCGATTCTTACTGACAGATTAAATAATATAATCATATTTTTGACGTCAAATAAATCGATGAACGCCGACTGCACGCACGAAAAAGGATGACTCATTGTCCCGTTACCCTCATTGTAACGTTAAACGTTACGCTTATGTATTGATTCAATTTTATTCATAAAAGTTTCATACATGTTTTGTGACGTTGTCACGTTAAACTATCGTCCGTAAACCAACTTTACAGACAACCAATTTTTTAATTTATGATTTCGAACCAATAATGAAAAAACAAAAGGAGGTCAATTCGAAAAAAGAATAACACAAAAGCGCACACAAATAAAAAAAAGAGATTGCGAATGGAATAAGTTTTTGATTAATGGCAGCCAGATGCGCATCTGAATAAAATCTCTTTTATGAATTCAACTGAATCTGAGCGCTTTCATTAAGGTTTTTTTATAGATTTCCGGGGCTTCGTTGCTGCGTTATTTATTAAGATTTTGCACGAATGTATAGCAGAATACACGCAATACCCGAAAGTGGTAACAAATACAAAATCCTTTATTTCAAATAGACCAGCTACAGGCACTTTTTAATAGTCAAGGTCTGTCAGTCAAATAGATGAAGCTAATCCTGCCGCGCTAGTGACAAGAGCAGCAGGTTGTTCTGCAACATACGAGACCGACCCCGTCTCCAGCGTGGCAGTTGCACGTTCCAAAGAGTAAATCCTGTGGAGAAGAACGTGCAAGAAACTCCATGGACAGTCTTTTAAACCAGTTGTCATTGTTTACAATGGTGTTTGTACTCATCATTATAAACAACTTTTATTATAGGACCAACACTTCTTATTTTTATGGTGTGGGCAGTAACGTCTAACGACTCAACACACCCTAGTATCAGAGTAACTAAACCGCTTCAAGGGCCTCTGACATTTTTTTTTTTTTAATGCAAAACGGGGAAACTCTTTGCCCAAATCTCACCTGATGGAAAGTGATGATTAGGCCGAAGATGGCGAGTTTCACCCGGAATCCTCTTACACAGAGGAACTGGCTATCATACCTCATGACTGCCGGAACACAACAATGCTGTTAACATTGTTGTTATGGCGACAGACTTAGATATGATGGTGGTAGCTCGCCAGGCGGACTTAGAACAAGTCCTACCATCAACCAAACCAAGCAAAAAATTTGCCCCCGCTGGGAATCGAACCCGGGACCTCTGGGTCTGAATCAGGTGGTTTAACCACTAGACCACGGAGGCGGTTAGTGTCACCTGTTTAGCACCACCCGGAGACCACGTGTAGGGATTCGTTGAAGGGTATTCTCCTACGGACGCGGGTGACTCCGCCCCCGAAAACATGACATGTTTTATTTGCGAACCCCCTTTTGGTGGCCGCAACCACCGGCTGAAACGTGCCTTCCGAAATACGGAATCATCTTTTTATCAGACAATCAGGTGATTCAAGCCTGCGACGTCCTAGCCAAACTGGAAACAATTTTACAAAGTTGGCTTCTCGTGGTAATCGAACCCATGACCACCGGATCGCAAGATAAACGCCTAAACCACTCGACCTCGGAGGCAGGACCAACACTGAAGTCGATTAAATTAAATTATCTTCGAATACCTTGTTGTTGTTGTTCATAATGATTCCGAAAATCCGTAAATAAACGGGTGCCTAAGTCTGTTTGTCTGTCACAGCCAATTTTTTCATATTCTACTGGACATTTTGTTGAAATTTGGTGCACCTGTAAATTTCTATGACCCAAACACGTAAGTAAGTAAAGTTTTATTTGTTTCATCACGGAGGCATTATTGAGGAGCTCATGGCTAAATAATAAGTGCCGCACAGGTCGCCCTTCAAGGCTAAGCAACGCTTGCCGAGGTTAGTCTGTGGATGGGTGACCATCTTAGCATAACTGGGTCCAGGGGCGACAGACTTGGGGATGTCGCCCCCCATTCATCTGGACCCGAGGTGGCGGCGCGTGGTGTTCCCGTTCGCACGTCTTGGACGTCGTGGGGGAGTCAAATACCTCACTGCCCCCGCAGACCCGAGGTGGCCCGCAGAAATCGCATTAGTTCCCGCGATCCCCGGCGTAGGTGAGAGATGGAACACAGGGGTGGTTTTAGTCAGAAAGAGACTGACAGACCCCTCCGCCCGCCCCAGGGCGGAGGACATCCATGAGGAATTCCCCCGTAAAAAAAAGGATTGAAGATAATAAAGATTAGTTGAGATGGGCGTTTAATGAACGAACTAGTTAATTCGACGGTTCACCGATGATCATCGGACTAGTTGAATTCGTAGACTCCACGTAGACTATACGTTCATGTCGACTTTTTACGCGATGACCGACGCGAGTAGGTACTAAGTCGCAGTACAAGTTCATTCATCCGAAAAAATAACAACAACGGACGAACAACGAGCAATTTAATTTGTCTCAAACTGTAGTTGCAAAGTGTTGATATTACTATGAGGCGACGTAAGAAACCGGTTTGTACCTACTTGTTTACGTTCGTATCTAAACCTGGTAAATTATGAAAGGAAGTTCAAATATTATCTGCAAAACTCATTGTTAACTTATTCTCCTACAAAATAAGTTTCTGAGCTTAGAATAATAATTAGTTATTATTCTAAGTTTCTGAGGTACTAAACCACATTTAATAAAAGTAACGAGACGCTACGCTACGCTAGTCTACCTACAAACTATGTTGAATTGTCAAGCCATCGAGTGTAGACGGCCGCGTCTCGCTGTCGCATCGTCGCAAAGTTAAGATAGTTTACGGCATAAAATAGTCGACATAATAAACTAAGTGATCGACAAGTCGATGAACGGCAATGTACGACCCATCTATGATATGTAGGTAAGGTTAGATAGGTTAAAAGATGAGATGAAGGTAATCATGTATCACTATGCCAGAAATCTCATATGAGCTTCCCAATAACTCAGACGACATCAAGCAATTTGAAGCTATTAAGAGACGTTTTGAGATCATGAAGCAGAGTGAATCTTTGAGCACCAATATCATCGTACCACGACGCGACGTCCATCAGTTTACAGTTATATGTCAACATATTGGGAATCTTGGTATTGGCAGCTTACTGTTTTAAACGTTGGCGACGAAGGCAACGTGAAGGAAATCGCTCCACTTCTACACCAAAGCGTCCGACAGCCTCGGCGACGACAGCGTTGCCATCTCCAAACACCGTCCCAGAGAGTGCTGTGATTGAAATTATGGGAAAAGGGTAATCCAGTAGTAAATTAGTGAAAAGTAATCCTAAAGCTACCAGCTCTATCAGTAGAAGTCTGACACTCCCTCCCGCTACACCCAGAGCGGGAGGAGTCATTGGATGATGTCCCATCCCTAAAAAAAAAAAAAAAAAAACAAGCTGCCACCTCTATCTAGTGAGTGCGTATTTTTTCTACTTGATTTACATTGCAGCGATTCATCGTGCGTGGTGGTATAATTCTTCAAGTACGGTGATAACACGCTTCTCAGGAACTGCCGTCCCATTTCACTCCTGAGCCATGTCTACAAGCTGTTTTCGAGGGTTATCTCGAATCGTCTCTCCCAAAAGTTCCATGACTTCCAGCCGCAGGCCGGATTTTGAAAAGGCTACAGCACCGTAGACTGCATACACACTCCTCAAGCAAATAATCCAAAACGCTGAGGATTATAGTCAGCCTCTGTGCCTGGCGTAAGTGGACTGCGAGAAAGCTTTCGACACAGTCGAGACCTGGGCTGTCCTGGAGTCCATACAGAGATGTCCCATCGACTCGGCTACGTAGAACTGATGAGATGTTTGAATAAGGCCGCAACAATGACCGTCCAAGTACAAAGCACAAAACCAATCCAACTGCGTCGAGGTGTAAGACCGGGAGACGTCATCTCTCCGAAACTTTACGAACGCGTTGGAGGACATTTTCAAGACGCTTGATTGGAAAAGACGGGGCATAATTATCACCGGTTAGTACAACTCGCACCTCCGATTTGCGGATGACATTGTCATCATGGCGGAATTTCTGCAGGAGCTGGAGGTGATGCTGAACAGCCTGAGCGATTCTTCGAGGCGGGTGGGTCTCGGGATGAATCTGGACAAAACCAAAGTCATGTACAATGGTCATGTCACCTCGAGACCTGTAATCGTAAATGGCGCCACCCTCGAGGTTGTGCAAGAATACATATATCTAGGCCAAATTATACAACTTGGGCGGATGCACAACTTTGAGAAGGATGCGACCAGAAGAATTCGCTTGGGCTGCGTCGATCCCTCAATCCCTTAAAACCAGGGTTTGTAACTAGTGCGTCCTACCCGTAATGACATAAGCGCAATATATTGACAAATGTTTTCCAATTATGTTTTATGATTTTTGTTCAGATATTCATCACTCGGCTAAAAGTCACATAAATCCAATAAACTGTTTTCTGTTTAGTTTCAAAACTGTTCAATTCCCAGTGAGCCAATGAAACCCAGGGCCAGAAATAAACCGTTGCCGTCTTCACTCTCCAGTGGATTAAGGGGAATTGTAGATCCCTAGGCAATGACGATACAGACAAACTCGCGAAGAGTATAGAGAAGCGTTTTTACTAAAACGTTTCTCATTACGAAAATTTACTGGTCAGCATTTTGAATAGAAGAGGTGAAAAAGCCAGTGCCTTGCATAACACTCTTCCAAGTTCCTAATTCCAAGTGAAGTCAAGCAATGCTAGATATTGACTGTTCGTATATATCTTATCCTAAAGATCTTACCTAGCGACAACATTTTACTTTCAGACATACACGCGAACGAAGTTGCAGGCAACAGCTTGTATTTTTATAAATGTCTCGGCGGTGTGCGTCGCTGTGTGAGTGAGTGCGCCGTGCCCGGAAATAAATATGGCAGCGAAATAATTACGAACATGTTTTTAGTGAAAGTTTCTTGTTTTTTCAGCAGCCAAGTAGCTTTTTTCGTTTCCATCAGTATCGTATTTTATTTATGAACACATTACACGAACATAAGTACATCCATACACATTCATACTTCATCACTTTTAGTTTTAATATAATTTGCACGATGTTAAATTAAATCCGTTTACTCTTAAAGCGGCCATGGGCGTAAATAGAGGGGTGTCCCACCTCAGAATGTTTGGGAACCGGTTCCAAATTCTAGGCTGGACCCTAATTATCTTCACAAAAACCTATACTTACAAGTAGATACTTATAAAATGCTTTGTCCTGACTTTTGACTGACGGATCAAGCACAGCCTAGCATGGCCTGTCATGCAGCCGTAGCGCGGGTCGCATAGCGCGGCACGCGCTACGGCTGCATGACAGACCGTGGTGTCCGAGGCTGTTGACAACTTCGCCACAGTGGCAGCGATGAGGAAAACAACAAGGAGCGACAAAAAACGTAGGGAAGCAGCGAGGCGGAAAGTAGTATCGTCGAACAAGGTGCCTATGTTCGACAATGCTAGTGCGTGAAGCCAGAGTCCCGACTCCCATTGACCCACAGCCAGCAGGCGCGCACGCTCCGCAGCAGTCGCAGAAGAGGCCATAAGGTCACGCTGAACTATTCTGCAGAGCGGCTCGTGGCAAGCGTATCTCCAGGCATCCATAGCCTCAGTGAAGCACGGCACATCAAAACCAGTCAGTGAGGAAGCTAGAATATTCCTGACTAACTTCTCAGTACCATGAACCGAGGATATGAAAGCCCGTAAACTGATTCTCGTAATTTTGCGGACGCCAAGGCCTCCCATACGGATGGGAAGAGTAGCTTGACTCCAAGCTCAGTCGTCCAAGGCCACATATAAAAGTGAAGTTAGTGACGAATGATTTGGTCCATTTTTTCTGAAAGGTGGGTGCTTCCATAAATGGGAAGCACGCAGAAACTGTGTTAATTTAGGGCCGAAACAGCAGTAACGGATTAAGGTGATTGCCGAATGCATGTTAATTTTGAGAAACCTTTCTGAAATGTCATAATTTTGTATTTCCTCTTCAACAAAATTGGGAAAAGATTGCTCTAAAGTTGGAGACCCAAGGGGGCGAAGAGAACTTTTTTCCATAACTTAGATTTCTGGAGATATTGCGTTAAATATGGAAAGTGAAATATATGAACCTTCAGAATGACCTCTCCTTTACCAGAATTTAAGTTGCTCCCACACAAGAAACGTGTTTTTTTCGGTACGGACACTTTTGTGTGCAAGTCCGACTCGCACTTGACCGGTTTGGAGAGATCGAGATAAATCAGTCTATGAATGAAAGATTGAATGAGTGAGTGACCTTTCGCTTTTGAAGAATAGAATAGGTTTGTTAAGGATATCTGCCAACATTGCATAACCAATCTCTCAGTTCTCAGTGTTCATCAAAGTGTAACACAAAAGCTTGAGGTATAATTTGACAGTTAGTTAAATAGACTAAATCTAGTTTAGCCGGGAAAATAACACAAGAGCACGTGTATTTTCAGCAGTTTCCCAGCATCGGGCAATTCGAACCGTAGGCGTAGCTTAGATGCTAGACCAACGTTCTTCACTTAAATTAGTACCATCGCGTGAACAACACCTACTGCAGTGTGCACTGGATTTTTGAGTGGTTCTTTTTTTCCTAAAAATGGATTCATTTTTAATAAGAACGAAATTACTTTTAATGCTGGTAATATTTACTTCGAAAGCGTAAGTACCTACATACTTATTTTTTTAAAATTAATTAAAACATATTGTTTTTGAATGGAAACCTATTCTGTTACAACGTTCACTTCGCTCTACCTTACTTTTAAAATACACTTAGTATTTCTTTCGCAGAATATAAAATAAATACTAGAAAGAAAGAAAGAAAAATAGTATATTCCTACCAGACAGATGCACATTACATTAATTTAAAATACACAAATAAAAATAACTTTAAAACAAAATGGGAGATAAAAAATTAGAACATTCCGCCATTAAAAATAAAAAACAATGTAACTGTAACACGTGCGCGTCTTTATATAGGTACTCAAAGCTTCAAAACGTTGAGTATAACATCAAGATTGTGACGATGTGTGCTGAAAACTTTTTTATAAAAAAATACAACAAACTTCCAGAAAAAAACACTAAAACATATTATCACAAACTTAATTTCGGAAGTTGGTGTCAAAAAACGAAAAAATAACCAAAAACACTGACTTCCGAAATTAAAGATAAGATAAGATAAGACAAGATTTCTTTATTTGTTTAAACATTGTATACATACAGGAGCATGCAAGATATTACATAGTAAAAGTTTAAAGTTAGAGAGAGAGAGAGAGTGTTTTAGAGTGTAGTTAAAGTTTTTTTGTTTGCTTGTTCTTAAAAATAGGTACCTAACATAATAAAAAAATGTGATCACTAGCATATGCTGATATATTTTTGTATTTAACTTTATCTACAAAAATCTTTGTTGTATGTTTTCTTTAAATAAAAAAACCCTGTTTGAAATTAAAAAATATAACTATTTTTATACACAAAAATTGAGTAATTAATCAGAATGTAATTGTACAAGCAACATATATATATAACTCCTTCCCTGGCTTGAACACATGCGGAGATCCTTCTGGGCATGCTGAGTATCAAGTTCTCCAGCATTCCTTGGGGTAACCTGTCCCATTCTTGAATAGCGGCTTCCTTGAGCTCGATAGGGTTTAAGTCAGGCGAGCGGCAGGGCAGTCTAACCTTGTGATATCGTATTCTTGGAGAGCTGCATTGACTCATTGGCCCGAACTTCTGCTTTTATTTTAGTAGCGTTGATTGTTGGGTCACGGGCTACCAGCAATCTAATATGGCGCTTTTGGGTAGCAGTTCAAACAGTCGGGCTACCACTGCAGGGTCAGTCAGCTAAATTACCTTTCCTGTGGTACCTCTGCAACGTGGTCACGACACAGGATTGGGATATAGCAACTCGGCGTGCTATTTCTCTCGTGGTTTGATATCGTTTATTTATAAAATAGGACACATCTACCATCTCTTAAAATCTCATCATCATACCATATCTTAAAATATAGTTAGAGAACACAGTTGCTTATTTGCCTGAATTATGTTGGAACTCGTGTTTCAGGCTGGATAGTGCTTAATTAAACATTAATAATAAACTAACAATTTATCAATTACCTATAATTATGACTTAAAATTAAAGGACACATCATGTTTTATTTACATACAAAAAGAAGATCTTCTGTCTCTTCGTAAGAGATACTTAATAAATATTGCACAATTTGTCTTCTTACAACTATAATAGTTTAACTTTAAATAGATACTTAGTTTCTATTTAATTTATTGTATGGAAACGGACCTAAAAAATCTTTTTACAAAAACATTCTTTGAAAATGAATTAGAGTCGCACACAATATCATTCCGTCTCTTTTTAGTATTTTCAGTTTTGTAAGTAAGCATGGTGCTGTTTTAGTACCAAGTGCATAATGAAAAGCTGGCGAACAGTCAGTACGTTGCAGGATTTGTATAGGACATCTGTGGGATAGAGAAAGGGATGAAAATTGGCTACTTTTAAAATGGCTGTCTGAGCTCTTTCAAGAGGGAGTAATGAGTTTTGGGTGCTCCACCCCATGATGTGATACAGTACCGGATTACGGATTGCACAAGGGCAAAATAAACTTGTGTAATTACTTTTGAATCCACAATAGTTCGCAGTTTTTTAAAGACATAAATTAATTTGTGTCTAAAGGAGAGACTTTCGTCTATTATAGCTCCGAGATATTATTATTTAATGTTGCATGTTTGAAGGATAAAATGACAGTCGCATGTACTGATTGGGTGGAGTGTACATTTATGAGCAAACACATGAGGATGAGTAATGTTAAATTGAGGTTTTCGCATGGAGAACTGAATATATTGTCTGGTGTATCCTTCTTCCCTCAAAGTTACTATTCTTGCTCTCAAAACTTTTGACAATCCTCTTGGCATTTTTTCAATTACAACTTTTCGCGGAAAAGTATTTTATATCCGTTAAAATTTACTAAATCAGAATTCTGAATGAGCGTAAGCTAGGATTGAGAGCCTTTTTATGTATATGGAAGAATAATTTAACTGTTCCGTAGCCAAATGGCAAAAACGGAACCCTTATAGATTCGTCATGTCTCTCTGTCTGTCTGTCCGTCCGTCCGTATGTCACAGCCACTTTTCTCCGAAACTTTAAGATCTATGCTGTTGAAATTTGGTAAGTAGATGTATTTCGTGAACCGCATAAAGATTTTCAAACAAAAATAGTAAAAAAACAATAAATTTTGGGGGTCCCCATACTTAGAACTGAAACTAAAAAATAAAAATCATCGTACCCATACGTGTGGGGTATCTATGGATAGGTCTTCAAAAATTATATTGAGGTTTCTAGGATCATTTTTTTCTAAACTGAATGGTTGGCGCGACAGACACTTCCAAAGTGGTAAAATGTGTCCCCCCCCTTAACTTCTAAAATAAGAGAATGATAAAACTAAAAAAAAATATATGATGTACATTACCATGTAAACTACCAGCGAAAATTGGTTTGAACGCGATCTAGTAAGTAGTTTTCTTTTAAATACGTCATAAATCGTAAATCGCAACTTCTGCTTACGGAACCCTCAGTGCGCGAGTACGACTCGCACTTGGCCAGTTTTTTTTGTTGTGTTTGTTATTATCAAGAGAAGGTACTTATGAAAGAAAAAAATAAAAAGTTGCAATTGACGGGAACGAAGTCGCGGGGGATAGCTAGTCTATTATATTGTTAGGATATTCTCAATGGACCAATATTGAGGCGCGAGAGATAAATAAGACGGCTCACAGCACTCTTTACATACTGGAAATAGCCACATTTGTCGTAGCCACAAAAACTATTTACATTCGAAAATAATGTGCGCCGTAACACTAAATAAATTGTACCGGTACCGATGACTAGCGATGTACAGAAATAGGCCAGAATTACGAAGCATGCCAATATAAAACCATTAGGTATCCATAACAATACGGCTCTCAAATAAACTCTCAAAAACAATGTACAATGCGTTTTAAATAAGATTAGGGTCGACTTAGCGCAATATTGCGGCGTGATAGCTTTCAATTCAAAGCAAGACAAGATTAATATTTTTTAATTATTATTTACAAAAAATGAGTGAAATAAGTGCTATGGTGTCGTTTAAAAAAACTGATAATAACTTTAAATAATTACCTATTATATTTAGCTAATTTTCTACTATAGAACTTTTTTTTTTTAAATTCGATTTAAGACTGATTTACACAAATTAAAATAAACCGTTATTGATATGCAACTAAGTTTTCTATGCAAACCTTACCTACTGTTCAAGAAACATTTGAGAGATTGAGGTCATTGACATTCTTATTCTTATTTGAAACGCATTGTGTATTTAAAAGTAGATTAAAATTTATAAAAGCTATTTTATTTATTCATTTTTCTTAACCTACTTATTATATTTTTAAACATTTCTTAAAAAAACAAGTAAAAAAAAACATTTAAAAATATAAAAGTAGTAGTCCGCCGGTGTCGGGAGCAGGGTCAAGCTACCGGTGGTTAGGGCTCCAGGGAAAGGAACCTCCTCACAATACGAGCCGTATCGAGGAGTACGCCAGCTTCGACAGGTGGTCGTCGAAGCTTTAAAGCTATTTTATTATTTAAGAATTAGCTGTACCCGCAACTCCGTTTGCGTGGATATTGATGTCGAAATGTGTGTATAGTTGAAAAACTCCTCCAATCATTAAGGAAATAGGAAAAGGGAATGAACTGAATCAGCTCATTTGATATCAGCCAGTTGCCGTGCAATGCTGAAGTCCTCATCCATCCGCTACCTTCTCCTTCTTTAAATCATCGACCCCTCGCGCCGCAGGACGTCCCACACTACTTTTGCCCATACGCAGTCTCCACGCTAACACATGTCTGCTCAAAAACCTTCTGTCAATCAACAGACATGGCCGGTCCAGTTCCACTTCAGTATGCTGATTCTACTCGTAATATCGGTGACTTTAGTTCTGTGGCCAATGACTCTGTTGCGTATTCTATCCACCAGAGAAACCCCGAGCATTGCTCCCTCCTTTGCACGCTTAGCAACCTTGAATATTATAGTAATACTAGCTGACCCGCACAACTTCGTCTGCGTCACATTTTCCATTAATGCTCCGCTCCTATTGGTCTTAGCGTGATGATATACAGCCTATTGCCTTCCTCAATAAATGGGCTATCTAACACTGAAACAATTTTTCAAATCGGTTCCTGAGATTAGCGCGTTCAAGCAAACAAACAAACTCTACAGCTTTATAATATTAATCTTATCTATACTAATAGAGGTAAAATTTGTTTGTAAGTTTGTAAGTTTGTAAGTTTGTATGTAGGGGGTAATCTCAGGAGCTACTGGTCCGATTTGAAAAATTCTTTCAGTGTTAGATAGCCCATTTATCGAGGAATGCTATAGGCTATAAAATATAAAGATATCATGCATATTAGCCGAACTATCTCAATTTTTGTCTATCCAGGCGGAAAAAAATAGCTCTTACAACAGAGTTATTTGCATGCGCTGCCTTAACAGTAGTATGTAATTGAAAACAATGTATGGCAACCTTGTCCGCTTTAAATAGTTCTACAAAAAAGTCCGCGACACTATATTTCTATCTTTTATATTTTAGCAGATATAGTAGCTTTTACGTGTTACAAAAAGTATTTTTCGACGTACTTACCTTTGGACGATTTTTTAAACAACAAAATATTAAACCTTATCGAAAAAAATATTATTATGATCACAAGAACATCATAGAGATACGATTCGCCCACAACAGTATGTCAATTGGTTAAATAGTTTCGAAGATAATATAAAATTACTGAATCGCAAAATTCCGCCGTCCATTCACGAACCGCATTAGAACATACTTTGTACGGACGTTGTATCCATTTACCCATAGATCATCTGCTTAGCCTTTTCCCAACTATATATTGGGGTTGGCTTCCAGTCAAACCGGATTCAGCTGAATACCAGTATTTTACGTGGAGCGGCTGCCTACCAGACCTTCACAGCCCAATAACTGGGTTACACGGTACTCCTTGGCAAGACTGGTGTCAGATTTTCTGGCTTCTGACTATCCGTAACGACTGCCAAAGATCTCCAAATGACAGCCGGGACCAACAGCTTAACGTGCTTTCCAAGGCACGGATAACATTCCATCCATTTACCCATAGATGGCGTTGTGCAATTACGTCGTTTTTCTGGTTCGGATTAATGACCCTCTCCAGTTTTTAACTTTCGTCGTTAGGTAGGTGAGTTGTACACAGTTGGTTGGAAGTTGTTGGTCTTTAAAATGGTTTTGGTTGCTCGGTTTCTTAAAACACAAAAAATACTACTTCGTTCTCATTATTCGAGTTTGAAGCTGTGGTATTTCTGTTTTTGGGATAAGACAGTTTCAGAGATTGTTTATCATGCCTAAAAGGAAATCACAACTTTCCCGTCAGACATCCCAGACAAGAGCAGCTCGAGTACGCCGTACGGAAGAGTCTGCTATTGAAAATCATCAGCACCTATCGAGGAATAGAGAAAATATTTCGCAAGCATGCGCTGGAGAATCTATATAGCTCCGAGCGTTCACAGCGGCTTGCTAACCAAAGCTGGAGAACATCGCAGGTCCGTGCTCGGGAATCTAGCGCTGAACGTGCGCTGAGCGCTCGCAGAGGCTCGCTAGCCTAGCTACATATCAATAAAAAGGAAACCCTCCTTTTGGCAGTCAGGAAATAAATAGCACTCAGTACTAACCGAACCACACTCATAATTTCATCACAATTTAAAATGTTTACCGCCCAACGAAGTGGGCACGGGTCAGCTAGTATATATATAACAAAGACGGGTTTGTTACAACACTTATAACTCGAGATCTGCTGAACCAATTTTCATGGTTATTGATTCGTTGGATTTGTCTCCGACCCGAATAGCAGAATACATCTTAAAAACAATGAAAACTCGATATGTGCAATGAATACTTAATTGACGGGAACGAAGCCGCGGGGGACAGCTAGTAATATTATATAGTACAGATTAGTACAGACTGTGATCAAAATGCTAAAAAGTAAGTATAAAAGAAAGGCCACTTACAGCAGTGCTTTCATAATTTAGTTAATATTGATCTATCACTACATATTATTAAACAAAATCCTCCGCCGCGTCTGTCTGTTTGTTCGCGACAAACTCAAAAACTACTACACCACCACCACCACCAAAAATGCAAAAGGTGACTTTGTACCTATTTTTCTGTTTCCTTCTTCTCATGTTCTTATTAATCTTCTTTTTTTCGTGTGGGTAGTAAGGTCTAACAACCCCACACACCCTATTTTCAGAGTTTCTAAACCGTCTCAAAGCCTCTGGTCCGGGACCACCGGCTTATACGTGCCTTCCAAAGCACCGAATTATCTTTTTATCAGACAATCAGGTGATTCAAGCCTGCAGTATCCTAGCCAATCTGGAAACGACTTTATGAAGTATGCTTCCCGTGGAAATTGAACCCACGACCACTGGGTCACAATTAAAGCTAGCGCCTAAACCACTCGACGGACGGATGCGCTAAGTGATTTAAGTAAAACAGTCTGTGAATGCAGAAAACACAAAACTCTTCCAAATAAACTCGGATTCCCTTAGTTACCTTTGGGTACAGAGCCTTAAAACACAGTGTTAATATTAAGTGCTAATAAAAAATTACTCTAATTCAAGTGAAAATGATATGCTAGTCACGAAAACCATCGTTGAAACAATAAAAAAATAATAAATAAAAGAATTTCGCACAAAACAAAAGAAACGCATAAAATATTTTTGTCCCA
Organism: Ceramica pisi; assembly: GCA_963859965.1. Classification (NCBI taxonomy): domain Eukaryota; kingdom Metazoa; phylum Arthropoda; class Insecta; order Lepidoptera; family Noctuidae; genus Ceramica; species Ceramica pisi. The sequence continues at coordinate 22,194,372 of OY982540.1, read as the reverse complement.
ATAACTTGTGACACACTCACAATATCAACTGACTATGGCTAATTGTGTAACTAACTAAAACCTGATGATACTATCGTTTGCAGATGTGATTCCCCGCAAAATGGGGGGAAAATGTTATCTCTACAATGGGGCTTGGATTCTTTACTGAACTCGACTTCGGAAATACAAAAAGAACAATCAAGAAACGAAAAAATGGAGCAGCCAAAACCTTCACAGCTGTCACCCCCACTAAAGCACAGCACCAATTCACCTGCCGGGCCAAATGAACAAGTAAGGGCGCAGCGGACATCTGACGCGGCAAATTGTCGCGCAGTGGACAGACTTCCGACATGGATACGACGACTATCGCAACCCAGTGCAGGGCACGACACGACAGTGGCGATAAGTCGCCTCTTTGAGGAGTGGCTCGAGAGGCGCCACGGCGTCCTCTCCTTCCGCCTGACGCAGGTCCTCACTGGACACGGATGTTTCGGTAGGTACCTGCACCGAATCGGGTGGGAGGAAATGCCTGGGTGTCACCACTGCGAGGATCGACAGGAGGACACCGTGCAGGTGTGCCCCGCTTGGGCGGGGCGCACCGCCGTGTCCTCGAAGCGGCGATTGGCGAGATGGAATGGGACGGCGCCACCTCCTTCTGCGAAGCAGTCATGCTAGCGAAGGAGGTGGCGGAGTGGGAGAGGGAGAGAACCTCTCGTCCCGGCCGCCATGGTATAGACGCCATGGGTGTCGGAGGCCACCTGGTGACCTCCGGCCACCGTAGGCGCGGGCCTGTGGACGTTTAGCTATGGGTGGCTCGCCGTCTGTCGGTCTTCTGACGACCGGCCGAGTCGACGGCGCGTTAGTGTTCCACACGCGCCTCAAAGTTAGAGAGTCAGCACACAGAGAGGCCCGAAAGGGCCGACGCCAGCCGGAGTCGCGGGACTGTTCAAAAGAGATACCGTGGCTCCGGAACACAAAGGGCAATGAAGGAACATGGATGGGTTTTAGTCAGTAGAAGTCTGACACAGGGAGTGTCAGACTTCTACTGACTAAAACACATCCTCGCTCCGCCCAGAGCGGAGAAGTCATTGGACGATTTCCCATCCCTAAAAAAAAAAAAAGGGCGCAGCGGATATTATAACAATCATAGATTATCCCACTTATATTATAAATGCGAAAGTTTGTGAGGATGGATGGATGTTTGTTAGTCTTTCACGGCAGAACGACTGAAACGATCTTCATGAAATTCGGCACAGAGATAGATTATATCTGGAATAACACAGTCATCATAAGTGCTGTGCTTTTTTTTTCGGGTATCAGATATACGAGTACAAGCGCCTTTGTCGATAATGTTATCCGCTAACGAACATCGACTCAAAGGAAATATGAAGGTCGCATTTCAACTAACGTAAAATATTGCAGTCGAATAACGTTTGGCACATGGCACATTTGCTTCCCATTAAAACAAAGATTGATTGATTTCCTGAGTACCAAATATCATGCTACAAATAAGCAGATAACATGTTTTGTAATTATCTAAAATAAGTGGCAGGCTGGCCCTTACCATTAAAAGGACAATTTATGATCCTTCCAAGTGTCTGGCAACATGTGATACGTTTTGAAACAAATTAAATAAATATTGTGTTTATTAGGAGTGACGGATAGTCACAGATCCATACCAAAAATAGTAATTGACCTTATGATATTGTAAAATCATTACTAAAGTCTGGGCTTTCTATGACTCTAAATATTAGTAGTTTTTTTGGTAGAAAACGCTAATCTCAGGAACTAGGTACTGGTTCGAACAGAAATAATATTTTATTGTTGGATAGCCCATTTATCAAGGAAGGCTATTTAATTGCTTTACAACATCACACTACAGTCAAAAGTAGCAGAGCATGAATGACAAAATGTGACGCAGAAGAAATTGCGCGGGTCAGTCAGTATTTATAATAAAGACTAATAAGTTATATCTACCGCATTTATGACAAAAGAAACATGTGAACTAGCTAAAAATATAGTATATACGTATGTGATAACGGTTTATGATAATTCATTTTGAAATTTTCAGACAACTTTGGCGCCTCTGATTCCTGCGGAGCAACGTAGCCATGCGCCACAGTCACCTCTCCGTAACGTAAGAATCAATTTTATATCGCATGATATAGGTTCTAACAAAATAGCGGATACATGAAATCGAATCTTATTAGGTCTGTAATGTAGCAGGGCGGATGGTTAGCTATGCTGAAAAGCCAACATCAAGAAAACAAAATAACTCGGCGACACAAAATACAACCGACTTCCAAAAAAAACACTACAAAGTAAAAAATGACTTTAATTTCGGAAGTCGGTGTTTTTGTTACTTTCTTCGTATTTTGACACCGACTTCCGAAATTAAAGTTATTTTTTACTTTGTAGTGTTTTTTTTGTTTTTGAAGTCGGTTGTACTTTTTTGTAAAAAGTTTTTGATTTTTCACTTTTTAGTGGTACCCCATACCTAACAACACCACTGCAAAATCGCAAAAAAGCAAAATACGCAATTTCGATTACTTGGATGATGGTTTTATGTCATCCAAGTAATCGAAATTGCGTATTTCAGGTGTAGTTCACTCCACCAACGTGAACACGGTGAGATACGGACAGAATAGACCAGTAGGATCACTTTTTCTATGAATTAAACTTTTAGGTCCCAGTGGAGGTAACTATTTCATAATATGTGAGTTACATTTCTCTTTGAATTTTGTTCTGGAGTTTTTTGGATGATTGGTGCAGCCGAATGAAATCAATCCATGTTGGCATCAGGACTTGTCTGTATAGCAACATTTTATTATTCACGGATGGCATAGAGTTTACTTTCCACACTCAAAAACTTTGCATTAAATTTTAAGTCACCATTTTTATCAGAATTTTTCTCTTATAATAGATACATTTCTTCAGAACACTACAGAGCGGTTTTTTATCTAAGTATCTTAAATTTACCACAATTAATAAAAAACGATTGGCGGCGCTAGCGGACGGAATACGCCCTCTTAATGGCTTCATTTCTACTTTTACAGAACTCAAGGACGTCAGAAGAAGAAACCAAGAAGGCAGGTCCCAAAATTTCAGCAGGCAAAGCTTCTGAGATGATCTATGTGTATTACTTAGTGCCACTGGTATTAGTTGTTTTGTTACTGGTATTTGTTTTTGTGTATTTTAAAAAGCGAAAAAACAACATCGATAGACAAGAACAAACCACAACAACAGAAGAAAACAATGTGCCTATCTGATGACGCGTAGGTATTCATGGCGCGCACTATTCTCAGTGTGTTCCTGCGAATATTGATGGCCCTGCCGCGAATCGGTGGATTTCTCCGAAGATCAGCTCCACACAGAAGTGTGGTTGTATGTTTTAATTTTATTCATCTGTACCTACTAACACTAGTTTTGACGACACGGTTGGCGCAGTGGTTGAGCGATTGACTGCTGCGCAGCTTGTCGCGGGTTTGATTCCCGCACGGAACAAATATTTGTACGACCTACAAGTATTTGTTCCGAGTCTGGATGTTTTTCTATCTATAATATGTATGTATTTAAAAAAAAAATTGTATGTTTAGTAGTTTATCAGCCATCTCGTTACCATAATACAAGCATTAGGTTGCTTAGCTTGGGACTAATGGCGTTGTGTGAAATTTACAAGGATATTATTATTATTATTTAGGTAAATTTTTATTGTTGTTTGTAATTGTTTTTGTTATTGTTGTTGTAACTTTGTCTGAAATCAAAGTTTATTTTTGTGTAACATACGCGTGACCCTGGGGTCCCGGTCCTTTTTTTTTAAGAGTCTACTAACTAATATACCACCTTATTATTTTAATAAAAGCTTTTTAATTGGTGGCGAATTATGTCAGTATTTTTTGTACTAACTTGTGTATAACAGGATAATAGCAGTGACACTTCAACTTACAAGAAACTTGAACGGGAAAACCAGCAAACAGATAAACTTAGTTAAGGCCGTACCCTGACGAAACAACCTTGACCATTTTTTCCCTCAATAACTGCGCAAGAGATACAATAGCGAATACGCTCAGAATGTTGAATAAAATCGTTATAAAATCGTAAAAAAATACTTCTACCAAAATGTTCATAATTAAATTGCATATCCATTAGTGTAAGTACAAAATCAAAATAATCGTTAGTTTTAGAGAAGATGCATGTTTTCAGTATTTTTTTCTCATTTCTGTGGTTTCGTTGTGAGGAGATTACTTAAACATTATACTTAGTAATCTATATATATAAAACAAAGACGGGTTTGTTACAACACTTATAACTCGAGATCTGCTGAACCAATTGTCATGGTTATTGATTCGTTGGATTTGTCTCCGACCCGAATAGCAGAATACATCTTAAAAACAATGAATACTCGATATGTGCAATGAATACTTAATTGACGGGAGCGAAGCCGCGGGGGACAGCTAGTAAAAATAAAATCTACAATTTTGAAGCCAAGATTTTGTAGAAATTTAATGTATTTTTTATTAGTTGATATTTCTTTTGAATAAAAAGTAGATAGCTCCAAAATCTGCACAAAAAACGGCTAGCGCTGCGTTTTGCTCGGGGACGCGCCTTAAGTAACTTTATTAGAAACACCTTTATCGGAAGGTATTAGCTATAGCACAGAGTACAATGCGATTCAAGTAAAACTAGGAACGTCAAAGACCTCTATCTGTCAAATGTCTCTTGAAAAGTACGGTTTGCAAAGAAATCTTAGTTGTATAACAATAACGGTTTATTCAACTTTGTTTAAACATAAAAGTCTTAAATCAAACTTAAGTAAAAATCGTTCAGTGGTAGTAAATAGCTAAATATAATATTTAATAATTTAAAGTTTTTTTTTAAACCATATCAAAACAATTTTCACTCAATATTTTTAAATATATATATTAAAAAAAAATATCTTGCTTAGCTCACCCTACCTAATTGGTTTAAATTGACAGCTATGACGTCAAAATATGGCGTTAAGTCAATCCTATTCTCCTCTACATTCCCAAGTCATAATAAAAAAAAAACAAACAAAAACAAAGGACAAAACACATACTAACATTGTGCTAATTTAATGTGGGTAGGCCTTTGGTGTGGGATGCAACATGTGTTGACACCCTTGCGCCATCCCATCTTCTTAGCACGGCGGGCTGTGCTGGGGTGGCTGCTGCAGGTGCGGAAAACCTCAAAAGGCGCAAATATGATAACCTAATTGGGAGTTATATATTTGAGCCTTTTGGCGTTGAAACACTAGGCCCATGGGGTCCGAGTGCACATAGAGTCTTTCGGGACATCAGCAAACAACTTGTCGACGGTTCCCGTGACCAGAGGGCTGGGCTTTTCTTCGGCCAAAGAATCAGCATTGCCATTCAACGTGGCAATGCTGCCAGTGTTCTGGGCACTTTTGCCGTTGACAGCGATGTGGATTATTTTTTTGATGCCCAATGATTTATTTTGTTTTTTACATTACATAATTTAGATACTGTAAACATTGTAATTTAAAAAGTCTTATTTAAAAAAAAAAAGCTAATTTAATAAATGATAATGACCTACAATTTGGTGGATTTTGTACTATGTTCAATTCCAGAGAAGGAGCATTCATGCAAGCATAAATAGAAGTAAGGTTAACCATTCATATTTAGAATTACCTGTACCCAGAATAGAGTTGTTCAGACACAGCTGCTTATATTTCCTTTTTGCCTTAGCGTGATGATATATAGCTTATAGCCTTCCTCGATAAATGGGCTATCTAGCACTGAAAGAATTTTTCGAAAAAAATAATAATCGCGCCGAGAGGTCGTTTATGTCGGATAAATTAAATGGGCCGCCTTTGTAAGACGACTAAAATGGCACCGTGTATATGCAAGCACATGAAAAAAAGGCTGTTTAAAAACTCGTGCGTTTTGTCGGCGGGAAACGGGAAACGTATTGCGTAAGACATTAAGTAGTCTTAATCCGCCACTGCCTACACCAATTAGAAACAAAGCCGCATGTTTCCGACCTCTGTCTCAAACAGGGCTGTCATCCGTTCCGTTAGACGAACAACTATCCAAACAAAAGAGCAATTTTACGTTTTCCACAGAAATGGATAAATCACTCTCTCTTAACTTCTTTTCGATAAAGCTCTGTAATTATTTTTTTGACTTGGGGGTCTCATGCGTATAATATAAGAATAAGGAATTGCCAGCGACCATAAAATCATCATCATCTTGCCAGCCTATTCCCAAACTAAATTAGAGTCGATTTCCAGTTGAAGCTCTTAATAAACATTAATAATAGCTCAAGTTTCATTTGATAACTTTTAACTCGTGAACAAATGGCAACCCTGTAATCCCAGCGTGTCGTCTTCTTAGCCAGAGAGGTCCAATGTGGGCCGTCTTTGAGGCCTGAGACGTAACAGACCCGTTCATCTCAGCGATGGGGCCTCATTAAAGGAATGAGCATCACCGATTGTAAATACTCTTGTAGAGACCGAAGACAAATGACGGTCATTCGGGTAAACGATGGCGGGGATCGTCAACTGTTTTCAGAGAGTATTATTTTTACAATATTTGAATAGGTTAGGGGTACCAATTATTAGGGAACGTTCGCATTCGCATGGCAGTAGCAATCTACAGCTAAGGAGTGGAATTCCCTGCCGGAGTCTGTGTTTCCTGATAGCTACAACCTGGGAGTCTTTAAGTCAAGAGTGAATAGGTTACTTCTAGGCAAGCGTGCTCCACCTGAGACCGCTTCATCGCTTAACATCACATCAGGTAAGATAGCGGTCAAACGTATGCCTATCAATAGTAAAAAAAAACTGTCAAATGTGTATGGAAATTAATAGAATTCATAAATATATATTATAGGGCTATTAACGCGGGCAAAATCTAGTATAGGTATATTACCTATACTAGATTTTGCCCGCGACTTCGTACGCACATATCCCCTTTAATTCCCGTTCCCGTAGCCGTTGCCGATTTTTATAATACGTGGTGCTTAGCAACTGCGCTTAATCCAGCTATAAGTATATGTCCTTTGGTGCCTATTGGCTTGGCTCTAATCTGTCTCCTGCTTGATAAGGAAGGAAGTGGGAATTATATATTTTAGCGTGATGCTATCCAACACTAAAATAATTTTTCGATTTAAACCAGTAGCTCCAAAGATTAGCGCGTTCAACCAAACAAACAAACTGTTTATAACATTAATCAAACGCATTATAAATAAGAAATTTGGTTCGATTTTTGCTGTTACTCCTAATCCTACTGGCTATAAGTTTTTGGGTTCAATTCCGGTTCCAATATACTTCGGCGTCTTTACTTCCAGCTGCGGAGAAACCATGTTTTTGTTATTTAATCTGCTAGGCTGAAGTGGAATTGGGTGAGTCACATTTATAGAATGCACGGAGACATGGGCAAGTGTCGGTACCTTGTTTTTTAGTTGTGAGAAATCAACAATGACTTCTCCCGCTCTGGGCGGAGCGAGAGGGAGTGTCAGACTCTTACTGACTAAAACCTATCCATGTTCCTTCAGTGCCCTTTGTGTTCCGGAGCCACGGTATCTCTTTCGAATAGTCCCGCGACTCCGGCAGGCGTCGGCCCCTTCGGGCCCCTCTCAATGCTGACTCTCTTTGAGAGGCGCGGAACACGAACGCGCCGTCGACACGGCCTGTCGTCATAAGACGGACGGCGAGCTGCCCATAGCTCACCATCCACAGACCCAGTGTCGGTACCTGAAGACGATTTTTGTAAGCAAGGCAGGCCTAAAAACCGCTCGTGTGACCATCCTGACAGATTATCTGGAGAATGCAAAAAAATAAACTTTATATTTGATGAAAGTACAATGCCCACTTTCCATACATTTAAAAACCTGATAATGAAAGTACATGACTGTATAGTTATAAAGTAAAGTAGAAAGACTACCTTTAAGTTTAGAAAATAATGTCCAACAGTCATTTTTACGATTTAAACGCCAAGAATTCCAAAAAATACGTTGCAGTTTATGCACAGTATACGTCGACTTTTTGGTATAAGCGGCATTGTCAAAAGATTTACAATGGTATGGTAAGCCAAGGTCGTCAGATGAAGAAGATATTGAGGTCCAGGGGCGGTAAACACGGTCATAAAAATAAGAAACAAACAGAATGGCACAGTACACAACGAGACGCAAGCGCAACAACGAAGGACTGCGCCGATGTCAATTGGAGAACTGTCAAGTGTCAAAAATAATCCGTTTCACTCGTGCGATCTCAATAATATGCTGCGTGATTAATTTATTTAATTATTATGTTAATTTAATTAGCCTTCATCATACAAAGACTAATAAAAATACTTATTGATTAAATAAAACGTAAAATAATGAATAAAACTCTGAAACAGAGTTGAATAAAGTCAAGTATCAGTGTGTAAAATGGAACGTCGTAAAACGCATAGTTGAGATGCGTTCAAAACATTGTAATACGTTAACCCTAGAGGTAGAATAACCTTAAAGAAAAACTAAACAATATTTTTTCCAGCGTTTCTTTTAACATTGTGATAAGCGTATCTATACTAATATTATAAAGAGGTAAAATGACATGGCCAGTTTCAGCCTAGTTAACTCAGTGGCATATACATTAATATACACCTAATTACAATTAAACAAAAATAGAAATACATTTTTTAAAAGTATTTACATTTTTGTACAACTTCAGAAAAAGTATTTAAACTTAAATAGTTGTTTTTCGATTCCGGCGTATCAAGTTAACCCGCCATTTTAGATAAACGTTCCAATCCCTGTTAAGCTAATATACTTATGTTCCATCAGAGTAATATTAAAAATTATTCTGATTGTAAAATGATTGTGAACCGTCGTAATCATAATAACATTCATATTTTGTTAATTACTCGAATGCTATGCTATGAAATATTTATAATTAATAACTTTTTTTATAAAAAATAATTATCTTTAAAAACGAAACGTAACGTTATGACAGGTTCGACATTCGCCTTTCGCCCGCCATTATTTTGTATCCGTTCGTTTCGTTGCGTTGCGTGTGAGTTTGTGTCTTGTTTGTAAACTGTGCTATTATATTGTTATCTTTTCTCCATATCGACCATTGCTATTCTACACGGACTGATCCCATTGCCCACCGATTATCTAGTGCTTATTAATACGGACTTGATTGTGCTTACCTACGTTTTGGACATTGTGAACTGTTTACAATGAGGTGTATTAACTGCGGTATAGCTACGGGACGGCTAAGAAGACATGTTTTGTCTTCGTTAGACATACATTTCCAAAGACTGCTTGTACAATGGCTAACAATTCAGGTATGTACTTATTTCAAATATGGTCAGTGGAGCGGATGAAAACATTTATTTTGGTCAAGAACCTTCTTCTTAGAAAAATATTTAAAGTGTGGATATACCCCATAACTCATAATTTACTTTGCGTTTCAGCTTCCAGAAGATGGACATATTTGTCAGCCCTGCTTCTTGCTGCTAACTTCAGAAGGTGCCAATCATAGAATACTGGGCCACACTATGGTGTGCCTTGGTTGTGGCCGATCAGTAAGGGATATAAGACATCATATAATTGAATCGGGGTCACCAATTCTTCTGCAATTTTCTTTTACTGCAAGACTTCAGGTATGATTATTATTCTGTATCACAGTAATGATTTATTGTAATGTATGGAAATAATACAAAAATAAGTGATTATCAAACAACATAATTTTCCCAGCGGGCCCTTTCTAATAATAAGTAAAATTACACTATTTGCCAGTGCAGATTGCCGGACTTCACAGCTTTTAGAACAATATGGCTTGTTGTTCCAGTGGGCAGCAACCTTGACTGCTAAACTGCAGCTTAGCAGTCAAGGTTGTTATGGGTTCGATTCCTAAAGTTGTCCCTTGTTAAATATTTGCAAGTGAGCTCAAGTATTTATTCTGTGTCTGCGTGTTAAGTATCTAGTTATGTAATATTTAAGTAAGTTGCCACAGTAATATCATCATACATGGCTATACCATCCCAAACCAAGCAGAGTTAGTTTTAGAACAGATGACCTTTTGTGAGATGTCAAAAGACATTTGTATGTGTTGAATAATTCGCAGGCATTTGCGAGGGCTTCTCGTATGATATTCTTACACATTATATTAAAAGTGATAAACTATTGTTATTTGTATGTAAGTTCTAAGAGCCAGAAATGTATGCAAGACCGAAAAAACATAGAGACTACAATCTATGTAACATTCACACCATTAAGCTATCACAAGCTTTATTAGTTACAAGTCAATATTATGTATTTGTTTCAGGGGATAACCAGGAACTATGTTTGTCATCCCTGCTGGATGAGGGCTAACAGACAATTACATCAAGATTCATCTCGGGAAGAAATTGGTGAACCTACAGATAATACACAAAATGAAAATCCGATTTCACCACCACCAGATCCCCCCATCTTACCTCCACCGGCTGATTTACCACCAACCCGTAGTTCTACTGTAATTACATTACCTAACTATAAGCGGGCTTCAAATACTTCTGCCCATTGTATATTTAATAGATGTTATAATAGATCCTTTTATCTAATACCTGATTTTGTAAAACGGATTTTAATCACCGATCATAATTTTTATATTCCACGTAGTTCAAGAGTATGCGAGTTACATTTATATGCAAATCAGTGGCATGAGTTGCCTCAAAATAGTATGGCATTTTCTTCTTTTAATGCCAGTCAAATAGAGGATATAATCAAAATATCAAAATGCACAGAGGAATATATTAATTTTGAAAATATCCATGTAATGCCCAACCATGTGTGTCATTATTGGACAGGACTTACAGTAACCGAGTTCATTAGCTTATTGAATAGTTTGCCAGCACTTGATGTACGGAAACCAAAAACAGCCTTAGCCATATATTTAGCCAAGTTAAGGTCTGGTGAAAGCAACCGTAGATTGTCAACCATTTTTAATATTCCTAGAGCTACTTTAGAACTTAGAATGAAAAAAGTTAGATCTTGTCTTTATGAGAATTTTGTACCACAGCATTTAGGAGTCAGTCATATAAATCATTCCGAAATTGTTGCCAGGAATTTACGAATTCCATCTGCTCTCTTCAGTGACCCAGAAGTAGCTCCTGAGAATAGGCCTGCTGTAACCATATTTGATGGTACATATATTTATCTTCAGAAAAGTGCAAACTATATGTTTCAAAAGAAAACTTATAGCTTACACAAATATGACAACTTAGTCAAGCCATTTTTGATAGTGTCATGTGATGGTCATATTATTGATGCTGTAGGTCCATTTCCTGCAACTCAGAGTGATGCAGATATCATGAACAATTTGTTCGAAAATGAAAATGGTGCTTACCGTAGACTTTTTAGAGCGAATGATATATTTATATTAGATCGTGGATTTCGCGATGCTATACCAACTTTGGAACGCTATAACTATAAAGTTTATCAGCCAGAATCACTTGACCAAGGACAAACTCAATTAACTTATGCCCAGGCTAATAAAAGCAGAAAGGTGACACTTTGCAGATGGGTAGTCGAAGTTGTCAATGGAAGGTTTAAAAGGGATTTTAAATTATTTAGGCAACGGTTTTTCAATCTAGCTGCTACTCATTTAATGATTGATTTTAAAATAGCAGCAGCTATTTTAAATAAATTCCATCCTTGTCTCATAGATAGTCCAAATTGTGAACAAATTATTCAAAGGGCTTTACGGTTCATGAATGTGCCAAATCATCTAGGGCAATTGGTGAATGAATTTAATTTAAATCGGAGAAGAGTTATGTTCACAAGAATTGACGGTAATCTACCGCAACTGGAGAGGTTTCCAATATTTACGTATGATCATTTGTTGTTATTCTCATTAGGGCCATACCAAGTTACCAAGTCAAACAGGCAAGATCATATTATGGGGAACACATCAGAGAAAATGGAGTTTATGAGGTGGAAGTGTGTCCAGAACTGGATCATTCCCAGGAGATGGTTCTAAATGTAGGTGGAAATGCGCCCTATTTATTAAGGGGGCGTATAAAGTCAAGGCATACTAGTCAAAGAGTATATTATACATATATTATGTTTGATGTTGAGCCCAGTAGCAACTGCCCACTAGAAGCTATTTTGGGCTACTATTGCAGCTGCTTGGTCGGTAATAGGACGGTAGGGTGTTGTTGCCACGTGATGACAATGATCTGGTACTTAGGCTGGGCAAGACACCAGACCAATATTACTCCACCAGCATCATTTTTAGACGGCATTTTTGTAAGAATTATTGAATATTAAATATTTCTTTCAAAAGTTATTTAATGTTTGTTTTTTTTTAACACTGCAATCCTTTATGACACTACCTAACCTTTTATCAAATGTGAAATTAAATGTTTTCTATTCTATTATCAAGAGTATCCAGTTATACATATTTTGGGTAACTAATGATTCTATTCCTGTCCTACTACTCTCACAAGGTTTAGAATTTAGATTACACTTGGCACATTACATCTCATCAGACAAGAGAGCCTGGATTTCTAACAATGTTCTCCGTCATGTTATAGAAAATTATTAAACATGATTTCTAAAGTCTAATTGGCTTAATGGTCATCCATTCATTGACAAGCGTAGCTTACCCATGCAGAATAATCTGGCTACCACTTAGTTATAAACCCGAGGAGGTTCATGACCAAGACATGTTTTTGTTCATTTCTAAGAAATCTGAAGTTACTGAACTATGTAACTTTTACAATTAATTTAAGAGCATACTAATGTTAAAATAAAGCAAAATTGGTTAATGTACATGAATTTTTAGATGCTAGGCAGAGTGCCCTAAGTAAATTGGCCATCTCCTTTGTTTGTAAGTTTGTAAGTTTGTATGTAGGGGGTAATCTCAGGAACTACTGGTCCGATTTGAAAAATTCTTTCAGTGTTAGATAGCCCATTTATCGAGGAATGCTATAGGCTATAAATTATAGAGATATCATGCACATTAGCCGAAATATCTCAATTTTTGTCTATCCAAAAAAATAGCTCTTACAACAGAGTTATTTGCATGCGCTGCCTTAACAGTTGTATATAATAGAAACAACAATGTATGGCAACCTTGTCCGCTTTGAATAGTTCTACAAAAAACTCCGCGACACCATATTTCTATCTTTTATGTTTTAGCAGATATAGTAGCTTTTATGTGTTAAAAAAAGTATTTTTCGACGTACTTACCTTTGGACGATTTTTTAAACAACAAAATATTAAACCTTATCGAAAAAAATTTTATTATGATCACAAGAACATCATAGAGATACGATTTACCCAAAACAGTATGTCAATTGGTTAAATAGTTTCGAAGATAATATAAAATTACTAAATCGCAAAATGCCGACGTCCATTCACGAACCGCATTAGAACATACTTTGTACGGACGTTTTATCCATTTACCCATAGATCATCTGCTTAGCCTTTTCCCAACTATATATTGGGGTTGGCTTCCAGTCAAACCGGATTCAGCTGAATACCAGTATTTTACGTGGAGCGGCTGCCTACCAGACCTTCACAGCCCAATAACTGGGTTACACGGTACTCCTTGACAAGACTGGTGTCAGATTTTCTGGCTTCTGACTATCCGTAACGACTGCCAAAGATCTCCAAATGACAGTCGTCGGGACCAACAGCTTAACGTGCTTTCCAAGGCACGGATAACATTCCACCCATTTACCCATAGATGGCGTTGTGCAATTACGTCATTTTTCTGGTTCGGATTAATGACCCTCTCCAGTTATTATTTAACTTTTGTCGTTAGGTAGGTGAGTTGTACGCAATTGGTTGGAAGTTGTTGGTCTTTAAAATTGTTTTGGTTGCTCGGTTTCTTAAAACACAAATACTACTTTGTTCTTATTCTTAGAGTTTGAAGCTGTGGTATTTCTGTTTTTGGGATATCAGACAGTTTCAGCGATTGTTTATCATGCCTAAAAGAAAATCACAACTTTCCCGTCAGACATCCCAGACAAGAGCAGCTCGAGTACGCCGTACGGAAGAGTCTGCTCTTGAAAATCATCAGCACCTCTCGAGGAATAGAGAAAATATTTCGCAAGCATGCGCTGGAGAATCTATATAGCTCCGAGCGTTCACAGCGGTTTGCTAACCAAAGCTGGAGAACATCGCAGGTCCGTGCTCGGGAATCTAGCGCTGAACGTACGCTGAGCGCTCGCAGAGGCTCGCTAGCCTAGCTACATATCAATAATAAAAACGAAACCCTCCTTTTGGCAGTCAGGAAATAAATCATAGCACTCAGTACTAACCGAACCACACTCATAATTTCATCACAATTTAAAATGTTTACCGCCCAACGATGTGGGCACGGGTCAGCTAGTCTAATATACAATTCAATAAGCTGAATTTTAAGATTTATTTCATTTCTATACATAGTCAGGTCAAAAATGGGCATTTTTCTTTCGAAAACCAAAACTAATACAGGATTGTTGTTGACATAAATTGTTCTTAGATTTAGTGAACCTAAACCCTCGTTTCACGTAACATCAAACTGAATAAAAACCTTAACACAATTCAGCACGTTGTAAACCCGTTTGTTCACCAGTCTTTTACCATTCTGAAATGAACTGTGTTGTCATGTCTTTGAGTTGATATTCACTTAAAGCCTGAGTGTGTCTTTCTATTTTTAAACCAGTTTCAGTACGAAGCTTTCACAGAAGTAAATATGGGGGAACTTTGTCAATTTGCAAGCGTTTTCCTGAAGCCAACGGCCCATGTAACAAGCTATTGTAGTGCTGTTTTCGTAGTTGCTACCTATCGTACAGAAAAACAGTCATCAGGATTTTATTTATGATATGGTGTTAAAAATTGTGACAGTGTCCAGTGGTGATGAAGGAAATTAATATGTAATAAAATAATAATAATAATGTGTAAAAGCCGTGTACATTGTTAGTGGTCAGGCAGGGGCCAATAGTTCTTCTACAATAAACGATTATCAGTCCACTAAACCACCCAAACCCATAGCTTTCATCTTTTGTTTCCATATTCTGCAATAGTACTGCTCCAACCGGGGATTGTCCTTGGGAATAAATACTTTCACAGTGCATACAGGGATAATCGCCGGTTGGTGCCCCATTACATTTGAAATGTCTGGCAGGGCCTCTACGAGTTGGTTTCGGCCCCTCGTACGCCTCTAGTTGGTTTCGGCCGCCGACCGGGTCTCCAGGGAGTACCCGAGAAAGTAAAAAAAAAAAATAAAAAAATAATAATGTATTTTTTTTGTCAGAATCGCTTTCTTAATTTTTAGCAACAATACAACAACTTATTAACTAATGTTAGTAATATTTCATGTTTATTTTTTTAAGCTGCATGAAGCACGCTGATCCTGGGGAATGTCTACTGGACTGCGTACGCTCGTAATACTTGTACTGTCAGCTTTCGTCAATTTATTCTTGAACTAGCACTTCGCGATTTAGTACAAAATACTTTTCGACTTTTTACTCCCGTAAAGGCCCTTCTTAATTTCATGTTCCATGCCTCAGTAGGTTCGGCTGTGAGTTGATAAGTCAGTCAGTCAATTTCCCTACTATAAATACAAATAAATAAGGCCGTTTTTACCTAACTGACTACTCCTAAGAAACACTTAACAAACTCAAAATTACCTCATACATCTTTTAAACGTGTTATTGTCAAATCATATGAGTACCATGTTTACATAGCTTAATATCTGAGACGGTCTTAAAGGAAATGTGTTCGGGACGTTTTCGCCCCTGACGATATGATGTGTCCTCAATCGTGCTCGAAACTACTAGAACAAACTCTAAACACAGCTCAGTTGCACTTTTATAAGTAAAGGCAAAGACAAAAACATTTCAAACGTAAATAATTCTGCTCATTTTCTCCAAATCCCTTAACATTGTATAATTTGTATCATAAACGAAAAATAGCATCAGCTGTTCATGTCTGCATACAAGTGCTATTTTCAGAGAATTATGTTTGAACTTAACCAGCTTAAGGCCGCCCACGTAACGCCCACAACGCCGCCGCCACCGTCCGCCCGCAAATTCTGTTACTACGGCGTAGGCGATCACGGCGTAGGCTGCTACGACGTAGCACTCGTAGCATTTACTGAGATAGTATTCGCAGTTTTATTTTTCAACAGTGAATAAAAACAGCCTTGGTGTTTAAGGCCGTACCCTGAGCAAATAACCTTGAGCATTTTTTCCCTCAATAACAGCGCAAGAGATACAATAGCGAATACGCTCAGAATGTTGAATAAAATCGTTATAAAATCTAATTTTGGTCGTTTGAAAAAAATACTTCTACCAAAATGTTCATAATTAAATTGCCTATCCATTAGTGTAAGTACAAAATCAAAATAATCGTTAGTTTTCGAGAAGATGCATGTTTTCAGTAATTTTTTCTCATTTCTGTGGTTTCGTTGTGAGGAGATTACCTTAATAATAAAAAATAAAATCTACCATTTTGAAGCCAAGATTATGTAGAAATTTAATGTATTTTTTATTAGTTGATATTTCTTTTGGATAAAGAGTAGATAGCTCCAGAAAACTGCACAAAAAACGGCTAGCGCTGCGTTTTGCTCGGGGACGCGCCTTAAGGCGCAAACCCACCGCGGTACACGCTATCCACGGGCACGCGGCGCATTTGAGCTGCGTAGGTTAATTTGTTTGACAACGTAAGTCTACGTTTCCACTGCAGTACACGATACACGCCCACGACTATGTGCAACTGTAGCGTGCCCACCGCGACACATGGAGAGGTACGCACGTTTTTTTGCAAGAATATGGTTTTGACATAGTCGTGTGTAGCGTGAACTACATGCACAGTGTGCATGGCGTTGAGCTACATGGGCGTCAAGTGAAAAAAATAGCTTTCATACGCGCACCGTTCTCGTAGGAATTTCGGGAATTCCTCTCTTAGTGCACCCCTACGGAGTGTAAGGAATCTACATGCCAAATTTCAGCTTTCTACGACCAGCTAGTCTATTTTGTAAATAACCATTTCGATATCGACTTCACCTGAGTGACTAAGCTTACAAAGTGAACTTTATTTCACACATCATAAGGTCTTATATTTATACGAATTTGAAACTCACCTCGGATTCCGCTGTCGAGACACGAAAATGTTGTTACAGAATAGCACTGCAGTAGTTTCGGCTGTGCGTTGATCGATCAGTCAGTCAATTTCTGCTTTTATATATACAGGGTTATTTGTAAAACACCGGCAACCTCTCAGGACTGTGTTACTAACATCATAATCAACAACTTTTGTTCTATGACTTTTGAAAGTTCATCAGATTTTAATTCATCAGGATTTCACACAAAAATAGAAAATATTTAAATTGAACGCTCTAAGTGTTACGAAGTCTATGCGAAACATAAGAAAGCTCATTCTTTTTCTTTTTCTACTGCTTTGCATAGACCGTGTAACATTTAGATCGTTCAATTTAAATATTTTTTATTTTTGTATGAAATCTTGATGAACTAAAATATGATGAATTTTCAAAAGTCATAGAACAAAAGTTGTTGGTTATGATGTTAGTCCTGAGAGGTTGCCGGTGTTTTACAAATAACCCTGTAGTGCCCTGTATACTAGCTGACCCGCGCAAATTCGTCTGCGTCACATCGCTTCTAAATAATTGCGACTATAAATTGAGATATAAGCTACCCTATCTTTCAAGTTGGATCAAATTGCACACGATGTGTAAATTTCATTAAAATCCGTTAAGTAGTTTAGGAGTCCATCGCGGACAAACAAGGTGAGAGATTTATATATATTAAGATAGATAGATATTAGAAGCCGCTGGCAGACAGCGGGAATGTCGGAAATTATGAAAGGGAACATGCTCCCCGGATAAAAAGTAGCCTAACTTATATTCCAGACTAAGCTCCTATAGTCTATCTCTGTTGCAACCGACAGTTCCTCCTTTCTGAGGTGATTGAGTAACATACAAGCATACAAACTTTCGCATCACTATCACTACATGTTATCGAAAAAAGTCTAAAGAAATGGGTTTGCTCTTGACTCTAGTCTAGGACAAAGATGACAGAGACCAAGTCTACGATAGAGCGAGCTTACCCAGAAGTAGCCTGTTCACTCTAACTTTGAAAAGATTACGGTTGTAAGCAATCGGAAACACAGACGCAGACAAAGAGTTCCGTTCCTTTGCTGTGCGCGTTATGAAAGACGCTTGGAAGCGCTTAGTGCGAGTTGGTGGAATAGCAACAAGGTAGGGATGGTAAGTTGCAGTGCGTCTGGATGTCCGTCTGTCTGTCTGTCTGATCACGATAAACTCAAAAACTGCACCGAATGTCATGCTGTTCTCACCAATGGATAGGGTGGTTCTAGAGGAAGGTTTTAGTATATTATTTGTCAATTGGGTAAAGCCGCGCGCATCAGCTAGTTTATAATATAGTCTCTAGTAACCTCACTATTTTCCGGACCTTTGAAAAGCTTAACGCAATTTTGTCCTTGCCGAAAACAACCAAATATTTTCATTGTTACCCAAAAGGAACTTGGAAGATTTATCCTTCCGAAGAGAATTCCTATAATTCGCAAATATCAAGGCTACCAAAGTTATACAAACGTTTCTGTGAATATTTCATAAATAATGACAAACTGAAAGTTAGGATCGAAGAATCGTTACTTTAGCCTAATGTCTAAACTTAGGAAGATTTTGGCGCGTCCCTAGCTTTCTTTATTAAATGAGTTAGCATCATGTTAATGAGTTAGCTCGTGGCTAAATAACTAAAGCCGCTCGGGTCAATCTACAAGTTTAAGCAACGCTTGCCGAGGTCAGTCCGTGGATGGGTGACCAGTTTAACATGCCGAGATTCCTCTGTGCCTCGGAGAGCACGTTAAGCTGTTGTTCCTGTTGGGTTATCAGAAGACAAGAAATCTGACTCCAGTCAGCCAAGGAGTACCGTGTTACCCAGTTTATGGGTGGTGGAGGTCTGGTAGGCAGCCGCTCCACGTAAAATACTGGTATTCAGTTGAATCCGGTTTGTCTGGAAGCCGACCCTATTGCGTATAGTTAGGAAAAGGCTAGGCAGATGATGATGATGATGCTTACTTCACCACCTTGTGACAAGTGAGACCTTGCAACTCTACGTCTCGGTCTTGTCGCGTATGTTAAGTTGGTCACCTATCCACAGACCAGCCTTGATCGGCCCATGCGGCTGATATGATTTAGTCACGAGCTCTTGAAGGTGAAGTAAGCAATAATTCCTTAATAAATAAAATGAGAAGAGTCACCCGCATCTTCTTTAAACATTCCAAAAGTTAGACGTTGTTTACTTATAAGAATGATGTTACGTTGTATCGTTAATATATAATTAAATAGTAAAAAACGTTCGTGAATTATTTTTTTTTTTTTTTTTTATATACAAAACGGGGAAACTCTTGGCCTAAATCTCACCTGATGGAAAGTGATGATTAGGCCGAAGATGGAAGCGAGTTTCACCCGGAATCCTCTTACACAGAGGAACTGGCTATCATAACTCTAACTGCCGGAACACAACAATGCTGTTAACATTGCTGTTATGGCGACAGACTTAGACATGATGGTGGTAGCTTGCCAGGCGGACTTAGAACAAGTCCTACCACCAACCAAACCGAGCAAAAAATTTGCCCCCGCTGGGAATCGAACCCGGGACCTCTGGGTCTGAATCAGGTGGTATAACCACGAGACCACGGAGGCGGTTAGTGTCACCTGTTTAGCACCAGGCAGGGACCACGTGTAGGGATTCGCTGAAGGGTATTCTCCTACGGACGCGGGTGACTCGGCCCCCAAAAAATATTATTTGAATTTGTATGAAATTGCTAAATATTATTGGAAATGCTGCGTAAATTGGGCTGATTATAATAATTTCAATTTGAACTGATATTGAAATTTTTAGCACTTGAAATGATATCATTCATAAATGAAATTGAAACAGAATTTATATCTAAAATCCCATCAAGTTAAAATCGGGAATGTAATTTAAATTATTAATGAGAATACGTTGATTTAGATCAACTTCACACCTTCTATTGTTACAATTCATAAAAAGGATATTTTTAGGGTTGCGAACAAAAAACGGAAGCTTTATATGTAGCATGTCTGTCTGTCCGTCTCACAGCCAATTTCCTGCGGATTTACTGGACTTATTCCGTTGAAATTTGGTGTAAATATAGACTTCTGCGATCCAAATACGGACCCATTACGTAAATAAAAATAAATTTTGAGTATGGGGGTCACTTTTTGGGGTCGAAGTAGAAAATTAAAAAAAAAGTTAGTTAAACTTAATTGTGTGACATATCAAATGAAAGGATTTACTATGAGGCTTTCAAATATTATTATTTTAACATAATTTTTAAATAAAACGTTTTGAAGTTATTTAATAAATTAGATCAATTCCCCTAATCTCCGAATCTACTGAATTTAAAATAATGGAAAAATGCAGACAATATTTCTATACCTGAAGTTTACAGGAAAATCTATAAGAACTCTATAGTGTTAAAATAACATGTCAAAAAACACACACAGCACAGACGAAACTACTGGTCTGAAATATGCTATGTACATAGGTTCCTTGGGGAGTGTTGGAGAGACGTAAAAGACGATTTTCGAAATTCTTACGGAAACCGAAAAAGAACAAGACATGCGCGTACACTTTTTGTGCACGTTCACTTTGGGGGCCGAGTCACCCCGCGTCCGTAGGAGAATACCCTACAGATAATCCCTACACGTGGTCCCCGGGTGGTGCTAAACAGGTGACACTAACCGCCTCCGTGGTATAGTGGTTATACCACCTGATTCAGACCCACAGGTCCCGGGTTCGATTCCCAGCGGAGGCAAATTTTTTGCTCGGTTTGGTTGGTGGTAGGAATTGTTTTAAGTCCGCCTGGCAAGCTACTAAGATAAAAAGAAAGGACAAAGTCCCGGGCAAAAGCTTAATGAAATAAAAGAGAGAGCGAAGAGATGCGAGACCACCGTTCTATCTCGACGCGGGCTGACAAACCCGAAACATGTAGGTATATGATAAGGGAAATAAAAATAAAAATGTATACTCACTACGCGAGGGAGCATCGATTATGTGTGCAAACTATGGGATATTGATTTTATAGTATGTATTCGTAACCAAATTGGACGGAGCACAAAAACGTTAGTTCTACTTGGCGGTGCGCGGTCTGAACTTTAGTGATAGGATTGTTATTTCCATGTTTATTTTTTTGCACAAAAACGCATAAGCTTAATCCTGAAAAAGCTCTCAAAATTCTGGGTTTCGTGACTGCATTGCATGACTGATTGTTGAAATTAAAAACTAAATCGTTTAAGAAATATTGACTAATTAAGAAAAGAAAGTGTGAAATCCTGTTTTTTTAAGTATAGGTATGTATATATTTATAAATTTTAACGGAAGTATTGAACTATTTGCTTCGTTAAATCCAGAGAAATTAAAAAGCCAGAAATTATTTTTAGGGTTTCGAACAAAAAACAGAACCCTTATAGGATCGCTCAGGTGTTAGTCATTAGACATTCTAGATTAATCTAGATGGTTAGAGGCTACATTTAATGCGAAAATCTATACTAAATGCAAAAGAAGTCGCGGGAAACAGCTAGTTCTAAATAATCAAAAACTTTTTTACAAAAAAATCCACCGACATCTAAAAAAAAAATAGACCATTGTGAGTATTATTAAATTACAATGTTTACAGTATCTACATTATGTACAAACGCGTATAAAACAAAATAAATCATTGGGCATCAAAAAAATAATCCACATCGTAGTCAATGGCAAAAGTGCCCAGAACACTGACAGCATTGCCACGTTGAATGGCAATGCTGATTCTTTGGACGAAGAAAAGCCCAGCCCTCTGGTCACGTGAACCGTCGAAATTGAGTCGATTGTATTTTTTGTAAAAATTAATTTTATTTTTGTGGTTCCTACCTTACACCTAACAAAACCACTGGATAGTCAAAAGAAAAATACGCAATTTCGTTTACTAGGATGACAAACAAAATACGTCGTTCAAATAAACGTATGCCAGCTATTTTGTTTTGAGAGTCAAACTACTAAACCGATTTTGATGACATTTCTATGGCACCAAGCGGAAAAAATATTCTTTCACATAAATCAAGATTTTTTTATTTGGTTAGTAAATGACAGAGTTATGAGCTAACAAATATACAAAAAAAAAAACTACCTAATGGAAAACCTCCTCCTTTTTTTGAAGACGGTTAAAAATTGGTTTCTCTCTGTATACTCCTAACATTCCCTACAAACCCTTTTTAAATAAAAGACTTTCTAATAATTCATGGCTTGACGTTTACCCGCATACATTTTACCTGAACGACCCTCTGAGCCCTTTTGTACACTTAGATAAATGTTACATACTACTGAATACTGGGTCGCGGGTAGCCGATGTGAGGCGCACACGACCGGTTACTGTGGCGACACTTGGGGGCAGTCTATGCCCAGCAGTGGACGGCTTTCGGCCGCTATGATAATTATGTAACCACACTTATATAAATGTTACATACTACTGAATACTGGGTCGCGGGTAGCCGATGTGAGGCGCACACGACCGGTTACTGTGGCGACACTTGGGGGCGGCCTATACCCAGCAGTGGACGGCTTTCGGCCGCTATGATAATTATGACTGAATACTCAGTTAAAGGCCTTCGTATTCCCTCATTTTTATGTAATATCAATGATGATATTATATATTTTCATGAAAAATGTGTTATGAACTTAGGGCCTTATTCTACTATTTTTTTTATCAACTTTCGCATTCGCATGTCAATCGCAAACTGTCAAAAAAGCCTTGATTTTCATACATTTTTGATAGATTTTGATTGAAATGAGATGCGAATGTGAAAATTAGTAGAATTGGCACGTTTATTAAAGACAGCGTCATTTTCATTCTTCTTAGGCATGAATTAGGCAGACACAATTTCTTTTATTAAACACAAATTAAATAAAACTTTTTAAACACCTGCATTTTTTCTTTAGAGGCTAAGTTGCTATTGTAAAATCGATAAAACGTTATAATAAAATTCGATCAAGTTTTATTCAACCTCACCTAATCTGTAGAGCACTACAGAATCCTGAAGGTTTCCCAATGTTACGGAACCCTCCGCACGCGCGTCCGATTGAACTTGTTGTGTACTCCCCCGGTTCCGGAAATTCTATTGAAATTAATCTGTTGTCGAATAACATGTTTTGTTTATTTATTTTAGATTTTCATTATTTTATTTTTTTTTGCTCCGGCCGACGTCACTCAGTCCACGCCGGCTGTAGTTGAAAACCAGCGCTGTGGGTCTGTTTCGCACACGAGTCCCAGCATTATGCATAGCTCAGCATAATGCTGGGACTCGTGTGCGAGACAGACCCACAGCGCTGGTTACACACACGGCCGTTTTCATTACTCGCATAACGCGATTATTTTTGTTCTTTTTAACTGACTTCCCAAAAACGAGGAGGTTCTCATTTCGGTTGTTTTTACCTCATAACTCCGTCATTTATGAATCAATTTGAAAAATCGAAAGAAAAAATTTATCTGAAAGAATATAACTTGTTAATTGGTCCCATTAAAATTTTATCAAAATCGGTTAGGAAATTTGGAGTTTAAATCGAAATAGCTGGAATTCGATTACTTGGATGATAGGTTTTTGTTACCCAAGATCGAAATTGCGTATTTTGCTTTCCTGCGATTTTGCAGTGGTGTTGTTAGGTGTGAGGTACCACTATTGGTTGTATTTTTTTGTATTAAGTGTTACTACAGCCGGTCTTTTTTGTTCAAATCTCACCGTGTACACTTAGGTGAAGCAAACGACAAGACATACCTACCATCTTGTTTTTATGGTTTGACAGCTCACTTGTCGTTTACTTCGCCTAAGTTTTCACTTCGACATGTTAACAGAATCGCACTAAGGAGAATTGGGGACTATTGCCACAACGTGCGAATGAGCCCGCAAAGAAGACATTTTGTAAAATGCCTCTTCAAGCGAAGATTTATAATGTCAACGTCAACAATTCATCTAAGCCTATTTCTTAAGGAAAAATTCTACTATTTCAAAATAAATCCAGTCAGTTAACTACGCGTACAGCCCAAGGTCCATAAAAACGCGGTAAAAAATGTTTTCTTTTATTTAATTTAAGCAGATAAAGTTCGCCTCGCCTTTTAGTAAGAGTGGCAAGTATTCCGAGTCCTTTTACAATGGGTTCGTCGTAAAACCTGAAATAATACGACATTTGACGCTTCCAGAAACGATGTAAAATGAAAAAAGTGGATTTTGTTACCGGTGTCTTTTAGAACATCTTTTTATTTCCTTGCGAACTTTTATCACTGTACAAGGGATTGTGCGTTTAGTCACGTAAACATTGAAGATTTTTTTGCGATAGGAACATTAGTAGGTTAACTCATTGGAAGTACTAGCTGGATTTGGCTTCATGTGGCCAATGACTTGTTTCTGGTTGCCTGATAAGGCAGCCAATTGTATGGTTTTACTTTTTTTTTGGTGTACAATAAAGTATACATAAATAAACGACTGAGACAACGATTCTCAAATTGTTTAGTTTCGAATAATATTAATAATTTTTTTTAAATCTAAAAGCAGTGAACTAAGATCTTTGCGCCAATTCTACAATTTATTAAGCAACGTTGTCATTCGCTTCTTAGTCGCAATCTGACAAAAAAACCTGAATCTTCATGCATTTTAAATAGATTACGACTGACATGCGAGCGAATGCGCACGATGTTTAAAACTCTCTCTAAGTAAAAGTTTTGGCTGTCCCAAAAACTGTCGGATTTTAATGTCACGGGCTGTTAGTTTCTGACTGACTTTTTTTTAATATTTATATTTTAGTTTGTATGGAAGCTTAGATTATATACCTCTAGATGTAGCCACCTCGTGGCCGCACATGAGACAGTGTACTAATATGAGTCGCATAATGTCATTCATATGAAGAGTGCAAAATTATTTATATTATTCAACATATAAAATTGCCAACAGGATTCTAATGATATTAACAGTAATATTTTAGTAAAACAATCTTGGAACATGTTACATGATACTATAAATACTTACGTAACTATTGTTACAAAGCAGAATTAAAACTTTGATGGTTTATTTGATTGAACAAACTAATCGCAGAGACTCGAGAGGTCTATTTTATGAAATATTTTTGCCTCGTTGTTTGCACATTGAATTGAAGTTTTCGTATCAAACAATGTGACACGAGAATTTGATATATTAGATTAATATGAAGTTTATTAGATAATTCAAAGTAATCCGGTGAACAAACTATTTATTTTGTTTAATTTTATTTATTCAACTACTTGCACTTTTTATTGGCTTATGTTTAACTTACCACCAGATATAGTAACAAATAGCAGACAAAAGTAGTAAATGATCACCAAAATGAATTTAATGTAAAATTATAACCAAAGTTTTAACACTTTGCTATCCTATTTAAGTAAAATGACTCCAAGTAAATCATGAGTAACCCAAAAATAGTAAATGATCACCAAAATTAAACCAATCTGGCGCTCGGCGGCCGCTGCCGCGGCACGCTTGCTTCGCTCGCTCGCCTTCGCGCGCTAATGGTCATGGTTCTAACCTAACCTAACCCACATGTTTCACCAAATCACCAGCCATAGAGGGGATCTGACGCAGACACGTTACTATAGAATTTAAATATTATACTAACTGAATATTAATTTGCTCGCTAAGATTTGGTGATCATTTACTAAATTTGGTGGTCGAATACAATTTCAAGTGGAGTCGTGACTATTTTTCTGGTGTTAAGTAGATATTTTTGGTTACAAAACTAAGGGTATCAAAGCATTTTATGGTGGTCATTATATTTATTCCCTTAACTCTGTAACAAAAAGGTGTTACAGAGTTAAGGGAAAAAAAGATGACAAGGTATGGCAACACAACGAATATCAAGTTATAGGTTATGTGGAAAGAAAAATAAACGATATCGCTAGAATTACGCCTAATT
Organism: Ceramica pisi; assembly: GCA_963859965.1. Lineage (NCBI taxonomy): Eukaryota > Metazoa > Arthropoda > Insecta > Lepidoptera > Noctuidae > Ceramica > Ceramica pisi. Next base: position 22,168,408 of record OY982540.1, on the reverse strand, counting down.
TTCATCGAAAGCCATGTCATTACATAAACTCAAATGTATTTCTTCAATCAGTGCACAATAACTATTAACATTTGCATACTTACGAGTGAAAAGTAACATTCTCATCTTCCTTTCTTTCTGTGCGGCTTTTGCAGCCTAAAATACTGCACCATCCCATTATATAGCACACAAAATGCACAAAACACTTAACCATTGGAGTCTATTTCTCATAAATGCACTAACACTATTACTTTAATTGCCGAAATTATCTAAAAACATAAAAAACTGACTCGAGTCGACCTCTCAGTGACAGTGACAGGCCTTTGTTTGGCTAACTTTCCAAAGTTCGCCAAGCAAAAAACCGGCACGCCGTATGAGACAGAACATGTTATGTTTTGTCTCAATTTTCTCACTTGTTTCGTATATATGCTTCTCACTTCCACACTTCCCTACAGTCTCATGGCTACATCTAGAGGTATATAATCTAAGTATGGAAGGTATTGACATTGACATCTATAACAATGGCGCCTCTGTAATTCAACATACCCTACATTCAACCTACCCCACCCACAGAATAATATTAATATAATTTAACGAGAAAAGTTTCATGATTTATAAGCATATTTATAAGATCTAAATTAAAGTAATCTTCTTTCGCAGATAAATAAATTCTGAGTATAGGTTTGTGGGTTCTTTCATTTCGTTTCGTTCCCTACTTTTATTGTGGGTAAAATAAATTACTTTTTTGGATATTGATTGAGCTCCTGAATGGCAGAAGAAGATTAATTTTAGACGCTTGACTGATTTAGCTTAATAGTGCTGTGAATCGCTTGGCAGTGTACAGCCTGACATATAAGAAAGAAAATAAAACCGAACGATTGGTCTTAGTGCTGATGAGAAGATTTTAAATTAAAATTCTAAAACAAACAAGAACAATAAGAATTCATATTTTTTATTAGCCTCTAAGCAATCTCTACCAATCAACGTTTGAATTATAAATCATATTTATTTTGCAAATAGGTTACATGTAACTCTTTTACACATCAATATTTTTGGTCATATTATTCTAGATGAGGCCGATGTTTCCTAGCTGACCCTGAGAAGAAACACCGAAACAAACTCAAAGGTCAAAGTCTATTCAAGCAAAGCAATATCGTTTGTTTTTTTTTTTAGACTGTTTATCTTAGAAGCACTACTACAGAAGCTACTGTGTTCCTTGATACAATGTGAGTCTTTATAATGTGCAAATAAGAAAATGAGGAGCTCGTGGTTAAATAATAACAGCAGCACCGGTTGATCTTTACGGTTGAGCAACGCTTGCCAAGATTGTTCTGTGGATGGGTGACCATCTTAACATACCGAGTTTCCTCCGTACCTCGGAAAGCACGTAAAGCCGTTGGTCCCGGCTGTCATTTGTAGATCTTTGGCAGTCGTTACGGATAGTCAAAGCCAGAAAATCTGACACCAGGCTGTGGAGGTCTGGTAGACAGCCGCTCCATGTAAAATACTGGTATTCTTTTAAAAAAAAAAAAAAACTTTGCCCCTCACTAGGAATTTCTCCTGTATCGTGGGTGCGTTTACAAACATACAATGTCACATACACAAACAGCCAGACCCGGAACAACTATCTATAGGCCATACAAATATTTGTTCCGTGCGGGAATCGAACCCACGACCATCGAGCTGAATCTGGCTTGACTGGAAACCGACCCCAAAGTAGTTGGAAAACAACAAGCTTTTATTTAAGGTGAAAGCGCCAGGGTAGCCCGCGAAATTCAAATATTTTTATGTTTTTTGCAATTTGCCGGTCAGTGTGAAGGTATGTTGAACAAAATACAATTCGCGGCCGTAACGCATATTTATCTAAATAATTATACACATTTTAAGTATCAATATAACCCTCTAAGTTCATACAACTCGATTGAATGACTTTTTCACGAAATAACATTCAATCGAGTTCTATGAACTTAAAGAGTTATATTGATGATTCAAATTGTTATAATCCTTTAGATAAATGCTCTTTACAATCGCGAACCGTATTTTTTTTCTTCCAGCTTTCACCTTAACTTGTAATGTTTGTATGTTTGTCCGGATGGAATCTTGCATCTGAATTTGAAATCCGATTGAGCTGAAATTTGGTATACACGCTTATTTTGGATGACAATGCATGCTTAGCTATGTAACGTCATTTTGATTCCAATATGGCGGATCATCCAAGATGGCGGACTAATTTTTTTTTCTGCACTAACACAGTATGGTCATCAAATGAAAGGGCTTGCTGAGCAGAACACGAAAACTGAGGAGAACCATCCAAGATGTGTAATAGCTTTTTTTCACCATTAATTTTTGCACTTACAGTAACCCTGTAATTTATAACTTGAAAAAACACACGACTCTTTTTACCCCGAAGGTATGTACCCTTGAGATGATCAACGACTTTCAGGGCAACTAGTTAACTCATAAATCTATCAGAATCTTGGGCCAGCGGTGGTGCCTGACCCTCGAATCAATAAGGCGCCCGAAATAAATTACTTTCGCCCATTGAATCTGTCTACAACGACCTTTTGAGCACGCCGTCACTTTTGACATCAACTTAATGGGTTACGAAACATTTGGAAGATTTTTTTATAGTGTCAATCAGCTGAGGGCCAATAAAACTTATTTTAAGCAATGCTCGCATTCGTATCTCAATCGCAATTTGTCAAAAAAACCCTCAATTTCCATACCTTTTTGACAGATCACGACTGAAATGCGAATCCGGTTAATGAAAATGATCGCTTTTGCCCGCGACTTCGTAGGCGAGTAGTCCGTCTTTCTCGTTCCTGTAAAAAAATCGGGAAGTCCTTTCTTAGAACTCCCTTACACTCTCTAAGGAACCTACATGCCAAATTTCAGCTCTCAAGGATCAGTGGTTTCGGCTGTGCCTTTTCTGTCAGTAACTCACAACGCTAACGTCAGTCGTCACACGCAACGGAAGAATCTATAATAACCAAAAAAATATCTATAATATAAAAAGTGGCTGTGACATACGGACGGACAGACAGACATGACGAATCTCTAAGGGTTCCGTTTTTTGCCATTTGGCTACGGAACCCTAAAAATGAATCGCTGAATGTGTTGCTAAGCGCAAATCTCGAGAACAGCTGTACCGATTTCGCTAATACTTTTTTGTTGTGTTTGTTATTATCAGGAGAAGGTTTTTATGCAAAAAACGGTGCCAGTTGACGGAAGCGAAGCCGCGGGGGACAGCTAGTTTTATAGAACATACTAGCTGACCCGCGCAACTTCGTTTGCGTCACATTTTCCATTAATGCCCCGCTCCTGTTTGTCTTAGCGTGATGATATAATAAGATAGAAATAAGCCTATAACCTTCCTCGATAAATTGGCTATCTAACACTGAAAGAATTTTTCAAATCGGACCAGTAGTTCCTAAGATTACCCCCTACATACGAACTTACAAACATACAAACTTACAAACAAATGTTACCTCTTTATAATATTAGTAAGTATAGATTAAGATTAGTATAGAATTGTCACTGTGGTCATATGTTAAGTATATATTATGTGCCCTTTGTTGCCATATATATTTAATGGTCTTCGGCACCCAAAACAATCTAATGTATTGATTTATAAACAAAAAAAAACGTGTATAGGTATTGCGTGAAAAGGTTTCTATCAAATAACCTACTTTCAATTTTTGTCTGAGAAAAAATTCCTAAACGAATATGTGCTCAGTTCTTAAAGGATTATTAAATTCCACGTGTCATAATTCTTCTCTCATTTCACTTTTCCAAATTACAAGTTCAATCTTCTTATATTAACTCCTCGACAATAACGGGTCACGATCCGGTTTTCCAATAACTATAACGTCATCAATAACGGTTCGCCTAATATCGATTCAACACAGTAGCCGCTCAGTAAAAACGGGTTATTGCAAATTGGTCTGAATTGAAACCACCCTTATAATGATAATGATTTTGAAATTAACTTTTACTTTGTACTGCTCGTGATAAAAGTTTTATTTAAAGGATTTGTCCTTGGAGTTTTATTTTCTATTTTAGGTGTCTATAGTTTGCTATAGACACCTAAAATAGAAAATAAAACTCCTAACTGAAATATGGCGTCAAAAAATTCGTCCCCAACGCTATCGACTGGAAGTGAGCCCAAAAGACTGGCTCTATTGCCACGTTGTATGGCAATGCTTATCCCGGGCCTCAAGGCCAGGGAGAACATGCTGATTCCTTCAGTATAGCGCGCGTGCGGCCCAGGACATCTAAGGGCATCACAGACCTGTTATTGCTCAATCTCGTGCGGCTCGAAGATGCACTAAGCCGTACCTCTAAGAAGAATTAATACTTCGCCAGTGACGTGCGTGACGGAGCCACGCACACCTAAATGACGACGCCTATTTAGCAGGCTAGAGTCTCGTTCGTTACCGGAATTAACCAGACAAATCGCTCCACCAACTAAGAACGGCCATGCACCACCACCCACCGAATCAAGAAAGAGCTGATAAAGTAGATGTTAATACCAGCCTGTAGTTATTTTAATAGAGTCAGTTAAACTCTTCCACCTTATGGGTTAGGGTTCCGTATCCAAAGGGATACAGAACCCTCTTACTAAGCCTCCGCTGTCTGTCCTTCCATACTTTCTTTCGTCTGTCCGTCTGTCTGTCAGTGGACTGTATCTCAAGAAACTAAAGAGACGGTGGAAATTTACACAAATAATAATGAAAATGATATAAAATCAAAATTAAAAGCTCCCCATACGAGAGCTGTAATTAAAAGCTCCCCATACGAGAGCTGTAATTAAAAGGTCCCCATACGAGAGCTGTAATTAAAAGGTCCCCATACGAGAGCTGTAATTAAAAGGTCCCCATACGAGAGCTGTAATTAAAAGGTCCCCATACGAGAGCTGTAATTAAAAGGTCCCCATACGAGAGCTGTAATTAAAAGGTCCCCATACGAGAGCTGTAATTAAAAGGTCCCCATACGAGAGCTGTAATTAAAAGGTCCCCATACGAGAGCTGTAATTTTTCGGCTGGAGGTATGGAAACCTTCGTGTGCAAATCCGACCTGCACTTGGGCAGTTTTTTTTATATTTTTATCAGAGCAGCAGTGCTATTCTGTAACAACATTTTCGTGTCTCGACAGCGGAATCCGAGGTGAGTTTAAATTCGTAAAATATAAGACCTTATGATGTGTGAAATAAAGTTCACTTTGTAAGCTTAGTCACTCAGGTGAAGTCGATATCGAAGTGGTTATTTACAGAATAGACTAGCTGTACATAAGTAGATGAGATATTCCAAGCTTACAACTTGGCTTTTAATATTTCATAAACCTAGCCAGTGGACATAAATATTAATATTAATATTTTCAACTTTTCATAACAAAATTTTTAGCCACCGGCGCAGATTATTTTGAAACATGATTTTGTTCTAAAACGTTTGTTTTTACAACATTGAAACACAAAAGTTATCACGACAAGCTGTAAAAAAACTGCTTACTCTAGCAAGAAGAGAACAAAAGCCATCACTTACTGCACACTCCGGTTCCGTGGTATAGGAACCATTCGCGAAGTACTTCTTAGGACACTCGGCCCACGGCAGCTCGGCTTGGAAGCTCTGCGCGAAATAGAACAGACACCAGGCGATGATGGAGTTGTAGTACAGCGCCACGTTGAACGACACCACCGCCGAACTGATGCCGATGCCGCCCAGGTACGGCGACACCTGGTGCCAGACCCCGATAGCGCCCTTCCGCAGGCGCTGCCCGATCGCCAGCTCCAAGTAAAATATAGGAATCCCCTCGATAGCCAGCATCACGAAATACGGAATCAAAAACGCGCCGCCGCCGTTCTTCTGCGCTAGATAAGGGAATCTCCACACGTTGCCCAAACCGACGGCGTATCCAACTGTGGCCAGGAGGAATGTTAGCTTGCTGTCCCAAGATTCCCTTTCGACGCCGCCGCCTTCTGGCTTGGCCACGCCGCGGTCTTCTACGGAGCTCGCCTTGCTGGTGGGCGTCTCAGAGGAGCGTCTGTTGGGGCTGGTGTCCTCGAAGGCCTCGTTGGTGGCGCCGTACATGACGTGCGAGCGTACGGACGGATGCCCATTCTCCATGGTCACCAGCCGACCGCGGAGCTCCTTCATCTCCATGCGATCTATCGAGCGCTGTGCGTATAGGTCCCGCGAGCTCTGTCGCCTCATCAAATGTGCTGTGTTCGCCATCTTTTGTATTTCCTATTACTTTTCTAATTAAATATTAATTATTGTCGACTTATTGTCATAATTAACTTTTAAAACGATTCGGATTCCTTGTCGTGGCACATAATGAGGACCAATAAATTACACGTGAACGTTATGAGAGCTTTTATGTGTACACTGAATGGCATGCCTATCGATTTATGAGTGAGCATTTTTTTTAAATGAGAAGCACAAGCTTATTAATTGGCACTGCACTGAACTTCAGATTGTAAATACATGATGTTTAATTAACATATTTGGTAGGTAATTTCTATTTCATGAGAGGCGCGGGTCGCGCGGCGCTGGCGGGAAATTCGCCCGAACTGCGGGGTATGGGAGGGTCGGCCATAGTCGCGCATGCGCTGTGTCGTGCCCCCTTCATGCCACTTTACACCCCAAATGGAGATTTTTCAATGAACGGCTTGGAATCCCAACGCCTACGAACAAATAGAGCCCATTGGAGACTACATTGATTTGGCAGTTTGACAAGAGATGAATGCACCGTTCTTTGACTTCGCTACAGACAATAAGCTACACGTTTTAACGCAAATAAAAACAAACATTCTCGTCCATTTCCATTTTTCCTGTTGTATAAACCTAATCAATCATGATAAATAAGTAAGTCAGACATAAATTGGACAAAGAAAAGTGTGTTTTTTTGTTGTTTACCTACACGTTACCGAAAAGACAAAGGAATGATTTCAAATTACAGGAATTTACAGGATGTCTTATTGGACTACTGGATTCAAGTAGAGATGGTAAGGTAATGAGAAAGACCATTGTCATGATGAGCAAATATCCCTTGATTTTGATGACATATTGTTGTTCAACTTCGTATTTGGGTCACAAACACTGTAAACTAATCCATAGGTGGCGTGACCCAGAAAATCATTTCATTTTAATAGGTGTTTAATTGGCATATTGTTTCGTCGGTTCACGACCGGTTTTGAGTTATAATTAACCTAAGACTACCTACCTACCTATTTCCTTTCTCTTTAAAATCCATCCAAATTTTGTCTTGAAAAGAACGCTCTTAGCGATAAGGCCGCCCTTTGTGTCACCCTATGTACTTGTAAGTAATGTTTTCTTCGTCTATTTTTCTGTGACTTATATGGTGTACCTAATAAAGAGTATTCTATTCTCATCATCATCTGCCTAGCCTTTTCCCAACTATATTGGGGTCGGCTTTCAGTCAAACCGGATTCAGCTGAATACCTGTGATTTACGTGGAGCGGCTGCCTATCTAGACCTCCACAACCCATTACCTGGGTATACTCGGTACTTTTTGGTAAGACTGGAGTCAGATTTACTGGCTTCTGAAAATCCATTACGATTGCCAAAGATCTACAAATGACAGCCGGGACCAACGGCTTAACGTGCTTTCCGAGGCACGAAAGAAACTCGGTGTGTTAAAATGGTCACCCATCCACAGACTAACCTGGTCCACCCATCTCGCCGCTGGCCGAGCGACACTTGTTTTTCCAGTCCTCGGACGCCACTCGATCTCTGCCTAATCTCCATTTCAGTTCCACAATTCGTTTTCCTATGTCGTAAACCTCCGTAAATCTTCGGATATCGACAACAGCTAACTGTAGACATTTTAATTGACATACCTATCATGACAAGAATTTGAATGGAGACATTTTAAATGACATAACTATCATGACAAGAATTTTAACAACCACCTATTAACACACACAACAATTACCTACATTCGTATGAACCTAATCATACACAGACAATCTACATACAGAAGAATCTACATAAAAATATACGATTCACATTACTGCTCCGCTCCTATTTGTCTTAGCGTGATGATAAATAGCCTATAACCTTCCTCGATAAATGGGCTATCTAACACTGAAATAATTTTTCAAATCGGACCAGTAGGTAGCCTAGTTCCTGAGATTAGCGCGTTCAACAAAACAAACAAACAAACTCTTCTGCTTATAGCTATGAGACCTAATAATATATTTAATAAGAGACATAATAATGTACCATGTTTTATACATAAAATAATCTTATTCTTACAGGTATTTCTGAACTATAATATTAGCCAGTAACTTACCACAGTTTGAAACTCTAAGTACGCAAAAATAAATAAAACCAAAAAGAAAATTCACTCAAACTCTCTTCAGAGTATGATACATGTTGGTAGATGTTTATATTGTTAATGGAAGGGGTGGATCAATGGGTGGCAGACTGTGATTTATGATCCAACGACGCTTGATAAATAAAAGAAAATGCTACCCACATGTAGGTACTCCAAACCCCCACTTGGATTACTTGGGAGGGGGTTGAACAATTTTGAGCTTCTATGAACATGGACGTCACCAGCTGTGAAGGAGACTAACACATGTATGCAATGGCCAACAGCCGAAGCCTTATTATACCTTATATCGATTACTGGGGGATCACGTCTCTAGTACAACAAGTAGGAACCGACGCCCGCGGCGTCTGCCACGGCGGCCGGGACGAGAGGTTCTCTCCCTCTCCCACTCCGCCACCTCCTTCGCTAGCATGACTGCTTCGCAAAAGGAGGTGACGGCGTCCCATACCGTCTCGCTCCGGACCATGGCTTGGACCAGGTCCGGACGCGAGAGGTCGCCGCCTATCGCCGTTTCGAGGCCACGGCGGTGCTCCGCCCAAGCGGGGCACACCTGCACAGTGTGCTCCACCGTGTCCTCCGGTCGATCCTCGCAGTGGTGACCACCGGGAGTTTCCTCCCGCCCGTTTCGTTGCAGGTACCTCCCGAAACATCCGTGTCCGGTGAGGACCTGCGTCAGGCGGAAGGTGAGGATGCCGTGGCGCCTCTCTAGCCACTCCTCAAAGAGGGGACTTATCGCCACTATCGTGGCGTGCCCTGCGCTGGGTTGCGACAGTCGTCGTCTCCATGTCGCCATGAGATCACGCCGGAAGTCTGTCCGCTGCGCGACAATTTGCCGCGTCAGCGGAGTTTCGCCCCGACGTAGTACCTCCGCGCGCCACTCATGCAGGCGCGCGAGGACTATCGCCTCCAGATCCCATGGCGGCAATCCGGCAAGGAGACTGCTCCACGAAGTTCCACCGGCTGTCGAGGACGAGCCCTAGGTACTTCAGCGTCAACTCGACGCCGATGGAAACCCCTCCTACCGACATGGCCTCGGACTTGTGCAGCGCCACCTCGAGACCCAATTGCCGGATCCTCTCCACGACTGTCGCAACCCCGCGTGTCATAACGTCGGCCGCCTCCGCGTACGATCCCCCCTGTGCCAGCACCAGCTTGTCGTCAGCGTAACAGACCACGCTGACGCCGCTAGGGAGGTCGGCTCGCAACACCCAGTTGTAACCGATGTTCCACAGGGGCGGCCCCAGAACCGAACCCTGTGGGACACCGCACGACATCTCTCGCCAGTTCCACTCTCCGCTGTGACTAGGGTAGATAACTGCCCTATGCCTGTTAAACCTTCTTTGAGGAATTGAAAATAAGAAAAAAAAAAAAAATGTTCGTGTGACCAGCTGACGTATTTTCCACCACTCTAGAGCCAACTGACGCTGACATTTTGTTTTCTGCAATTTTCACTCGGGAGGAAATTACTGAAAAAAAAATCTACGTGTTTGGGAGGTTGCCACTGCTTAACCCACCCACTGAATAACAGCTGACGTTCACAGAGGTCCATTTAGGGTACCGTCCGGGAGGAACTTGGTCATGGAAATCTGTTGCTGGCTCGCGGACACTTAGCCTCTGACTAAAGTAACAGCCAGCCCTTAGCTCTTAGGCACGACATGACACATGACAGAAGCTATAAAGTGCACGAAACGAATTGGTAGTTTTTTATGGAGAAGACCCAGCAAGAAATTCCACGGTACCTAAGTATTTTATAAAATTGTCATTTTTTTACAATCTTCCCAGAATACAGCAATAAGGAACTTGGAGAAACTTTGTTTGTTACCGCTAAAGGAATTATTTACGAAAGCAGACGATGTCAATCCTCGAAACCGACGCGATCCTAGCATGCTCGCGCTGGATTTCATGCCAAGGCTAGGCTAAGTATAATAAAAGCTGTTTGTCTATGTGTGTTCAAATATTTAATAAGATACCGAGCGACCTAAAAAATCTAAATACCAGACTATTCAAAAGTAAACTGTATGATTTTCAGTCTGGTCTTTTCAGGCTGTCCAGTGTCCACTAGTAAGTTTTTATAGTGTTAAAGGGTTTTTTTGACATAAAAAGAATGAGTCAGTTCTTTTTTGTACGAAAAATATGCTATATAATGTTAAGCAAATATATGTATATTTTTAATTGTGTACCATCTTTTATACCATGTTTTTAGGCAAATAAATGTTCTATTCTGTTCTGCTCTGTTCTGTTCTGTTCTGTTCTGTTCTGTTCTGTTCTGTTCTGTTCTGTTCTGTTCTGTTCTGTTCTGTTCTGTTCTGTTCTGTTCTGTTCTATTCTATTCTATTCTATTCTATTCTATTCTATTCTATTCTATTCTATTCTATTCTATTCTATTCTATTCTATTCTATTCTATTCTTAAGTATGAGAGGACAGTGTAGGCCAGTCAACATACTCGTACCAACCCGTGACAGAAGTTCTATCACCAGGATATTTGCATAGTTATAATAGTAAGGTACACCTCGCCGATAGTCCGATTCACAGATCAATGACCTCTGTAATAAAAATAAGCCCCATATTCTTTCCAGCCCAGCTCAGGGCGAACGGATCGTAATCAATCATGGCGGCCGGCGGCCGTCCATTGTCCATCGCGGTATCTCCGTCCATAGCAGGGATGTTAAGGAGCTCGGTAACCGAAATTATCGGACTCGGATATCCGAAATAAAAATCTAACCAAATCCGATATAAAATTTTCGGATAAATTTGAATTGGGGCGGACTCTAAATGAGACACCTTCTGACAGGTTTTTCTAATCTGTCAGAGGTATCAAGTCGGCCGGGCAGAAAAACCTACCAGTTGAAAGAAACCATATCTGCTGTAAGACGTCGACTCCTGGACATAGGCCCCCAAGTGTTGCCACAACAACCAGTCCTGTGCGTTGTTCATACGTTCGAATAGCAGAGATTTATTGTCGGCGATAAGACCCCTTCTGCGTCCCTAGGCGCAAGTAGTGGTGGACGCGACCGTTTGAAATAAGGAAATTTGTAAGGAAAACTAATCAGAATCTTAATTGAATCAGATTAGATTAGTTTAACATTCTTTAATTAGTGTCATAAGGATATTTTCGCATCATAGGTTTAGTTAGATTGTAGTTTAAATGCGAATTTATTGTTTTATTTTATGTTTTGTTTGTACAGAAAGGTTTATTTAATTATTTGATGAGATTATGTTTTAATTACCTTCTAATTAGTTTTATAATTTTTATGTATACATATTACTTCCAATAAAACTATAATACGAACGAATTTTGATAGTTTATAAGGATATTTAGATGTAATGTTTTTGTATTGAGAATAATTACGTAGTTTGAAAATGTGATTTTTTGTCTTAAGTGATAGCATTTTGTAATTAGTGTCAAAATAAAGGTCTTGACCCAAAACCACCTTGGCAAAAAGAATTGAGTTGATAGGACTTATGGTTTTCGAAATATTTCCTAAAATGCGTAGTGAAAATTTGTTAAGGTACAAAATTAGAAGTCTTAGTTCTAGAAACTTTTTGTATTGTAAGGATATCGAAATATTTTGTGTTTCATATTGTTAAGCAAGGTTTAAAGAATCTAAAAATATATATATTGTAAGGGTTTTTATATAAAACACAATAAATAAAGGCTCCAAAGGTTTCGGCTCATAGAGAAAATGACACACGAATCGACTTCAAAAATCACGGTTCTCAATAAGGTAACGACGGGCAGTATAAGAACAGAGCCGAATCTCGGCTCAATCGCAGTCGCAGCACAGCCGTCGAAGAGGCAACACTACAAGAAGATAGGAGCCGAAACCTGCGGGTCAAGATTTCCTGTGAAGAGTTGTTTTATTGCCTCCCCGGCTCTTCGTCTCCGTCTCCCGAGGTCCCTTAACAGTAGTCGAAAAACGTTACGCATTCAGGGGTGCGTGGTGACGTACGTAACCAGCGCAAGGTAGTACAAGGGGCGTACGTCAAATTACGTGGGAGATTGTCCCAGGACGACAGCGCGAGCATTGGACGTGTTCCTGCCGTCCGAAACATTTGTATTACACGAAGAGCTAATCAAATTCTGATTCGTGTTTTTATTTTTACTTTCCTTGTAATCATAATGAAAAGCAGTGTTCACCTCAAGTGAAAGGCTTATTTAGTCCCTCCATAACTAACTATAGCCTTCTCGATAAATGGGCTATCTAACACTGAAATAATTTTTCAAATCGGACCAGTAGTCCCTGAGATTAGCGCGTTCAATCAAACAAACTCTTCAGCTTTATAATATTAGTATAGATCTAGGCCAAATTATACAACTGGAACGGCACATCTTTGAGAAGGAGGCGACCAGAAGAATACGCTTGGGCTCGGTGGCATTCGAGAAACTGCGTGATATCTTTGAATCGTATGATATCTTAATTTAGTATCAAACTGCTCAAGATCGGTTTGATACTAAAGTCCAACTCATTTTGCGTCGCCGTGTCGCACAAACAGGAGTTTAGTATGAAACCGAATGCAGCGTTAATTCCGCCGACTCATTTTACGCGACTCACAACACACAAAATTAGGTACGTTTGTGTGGCCTCAACCTTATGAGAAGTCTACCAATGACACCCCCTGCTTTGGTTGTCAGTTTGTCACTCTTGAATAGGCCGGTAGGCTCCCATCTTTAGGCTTACGTTCAGCAGTGAACGGCAACTGGCTGATATGGTGATGATATGAAGAGGGGTCATTGTACAGCACATCAAGTTAGCATCAACTTTCAAATTTTCTCATTCGAATTTGAAGTCAATTTTTATCCGAATAAGGTTTAGAATCATTTGCAGATTTTTGACAGTTTGGTATAACCTGATGTGCTGTTGACTGTACAGTCGCCAGCATATCAGGCTATCCGAAACTGTCAAATTTTCCCAATCAAATTTGAACCCAATCTCTTTAGTAATAAAGTTGAAAATCGAATAAAGATATTTGACAGATTGTTGTAGCTTGTTGTGCTGGTGTCTGTAGGAAAACTAATATGGGAACAACCTAACAAACGCGAGAAATAATTCAGTTTTTCAGTAGATTTTGTCGAGTTATGCGTCCATAAATGATTGGCGCAGTCGTTTTTCTTTTTTGCGATCTCAGAGTGAACTTACTCTGAAGTTACTCAAACTCCTACCCTCGTTTTAAATCCAGATTAATTTGCTCTTCCGAATGCCGTGCCCGTGAAAGTATATAAATTACTGTGCTTTAAAATTAATGACTCTACCCGCACTTGAACATAATAAATATTATTTAGGTAGGGAAAGTGCACAGCGTTGATTTTGTGCTATAAGCTATGCTTCGTTTAGGGCACAGACTACATAGAGATACTACGTATGTTTAGGGGAACGTGAAGCGTTACTAATTCTTTTTTTTTTCTTTATTCATTACCATGGATACATGTCCTTCAGTCATAATTACTAATTCAAAACTTCTGTGCTGCCACCTGTAGTCCATGCACATTCCCTGTAAAACTTGCTCAACATGCAGGGACCACCATGGAACTGGCAACATTTCATACAGTTTGCAACTAATTCAAGCATAAGACTAAGTGTATACGTGATTTCAGAATTAACTAAAATACGATTCCACACTGTTATGTAGTCCTATATTTGTCCAAAGTAGTCAATCTGCAAAGCGACGCTATAGTTAAGCTAAATTTTAATTTGGTTGTGGCAACATTTAGGGATTATTATGTCTATGGCAGGGTTGGCAACGTATGGGGAGTTCCCCAAACTGCAGGGAATCTCAAGTTGATTAGAGATTGATTGATTATTAGAGATTGGCAATATGTGGACAAAATGCGGGGATTTTGAATATCGATGGTTGGGTTTCTTTTGGTTAACGAATGACTCCCTTTATTTAAATTATCTTCATTACACCACATTTAATTTTGATCATTTTTCTGTCACCAATAGTAAAATAATTTTGTGTATCATTTGATTTTCAAAGTTATCTATTCTATGTATATATATATATATATATATACATATAATAAAACTGTAGAAAAGTGGTTTTTGTACATGATTTTCAGTATTTTTAGAATTTGTGTCTGCTTGTCTGTTTGTCTGTTTATTTGTTCGGGCATCACGTAAAATCTGCGAAAGCAATGTAGATTACTTTTACACACACAAAGATTGAGCGTAACTTGGAGTAACATTTAGTTTTTGTTTCATTGCAATCGGTTCAGTCTATCAAAAGATATTTGAATTTAAAGTTTTCCAGAAGTAAAATTAGGGTTATGCGCACTTTAGTCTCATTATTACTTCACGTAACTTTTATACATAACAATAAACTGTGCGTAAATTGTAGTATTAAGTTTTTTGTTTCATTGTAATCAGTTCATACCTTATAATAAAAAATGTGAATGAATAAAATTATAATTATTATAGTCTTTCCGAAGTAAAATATTGAAATAACGCCATCTATCAGACTTAGACTGGACTATACCTAGAGATCAACTGCGTGCAGTATTCGATAGATGGCGTTAGCGTGTGACGTCAATTTTCTGAATCGCGGTGTTAAGTGTTCCTTGAAAGAATTACCTCCGCCCATGTCTGCATTTGAGTCAAGTTGATTTATCTATTTTTCATCTATACTATTGTTATAAAATAGAAGAGTTTGTTTGTTTGCTTGGTTGAACGCGCTAATGTCAGGAACTACTGGTCCGATTTGATCAATTCTTTCAGTGTTATATAGCCCATTTATCTATATAATATATTATCACGCTAAGACAAACAGGAGCGGAGCAATAATGGAAAATGTGACGCAGACGAAGTTGCGCGGGTCAGCTAGTTCGAAATAAAAACACGTAACTATTGAAGTCATTTTTTTAATTTTCCGTTTATTCCGAATTTTTCGGCCTTTGGTGGCAAACAATCAACTTCCTGCCATTTTTGAGAGTATCGGACGAGTGAAATCCTTTTGCGTTTTTTTTTATTTTTATTTGTGATGAGTTTGCTCTTGGTCAGAAACTACAGAGACAAAGTCTATGATGGAGCGAGCTTACCCAGAAGGAGCCTGTTTACTCTAACTTTGAAGAGATTAGGGTTGTAAGCGTTAAAATTTTAAAGCAGAGAACCGTAATCATAAAAACAGAGACTGTACTATTTTTTCCCCCAAATTGTGGAATTTGAAAAAGGGTTTTAGGCAATTTGATAAATTGGTGTTGGCATTGCTGGTCTATGGATGTATGGATGAGCAACATTGACTTGACATTGACAACTTGCTGTCTGTGTGAGTGAAACTGTCAGTCAAGAATTAAACGCAAATCAGAACAGCAACATTTTGTTTCTACTTTATAAAAATTATGGAGATATCAATCGAATCATGTCGATTGCGATACAAATGCTAATCTACGCTGGTGCTACAAGATTGTGATCCAGATCTGGGCGCGTACTCGGCGACATGTATTGTTTGCAATGGCTAATCCCCGTACTGTTGATACCGAAGCCTGTGAACCCGGCTTTAGTGAACACACACGTTATGTTCATGGTGTTATATTTAATAGGATTCTTCCTCGAAAGGAAGCCGTGTACCGTGTGCAGTGTAGTCTTCCTCGCAGCAGTGATATTAATATGTTATAGCGGTATTGGCAATTGTCTGTTCTGGGCGAGCCAGTGCGACGCTGACAAGTACGAGACATAGCTGCGTCTGCTGTTCTTCCAGAGTTACCTACCTAAGTGCTCAAAATGCAAGATATTGCCCTGGTCAGCGAAGGACCAGGAAAATCGTGACAATGTGAGGCTGAATACCAACACCATTGCCTTGTGCATTGAAAATTATTATATTTTCTTTGTATATTTTTGTAAATAGATGTTTTTTTATTTATTTACATCTCTTATAATGTACCGTAATTTTGTGTGATTATGAATATGTTCCAATATTATGGAAGTAATGTGCCGATCTGTACTTAGTATCTGAATTGTTATGTTGATAAATAAAAAAGTGATCATGTACATACAGTTGTTATAATATTATGATAATATAATAACAATTTGGGGATAAGTAATTGAGTTTTATTGGAATAAATGATTATTGCCCTAAAGGGCAAAAAAATTAAAATATTAATTCAGCCAACTTAAATGATAAAATTAAATGCAATAATGTAACTAAAATCGTAAATGTGAAGTTTGGATGTTTGTTACTCAATCACAACAGAATGGCTGAACGGGTCTTGATGAAATTTGGAACAGAGATAGATTATAGTCTGGAATAGTACATAGGCTACTTTCATTCCGGTAATATGTTCCCTAGGGATCACATGGGTGGAGCTGCTGGCAGAAGCTTGTAAATTGTAAAATAAGAACAGAAAGCAGAGGAACAGAGACCACTCAAAATTGTCATTCTGTTTGAAGTAGTGTAATAGGCTAGTTTCCATGATCCACAAATTGCAAAACTACTTAGTCCGTCAGTTAGAGTATTGAAAAATAATGGACACGTATTTTTTGTTTTTGTAAATCAATCAATATTGACAATGATAAAACGCATCAAAACTCGGGAGTGGGGGCTCGTGACGTCACTACCCGCTCAAAATTATGCCGGAGAGTGACGTATTGAGAATTTTAAAAGCGTCGTAACTTCGTCAATTTTGGTTCCCGTAACAAGAAAAAATACGGGTCAAATATTTTTTGATAATCTAACTGAAGGACTAATTAGATTTTTTCAGTAAACAAGCCTATTGAGTTATTTTCATAATCAGAATGCAGAATCATAAACAAAGGTTACTTAATTTTCTTCCTATTTAAAGCATAAGTCCTACTGGAGAAAAGTTAATTTTTCTAAACTGACAAAAGAAACATGAGTCCCAAATGTGGAACATTTTCCACATTTGGGACTCATGTTTCTTTGGTTCATGTGTTTGGCAGATGCATCCTTGTGCTGCTCTACTTAAATTATATCTTGTCACATATAGAATCAACCTATATCAATATCTTTTTGATAACAAACACTATCAAACAACAAATAATTGATAATAATTCAATTAAAGATAGAGTCCAATATAAAATTGAGCAATTACTTACCTACATATTTATGTTTTATTAATAACTAGCTGACCCGCGCAACTTCGTCTGCGTCACATTTTCCATTATTGTTCCGCTCCTATTTGTCTTAGCGTGATGATAAATAGCCTATAACCTTCCTCGATAAATGGGCTATCTAACACTGAAAGAATTTTTCAAATCGGACCAGTTGTTCCTGAGAGTTCAACCAAACAAACAAACTCTTCTGTGTTATAGTATTAGTATAGATATGAATAACTTGCTACTGCTATCTGCTTCGCCCGCGTGATTCCTGGAGAACATACTCCCAGGAAGAATGTAGCCTACGTTTTATTCCAGACTATAATCCACCTCTATGACCATGAAGAACCTTTCAGGTGTTCTTACGTGAGAAAGTAACAATCATCCATTCTCACAAACTTTCGCATCTATACTAATAATTATTATAAAGCAGAAGAGTTTGTATGTTTGTAAGTTTGTATGTAGGGGGTAATCTCAGGAACTCCGATTTGAAAAATTCTTTCAGTGTTAGATAGCCCATTTATCGAGGAAGGCTATAGGCTATATATCATCACGCTAAGACCAATAGGAGCGGAGCAGTAATCAAAAATGTTACGCAGACGACGTTGCACGGGTCAGCTAGTTTCTAATATAAGGATATATTTGTCACCGATAAGTAGCAAATGCTGTAAGATTGTAAAATATGGTGTGAATTGTAAACTTTAATTTCTAAATAAGACAAGGATAGCTTCGAAACTATTGAATTTGGATGGGATTTATTATTATGCAAAACGATTTTTTCATAATATATCGAGAAAGTATAATTTTTAATCTAGATTTATTACAATCTTACGGAGTCTGCCATTTTCCAGTGAAATATTCATGAGCAGGGGCGTAACTACCGCCGGATCAGCTGTATCAATGATACGGGGCCCCCTAACTGCAAGGGCCCCAAAACACGGGTCCGTCAAGCTATATACCTACTATATACTAGCTGACCCGCGCAACTTCGTCTGCGTCACATTTTCCATTACTGCTCCGCTCCTATTGGTCTTATCGTGATGATGTATAGCCTTCCTCGATAATTGGGCTATCTAACACTGAAATAATTTTTCAAATCGGACCAGTAGTTCCTGAGATTAGCGCGTTCAACCAAACAAACAAACTCTTCTGCTTTATAATATACAAGTCTTATACAAGTATAGATATTTAGTTCCGCCGTCACGTCCGTGGCAATGCCATACAAAGGCACTTCTGGGCTAGTAGGACTTATTTTGTTTTAAAATAACAATACCCCTAAAAACGGGGCCTCCAAAACTGTTTGATACAGAGCCCCTTTTAGACTAATTACGCCACTGCGTAGCTAGTCTAAAAGGGCCCCTGTATACTTTTCTTCGGAACCTCATCCGATCGATTCGATTCCGATCCGGTTCCGAAGAAAAGAAGACTCGTAAAATGAAATTGATTGATGATGCAATGGATACTGGCGTATTTATAGTTATCTACCGTCATTGGTGAACCCTTAGTACCTACCTACCTACTTAGCTATAGAAAGATAACAATGAGAGTCAATTAGTAGGTACATTACTGCAGCGGCCAGCAAAAGAGGCATTGATGGACGAATGTGTAAATCCATTAATGCCTAGTTGTTTAGTAGGTACTTTTCTCAAATAATGCGCGGAAAAAATAAATTACTTTTCAAAATCAATTACCAACCACAATCATTATTCCCGCGTAAAAGTGTTAATTTTTTATCTCAATAAACAGATTTCTATTTGCGAGCCAGTCAAAATTTAAATAAAACTTGATAAGTTACCTCCATGGTTGCCATGTTTCGGAATAAAAGATCGTTCCATTTTTAGGGTTCCGTAGCCAAATGGCAAAAAACGGAACCTTTATGGAATCGTCATGTCTGTCCGTATGTCACAGCCAAAACTATAAGAACTATGCTGTTGAAACTTAGTAAGTAGATGTATTCTGTGAACCGCACATTTTTCACACAAAAATAAAACAGTAAATTTTGGGGTTCCCCATACTTAGAACTGAAACTCAAGAACTTTTTTTGCATCGAACGGGTATAAGTGTTAGCAGTTTTTTTATTTAATACACGGTCATAAATCGTAAACCGCAGCTGTTGCTTATATTATATACCTACTGGTTTGTAAGGAACCCTCGGTGCGCGAGTCCGACTTGCACTCGGCCGGTTTTTAAATACACGACAGATATGAGTTTACTATGTAATTTATTTGGCCGCTAAACACGACAGATATGGATTTTCATACAACTTTGGCCGGCCGCTGCTAAGCTAAGAAAATAATGTTCAATATCCAAGCATAATAAATTATTGCGCTAGTATGATTATTTTTCTCAAACAGACAAAAATAATTATACTAGTGCAGAGTCGAAGCGCCAATTTAAAAATTAACATAGCAAATTCAGCCTTTTCTCCAATAAAGTAATACATATTTCTTCCGTTCGGACGCGCGAATTCCCTTGAATGCGCGCGAATTCTCGAGTCTTCTTTTTATCTTAGATTGTCGGATAAAAAGAAGACGCAAGAAATCGTAATGAATAACGTACGTTATACACATATTATTTTTATCTAAGACTGTGAAAGGAGGAGGGAAAAGGAGAAGAAAATAATATGTGTTTACCTACCCCCATTACGTTCTGGTGATAAAAGCGTTTCAGTTTGACGCTTCGACTCTGCGCAAGTATGAATTGACCTTTAAGCCCAGTTACTGGAACGCACTGAGGCACTGACGTATAAATACGTCAGTGCTGGAAAGTGCTGGAACGACATAAGAGGACATAAGTATTAAAATGACAAAATGATTAGCGCGCGTAAGTAAACTGCTGTCAGTAGCCAATCACAACAATCTATGAACGTCCGACAATTTGTTACATTACAATAATAGGCTATAATTTCCATCATCCACAAATTGCAAAACTATTTAGTCCGTCAGTTAGAGTAGGTATTGAAAAAAAACTTTTTACAAAAAAATACAACCGACTTCCAAAAAAAAAACACTACAAAGTAAAAAATAACTTTAATTTCGGAAGTCGGTGTTTTTGTTAGTTTCTTCGTATTTTGACACCGACTTCCGAAATTAAAGTTATTTTTTACTTTGTAGTGTTTTTTTTTTGGAAGTCGGTTGTATTTTTTTGTAAAAAGTTTTTTATTTTTCACTTTTTAGTGGTGCCCTACACCTAACAACACCACTCCAAAATCGCAGAAAAGCAAAATACGCAATTTCGATCATCAAAGAATCATCTAAATAGTCAAATTCCAGCTATTTCGATTTAAAATCCAAAGTTCGTAACCGATTTTGATATGATTTAAATGGGACCAATCTGCAAGTATATCCTTTCAGATAAAACAAAAATTTTTCAAATCGGTTCATAATTGTCGGAGATATGAGGTAACAAACATAAAAAAAAAAAAAAAAAAAAAAAAAAAAACACAACCGAATTGATAACCTCCTCCTTTTTGGGAAGTCGGTTAATAATGGACACGTATTTTTTGTTTTTGTATATCAATGAATATTGACAAAGATAACACGCATCAAAACTCGGGAGTGGGGGCTAGCGACGTCACAACACGCTAAAAATTATGTCACGGCGTGACGTAGGTATTGAGAATTTAAGCGTCGTAACTTCGTCAATTTTGCTTCCCGTAACAAAATAAAAAATACGGGTCAAATATTTTTTGATTATCTAACTGACGGACTAATTAGATTCTTTCAGGACACAAGCCTATTGGGTAGACGGATAGGTACCTACTTACTTATAATTATGAAAACCGATCTTCATCTATCATACAGTCATTATTGCAGTTATCTACTGACTGATATACTTAGGTAGGGAGATTTCTCGTATTCTAAGACACTATCTGTTGTCATAAGTATATCTAGTAGGTTTAAATCTGTACGAACATTATACTCTCGTTAACCTAATTTCAACGAAATTACAAACGCCATATTAAAATGTTTTTTCGATTCATTATCAAACAGCTAGTTAACTATGAAGCGGGTTTTTTTTACGACGTGTAATTATGAAATTACTCCTACTCTGTTCGGGATGGAAGGGAGTGTCAGACTCACTGACTGAAACCCATCCGAGTTCCTCCTAATGCCCCTTTTTTTTTTTCTTTAGGGATGGGAAATCGTCCAATGACTCCTCCCGCTCTGGGTGTAGCGGGAGGGAGTGTCAGACTTCTACTGACTAAAACCCATCCATGTTCCTTCATTGCCCTTTGTGTTCCGGAGCCACGGTGTCTCTTGCGAATAATCCCGCGACTCCGGCAGGCGTCGGCCCTTTCGGGCCCCTCTGTGTTGCTGACTCTCTTTGAGGCGCGCTCCTAATGCCCCTTGTGTTGAAAGGCCGCGGTGACTTTCGAACAAATTCCGCAACCCTGACAGGACCTATGAAGTGCCTAAAAATGAATTATGTAGAAACATATTATCACGTAAATATTGTATTTTTGGCATAGGATGAGGTCGGTGTTTCCTAGCTCACTGTGACTAACATGAGAAGTAACACTGAAACAAACTCAGCTGTCATAGACCTCTTTATTTAAAGTCGCTAAATTAATGTAATGGTCAAAAAAACTCATGGCCTTACGTGTGTATTTTGAATTTCCCGCGAATGCATTGATTAGTTCAATATGGGCTAAGCGCAAACGTTATACCTTCGGTGGGGCAGGCCATGTAACGGAGGCGGAGATGCAGTGAAGATTTTTTCATGGCAAACAAAATACGAACCTACATCAAAGGTACGGAACCCTAACAAAGAGTTCCTCAATACCATAGATATTTCTGTGCTCAATACCTTTGTGAACGATTTGAGTAGGTACCTACCTCATCCCGAGGAGTAAACCATGTCGCACTACCACTTCTCTTCTCCTTCGTACTCCGCGTCTCAATTCTGGTCGCTATGGTGGCTCCTTCTCTGTTACTGCAATGCGTCTCTGGAACTCGCTCCCACACTGCATCATAGTGCATACGCGACAGCCCTTCTCTTGATAAAGCGGGCAGTGGCACGGGGCTAAAACCTGATGTTCATATCTTCAGTCAGATTTACCTTGGTTTGGATTTTCTAGGCTGTTTCGAAGGTGCCAAGTAGACTTTGATTGCAACTGCTCTGAACCTTGCGAAGGCAAATGTGGTTGGTAGCGTTGTTACGATATCATGCGGAAGTTCGGTTTTTACTTCGATTTCTTTGATGGAAAGCGAAGCTCGCTTTCCGCTACGAAGTATCACACGAATTTACTTCAATGTGACCATGGTAGGCGCCGTATAAATGTGCAATAACGGTCATTGACCCACATAAATTTACTGACTTTCTTAACAAAAATAGAAATTAAGACACAAAGCTGTCATGAATCGACTTCTATCGTGATCTTTTACATTCTCTTGTAATGAAAAACGTTTTAATAATACATAAAAGAGAAAGCATTAATTCCGCCAGAAGCGACACACCAAAACTTAAAAATTAAAGAAAATAAATGATCAACTAAAAATAAAATATATAAGAAAACAAAGAAAACTTGTGTACATATTGTTCGAGTAGGTGGGTATATTAGAGAAAGGTCAATGTACTTTATTGCAAGTTTATCTGGTGGCTAACCTACCACAGTCTCGTGTTCCGACCATTGAGGTATTACTACTACGTAGAACAAACGTACGCTACGTAGTTACGCTAGTAATATAGTTCAATGGTTCCGACCCGCTATTGCGGTACGTTTGAATCGAACTTTACAATCCACTATATTGATGAAGTAGGTAACTGTCATTTCACTATTTGTATAAAATTCTAGTAGGTACCTGTGTATCCCTCCTCCCAGTCCTCCCCTTTGTTAATTCAGTTAATTAATGAGTATACTAGTCAGTTCACTCATTAATTGACGACACGTTTGGCGCAGTGGTTGAACTATTGGCTGCTGAGCTGTATGTCGCGAGATCGATTCTCGCACGGACTCAGCGGCGCACGGAACAATATTTACCTATATGACCTACAGTAGTGCGATTCACTAAGGCAGAACATCTTTACAACCAAGAAATCATCGTTGAAACATCTGTTAAATAAATATATGCCACATCAGATGTTTCAACGATGATTTCTTGGTTGAGATGTTCTTCCTTAGTGAATCGCACTACAGATATTTGTTCTGAGCCTGGATGTTTGATGTTTGGTACCTACATGAGTTTGTATGTTTGTAAACGCATTCACCCACAATCCATGAGAAATTTCTAGTGTGGGATCCAACATATTATTTTAAAGGCCAAGTGCGAGTCGGGCAGAAGGTTCCGAACCAAATATTCTGTTTTTGCATGTTATTACTAATTTTATCAATTAGCAATTATTTCAAAATTTTGGGCTCAGTAGTTTCTGAGACAATGGGGGAATGCTCATTTTTGGTCTAACTACTTTAATTGCTTCAAAGCCAAAATTAAAACAAGTGCGGGTCGGACTCTATGTTACGTTACCTAGTCTCCATTTAGTAGTGGCACTATTACCAGACTGCTTTCATAGGACATGTGTATGTGTTTGAGATCTCTTCCAAGCTGAAAGTAGTAGTGTGGTGTGTGACATCAACTGCTACTATGAAACTGCCATAGGTGGTCACATGACCTGCATACAAGATCATAATCTATACTAATATTATAAAGAGGTAACATTTGTTTGTAAGTTTGTATGTAGGGGGGGTAATCTCAGGAACTACGGGTCCGATTTGTAAAATTATTTCAGTGTTAGATAGCCCATTTAACGAAGAAGGTTATAGGCTATATATCATCACGCTAAGACAAATAGGAGCGGAGCATTAATGGAAAATGTGACGCAAACGAAGTTGCGCGGGTCAGCTAGTTTATTATAAAATAGGCAATCAAAAAAAGATGATTGCAATTTCCCATTTTTGTTTATGGCAACCCCTGTCAGTTCCAGATGTAGGTAGCCGGCAAACAAAATCGAAGATATATCTAAAATATCTATACTAATATTATAAAGCAGAAGAGTTTGTTTGTTTGTTTGGTTGAACGCGCTAATTTCAGGAACTACTGGTCGGATTTGAAAAATTATTTCAGTGTTAGATAGCCCATTTATCGAGGAATGCTATAGGCTATAAATTATAGAGATATCATGCACATTAGCCGAAATATCTCAATTTTTGTCTATCCAAAAAAATAGCTCTTACAACAGAGTTATTTGCATGCGCTGCCTTAACAGTTGTATATAATAGAAACAACAATGTATGGCAACCTTGTCTGCTTTGAATAGTTCTACAAAAAACTCCGCGACACCATATTTCTATCTTTTATGTTTTAGCAGATATAGTAGCTTTTATGTGTTAAAAAAAGTATTTATATTTATATTATAGGCTATATATCATCACGCTAAGCCAAATAGGAGCGGAGCCAAATAGAATACTGAATGGGTAAATATTTTACCAAATAAAAGAATTAATGGCCTACTGCCCATTCTCAAACCTACCAAATACACACTAGATTTTTCATAAAAATCGGTTGAGCTTCTTCAAAGGAGCCAAAGGAGCAAATGCCGTGACTTATTACGAGGTATGGAAAGCAGCCTTGAGGAGCTCGTGGCTAAATAATAACAGCCGCACAGGTCGATCTTCAAGGTTAAGCAACGCTTGCCGAGGTTAGTCTATGGATGGGTGACCATCTTAAAAAACCCAGTTTCCTCTGTGCCTCGGAAAGCACGTTAAGCTGTTGGTCCCAGCTGTCATTTGGAGATCTTTGGCAGTTGTTACGGATAGTCAGAAGCCAGAAAATATGACACCGGTCTTGCCAAGGAGTACTGTGTTACCCAGTTAATGGGTTGTGGAGGTCTGGCAGGCAGCCGCTCCATGTAAAATACTGGTTCTCAGCTAAATCCAGTTTGACTGGATGACAACCCCAATATTGTTGGGAAAAGGCTAGGCAGATGATGATGGAAAGCAAAGCCGATGTCAGCTATTGTAAGATAGTTGTTACAAAGAAAACGCAATGTACACCAATAAGTTGTTTATTATGTGTGAGTACAATGAGATGGTCATCTTTGACGGTTTCTTAGTTATTAACATAATAAATTGGATAGATGGTACATAGCGAGCCTTAACCTAATGTACTGCTACATGACCTGGAACAAGAAAAAAGTAATTTTAGAGTTTTTAGTGGTATACACATGGTAAAGAGGTTATTGTAGTGTTTTTTGGTTATTTGTGTCATAAATATGTAAACTTACTTTGTTCTATCAAAACTATAACAACTACAAGAAAATAAACAAAAACAAGGAAATGAAAATAAAGTTGAGACTGATATACTAGAAGCTTTATGACCACAAATGTGAGGTAATTTCAGGATATAAGGCGAACTTTCCTTTTGCCCGTTATTTAGCAACATAACCTTTAAAACTGTTTCCTTTTCCTCCGGTAAAAGAACACAACTAAATAATGCCACTGTTAGTATAAGACTTAAATAATATTTACCGCTTATCGCAGTCTCCTGGCTTCACGCTCAGACTCGAGGAGGGTCAGGATGTCACCATCACGCACGGGTCCCTTCACATTCCTGATGATTTGACGGCTAGTCTCTCCAATGAACTCTACTTTGACTTGAGTACATTGTCCCTGGGAGCCGGTACGGCCCAAGACCTTAACGACGCGAGCGAGAACGTTTGGTTTATCCATTTTAGTTTAGATATCGAGCTAATCGTGAATAATACACGTGCACCTTCAATGGCGTGTGTGGAAAAGAAATTGACAGCTTGAGTGATGTTACTAGTTAGTATTTAGAGAATACAGTTTAGTTAGTCGAGTATGGAAAAAGTCGGTTTTTATACTTAGTGATTGTACTGACCAACAATACGTGTTTAATGACGGTTTTCATAAAAAAATAAAGGTTACAATACCCAATCATTCATACTTTTTGACGCAACAACAAAAGTATTGGTTAAAATAAATTGAATTACATTTATCCAATTAAAACGTGTTGACGGTCCTTCGATAAACTTGCATGTTTTGCTTAATTGGACTGACTTGACAAGAATAATAACGCATCATGATAAAAAGTTCGAAATAAAGTGTTTCATTAAAAACAATTTGAAAATAATGTACGTACAAATTGATGTTATCGAGAATAACAACAAAACAATTCGAATTCTCATTAAGTTCGGTTTTAAAAACGGCACATCACTAGTGACATAAGATTCCACGTCAATCGAGTTGGAAAGAAAATTGGCATTTTGCCTCAGTTTCGTGCTCTGTTGGACTGTTTGTTACAAAAGTGAACGGCCTACAATCTAGTTTGGTAGCCGCCGCAGTTTATTTCACTTTAAACAATAAACCACATATCTAATCAAAATGAAGTTAATATATTTAACGCTCCTGGTTCTCCCTGCAGCCCTTCTGTGTTTCCAAAGTGGTAAGTTAACAGAAAAATGTTAAAATCTGTGATATAAGTACGTGGCATCGTATATGTTACACTTTTTGAGAGAAAGTCTTTTTCTAGTACCATTCTTTAACATTGTAAACACCAATTACTTTGTCACTAACTTCATTTTATTACTTATTATTTCATTAGTGGATGTATTCTTCAGTAACCTCTGTTGTACTAGATAAGACATTTCACAGCAGACTCCTATTCTTATACTTAAGAATCCACCACAATTCAGTGGCTAAAGCTATATAAAGAATGTATTTTTAAACTGCTGTAGATTTGGAAAGTGGTCATGTAATATTCAGCTTTTGTAATACTTTACTTGATTCACTTCTAATGATAACTTTCAGGTTACTTTACTTGAGAAGTCTTGATACATAATGCTTCCATAAGTAGTAAATCAAATTCTTGAAGCAAATGCACTCTAAAGAACAAGTTCGAGGCCATTTACTGAGGACAAGTACCATATGTTTGTATTGTATCATGTAGTCTATATGTAACATATACTATTACTTGTTAGTTCTTGTTACTTAACAGTTATGTATGCAACTAGTAACTTGGACCATTTGAGAATTTCTGATATTGCACATTGAACCTTAACTGTTTGGAATAAAGGTCTATATAAACCACTGTCCTTTCAGCTTTGCAGTGACATATTGCATTACATTACACATTCTACTAAAGCCTGTGCATATGCAGAATATGTTACAAAGCAATCAATACAATACCTTCTAATTTGACCTCATTTTCAGTGATTTCATATCCAAAAGCATTTTGCAGCATCTTCACTTCAGTAAGCTATTCCATAGCAACCTTGCAATATTGAAGCAAAATAGTTTGTTCCTTCAAAACCGAAGCAAATTTTTAAATAAATATAAAATAGGAAAAAAATAATAAGAGACAAAAAAATGATTTCTGAGAAACAGGCAGATTCAGATCCAGAGATGAGAAAAGCCCATAACCATGCTTGGCCTAATAAAAAAAAATCAGCAGATTCAGTACTCAAAATCTCTATAGAGAATTTGAAATTGTAACCTGCAACCATAATATTTCTAAGGAAAATTAATATTTTTGAAAAAAAATTACTCCCAAAACACTTCAATTTATTATTATCATATTAATTGATACAACAACCAAAATAATTGTTAATACCAGACTTAAAATTATTTTCAAATATTAATGTTACAGGCAACACAATCCTAGCGAGAGCTGAGGAAGATGAGCTCGATGATGTAGTGGACATCGAGGGTGAAGACAACCAGGTGGTCGGGGACGACTCGCTGGGAGACGATGATGACTCCATTGTCAAGTCGTCACAAGACGTTGATACCACCATCCTGTTTACCAAACCTATCACTAGCTTAGGAGATGCTGTGTTTGGTAAGGAAGTTACATAAATATAATTTTATTTCAAACTTACTGATCTAAATGTTTTAATTTCATAAGAATCTATTGTATAGTTTAATTTGTCCACTGTTCTCCAGGCCTGTGCCAACCAACAATACTTTTTTTTTGAGTAATTAAATCAAGAAATGGTTATTGAGAAACAAATGGATATTGAGCAAAGTAATATTAAAAGCTTAAATGATCTCTGAACTTAATTTACCAACAAAAAAAAGCTTTTAATCATATCATTTCAAAACTAAATGAAGATTTATGATTACCAAATAGTAAACTCCCATTAAAGTGATGGGCTAGCATTACTTAATGGGCTTCTATTTATAGATATCATTAAAACAAATATGCAATAAACTAAAATTTACTTGGTACTAATGTGACTACTACTTTTAAAATTTTTTGCCATCCCCTTACTTACATTATTAACAACTTTGTTTTTCTGTGCAAATCTATTATAAAAACACATCTTCAGCTAGCCACTGTAAAAAA
The DNA here is from genome assembly GCA_963859965.1 of Ceramica pisi. Classification (NCBI taxonomy): domain Eukaryota; kingdom Metazoa; phylum Arthropoda; class Insecta; order Lepidoptera; family Noctuidae; genus Ceramica; species Ceramica pisi. The sequence continues at coordinate 22,139,723 of OY982540.1, read as the reverse complement.
CGATTTAAAAACAATGGTCCTATAATCTTAAAACAACTGGCACCGACCCAAGAATATTACTAGTCGCCAATTGCTAACCATTTTTACCCCAACCAGACATTAAAGCCGGCTACCCAGTTGAATTCCTGGTTGGCTTCATCAACAAGGGTGTAGAAGACTACGTAGTGGACTCCATGGAGGCCTCATTCAGATATCCCATGGACTACACTTACTACATTCAGAACTTTACGGCCCTGCCTTACAATAGAGAGGTTAAGCCCAAGCAAGAGGCCACTTTTGCGTACTCCTTCATCCCCAACGAGGCCTTTGCGGGCAGACCATTCGGCTTGAACATCCAGCTTAACTACAGGGATGCCAGTGGAAACTCTTACCAGGTCAGTGGAATAATATTGCTAATTTTTCTATTTGGTTGCCTCCAGAAATTTGAGTACGAGTTATTTTTAATCTATCTCCATAAAATATTGAGTATGATCTACATCTAGTGAATTCAAATTAACAATAAACATACTAGATAGAGATCATTCGCCCACTGGAGGTCTCTCAGTTAGATGGTGGTAATGTATTCAAAATTAAATATTAAAATGTATTGCATTTAACACATAATATGCATTATAACAGGTCGTGTTAATTAAAACATTAAAAAAAAAAAATATCTATAATAATAATATTATAAAGAGGTAAAATTTGTTTGTAAGTTTGTAGGTAAGTTTGTATGTAGGGGGTAATCTCAGGAACTACTGGTCCGATTTGAAAAATTCTTTCAGTGTTAGATAGCCCATTTATCGAGGAATGCTATAGGCTATATAGCATCACGCTAAGACAAATAGGAGCGGAGCAATAATGGAAAATGTGGCGCAGACGAAGTTGCGCGGGTCAGCTAGTATAATATAAATCAAGTATGATAAAAATAATTATCATATTAAATTAAAAAAACACAGCAAGTTAAGATCAAATACTCATTTCAAGTGAAATATTTCAAAAATCAACATTAACTGGTTCCAACAACATGTGATCTGCGTTGATTGTTTAACTATGTGTCTACTGTGCGGACAGTGGACCTTGTTCAATTATTGCGTTCAAAAATTCACAAGTGCTATGATGTGTGGACAGGAAGCCGTGTATAACCAGACACTGAACATCGTGGAAGTGTCAGAGGGGCTGGACGGCGAGACGTTCTTCCTGTACGTGTTCCTGGGCGCCGGCGCCGTGCTAGCGCTCGTGCTGGGCCAGCAAGCGCTGTCCACACTAGCGCGCCGCCGCTCGCCCCGCGCCGCGCCGCGCCCGCTCGAGACCGGCACCGCCAACGACGTCGACTACGACTGGTTGCCCAAGGAAGTCGTCAACCAACTCAGTAAGTAGACTATGTTGTCAATACAAAACGCCGACGACGAAAGACGAAAAGCAGCCAAGCTTAAACGGGAGTGTCGATCGACTCAGGTTACACCAACCAGATCGTGGGTCCCTGGTTCGGTGGCACCGTGGCAGACTCAGGCGAAGATAGCGCAAAGAGCTTGACGCCTATCGGCAGGATTGGTTCATATTAGCTAGCCAAGAAAGGGCTTTGCCTCCAGTGGAACGGATGATGCTAAAAATAAATCATAATAATATGTTGTCCCACTTTTTTTTTTTTTTAAGGATGGGAAATCATCCAATGACTTCCCCCGCTCTGGGCGGAGCGGGATCCCGAGTGTCAGACTCTTACTGACTAAAACCCATCTATGTTCCTTCAGTGCCCTCCGGAGACGCGGTATGCTCTTTCGAATAGTCCCGCGACTCCGGCAGGCGTCGGCCCTTTCGGGCCCCTCTGTGTGCTGACTCTCTTTGAGGCGCGCGTGGAACACGAACGCGCCGTCGACACGGCCTGTCGTCAGAAGATGGACGGACGGCGCGCCACCCATAGCTCACCGTCCACAGGCCCGCGCCTACGGTGGCCGGAGGTCACCGTCTACCACGGCGGCCGGGACGAGAGGTTCTCTCCTTCTCCGACTCCGCCACCTCCTTCGCTAGTATGACTGCTTCGCAGAAGGAAGTGACGGCGTGGACGCGCCATTCCGTCTCGCTCCGGACCATGGATTGGACCAGGGCCGGACGCGAGAGGTCGCCGCCGATCGCTGCTTCGAGGACACGGCGGTGCTCCGCCCAAGCGGGGCACACCTGTACAGTGTGCTCCACCGTGTCCTCCGGTCGATCCTCGCAGTATATGTTGTCCCACTGTAGGGCAGAAACCCATATTTCTTTTTCCAGCTAACTTTATCTGTTGTTTTTCCGGCCAATCCGTCAGGAATTAATTCAAATTTTGTCACGCCATCGTCTTTAGGGTTCCGTACCCAAAGGGTAAAAACGGACTACGACTTCGGTAGACTTCGCTGTCTGTCTGTCACCAGGCTTTATCTCAAGAACCGCGATAGCTAGAGAGTTGAAATTTTCACAGATGACGTATTCCTGTTGCCGTTTTAACAAAAAATACTAAAAAACAGAATAAAATAAGTATTTAAGGGGGCTCCCATACAACAAACTTGATTTTTTGCCGTTTTTATAAATAATGGTACGGAACCCTTCGTGCGCGAGTCTGACTCGCACTTGGCCAGTTTTTTTAGGCCTGCCTTTGTTGCGACGACCATCTTCTGGCCCATTTGTCCTCGTGCATCCTGTAAATCTGGACCGCCCAATCCTATTTTAGCGTCGCCGAATCGTCTCCAAAATCGTAGTTTTTAATTAGTTTTATTTCAACTTTATGCAAAGCATTCTCTACCAGCCAACCCGCGGTGTAATGGTGTACTGTACTGTGTTAAAAAAAAAATCTTCAAATGTGATTTGACATATTAGGTGCTTACACAATGCGGTAGTCGATATTTTAAGCGGGTTGTAAGCAAAGGCACCGCAATAGATCCCAGTGCCTTTGCCGAAAGAATAGGAATTTGCAATTTTTTTGTTTGCGTGCTTTTGCTAGATACCGTTTTGTTTTCTTTACACTGTCCAAAATTGATGGTCTCGCGCGTCTCAATACATAATTATGTAGTTACATAATATGTATTGAGACATTAAAATAACACGAGCCAAAAAAAAACAACTTTCTTGAACGTACGGATGGTAACGCTGCATTAAAATTTTAATTAAAGGTATTTATAAATCGTTTCATTTGTTACAGAGAAATCTCCAAAGACTCCCAAACAGTCGCCTCGCTTGAGGAAGGCGAAGAGATCAGCTGGAGACGACTAATTTTAGTGTCGTAGTCATCAGAGTACCCAAGCAAGTGCGCGATCGACCGCGGAGGTTGAACTAATAATAGGCCTGACAACCATACACGGCAGAACAACATCATACCGTTGCTTCTGAAAAAAAGAACATACACTTTATTTTACATAGACAATAGTTCAGTCGGCCAGGCCTATTATTATTTTAGTCGATTTTTATACACAGACTGTGGTTTGTAGATGCTAAGTTCAGTGTGTTGTGAGAGTAACTTATGGAACAAACAGTGTGGAAGCTTTTTAACAACGTGAGCGAATTAATGTGAGAATATTATTTAATAAAAATGTTAAATTTGTATTTGATTGTTTTATTTTAGGCTTGTACAACTTTGTGACGTGCTGCCTAATGTTTGAAGCTCGAGTTTTTACAGATCCAAGGGGCTTTGACAAACTCTTAGTAACTTACTTAATGTTGAGTATTCTCGCTCGACAAGTGAAAACATGCACTGCAACTTCTCAAACAGCAATGTGAGATACACCATTACACTCCAATACGCCACTCTAAAGACCGTCGACCACATACCTCGGCAGTGTGCTCTCTAGCGATGGTAACATAGACGCTGATGACCGCACCAGCACGGACTGGCAAAAGTGGAGAGAACTGACAGGTGTACTCTGCGTCTCACAAATGCCAACAAGACCCAAGGGTAGACATGGGTAGTTCGCGAACGATTGAAGTAAATGAACTACTTCATTTCGAAAAATAAACTTATCATTCCTTCAGTTGTCATCCAAATGTGTCTCTCCTTCATTTAGTTCAGTCGTTCTTTTCGCTCGCGCCACCTGTGCGCGCGCTGCACTAATTGAATGAAAGAAGAACACGATTGACCACAAAAAAACTGTCCCAATTATTATTTGTTAGTAGGTAGTAATTGCAAATAATTTGCAACATTTTAAATAAGTGTAAATGTAAATAGGTATGTAAATATCCTGTAAATAATTAATTACTGTACATATTTCGATTTTTAAATACGACAACCTAGACAAAATGCATATGTCTAACTACCAGTAAAAAGAACAGAAAACATACTACATAATAAAATAGATTTGCAAATTATTCATTTCATGGTTGACAGTCCTAAGCCTGTTTAAAGTTTGAAGGAAAATCGAGATAGGTAGGTATAAAAGTGAACTAAGTGAATTGCAACATTCGTCGTAAATCAATGCCTCGTTAGTCGTTCTGATTCGCTGAACTAAATGAAGTATTGAACTACATGAGTGGACTAGTTCGTTGAGCGAAAAGATATACTTCATTCATTTTCTTTTCAAAGACACATTTTGCGCATGTCTACCCAAGGGTAAGATCCATAAAACCGCCAACCGCTAAGCTATTGCGCAGAGTGCTGGCCAATAACAAAAGCGCAGATGATTAAGGTGCTCGTCAGCAAAAAGCGTATACATCAGAGGCAGCTTCAAAGTGAGACCAATACTGGAGAAGCTACAAGGCTACAAGAGATGCGCTTGCGGTGGTACGGACATGTCATGCGCCATAACCTGACGATCACATGACCAAACAGGTGCGAGTCGGACTCGCGCACCGAGGGTTCCGTACAAACCTGTAGGTTAGGTATATATTATAAGCAAAAGTTGCGTTTAAAAAAAAACTAGTACTTACTACTAGATCTCGTTCAAACCAATTTTTGGTGGAAGTTTACATGGTAATGTACATCATATATCTTTTTTAGTTTTATCAATGTCTTATTTTAGAAGTTACAGGGGGGGGGGGGCACATTTTACCACATTGGAAGTGGCTCTCGCGCAAACTATTCAGTTTAATTTTTTTTTTTATTAGAAACCTCAATATCCTTTTTGAAGACCTATCCATAGATAACCAACACACGTAAGTATAGGTTTGAAGAAAAAAAAAATGAGTTTCAGTTTTAAGTATGGGGAACCCCCAAAATGTATGGTTTTTTTTTCCTATTTTTGTGTGAAAATCTGCGGTTCACAGAATACATCTACTTACCAAGTTTTTACAGCATAGTTCTTATAGTTTCGGAAAAAAGTGGCTGTAACATACGAACGGACAGACAGACAGACATGACGAATCCATAAGGGTTCCGATTTTTGCTATTTGGCTACGGAACCCTAAAAAGTGCTGCAACTGGAGTCGGGACCAAGACGCCGTGGCAGACCCCGACCTACATGGATGTCAGTCAACAAAAATGACCTCAGTGGTGAGAAATTAGACCCAACGAGGACCTAGAACAGACGTCTCTGGAGAAGAACGATTAGTAGAGCCGACCCCGATTAGAAAGGGGAAACGGAAAAAGGCCAAACAAAGAAGGAACGGAAACGCCACGAGGGGCGTTATTTTATTGTTGTGTCTGAATCAGTCCATGACACCGACCATAGGAATAGATTCCAAAATGATTGCAAGTTTAAACGCATCCGTTCTCTGCGTTTTCACTTCTGTCATCGAAGTCAGCACCGGGCAAGTAGTTCAAAATATCAGTTTCGAATAGCAAGTACCTTTTTTTTTTTTTTCTTTTTTTTTTTTTTTTTTTTTCGGCTGGGTAAAAATGCGTTACGCATACCCTCTCACTCGGGGGAGTGGGAGGGGTATGTGGGACTCCCCGGGCAAGCCCGGTATACCCACTAAAACAACCCAGCACTGAAATTCCCGCAGCGTCTTAGTGGGGGTGGACTGGGAGATCGGCGTAGCCTTTACGTCCAGTCCACCTCCGACGACCGCCCGCCTTCACAGCGGGCCCTTCACGCCCCCCCCGTTGGGGGAGGGCCGGGAACCTCCGACGATGGTGGTGACGTGTGCAATGCGGGCGGAGGCGCCCCCGCGCCTGTCGCTCGCCCATCACCACCGCGAGGAGGGAGAAGAGGGCGTCTTCTCCGACCTCGCCTTCGTCTGCGGAGCGGCGCAGCGAGAGGATCGTCCTCCCGCGCGCGCTCCGCCGCCTCCTTCTGCGAGATGACATCCTAGTAGAGGATGTCGGCTAGTCTGTTGCGAAATTCTGCTTCTCCAATGCGAAAGTCCTCTTCTATGTTGCGAAATTCCGGTTCTTTGTTGCGAAATTCCGCTACTCTGCTGGGAAACTCCGCTTCATTTTTGTGCAATACTTTTCCTAATTATTGATACCTGAAAATTGTTGTTAGTTTATCTATAGATTCTATAATGATGTGTAACTATTTCTACTAAAACACTTTTACGGACTAAATATTTGAATGCCATCACTAAATGGCGGAATGTGTCCTTCCACGGAATTTAAAATATGCAACATGGCACCTGCCACGCAAAAAATAAAAATATAATAAAAATTTGTACGCCCTCTGGCATAACATAGCGCTCTCTTTATTAACAATTTACAACTATTTTATTTTTGATTTTATTTTATTTTACTTTATTGGGACATAAAACAGTTACACATTACAATATAATTGTTACAGAATAACATTAAAAACTAGGTAAACATGTAACCCACACCAATGTCCGCAGAATAATGGTATACAGCATACATTTTAGCGTGCGTTGATATTGTAAGAAAGTAGGTAAGAAGTACTCGTACGTATTTATAATGGGTATAAAATGGCTATTCTATTCTAAAGATTCAATAGCCATCTTTTTGAATTTATGGTGTGAAAGCGCGAAAATATCCAAATTAATAAATTTGGTGTTATACGTATCTACGTCGTCGACTAAGTCGTAGAGGCGCCCGTGCACCAGCGTGAGTTCTGCACCTCGCGGTATAGAAAAGCCGGGGCTCACGCACCTCTCGGCGCATAACGGTTCTGGGTACAATGTAACATAGGTTATTGGTAATATCTGAACAATCGAACCTGTTATTACACAGACCATGAAGCATCATGGCCATCAGTAGGCTGCGTCTTGACTCCAAGCTTTGAAGTTTGTAAAGCTTCAATAGTTGAGCATATGGTAATTTAGACTTAGTGCATCTGTAGTGCATAGCACGTAAATATTTTTTTTGAACCATTTCAATTCTTTTTATATAAATACCAAAAATGGGACTCCAAACCGGTACTGCGAATTCTAATTGAGAACGGACCAGAGCTTTGTATAGAAGTAAAAAAGTAGAGGGTCTTTTGAAATCGTTTGAAGAACGCATGACGAAGCCAAACATACTATAACTGTACCTATGTTATAACAAATGATTAAATGATTTATGACTTACAAATTGATATTAGAGTGGCAACACTGCGTAGCCGGGTGCTTCTGGTGTGCATCGTCCTTGAACAGTGTTGCCACTATGAAAGCAACCACCCTGTTTCTCGGTAATCAACACAAATATATAATTGTCTAGGTTTGAATAGAAGTGTCTGTTTATAATATTGAAATAACAGGTTCTTACTAAATGCGTATGTAAGTCTATGCGTTTTGAATAACAAAGATACAATTTTTAAGTTTTCGTCCATCTGTTTGTTCTGGATTAATTCCGAAACGGCTGGGCAGATTTTGACGGGACTTATCAGGACTTACATAGACCAAACCACCAACCTTCTTTGTACCGGATAGCGAGGTGGATTATGGTTCTCTTTCTTACAAATAGAATACCACCTCCAGTCTTTGGTCATATGCTGTTTTATTTGTTACAGTTGAATATTGGGTTTTTCGGCAAATCTAATAATGATTGTTTCATGCATTTCTTTCCAAAAACCTTTGAAACACGTTTCACGTCCGCTATTTATGACAACGATGTGGATTAATTTTTCTTGCTTAGATCTATTTATACGATCAATAGCATCGAAATGGCAATAAAATATCTGGTGTTGGCAAAACTCGGCCAGCAATTTGCCACAGAATAGACATAGGTACCTATACAATTATACATATTATTATCCTGCAATCAATAATAGTGCTGTGAGTCATTATTCAGATAACCCAACGGATCCCTCGCAAACGTAAGTTAAATTACATCAGAAACGCACTGTTAGGTTATTTTTAACTACTTAATGTTGTATAAATGACCAATTGCAACATAACTTTTTCATTTCAATTAGTTAACACCTACATTTCTGTACGGACAGAAGGTAAGTTTCATAAAATTAGATTAAGGTTTCATTCTTTTGTTTAGATAGTTTTTTATCCTTTTGTTTCATTTCCGAGTCTACTTGTCCGGTAATGTTGAAATGCAAATAGCTCCTTTTTTATGACCTTCCGCGTCCGACCTTATCAATTCAAAAGTGCCTGTAAATGGTCTAAACCACAGATCAGTACTTAATATACTAATGGTTTAAATGGAAAGGAGGAGCTCGTGGCTAAATAATAACAGGCCCACGGGTCGATCTTTACGATTAAGCAACGCTTGCCAAGGTTGGTCTGTGGATGGGTGACCATCTTAACATACCGAGTTTCCTCCGTGCCTCGGAAAGCACGTTAAGCCGTCGCTCCCGGCTGTCATTTGTAGATCTTTGGCAGTCGTTACGGATTACCAGAAGCCAGTAAATTTGACTCCAGTCTAGTCTTACCAAGAAGTACCGTGTTACCCAGTTCATAGGTTGTGGAGGTCTGGTAGGCAGCCGCTCCACGTAAAACACTGGTATTCAGCTGAATCCGTTTGACTGGAAGCCGACCCCAGTATGGTTGGGAAAAGGCTGGTCAGATGAACTTGAAATTTGGAATAGTTTTAGTTTAGAAGAAGTTTTCTTAAAAATTTTGCAAATAAGAATACATATAAGAAAAACATGTATATACTTAGAATAGAATAGAATAGAATGCATTTATTTGTCAGAATATTGTACAAAGTTGTTATGTAGGTATATTATGTACCTATTACGGCTATTACGTCCAAAATATTCTGCCGTTTCCGGCGCAGCGTACAAATATAGTTGGTAAAATATTGGTTATCATTACAAATTGAATAACAGTTGTGAACCTTACTATACCTAATTATTTCTTCAACAGCGGTCGAAGGGGTTCTTAATATCCAAAATAAACCTTTTATGACACAAAATCATCGAGGCTCTAGTACCTAAGTATTTGACTTAATATAAAGCTGGTTACATCAGCAGACATTTTTGGGACCGAGTCACCTTCGTCCGTATATAATACCCATTATTAGTACCTACACGTGATCCCCGGGTAGTGCTTATCAGGTGATATTCATTGGTGGTAGGTTTCAGCCGATGGCTTGTGACCACTCACTGGGCAAAGACGTACAGCCAAGCGGCCTATCCGCGTTCTGATATGATGCTCAGTGTAGCAATTTCAGAGGAATTGGGTCGAAATAGTTGTTCCAATGCAGGCAGACCGTCCAGTCTTGCGCTGAAATGGGCGTAACGGGAAAACTAGTCGCGGAAGGTCCGAGTACGGACCGTATCCAAGACACGATTCGCCGCTGGCCGACCGCAGGTAGTTGGGGGCCCAAGTAGTGTGAAAAATACTTCTGTCGAAAAATCCAGGAATGCACCATCACGCTGGTTGGCGACCATACGAGAGGGCCCGATGGACATTCCCGTGGGGGCTCGGGCGTCCCCGCCACGGTCCCCGCAGTCTCTAGACTTTGAGAACTTTAGATAGCTGCACAAAATTGTCTATGTCTCTTGTCGGCCAGCGGCGCACCGTGCCTCGGATACGGTCCGTACTCGTACCTTCCGCGACTAGTCTCCCGATACGCCCATGTCAGCGCAAGCCTGGTATGGTCTGCCTGCATTGGAACAACTATTTCGACCCAACTCCTCTGACGTCTGCTGATTTAACCAGCTTGATATAAAGTCAAATACCTCTACTTACTAGGGCCTCGATGAGTTTGTGTAATAAAAGGTTTATTTTGGATATTTCATATAGTTGACAATTGTAGAAAAGCGCGATTACTGGATGCAAAACTGAGCTCGAAAAGCACCCCGTGTTTTTTCGATGCAGTAAAAATTTTGCGACACGCTCTTGCTACATCCATTCTTGTAAGTACGAGAGAGAATGCGTAGGTACAGCTACGAATAATTTAGTATATAACCTCGTCTCCCCGGGGCGTATAGTATGGGTGGTGGCGTTGCATTTTAGGTAGTGTTTTTAAGCCGATCCACTGCCATCATATTCTCGAATGACTAATAAGATAATCAAAAGTCAGCTGGAGCACACGCGGTGGGTTTGGGTGTTGGTTACGAAAGTTGTAAAAAAATATAGCCATAGTACGCCGGCTGAAACCTTTTTTATGAATAGACTAGCTGACCCGTGCAACGTCGTCTGCGTAACATTTTTCATTACTGCTCCGCTCCTACTGGCCTTAGCGTGATGAAATGTAGCCTGTAGCCTTCCTCGATAAATGGGCTATCTAACACTGAAAGAATTTTTCAAATCGGACCAGTAGTTCCTGAGATTAGCGCGTTCAACCAAACAAACAAACAAACTCTTCTGCTTTATCTATACTAATATTATAAAGAGGTAAAATTTGTTTGTAAGTTTGTAAGTTTGTATGTTTGTAAGTTTGTAAGTTTGTATGTAGGGGGTAATCTCAGGAACTACTGGTCCGATTTGAAAAATTCTTTCAGTGTTAGATAGCCCATTTATCGAGGAAGGTTATAGGCTATATATCATCACGCTAAAACAAATAGGAGCGGAGCAGTAATGGAAAATGTGACGCAGACGAAGTTGCGCGGGTCAGCTATATAATACTACTAGCTGACCCGCGCAACTTCGTCTGCGCGATTAGCGCGTTCAACCAAACAAGCAAACAAACAAACAAACAAACTCTTCTGCTTTATAATATTAGTATAGATAGTATAGATGACATCATACTTAGTTGAAAAACAGTGGTCAGCTGCATTGTGGAGGGTGGAATATCAGTCAGGTAGCATGAAACTGAAAAAAAAAAGTCGAAAGTCAGTCGAATGAAAGTGAACTAGACGAAATGTTTACTTGGTTAAAAGTACGAAAACTAAGCTGCTTGACTGGCAGTGGTAAGTCAGTCAGCTGACGCAGTCATCATCTGTCTAACCTTTTCCAACTATATTGGGGTCGGCTTCCAGTCAAACCGGATTTAGCTGAAAACCAGTATTTTACGTGGAGCAGCTGCCTACCAGACCTCCACAACCCATTAACTGGGTAACACGGTTCTCCTTAGCAAGACTGGTGTCAGATTTTTCTGGCTTCTGACTATCCGTAACGGTAGCCAAAGATCTCCAAATGACAGCCGGGACCAACAGCTTAACGTGCTTTCCGAGGCACGGAGGAAACTCGGTATGTTAAGATGGTCACCCATCCACAGACTAACCTCGGCAAGCGTTGCTTAACCTCGAAGATCGACCTGTGTGGCTGTTAATATTTAGCCACGAGCTCCTCTAGTCAGCTGACGCAGTAAAGATTGGAAATATTGGAGTATTGCTACTACGCTGTGCCTTTAAAACACATAATTCGAGACAGACTCTGTAGCTGCTTCAGCCCAAAACACGATCTTCGGGCTACCTAAGCCTCTTCTCTTCCTTAACTCTCGAATTCAATATGACGCGCGGGCCGTGTCATAAGACACTGTATTATCCCCACTTTTCATAATCTACTATCAGTCGGGGGTTTTTAAATTATTTCATCCTTTTTCAATTACCTACGTTTTAACCGTCGTCGTGGGTTTTTCCAGAAATTAATTTTGCTTTTTATTTCGAACTATTCAGAGAGCAAAGGTAGGTAATAAGTATGTTCATTGTACTACATCTCCGTATAGTTTATTTAAATCACTGAAAACCACATCGAAATTGGACTACTTAGTACATTTTTGGTTTTGCACAAACAATTTTTTACTGCAGCGCCCCCTGGTGAGTTGTCATCTTTACACCTATTTAAGAACATGCACCAATCAAACCCGAACCCATTCACTGATAACCGCATCGAAATCGGACTAGTTGTTTAGGAGATAAATGGCAACATTGTTTGACATGTCACCCCAAACGCATATACCGTCTCCGTACCGTCCCGTCGTGGGTAAAAATGGAGGATATTACATTGGTCTTTCTTTTAAGATTCTTCTGGGCGTCGGGGTTTCTTACAGACATACCATACCCCGCATTATAGCGTCAAGTATCCAAACACTTGTAAGTACTACCTAGTATTTAAAGTGGCCACCTACGGTACCTAACTAATACCTACACATAAAAGAAAAAGATCATTAGGAATACCCTGAATGGGCCTAGTTACTTAGAAAATAATAATATTGTCATCTTACTTTATTTGCAGCAAGCGTCTGATGAAATGGATCCGAAAACCAAATTAATAATAACGTTAAAGGAATTATACTTCGCCATAGACGAAGGGGCCGTAGACAAAGTAAAGCGAAAAATTAATTGGCTCCATCAGGATCTGGAGCGCAACAAACATTTACTAAGAGAACTGCACACAAGCGGGTCCGAGGGAGCGACGCAGACTGATCTGATCATCGCCATATGTCGTAACAGACAAGACAAGTTTCGCAACAATGAAGCGGAGTTTCGCAATAGAGAAGTTGAGTTCCACAACAAGGAAGTGGAGTTTCGCAAATATGAAGCAGAGTTTCGCAACGTAGAAGCGGAGTTTCGCAACAAAGAAGAAGAGTTCCACAGCAGGAAAGTGGTATTTCGCAACAAGGGAGCGGTGTTTCACAGCTATGAACCGGAGTTCCGCAAAAATGAAGCGGACTTTCGCAAATATGAAGCGGACTTTCGCATAAAAGAACAGGAGTTTTGCAACATAGAAGCAGCGTTTCGCAACAATGAAGCAGAATTTCACAAAAATGAAGAGGAGTTTCATAAAAATGAAGAGGAGTTTTGCAACATAGAAACGGAGTTTCGAAATAATGAAGCGGAATTTTGCAAAAAAGAAGCGGAGTTTCGAAACAAAGAAGGGGAGTCTCACAAAAATAAAGCAGACTTTCTCAAAGAAGAAGAGAAGTTTCGCAACAGTGAAGCGAAGTTTCGCATCAAAGAAACAGAGTTTCGAACCGGAGAAGCGGAATTTCGTAACAGACTAGCCGAAATACTCTACTACTTACTATTCAAAACTGACATTTTGGACCACTTTCCCGGTGGTGACTTCGATGATACAGAAGTGAAAACGGAAGCGTTAAAACAAGCATTAAGATGGGATGCTTTTCCTATGGTCGAAATGTTATACGACTATTGGATCGGCGACTTGCACTGGAAAGGACACAAATTGAATAAAATAAAAAAGCTTGGAGAGATGCTTGACACCGCTCGTGTCGTGTGCCCAGACGAAAATAAACATTTGCTTAATGATATCCATTCTCTCTTGAACTTCAATGTTTTTCAACAACAACTATATTCCAGTATTTCCAACATCAGCACGTCAGATGTGGCAACCATGCTAGTCGAAGTATTGCATATTTATGATGAGTATTCAGAAGATAACAATAGTGACTATATGAAAATAATCCTCAATATTCGTGACGAAGTCTTTTTCCGCAAGCTAGACTTTAATGTTGCTTTACTTATGTTGGAGAATTGGGCTGTTCTTAGAATACATTTTAAGCAACGGTTTAACAAACCGCACGATTATTTCGAGACAAACCCGAGTGCAGATAGTAGAAATGAAATTAAAGATATGGTTTCTGTATACAAAGAAATTGAAAGTGCACTCTATCATTTCATATACCGTACTTGTGAAGACTGGAGGTTATACTTACCTAAAGATAGACAGATAACGATAGAAGAGCGTAACTCGTCAAAAATAGTATATGATGAGCATAAGTTGAACAATGGACCAGTCTTGTTCTTAGAGCGAAAAAGCTTCAAAGAACGATTGAAACAATTTAAAAACCTATTGGCTAAATATTTAATCAGTGTCGACCCAGCAATAGATTGGGCTCAACATAACACAAACGGAGCCTTCAAAAATAGAGAAAATTTACTAGATGATAATTACCTAACACCAACTATGTACATGAGCGATTACTATTCGCTTAGAAAAATAATTTATTACATAGAAGCCATCGAAATTACTAATAAAGTTTCTGTTTTAATGATTGAAAGAGTCCTACAAGTTACCGGAGAAATGATTAAAAGTACTCCTAAATCCAATCATCTATTGGACTCCACAAAATCATTGCTACAGATAGCAATTTCTGTGGAGACCGTAAAATATCTTTCTGATATAAGGGATATCTTTTCAAAAGCAAATGAAGGATTTCTGAGCATTAGGATTGATATCGCAAACAATGAGAACCCAAAGTTTGATGAAGAAGACTGGAAGAATATTAAGAAAGACTTGCAAACTATTAAACAGCTGATTAATTCTGTTCTTGATATTTATAAGCCTATTCTTGATAAATCGTTACTTGAAAAAGGTAAACGTCTATTAGATGAACGAATTAACAGTTTGCCACATGAAGCAGCACAACATATTGAAGAAATAAATCAACTTTTTGATATACATGGGAAGGAGTTGATTGAGTCCGACTCCCTACTTCAAGAACTTGAAAATAAAACTGGATTACGAATTGAACTTCTTAAAGAAATTCTTTGGATACGCTCAAATAAAGATGATATTTCATCAAAAATTCAATCAGCTAAAACAGATCAACAGATGTTTAGCATATTACCAAGATATTTTCAAAATATAAGACAGACGCTGCAGCTTATTGACCAGAATAATAGAGATGTGGAATTTATAAATCAACAGTTTACCAACCAGTTAAAGGACATGAAGTTAAAGAAACTACCCAATAAACTACCCAATGAACCTGAACAGCGCGATATAAATGACAGACTAAATAAACTTCAAGCAAGACAGCGAAAACATAAAAAAACCAACGTAGATGCTGTTCTGCAAACATTAAATGGATTAAAATGTTTTTCAATAATTCATTGGGAAGCAATAAACAATATGCTGTCATTTTGTTACGACGAATGTGAACTGTTCGGACCAAAACCTCAAATAGTGAATGATGTGTCTTCAGTTACAAAAATATTGGACGAGCTGGACAACACAATAAACAGATCAATTACTTTGTGTAAAAACTTACCTAAATTGGATGGTACAGCCATAAAATCACTACATGACATCTGTGAAAAACAGAAATCAAAAGAAATTGCTGGGGAGAAATTAATATCATGCTTGATTAGTAGAGTAAATCTGTTGAAACAAATATTACAAAACTCAGATAATATGCTCATACCTCTGGAACAGTACCTTCGAAAATACAGGCACGACCTAAAGTTTCGTTTTGAGCTAGAAATGATACTGGCCGATATAGGTAATATTTTGGTTGAGTGTAAAATAAAAAGATCAATGGATAAGTCTAGCAAGTTACTAAGAAACATGGACTTGGGCAACGTGCTAGATCATGGCAATCCGTTCGTCGACGTCATCGTTGATGTTTTCGATTCTAGGGACGTCCCAACAGAATTGTATTCAAAAGCGATTATATTTTCTGAAGACGGGAAATCAATCGAGGCCCTCTTTGAATTATTTAAAGCAAATATTAATTATGACACTATCAAAAAGGAAGATATAAGTAAAACAAATGAATGATCAACAGAAGGACTAATAAAAGACGTTCCAAAAGTCTCTAAACTGGCAAACCTATGCGGATCTTATCAAATAAATACACCTGTTAATAGTAAAGAATATATTGCAATAAAATTCGAATCAAGTATATTGAACATTCGCATTCATCAGAAGGACTGTACTGTACCCGTAAGGTACTGCGAAACCGAGACGTGAACAAGGCTCGCCCCTACGGGATACCGCCAATTGTTCTGAAGACTTGTGCGCCGGAGTTGTCTCCGATCTTGACACGTCTATTTCACTTTTATTTTGAGACTGGGAAAGTACCGATGGCTTGAAAGCATGCTCACGTATAGCTTGTGCCCAAAAAAGGTAGTCGAGCTGACCCATCAAATTATAGACCCATCTCGGTAAGAGTATCGAACGCGTGCTGAATGGTAAGCTCCTGGCATACCTAGAAGCGATCGATATCCTTAGTGACCGACTGCTAAACACATCACTCATTGTGGTATTTTTTTTATTTTTCTACATGTTTCTGATTTGTAACGTAAACATGACATTGATTTAACTGACATTTATAATTTTTGTGATGTGATTAATTGACATCCTATTATTTTTATACATTTTGCTAGTCTGGCATTATTCAGTTTTACTTTTATATTTTTACTAGCTGACCCGCGCAACTTCGTCTGCGTCACATTTTCCATTATTGCTCCGCTCCTATTTTGTCTTAGCGCGATGATATAATAATATAGCCTATAACCTTCCTCGATAAATGGGCTATCTAACACTGAAAGAATTTTTCAAATCGGACAAGTAGTTCCTGAGATTAGCGCGTTCAACCAAACAAAGAAACAAACAAACAAACTCTTCTGCTTTATAATATTAGTATAGTTATTTGTAGGTAACCTAAACATTACATTTATTTAACTAAAATTTACATTTATATTAGTTTTTGATTAGCGTGTTATTTAACTTTGACTTTCACAGTTTTTATGATCTTTATTCATATTGTTTATTTTTTTACTGTAATCTTAATTTTGGAATTAAATATTATTCAATTCAGGTCAGGTTGTTAGCTACTAGTTTAGCTAGCCTAGTTTTAGTAATTTAATGGTTCTTTTTTCTGCTGTTTGAAAACACAATCACGTGTTCACAGAATATATATATACCCACCGAAATGTAATTATACATCAAATAATATTTTACCAACATTTATTTAAGATTTCTTTTTGTATGATTGTTCAGCTCAATAAAGATTTACGTACAATCTAATTTTTTAATTCTTTTAACAATTTGCCCGACACTTCGGCACATCGAATCTCTTGTCCAGAGGGTTTTAGGGGTTCAAACCAGCCCCCCCCCCCCCCCCCCCCCGAAAACTTAAGATATCAAATAATCAACTGCTTCCTTTACTCGTTCAAAGTTGACAAAGAGTACCGTCATCTGTATCAAGAGGCAAAGGTGATGCTCAAAGAAAATGGTGGTATACTGCAAATGCCACGTTTCGTTGGAAGGTAAATGAATCGCTCTAACATTGCGTCGGATGTATGCACGTATTACAAAATAAATATTATAGTATTCATCCCATTTCAAGAGCACACAATTCAACAATTAATCGAGAGGTTTGCGAAACACCGTATGTAAAGTAGCATTGGCATTATCTGGTGTGTACCGAGACCTTCAAATGCAGACAGTTCTGAAATAGAAGACGCAATTTACAATTTATTCAGCAGTGGAAAGCAGCTAAGACTAGATAGGTATCACCTCCCCTACTCCAGAATCTGCTTTGAAATGCTTAGATGCGATCGTAAAATATATCCAAATATTTACACGTTGTTACAAATATTGGCTACCATACCTGTCCTACGGAGACTTAAAAACTACTTGCGGAACACAACGAGTGAAAACAGACTGAACGTTTGGCTCTCATGAATATTCACTTTCAGTAGTTTAATTTTCTTTAATTTAATTTGCGCCTTAAAACAAGTTTTAAGTTTATTAAGCTTTCTCGAAAAAGTGTTCTGACATGGCCCGGACTATCGATATCCAAATCTCCGCATTTTTCCCACATCTTGCCAATTCCGCAGCGGCGGACGCTCGACGCCTCCCTAAATGGGCACAAGGCTCACACCCAAAATAAAATCTCTATAGAAACCTGGCAGCAACCTCTGTTTGGGGGCCGAGTCACCCGCGTCCGTAGGAGAATACCCTTCATCGAATCCCTACACGTGGTCCCCGGGTGGTGCTAAACAGGTGACACTAACCGCCTCCGTGGTCTAGTGGTTATACCACCTGATTCAGACCCAGAGGTCCTGGGTTCGATTCCCAGTAGGGGCAAATTTTTTGCTCGGTTTGGTTGGTGGTAGGACTTGTTCTAAGTCCGCCTGGCAAGCTACCACCATCATGTCTAAGTCTGTCGCCATAACAACAATGTTAACAGCATTGTTGTGTTCCGGCAGTTAGAGGCATGATAGCCAGTTCCTCTGTGTAAGAGGATTCCGGGTGAAACTCGCTTCCATCTTCGGCCTAATCATCATTTTCCATCAGGTGAGATTTGGGCCAAGAGTTTCCCCGTTTTGCATATAAAACAAAAAAAAACTAAATGCATGCATTTCTGCATGCTGAAACACAGGCCCCAAACCTAGTCCAGCAGCAGATGCGTACGTAACACACAATTGCTACTGTTTTATTTATTAGAGTAATCATAAGTAGCTCATGAGGAGCACGTGGCTAAATAACAACAGCCACACGGGTCGATCTTTAAAGTCAAGCAACACTGGCCAAGGTTGGTCTGTGGATGGGTGACCATCTTAACATATTGAGTTTCCTCCATGCCTCAAAAAGCACGTTAAGCCGTTGGTCCGGTTCGGCTGTCATTTGTAGATCTTTGGCAGTCGTTACGGATTGTCAGAAGCCAGTAAATCTGACTCCAGTCTTGTCAAGAAATACCGTGTTAGCCAGTTAATGGGTTGTGGAGATCTGGTAAAATCCGGTTTGACTGGAAGCCGACTCCAACGTTGTTGGGAAAAGGCTATGCAGATGATGAATCATAAATAGCTAACAAGTAGACAATTGTGTATCTAAACATGTATTTTATGGTGCTAATAAATTTATAATTTTTTGGCCACTTTTCAAAAATTTTCTTCCCAACGTACTTCTGAAAACGTTCCTGTGGGCTTGCTCGCGACGAGACGCGTTCCCAGACACCTCACACGCGCCCCTAGCTCCTCTGGAACATCAAAAATCTAAAAGTTAAAATATTTAATTTAAAAATGAAATGTACCCAAAAGAATAGCGACTACGACGTATAGGTATGCATACGTGTGTACGAGCCCGCGGTCATTGTACTTAGGTTTCTACATTATTATTAGTATTACCTACTTGCGCATTATTGTAAGTTCAATAGAGGGACTTGGTGAATACACGTGGCGGTGTTTTCTTCCACATTTTGCATAAGAATTCCCGGTATACATCGCACCACAGCTACCTTAGGATTCCACAACTCGGACCCGCAATGTCTAAGAGTTTGAACCTAAAACTGCTCAAAAATGTTACAGCCAACTAGGTTGTTGTACTTAGGTATGTCTCCGTTTGAGGTTCTCAGTAGCCGCAGCGGCAGCGCCAGCACAACACGACGAGCTAAGAGGATGAGATGATTACGACAACAGAGGATACCAATAACAGTATAGTTACATCTACCCTAAACCAGGTATCTTCTTGCTCTCACATAGCTAATTGCAATAAAGGGGCTAAGCAGAAATCCTTGAAATTATTTCATCAGAACATTCAAGGTTTTTCTTCAAAACAGCTGGAAATTGAGTTATTTTTAGAAAAAACAATGTTTGACATAGTTTGTTTCACTGAGCATTGGTTAAAGGATTTTGAAATGTTGATTAATTACGAGAATTATAGTGTGGGAAGTTCTTTTAACCGAAAGTCAATGTTACGTGGGGGCTCACTAATTTTAATCAAAAAGTGTATTCAATTTAAAACTCGTAAAGACATAGTTAACTTGTCTGTTGAACATAACATTGAACTATCCTGTGTTGAGCTAGATAAGCATGTCATAGTGTGCGTTTACAGACCCCCTAATTATCTGAACTACTCTATATTTGAGTCAGTGATGGAAGATGTATTGGCAAAACTTGCGACTGGTAATAAATTAGTAATTATCTGTGGAGACTTTAATATAAATATTTTAGAAAACAATTCAGATAGCTGTAGATTATTAAATCTTTTTAAATCGTTCAATTTGTCTAATGTGTTCATAGAACCAACCCGTACAACTACAACTACTGCTACATGTATTGATAATGTTTTTTGTTCTGGCGACTACTTACAGAAAGCCATTGTAAATTACCTCCCTTCTGATCACAGCGGGCTACTGGTATCTTTTGAGTCCAAAATACCAATTCAAAAAGTGCAAATACAAACCAGACCAATAACATCCGGTAATTTAAATAAATTTAACCGTACTTTAATTGGGAAGTTAAGTGATTGGAACTGTACAGTGAACAGTGCTAATATTTTATATACAGATTTTTTTTCTTTAGTCCAAACAGAATTCAATAATACTTTTAAAAATAAAACTAAAACTATCTGCCCTAAGTTTTTATTTAGTGACTGGGCAACTAAAGGACTCAGAAAAAGTAGGGATAGACTTTATGAGTTGTATGGCCTTAAGCCTTTTAATAACACTGAAACTTTTAATAAGTATGTATCTACCTACTCCAAAATTTATAAAAATACTTGTAAGGTAGCTAAGGCTTTATACATAAGCAATAAGGTAAAAACAGCAGACAATAAAATAAAAACGGTTTGGAAAATTATAAATAATGAAACAAATAGGAACAAAAAACATAACACTGATTACAGATTGCAGACGCCTCACGGACTTATTAGCGATAACAAAGAAGTTGCTCAAGAATCTGTAAATTTCTTTACAAGTATCCCTGTTAAAACTACTGAAGCCTTAAATTCCTCGCCTTCGCTTGCTTTTGATTTATTACAGGCAAACGTATCAGCCTGCGCGACTGAATTTAATTTTAAACATATAAACCCCATAGTAGTAATAAGAGCTTTTAAACAAATCAAAATTAAATTGACCGAAGATCTATGGGGATTGTCTATCAAGGTTTGTACCTCAATTATCGAGACTGTAGCGCCGTACTTAGCTTTAATATTTAATTTGTGTGTCGATCAAGGAGTCTTTCCGGACCTAATGAAATTCAGTAAAGTGATACCACTTTTTAAATCTGGGGATAGTAAAGACACCAATAATTATAGACCAGTGTCCGTGTTGCCAGTGTTTAGTAAGGTATTTGAAAAAGTAATGCTAAATCAGATGCTCAGTCATTTTAACACGAATAACATCTTACATGATAAACAGTATGGTTTCACCAAAGGACGTTGTACAACGGACGCTGGTGTCATCTTACTAAAGCATATCTTTAATGCGTGGGAGGACGCACAGGATGCCATAGGTGTCTTTTGTGATCTCTCTAAGGCGTTTGATTGTGTTGATCACGATACATTACTCCTGAAGCTCGGGCATTACGGACTAGGCAAAACAGCGTTAAACTTAGTCAAATCTTATTTGAATGATAGACAGCAATTAGTTCACATAAACGGTGTCAATTCGTCGGGATTAAACGTAAAAATGGGCGTCCCCCAAGGCTCTATTTTGGGTCCTTTCTTATTTTTGGTTTATATTAATGATTTACCTTATTTATTGCAACAAAATCTTGATATGGTGTTGTTTGCTGACGATACCTCTTTAATTTTTAAGATAAATAGAAGGACGAACAATGTTAATGACATAAATAATGCCCTAATGCAAGTCCAAAATTGGTTCACGGCGAATAATTTAGTTCTAAATGAAAAGAAAACAAAGTGCATAAGATTTGCCTTACCTAATGTCAAAAGCAGTGATTGTGACATATTATTGAACAAGGAAAAACTAAAATTCGTCGATAAAACGGTTTGACCCCAGGCTACAATGGGGCCCTCATATAACATCTCTTTCCGGACGGCTAAGTTCAGCAGCATATGCTGTTAGAAAAATCCGCCAACTAACGGATGTCGATACCGCGAGACTGGTATATTTTAGTTACTTTCACAGTATCATGTCTTACGGTATTTTACTATGGGGACGGGCTGCAGACATCGAGTCTATTTTTATTCTGCAGAAAAGAGCCATCAAAGCGATATATAATCTCCGCCGGCGCGATTCTCTCAGGGAACTGTTTAAGAATATTAACATCATGACGGTACCTTGTCAATACATTTACGAAAACATCATGTATGTCAGAAAGAATTTACATCTTTTTAGTAAAAGAGGCGAGAGACATAATTATAGTACTAGAAATAGGGACCAGTTAGTTCAACCAGGCTTCAGACTGGCTAAAGTAGCCTCATCTTTCATGGGGTACTGTTTAAAATGTTATAATAAGATACCTCCCCATATATTAGAACTAAATGAGACGAAATTCAAGTCTTGTATTAAACGCACACTATGCAGGCAAGCATATTATAAGTTGGGGGATTATATTGAAGATAAAAATGCTTGGCTGAATGCTGGTCCTGCTCCACAGCCACTAGAGAGCCCAAAGTAATCTGTAAATAGTTCGGAAACATTGTTGGACCGGCTGAAGATTGTAAGAAAAATTTGCATTGTTAGAATCAACTTACTAAGCATTGTATAATTTCAGCCATTAACAGCACATGTGTGAGTACTGTGTACCTTTAACTTTAATAATCAGTTTTAGGTATGTTTTTGACTTGAATGTACCCTGGCGGTTGGGAGTGTCATGCTCACTCAAAAGTCTAGCTGATGGTGGCGTATGCGTTGGATCATTTGGCTCCCTTCAAAATGGTTGAGCCGAATGGTGCTGGCGCATGCGTCATGTTCGTGAACGGGCGCCGTCAGTCGGGACTGGTCATTTCTTAGCTGCCATGGTTAATTTTAATTATTTCTTTGAATTGTTCCTCTTTTATTCCGGACGCTTTTATCCTGCTCGTTTTTTACATCGTTCTCACATGTATGTATAATGTCAACCCGATGTAAATAAATCTTTGTAAAAAAATATTATTTTTAAAAGAGTGTCCGTGGAGTTTCTTGCACGTTCTTCTCCATAGAGATCTACGCTTTGGAACGTGCAAATAGCTTCAACTTTTTGGACCGACCGACCTTGACAATTCAAAAGTGCCTGTAAATGGTTTAATTAAAATAAATGCTTGAATTTTGAATTTTGTTTTTTTTTGAATTTTGAATTTTGGATGGCGCAAATCAAATGAAAGCATATATTTCAAATAAACCATTTACAGGCTTATAATAAATTTACTAATTAACTTACCTAACGAAAACTAAAATATAACAAAAAAATTCGTCCTCAACTCAACGCTGTCAGCTGATAAAAATAATAAACAAAGATTTTCTGTATTAAGCACCAAGTCCCAATATTAAAATTAAATAAAGACAAAATAATAAATAGAAAATTACAAATTGTAACTAACAATTAAATTTAATTCAATTCATTCAATGTACACAAGTACCTAATGTACCTACCCACGAGACTGGCGGCAGTGCCACGTTGAATATAGCAATGCTTAATCTCTGCCCAAAGTGAAAGCCAGCTATTGGGTCACGGGAAGTGTCAACTAGCCATTTCGATATATCTTTGAAAAGACTGTGAGCAAAAGGGCCCCGCGGCTGTAGGGTTTCAACTCCAAACGGCTCGAAAATATTGTTACGAGCTTGGGGTTCGTGACAATAAAAACAGCCGATTATTTAACCAAAAATGACACTTTAATAATCAACACTAATTATCACTTTAAACACACTAATTACAACACACACAATCGCACTAATAAACACTTCACTTCACTCAATTCGCAGTTGAAGATCGCTTCCGAAGATTCGCTTGTATCGCCAATTCAATACTGACTCAGTCGCGAGCGATCCGCAGCTTATATAGTCCGACAGTAATTTCCAGAACCTTCGAGAATGGAAATATCTAGAAAGTTCGGGAACATACCGGTCCCGACTGACTAGGTATCGAAACATCGAGAATGTTCTAGCATCGAAAAGTCTAGAAAGATCGTGACCCAATTAGTTCCACTACTCGATACTAGATGGCGTTAGTAGTACGTTGTGCACCCGGCATTCATTCTGGCGCGTAACACTGCCCCCTCCTAAGACATGCTCGTCCCGAGCATCGGTCCCATAATAACGCGCCAGTCGATCCACATGGACGATCTTAGGTGCACTCCTCGTACCTTTCTGGATACGGTAGGTCACGTCATTGATTTTTGTGACAATCCGGTACGGCCCGTCCGATTTAGCTTGAAGCTTAGGAGATTTCCCTTTACTGCGAACTGGATTGTGCAACCACACTAGTGAACCTTCGTCGAAACCTTTATTGTTCATTTTGCGGTCATAACGAGTTTTCATCTTTTCAGACATTTGCTGGCCCGATTGTCTGATGTGCTCATAAATGTCGTTCATTTTGTTCCGCAAGTCATTCGCATAATCGGTTACACTGCGTGGGGTATTAGGTGGTATTCCGGTGATCAGGTCTGCGGGCAACCGTAATTCCCTACCAAAGTTTGCGAAAGCTGGTGTTACCGATGTGCTTTCGTGAACAGCACTTCGGTATGACAGCAAAAACGGTTGTATATGCTTGTCCCAATCGCGTTGCCGGTTTTCCACAACTTTAGCCAGGTATCTCTCCAATGTCTGATTAAATCGTACCACCATTCCATCCGATTGTGGGTGGTAAGAAGTTGTTCTCGTTTTATGAGTACCCATAACTCGACAAGTTTCCTGGAATATTTGTGACTCAAAATTCCGTCCTTGATCGCTGTGAATCTCCAAAGGTACTCCAAAACGACAGAAGACTTCATGAACGAGTTTATCTGCAACTGTTGAAGCTTCTTGATTCGGAATGGCGAAGACTTCCGGCCACTTGGTGAAGTAATCCATTACAACCATGAAATACTTGTTACCACTGTCACTTTCCGGAAACGGTCCCGCAACATCCAGGGCTATCCTTTCCCAAGGTGCTCCAACATTGTACAATTTCAACGCACCTCTGCTACGAGTCTGAGGTCCTTTTACAGCCGCACAACTTGTACATTTGCGACACCAATCCTCGACATCGTCACGACAGTGAACCCAGTAAAAACGTTCCCGTATCTTCAGTAGAGTTCGTTTAACTCCCATATGGCCTCCTGAACATCCATCATGGTACAGCTGTAGAACATCCGGTACTTTCGCTTTAGGGACAACCATTTGCAAATGACTGCTGTCTCCCCTAGCATTCTCCCATTTACGGCACAGGACTCCATCCTGAATCACTAAGCTATCCCATTGTGCCCAATAGCTTTTTGTGATCGAACTCATCGCTGAGACGTCGCTCCACGTAGGCTTAGGAGCACTGGTCCTTATCCAGTCCAGAATCGGCTTGACGTCCGAGTCTTCCTGCTGTGCACGTAGTAAGCTTTCCTTCCACTCGTTGCTGAGGTCTGTCTTGAGCATCCTCACAGGTACGGCTTCTTTACCCTCTTGCCTAGTACAATGCTTGCAGTCTTCAGGGCAAGGTCTTCTTGACAATGCATCTGCGTTGCCATGAGATTTCCCGCTGCGATGTTCAACCACGAAATCGTATTCCTGCAAGAGTTCAATCCATCTCGCAACTTGTCCTTCTGGGTTTTTAAACTGCAATAGCCATTTCAGTGCAGCATAGTCAGTTCGTAAGTGGAATTTCCGGCCCAGTAGATACTTGCTAAAATGCTGTACTGACTTTACCACAGCAAGCAATTCCCTTCTCGTGACACAATAATTCCTCTCTGGTTTCGACAACGACTTGCTGAAGTACGCAATCACAACTTCTTGATCGCCATTCCGTTGGGACAACACACCGCCAAGTCCGATATCACTTTCGTCTGTGTCAACTATAAATTCCTTGTCGGCATCAGGATACCCCAAAATCGGTGTTTTGCACAGACGGTTCTTTAGCTCCCGGAAGGCGATGTCGCAACTTTCATCCCAACAAAACTGTCGCTTCTCCTCGGTTAGTTTGTGTAGGGGTTTGGCTACATCTGCAAAGTTCTTGACAAATCGCCGATAATAAGAGCATAGACCCAGAAATGCTCTGACCTGCGTCTTGTCTTTTGGGATTGGCCAATCTTTGACAGCGGCGATAATCTCCGGATCCGTGCGGATACCTTCTTCCGACACGACATAACCCAAAAAGTTAACTTGCCGTTTGAAAAGAGAGCACTTTTTCGGACTCAACTTGAGGTTGGCACTCTGGATCTTCATGAGCACGCGTTCCAGGTTTTGAAGGTGTTCATCAAACGTACGGCCTACAATGATGATGTCATCCAAATAGACAAGGCAGGCATCGCCAATTAACCCGGTTAGTACAAGTTCCATTAACCTTTCAAACGTTGCCGGAGCGTTACACAATCCAAACGGCATAACTTTAAATTGCCACAGGCCCTTTCCTGTCGAGAATGCTGTTTTTTCCTTGTCCTTAGGGTCAATTTCTACTTGCCAGTAGCCACTTTTTAGATCTAATGTGCTAAACCACTTAACTCCAGTGAGCATGTCCAGCGTGTCATCAATTCTTGGCAAAGGGTAACTGTCCTTCCTCGTAACGTCGTTCAGACGACGATAGTCAACACAAAACCGCATGCTGCCGTCCTTCTTTCTTACCAGCACTACAGGTGAACACCATGGACTGGATGAAGGTTCTATAACACCATCCTTCACCATTCCCTCAATCATGGTTTCCACTTCCTTTTCACGTGCTACCGGTAATCTCCTTGGCCGCTGCCGGATAGGCAACTCTTCTCCTGTGTTTATTTTGTGTTGAACTAAGCCAGTCTTCCCGATATCAGCATCGTTCGAAGAGAAAACATCGGCGTACTTGAGTAACATCCTCTTCGCCTTGACCATTTCGTTTTGAGACAGAGTGCTGAGACAGTCTTCTAAAAGTGCGGTCACTCTCGTTTGGGCATTCTTGCTGAGGGTCTCAGTTGATGGATATTGGCATCGACGCAACCACTCCACTTCCTCACAGGTACCCATCAGTGTGCCTTTATCGATCACCTGTTCCTTATCACAAAGGTTCAGCACACGTACTCTTGAGATGTTGGTAGCTCTGACCAAAGTTCGTGCAACTTTCCAAGGAAGGTCATTGTCTATCCTTTCCACGAGTACACAACGATGAGTCTTCCCAGGATTCTGAGGAAGACTAACCGGCACAATCGTTTCCGAACTCGGAGGAAGAACAATCTTCTTCAAGCTGTATATATTTCCTGGTAACGCCCCTTCCATGAAAAGTTCCTCTTGCCCACATTTCATAACTCCTTGACTAACGTCGATCTCACAACAATTCTTCCTCATAAAGTCTAAGCCCAGGATGCAATCGTCCATTATATCGGCCACAACAACGTTATGCTGGTAGATTCTGTTACCTAGCTTCAACTCCATCTCTCTCTCTCCTTGGACGGGTATGCGCTGACCGGTGGCTGTCACTAAATTTATGCGGTCTCGGTAGTATGCAGAGTCCCCAAAGAACCGACCTGCAAGTTGTGAACTGACGACCGTGCGAGAAGCTCCAGTATCTATCGTCAGCTTACATGGTGTTCCGTTGACCTCGCCCTTGATGATAAGGCTGTTCCCGTCATGGGTTTGTGAGATCGAAATCCTTGGGGCTCTTTGAACCTCAGCCAGTACCCGCCCCGCAGTCCTGGCTTTTACTCGTTTCCCTGTTGCTGTTGAGTGGTGCTGTTAGCCGCCCTACCCTCTGGAGATTGGCTACCTTCCCCTTCTGCAGTTCGCTTAGGGCAACTGGATCGAAGGTGGCCCCTTTCACCACAGCCGTAGCACCTAGGGCTGTATCCTTTTAATCGATCGTGAACTGTAGCCGCTGCGACCTCCCTGACGCGGTGGGAACGATGATCTTGCCGCACAGCTTCTACCTCCAGTGCATGGGCCAAAGCGTCCTTAAGTGTCGCGTGGTGCCCGAGCCTCACTGCAGCCCTAACTTCAAGGTCGCGGATGCCGTCAATGAAGGCCTGGACCAGGTTTCCTTCAATAAGCGCAGGTACAGACTGGTATGCCTTCCGCACCAGCTTCTCCACTTCAAGGGCCCACTGCTGCAGGTTTTCACCACTACGCTGTACGCGATCTCTTAGTTGCGCACGAAACACGTGCTCCAGATGAGCGTCACCATACCGGGATTCCAGTGCTTCAAGAAGCTGCTCGTAAGTTACTTCTTTACCGAGAGCTTCCAAGACAGTTAAGGCCTGGTCGCGCAGGCCTAAGGTGAGGGCAGTCATGGCTTGATTTTTACTCCAACCGTTCGCCTTCATGACGGCTTCAAACTGAATTTTGTAGGCCGACCAAGAAGACGTCCCATCGAACGGCGGCACTTTAAATCCACGTAGCGAAGGTGTAGTAGTTACGGGAGTTGCAATCCCATCTCCAAGTTTAAGGTTGCCCAACTCTTTCTTCATATCAGCAATATCGTTGTTACATTTGCTGATCTGTGTTTCAGCATCTGACAGGCGGTTAACATGCTGAGCAACCTTATCCTTCACTTCCTTAATGTCTTTCCCGAAAGAAGCGTGAATTTCCTTCATGAGGAGCATCTGTTCTTCCTGGCGGCGTGCCTGCTCCTCCTTGTCAAGCTTGAGCTGTTCTTCCAAGCGACGGGCCTGTTCCTCCTGTCGGCGAGCCTGGTCCTCCTTGTCAAGCTTGAGCTGTTCTTCCAAGCGACGGGCTTGCTCCTGCAGCATCATCATCAGAGCAGCAAAGTCTGGTGCTGATGATGCCGGAGCTGCCTCCATGGTCGGTAGCCGACTTTCCGACGTCTGCGGCGATGCACCATCAAAACGCCTCTGATCCGTCTCCTGCTGGCGTTGACTACGGGTACGGATACCCTCCGTGTCGTCCTTTGGCAGAATCGGCATAATTATCCACTCTTCTGACACCAATTGTTACGAGCTTGGGGTTCGTGACAATAAAAACAGCCGATTATTTAACCAAAAATGACACTTTAATAATCAACACTAATTATCACTTTAAACACACTAATTACAACACACACAATCGCACTAATAAACACTTCACTTCACTCAATTCGCAGTTGAAGATCGCTTCCGAAGATTCGCTTGTATCGCCAATTCAATACTGACTCAGTCGCGAGCGATCCGCAGCTTATATAGTCCGACAGTAATTTCCAGAACCTTCGAGAATGGAAATATCTAGAAAGTTCGGGAACATACCGGTCCCGACTGACTAGGTATCGAAACATCGAGAATGTTCTAGCATCGAAAAGTCTAGAAAGATCGTGACCCAATTAGTTCCACTACTCGATACTAGATGGCGTTAGTAGTACGTTGTGTACCCGGCATTCATTCTGGCGCGTAACAATATAGTTACCAATTAAGTAACCATATAATACGCCGCCTGAGATGGAGAGGCCCGACCCCCACTCCCCCACGCCAACAACATCTTCATTGTTCGATCGCCAACGACTAACTGGGGGTCTAAAGAGGCCACTAGCAGAATCAGAAAGCCATCAAGCTACCCGTCACCATAGAGTATAGTCTTTGCCCATCACTATCAAATATTCCCAATCAATCTTGAACCTAATGCGTTAGCGATAGAGATGAAAATGAAGTTTGACAGTTTGTTGTGTGGATAATATTTATGATCCTAATGATTCTGCTAAAGTGTCATTTTCAGAACCGTAGAACTCTGCTCCGGTCGCCATTTTCTAGACAGGCGTTTCGATAAATGTTTTGGCACTTCCGACGTGTAATAATGTAATTTTACATCTTTTGCAGAAACCATCTGAAGAAATGGATCCGAAAAGCAATTTAATTACTATGTTAAAGAAATTAAGAGAAGCCATAGAGGAAGGAAACTTAGACAAAGTGAAGGAAAAAATTAATTGGCTTGAACAGGATCTGGAGCGCAACAAACAACTACTGAATGAAGTGCACGCGAGCGGCAGTTTGGAGGGCACGCTCATGGATCCAATACGTAACGCGTTCCGCAATAGACAGTCTGAAATCCACTTTTATTTACTGACTGAAGCTAATATTGTGGACTACTGGCCTTACGACGAGTGCCTATTACCCACGACGACGGCGGCGGCGGATAAGAGGAAGACCAACTGCCTCTCAAGCACCGTGAGCCCCGATTGGGGCCAAATCATTTATTTTTAACCGAATTCCCAAACAGGAGGAGTTTCTCAATTCGGTTGTATGTTTTTTTTGTTACCTCATAACTCCGTCAATTATGAACCGATTCGAAAAATTCTTGTTTCGTCTGAAAAGATATATATATATACTTGCAGATTGGTTCCATTTAAATTTTATCAAAATCGGCTACGAAATCTAGAATTTAAATAAAAAAAATAGCTGGAATTCGTTTACTTGGATGATGGTTTTTTGTTATCCAAGTAATCAAAATTGCGTATTTTGCTTTTCTGCGATTTTGCAGTGGTGTTGTTTATTGTGGGGTGTACCACAAAAAAGTGAAAAAAAAACTGTTTACAAAAAATACAACCGACTTCCGAAATTAAAGTTATTTTTTACTTTGTAGTGTTTTTTTTTTTTATATTATCAATTCATAATACATTAACGTGTCAGCGTCCGCAAGCTACGACACGTTAATGTATTATGAATTGGTAAACGGTAGTTTTTGTTTTTATTGTTTTATTATTTTCTTTCTTCAGTAAGTATTTATATATTATGTTTCCTAATCTAATTAAAGCGGTGCGTTCTTTGTTCTTGTGCTCTCACCATAAATTGTTATTTAAGTCTATACCTACGTGAGGATTTGTCATTGGCTTTCTGGTGACTAAGGTTTCCTTTTTTGTTTGTATAAATTATTAGCTGTAAGTCCTCCATGTATTAAATAAATAAAGCCCTGTCACATAATATATCACTTGGCCTAATAATTTACACCAATCCCTTCGGACGCCGTGCTGTTATACTCATCGTGAAGCTACAGCAGTCCACTGCTGGACAGAGGACAGATTTGTAGCCATCTATACTTTAATATTATAAAGCTGAAGAGTTTGTTTGTTTGTTTGCTTGCTTGCTTGAACGCGCTAATCTCAAGAACTGCTGGTCCGATTTGAAAAATTATTTCAGTGTTAGATAGCCCATTTATCGAGAAAGGCGCTATCATCACGCTAAGACAAATAGGAGCGGAGAATTAATGGAAATGTGACGCAGACGAAGTTGCGCGGGTCAGCTAGTGTGTACAAATAATATTAGAACGAAGTTCCTTATCGCGCGTTGCGAAAGGGGGCTAGACGGAAAAAATTCAGACGAAAAGTTGTAACGACACTTTTTGCTATAGTAAGCTATTGTAGGTAAGCCGTGCGGCGTGCGCATGTTTCTCTGTCGGTCTGTCTCTCTCTCTCTTATAGAAAGCAAGCCAGTATTCAAATTCGTTAGTCACAGTCAGAAGTCTAAGTCAAAGTCAGAAGTCAGAAGTCAGAAGTCAGAAGTCAAAGTCAGAAGTCAAAGTCAGAAGTCAAAGTCAAAGTCAGAAGTAAGTCAGAGGTCAAAGTCAGAGGTCATAGTCTGAAGTCAAAGTCAGAAGTCAGAAGTCAAACTCAGAAGTCAAAGTTAGAAGTCAATGTCAAAGTCAGAAGTAAGTCAGAGGTCAAAGTCAGAGGTTCAAAGTCAGAAGTAAGTCAGAGGTCAAAGTCAGAGGTCAAAGTCAGAAGTCAAAGTCAGAGTCAGAAGTCAAAGTCAGAATCGAAATTCATAGGATATTAGATACTAATGTGTTTTTATTGAGTGTCATACAGGTTTTTTGTACATAATAAATAAAAGGAACTTCGTTCCATCCGGGTGTCCCTTGTTGTTTTTTTTTACTTTTTATTATTAACTAGCTGACCCGCGAAACTTCGTCTGCGTCACATTTTCCATGACTGCTCCGCTCTTATTTGTCTTAGCGTGATGATATATAGCCTATAACCTTCCTCGATAAATGGGCTATCTAACACTGAAAGAATTTTTCAAATCGGACCAGTAGTTCCTGAGATTAGCGCGTTCAACCAAACAAACAAACAAACAAACAAACAAACTCTTCTGCTTTATAATATTAGTATAGATTTATCTGACTATGTAGGTCAACCTTTTTTTTATGTACTTATTTATTCCATATACGTCAACACTTGCTTTAGTGTGTATTTTGTTTTAGTGTCATAGTGTGCTAACTGACAAGTGATAAACAATATTTAAAAAAAAATTGTGTCGTTTAATAATTTCTTTGCATATTAATTATTGTAAAATTCTAGTTCCTAAAACGTAATAGACGGATGTGTTGCTGGGGAGTTTGTTGGCCACTTCTTCTCCACAGCTAAAACACTAGGAAGTGGTGACGGGCGGGCGATTTGAGGGACTGTTTTTTGTAAAATTTGACGTTCAAAAATTGCTGGCTCTCAGCCTAATTTGAATAAATGACTTAAATTGAATTTTTGAATCTTTTGTAATTTCTTGTTCCAATATATATATATTTTTTTGTTTACATGCAGAATGTTGGAATTCCCACACGACTCATAAATCGTTAGTTTATCATTTATCACAATCAGACTTAAATTACTTACACTCAACGGTAACCTTGGTTCAATCGTAATTTTGATAAAACATTGCTTTGATATCTGTAACAAGGAAGTGTGTACACTGACTTACGAACAAATAATACACTTCATTCCTAAGCCACATGGTCCGCGAGCCAGCAACAGATTTCCATGGCCAAATTCCTCCCGGACCATGTTTTATTTGTTTTTATTTTATTTTGAAGTCGGTTGTATTTTTTGTAAAAAGATTTATCGGTACGGGTCCACACAACTAACAAGCCCACTGCAAAATCGCAGGAAAGCAAAATAAGCGATTTTGTTTACTTGGATAGCTTAAAGCCGTCGTATCATCCACGTAAACGAATTCCAGCTATCTTGATTTAAAAGCCAAATTTCTTAACTGATTTTGATAAAATTTCTTTGGGACTCGGAATCGAGAAGTATATCCTTTATGATAAAACAAAAAAAAATCAAATCGGTTCTTAAATGACGAAGTTATAAAGTCTGTTGCCAAGCCTTTTCCCAACTATACTGAGGTCGGCTTCCAGTAAAACCGGATTCAGCTGAATACCAGGATTTTACGTGGAGCGGCTACCTACCAGACCTCTCTGGGTCTGGTCTCTCTGGACACGGTACGACGGAGTTAAGGTGAAACAAAAAAAAAGTATTCAGAACCTCCTCCTTTTTTTGAGCTCGACTAAATATATTACTAAATCTTTGGACGGAGGGAAGGATGCACCTTGTCCTGCAGTGGGACAATTCAGGCTCGTAATAGTATAGTCGCCAGCGCATCACTCTACCCGAAACTGTTAAATTTTCCCAATCAACCTTGAACCTTATCACTTTTAAGATAAATTTGGTTTATTGAAGAAATTTGACAGATTGCTGTAGCTTGATGTGCTTGCGTCTGTATCTAATAGTAGCAATGCACAAGTGAATTATATGAGATGCCAAATGGTCTTGCTATTATTTCTTTTGTGAATTTTATTACTTTTTAACCGACTTAAAAAAAAGGAGGAGGTTCCCAATTCGGCTGCATTTTTTTTTAAGTTTGTTACCTCATAACTGTCATTTATAAACCGATTTGATTTTTTTTTTATTTGGATGGTATACGAAATTGCATTTTTTTGCCCTAAAAGTGAAAAATTAAAGCTTTTACGAAAGAATACAACTTTGGGGGGTATGCGGTACAGAGAGTAAAGTCCCGCAAAATCCCCATTGAAAAGGAGGATCCTCCGCCCAGGCGGTTGTTGTGCCTGGAGGGCTACTGCCAGATAGCTCATACTCGGGTGGATGTATATGTTCAAATCGCATGATAAACTCTGCTTGCGCGATTTAGGATTTTTTAGTTCGCCGCCAGTTGGATAGATGGCGTCGCAGTTCTTTTTGTTGCGATGCAGATTTGTTTCGTTGATTTTTCTTGTGACTTCCAAATATAAAAATAACTACTTACAAAGAACAAAATAACTTCAATTTCGGAAGTCGGTGTTTTTGGTAGTTTCTTCGTATTTTAAAACAGACTTCCGAAAAAGAAGTTATTTGTTTCAGTTTAACAATTGTTTTCACCTTTTTAATAATTATCAAGTTATTTAATACCAGCAATTTAAACTACATATAAATGATACAACAAAATTTTAAAAAAACTCTTAACTAACTAAAAATAAATAGTACAGACACCAGCACATGAAGCTACAACAATATGTCTTCAATAGATTTTCAACTCCAAAAATTTAAGATTCAAGGTTGATTGGGAAAATTTGACAGTTTCGGGTAGCTTGATGTACATTACTGCAGAGGCCAGCAAAAGAGGCACTGATAGACGAACGTGAAAATGTGGGCCGAGCCGTAGCCGAGGCACACATACGTAAGTCCATCAATGCCTGGTTGTGGCCAAGTTTGTGGCTTTTCTCAAATAATGCGCGGAAATTAAATACAATTAATTTTCAAAATCAATGTCGAACAACCAACAACATTAATAATTCGTTTTTTATTACAATAAACAGCTTTCTGTTTGCAAGCCAGTTCAAAATTTAAATAAAAAGCTTCGATAAGTTACTTCCTTGGTTGCCATGTTTCGAAAGAAGAGATCGTTTCATTTTTAAATTACACGATAGATATGAGTTTACGATGTCATTTATTTGGTCGTAAAACATGGCAGATATGGATTTTAATACAACTTTTGCCGGCCGCTGCTCGGCCAAAACCGCAATTTTGATTTCTATCAAAGAAGGTTGTCAAAATAATGCTCACATTTCCAAGCATTTTTGAGAAAACTTACATTTATGGCGTCAAAAAATTCGTCCGCATCACTAGGCACAGGTAATATGCCCAAAAGGCTTGCAGCATTGCCACGTTGTATGGCTATGCTTATTAAAAAAAATTTGGAGAAAAGCCGTCAATGAAGTCATATCCAATAGTGGGTATTTGTATTTTTTAGGTTGCAAATTATTTTACAACTAGCTGACCCACGCAACTTCGTCACATTTTCCATTGATGCTCCGCTCCTTTTAGTCTTAGCGTGATGATATGTAGCTTCCTCGTAGCCTTCCTCGATACATGAGCTATCTACTACTGAAAGATTTTTTTAAATCGGACCAGTAGTTTTTCAGATTACCCCCTACATACAAACTTACAAACAAATGTTACCTCTTTATAATATTAGTATCGAAGTATAGATTCCGTCGTCAATTGTTACTGATTTTATGTCTGATTAATATTGTTCAACTAGATGTCAGCTATAACATTGTTAAATTAATAATAATAATAACATCCTTGGACATTACACACAACGCCATATAGTCCCAAGCTAAGCAACCTAATGCTTGTGTTATGGTAACGATAAGGCTGATAAACTACTTATATACATTTTTTTTTTTGTAAATACATTCATATTATAGATAGAAAATTTTCATTCTCATCAATAAAAGAAGTCCAATTCATTAGCAATGTCCACGGAGCGCGTAAGTAATGTCTTAGTTACATTGTATATTTTTTGTGTAACTTGAGTTCTGTAATCATAGTGAAAAAGAGTGTTTTTATTAATTTATTTTCTGCTAGTTGCAATGTTTCAATATTGGATTTGGCCTACTTCTTTGAGATAGGTAGTCCAAGTGAGATTTATTTGCCAATTTGGCGTGGAAAACTTAGGATGAGACATTGAAGTTTTATTCTTTTGTCAAGCAAGACACAGCCGTCCAAGAGTCCTCAAGTAGCTGTTTAAATCGAGTGTCAAGGGCAATAAAACGCAAGTGTGATAGGCCATTGGCTCTGTCCACACGGGAAGTAAATATTCATTGGTAATTTATTTGTCTTTAGTCTCCAAATAGTGTAAAAATAAAGTAGCTGTTTGCCTTTGCCTGCTTCTCCGCTTACTGCTTCTAAACCACGCGAGGTATTTTGATATGGCTTTCACTATCCACTAATAGCATATTAGGATACGAGGGGATAAAGCAATGTTTTATGACACGGGCGTCATATTGAATCCCGAACACAATGAAGGACTCGACAGTTTACTCCCGAGCGTAGCGAGGTAACCCGCCGGCAATAATGTAATTTGAATTTGGAACGCATTTTGACTGCGCTCGCTGCACCTAGCAGCGGAGGCGGACGGGAGCCGCTCGCGGGTTACAATGACGTTGTTTAGGTTAGGTTTGCATGGCAAATAAATTGAAGTTTTCGTGCAGGTGGTGTGAAAAGAACTTTAACGGTTTCGGCTGCCATTCGTCGATCCTTGACCTCTGCCGGAGTCATTAATGGGTATTCAAGAATCCGAGTATAGTCGCCAGTTGTCCGGATAAAAACCGGACTCAGGCTTTTCGGGTTTCCGGCTAATCCGACATTTTTTATTTGAGCATTGTTTTCCCTCCGTGTATCTCATTTCCCAATTATATATTTGATATTTTATTAGTATACTGTTTAATATTGTATGTGTTTATTTTATTCTATTAGTTTTATTCAAACTTGAAAAACGGAACACCTGCAGTCTAATAAATCGTATCAATTATTGTTTGAAGAATACGAAGTCACCGAGTGCATAACCAGTATGAAGCGAGCTTTACAATATTACTTGTGGGTGCAGATTTATTCAACGGGGAGCAGGGTCAACACAACGACTTCAGTTACACTCTTGCCGTCCTACCGCGAATACTATGGCTGATAAAGGTAGAATAATAACGAAATAAACATAACGAATTATAAAATGAGTTATTTGACGATCCTCTTTGATAAAATATGTGTTAAGTGCCGAATATAATCAGTCTTGGTCATAAACAAAACAACCATTTATTAGCTGAGAATTTGAATAAAGAATTCGATCATTTATAATCAGTGTTTAAATTTGGAATTTGTTTTTTTTTTTAAATAAGTCTGTGTCATTTCAGTTGTTAAACTTGGCTGCAATAAGTTGATTAGGCGTTATGCTACTGCAGCTGTGCCAGCTATTCCAAAATCTGATTTTACACCGAAACGATATGATGTAAGTTTTTTTATTTACATTTTTTTAAGTACCCGACTGCCAAGATTCAGTTTAGTATCAAATCTGAGATTGAACTCAAAAGATAGGTCGGTAGGCACCTACTGCTGATGCCGCCTGGAAAGAGATCTTTTTTCGAACTCATCAATTTGAATTTTTACGGTCGACTTTTTTTTAAATAATAGGTACCTACCTACTATAAAAAACCAGCGCTCAATGTCCATCAGCACTGGCTCTTTCAATTTTTGTAAACATCTCAGTAATTCTTATCAACATCATTTAAATCTATAGGTGCCTACTAGAAAGGTTTAGGTAGGTAGGTAGTTAAACAAAGGTCTTAATTTGTGTCTTTTTAATCTTATTCGTTTCAAAAACTCAGTTTAAAAATAAAACGCAAGTAAAAACCACTGTTCCTAAATACAACATTAATAATCACTAAAAATAATCTATTGAACCATAAGTTAAGCAGTAGTTTATTTGTTAAACATATGAAAATTCGTGTAAAAATTCTCTTCAAGCTTGTAGTAAGTAGGTACCTATAGTCCGACGACGTCACAGAAATTATTGCTGGATGACTTTTACTGCATCCATTTTCAGATGGCATATCAGAGAAATTTAGCAGGCAGTAATTCTTAAAAAAAAAATCATTCTGTTATATTCCATCGAACGACGTACAGTCAACGCACCTATTGCACGATATAATTATAATATCTTCAGTTTGACAAAGGCAGCCTTTCTTTCTTGGTAATCCATGTAGACAGCACCCTAACTATTGCCAATATTTCAGGGTCCATCGTACCAAAAGACAGAGCATGTGAAGAATGAGCACCTGCCTCCAGCGGTGTATAACATCTACAAGCGTCCTCTACTGCTGCATCAGGGACGCATGCAGTTTCTCTACGACCACGAAGGCAGGCAATATCTGGACCTCTTCGGAGGAATTGTCACAGTCTCTGTTGGACACTGTCACCCGTAAGTACCAACAATAACGCAATCCAATGTGAGCCTCCTTGAACCCCCTGGTTTAGTAGTTTTAAATTCAGTCGAAAGATGTTAGTGACTTCTTTCAGAATTCGTTGTGGACGTACCACCATCAAGAGCCTTTGCATTTCGAATGGGACTGGTGGGCTCTCCGAATTGCTTAGTTTGTGATGGTAAATTAGAAGATGTCCATCACCTAATATGATTGGAGTGTCTCAGGAATGGGTCTGAAAGAAACAGGATAATTAACGAATTGAATATAAATAAGATAGATCTAGGTATATTTATTGTTATACTTGCCAAACCAATGTCACCGGCAGCTATTTTAGTTTTATTCGTTAGTTATTTTGTAATTGTGATGTCTTTGGTAACGATAGAATTGATGTAACATTTTGTTAAAGGTTCTCTAAATTTTTTTTTAAAGTGCCTCTTATGCTGTTATTTTTTCTGAGCCGTGGGCTTTCATCCGTGACGTAATTTCGCCCTCTGCTACTTATTATCATCGTTCTCTCACTGGTTGAGGATTGCGACCACATACGACGCGTCTCCAAGTCATATATGCGGTCTTCTGCAGTGTCGACCGCTCTGTGCTTGCTGCCGCCAACAGCCTTCTTTATGGCGTCGCACCATCTTGTCGGTTCTACCTTGAGGGTGTTTTCCTTTGATCTGGTCCAGTATATGTATCATGAGCATTTCCAGACTATGCTTGGATGAACGCTGCTTGTTATAGTCCTCCCTTTTCCTTTGCCGACGCTCCTGTGTCTCCCTAATCCAGATTCTACCCGAGAAAATGTCGCCTCGACTGCGTATCTTGCTGCCAGACGACCAACAAACCTTCAATCAGTCAATGGATGCCACTCAGTCACAGCCTTACTCCACTGATTTTTTTATACAATTTCTATGGTCCTGCGCCTGCCCGACTCAGAAGGAATTGCCAATCAGTCTTCAGATCACCGTCAGTCTTTATGATGGATCTGGTGGTCCTCCTGTCTGATCCCGAGGATCTGATAGACAGAATACTGAAGATGGGGGCCGAGTCACCCGCGTCCGTAGGAGAATACCCTTCAGTGAATCCCTACACGTGGTTCCCGGGTCAGCCCGGGTGGTGTTAAACAGGTGACACAAAACCGCCTCCGTGGTCTAGTGGTTATACCACCTGATTTAGACCCAGAGGTCCCGGGTTCGATTCCCAGCGGAGGCAAATTTTTTGCTGGGTTTGGTTGGTGGTAGGAGTTGTTCTAAGTCCGCCTGGAAAGCTACCACCATCATGTCTAAGTCTGTCGCCATAACAACAATGTTAACAGCATTGTTGTGTTCCGGCAGTTAGAGGTATGATAGCCAGTTCCTCTGTGTAACAGGATTCCGGGTAAAACTCGCTTCCATTTTCGGCCTAATCATCACTTTCCATCAGGTGAGATTTGGGCAAAGAGTTTCCCCGTTGGAATTAAAAAAAAAAAAAACTATTCATGGGAAACGACAGCAGTACCTATGGTGCTAGCGCCGTGCCAGGGTTGCGGAATTTGTTCGAAAGAGTCACCGCGTCCCTGGAACGCAAAGGGCGTTAGGATACGGATAGGTTTTAGTCAGAGTCTGACACTCCCTTCCGCTCCTCATTTGCTTTTTTTTTCTTAGTGGAAATTCTTTTGACTAGCGAATAAAAACTGAATCCGTGAAGATTTAGCCAGTCTGGTGCCCAACTAACTTCTGGCAGCGGATTCGTCGTTAAACCTGGGAGCTACTCTTTACGCTCGACGTCCGTAGTTTTGGGCTTAGTTGTGTGCTCCCTAGTCGGAAATTATAGGAAGGGAACGTAATTATCATGATCTTCCTGCCCTTATACATGTCACTAAGGGGTTGGGCCGTCGGCGCTATACGTTTTTTTCATCATATTACCCAAAGGAAATATGTTCCCCGGATGAAAAGTATCCTATGGCATGATCAAGACACGAAGAGATAACAAACAGACGAATAAAGCTCTCGCACTTATTATGTAAGAATGGATTACATTAATGTTGGAGCTGGTACTGTGGTACATACAGACAGAC
Organism: Ceramica pisi; assembly: GCA_963859965.1. NCBI lineage: Eukaryota > Metazoa > Arthropoda > Insecta > Lepidoptera > Noctuidae > Ceramica > Ceramica pisi. Next base: position 22,099,953 of record OY982540.1, on the reverse strand, counting down.
ACCTACGTTAGACAGAGTAGTCTGTTCGAAAGAGGAGCATGTCAATGAGTTAACTATTTCACAAACAAGAACTCTATTCATACTTCTTAAACAACTGCAATTTCTTGTTATTTATTTTAACCTACCTATGTACTCGTCTGACTTTATTCAACAGTTTATTTGAATATTAATAACGTATTCTGTGAATATTTAGGTAATCTAAAATTAAAATAACTTTGGAGGTGAATGAAAAGCACTCCTAATTTAAATATTTGTCGGATAGTCACGAACGCGCGGGCGCATAAGGCACTTGAAGCGCCATTCACTTTGTAAAAGTTGATGTCACTTTTAAGGACTGCAAATAAGGTTTTTGATTTCCGGTAAAAGGACCAAACCAGTAATTTCTGACCCTGAATTTTGCTAGCTGTTCCCCCAGACAATGCCCATTTCTTTGTTATAATGTCAATCGCGCCGGTTCCTACAAAACGAGACTCGTTCTTTTATTTAATTGACTTGACTAACCGCCTCCGTGGTCTAGTGGTTATACCACCTGATTCAGACCCAGAGGTCGGTTCGGTTCCCAGCGGAGGCAAATTTTTTGCTCGGTTTGGTTGGTGGTAGGACTTGTTCTAAGTCCGCCTGGCAAGCTACCACCATCATGTCTAAGTTTGTCGCCATAACAAAACTATGTTAACAGCATTGTTATGTTCCGGCAGTTAGAGGTATGATAGCCAGTTCCTCTGTGTAAGAGGATTCCGGGTGAAACTCACTTCCATCTTCGGCCTAATCATCACTTTCCATCAGGTGAGTTTTGGGCCAAGAATTTCCCCGTTTTGTATAAAAAAAAAGATGCGAAAATGTTGCCAAAACAAATAATGACTACGGACCAATTTCAATCACTGCGTACTCTTTGTTAGTGCGAACTCTTTACTAGTTAGTTTTACTACTAAGTATATCTTATTGTTTTTTTTTTCCAGCAAGGTTGTTGGCGCTTTGCAAGATCAAATAAACACGTTATGGCATTGCACGAATATCTATCGGCACCCGAAGATTTACGAATATGTGGAGCAGCTGGTGTCAAAGCTTCCTGGAGACTTGAAGGTGAGACACAATTAATTATTTAAAATAAGCATTGACAAAGCCACCTTACTTTTCTATCTACCTTAAGACTTGTAGAAATGCCTTGTAGCTCGCATCAGAGGGCCTAGCACGAGTATTCCTCAAACATTTAAAGCATGTAAAGGGATGATCTAGACTTAGGTACCTATTAAAATTAAATTACACTGATACCGAATCTCTCTTAACTATAGTGAAGTAAGCTCTGTATAACAAAAACGCTCATACACGCACTTTCATACTCTCACTTACACTTACACACTCACACACACACACACACCCTCACACACACACCCACACACCCACCCATACACACATTCATACTTTTTCTCACAAAAACAATCCCTGTCCACCCCATGATTCTGTGCTTATCCAGTAGTCCAAATCCTTTTCCGTAGGCGAGTGACCTGGAGTCCTGAAATACAGGGTCTCCCTAGTTTAGGCTCCAGTCCACCCTTGAATTGTCAACATACTGTCTAAATTGTTCCTATATTTGTGGTGGAAAATAAACGAATTTTTATTTTATTTATTTATTTTATTTAGTATTTCTGACTTATAAGTTGTAACGTACCGTAAAATTTTACCATAGAAATATTCTATGAACTTTACCATAGCTACAATACTCGTTTCGCACATAATATATTTATTTGAATTGGTTACCTATCAGGTCAGTCTTACCAAAAAGTACCGTGTTACCCAGTTTATTGGTTGTGGAGGTCTGGTAGGCAGCCGTTCTTCGTAAAACACTGGTATTCAGCTGAATCCGGTTTGACTGGAAGCCGACCGTATATCAATCTATACTAATATTATAAAGCAGAAGAGTTTGTTTGTTCGTTTGGTTGAACGCGCTAATCTCAGGAACGACTGGTCCGATTTGAAAATTTCTTTCAGTGTTAGATAGCCCATTTATCGAGGAAGGTTATAGGCTATATATCAACACGCTAAGACAAAAAGGAGCCGAGCAATAGTGGAAATTGTGACGCAGACGAAGTTGCGCGGGTCAGCTAGTCTATACTAATATTATAAAGAGGTAACATTTGTTTGTGAATTTTTCAAATCGGACCAGTGGTTCCTGAGATTACCCCCTACATACAAACTTACAAACTTACAAACATACAAACTTATAAACAAATGTTACCTCTTTATAATATAGTATAGAAGAACCGCTGGGCCGATTTCAGTAATTCTTTTTTTGTTTAGTTCGCCAGAAAACAGGGAAGGTTTAAAAGCAAAAAAAAATGGGTGGATAAGGTAGCCAGTTGACGGGAGCGAAGCCGCGGGGGACAGCTAGTATTACTAAATAATGCCCGCGGTTTCGTACCCACATATCCGGTTTTCCCGTTCCCGTAGGAATTTTGAGAAATCCTTTCTTATTGCTTCCCTAATCCCTACACTCCCCAAAGAACTTACAAGCCAAACTTCATATTTCTATACGACAAGCTAGTCTATTCTGTAAATAACCATTTCGATATCGACTTCACCTGAGTGACTAAGCTTACAAAGTGAACTTTATTTCACACATCATAAGGTCTTATATTTATACGAATTTGAAACTCACCTCGGATTCCGCTGTCGAGACACGAAAATGTTGTTACAGAATAGCACTGCAGTAGTTTCAGCTGTGCGTTGTCTATCAGTCACTCAGTAACGGAAGAATGTTATAAAGGGTTAGTTACAGGTATGATAGCCAGTTCCTCTGTGTTAGAGGATTCCGGGTGAGACTCGCTTCCATCTTCGGCCTAATCATCACTTTCCATCAGGTGAGATTTGGGCCAAGAGTTTCCCCGTTATGTATTATATATCGCAGGAATATGATAAAAACAGGGATTTGGTCAATTCCCTAAGGGATTTGATCAAATCACGTTAAAATAAAAACACGATTTGATCAAATCCCTTGGGGATTTGGGCAAATCCCTGTTTTTATCATATCCCTGCGACATATATAAAAAAAATATAAAAAAAATAAGGGTTATTTGTAAAACACCGACAACCTCTCAGGACTATGTTACTAACATCATAATCAACAACTTTTGTTCTATGACTCTTAAAAAAATAAGGGTTATTTGTAAAACACCGGCAACCTCTCAGGACTATGTTACTAACATCATAATCAACAACTTTTGTTCTATGACTCTTAAAAATTCATCGTATTTTAGTTCATCAGGTTTTCATACAAAAATAAAAATATTTTAATTGAACACTCTAAATGTTACGAAGTCTATGCGAAGCAAAAGAATTCATCCGCCTAGCCTTTTCCCATAGGGTCGGCTTCCAGTCACACCGGATTCAGCTGAATACCAGTATTTTATATGGAGCGGCTGCCTACCAGACCTCCACAACCCATTAACTGGGTAACACGGTATTTCTTGGCAAGACTGGAGTCAGATGTTACTGGCTTCTGACAATCCGTAACGACTGCCAAAGATCTATAAATGACAGCCGGGACCAACGGCTTAACGTGCTTTCCGAGGCACGGAGGAAACTCGATATGTTAAGATGGTCACCCATCCACAGACCAACCTTGGCAAGCGTTGCTTAACCTTGAAGATTGACCCGTGCGGCTGTTGTTATTTAGCCACGAGCTCCACCTCAAAAGAATTATTAACCCAAAATTATTAGGTACTACGAGGACAGTACGCGCCAGGCGTAGATAGATAGGTACAGCAAAAACAGAGTTGTAATGTGTTAGATAGGACAAGGTAATCTTGAAGGTTTGTTTTTAACCGACTTCCCAAAAAGGAGGAGGTTATCAATTCGGTTGTATGTTTTTTTTTATGTTTATTACCTCATAACTCCGACAATTATGAACTGATTTGAAAAATTCTTGTTTTATCTGAAAGGATATACTTGCAGATTGGTCCCATTTAAATCATATCAAAATCGGTTACGAACTTTGGATTTTAAATCGAAATACCTGGAATTTGACTATTTAGATGATTCTTTGATAATCGAAATTATTTGATAACGAAGGTGTTGTTAGGTGTGGGCACAACTAAAAAGTGAAAAATAAAAAATACGTGTCCATTATCTTTCAATACGGTGTTTTTGTTACCTTCTTCGTATTTTGACACCGACTTCCGAAATTAAAGTTATTTTTTACTTTGCAGTGTTTTTTTTTGGAAGTCGGTTGTATTTTTTTGGTAAATGTTTTGTAAATCGTCATAGAACAAAAGTTGTTTTTACGATGATAGTAATACAGTCCTGCAAGGTTATCGCGTGTTTTACAAATAACCCTGTATATTAGGATATTTGTAAATGATAAATGATATTTATTTTGAAAGTATGTTATAAATAACCGTATGAATGTATGAATTTGATTCTACTTAGACATATTATATCTATTTGAACCTGCACATGCTCCACACAGGCTACAAGGTCACAAAATACGATAACAATCATAATTATTACAATAATAATATTGACATTATTTAAATTATTATCTACGTAGTTAAGGCCATATCGCACATCATGTGAAAATGATAAGAATTGATCCAAACAATGATTTTCTAGTTTTGCGTTAACTTTGCGCTTACACATCTAGATTGTGAACATACCTACCCTATTAAAACTGTGGTTGGTTTATAAATATTTGTGAGAATTACTTTTATCAGACGCCTATCTCCTGAAAGAGGTCTTTGACGCTATGTCTGGCGCCGATTTTAGGCGGAGTAAACGACAAGTGAGCTGTCAAACCATACAAAGACGATGGAATGATAGCTCACTTGACGTCCACTTAGGTATGTGTACACATAGAGAGGTCGACAGAATGACTGAGAAAATGAAATAGGCTAGATTCCATCATCTACAAATTGCAAAACTATTTCGTCCGTCAGTTAGAGTATTGAAAAATAATGTAGGTACACGTATTTTTTGTTTTTGTAAATCAATGAATATTGAAAAAGATAAAACGCATCAAAACTCGGGAGTGGGGGCTCGTGACGTCACGACTCACTAAAAATTATGCGAAGGTGTGACGTATTGAGAATTTTTAAAGCGTCGTAACTTCGTCAATTTTCGTTCCCGTAACAAAAGAAAAAACACGGGTCAAATATTTTTTGATAATCTAACTGACGGATTAATTAGATTTCTTCAGGACACAAGCCCATTAGCTACCAATTCCTACAATAACGATGGAAAGGCAGTTCGCTTCAAGCTCACTTCACCTAAGTGTTCTCGGTGAGACGTTCACATAATCACGCACATCCCAATCAATCTTGAACCTCATTTTGATTCTAATATGATTCTATTAAAGTGGCATTTTTAGACCCACTGCACTTCATCTCTTCATTTGGAATTAATTCTAAATTCGGATCAGGGCAATACCACTCAGAACATTTTCAGTTATATACAAAACTAGCAGACCCGTGCCCACTTCGTTGGGCGGTAAACATTTTAACTTGTGATGAAATTATGAGTGTGGTTCGGTTAGTACTGACTGCTATGATTTATTTCCTGACGGCCAAAAGGAGGGTTTTGTTTTTATTGCATAATAATATGTATGTAACTAGGCTAGCGAGCCGCTGCGAGCGCTCAGCGTTAGACTCCCTGTCCCTTGTTGCAGAGCCATGCTGCTTTAAATCACTGAGACGCTGTGCACGTTCAGCGCTAGATTCCCGAGCACGGACCTGCGATGTTCTCCAGCTTTGGTTAGCAAGCCGCTGTGAACGCTCGGAGCTAGATTTCCCAGCGAGTGCTTGCGAAATATTTTCTCTATTCCTCGCGAGGCTCTTCCGTACGGCGTACTCGAGCTGCTCTTGTCTCATGTCTGGGATGTCTAACGGGAAAGTTGTGATATCCTTTAAGGCATGATAAACAATCGCTAAAACTGTCCGATATCCCAAAAACAGAAATATCACAGCTTCGAACTCGAAGAATGAGAACGAAGTAATATTGTAATTGTGTTTTGAGAAACCGAGCAACCAAAACAATTTTAAAGACCGACAACATTCAATCAACTACGTACAACTTTCCTACCTAACGACAAAAGTTAAATAATAACTGGAGAGGGTCATTAATCCGCGGAAAATCTTAACACCACGATTCAGAAAAATGACGTAATTGTACAACGCCGTCTATGGGTAAAGGATAAAACGTCGTCCGTACAAAGCATGTTCTAATGCGGTTCGAGAATGGACGGCGCGGGCGGCGTTTTGCGATTTAGTAATTTTATATTATCTTCGAAACTATTCAACCAATAGGGAATATGCACGCGATTTTTAAATTTATAAAATGAATTACTTATAAGCTCCAGTAAACACTCTAGAAAATATTTTTTAAATATCTTCATCAGCGATGAAGTTATAACGCTTCAAAGATTACTTTTAGAACGAGAAGTCCGACATGGAATTTGACGTCACATTACGTGACGTCTATACATCAGCCATAGAAAACAGCGTTTTCGCGAGAGGGACAGATATATTTATTTAAAATAATTATATCTCGTTTGTTTTTCAAGCAATTTTGATTCTATTTCCACTGTTAGTAATATATTTTTGTATATTTTTAGATAAAGTGTTTAGATAATAAATATTTTTTTATGCGTACGAGATACGATTTGCCCAAAACAATAGGGATATTGTGATCAAAATAACATTTTTTTCGATAAGGTTTAATATTTGGTTGTTTAAAAAATCGTCCAAAGATAAGTACGTCGAAAAATACTTTTTTTTAACACATAAAAGCTACTATATCTGCTAAAATATAAAAGATAGAAATATGGTGCCGCGGACTTTTTTGTAGAACTATTATAGGCGGACCAGGTTGCCATACATTGTTTTCAATTATATACAACTGTTAAGGCAGCGCACGCAAATTAACTCTGTTGTAAGAGCTATTTTTTTCCGCCTGGATAGACAAAAATTGAGATAGTTCGACTAATATGCATGATATCTTTATAATTAAATTTATAGCCTATAGCACTCACGGATAATGTAGCTTTCTACCAGTGAAACAATTTTTCAAATCGTACCAGTTTTTCCTGAGATTACCCCCTACATACAAACTTACAAACAATTTTACCTCTTTATAATATTAGTATAGATTAATTCGACAACCTTCATAGTAGGTACCTGCTTAACAAGTCACAAGTACATTTCCACGATTATAATCAAGTTCAATAATAAAAGTAAAGTATCGAACCCTCGGCGTAGTTGGAGGGCTCGCTAGATAAGATTATTAACTAAAACAGAATAATTGTGTTCACGGCTATCTATCAATCTATTCTATTCTAGATACATATAATAAAATCGTAGACTTGCCGTGTCTGTACATTGAATATTTTCGCATAAAAAATACATAGAAATGTTAGAAAAAACACATAAAACACAAAAATGCAATTTTTGAAATTTTTGTCAAATTGTCTGTCTATCTGGTTGTCCGTTTGTCTGTTTGTCTGTGCGATCGCGGGAGCATCACGCATAAATCACGGATTGTATTCAAAATTTCTCTCCAAATTTTGTCTCCAAACTGGGGAAATTGACATGCATTTTCGGGGAATTTCTTAAATTGGTGTTGGCAGCACCACTCCCTAAATCCCTAAAGGGCCTAAACGCTATTACACTGCCCGGTAGTAAGGGGGTCAGGGAGCTAACTAGACCGGGCCGCTCCGGCCATCCTTATAGGGTCGATAACTCTTATTACACCACCCTAAATCGGTACTTAGGGTCATGTAGTATCTACCGGAGTTGCGGGACTATTCGAAAGAGATACCGCGGCTCCGGAACACAAAGGGCACTGAAGGAACATGGATGGGTTTTAGTCAGTAAAAGTCTGACACTCCCTTCCGCTCCAACCAGAGCGGGAGAATTGTCATTCAGTTCAGAGAAAATCATCAATACAACGCTCTAAGTTCATAAAGTTTTTCTGTTTTTTTTTGTTCCTACAGCTTTATGAACTTAGAGCGTTGTATTGATGATTATAATTCTATAACTACATAATATGTCTTACAGCCGCGAATAATATTTTAATCAACATACAACCTAGCACTGGCCTGCAAATTGCAAAAAACGTTAGAAAATTTAAATTTCGCGGCCTGGTTGGAGCATTCACCGGAGTTTTTAATTTGTATAATGCTAATAAACACAATTTTCTTTCTTTCTTTCTATGATGTTTTTAAGCAAGGTATAGACACTTGGGGCTGTGCTAGTGCTAAGACATGTCAATGCCATCACTATTCCATTGTAAGAGACATGTAATATTCGAACTTTTACTCTCACTTCAATCATGCAGCATGGTCTCCCAAAATATGGACCTATGATCTGGTGAACGCTGCGGGAATCTGCTGAATGTTAAGTAAATGCGCGGAACCCGACGATGTGGCGACACTTGGGGGAGGCTTATATCCAGCATCTAAGACAGGAATGACGATGCTGATGAGACAGCTTCAATATACAATCAATCATTCCAGGTCGTGTACCTCGTGAACAGTGGCACGGAAGCGAATGACCTCGCCACCCTGTTGGCGAAGGCCTACACCGGCAACCTGGACGTGGTGTCGCTTCAGAGCAGCTATCACGGCTACTCCTCCGCCCTGATGGGGCTCACCGCCACCCAGTCCTACAGAATGAAAGTGCCGGTACCGCCAGGATTTTATCACGTAAGTTTTTTAATAGTTATGCTGGCTTTAGCACGCGTGGTGATCAGAAAAAAGAATCCTATGTCTTGAAAGGGTCCTATAGTTATAGTCTATCAACGTAGCGGCCGCGTAAGTGCTCGCTTACGGAGACGCGGGGCGTTGGGCGGGCCCCGCTGCATGCGTAAACGCTGTCATACAATGCCATTTATTATGTTTGAATTTAGTGCAAGCCCGCTGCGTGCTGTGTGGGTGTGATAACCACTTTGTTAAAACTCTTTGAAAATTTGCTTAGGATTTAGTGAACATTCCCAAAGAATTGTGAAAATTGGAGTCATACCATAACATACTAGGTACCATATTTAACCCTATTTTTTTTTCAACATTTAACGACCTTAGAAAAATATGAAACCTTGTAGATTATAAATTATAAATCTATGAAAACGACAGACTGATGGATGATATTCTCGTTCGTTTAAGAATGTAGTTCTATCCATTTACTTTTTCATGTTAATTTATTTAATTAAAGCTTCTGTTATAATTTGTTTCTTTTGAGTGTCTCAGGACATCGCTCGCTATATTTTTCCATAATTATGTTTGTTTTCAGACCATGTTGCCAGACCCTTACCGCGGTATCTGGGGCGGGTGTCGAGACTCGCTGTCGCAGGTGGCCGGCGCGTGCGCCTGCCCCGGAGACTGCGTGACGGCCGACAAATATGTTAACCAACTTAACGAGGTAACTTCGAACAGGACCCAAAGCAAAGAAGACGCTGTCAGCTCTTGAACTTATTTAAGGCCGTACCCTGACCAAATAACCTTGAACATTTTTTCCCTCAATAACAGCGCAAGATAGACAGTAGCGAATACGCTCAGAATGTTGAATAAAATCGTTACAAAATCTAATTATGGTCGTTTGAAAAAAATATTTCTACCAAAATGTTTATAATTAAATTGCCAATCCATTAGTGGAAGTACTAAATCAAAATAATCGTTAGTTTTCGAGAAGATGCATGTTTTCAATAATTATTTCTCATTTCTGTGTTTCGTTGTGAGGACATTAATTAAACATTATACTTAGTAATCAAAAATAAAATCTACCATTTTAAAGTAAACATTATGTAGAAATTTAATGTATTTTTTATAAGTTGATATTCCTTTTGGATAAAGAGTATTTAGCTCCAAAAAACTGCACAAAAAACGGCTAGCGCACGTTTTGCACGATAAATACTGTGAATTAATAAATATACTAAACTAACAAAAACTAAAATCTAGCATCAAAAAATTCGTCCTCAACGCTGTCAGCGGGTAATGTACCCAAAAAACTGGCGGCATTTGCTACCCAAAGTAAAAGTCTTTGACTTTTACTTTCTTGATCGTACCAAGCTAATGCGCACATAACATACTGAAGGGTCAACGGCCGCAGGTTTAAAAAAATAAACACATTTTTATGTTTTGATCTCATTCACAGCTTCTGGAAAACTCGATACCCAAGGGGCGTCTGGCGGCTCTATTCGCGGAGTCGATACAAGGAGTCAACGGAACCGTGCAGTTCCCGAAAGGTTATCTGAAGAAAGCCGCTCAGCTCGTCAAGAAATATGGAGGCTTATACGTGGCCGATGAGGTAATTTTTTGCTTCTCATTTTTAAAACACCGCACCGTGGGAAAGCTGGCTTGTCCTAGAACCAAAAACGTTGCCCTCCTTCTGTGGTAGTCTTATTCATACACCTATTGTACCATCAACTTCGCTCGCGTGGTAAATTATACACCGCTGTCTCCCAAGCGTGGGAATTCGAAGCATATTATACCAGCACCCGGGCTCGCTGTCTCCCAAACTTGGGAATTAGAAGCTTACTTACCTATTACTTTCCTATGTTGTTTTTTTATACAGGGAAATTGAAAAAATACCCGAAACCTCTTAGGCAGTGAAAGTACACATGATTATAAGCAACTTTTGTTTTGGTAAAACTCCGAAATCTCGAAAAAAATATCAGCTGTTTCATACAAAATGCAGTATTTAGCCAATGAAAATGTATGAAACAGCTGATATTTTTTTCGAGATTTCGGAGTTTTACCAAAACAAAAGTTGCTTATAATCATGTGTACTTTCACTGCCTAAGAGGTTTCGGGTATTTTTTCAATTTCCCTGTATAAGTATCTTCACTCCAGTTTTTGTTTTCAGAGTTATTAGGCCGTAGCGATGTAACCTTCGATAAATGGGCTATCCAACACTAAAATATTTTTTTCAATTCGCATTCAAATAAACAAGGAAACAAACTTCAAACTCTTCACCATAGATTCTATTGCTTTAAAAAAATTAAAAAAAAAAAACTTCTACATTTTTAGGTTCAAACTGGCTTCGGACGTACAGGGGACGCATTCTGGGGCTTCCAAAACCACGAGGTGGTTCCCGACATAGTCACCATGGCCAAAGGCATCGGCAACGGCTTCCCCATGGCTGCCGTCGTCACCACGAAGGAGATCGCCGCCGCGCACGCAGGAACGACATACTTCAACACCTTCGGCGGCAACCCCATGGCTGGAGCTGTTGGTAAAGCTGTTTTGGACGTAAGTTTTTTTATTACAACTTACAACTTCAACAACCCACTTATGAGAAAACGTCTGAAGTCTTCGGTAAAGGTGTTGTGTAGTAACACCTAGATTTCCTCATTCTATGTGGCGCTTGGCCATTCGTAATCGATAACACAATTAACAATTTTCTTGGCCTGATCATCAATTTGGGGCCGAGTCACCCGCGTCCGTAGGAGAATACCCTTCAGCGAATCCCTACACGTGGTCCCTGGGTGGTGCTAAACAGGTGACACTAACCGCCTCCGTGGTCTAGTGGTTATACCACATGATTCAGATCCAGAGGTACCAGGTTCGATTCCCAGCGGGGGGCAAATGTTTTGCTCGGTTTGGTTGGTGGTAGGACTTGTTCTAAGTCCGCCTGGCAAGCTACCACCATCTTATCTAAGTCTGTCGCCATAACAACAATGTTAACAGTATTGTTGTGTTCCGGCAGTTAGAGGTATGATAGCCAGTTCCTCTGTGTTAGAGGATTCCGGGTAAAGCTCGCTTCCATCTTCGGCCTAATCATCACTTTCCATCAGGTGAGATTTGGGCCAAAAGTTTACCCGTTTTGTATAAAAAAAATCAAAGGAATTGATGATCAGGTCGCGAAAGTTCTCTATTAACACTATTTCGTCACGACTGACGTCACTCGTGTTCTAATATTAATTAACAACCTTTGTTGGTTCCCATTGTAGGCCAGCCACACAACGGCTGTACGAACTTTACACAATGGTACATATTGGCCATGTTGCCCTTTGTCCATATTGGATATTGGAAAACCTTTTTTTTTTGTTTTTCATGTTAGTATTTGGTTGTGATGTTCGACTCTCTTTTGAAGGTATTCAGTAAATTGTGGGATTAATGAAGGATCTGGTTTTTCCGGGATGAACCTAATTGAGCTATTGCGCTCGTTTTACTCGTAATTGCGCCTAAAACGAGCAGTACAAGTTTAAAATCAAATTGATCAAGGAATGAACTACCCAGGGTTGCGAAATTTGTTCAAAAGAGTCACCGCGGTCCTGGAACGCAAAGGGCTTTATTATGAGATTAAGCCAGCGCCGGGCCTGTGGCAAATTTTACTAAGCCCCCCCTAAACCTAAAATCTTCGTAAAGAAAACGAAAATGTCCAATTAAAACAATCATAACCCCCCTCTATTATTTTTCCGGGCCCCGGGGCCCTTATGTAGCGCCAGAACCCATATTATTTTTTGCTTTGCCTACATTGTTCGCATAGAACTATAGACTGGATCCGGGGCTGTTTAGTTTTCAGACGGTATAGCCGTAGCAAAAAATACAGAGAATCATTTTTTTTTTGCATACATAACAAAATAAACCAAACTAGTGACTTCATCCGCTGACAACGGCTTTCGCAGTTAGTGGGAGTTAGGAGGAACCGTGTGTGTTATAGATCCATGGTTTTCATTGAGAACCTTTTGTAAGACCTAGTACGCCCCCCCCCCCCATGCGCGGGGCCCTTAGCATTTGCTACTCTTGCTACGAGGGTGAAGGAGCAGTAAGAGTCTGACACTCACTTCCGCAGTCCGCTCCGCTCAAAGCGAAAGGAGTCATTTGATGATTTACAATCCCAAAAAAAAGGAAAGAACACTTTTGTTTTTACAACAAAACTTGTCCAGCCAAGGCCAGTTGGGCCCAGAAATTTATGTCAAAAAGGTGAATGCTTCGTTTTTTAACCACCTACCTATTGTTATGAAACCTACTTATTTCTGCGCTAATATTATAGTGGTTATCAGCATTTTACGACGTACAATTTACGCAATAAAGTACCTAGATAAATCCAAAAATAGCGTGATCATGAATATTATCTAATTATTTACATTATTTTTCGAAACGATTTTTTTAAAGTTATCTCTAGTTGCTCACCACTGTTTTAAAAACAACAGATAGATGGGTATGTACCTACATAGAATGGAATAGAATACTCTTTATTATGTAGGTACACCATAAGTTACAGAAAAATTAGATGAAGAAAACATTACATAGGGTGACACAATGGGCGGTCTTATCGCTAAGAGCGATCTTTACATAATTATGTATCTACTCAGCAACAATAATTACAATGTTACCACTTCATTGCTAAAAGATAACACAGTAGGTAGACGAGTATTTACAATAAATAAACTATAGTAAGTCGCGGCCAAGGACTATAAACATAACGTGTGAAAACGTGTAAAGCTATTTTATCAATAATTATGTATTAGTTTATTATTGTTTATTTTTTTAATATTTTAATTTTGTGTAGGTATTTATCGATGGGTCTCAGTTGCCTGATAATAAAATGATTATGATTATGAATACAGCTCATTTTTAGCGTTCCGTACCTAAAAGGTAACCAACGGAACCCTATCACTAAACCTCCGCTGTCTGTCTGTCTGTCAGCGTGCTATATTTCAAGAACTAACAGGTACACAGTTGAAATTTGCATAGATTGTGTATTTTTATTGCCGCTATAACAAAAATAATAAAAATAAGGTTTATGATACGGAACCCTACGTGTGCGAGTCAGACTCTAACTGGGCTAGTTTTTTTAAACTCTCTGTCAGGGGCGTAGCTACAGCCGTATCACAGATACGGGCCCCCCAGACTACAGGGGCCCCCAAGTGCGCAAAGCTTACATTTAGTCCCACCATCTCCTTCGTGGCCTGCCAAGACGCTCTGAGCTAGTAGGGCCTATTATATTTTGTTTAAAAAAGCAATACCAACCCAAAAACGGGGCCCCCAAAAATGTTTGATACTGGGCCCCTTTGAGCTTAGCTACACCACTGCTCTCTGTCCGGGAAATGAAAGGGGTCTCGCAAAGCTGATATCTTCGACGCGACTTCTACTTTGGGCCAAGCGCCGCCACAGACCCACATTATAGTAGGGTCCTATTTCTCACGATCTTAGCTTCTAAACTATTTATAAAACTGGCCTTTTAACATTAATCAAACTTTTTTTCCAGGTTATAGAAGAGGAAGAATTGCAGAAGAATTGCAAAGAAACTGGCAAGTATTTCATCGAACAGCTGATGCAGTTGCAAAAGATACATCCTGTAATCGGTGACGTTCGTGGCAAGGGTCTGATGCTTGGCTTTGAGTTCGTCGTGCCGGGAACCAAGGAGCCCTTGAATGTAGCTGACGTTAATGTCATCCATGAGGAGATGAAGGACATGGGAGTACTTATTGGTCGCGGAGGGCGGTGGAGCAATGTAAGTTTTTCTAGTGAATTTGTTAAATTTTAGTTTAAATTTGTTGCTGCGCCCTAAACAGGTTTAGGTACCGTACTACCGTAACACGGGGCGAATAAGAACACAGGCGTAGACACAACACTTTGAAGGCGATCTTCACTTTATTTAAATTCTGCTTGCAGCATTTAAGGACTCCAATTATTAAATCAATATTACTTTTAAAATGTTGATATTTTTTAGAAACCAATAATATGGCATTCAAGTGAAAAAACATTCAACGTTTTGTTTCTATATACCCCTGCGATTCTTTTCACCCCGTTTTACCAATACTTAGCTTTAATTAAAGCCTTTTTTAATTACAAACTTTGTGAGCTGATTGCATAAATGCATACCCATGGGCTGATCTTTCACAATAGTCAGGTGAAGGATAAAATAATATGGCTATTTGACATAATTTCTATTCATAAGCTTTTAAATTTAAAATTTAAAAGCTTTCTTTTAAATTTTATTTCTCATTCTTAGGTAATTAAGTTAACGGACTATTGGAAAAACTCTCTGTTGACCGACTCTCCTGACAAGTACAGTTTTATGAAAAAGAACTTAAGCTAGGGAATGCTTCAAACTGTAGGTAGCCCTTGAACGTAAGCGATAAGCAAGAGTACTAATCACTCTTTTTTACAGGTAATGAGAATAAAACCCCCGATGTGCATCAACAGGCAGGACGTCGACTTTACTGTGTCTGTATTAGATCAGGCCATCAAGAATTATTTACACAATAAAAAATAAATGAATAAAATGAGCAGTTGTTTTATTTGGTAATGACAACATTCAAGTATTTTGAAGGGGGAGAGCACCTAGTGAGAGAAAAAAGTAATAGATAGTGATGTAGCGAAGTTATGTTGAATATAATATTTTGTCGATATCGAAAATGAATTTGAATGGAGTATCCCAACCAATGATGACGGTGAATAATGAAAACATACCATAAATAGAATTATCTACCATTAACTATTGTATAATAAGTATTCGTCTTTTTAACTTTGTAAATGTTGCTGTTGGGTCTGTGACGGTTTTTTTTTCTATTTTACTCCAATCCTGCTGAGAAATAAGACTAGGTAAATCTACATGAATTAGATTATGAAGTACTAACTGATAAGAAACAGAATTGACACAACATTTGTAACAAGCGCACCCGCTAAATACAGTGTGAGTCTTTATAATGTGCACATATGACACATATGAAAATGAGGGAAACTATAACTAATTTTACAGACGGTAAACGTATGAAAAAAACAACATGAAATTTTTACTATTGGGTAGCTAATAATATGATGAAGAATAACTTAAAGTAATAAAAAAAAACACTGCAAAGTAAAAAATAACTTTAATTTCGGAAGTCGGTGTTTTTGTTACTTTCTTCGTATTTTGACACCGACTTCCGAAATTAAAGTTATTTTTTACTTTGCAGTGTTTTTTTTGGAAGTCGGTTATATTTTTTTGGAAAAAGTTTTTTATTTTTCACTTTTTAGTGGTGCCCCAGACCTAACAACACCACTGCAAAATCGCAGAAAAGCAAAATACGCAATTTCGATTATCAAAGAATCATCTAAATAGTCAAATTCCAGGTATTTCGATTTAAAATCCAAAGTTCGTAACCGATTTTGATATGATTTAAATGGGACCAATCTGCAAGTATATCCTTTCAGATAAAACAAGAATTTTTCAAATCGGTTCGTTGTCGGAGTTATGAGGTAACAAACATAAAAAAAAAAGAAACATACAACCGAATTGATAACCTCCTCCTTTTTGGGAAGTCGGTTAAAAAAGGTAGGTAATCGGGGCGTCTTTATAAGAAATTAAACGATTGATGAAAAAAATCAGATTCCTGCTAACATACAGGTTCATTTTCAATTGAGGGTAGTTTTTTTTAACTATTTTCTCAAATTTCATGTAATTAATTTAAAAAACCCCTAGCTTTGTCCACATCGAAGATATAGGGGGATGAAATAGCCGCGAATGGCTTCGAGAAAAGGATGGATGGGACGGCCGTGCCCGGTTTCCTCGAGACTCGCAGCTGAGTAATGACCAGTCCCAACTGACGGCGCCTGATCACGAACATGGCGCATGCGCCAGCACCGTTCGACTCAACCATTTGGAAGGGAGTCAAATGATCAAACGCATATGCCAAGCCAAGGCCACGCCCAACCGCCAGGGTACAGTCGCCAGCGCATCAAGCTACCCGAAACTGTCAAATCCCAATCAACCTTGAACCATAACATTTAAGTGATAGGTACTTGAAAATGTATTGAAGACATTTGACAGCTTGCTGTAGCTTGATATGCAGGCGTCTGTACATTCAAATAAAAAAACAAACCTAAAACTGCTATAGTTTAAGTTTTAAAAGGTACACAGTACTTTGCATCAGGTGAGATTATTTTCAAACGCGAGTCTATCAATAGTAATAAAAAATACCCATCGAGTTGAGAACCTTCTCCTTTTTTAGAAGTCGATAACGCTTGCCAGTTCAGATTATAATACATATTATCTGAACAGGCAAACGTTCTTTTGCCATGAAAAAAAAAATACCCTACGACCTATTCTGAAACGTACCTATAACACCTACTTACACAAAATTTGGTCAAGCCATTTCGGAAGAGTTCGTTAGCAAACGCCGTGACTAGAGAGAGATTTTTATATATTAGAAGATTCACTATCTCGGCGACGCTTTCCCAGATGGCTGACTCGATATTTATGATGTCAAACACAATGCGCAACGTTCACGTGGTTCAGGTTCACGTATTTGTGCACTGGATCCTACCCTCTATCTGTATTACGCAAAGGTTTGCTGGTAGAAAACTCGGTTTTGAGTCACTGTAATTATGTTCATATTGTGTGCAATTAAGTAAATTAATGTAAATGTATATTGTGTAAAATAATGCAAAACTTGTCCGCACGCTTCGGAAGAAACCGGCCGTAACACTATATCTTTATTTTATGAAAAACGATACAAATACTTTAGGAAAAACGAAAATATCCGTGGTTTAGTTAGTGAATTTATCACATTTGGTGTGACTGTCAGAACTAAAGCCTTGGTTTAAGGCTTCAGTAACCAATTTATTTCCAAAAAAAAAACAAACAAAAGCTGTCACTGTCAGTGTCACAGCTGTCACTGTCACTGTAATTGAAGTCAGCTGTTGTGATTTTGCCAGTGCCGGGCTGTTTTTTTTACATTATCCGCTTTATTTTTATCACAAATATTAGCTCAAATTACTATTAAAATACCTCTGTCTGTCCGCCCCTAAGACGACCCACTGACCCATATTTTTAGTAAAAGCAAATTGGTATGTTTTAGGTGTACATTTTAGCTTCCAATTAGAATATAACCTATAAAGCGGCGAACTAATTACCAAATATTTCATCATTAATAGCGGAAGGCAAGAATTAACTATGGTTTTCAAGTGCCAGGAAGATAGCTTCTTAAAGAAGGTATGTCATACTAACACATGATAGTCGGAGACCATCATAATATCTGCAAACTTGGCCTTAGCTTATTACTTTTTATTTATTTTGGTGTCTCATTTCATTTTATACCGTACCTGAACAATAAATGCATTTTTTTTTTTCTCAAAAATGTTAATGAGGAGACCTAGCGATTATGATAAATTAATGGTATTAATTAACCGAGGCCAACAAAAAATCAAAACATGAGTATTTTTGGCTCGAATTTCCTTTATAGCCCGCGGCTTTGGAAGTTCATATTTTTTTCGTAGATACTACTCACGAATAGAAAGCCTTTTACAAAGTAGCAAGGTGCGGAGAATCACGGTTTACGAGATAAAATTCATTAAAGTTTCAAAAAAGTACGAAAATAGTACGCCATTTGCAAATTTTTAGGTTAGATAAATTGTCATGGTAGACGTCAAAGTTGACATTTCACGTTCCGTTAACGTTAGAAGTGTTTTTTGTTCAATTTTATATCTTGTTTTTTTTTCATAAATATAATATTTTTATATATTCACATACATAAAGTACGGAATAAATGTGAACCAAGTGAAGTGCCATTGGATGCAAGAGCGAGCGAAGCGAGCTCTGGACTTGTGGGCACCCCGACTCGGACAGGTTAGGTTAGAAGGGAATGGCGGGGTCGAGTGAGCGAGCGAAGCGAGCGAATAGACCCCGCCATTCCCTTCGAGGTTATTTTTTTATAAACTACTCAGAAGTAGGAGCCCCGCGAAGCGGGGCCTCCGGACTGAATATAAAACTTTTTGAGGTTAGGTTACTATAATTAGTTTTTCTCAAGAACAGCCTGTCGCCTTTACATGGGAGTGGTGCTAGGGCATAGGGGGCACCTCCCCGTCCCTCCTCCTGCTAAACGATACTCAATTTTACCTGTTTTTCTAACTCAAATGCTATTCTAACCTCAAAACTTTAACCACGGATATCTCCATAACCGTGGGGCTCCGGGGGGTGGGGGTGGTGCAGAGGGCACCCCCTCCCCCCCACCTTCCCCCTCCACCCCCTCCCGACCCATAAATCAGCGGGCTATAAAGTAAATTTTAACCGTATTTTTTTGTGTATTGACATTTAATGCAATTATTTAGTTTTTTTTTTTATTTTTTATTTGAATTTATGTTTACTTTAGTCACATGTAGAAATAAATACACCACCCTAAACAGTGACTGTTTATCCTAATCAATATCAAGCGCTACTTCACTTACCATCATATGAAATAGTGGTAACTGAACAGTGTTTAAATTAAATTAAATTGTCTTTATTTCAGACGTAAGTCCATATTTTACAAAACACATTGTTAGTAAAGTTGTTAGTAATACACACAAAAATACAAATAAAACTAGTAGGTGTTAGTAATTTGTTAGTATCTAATATCGAAAATATGTATGTACAAAAAACAAAAAAAAATTATATATCTACTTATTTCCTATTTCTGTGCAGGTGTACACTTGCCCAGTACACAGTAAAAGGACTGTCCATTTTGCACGCTAACATTCAATAAATAACGTTCATTAAATAATCAATTTATTTTTCAGTTCTCATCAACAGTTATAAAATGTGAACCAACAACTGAGCCAGTGGTTGAGTATGGAAAGACTACTCCGTTTCAAGGATACCAAGTCACTTTGGAGAACACAATACTATTTCCTGCAGGAGGTGGTCAAGTAAGTTAAATCTACTAGGTTTTGCCCACAATTATAATAATAAACTTATAATTACCACCAGATAAACCTGCAATAAAGTACATTGACCTTTCCCTAATAACCCTTTGTAGATACCGGATCAATAAATTATGAACTGTTATTCATTACTAGAGAATAGGATCACAAAAGTTGATTCAGGTCAGCTTTACATCTTTATTTCTGTTTTTGATATTACAAAAGTCATTCACAACTGGTGTCTATCATAGGCTCAGTAACAATAGTTGCGCTTATGTTTTCTTATTTATAGTAAAGTAAAATATTATTTTAATACTTTCAGCCCCATGACGTTGGTCGGTTGAACAACACGGAAGTGGTGCAAGTACTCCGTAAAGGTGACGAGGCCCTGCATTTCACTAAAGAACCCATTGAAGTTGGTACCGTTGTGGAACAGGAAATTGACTGGGACAGACGGTTTGATCATATGCAGCAACATTCAGGTAGTTATTCTGCTGTATCTTGATTAAGATTAGTTTACATATTAGCCAGAGCATTGTATATCCTAACCCAGGACATGTTCTACCTGTACATGTTAGTTATATTCAATTTGATATTAGGTACATATTAAATTTGATAGTAACAAGGGGATTAGTTGCCCCAATTGTTGCACAATGTTGAGGGGTAAGAGGATTTGCCCTTTCTTTTTCTTTATGAGGACATGCCTCTGCCATGCCAGAGCTGCAGAGCTCGTAAAATAAAACACAGCCGCACGCAGATTGAGGTTAAGCAACGCTTGCCAAGGTTGGTTTGTGGATGGGTGACCATCTTAGCATACCGAGTTTCCTCCGTGTCTCGGAAAGCCGTTGGTCCCGGCTATCATTTGTAGATCTTTGGCACTCGTTACTGATAGTCAGATGCCAGTAAAATCTGACTCCAGTCTTGCCATGAAGTACCGTGTTACACAGTCAATGCGTTGTAGAGGTCTGGTAGAACGCCGCTCCACGTAAAATACTGGTATTCAGCTGAATCCGGTTTGACTGGAAGCCGACCCCAAAAAGTTGGGAAAAGGCTAGGCAGATGATGATGCCTCTGCCTTGCCAAATGAATGGTTGTTATAGAATTGATCCAATTTAATATTTGCACCATTATTTCTTCATTATATTGACACATTAATTAAATAATATACCTACTTAATCGCCATATTACATAAGATAGTGACATTTACTATCTTAAGCAGTTAAACACACAACAAATAATGGTAGAAGCACTAATTCCTGCATACACAATTAAACATTCATAGTAAGTTTCTCATTGTGACTACAATTTGCATTTTCGACGACATTACATCATCCTATTTTCAATGCTAAATTAAAACTGGATGTGTAATTAAGCTGCTCTAATTCTGGGTAAGCTCGCTCCATCGTAGACTTTGTCTCTATGATCTCTGACCAAGACTAGAGTTAAGAGCACGCCCATACAAGTAAAAAAATAAATAAAAAAAATGCTGCCTTGTTGCCCAGACAAGCAAACAGGATGGGGTACTTAGTTGGTGGAATGGAGCCGAATAAAATGCAATGGCAATTGCCCAATGGTACATACGGTACCTAACGACGTTTTTCACCGTTTCTGGAGGCGGGACTTGCCGCCGACAAAATGTAGTAGGCAATGTAGTGGGGGCTGTCCGGCACACTTTTCCGCAAACAGTTCATTGCGAGCCTAAAGACGTCCGAAACGGCTTTACCGATTGTTACCTATATGCATATTCAGTAGGTCTGAGAATCGGCTACTATCTATTTTTCATACCCCTAAGTGATAATGCATAATGGTTGTCCACCTCTAAAATTTTTTTTTAATTATTGGACAAAGTTTTTATTTTTCTACAATGTGACATTAAAAAATACATACAACCCAAAATTTTCAACCATCTTCCGTCATCCCCTATTTTGTAATAGCGCACACACACACATTATCACACACACACACACATCACTCACACACACACACACACACACTTGTCTCACATTTGTCACATTATTCATTAATGGTATCATTAATTAATAATGTGATGCAGACGAAGTTGCGCGGGCCAGCTAGTTTGTATATATATAATGCGTCATGATTTTCCCCAGGCCAGCATCTACTGTCGGCATTATTAGAGAAAGAGCATAATCTACCAACGACTAGTTGGTGGCTTGGTGCTGACGAGAGTTACGTTGAGTTAGACACGGTTAAAGTCAGCGATGACGTCATTAATGCCGTGGAAAAGAGATGCAATGACTTCATCAAGGAAGCGATACCAGTCAACGTAAAGATTTGTAAAGTAACGGACCCTGATGTGAATGAGGTGCGGTAACTCATTTTTTTTTGTTTTTTTTTTTTAACTTTTTTCCTTTACGCACGTAACACTGGGTGAATGAGCAACATCACAAATTCACGAGTTACTATATCACTACATCACTACATATTATAAAACGGAGTCTTCCGCCGCGTCTGTCTGTCTGTTCGCGATAAACATGAAAATGACTGCACCGATTTTCATGCTGTTTTCACCAATGGATAGAGTCGTTTTTGAGGAAGGCTTTAGTATAATAATACCGTATGTCTACGACATATATGCAATCCTTGAAACCACATACTAGTTATGGTATTTGATAACGCTATACAAAAAAGTAACGAAATCGGTCCAGTAGTTTTGTCAAAAAGTCGAGTTTTTGAACACTCTGTAGAATTGCAACAGTAGGTTAATAGTACAATGAACTTGAATCCTTGAACATTGAAAAGCGACGTTGCCACGCTGTGCAATCATTCGCCTACGCAGTTGTACTCATTTTACCTATTTACCTAAAATGCGAACTCGGTACACCTAAACGACAGGCGGGACTTTAATGTGTTTGTATTGCATTTTAATTGAAAACAGAACAAAGCTGTTGTGGCATAGTTGAAGGTCGTGGGTGAGACCAGGCAAGCACTTTTCATTGTGTAATTTATTTATCATCACTGCTCTCAAAACGGTGAATGAAAGAAAACTACAAGTTTAAAGATGTCCTAGAAAAAAAAATCGAAGACATGTGATTTCTACCAACCCGTATGCCCGCGTAGTGGATTGCAACCCACTCCATCTCACAGAGAAGAGGCTTTTGTCCCTAACCAGAGGGAACATTGTAGGACCGACTATTAAAAATCTTAATGTTGTTTGTTTTTCGTTACATTCGTACGTGAAATTTCTCCTTGTGAAATGTTCTTGACCTGTCACGGCCGAAATTTTATTTTGTTATTTTTACTCAAATTCATTTTCACTGAGACACTCCAACAATACCTGCGGCGCGGTTCGTTTGTCGGCTTAGTACAAAAGGACGCGGCACGCGTGTGTCGGCTTTTTCAAAGGCCTTCGGCTTTTGGCGAGGAGGGGCGCGGGGAGCGGGTTGCGCGCGCGCTCGACGCGTAGGGTTGGACACAGTTATCGACAATATTATCAGCTTTCTCTCATTGTCTTTTGAAGAGAATAATGATCGGTTAGCAAAAAAGATGTTCTATTTTTAATGGACATGGTTAGTTTAGAATTATTATAGCACCACTATGTACCTACCTACCTATTCTGATTAAAAATTATAATTGAGTGGATTTAGAGATAAAAAATAATGTTTACATTTTAGGAAGTTCAACATTCTATTAAAAAAACGTACTCACCCGTTTTCTACATTACTCACTATCTAGGTAGTACCTACGGTAGTTTCGTAAGTCGAAACGTACAAAAATTAAAATTTATTTTAAAAGTCCAATAAATTTAACTATCACTTCACTGTTAAGAGCGTAGACGGGCTGCATTTTTCCATACAAATGTATTCCCCTATTTTCTCCCTGGATAATGCCTCTAGAGTAATCGTTTTTATTTATAAAAATCAAGGTCTATTGAAGGCATGCCCCTGTCATTTTTTTTTTTTCAAAAAAATTATTACAAAAATAAATATAACCTTCCAAAAACCTAAAAAAATGCCCCGTTTTTACCTACGTAATCAGACGCCTACCAAACAAAATTTGAAAAGTTTTTAAGATAAAAACAAGTAATAGAGGCATAGATCTATTCTTCCTTTAAATTTTGATACCAAATATAATTTATTCGGCCTAGGTTTCGAGGAGAAAACAGGGGAATACGAAACGTCGATCGCTCATGGTTTTTTGTAGGTAAAATCGTTCTGAGCTGCAGTTGTCCCTATCGCACTGTACGGGGGGAGACGAGAGGTGAGGGAGGGTTAGACTAATACGTACACAATTAGGGAAGTGACTAGTGTCGAAGTTTTTATCGATATCATAGTGATGTCAGTCGATATCGACGTTTATCCTATACTGATTTACTGAACAGTGAAATATGATTCTAATTATGTTTTATTTTTTAAGAGACATCGAAGTAACAATTCAATGACATTTTTACGGTTTACAATTAAATATTATTTGAAATGAACTTTAGCGAAGTGTCTCTTGCAAAAATACAAACCGTAACCATATGATACGTGCCTAAAGTTCGCACTCTACTGCTTAGTGTAATATTCTGCTTTTGACATGACATTATTTACTTTAAATTATAAAATTTAAATCTATATCATTATTATATTAAAGGAAGTCGAAAATCGTGTTAGTTACACCATTTATAACTCAAGAACGGATGAACCGATTTTTATATTTTTTGCGTTTTTGGATTAGCCTCGTCCGGACTAGGACTAAAAAAATAATTAAAAAAAAAACTTATAATAGTTTTTTTTTTAATTATTTTTTTAGGTAGTTAGGGTAGTTAGTAAGTTGACTTTATGCCAAAGAAGCAGTAGAGGTGCTTGTGGGATTTTAAATAATACAAAAGTTTTATAATAATTAATAATTATGTACATTTAAAAAAAGCCAAAAGCTTTTATTGCTATCGATAAACAACCCGCACTTGACTACGGATCCAGTTATTTTGAAAATTCAATTACTGCTTCATCTTCTTTCTCTTTTCCGTAGTTTGTCGCAGGAGTGCCTTTGAATTGCGACTATAACAAAGATCTTAATAAAACCGCAACTGATGTTTTTTT
Organism: Ceramica pisi; assembly: GCA_963859965.1. Classification (NCBI taxonomy): domain Eukaryota; kingdom Metazoa; phylum Arthropoda; class Insecta; order Lepidoptera; family Noctuidae; genus Ceramica; species Ceramica pisi. The sequence continues at coordinate 22,075,317 of OY982540.1, read as the reverse complement.
ACGCAGTTTACATAATTTGCCAAAATTTGACGCCGTGATACGCTTGCGCCCCTCTATTGCCCACAATTCATTACCACTCTGGCCAATCGTGCTACGTTCAAGTTCTTCAGCACTCTTTTTCGATAGTTCTAGCCCAGAAACAAATGTTTTTTTTCTTTTCCTTAGATATTTCTGATTGCATATCAGGCTCTAATTCTAGTCGACCGTAATTTTTGTCAGGTCCAGTAACTTTTCGTTTTTTACATGATCTATCGTCGACGATTCTCTTTCGGCATTGTTCATTATAGGTATACTTTTGATCGCCTTTGTCTTTCAATGAACTTCATTATTTATTTATGTACTAGCTTCTGCCAGCGGCTTCGCCCGCGTGATCCCTAGGGAACATGTTCCCGGGATTAAAAGTAGCTTATATACTATTCCAGACTATAATCTATCTTTGTTCTAAATTTCATTAAGATCCGTTAAGCCGTTCTGGCGTGATTGAGTAACAAACAACCAAACTTTCACATTTTCATTTTTTTTTTTCATTTTTCCTATTGATTGTAGCGTGATGAAAAGTATACTATAACCAGCTCAGGAGTATGAAAAATAATTGTACCAAGTTTCGTTAAAATCCGTCGAGTAGTTTTTGTTTCTATAACGGTTATACAGACAGACAGACAGACAGACAGACAAAAATTTAACTGATGGCATTTTTGGCATCAGTATCGATCCCTAATCACCCCCTGATAGTTATTTTGGAAATATATTTCATGTACAGAATTGACCTCTCTACAGATTTATTATAAGTATATAGAAGATAGATAGATTTAACAATTTATGTACACACACACAGAAGTAGATAACAAAAAAAAGGAGACAGAAAATAGGTACAAAGGTGATGCTTATTTCTAATGAAATATCTTCCAGCATACCTGCGAAAGGACAGCCAAATAAAAGAGATGACGTAGACACCGTGTGTAAAAAAAATAAAATAAAACAATAAACTTTAAATATAACATACAATACACATAAATATTACAAAAAATAAAATATGACGCTAATATATACTAAATAATATTTCTCTTCTTCTTTTTTTCTTCTTTTTTCTTTGTGTATTTGCCAGGGCTGCAACCCTGGATTTTATTTGCAGGCGTGAATGTATAGCGGTGGTTCCGTGATAGAGCCGTACCAAAGCATCGTGCTTGGTAGGAACCTCTGGCCGTGTAATTGACACGTTTACCTCCAATAAATTTTATTTTAAATGTTTTTTTTTATATTTGGAAACAAAGCGCCGGACAAGGACCATTTGGGGTAGAATCACGCCATGCCATTGAAAATCGATCACGACCCTTTGACCATAATACTATATGAAAATTAAATTACTTAGATGGTAGGTACTGTACACGATGTAAAATGAATCTTCCGTTTTATACGTAAATGGTGTCTTTTTCTCTTAGCCTTCAAAAATAGACGTTTTTTATTCCCTTTTCTTCCACCCATTATTATAGAAAAAGGGTTTACCTGAAACAAAAATTATTACAGTATGATTAGGTATTATTATTTTTAATTTGACATTTTATCAAACAAAATTCAATTATTTTAAATATTTTGTCGATTTGAAGGGGGTAAGTAACAGATGAATGATAAAATTTATTTACAATTGAAATAATACTCACGATTTTTCTACAGTCGTAGACAAATACTTATTCAAACAATCCGAGTCAAAACAGTGAAGCAAAGAATCAAGTCCGTAAAAGTCCGCAAATGTCTAATAAGTAAGTTTGGCGCGAGACGGGCGCGCGGGCGCGTGGCAGGTGCGCGCTACTGAGCTACGCACACAAATACAGACATTTCACTCACACATTGACAGCTAGGGCGCAGCGCGACAGCAATAGTTTCTTCAAATACCTATTTTTCAATTCTCGCGCAGCCCGTCTACGCTCTTAAATACGGTTATTACACAAAAGTACTAGTATTGTAATGCCTTGATTGCGTATTCAGTCTTTATTAGATAAGTAATTGTAGAAAAGTATCGATAAAAGATAATTATTACATTGTTTACCCTATTTACCTATGACTTTTATGTTTTGCCAGTACGGATGTAAGTGGTGCTTTGTCAGTTCACCGCGAGTCTTCCGGGATAGCGTGTGTGCATTTCGCAGATTTGATAGGTACTTAAGTACACGCATTGTTTTACGTGATTTTTGTTATTTACTTGTATGTATTAGTTTAATTATTTTCTAGACACTGAGTAGGTACTTGACTTTTGTGTGTGTAAATTGTGTTTTTAATTTTATTTGTACATACCTAGGTACTTATTTTTTACGGTGAAATAAACACTCGGATCCTGGTCGAAATTTGTTGGGCAAGGTTCGGGACAACATTGTTCGGCGCACTTGTGCATTCAAAAACGTGGTGAACATTTTGAACATGAGAAAATTTAAGTTACAATCCATCTTGTGCTATGACAGAATTTATTTAGATTAGTTCAGTAATCAACTTATCACGAAGTAAAAAAGAACGGGTGAAAAATAACCATAGTGAATTTCATCGCAATTGCCAAAGATAAATCAAAACGCCGCCGCGCGAGCATTGTTGCCGCACTTCTCGAGGTCAGTCGAGGTCAAGGTACGTTTTCTAAATAGGGTGATTTACTTTTACTAAATTTATTTTCATATTTATTTTGTTTGAAAACTTAAATTTTTTCATTTACGTTTTTTTAAAATTTATAACAATTTATTTATACTTCTGTGGACAAGTGTTACTTGTGGTTTCAATTATTGCATATATGTGGTAGACATACTGTATAATGTGCCAATCGGGCGAAGCCGCGGGCATCACCTAGTCTATATTAATATTATCAATCTGAAGGGTTTGTGCTAATCTCAGGAACTACTGATTCGAATTGAAAAAATATTATAGTCATGGATAGGACATTTGTCGAGGAAGGCTATATTATAACATCACGCTACGACCAAAAGGAGCAGAGCATTCATTAAAAATGTAACGCACACGAAGTTGCGCGGGTCAGCTAGTGAGGTGTGATAAATATATTATATTTTTTATCATCCACTTTTTTATTTAGGTACCATACGTGTATTTTATTTTGCGTTATATCTACACTAATATTATAAGCAGAAGAGTTTGTTTGTTTGTTTGGTTGAACGCGCTAATCTCAGGAACTACTGGTCCGATTTGAAAAATTCTTTCAGTGTTAGATAGCCCATTTATCGAGGAAGGTTATAGGCTATTATATCATCAGGCTAAGACAAATAGGAGCGGAGCAGTAATGGAAAATGTGACGCAGACGAAGTTGCGCGGGTCAGTTAGTTTAATACATAATGCGGTTTCAATGCGTCAACTAATACAGTACGTCTAATATACCTACCTACTGGCCCACTGGGTTGGTGGTACAACAATGCAAAATTAATTTCGTGGCTAGTGACTCATATATCTGACGTCCATATGAAATAACCAGCGGCCAAGTGCGAGTCGGACTCGCGCGCGAAGGGTTCCGTACCACCATTGTCTATAAAAACGGCAATAAAATCAAGTTTGTTGTATGGGAGCCCCCTTAAATATTTAATTTATTCTGTTTTTATAGTAATTGTTGTTATTTTATAGAAATACATAATCTGTGAAAATTTCAACTGTCTAGCTATCGCGGTTCTTGAGATACAGTCTGTCTTAGTAAAAGGGTCCCGTTTTTACCCTTTGGGTACGGAACCCTAAAAATGGAACCGGTCTGTCTCAATGCAACCGATTTATCCCACATCTGCTGAACAGTTGACGCATGAATATCTGTGTGAGACTTGTCACTAAAACACGGACGTGACGAATATGGATAATATATTTGCACGTTTGGCATGCAAGAAAGGAATTGAAAAATATAAAAATGTGAAATTCACAAATATATTTGTGTAATTAAAAAAAAGGTTTTTCTTATTTTGTCTCTGAAACTACAAAGCCAAAAAAAAAATACCGAAAATAATTACTTAAAGAATATTGTGCATACAAACATATTAATTGCAGTTGATGTGTACAGTATAATATTAATGTGATTTTAGAATACTTACAATTTAGGTGGCAGAAATTCACCATAAAGAACCCTCTCCACACAAGTCCAACTCGCACTTGACCTGATTTGGTTTTTTCCTAATATTAAATTGTTGAAGAAAAGGTAATGTAGAGGCTCAATATACCTATACTTAAAGGTAATAAAAAAAAGATTAAAAGTTATAAAAATTTAATCAAAATATAAGGAATATAAAATCTTTGGTTTTATTAGGAAAGTAATTAATTATGGCACTTCTGTATTGATTTTAGTTAATTAGTAGACTTTATCCTTTTTGTTGATATTATGAGTATATCTCGCTCAGATATAATTAATACCAAGGATTTAACTTTGATAGTTAGTAACATTTAATTTTAATTACCTATTATATAGGTGAATATAAAAAATCCTGTAAACATTTATAAAGATGGTATAAAAAGTAAAATTCATAAAAAAAAGTAGGAACATCATGGTTAGACATCGTTTCTCAATCCACAGCACAAATTATGAAAGGTTACTTCAAAAAATTATAAGACTTAAGAATGGTGTTAAAATCAACGTCATGTTTATGTCCTTGGTGAAAAAAATGCAAAATATTTTTTTCATATGTGTCACGTTTTAAGTAATAGACTACTTCAGATCGTGGAACAAAGCCGTTTTCATTCACATGTTTCGTATAAAATTTAACATTTTCCAACATGTCTTCATCATCAGGCATCAAAGCTAGATAGCTTCCTACGGCTTCAGCAGCATCACTGTACTTCTCTAGGTGATAATATGCTACTTGTATATAATTCAGCACATCTGCAATGAACTCCACACCAGAATCGTACTTGAGGAATTTGAGTTTATCTTGACATTGTTGTCTGCAATGTAAAAGGGATGCTATGTTGTTTGACATAGTTATAACAAATTCTGAGGACCACTCTTGTCCAGGAAGCCGCTCACATTCTACACGGCAGTTGTTTTCTGACGAAAAATAGTCTTTTATAACCTCTTCCATGCTTGCTGCTGTTTCTGCCCAGTTTTCAGTTTTGTATGATTTTTTACCTAGATTATACATGACAATATAGTCATCACTTTCCATATCAACAATTTCATTTGGGTCTACTTCTGGTTGTGCAATGTAGTAGTGCATGTTAGCTTTCATTGTCTCGTCATCAGGATTGGCAACTAGGTAAGTGTAGGCAGCTGAAGCAGCTTTGTGAAACATACGCTGTTGAAAATAGCATATATGCAGATACTCATATGGTTTCTTAGCCTGCATGTCATGTAGCACAGAGTCTTCAAGGGTTCTGTTCAAGTTTACATTGAGGAATTCTTTATCTTGACATTTATTCAGACAGTCTCTTTTGTTAAAGTACTTTTCATATATCTTCAGGTCGTCTATGTCTTCTTTGATTTGAGATTCATATATTTGTCCATTACATTGAATTCTACAGTTAATAAGAATGGATTTGTAAAGTTTATATAGATGCAGAGCTTCTTCAAATTTTTCAATGCACAACGACCATCTTTCGTCGGAGTAGGCAACTACTCCCTTATGGTAAGTTTTTTCAAGTGACGCCGGTGTGATGCAGTCGCTAAATTTCAATTCACATAGAGAAATGAATAAAATCGTAATAACATACATTTTGTGGGACACCATTTTGCTTGATTTAACTGAATTTAATCAAATATATTTTGATATCTTAAAACTCACTTAGGTCATTTTACAACTAGCAACAGTTTTCAATAAAAATACTTAACAACAATATTATTCCCTCGTCGAAACTAATCTGAATGTTTGAACTTCAGTGAACTTTGACATTATTCCATCATTCAGTCAAGAGTCAACATCAAACTTTTAACTTTTTATAACCTCATTCTTCATTACCCAAATTAAATACGAGTCTTTTGAGCCAGCTGGAAAACATTCGGGGGAAATATTTCCAGATGACTCCCGGCTCATGGCTGTTGTTTTTTTCCAATGGTTAAAGTGCCTACCTAGCTTATAGATATATACCTCTTTCTTAAAAGCGGACAAGCTGCATTTTGCATTCAAGCAAGCCAGGCTTGAATACAAAAGTTTAGTGTTCCAGAATTAATTTCTGGAAAGTAATAATCTACTCTTAGAGTAGATTTATTTATTGCAGTCGTCGGAAGCAGGAACAGTGGGCGGTCTTATCGCTAAAATCGGCCGCGGGTGTATGCATCCATGTGCTTAGGTATATGATTAATGTTGTTGCTGAGTAGGTACCTAAATAGAATCCACATTCGCTATCAGAAATTCTAACCGACAAATGTGTCAGAAGTCTCAGAAGCCATAAAAATCTGACACCAGTCTTGCCAAGAGTACTATCGTGTTATCCAGTTAGGATTGATACACATATTACGTATACTCACCCGGAGCTTGATGCGCCCAAAGCTCAAAAACAAATTAGGTGCATAGGTATGTAGGGACACAATGTACAAACGCCAGCACATCAAGCTTCAACAATCTGTATTTTTTTTTTATTAGACTACCAGACCCGCGCAACTTCGTCTGCGTCACATTTTCCATTACTTATCCGCTCCTATTTGTCTAAGCGTGATGATAAATAGCCTATAACCTTCCTCGATAAATGGGCTATCTAACACTAAAATAATTTTTCAAATCGGACCAGTAGTTCCTGAGATTTGCGCGTTCAACCAACCGAATAAACAATCAAAATCTTCTGCTTTATAATATTAGTATAGATTTTCAACTTTATTTCTGAAGAGATTAGGTTCAAATTTGATTGGGAAAAATTGTCAGTGACCTGATGTGCTGGTGTCTGTACAAGCTTACTCAGCGTAATAGTAAAGGTGACGCAGGGCTCCGCCCGTGACACAGCGAGGATTTTTAGTCGCTAATAAACTAAACTACAGTCGTAATTGGTCGTTTCTATTAAACTTGCACCCCAATACAAAATCGAGTAGAACACACAAACATAATAATCCTAGGTACTTTCATTTTATCTAAACTCATTCACACATCCGTGTTCGGGACAGATTTTTTTTTTAAAACGTTGCCCCTCACTAGGAATTTCTCCTGTGTCGTGGGTGCGTTTACAAACATACAAAGTCACATACACAAACAGCCAAACCCGGAACAACTATCTGTAGGTCATACAAATATTTGTTCCGTGCGGGAATCGAACCGACGACACGCGACGCAGCAGTCGATCGCTCAACCACTGCGCCAACCGTGCCGTCGTAGATTACCTATGAAGATTACGTTGTGACGGTCCATGGCTTGGATACGACTTTGATGCGTGTAGATCAGGGGTGGCCAACTTGGTTAGATCCAAGACCGAGTTTTTACTGACTAAACCCTGTGCGATCTACTGATTGCATAGGTACTTCTTAAAATTACAAATGAAACAGTATAGTTCAGTATAAAATTATGTAGTTTTTTTTACATAACCTATTTAAGTACATACATAGTTGTTTAGTCTGTTATACGTATTTAAATTAGTTTGCCTTGTCGCGATCGACTAGACTAATAGCCCCGATCGACCGGTTGGCCATACCTGGTGTAGATCAACCTTTGCTGGGTGGTGGACGACAGATAGGCAGTCAGAATGTTACCGAGGTTTCTGTTATACATTACATGATCTAGAATAGTGTCCGTGGATTTTCTTGCACGTTCTTCTCCATAGAGGTCTACGCCTTGGAACGTGCGAATAGCTTCATGTTTTTGACTGACCGACCTTGACGATTCGAAAGTGCCTGTAAATGGCTTATTTGAAATATATGCTTTGAGTTGTCAATACATGTTCTCAATTATCTCTTGGTTCTCAGGCTCATACAAGAGGGTTGCCTAAAGACTGCATGGAAACGATCAGAATCATATGCATTGGAAACATTGACGAAAACATGTGTTGCGGTACTCACGTCACTAATCTAAGGTAAGTACTTATTCCCGGGCGTCGGGAGTCGCAGGGCGATTCCCGGCCACCATAGGCGCGGGCCTGTGGACGGCGAGCGTTGGGTGGCTCGATGTCCGATCAGAACCAGGCCCGGGTCGACGGCGCGTTGTATTCCAGGCGCGCCTCAGAGATGTCAGCATAGTAGACGGGGCCCGCTAGGGCCGGTGCCTGCCAGGGCTGCGGAATTTGTTCGAAAGAGTCACCGCGGCGCTGGAACGCAAAGGGCACTAGGAGAAGCCTTCTTATTCTTACGACGCTGTACGCGGCTGATAGAAGCAGAACTGTAAAGTGTGATTAAAATCGTTCAGCGAAACGCGAATGGAAGCTGAGTAAGTAAGTAGTCCCTACGGCGCCGTTCACACCCATCCGGGATCCCGTCCCTGATGGGACGGATATAAAGCAAGTTCGTACAAATCGTATTTAAGGCGGGGTTGCAGTACTTTTTAAGATTTTTGAACGTCTGAAAATCTAATTAATTAAATAAATAAATAAATAAAATAAAAAAAATAAAATAAAAATAAAAAAGCCTTTTATTTCTTGCACTAGCTGACCCACGCAACTTCGTCTGCGTCACATTTTCCATTAATTCTGCGCTCCTTTTTGACTTAGCTTAATGATATAGCCTATAGCCTTCCTCGATAAATGGGCTATCTAACACTGAAAGTTCCTGAGATTAGCGTGCTCAACCAAACAAACAAACAAACTCTTCTGCTTTATAATATTATTATAACTCAGAGGTTCTCAGATTTTGTTGTGCAAGGCGTTGCGAACGTTCAGGTGAAGATTCTCCCATACGGCGGCGTATTCTTGCTGCCCGTGCTTGAGAACTATGTTTAGTAAGTTGAGACATGGCTCTCTTTAGGCATTTTCAAATGTTTAAGAAAATGTTATTAGCGTGTAATATTCTAGCTCTGAAAAGAACTGTTGTGTAGCCCTGAAAAGAACTGTTGGTTAGCCCTGAAAAGAACTGTTGGTTAGCCCTGGAAATAACTGTTGCTTAGCCCTGAAAAGAACTGTTGTTTGGCTCTGAGAAGAACTTTTGCGTAGGTGTAGTTTTAAGAACGAAATCTAAAGAAAATCGCACGAAAATTATTAGACTTCGCGCACGACCGCTGCGTAGGGAGCCGACGTACTTATACTTATCTATGGAGCCATAGAGTATATAACCACTAGAGAGCGTATAGGACGATTTCTTCTAAGTACGCGGCTCACTACAGCGGGCCGGGGGACGAGGAACAACGCGCGGCTGCAATTGGTCCGTTCAAGGTCAAGTTGCATAGGTAGCCTATGGTTAGTGGTGGCACGACTTGATTAAAGGAAAATAGTCGATATCGATAAAATGGATTTTAACATTATAAAAATACTCAATCCAAACAAACAGCGCTATAATATCTTGTTTAAACAAAGTTTCCCTATTAACCTTATCTTTCCACTTTTATTTTAATTCTGAAATCTTCGAAAATCTAAAATGAAAACATGTATGTCAAACACACAGATGAAAAATCTGAGACCCTCCTCCTATTTTTAATGTCGTTTAAAAGTAGTTACGTGTTTAATGTAAGTATGTGAATTGATTAAAAATTGTATTAGTTGTAATTTTATAATCATCGATAAATCGACTTCAATCATTAAACGTAACAGCACAGATTTTTACGGTAAAAATACAAAGGGGAAGAAAGGGATAAAAATATAAGTATTTCCTAATGAAAGAAAGAGACTTTTCCAAAAGACATCAACGCGCGCTTCTCACAGTGTGCTCGTTCACCTAACCACCATTTTATATAGACCCCGGCAGTGGCTCACCATCTGATTTAAATCAAAAATATTTTGCGTAGTCTTTACTCTTCGATGAAAAGTTATGCCATCATTTTTGTAACAAAAGGTCTTGGAATGTTTCCCACACAAATTCACCGGGTATGAAGGCATTTTTATGCGTTATAAATTGCATAAAAATTAAAACGATTGTAAAAACTTAGCATGCCCACAGGTCTAACAATTGGTCACAACTAAAATGGTTACTAGTGCCGCTGACTAACATCTGAGCAAAAACACTAATAGTTTTCGTGCGTCGGGGCACTGTATGCGCAGTCAAGTGGTTTAATAGTCTTTGTATGGAGCCGACCTCGCGGCTGAGCCGCGCACCTTACTCATAGATCTAAACTCCCCTCCCGCACGCGCACCCCCGCCTTGGTGACGTCCACTTCGCAACGGGTCGTGCAGCAGAAATCGTAATATTTTAATTTCGCCATAACTTCAAAACCAAACGTCCGATTTTAATCATTCAAAGACCAAATATTATCTACATAAACTGTACTTAGTTATGAAATACTTTATTTTGATAAAGATTAATAGCATGAGTAAAATAAACGCGTTTAAATGTAGTCCAAAAAAAAATCAAGATTTTTAAATTAAAAAAATGGTTGTTGTGCCTCACTCGACATAGATAGGTATAGTGTGTCGCGGACTTTTTTGTAGATATTTATAAGATCTACAATTAATTAGAACAATGTATGGTTCTATCTTTTATAGTTTAGGCAGCGTACACAAAATAAGTTACTTTTCTGGTTGATTTTTACACCTTGTGTCCGAAAAACCCAAATATCTTACGGAACCCTATTTTTTTCCAAAATAAAATATAGCCTATGTTACTCGTGGATAATGTAGCTTTCGAATGGTGAAAGAATTTTTAAAATCGGTCCAGTAGTTTTTGAGCCTATTCATTACAATCAAACAAACAAACAAACAAACAAAGTTTTCCTCTTTATAATATTAGTGTAGATTAAAGTAGAGATTGACAATTTAAAACAGTGTGCATGCATAGTTAATTAGATTAGCTTGGTGTTAGTAAGAATATTATTAATAGATTGATTCATTTCAAATTTAGGTATAAAAATAGTAAAATAAGATTTCAATTTACAATAACTTAATTTTACAATTTAAAAATAGTGCAATAAACTTTCAAATTCCATTATATTAAATACTTTACAAATAAATCATTCAAATAACAAGTACAATTAAATTTCAATTTCAAATAAATTAAATAACAATTAAATTAAATTACTTCCTTACTTCTTATAATTATCTTTGACAGTAATAAGAATAAGTATTGAAATTTTTACATAATAATATTAGTCTAGATAGTTTAAAAAATAAATTATTTGGTATTGTTTGTGATGTACCTATAATTAAATTAGGTAATGTCAGTTTTTGGTTCTAATATTCACTTTGCAAGAACCCCTCTCAGTGGAAGGTGAAGGCCTCCTCCAGAGATAACCAATGCTTTCTATCTTCTGCTACTCGCATCCAGTGTGTACCTGCTATTTTTATGATGTCGTCTACCCAGCGCGCATTTGGTCTTCCCCTTTTTCTTTGGCCCGATGGTCCTAACCATGATGTGGTTTTTCTAGTCCAGCGGTTGTCATTCAGTCTGGCTACATGTCCTGCCCATCGCCATTTTTGCCTCTGTGCGTAGCTGAGAGCATCGATGGCTTTCGTTTTCTGTCTTATGACAGTATGACGGATTCTTTGGATCTTTCTAATCTTCAGAATACTTCTTTCCATACTTCTTTGACATGTTATGATCTTGTTTTTTATTCTCATAGTAAATTTCCAGGTTTGACAGGCATATGTTAGTGAGGGAAGCAGGCAGGTGTTCATGACTTTGCTTTTTAACTTTATGGGCATGTCGCTTTTCAGAATTTCCTTGAGACTCCAGAATTTTTTCCAAGTGCTGTTGACTCGTCTTTCTACTTCTAGTTCGTTGTTGTGTTGGTTGAATGAAATTTGTTTTCCTAGGTAAATGTAGGTATCAACGTAAGATAAAGGCAAATTATTGAGATATATAGCTGTTTTAATATGGTTCGTCATGACATTTGTTTTATTTAGGTTAATTTCTAAGCCCACTTTACGACTTTCTTCATGTAGCGAGTTTATCATTAGTTGTAGTTGGTTTGTGCTTTCTGATAGCAGAACTATATCGTCGGCGAATCTGAGATGGCTCAAGTAACATCCGTTTATGCCGACTTTCTCCCATTTCAGGTTGCGGACGATTGTCTCTAGTACCGCTATAAAAATTGTTGGAGAGATTGGATCTCCCTGCCTTACACCTCTTTTTATTTGTATAGGTGGCCCAGTGGTCTCCAACTTCACTCTGCTAGTACTGTTGTCGTAGATGTTTTTTAGGACTTGTATGTAATCCGATGCCACTTCTTGAGAGAGTAGAGCTTCCCAAATCGATGGGTGGAGTAGAGTATCGAAGGCTTTTTGATAATCAATAAAAACAGCATAGAGTGGTCTGTTGAACTCTTGGAATTTTTCTATTACCATTTCTAGTGTGTGTATGTGGTCAACCGTTGAAAAACCTCGTCGGAAGCCTGCCTGTTCTATTGGTTGGTATTTTTCTGTGGTTTCTTTAATTTTTTTCTCTATAATAGAGGAAAAAAGTTTGTATAGTGAAGGTAGTAGGCTTATCGGTCTATAGTTACTTATGTCATTTGGGTCTCCTTTTTTATAGAGTAGAATTATTTCCGAAACTGACCATTGACTTGGGGTATTTTTGCAACTCAGTATCATATTGAACAGTCGGGTTAGAGGTTTAGTAAGATACATGTATCCTATTTTTATGGCTTCATTAGTAATCCTGTCGGGTCCTGGGCTTTTATCTGCTTTTAGTGCTTTAATTTCTTTCACCACTTCGTCTTCGTCAATGATTGTTTTCGTCTCTTCTTTACTACTACTCGGAAATTCATATGTTTGATTTGGCGAACTATAAAGGTTTTTGTAAAAATCTGTTGCTATTTTGAGTATTTCTGTTCTATTCTGTGTGTTGTTAGTTTTGCTTTTCAGCTCTTCAATCCATGATTTATGTGTTCGCAGTTCTTTATACGCTTTCTTAACACTCCCCGTGACCTGAAGACATTTTTCAATAGTTTGCGTGCGGTGTGCCTTATAATCTTAGTTTATACGTTTACTTATGAGCTTATACAGTGCTGTTAATTCGTTTTTCATAGCCCTTGATTTCGGTTTTGTATTATGTATTTCTTGTCTTCTGCTGATTAGTGACTTTGTGCGTGTTGATATTATTTGCTTTTTCCCTGTGTTTGTGCCTGCTAGTTCATGTGCTTTTTTCAAGCTGGTATCAATTGCGTGTGTTATTTTATCGTAGCAATTCTGTACGGTGTCATCGTCATTCCAGTGGTCGAGCAAATTTGCTGAGCAACTGTTCAGCGATTTGTTGTAGATTTTCACTTCTTTCTCGTTCTTTAACTGTGATCTAGGGCATTGACCAAATTTGCTACGATTTTTCGACCTTGGAAGCACATTGAAAGCTGCCCTAACCGGTCTGTGATCCGAAGGGTAAGTGATGTTTAGGACTTGTATGTTGTCTACGTTTTTTGGTAGGTTTGTTAGGATGTAATCTATTTCATTTCTTGTATTTCCACTAGGTGATATCCAAGTCCATCTCTGTTTGTTGTTCTTTTTGAAAAAAGTGTTCATAATGGCTAGATTGTTTTCGTACGCAAAATTAATGAGCCTATTTCCTCTATAGTTTCTGTTTCCGTATCCGTATTTTCCAGTGATGGTTTCGTCTGGTTTGGGTTGACCAATTTTTGCGTTGAAGTCACCCATGACAATTATGTTATTTCCTGAAAGTCGTATGGCGTTGTCAACGGTACTGTAGAAAAGCTCTAGTTCTTCATCTTTTGAAGCCTCTGTTGGGGCATAAGCTTGAACGATACTTAAGTCTAGGTTGTTGATAAGGATCCTTAGCATCGCTACTCTTTCTGACAGTCCCTTGAAACTTGTTATGTGTTTTTTTAAGTGTTTTTTGACAATAAATCCTACTCCATATAATCCTGGCGTTTCTCCGATGTAGTAAAAAATAAACTCATCGTGTTCCTCTATTTTGTTGCCGAGTCTTCTGACTTCTGAGAGACCAATAATATCGTATTTTACGTTTTTTACAGATTCTATTAGTTCCAGTAGGCGCGAGTGAGTCGATAGAGTTTTAACATTGTAAGACGCTATATGTAAGATGTCATACTTTTTTCTTGTTGTGGTTGACACAGCTGCTGTTGTTTCCTCTGGAGGGTTTTGGTCGTTATCTTCCACGGGGACCAGCCGGCTTGGAAGATGTGGTTTAGTGTTTGTTTTTATTTGTAATTCGTTTTCCGTTAGAGAGGGGAGTAATTGCTATTGTTTGTTATTTTTGTCTGTTTGGCCGTGTGGTAGGTGGTTTTGGTTGTTAGTGGTATGGTTTTTGGTTGTTAGGAAACCGAGTAATCCTGGTTTGATAACTCCCTGTGATGGACTTGACGATCTTTGTTGTCCTGTTTGAATTTTGTTCTTTTTATTAGCTTGTGTCCTTGTTTCTGCTTGCGTAAGATCATTGTGGTTTGGTGATATTGACAAAGGCCTTTTCTTGTTGCCTGAAATTTCCGTATTTTTGTGGTGTATTATCAGTTTGTCGTACCTAATTAATTATGAGTTTTTTAATAAATAAAAATCATTACATAAAAATTGAACATACCCTCAAGTAAATCGTAAAGATAGAAACGCGATTTAGAATGATTGGCTCGATACTTTTTTTATCAAACATGACACTAAATTACAATTTTAAACGTGTACTGCTAAGAGATTTCATCACGAATATATATAAAAGTTATATCAATAGATAGAGCTTTTTATTTGGAAGTAAATGTTGAAACCATATTGTATAATTTCTTTATCAGTTTTCGCCAAGAAGAAAAAACAATCAAAATTTAGGCATTATTTCGCTCGCCGGACAGTCGCTGTTGTTCGTCAAAACACACAGTACTGCAACCTCGCCTTAACCGATTCCTCTACGTCCCGAATCAAAATCACCAATACAACCCTCCAAGTTCATAAAGTCCTAGGAAAAAAAAACACAGAAAAAGTAATTCCTACAGCTTTATGAACTTAGAACGTTGGATTGATAATTTTGATGATTATAATTCTGTAACTACATTATGTCTTACAACCGCGAATAATATTTTAATCAACATACAACCTAGCACTAGCCTGCAAATTGCAAAAAACGTAAGAAAATTTGAATTTCGCGGGCTGGTTGGAGCATTCACCTTAAAGCCCATCCATGTTCCTACTAATGCCCTTTGCGTTCCAAGGCCCAATGACTCTTTCGATTAAATTCCACAACATACCTATTTGAAAGCTAATTGTCGTTTTCAGTCAGCTGCAAATGATCAAGCTCATAGGAGTTGAGCCAGGCAAGAAGGGTAAAACGATCCTCAAGTTCCTGGTGGGCAACCGAGTCACGAAAGTTTTCCAACAGATGTTAGACAGGGAAAGGGCGCTCACTGGGCTACTCAAGTAAGTAAGATGCCAGTTGTACTGCTTTAAATAAAACGGCACCACTCACCATCATCTGCCTAGCCTTTTCCCAACTATATTGAGGTCGGCTCCCAGTCAAATCGGATTCAGCTGAATATGTACCAGTGTTATACGTGGAGCGGCTGCCTACCAGACCTCCCATTAACTGGGTATTACGATACTTCTTGGCAAGACTGATGTCAGATAGTCTGGCTTCTGACAATCCATAACGACTGTTAAAGATTTACAAATGACAGCTGGGACCAACGGCTTAAAATGTTTTCTTATCCCCGATATGTTATGGGTGAAAATCTGGCCACCCATCCATAGGTCGACCTCGGCAGCGTTCCTTAACCTTGAAGATCGACCTGTGCGGCTGTTATTATTTAACCACGAGCTCCTCTTTGCTGCTTTAAATTGTCATACAAAGAAAAAATGAATAAAGAATTTTGGCTGCTGAAAGTTTATGATGAAAAAAAAAGTTACTTCCCAACCTTGGTATGGAACTCTGGACCACTTAATTGCGACCAAATAACGAGGCAGCCAACGTTTTCATTTTAAGAACATTCTTGATTAGAGGCTTCCATAGACACTACTACTGAATAGTTTCTTTAAAACGTTTTTCACATTGTTGTCGCAATCTCGCGTTTCGCAAACCATTTTTTTTTAAACGGTTGTTGGGCGAGACCACTGCAGCCGATTATTCCCCAACCAACCTACTGAAAGTATTTACTCAGAAACCATCATCATATCAGCTGAAAGAGGTCCACTGCTTGCTGGACATAGGCCTCCCCCAAGCATCGTCACAACGACCGGTCCTGTGCGTCTCGCATCCATCGGCTACCCGTGAAGCCAAGCAAAAAAAAACAAACCTTATAAAAAAGGATTGTTTGTTTTTATGAAACCACGGTTAAAGTGAAACTTTTCACTAAAAAAAGGTCAGCTGATGCGAACTATAGGCGCCGCCATATTGGCCTCGGCTGCTCTGACGAGCGCCTTTCACTTTATCCCTACTCCGCGGCCGACCGTCACGCAACATGCGACATGCAACACACAGACGAAAAAGTTGATGTAATAAAAGTTTCACTTTAAAAATTTAGAAACGAGCCATCGCGTCACGAGGAGTTGGTACAAAAACTGCAAAAGAACTTAAAAATCACGAACAAAAACATGCAGAATGTTCTACAAGAACTCGCTCAGTATGAGGCGGAGAAAATAAAGACTTCCGACCCGAAGCCGCAATACTTGATTATGTTCAAGAAGGTAAGCGAAAATGAATCTTATTGCAAACTGCGGAGAGACTTAGCAGTCACTTGTAACAGAACATCAAGCATTCACTGGTTTTGTATCCGAAAGTTAATCAAAGGAACCCTATTACGAAGCCTCCACTGTCCGTCCGCCTGTCTGTCAGTGGGCTGTATCTCAAGAACGAGTGAGTCAAAACATTGCCTTTGGCTTATGCCAATCAGTTCCAATCGTCCTAAATATTATTCCTTAGTAATGTAATTTTTTGTGTTGTTACGATTGCATGTAAAAAAGTTTTTGCGTTGATTTTTTACAATTATCCTGCGTCACACATTTACAATATCCTACGAATACGTGATTGACTGGTAGAGAATGCCTTGTTGCATTAATGCCCGATTTCTCAGGTACGGTCGCCAGCGCATCTTGCTACAACAATCTGTCAAATTTCTGTTTTAAATTTTCAACTTTATAGCTACAGGGATTAAGTTTAATTTTGATTGGCAAAATTTGACAGTTTCGGATACCTTGATGTGCTGGCGTCTTTACTTTATTGGTCGTTTATCTGCCCGTTAACGCTATTTGTCATAACACCTTTGGTTGGTTCGTGGTTGAACGTTAACGATTAACTTCTTAATCTTCTTAATTCTTTATTGTACACCAAAACAACTTTTATGATACAGTCATAATAAAGTACATGTACAAAGGCGAGCTTAACTAAAAGTTGAGTTTTCTTTCAGCAAACCTTAGAGTGATAGAGAGAGTTCATAGAGGCTAGGATCCAGTGTACAAATAATACCTAACAACGTAACATACAATTTAATAAACAGATGTATTCATATTTGTAGGAGGCCACTCCTGAGTTCAACCGGGCAGTCATCAAAGGCCTGGAGGGGGAAAAGGACTTGTTCATGTTCCTGGCATCTGAAGAGCCGGATAAACCTAAAGAGGGACAAATTATTATCCAGGGGCCTGTGGAACATTGTAATGCTTTGGGCGACAAGTAAGTATTCTTTTAATCTAACCCGCATGGGACCCATCGACGCGGTAGACACAAAAACTTTTTTACAAAAAAATATAACCGACTTCCAAAATTTTGGAAGTCGGTGTTTTTGGCTTGTATCTTTGTGTTTTGACACCGACTTCCGAAATTAAGGTTATTTTATACTTTTGTTTTTGTTTTGAAAGTCGGTTATATTTTTTGTGAAAAAGTTTTTATTTTTCACTGAATGGTGATATTTGGACGTCTTCGTCTACGCAGAAATTGAATTTAGCAGAAATGGCCCTTAGGTCCATTGGTTGAAATAACAACGGATCAAAAAACTCGCCCCTGTTAGATTCTCATTCGAATAACAGTTTCATAGTATATGATTCAGTAAATTCAAACTGCGTTATGCAAAGCCCTCAATTAGAGTAACATTGTGTCTCTGAAAAATTATTCAGATTATCTATGTACGTTTTAACCTAGCTTTATTCTTTTCCAGGATAACAGAACTACTAAAAGGCAAAGGAGCATTTAAAAACGGCAAGTTTCAAGGCAAAGCTGGCGATCTAGGCGCCATGAGTAAATGCAAGAAATTGATCGAAGAATACTTCAGTGGTCTGCAAAAACAATAAATACAAAATACTCATATATTTGTTGGTGTTTTATTGAAATAAATATTGCTTAAATAACTTCTGTAATAACATAAAATGCTTTGAATTATCATTGACGCAGTAGCGTGCGCTACAGAAGAGAAGTACATTTTTTTAATGATCTTTGTGGGAGTAAATAAGGATCAGCTTGAAGCGACATCTGCACTTCCACATACGAACTACTGAAAGATCTGACGGCACACCAATCAAAGCTAAGTTAAGCTAGTTAGTTAGGCTAAGTTTTCAAAGCGATTTTAACAGGTACAACAGTCAACAGCAACCATCGGTAGTCTCCCACCAGACGCAACACCGGGCTGGTTGGAGGATCCTCCCTTTTCAACGGAGGTGACGGGACTTAACACCTTATTCCACATCCTAAGTCCTACTACTACATACAGTCATACATATTATAAATGTGAAAGTTTGTGAGGATGAATGGATGTTTGTTACTCTTTCACGCCAGAAAGCCTCAAAGGATCTTCATGAAGTTTGCCACAGAGGTGGATTATAGTCTGGAATAACACATAGGCTATATATAATTCGGGGTTATTTTTCTAGGGATCACGCGGTTGAAGCCGCTGGCAGAAGCTAGTCCTCTATAAGCCCGCAACACCGAGACGCTAAGGTTTAACATAGCTTTACTGTGGCTATGCAATATGGGACTTTATTTACCACATATTTCAGTGTGAGCTGGTCCTTGTTTACAAAGCATCCCACAAAATGCACGCAGACTACGCCGAATGATAAATAAGCACAATAATAATTCACTTAAACTAAGGAATGAATTTAAATAACAATAACATAATATAAACGTTTCGAACTCATATTATATATTATGATACCAATAGTAATAGTTTGTTCTGCATCATTTAGATTTAGACTATATAAAAAACCATGCACCTGCTGCTTGAATTAGAGTCGATGTTTTTAATCATTCTATAGGTAAATATCTGAAGGGATAAAATCGCGGATAGACAGAATTTGTATAGAAAAAACTGCGATTAGGTACATATTCCTCAGATATAAGTTATCCGACTATTGAAAAATCAGCTCTTAAGTTAATGTTTAAAAACGTGATTAAAATGTCAAGGACAAATTATCGAGACAAGTTGCTTATGAAACGGGCGTTCAGAAGGAAAATTGAAAGTACTTCTCTTTTGGCAACTATTATAATACTCCTTTTTTTCTGTAATCCACTGGCACCACTTTTTTTTTTAGGTGTGTTTGCTCTCGACTCTAGTCTAAGCCAAAGGTGACAGAGACAAAGTCAATTATGGAGTGAGCTTTCCCAGAAGAAAAGGCCATATGAAAATTCAACCGTTTATCCCTCTTTACAAATATTGTAGTATCGAAATGCACGAAGTTCGAAAGCATAGTAGAACAATAATGCATTAAGTTTAATAACAATCCATAACACAATCGTACAAATATACAAATTTTGTATATTCAAGTATAATAAATTACTCTAACACCACAAAGTAAACTACATGCACTGTGAAACTGAACACACGAACTCCCGTTAAGTTGAATAATGCCTTACTCGCAAAATGACACCAGAGTCTCTAAAGAACTGCGGGTAAAAAAAAGGCCAGAATACCGATCATGTTGCGTTCCGAAGCACGCACCAAAGACGCGCAACAGTAGAATGCCGTTATTGCGCTCGCGTCAAGTTTGCGTCACGCGAGCGCAATAACGGCATTCTACTGTGTGTCTGACAGCGGTAGAGAATACGAATAGCGTTCTTTTGATCGAAACTTAACTTCAACTGCACTGCAACAGCACTTATTTAGTTACGTGAATTAGCCTACTGTTCAAGAAAACTCGAAAAGACTAATTCTCAAAAGTATTAGTACTTTAGTAACGTGAAACGACTTATTCGGAAAAATACAAATTCACGAATGACCAACGCATGACATCGAATATACCTTCGCCTTAAATTACGATCATATCTAAGGGAAGTTGACCGAGCCTTAATGCCTTCTGTTTTTAAACTGCCGTCTTTGGAGGCTGTCCACGAGGTGATTCCGTGTTCTTTGGTTGCTTGTAATACCTCAACCGTATGCTGTTTATTAAATACTTATAGCTTACTTCACGTGTATTATTTCCTAAATATTCCCTTAAAATTATCGGAACAGTTTCTCGTCCTCCTTACAGTCAATGGTGTTAGAAGCATTGATGCTGGCAATCAGTTTCTCAATGCCGAGGTTGGTCCAGTCTTGGGACTGGTCATCCAAGTAGTTGTCGAAGTCAACCAAATCTTTTTGGACACCACGTTGCAGCAAGTGAGATACCGTCTCCAAGACGTATGGGGTTTCTGTAAAAGAAAATAAATTGTGGAATACTTTTAAAAAAAGATTGTCAAAATAAATATTTCGTTTATCACTTCTGTCGAGTCACAGATATATTGTTAGACTAGCTGACCCGCGCAACTTAGTCTGCGTCACATTTTCCATTACTGCTCCGCTCCTATTGGTCTTAGCGTGATGATATATGCCTTCCTTCCTCGATAAATGGGCTATCTAACACTGAAAGAATTTTTCAAATCGGACCAGTAGTTCCTGAGATTAGCGCGTTCAACCAAACAAATAAACAAACTCTTCTGCTTTATAATATTAGTATAGATTTATCCCTGCACGTGTAGGCGGGCACGCTCTTTCTGTCTGGAGGCTTATTAAGTTTAGTTTCAATTGTTTTTTATGCTCGAGTTGTCTGATTATGATGGCATGGAGGAGTGTGCTAGCTTGCAAGTGTCGAATGATTTTAGTTTTTAGATTGTATGTGTTACCCATGTTTTATTATTTTTCTTTGTGATAATATAACTTTTGTATAAATGCAAGTTCTTCTGACGCAACAGACAGATTTGTTGTGCTGGTGAGTTTGTTGGCCACTTCTTCTTCCCAGCACTAGGAAGTGGTGACGGGCGGAAGTTTTTGGGGGACTGTCTACGTTCAAAAAGTGCTGGCACTCAGCTTAATTTGAATAAATGACTTTTGACTTTATTTTTAACCGACTTCCCAAAAAGGAGGAGGTTATAAATTCGGTTGCATGTTTTTTTATTTTTTTATGTTTGTTACCTCATAACTCCGACAATTATGAACCGATTTGAAAAATTCTTGTTTTATCTGAAAGGATATACTTGCAGATTGGTCCCATTTAAATTTTATGAAAATCGGTTACGAACTTTGGATTTTAAATCGAAATAGCTGGAATTCGTCTACTTGGATGACATAAAACTATCATCTAAATTCCGTATTTTGCTTTTCTGCGATTTTGCAGTGGTGTTGTTAGGTGTGAGGTACCACTAAAAAGCGAAAAATATAAAACTTTTTACAAAAAAATACAACCGACTTCCAAAAAAAAAACACTACAAAGTAAAAAATAACTTCAATTTCGGAAGTCGGTGTCAAAATACGAAGAAAGTAACAAAAACACCGACTTCCGAAATTGAAGTTATTTTTTACTTTGTAGTGTTTTTTTTTTGGAAGTCGGTTGTATTTTTTTGTAAAAAGTTTTTTTTTAACCGTAATGTCACCAGCAAAATGTATGTCGCCAGATTTTTGTAAGCTCCGTTAGATCATGAAATACCTTGAGATATGAGAGAGATCTCAAACTCCTCTATCGTAAATGCGACTGACGAAAACCAAATTAGTACGATGGGATGACTGATTGTTGTTGATAGTATCCTTGAGCCTAGTGACAAATAGCCTTGCCCATAGCTTGGTGAGGATTGGAGTAAGGCTTATTGGCCTGTACGACGAGACCTGGTGTTCTGATTTGCCAGCCTTGTGGATCATAATTATTTCTGAAATCTTCAAAAGAGTGGGAAAGGGAGAAGTTCTCAGTATGGTGTTAAATAGATTTGCCAGGAAAACAACTCTGTTTGGTAGTTCTTTTAAAACGAGTGGAGTGATAAGCTCGTAACCCAGGTGCCTTGTGAGAGATTTGGTTTCACGAGTTATTTCTCTGGGTAAAATTGACCTTACTGGAACGCACATTTTGATAGTCACGATTCTGAACTTCGTCAATTTCACTGTCGTCACTGAAATCTTCGTTACTGTTAAAGACAGATGCAAAAGATTTGCAAAGACTTCTGCTTTTCTTACTATTATAAAGAGGAAAGATTTGTTTGTTTGTCTGAATTGAATAGGCTCCGAAACTACTGGACTGATTTGAAAAATTCTTTCAATGTTAGATAGCCCATTTATCGAGGAAGGCTCTACGCTATATATCATCACGCTAAGTCATAGGAGCGGAGCATTAAAGGAAAATGTGACGCAGACGAAGTTGCGCGGAGGAGCTAGTTTCATTTTTCAAGGGAGGAAAAGATTGCTGAGCTCTGGTAAGATTTCTGGTTGCCTTCCAGACAGTGGTCATGGTTACCTTGAGGTGACATGTGTCCTAGATTTTTTTAGGTAGGTATGTTAATTGAGTCATGGATTCGTTTCTTTAGTGGCGTAATTCAGATGCTTTTTGTCAACTGAACTATGAGACAGATGCCAGATTCTTTGTAGAAGTTCAAGTTGGGATGCTTTCAGTTGAGGTGTGTTGGTCCAAGCAGCCACCGTGATGTAAAGACAGGCCTCATCAACATTGTCAGCCGATTTTAAGAGAACAATGTTGGATTCTAGGTATTCCTTAAGGCCAGTCTGTTTTATGATATACATTGCATAGTGACTTGGTTGGATCTCTTACAATTACTTTCGAGCTAAGACTCAAGATCTTTGGAGTATGGTCCGATGATGTGATGTCCGTGTATTTTACTACCTCATCTCCACCAAGTCTTAGCAGCACACTCTTCTTTCTTTATCTACTCACACTTTTGCTCGTCCCTTGGCCAAATCATTTCAGCCAGTTCAGTAATTGACTAACAAACATAAAAAACTAAATGGATCTACTTACGGAACATAACTTTGTTGGCATCCTTGAGCTTCCACTTTCCGTCGTTGTACTTATGAAGCTTGATGGCAGCTGTGTCTAGATGCTGCATCATCCTCTTATTGTCCACCTGAGGGGCAGGTTGTTAAAAATCAAACCACGTTTATTCAAACTAGAGAACATGTATGTATTTATATTTTATTTTTATATAGTGTAATTCTTAAACAATGGCATAGTAGCTCTTTTAAAAAAATATGTTATACTTGTTGTCATCTGTCACTTTTCATAAAAATAGTAATTTTAATCTTACATATTATACATAATCTGGACTTCCGTTTCATAGTGGTTACGTGCATGTTTACTACTCATTTATTCTTAGTATTGTCTCACTTTTACCGTGTTAGATAAGTTAACAGTATACTACCAAAATTGTAGGGGCACTCGTTCTAAACTGAATCTCCTGTACATGAACATATTATCAAATTGCTATGACATAATTATCTTAACAGAGACTTGGCAAACCCCTGAAATATTTGATGATGAGTTTATTGATGTGCGCTACGTAGTTTACAGAAATGATCGCGATCGTATTGCTACCAATAAGAAGGATGGGGGAGGTGTTCTTATAGCTGTATTAAAAACGTTACATTCCACCTGTGTACCATTCGATTCCCAGGCTAGTTCTCATATTGAAGATGTTTTTATACAACTACCGTTTGCTGGACGCGAAAATTTTCTAATTAGCGCGGTATATATTCCAACCAACACGGCCAAAGAAGTCTATGTTAATTATTTTGAATCATTGGAATATCTGGTTGACAAATTCGGCTTTAATCATTTTCATATTTTCGGAGATTTTAATCTCCCGCATATTGAGTGGCTCCCTGCTACAAACAATAACACGACTGCACTTATTAGTACTGGCTCATCATTTGTCTGTAGACATATGAGTAATTTCTTATCTTTTCTTAGCGCTTATCAATACAATAGTTTAAAAAATTATATGGGGCGTATTCTGGATCTACTAATATCCAATAGCGAGTGCGCGACTTATGCACCTTCATGTAATTTGTTACCTCCCGATATAAATCACCCACCCTTTTGCGCCGATATAAGATATAAAATGACGTTACAGACAATCAATCCTGTAAAAATTGTAAAATATAACTATTATAAAGCTAATTATGAACTCATAAACAAAGAATTGGCCGATATAGATTGGACTATTCGTTTGCAGGGGTTGTCATCCGAGGATTGTCTGAATACTTTTTACGATGTAATTTTCAATGTTATAAGAACTTATACACCCTTTTCTAACTCACGTTCATCTAAATTCCCTGTGTGGTTCTCTAAATCACTAATTCGTATTTTCAAAAGCAAGAACAGAGCCTGGGTGAAATGGAAAACGTATAATAACATTTCGGACTATGAACAATTTTCACTTCTACGGCATAGATTTCAGGTCTTATGCAAGTCAAATTACGCTGACTACCTGAATTCTGTTGAGGACAATGTTAAAAAGAACGTAAAATATCTATGGAGCTATGTCAATAATCGTAAGGGTAATGTTGGCATTCCTTCCACTATGTTTTTTAAAAACCGGACATCCAGTGATCCGGATGAGATTTGCAATATGTTCATGGACTACTTTCAATCGGTTTATCAACCCTCAAGCCTAAATTTGAACGAGTGGCTACCCCCTAAAGAGAGTAGTGACAAATGCACTCATATTACTAGCATTACGTTTAGCGAGCATCAGGTCTTGAAGTCATTGCAAGCTTTAGATTCCACTAAAGGTCCTGGACCGGATCAACTTCCCCCTTATTTCCTTAAAAATACTGCTAAGAGTATATACAGACCACTGCAAATTATGTTTAATATGTTTATATCAGAGGGCACCTTCCCTGAACAATTTAAAAGGGCTAATATAACTCCTGTATATAAATCAGGGTCCAAACAAGAAGTCGAAAATTATCGCCCCATATCTATTTTGTCTGCTTTGTCGAAGCTTTTTGAAAGGCTTGTTTATCAGGAAATACATAAGATAATTTACAGAATTGTAATAGAACAACAACATGGATTTGTTAAAAGTAAATCTACAACTACTAATCTATTAATATTTACCGACTTTCTCTTTAACAATATGGATCAACAAGTACAAGTAGACGCAGTGTACACAGACTTTCAAAAAGCGTTCGACAAAGTAGACCACAATTTGCTTCTTAACAAAATTGCATTTAACGGCATACGAGGAGATTTGCTTCGCTGGTTTGCATCATATGTTAGTAATAGATCACAAAGGGTGGTTATCAAGGGATTCCACTCGGCCGCTACTGTCGTAACATCTGGCGTACCCCAGGGCTCAATTTTAGGGCCTCTTTTATTCATTTTGTTCATAAATGATATTGGAAATTGTTTCAGACACTCAAAATTTTTGCTCTATGCTGACGACCTAAAAATCTTTAAAGCTATAAGAAAACCTGCAGATTGTTGTCAGTTACAAGAAGACTTAAATCGATTCTCTGAATACTGTGTTCAAAACAAACTTTACCTCAGTATTTCTAAATGTTTAACGATATCATTCACAAAAAATAAAAACGTTTTAAATCATAATTATAATCTTAACAATTTAACTCTATTGAAAGCTTCATCCGTACGAGACCTAGGGGTACTGCTAGATAACAAACTTCACCTTGATCAACATATTGATAACATCATCAAAAAGGCTTATCGTATGTACGGTTTCGTTATGAGGTCAGCTACTGAATTTAAACACGCAAGCACTTATTCTCATCTCTATAAAGCACTAGTTAGATCTCAACTCGAATATGCAGTGGTGGTGTGGAACCCTTTTTATAATAAATACGTTGAGATGCTAGAAAGAGTGCAGCGCAAATTCCTTAGATCGATGCACTATAGGTGCTACCACAATTTTCCAACCTACAAAAATCTTGTTATTAAATACAATCTAATGAGCCTGAAGTCTAGACGTTTATATCTAGAAATTATGTTTCTTTTCGACGTATGCTATAACAGGTATAACTGCTCTGAGATTACTAATAAAATATGCTACTGTGTCCCAAGAACTGTTATTCGACGAGAGGTACGCGCACGTCCTCTTTTTGCTGTGTCCCATTGCCGCACCAATGCTGGTCTGCGGGCGCCTCTACGTCGCTTGTGCAAACACTATAATGACTTTTGTTCAGAAACTACAGAATTAGACTTATTTTCAGTGTCAGCAAATAGATTTCGTTCTGCTTTGTTAAAGAAACTTAAGGATTCCGATATATAATTATTTGATCAGTCTTGTAGTCTTACTCGCATAGATTGTTCATTAGTATAGTCTTATGAATTGTATATGCTGTGGATAACGGTGTGAGTTTCACATTTGTAATATCTTTGTTTATATTATTTGCGCAGATATAATGTGTTACTGTTTGTTTGTCCCAAATAAATAAATAAATGTATACTAATCTATACTAATATTATAAAGCAGAAGAGTTTGTTTGTTTGTTCGGTTGAACGCGCTAATCTCAGGAATTACTGGTTTGGTTTGAAAAATTCATCACGCTAAGACAAATAGGAGCGGAGCATTAAAGGAAAATGTGACGCAGACGAAGTTGCGCAAGTCAGCTAGTTTAGAACATAATTTTTTTACAATTTTACAGTCCCCTAAGAAGTCGACTCCACTTCCTGGTTTTATGTGTTTAGCAATAAATTTGTCTGTTACACAGGTAAGCAAAAGAATTTCTATGTCTAAATCAAAGGCACTGTGATAATGCATGGAACAGCTTGAAAATTATAAAATAATTGCTTATGACCTGAATTATAGCAGTTTCAAGATTCCTTTGTATTGTGTCAAATCTGTTTCAAGATTCCTTTAGTATTGTGTCAAATCTGTTTCAAGTTTCCTTTAGTACCTATTATATCAAATCTGTTTCAAGATTCCTTTAGTGTTGAGTCAATATTAACTAAAACACCATTTCTTTGCATTTGTATGGTTTATAACAGTACTGAAAAACTACAATAGCAGTACTGTATGGGACACAGTACTAGCTGCCTATGTAGTTTCTTCTGTATTATGTAATGTGTGTATTATATTCTGCCTATGTAGTTTCTTCTGGATTGGGTGGTAATTTTTTTATTTGAAGCTCATTGACACTTAAAGCCTGAAGGGTTCTCTCAAAGAAAATATTACTTTGTCAAATAGTGTTCAGTACCGTAATCAGTATTAGTATATATTGTATAAATTGCATGGTAGGAAAATTCAAAATTACTATTTGTTTTTTGCTTAGTTCTTACCACAATAAAGACAGCAGAAGGAAAGTGCTCTGCAATTTTTTCAGCAATTTTCTGGCCAGGACACTTCTCAACGGTGTTATCTTTGAAGTTCTCACAGGCTGCGTAGTAACCAGCTATCACACGGTTGTCTGTCTGAGCCACAGTTTCTATCTGCAAAATGACAGGTGACAGAATTAATTTTAATCCATGGCAGAATCATAGAATGATATTGTTTAATAGGGTTTGACCAATTAAAAGAATGAGTATAAAATTACACCAAATCATACATGTAAATAAATAAATAAGGCTGACATTAATTTCTGTAACATGTCTTTTTTAACAATAAGTAATTTCACCAACACATTCCAGTCACAAAATGAGAAGCATAACAAATCACCAAAGTTTACAAACAAACACTGTACAAGTATTGTGTTTAAATAATACAAATTCGATTTGGTGGACACTATAGCAAAGTGCGAGCAGCACTGCACCTGCACCAAACAGTCCATTAAGATTGAAACCATAAATTAACCAAGCTCTAAAATAGGTTATGTTTGCATTAATAACCTGCGTTAGCGCTATCTCGGCCATCGGCGACAGGTAGTGGCTATGGTGGAACAGCGGAACTGTGTCCACAATATCCAAATCTTGATTCTTAGCTCCATCTCGGATTTTTGTAGCATCCGCTAGAAGAACGCCGTTCACAGCGCAGTGCGGGTATTTAGCTGCGTGTAAGATTATTTTAGCGTAAGCTGCAGTTTCCAGCGACACTTCTCCCATTGTTTTAATAAATGTTTATTTAATTGGGAAGTAAAACTGATGATATTTAAAATTTTACTCTTGCCGTATTCTCAAGAATACACAGGACAGGCAGGAAATCATAGAGTACTACTTATCAGGAAATTGACACTTGACGTATGATACAGATAATTACAATTTTATTGTATTCGTCATATTCGATTGTCATTGTCACTTATTGTTGTTTGGAAAACTAGCCTTTTGAGAACAACATAAATAATTATTATTGCTACGCCATGAACTAAGCCAGTTGATTCAAATGATACTGTGTATTATGTAGCCAAACTTTATAAAATGCGGTTTGCGGTGCTGTACTTGATAATTCCATGGGTTTATCAAATTATTTCCGTTCAAGTGCATCTCTAGCAAACAGCTGACTAAACGAAATTGACAATTGAGCAACAGTCACGTCAGTCACAATGTCATTATCGTCAGTCAAATATTTGTTATGTTGACACATACAAATTAGGAATCTTGAAATCATTTCTCAATATTTTCGATGATTTTTACTAAATACTCAACAATAATCTCCTGATTATGGATAAATATGATACATCTCAAATTACAGAATTTCCTCGTTACGAAGCAGAGTCCGCCCAGAGCGGTGTCTCAACGTTCTTTAATAAATTATGGAAGTTTCCAATATTTTCGCCCAGTGAGGCTGCAGATAGTATGCAAAACAGAGCGATGAGCGACGGCAAAGACGCCCCTCGGACTGACTATGAGAAGCAAGAATATGAAGATGGAAAACCGGAGACAGGATCGTATGCCGTCGAGTTGGAGGGACGCAGTTTGCCCAACGTTCTTAGACGAATTAGTAGTCTAATTGCCTTAGGCTCTGGCGTAAGTAAAAAATAAATATGCAGCTTAGTAATTATTATGCAAACGCTTTATTTGAATATTTTGTGTAATCTAGGTTTTATTTAAATTCAGAAGCACATTAACATACTAAATAATAATATTCAACAAAACAAACAAAATGCTAGACATTTAGCTACATATTTAATTTAATTTATCAAGAGTGCATGTACATTGGCCTTGAACAAGATAGTTACAACAATAGAATTGATACTTATCTTGCACTTTATGCTTGTAACATTTTCTCTTTACTTGCAAGGGCCTAGTATTATTTTTTGCACAAGGATAAGTGATTTTGTTTTAAAATCATCCTAGTTTGTGATAATGTTTTGAATGTGAAAATCTTAGTGTTTGGTCCTTAATTTATTGAAATTAAGTACAGCCACATCACATACATTGCACAATTAAAACCAGCTCAATACCAAAATAAATAATTTGAATGACTATTAAGGCATACTTAGTGCTCACCAGTACAATAGTGCTGCCTTGATTTAATATGTTTTTTATATAATAGTTTCTCTATTACTTATAAATCAGCTGAATGGATTTGGATGAATTTTGGGACATGTGTAGACTAAGGCCAAATATGTAATTAATTTTTTATTGCAGTAGTATATTCCCTCGGTATATTCTAGCAGAAAAAATTGTAGACAATTTAAAAAAAACACGGAAGGTTTTTGTGTGATTCAAACTTTTGTTTCAAACCTACTTATTAATATATTTGGCCCTGATTTACCTGCATATTATTCCTTCTGAACATAACAATGAGTAATACATGAGTATTTATATAAATTATAGATATATTTCCAGAGCGGTACAAAGTACTCAGATACAGAGCTGGCCCGCTACTGGATGCCAGATGACATCTCACGAGAGTGTTACGAATGTGCCTCACGATTCAGTACGCTAAGACGAAGACACCACTGCCGTGTGTGCGGACAGATTTTCTGCTCCAGATGCTGTAGCCAACGTGTGCCAGGTAACATCTGGGTTTTGAAACACTAACAAATACAAAAAACTGTTCTACAGATCATGAAGCAGCTGTAATTGAACTGTCTGACAATCAAGTCTTGTTGATATTAATTACTACCTTTCTCACTTAAAATATGTTTTTCATCTTCTAACTAATTTTTTATAGTCAAAAAATTGCTAGAAACAAAGAAAAATAAACTGTTTTCCCTTGCTTCAGGACACATATTCGGTTGCGCCGGTGGTCTAAGAGTATGCAATTATTGTTGCAATGTCGTTCTAAGTTATCTAAAGGAGAATGACATGACAGGCGAGATTCCACCAGATCTGAGGACTTTACAGGAAAACTTACAGGTTTGTGTACCTTCTGGGTTTAGTTGGGTGCTCAGGTATATCAAGGTTTAATGTTTTACTAAATAGAAATGTAACTTGGGAAATTTACAAAGCTAAAAACTCAAAAGTTCCCAAACTTCCAGGTGCAGTACACAATACCAAAGAACCTACAAAACTTCCTTTCACCTCTGAGTACTTAGATCATAAAGACCCCAACTGTGTTATTGGCAATGTTTTAGCAAAACAGCAAAATAACTTTTATATTTCACGACAAAATGAACATACAAGTAATTTTTAACTGGCTACCTTTTGCATTTCATAAAACAAACAACCAAAAATTCCTTCTGTACAGTTATATGTTTTTTGACCAGGTCAAGTTCCCCGATAACAAGTCGTCTCAAGCAAGCAAGTTTCGTGACAACTTCACGTTCGCGCGCGAGCAGGAGGAGCGCTGCGAGGCGCGCACGACGCACAAGGAGGCGCTGCACGACGTGTTCCGACAGCTGTCCTTCACGCTGCCCACGCAACAACACAGGTAGGCAGACAGTACAGTAGAGCATCGAGCGACAACTTCACGTTCGCGCGCGAGCAGGAGGCGCGCACGACGCACAAGGAGGCGCTGCACGACGTGTTCCGACAACTGTCCTTCACGCTGCCCACGCAACAACACAGGTAGGCAGACAGTACAGTAGAGCATCGAGCGACAACTTCACGTTCGCGAGAGAAGGAGGAGAGACCACGTAGCAACCGCAACGTAACGACCAGCGACGCCGCGCACTAGCGGCTGTGCGCCTCACATGCGCAACGATGCTTCAATGCAACGTTCGCCACAACCGCGCTCCGAAGTCGATTTGTTTTTCTTGAAACACTAGCACCAACATAACCACATCGCAACTACTAACGACAACGCAACCAGACATTTTGTAGTTTAATTATTTATTTAATACTTTACGCACACAAATGTACAGAGGCGGACTTAATACCATAGGCATTCTCTACCAGTCAACCTTTGGGTAATGCAGAGAATAATAGTGGTACCACAATGCAACTGCAAAAAGCTGCAGGGAACACCTTTTTCGCTGTGATGTGGTGTGGTTGTGGTACGTGTGAATTCTCTGAAGATATACAACCTCGTTTTACCACAGTTGCCAAAAAAACCCACAAATTAAAATTACAGTCAAGTTGAACCTGTTCAACTCTGTAAAATGTAACAAAGACAAATGACCTCATTATTTTATGTGCAAGGGAAATGCAACATCCCTAATGTTGCATTTCCCTTGCGGGAGGTTGCATTTCCCTTGCACATGCTTAACTACTTACTACTTGACTATTGAAATATTGCTTTAGATATTTATATAGTTAACACATTACATACGTGCACCTACATCATAACATGATACGGTTGCGTAAAATCAACCCTTTATCTGTATTCTCTCAATCCTATCATCACCTATTTATTGTTACATTGCCTCATGACTGCAGGAAGAAATGAAAAATAAATTATATTTTTACTTTCAGGTATCGTCTTGTTCGCTACAATGGCGTTTGGCGCGGCTGCGACATTCTGCAATGGGTCATGGAAAATACCAACAATAAGACAAGGTGATTATTACTACATATTATAAAACAAAGTCCTCCGCCGCGTCTGTCTGTCTGTTCGCGATAAAAGTTCGTGCTATTTTCACCAATGGATAGAGTGGTTCTCGAGGAAAGTTTTAGTATATAATTTGTCAACCAACATCCACGCGGAAACCGCAGGCATCAGCTAGTTAAGCTTTAAAAATATTAAAAACCGTCCAAGTGCGTTGGACTCCCTTTCCGAATGAATGTCATTATTATGACATGTTACTTCAGTACAGAAAAAAATATAATAGTCTATATTTTTTTAAATATAAGGCAATTATTTTTTTTTTAACAAAAAAAAATCTCATTTGTTTCGGAGATATGTGGAGGAAGGGTCGTTTGTCATCTAATTCTCAAACTATTTATTTTGTATTTATGAATAAACATATTTGAAATCCATTTCTTTTGATGTGACACACTACAGTTTGTCAATTTGTTTTTTAACTTTCTAAATTAGTGACCATGAAAGTTTAAAATAATATTCATATCTACAAATAAACGTCTTGTCTTGTCCTATACCGCGTGTATCTGACATCGACGCACAAATGATTTCCATGGGTCCAGGGCATGATTCTGGACACCATAGACTTAGAATTTTTCGTCGGCTTTTTTCTCATTTTTTCATTTTTTTCAAGGCTTTTTATATTTTAGACTGCTCATAATCGTTATTCTGACCTAACCCAATGAGATTTTTAATAAAAAATGATTCATTAACTACTTTCACTAAAAAGAGCAATCGGAATAAAACCACAAATAGATATATTTGTGGTACTCTTGAAAAAAATGAGAAAAGAACCGACGAAAAATTCCAACACTGGGGTGTCCAGAATAATGCCCTGGACCCATGGAAATCGTTTGTGCGTCGATGTCAGATACACGCGGTATAAATATAGTAGCATAGTATATAAATAGCTGTGTGTAAATAAAGTATAAGGTACAATGGGGTTGACGTATCCATGTGAATAAAAACCCCTTATAAATAAAGATTTTTAAAAAACTTTCTAAATGGTCCCTCAAAAGTGATCCCGTGAAATATATTAATACTGAAAGACCTAAGAACATATTCAAGTTTTATTTTAGAATTCAAGTGTATGATTTGTTTTCTTTTCCAGAGCACAAGCAACTTTAGTATGTCAGAACCTGTTAAGCGCTGGCTATATGGAGAGTATGACGGAATTGCCCCAGTTTGCCGACTATGCGCTGTATAAGCCCATTGTTCTACCGCCCCGGGCCATAGACGAAGATGAATCACGTAAGTAATTGACTTTGTCTTTGTCACCTCTGACATAGACTATAGTCAATATAAAAAAAAGTAGCGCGCTTTTGTCTATACTCTAAGGCTTTTGTTTAGGCATTACGATTTTGTGTCGCCAGTCACCAAGCGAAACATTAAATTTAAACATATGACGTTCAGACTTTTTTACACACAGCATGGTTTTTCATTAATAAAATAAATAATATTAAACTAACGATGATTTTCAAAAAGCAATGGTTTCAGTTGAAAATATCTCCAAATAACATGTGTTATTTGGAGATATTTTTAACTGAAACCATTGCATAATAAGAATGTACATTTCCGTTCACAGCTGAGGAATCAACTAGATTGGTCGAAAGTGTTTCATCGTACTGCCTCGATCTCAACCTTGGTGAGAATTCCGCAAGGCTCATCAAAACTCCTAAAGCAGGTATTCATGCAATAAGCTACCTTATTTTCTTTTTGATAATGGCTTAATGAAGTTGGCAAGTAAACTCATGAATTGTTTCAGAGAAGAAATCGTCATCCAGTGAAGAAGAGGCGCCTGTGATAGAACAAAATGAAGGTAAATATTCTCATATTTATTCGATATCGGAAAATTGGTCTATAGTTGCCTGAGGAGCGGGTTGAAAGTATTACTTTTCAGCCCTAGGGAGAATCGTTTTCAACTGACAGCCGTCAAATTATAAAATATAATGTTGTTTTATTTTCACATTTCTATTGAACCATGATTCAACTTTCTGTACAGTCAATAGGGTTGCTTACGCAAAGCTATTTCAGAGGGCGCCACCGAACTCTAGCGTAAGCAGTACGCTATAAAAATTCTATAATGAAGAGGTTGTAATAATATAAATTTATTACTAAATTTATTTTTAAACAAGTTGTTCATAAGCCAGTAAGCGCCTGGAATACTTTTTTTAACAATTGTTCTTTGAAGAAAAGTAATGACGTTTTCATGGCTTTTATTAGTAACTTTTTATAGAAGCTTCTTCAAAGTGTGTAAATAATATATGTTAAGGTAGCAAAAAGGTACTAAATATTTCCATTAACAACGCTAAAATTATGTCAACCTGACGTATGTGTCACACTTGGCGCAAATAAACTCTTTTTCTTTCGTTCTTTTATATTTCACTAGCTGACCCGCGCAACTTCGTTTGCGTCAATTTTTCCGTTACTGCTCCGCCCCTATTTGTCTTAGCGTGATGATATATAGCCTATAACCTTCCTCAATAAATGGGCTATCTAACACTGAAAGATTTTTTCAAATTGGACCAGTAGTTCCTGAGATTACCCCCTACATACAAACTTACAAACATACAAACTTACAAACAAATTTTACCTCTTTATAATATTAGTATAGATTATAGGTAGTAAATAGTAGCAAATAGGGTATATAGGTGTTAAATAGTGTCCTGATGGTCACTAGGTCACTAAGATTCCCTATAACAGCGCGATGAAAAATTTAATGAACATAAAAATGAGTATTAATTAAAGATTATATTTTTTAAATGACTTTATTAGAATTTATTTTCTACTATTTCTTTAAAAACATAGATTATAAATAAAATTATAAATTTTAATTTTCATATTTGGGAAAAATACATAACATTTTTTCAATAATGCTGAACAATGTAAAATAATGGCTGAATAGCTGGCCGGTCACAGAAAAAGAAACAAAATAGGCGGGAACGCGGCAATCCGATCTTCATTTGTTTTTCGAGTTGTAGAGTTTTGTGCATACTTTCGTCTAGCAGAGATTTGTCCTAACACGATGAGTTCATCAGATTCAGATATGGAATTTTTCTTTAGCTTATTCGTGTTTTTTATTTTTACTTTCCTTGTATTCGTAATGAAAAGAACTGTGTTTGCCTCGGGTGAAAGACTTATTTAGTCCCTCGAACTATTGGCAAACGCCGTCTCGGGACTAAATGAGTTACTTTCTGCCCTAGGATAACAAAGTCCTATTGAAGAAAAATCTCGAAGAATTACCTGTATCTTTTGTCTTTTACTTATTGAAAAATACATGCGATGTTTGCACAGCATCGACAGAAGCACGCAACATTTGCAAGGCGATTGTCGTTTCGGGAGAGGATCACCTGCGTCTACTGCTGCGACAGTGTCTCGCGCGACACGCCCTCCCGGCCGCCTGGCTGCACGTGCTCTATCCACTGTGTGTGCACGCCGCCGATACCATCGTGCTAGGTACGTATTATATAATACACGGTGGTATTTTAGTCGTCTTACAGCTCACTTCATCTCTCCAATTTCTACAAAAATAAAAAATAAAGTAATATTTATGACCTTACCTCTCTACCTGAGAGTTATTTAAAACTGAAAATATTATTCATTGTTATAACTCATGACGTAGTTTGAAACATCCAGGAGTGACCGCAGTCCAACCCTTGTGTTCCAAAGATGGCACGGAAGCGGTGACATTGTTTTGATACGTAAACATTGTTAACTGGGTGTTTCATAATTTCACTCTATTTTTTATTGTACCTACCCGTAAACTTAATCTTATATATAAAAATCAATTGCTGTTCGTTAGTCTCGCTAATACTCGAGAACGGCTGTGCCGATTTTTCTAATTCTTTTTTTGTTTAGTTCACCAGAATACAGGGAAGGTTTAAAAGCAAAAAAAAAAAGAAAAATGCAGTTGACGGGAGCGAAGCCGCGGGGGACAGCTAGTGAATTATAAAAAAAAGCCTAAAGGTAGTTTATGTCGAGTACAATAACTGGGCCGCCTTTGTAAGACGATTATAATTGCATCGTGTATAATATCAACTGCGTCTAGTGATGCGACAGTGTCTAGCGATACTGTCCATCAGTACTTACATACTAATTGTGTCGTTTGCACTGTACAGACGTGAACAGCAATGACATCGATGTGCGGAACTACGTGCAAGTGAAGAAAGTGCCGGGCGGTACCATGAGAGACAGCTGTGTCGTGCAGGGCGTTGTGCTTACTAAGAACGTTGCGCATAGGTGAGTAATATGATGAAGATGATGAGATGGATGGGTACACCACCAGAATACGAAAAACTTTAATCCGTCAGTCACAAATACGAATTTCAAAATACCGATTTTCATAATTCCGAATGGTTCAAAATTCCTAATATAATAAGTCCAATTTAATAATTCCGAAATTTCAATATTCCTAACGTTTATAATTGCTGTTCTCAAAATACCGAGTTTCAATAGATCGAATTCCGACTAAATAATAATTCGAAACATCAACAATACGAATACTGATTATTAAAGTGTCAATTAATTAGAATTCCGAAATAAAAATGCCTTCCAAAACAGAATAGCAAGACAAATAAACACAAGTGCTCGTCAGAGAGAGGTAAAACACTATATAATATGTTTAGTATGGGGAGGTAGAATTAAAGATAAAACTATGCAACAAAGCTTTCACTATGCATGCAGAAAGCATGCAGCAAGCCAGCATACTGCAGCATGCAAGCAAACATGCAGCATGCAAACAAACATGCAGTATGCAAGCGAGCATGCAACATGCATCAGGCTAGGTTTCTTTTTTTTATACGAAACGGGGAAACTCTTGACCCAAATCTCACCTGATGGAAAGTGATGATTAGGCCGAAGATGGAAGCGAGTTTCACCCGGAATCCTCTTACACAGAGGAACTGGCTATCACACCTCTAACTGCCGGAACACAACAATGCTGTTAACATTGTTGTTATGGCGACAGACTTAGACATGATGGTGGTAGCTTGCCAGGCGGACTTATAACAAGTCCTACCACCAACCAAACCGAGCAAAAAATTTGCCCCCGCTGGGAATTGAACCCGGGACCTCTGGGTCTGCGACCACGGAGGCGGTTAGTGTCACCTGTTTAGCACCACCCAGGGACCACGTGTAGGGATTCGCTGAAGGGTATTCTCCTACGGACGCGGGTGACTCGGCCCCCATATTTCTGACACAACTTCGGCGCTGCGGGACTCCGGTGGTCCCTCGCGAACGTATCCTCGCAGATGGTTTTAAGACCCACCACCGCAGCTTCGGCTTACGGGCAGGCTCTGCAGCCCAGCCTAAGCCGCGGCGGCGCGCGTTGTAACACCTGCTCCTCAGCTCGCGGGCCGCCTCAGCCCTCCGCGCCTACGTGGGTTTAAATTACACTCTAGGGTTAGGGTAGACAAGACTACGTGGAGTCAGTTTTACAGCGATTCGTTTCTGTCACTTACTTTTGTAGTACAACGTATTGACTGTTTAAGAAAATTTTTAATTTAAATTTTTGAAGTTAAAAATGCTTAAAAAAATTTCGTTGTAAGAAGATTATGCTAAGTGTGTTATGCCAAATATCTGAACTCTGGTTGAGGAAACCTCAGAATCTTGAAAATCAGAATGTTGTTTTTCAGACCGAAATCCCATCATGTATTTGATTATGCACACGCATGAGAAACGGAAAACAAACACATCGCATTTACGACTTCCAGTAAAATAAATTTCGTGTTTTTTAATAGGTTTTTTAGTTATTATGAATTTCGACTTTTGAAAATCGGAACATCGAAATTCGGAAAAAAAAATATTTCGGAGTATTATGGTGTTCCCGTCATGGCCTTGACGTCAAATTTCATATTTGAGTTCTCTTTATAAATGTAATCTTTGAAGCTTTATAGCTTCATCGCTTACTAGAGCTAATAAGTATTTCATGTAGCAAATAAAAAATTGCATACATATTCCCTCTTAATGCTTCTTTAGTTATCTCTCGCGTACGCTGGCTTTTTTGGGGACCCTGATTAATTTTATTCTTTTTATATTTTCTACAATACAGGGGTATGCCACAGCAAATATCCAACCCCACGATATTACTTCTAGACTGTTCTATCGCGTATCAGCGAGTCGAGGGCAAGCTTACTTCTCTGGAACCCGTATTGATGCAGGTTAGTTGAACACAAAGTTTTGCGAAGTAGAGCATTTTCTTTAATGCTATGAGAAAGTTAATCCGCTTTTTTTAAGGATGAGACCTCATGAAATTACTTCTCCCGCAGTTGACATATTGGACCTGTTTCTTGCATGCATTAATGTCAAGTATAATAATTTTCCTTAGATGACTTATTATTCAGCAAAAAGTAAGCCGAATTTGAAAACATATTTTTTAATGCGTGATGTAGGTAAAATTACTATCTATACTTCTATACTATAATATTATAAAGCAGAACAGTTTGTTTGTTTGGTTGAACGCGCTAATCTCAGGAACTACTAATCCGATTTGAAAAATTCTTTCAATGTTAGATAGCCCATTTATCGAGGACGGCTATAGGCTATATATCATCACGCTAAGACAATTAGGAGCGGAGCATTAAAGGAAAATGTGACGCAGACGAAGTTGCGTGGGTCAGCTAGTTTTAAATTAAATAACAAGCGCATATAATAAGAAGGTAGGAAAAGAAAACATATTGCTTCAAAAAATGTTTGCAACATTACTAAAGTCAATGGGAAACGTGCCCAGAATACTGGCACATGGAATGCCAATGCTGATTCTTGTACCGGAGAAAAGGTATCTGGTCACTTGAAGAGACAACTAATGGGTTACTGCCGGTCGATTCTGTCGACATCTCACCGTGATCACTTAGGTGGAGTGAACGACAAGTG
Organism: Ceramica pisi; assembly: GCA_963859965.1. Classification (NCBI taxonomy): domain Eukaryota; kingdom Metazoa; phylum Arthropoda; class Insecta; order Lepidoptera; family Noctuidae; genus Ceramica; species Ceramica pisi. The sequence continues at coordinate 22,036,514 of OY982540.1, read as the reverse complement.
AGCTGTCATGCCATCTTGTTTTTATGGTTTGACAGCTCACTTCACCTAAGTGTTCACTTCGACATGTTTAGAGAATCGCACTGCAGATGTCATTAAAAACGTACCTATAAATAAATTAACTCATTACTGGGTTAAGTTTGCCTTTACACATAAGCGATCCTATTGTGTATAAGCATAACGTCTAAAGGTATGTCCAAACATTAAGCGGCAGAAGCGCGGAAGCAACACGCGGCGTGTGCAGGACCGACGCATGTTTGCGCGGCATTACCGAGACAACCCGCGGAATAAACTACTCCGAGGGGTGTCTATTATAATTTTGTCGGGAATACCATAAAATATTAAAAGATCCATTTCATCACAGTTCGATCAAATTAATCAATGTTTTGCTGTCCATTTTAATTCGCAGAAATCAGAAATACCTACCTCTAACCACACTGATGAATGTTTACTGAAAATGTTTATTGCGCGGCAGGTAGACAGAAGCGTTCGCGCGCGACAGTCGTCCGCCGCTATATATTTGGACACACCTTTACAAATCCATAATTTTATAAGTTTTTTTATTTTTTATTATTGATAGGCATACGTTTGACCGCTATCTCACCTGATGTTAAGTTTGTAATATCGTGCCCCTCAACGGTCTTAATGTATCCAGGAGCGCGAGTACCTGTTGCGCTGCGCCGCCCGCATCAGCGCGCTGCGTCCGCGCGTGGTGCTGGTGCGCGGCGCGGCGGCGCGCGGCGTGCAGGACGCGCTGCTGCGCGGCGGCGTGGCGCTGGCGGCGCACGTGCCGGCGCGCGCGCTCCACCGCGCCGCCCGCGCCACCTGCGCAGACGCGCTTGCCTCCATCGACGCGCGTGTCGGCATGCCCCGGCTTGGCACCTGTTCCAACTTTTACGTCAAGAATTGTGAGTACTCGACGATGTCATTTTTTTTTTTTTTTTTTTTTATACAAAACGGGGAAACTCTTGGCCTAAATCTCACCTGATGGAAAGTGATGATTAGGCCGAAGATGGAAGCGAGTTACACCCGGAATCCTCTTACACAGAGGAACTGGCTATCATACCTCTTATAACTGCCGGAACACAACAATGCTATGCAATGTTAACATTGTTGTTATGGCAACAGACTTAGACATGACGGTGGTAGCTTGCCAGGCGGACTTAGAACAAGTCCTACCACCAACCAAACCGAGCAAAAAATTTGCCCCCGCTGGGAATCGAACCCGGGACCTCTGGGTCCGAATCAGGTGTTATAACCACTAGACCACGGCGGCGGTTAGTGTCACCTGTTTAGCACCACCCGGGGACCACGTGTAGGGATTCGCTGAAGGATATTCTCCTACGGACGCGGGTGACTTGGCCCCCAAAATTTAAAAATTTTGTCAATCTTAAAAGAAACTATAATGAGTAATTAACAACGCACAAAATTAGTTCCATCATTAACCTTCAGAAGAACTGTATATTTTCTGATCTACTGCGGAATAAAATGTTAGTTCCATCATTTAGCTTCAGAAGAACCGTATGTTTTCTGATCGACTGCGGAATAAAATATTAACAACTAGTTTCCCGTGCACTAAGAACGACAATATTTCCAAACTGCATGTTAAATGAAATTGATCTTTATCAACAGATTCCAGCAAAACACTAATGGTACTTGAAGGCTGTGCGGAACCAAACCTGGCATGCTGCATACTGCTACGTGGCGCATCCCTGCAAGAGCTCGTCAAAGTGAAGAAAGTTGTCAAATTCATGCTCCTGGCCTGCTACAACTGGAAACTAGAAAAAGCATTCCTAGGAGACATCGAAGCCATCCTCCCCGAACCAGGAATGACGTTCGATGATGACCTCAACGAAAATGACGTCACGAAAGATGATGTTCCCAAAAATGATATTACAAACAATGATACTCAAAGCAACGAAGGAGAAACAGACATTGCAGTCCGCAAAGATTCCTTGAACGAGGAATCGAGGAAGAGCAACGAAACTGACAGCAATGAATCTTCTAGATCTGATAATATATTTACGAATTCAAGTGTTAAAGATACTGCGACAAGTGATGATAAGAACGTTATTTCAAAAAATACAAGTGTTGATGAAAAGAAAACTGAAGTTAATAATAAGAACTCGTTTGAAGAAGATCCTTTGCAAACGAAGCCGTTTGTCCGTAAGACGGATAGTGATAAGACTTTAAGTTGTGGTGTTCCGATCAGGGACTTCAGTGATCCGTTGCGCGCTACGCTGTCGGTGGATGACGATGTGTTCTTGCCGAAGGAGGAAGCGAAGCTGAAAGCAGATCCGCATACCGACCGGTAAGTCGTTTAGAATTTCCTACCGAAGTCTGAGCAACGAGAGTTTTCGGTCTTTGGGCGTAACCCGCGTAACAGAAATTGTGTAAAGTAAGCACGATAGCATTATTTATAGGATTGTAGGTATCTAATGAAGTTCAAAGGAAATCTGTCTACTAATTAGCTAGTAGGCTTTTAAAGTTTCGATTCTGATCAACTTATAAAATGTACATGAAAAAGTAAAAAAGACGTAAGAATTCCAAAGTAATTAAATTATAACTTAATCAAAGTAGATTCAAATATATTTTAGTTATGGTTCATGTTCATTTTCATGGTCTGTAATCAACGAGTCTAAAAGGCCACTTTAACAGAATCAGAAAGCATATCACGCTACCCGTCATTGTCAAATTTTTCCAATCAACCTTAAACCTAAAGCGTTAGCAATAAAGATGAAAATGAAATTTTCAGATCGTTGTGTGATTTATATTATGATTCTAATACGATTCTTCTAAAGTGGCCGTTTAGCCCCCCTGATCAGAGATGTACATTTTTTGACATGAGTGTCTAAGGACTTAAATGGGTCCAAGTTTTTTTTATATGAAGGATAATAAATTAAATAAATAATAGTTTATTGATACACAAATGATTTAGGCAGATGTACAAAATAACTTAGATATCTACATCTTGTAACCCAGTCTCCTAAACTAGGTAGTCCTGTATCTTAAGAGACAGTGTTATTAGGTCAGACAGGGCGGCTAGTCATGTAGCTGTAGTTGCAGTCAGGGTGTGTAGCGCAAGGGAGGATATTAAATCATGTGTTTGTGTGCCGGTGTGTATGTGTTTGAGTGTGAGTGTGTGGGTGAGTTTGTGTATCCAGAGATAGGCCATCCCCTATCTCTGCATACAGTAGTTGAGTGAGAGATCGTGTATTGAGTGTGAGTCGGGTAGTGAAATACATTGGGATTATTCTATGAATGTAAGTAAGGACTCCATGAATGAGTAGTCTTTTTGTGGTAGCCATTCAGTCAGTTTGTTTTTCAGGTTGTGGGAGTTTAGAAAATAGGGTACTATTTTTGTTTGTTTAACGATTTTAATGTACAGATATTGGCCAAGAATGTAAAACTGGTGACGAGCGAAAGAGGTTCATCTTGCACAGTACGATTTGGAATAGGGTTGGACCGAGTATACTTCCTTGGGGAATGCCGTAGAATATGACCTCCTCATCACTCATAAAAGTACCTACCCTGACACACTGTTTGTGGTTTGTGAGGTAGCTCAGGAAGATGTCTAGAGCACACACAACCCCCCCCCCCCCCGTACACCTATGACTTCCAGTTTTGAGATGAGGTTGGGGACAAAAACTGTATAAAAAGCCTTTGACAGGTCCAGGAAGATTCCGAGGCATTTCATTTTAGTGTCCAAGTTTGCAACAACCGATTTCGTGAGGTCCAGAACAGCATCTTCTGTTGACAGCCTTGGCCTGAAGCCGTACTGGTTGTCAGCAATAATATAGAATTTATCAAGGAAGCGCCTTAGTTGTTTGTTTAGAATCCTTTCTAGAACCTTAGAAAGAGCTGGCAGTACCAAAATTGGCCTGTGTTTGATGACGCAGTGTCTGTCCCCCGCCCTTGTATATCGGGTAAATAATAGCCGTTTTAAAAGCATTAGGGAATACGCCTTTTTTGAGGGATAGGTGACAGAGGAAAGTTATGGGTGGGACTAAAACATGTCGGGAACATTTCAGCAGCGGAGGTGACAAACCATCCCAGCCCACGGAGCTCTTGTCACGTAGCTGGAGAATGAGGGACTCTACTTTAGATTCACAAACATCGGAAATTGCAATGGAACCTGTGAGGGTTGGAAACTATTGCGGCATGGGTGGGAAAGGTGTGTAATTGGCGTGTCAGTAGCATGATGCTGTAATATGATTTTATCTGCAATGTCGCTTCCTATGGATGGATGAAGTAAGAGTGTCGATGAATATTGTTGTTGGTGTGTTGACGTCGTCAGTGTTGTACATTGCATTAAAGTCTACATTTTTGAGATCAGCAACTATGGCTACATAATTTAAGCGGATGACTTGGTGAGATGATTTGTGCGGTGGATTGTAGTTAGTAATATTCAAGAGAGTGGGTTTATGGTCTGTGATATGCGATACCAGGATGAGAGACGTAGATGGTTGGTTGGATTTAAGGAAGATGTGGTCTAGACATCGTTCTAAGCGAGTGTGGATGAGATGGGTGGGCAAAAGTCCGTGAGTAGCATTCAGTGATAGGTAATCGAGCGCTCTGTCACTTCGGTTGGTTGGGCACAGGTCCAAATTGTGGTCCAAATCATGTCACCTATAAGGATGATGTCGAAGCAGCTCTGCAGACCACAGCTGCAGTTGTCAGCACGTAGGTGTTTGTTAACTATTGCCTTTTTGCTTTCGTAGGTGGTCGACAGACGATGTGGTGCTGTCCATGTCGCCCAACATGATCATCCCGGCGCCCTACCTCGAGACCGAGGCGGGGCGGCGCTGTGCGCTGCGTGGCCAGTTCCCCACGCCACTACTGAGCGCGCCGCCCCCGCTGCCGCACACCCCCCGCGCGCCCCGCCACTCCGTGCGCACCGCGCACACGAGCCACGAGCTCAAGGTACATACAGTTCCCCGCGCCGCCCCCGCTGCCGTACACCCCGCTCGAATTAGGAAATTCTTCGATTAAACTGTTGTGTCGGTACCCGTAAATAAATGTAGCCGTTGGAGAAACAAGCGAGATGTAACACTGTGTGACTGTTTCAGGAGCACCACGCATTCGCAAAGATGGCTATTTCAGCCCCGGCCGACGACCCGTCAATCAAAGCGGCGCTGGCGCACTACAGAGCCACTGGTTGCCGGCTCGTTAACGACAAACATAAACGTAAGTGCTGCAAGTTACGCAAAACTATTGAGCCTAAAATTTTAGAAAAAATGCATACATTACCTCTATACCTAAAGATGACAGGAAAACCTATAAGGAAGTCAGTAGTGTCAAAATAACATGTTTAATAAAAATTGGTTGGAACCCTTTGCACCGAGTCCGACTCGCACTTGGCCAGTTTTTTTTAACTAGTTTAATGCGGCAGTTAAATAGTGATCTACACTTTCATAAGCTCTTAGTCATAAGTCTTGATCTACATGATAAGTTAATTGCAGCTCAATGTCCGATGTACAAGCCATCCGTGGTGAAAAAGCCAAAGGAGCCCGAAGTGGACCCGAACGAGAAGCCGAATGAGAATGAACCGCTGGACCCTCTGGCGCCTGAGAACCATCAGCAGCTGAGTTTGTTGTTGTACAGCTTTAGCAACAAGTCGGCGAATGTGCCTGACTTCTGCGTTAACCCTTGGTAAGTAATACTATCTTGACCGGTTCACTGTCTGCACAGGAGACACAATTGTTAAAGAATCAGCGGTGACCACATGGTTCATGGACTGTGAACCGGTTCAATTATAATGAAGAAGTTTTTTTTGTGTGTTTTCCCACTGCTGGGCAAAGGCCGCCCCTATATTTTCCAGCTGACTTTATCTGATGCCTTTTGCCGGCCAGTCCACCATGAATAAGACCAATTCGTCACCCCAGCGTTTTTAGGCATGCTTCGGTTGCGTCGTCCGTCTTCAGGCACCCACTGTGTGGCGATCTTGGCCCATCTTGTAAATTTGCCCCGCCCATTTTAGCCTCGCCGTTTTGTCTCCAACATCGGCGATACCTGTCTTGGAGCGATATAATTAAGTTTATTTTTTATTTTATCTCCGGAATCGATTGCGAAAATACCTTCGCTGATGGTGAACATACTGGTGGAATCCAATTTATTCCAGCCCATGTAATTGTAGACCATTGGCTGTTTTTTTAGTCCATACTACCTGGACCCCCCACTGGCTATGTCAGAGCTCATAATGGTTATTTTGACCCCAAATTTTGGCACACAGTACAGCAGACATGTCAATTTTTTTTTTTTAATTCGTCACCCAGGATAGTGACGATGGAGATGTACGGTCGTCACGACATCTCTCTGGGCGCATTCTTAGAAAAGTATTGCTTCAACGGGGACTACAAGTGTACCTCGCCCAACTGTAACGTGCCCATGAACCAACATGTGCGCAGGTACGTACTTACCAGCCGGACAACTAATTTTATATACCTACATACTTTCATTGTTCTAAAAGTCATCTTGTGCATATTAACATTCAGGTTCGTACATGGGGACGTGTGCATCACTATAACTTGCAACACCATCGGACACAGCAACGTGGACAAAGTCAAGGAGGAACAGAGCAAACAGGTTAGCACCTAAATCTCAAACTCGGAAGTATTTATTTCAACTAAAATGTTGAACAGTCATCGTTGACAGTCAGAAAGTTAAAAGTTTTCGCACTTTCCGAATTTCAGGATAATACTGTGCCAGAAACTCAAAGGATCTTTTAAATTAAACAATTTCAAAATTTTGACACCTCTCCGCACCTCATTAATATAGTATGAAAAGAGCCATCCAAAATGTTATAATACCCCTTAATCTCTCGCAAGGCATTTGATTGCGTAAATCATGAAACTCACTCTTTAAGTTATAGAACACATACGGGTGGTATAGGTACATTCTATTTAATTTTGAGAAATGATAATTAAATAGCAGACAACAGCAAGATTGTATAACTGGTGTCAATCCACGGCATTTTATTAGAAGTCAGAATGGCGGTACCACAAGGTTTAATATTGGGCCCTTTCTTTTTTACTCGACTGCCCAACTAAAGTGGTTTTTCGAGAGTTATGTATGTTTGTATGTTATTTTTTTTTATTTCGAATCCTATACATACAGGGCGTATCTTGTATGTATAGGATTCGAAATAAAAAAAAAAAATTTGTATCTGAGAACGTGACTGCAAGACGACAAAAATAATTACAAAAGAGTCACTTTTTTAGCAATCTGATGCAGTTGCATTAGCACAGTGGCATTACCTCGGTTTTCTTGCAGTAAGGTTTTTGTTGGATCTATATACCCCATGTATTAAACCACTAGCCGATCCGCGCAACTTCGTCTGCGTCTGATTTTCCATTAATGCTCCGCTCTTATTTGTCTTAGCGTGATGATATATCTATATCTACCACTGAAATAATTTTTCAAATCGGACCAGTAGTTACTGAGATTAGCGCGTTCAAGAAAACAAAATCTTCAGCTTTATAAAATTAAGTATAGATTAAGCCTTCAAAGGAGCTATAGTGGGTGTTGTGCTGTGAACTGGTGCAGGTGATGTTCTGGTCGCGCTGCGAGGCGTGCGGCGGCAGCGGCGCGGCGCGGCGCATGTCGCGCGCGGCGCTGGGCGTGTCGCTGGGCACGTACGTGCGCGCGCGCGCCGCCGCCCCGCGCTACGTGCGCGCGTGTCCGCACCCGCTGCACGCGCACGCGCACGCCTTCGTGCACCACCTCACCACCGCCAGCTTCAGGTCAACATTATCTAATACTCCTTTTTTTTTGGGATGGGAAATCATCCAATGACTGGAGGGAGTGTCAGACTTTTACTGCCCAAAACCCATTCATGTTCCTTCGTTTCCCTTTGTGTTCCGGAGCCGCGGTATCTCTTTCGAATATCCCGCACCTCCGGCAGGCATCGGCCCGAAACGGCCCTTTCGGGCCCCTCGTTATGCTGACTCTCTGTGAGGCGCGCGTGGAACACGAACGCGCCGTCGACAAGGCCTGTCGTCATAAAACGGCTGGACTGCGAGCTACCCATAGCTCTCCGTCCACAGGCCCGATCTAATACTCCTGCTAACCCACCTGTTTCGGCCGATCCTATCGAATATGTACACAAATGTGTACGCAATCACAGTTGCCTCTTCCCTTACTCTCATTGTGTAACCGGTGGGACGACAATCCGCAAGATTCGGATAAGGAACGGTTGCAACCAATATGTTATTTTTCATTTGTCGATCCTTTGTCCATACCAGATACAGCTTTAACTGGTAAAAAAGAGAGGAAGTATATTTCACATAAAAGCACGGATTTCAATAAAAATGTTGTTACACTAGTACCACAGCTATAACAACTAAACATCCGGATACAATATGGTAGGATTTTTTAAGTTTAGTAATTACAATTATTTAAGTACAGGAATGAAAAACTCGTGAATCCCACAGGTACAGCAAGATAACCCCGTACGAGATCCAGCTGCCCCCCGACATGATATCTATAAAGTACGACACTAAGCAGATGCGCGACACGCTCATCTCACAGCTCAACGAACTGGTTCAGAAAGGTATGGCTCTTTATAATTAAAATACCCGGATTTTCCGGGTAATATACGAGTACATGTCATGAAAAAAAAAATTGTTTCTTTAGGCACTAGCAGAAATCCCTGTATCGATGCCGTCTGGAATTATCACTTTAAATATTATATTTTTCGTTTTATTGTAGTAAGTATTGGGGGTAGGTCGAAACAGAATGACACCTCGTTCTGTTTCTACCTATCCTCATGGGAAATGGTATGAGGTTATGTATATTAAGTGGATACATTTTTAGGGCACGAGATATTCAGCGGTCTTTCAGACGGCGATGCCGAGAAGGACTACCAAGCGTTCAAGCAACACATGGAGCAAATACACCTCGCGCTCACCTCGGCCAGTCTGCACGAGAACAACACGACGGCTGGTGAGGAAACACCTTATTTCTTTGGCGATAGAGATCAGAATTTCTAGTCTTGTATACTCACTTCTTCTTCTACTCTTTTTTAAACTCTGTAGCTTCACCACAAAAATAATAAATTCATCGTATTTTTGTCACATATTTGTGACGTTGGCGTACAATGAGTTGTTGTTTGTCACATTTATGTTTAATAAAGTTTATTTTAATTTATACTTTAAAGTCAAACCGCAGGTAACACATTACAAAATGGCTCTAAAAACCGGGCAAGTGCGAGTCTAACTAGAAAACGAAGGGTTCCGTACCATAAACATTATTTTTTATTATTTGTTGTTGTAGAGGCAATTGAAATACACACAAATTCCACGAAAACCACTCTATCCATTGATGAAAGCAGTATGCAAATCGATGCAGGAGTTTTGTTAATGGCGAACAGACAGACAGACGCGGCGGAAGACTTTGTTTTATAATCGAGGATAAGAGGATCATCGGTAATGATAGGCTCGTCGAGTCGAAGCTCCTAAGTCTTGAGCATCGACGCTGAGTTGCTAGCCTAGCGGTTTTATACCGGTTGCGGGAACGTGCGGCGGAATTTCATAATTTAATTGGAGCCCGTTCCATCATCGGACAACAACACGAACGGCGATGCGCCACTGGTACATGGTGGACATACTACTATTGTTTTATTTTTTAATTGTATTATTATGTAAGTCATTTTATATTGGTAGGTTTTGTTAATTTAATTATCATTGTAAGTCTATAATGTGGGTAGGTGTGACCGTGGCGTCACAGCGGGCCCTATCAGAATACCAGCGCGGCGGTATTTGTCTTTTTTTTTTTTCAAATATCGCCGCATCGTGCTGAGATAGGAGCCTTTTTGGCCTCGCACAGGTCTCTATTTTAATTAAAATTTAGTTTTAATGATCTTTTTAAACGCTGTATCTCCTGTGCTTGTTCCAAATAAACATTTTCTTTCTTTCTTTCTTTCTTTCTTTACATACCACCCACACGCACAAAACGTTTTGGGAACACATTCATAGTGCGTATAGCAAAGGAGTGGAATTCCCTGCCGGAGTCTGTGTTTCCTGATAGCTACAACCTGGGAGTCTTTAAGTGAAGAATAAATAGGTTACTTCTAGGCAAGCGTGCTCTATCTTAGACCGCATCATCACTTACCATCAGGTGAAATAGGGGTCAAACACGTGCCTATCAAAAGCAAAAAAAAAAAAATTATAGTGAACCTATTAATTTAGTTAATGAACAACTAGGCTTAAAATAGGACAACATCCTGTGCTATAAATATAAAGCCCAGTAAGGTCTATGCTTGATACCAATACCCGTACCAATAATAATATTTTATTTATTTATTACCGGACTTAATGCAACAAGGCATTCTCTACCAGTCAACCTTTGGTTTAAAAAGACTACAACTGTGGTAGGGGTACAACAAACAAATAATAAAAAATTACATTTAAATTGAATCATTTCAATACAACAACCGACTTCCAAAAAAAAAACAATACAAAGTAAAAAATAACTTTCATTTCGGAAGTCGGTGTTTTTGTTAGTTTCTTCGTATTTTGACACCGACTTCCGAAATGAAAGTTATTTTTTACTTTGTTGTCGGTGTATTTTTTTCGTAAAAAGTTTTTTATTTTTCACTTTTTAGTGGTACCCCACACCTAACAACACCACTGCAAAATCGCAGAAAAGCAAAATACGCAATTTCGTTTACTTGGATGACATAAAACTATCATCTAAGTAGACGAATTCCAGCTATTTCGATTTAAAATCCAAAGTTCGTAACCGATTTTCATAAAATTTAAATGGGACCAATCTGCAAGTATATCCTTTCAGATAAAACGAAAGAATTTTTCAAATCGGTTCATAATTTTCGGAGTTATGAGGTAACAAACATAAAAAAAAAAAACATACAACCGAATTGATAACCTCCTCCTTTTTGGGAAGTCGGTTAATAAAATATACCTACTAATAAAATACATAATTATAAATGGTAAAATCTTCTTAATATATATAAATCACGTGTCACGTTGTTTGTCCGCGATGGACTCCTAAACTACTTAACCGATTTTAATCAAAGGGAAACGCCCATTTTAGGCCAAGTTTCGCCCATCTATGTAAAAATGACTAAAAAGATACTAATTTAGTAACTTAAATATTGCTATTATCAGTTTGTAATGAATACACCGGAATCAAAAGCCGATTTTTATAAGACACTCAATCGTTCATTGCATTATGTAGGTAGATAATGGTGGCTATTCCTGTCAGTGTCAAAGTAGGGATTGCAATTCTTAATTTCATAAAATGGCGATTCACTAAATACCGGTTACCAAAATCGGTAGGTATATGGAAAATATTTTTTTTAAATGTTTACATCAGTTATATAATTCCTTACGGGATAAACAAAAATGTTTATCAATTTATGAACTTCTATATACGATTTATACGATCCATTGAACCAATGCCGCGTTTCCGGTTATCCGCAAGAATATCGATTCGTCCATAAACCGATCTCACAGCTACATCCCTAAATGTCAATAATTGAATGACATTGAAAAATCAAGTTATTTTGGTGATGTTTTAAAGCGACTTGTGTTTTTTCTTGCGTTTCACATCGGATATTTTGACGACTTTGCTCACGATTATGGACCCTGAAACCGCTCCTGATGACGACCTTGACTTTACATTGGATTCAGTACCCGCTTCTCACGACGACACTGGCATTGGCAAGCCGGTGTCGTTGGATACCGTACCTGTTACTCACGAAAGACCACTAACATGGAACCTGATTTACATGAACGTTTACCACGGAGCGATCTCTGTGTCAATTCTGGTGTAAATACACGAAGACTTAAGAGATTGACCGTAACCAATGTGGAGGTGCGATCTATAATTCAGCAATGGATTGCACCACTACAAGTAAGTTATTTACCTATTTACTTTCTGTAAGAATATAATAATTATAAAATCACCAACATCGTTTTATTAGTCGTTGTTCGTTTCGTTTATATTTGTGATTTATGAAGTCCCACCGAGTTCTATGTTAAAAATAGCGGTTGTTTCCTTATCTATGATGTCAATCCTAATGCCTATCATGTATTTCTTCCATGGGCATAACTTGGCCAAAACTGCCTAAGCAAATGGGCATTTCCCTTTGCACATCCAACTTGAAAGATAGGGTAGCTTACATCTCAATTTATAGTCGCAATATTATATTTATTGCAAAAAACCTTAGCCACAGCAACGCGTGGCCGGGTCTGCTAGTAATCTTTAAATATAAAAATGAATCCCTATTTCCCTTGGTCACGCGTAAACGGCTGGGCCGATTTTGCTAATTCTTTTTTCGTTGTGTTTGTTACTGTCAGGAAAAGGTTCTTATGAAAAAATAAAGTTGCAGTTCACGGGAGCGAAGCCGCCGGGGGTAGCTAGTGAACTAACAAAAATGATGATTTATAATAATTATTTTAATATTTGTTCCAGCGGTGGTGCGCAGTCTGTGGAGCGTGTCGGACCGCATAATCTTGGGAGAGAAGATGCTGCGAGACGCACAGGACAGGTGGTCCAGTCCGCCCGCTAAGACCAAGTCGCAGCCTGACAATGCAGGTAAATGTCTCTCTTCAGAACAATCTATACATCGTGTCAAAACGCAAAAACTCTTAAGGGGTAATGACCCCTCGGGGTTCTCAACATTATGAACAACTTTAACTGTGGGACCACCCCGAAACCGCCAAAGAAAACAGCTGTTGGTTTTTGTCGAGTAAGGGACTACTCAGACTTATTCAAATTATGCCTATAGAAATCAACGATTTCGTATGGAGACGCGTACGCATCCGTTCAGCTTTCCGCATCTATTCAGCTTTCGCGGCAAACAAGTATAAAATGAGGCCAATGTGTTATTATCATGCGAGTGCTATAGATAGAGTTTATCACTGTTCTGTTTCTGACGCCTTCTCATTCTTACGACGCTCTAAGCGGCTAATAGAAGCAGAACTGAATAAGTAATAAGTATACAACGTGTAACAGAATAAACGCAATACCTCTTAAGGGGTCATTGAACTCATCATTATGAACAACTTTCACTATGGGACCAATACTGAAATCGCGAAAAAAAAATCGACTGCCCCATACATTTTTGTACGCATAACTCGACAAAATGTACTGGACAGCTGATTTTTTTTTTTCGTGATTTCGGGGATGGTCCCATAGTAAAAGTTGCTTATAATGATGAGTTCAATGACCCCTTAAGAGGTATTGCGTTTATTCTGTTATAGGTTGTATAATTGACCAAAATCGTACAGCAAATGGAGCTGAATAAGTGTGAGAAGTCCCTTATGCGCCCTACAACATCGGTGCGTACCGCGTCCGAGACTATTCAGCAGTGTGGTTCTATAAGCATATCGAGGTGAAGGCTTGGGTGAAGTGTTCACGCAAAAAGCTGTGAATCCATGTAATCAAGGTGGAATAGAATATAATACTCTTTATTGTACACACCATATAAGTTACAGAAAAAAAATATGAAGAAAACATTACATAGGGTGACACAATGGGCGGCCTTATCGCTAAGAGCGATATTTTCAAGACAACCTTAGGATGGATTTTAAAGAAAAAAGAAATACAGTACTGTAGGTAGTCTTAGGTGTACGATATATATGATAGATTAATAAATACAATTATAATTTTGAAACAAAAAGCATAGAACCCAAGCAAAAACGGTCAAAGTGAAAGGTGGTGAAAGTGGGCAAAGATTGAGCACGTCTGGAATGACAGCTCACTTCGAGCTTCGTGATCACTTCACCCATGCCTTCACTTCAACGTATTTACAGAATCGACCGGCAGATCACGGCCAGGACATAATTCGGCTACAACCCTGAAATTAGTGGATCAACCTTTAAATAATTGTTTGAAAGCAGAACATTGTGCATGTAAAAAACGTGCATTATTCAAACGAATGCCTTATTACAACGAAATATTCGCATGACGCGCTATTGTTAACTTCATTATCTATTTTAATTACAGTTGAAGAGAAATCTGATTTGGACGATTCTTCTGGCGATGATGGCAGTAAAGAGAGCTCAGGTAGTTGTAATTTTTTCGTTCATTTAAATTTCATTGCTATTTTTAGCGGCATCTACGGCGCCAAATACGTGCTAAACACCTGACGTCACACAAATTCTACATCGCGATATCAAAAAAATCCATGCGATTTGAACAACAGCCTAAATATCAACCAATAAAAGCTTTGCATTTTTAATGAGAAAAGTCGACTCACCTAATTGTGTCATATGTCTGAAAATTGACGACGTGCAACACTTTTTGATGGAATGTGTTCATTTTGATCAATTGGCAAGGCGATTTAAGTTAAATTATCTAGATGTCGGTGCCTTTCATAGTATTCTAGCTTCGCAAACATCGGATGCAGCTAGAATACTATGCGCCTTTAAGTTTAAATAAAGTGTTAATTTTAACTTTTAGTAGAATAGTAGTAGATAGTACTTAGTATAAGGTCCGATGGGATTGTTATCGTCATTTTTAGGGTTCCGTAGCCAAATGGCAAAAAACGGAACCCTTATAGATTCGTCATGTCTGTCTGTCCGTCCGTCCGTATGTCACAGCCATTTTTCTTCCCCCCCCCCTTAACTTCTAAAATAAGAGAATGATAAAACTAAAAAAAAATATAATGTACATTAACATGTAAACTACCAGCGAAAATTGGTTTGAACGAGATCTAGTAAGTAGTTTTTTTTTTAATACTTCATAAATCGTAAATCGCAACTTCTGCTTACGGAACCCTCAGTGCGCGAGTCCGACTCGCACTTGGCCGATTTTATGTACAAAAATTCCTTAAAATCAATAAAGTAAATATCAACCATCGAAAAGTTCCCCACCTGACACAACAACCGTCGGGTCGAAGGACCCTTTCCAGTGGAGGTTAGGGGGGCTTAAAGGTGCGTTTCCATCAGAGATGTGTCTTCATTTACCTAGCCTGTAGGTAAATGAACAACAATGAGCAACTTGAAGAATGTACCTTTTATATTATTATTTATTTATTTATTTAGAATTTATGCACAATAATGGTACAGGGGCGGACTTAATGCATTCAACTTATGTGAGTATCATTCTGTCCGTATATGTGTTAAACACATGGTTTAGCATATATAAGATTACCGTGTTTTATCCCGTTCTAAATATTTGCCGTCCTACTTGCACGTATTATTACTGTAAAAAAATGCAACGAGTTTAATTGAGCCATGTTTTATTTACGTTTTAGGTACAACGTACGTGTTCACTTCAGATAGCAACAAGGATCCAGAAAAGGAACATACGGGTAAAGAACTAATTATTTGTGTAAAATAATCTGAGCAACTTGTTTGTGTTTCCGAACATCCGTGAAAAACGGAACCCTTATAGGATCGAACTCAAACTCAAGCATTTATTTCAATTAAGAGCGTTATCGGTAAACGGGCCACCCGTAATTTAGGTATAGACTAGCTCCCGATGTGTCTGTGTGTATCCGCACGGCACACACGCGCGCTTGGTGCACATTGCGAATTTTATGAACGACCAACCCGTTTTGATCCTTAGAATATTGAAACAAAACATTTTTTTTTGCCTTTCCATAAAGTACAACCTTTCTTACGTAAAATCGTCTTCACACAACATTTAGTTATTTGTAATAAACTAAAATGTTTTAATTAATGTATCTTTTATTTGAAATTAGAGGATTTGAGTATCCTTGTGTAACCACCAGTATCGAATTTTAATCAACAGAGCAATTTATACAAGCAAAGTTATATTAATTTTCTACGTTTGTAAATGTAATTTTAGGAACTCGAATTAAAAAACGGACTGGTAGGTATATAGTTTTTTTCCTTTTTGCGCATAGGATGAGTAGGTGGGAAATTAAATAAAAGTTTATCATGTTGTGTATAGTAAAACATATAATATAAAAAACTGTTAAATTACAAAATAATTTCCCTCAGTGGCATTGATCGACTTTTTCTTGGATCAATTATTTCGGGAAGAACGCACTCGTAATAAAAAAAATTCAAACGAGGGATCATCTTTTCTTTCCAAAATTGATCATCTTTATAAATTTTAAATACTTTAATTGGAAATTCAGGACCAGTGTACACCGCAAACAAACACACACTTTTATTTGCAATACCTATTTAGTTGGCCCTGAACTTGGTAGTACCAGTCATGGTTGGTGTTCATAATGACGTTATCACCATCAAATAAAAACCATTTCAGTTTTTTTTGACGAATTGCTGTATCAGGGTCAATTCCGCGTATGGAAATGGGACATTTTATTTCTATTATTCCTTCTTCAAGAAGTCCATCTGGCGAAGCACCTAAAAAGCAATGGGTCTCATCGATAGAAAGACCACATTTTTGGATGGTTATGTCCTCTTGAATGGCGAGTTGCTCAATAGCCTTTCCCTCATTTTTAACCGACTTCCCAAAAAGGAAGAGGTTATCAATTCGGTTGTTTTTTTTTTATTTTACGTTTGTTACCTCATAACTCCGACAATTATGAACCGATTTGAAAAAATCTTGTTTTATCTGAAAGGATATACTTGCAGATTGGTCCCATTTAAATTTTGTGAAAATCGGTTACGAACTTTGGATTTTAAATCGAAATAGCTGGAATTCGTCTACTTAGATGATAGTTTTATGTCATCCAAGTAATCGCAATTGCGTATTTTGCTTTTCTGCGATTTGTTGCTGCAGTGGTGTTGTTAGGTGGTACCGCTAAAAAGTGAAAAAGAAAAAACTTTTTACAAAAAAAATACAACCGACTTCCAAAAAAAAAAAAAACACTTATTTTTTACTTTGTAGTGTTTTTTTTTTGGAAGTCGGTTGTATTTTTTATATATACAGGGTGTAAGGGACAGCCTTCCACAAATTAACAGGGTGCAATCAGCTCCTTATTTTGAATCATATTCCAGTGGAAATTTCCTCAGGATTTTTTTTTTTTTCGATTTTTCATTTTTTTTGCTTTATTTCAATGTAAAGTTACATTATCTGTATGCAGAACTCCATTAATGTAAATAACACAGCTAAAATGAAAAAATAAAAAAATAATAAAAAAAATCTCATGAACGACGCATGAAATCAGCTGTTAAAACGTAGCGCGGGCGCAGCTATCCTTTCGAAAGCTCGCTGCGCTGCCGTTCGCTGCGTGCGTTTTGCAGAGGTAGCAATACATTGCGAGTGAGGTAATTAAATAAATCAGTTTTATTGGATTCCCATAAAGTTCCTGAAATAATTTCATCTACCGGTCAACTTAGTACGATATACTGAAATCACCCTATCAGTTTGAGGAGGGCTGTCCCTTACACCCGTTATATATAAAACAAAGACGGGTTTGTTACATCACTTATAACTCGAGATCTGTTGAACCAATTTTCATGGTTATTGATTCGTTGGATTTGTCTCCGACCCGAATAGCAGAATATATCGTAAAAACAATGAAAATTCGATATGTGTAATGAATACTTAATTGACGGGAGCGAAGCCGCGGGGGACAGCTAGTATCCATATAAAATGGATTTCAGAAGTGGTGCTGAATTCAAATTCTACAACATAAAATCATTAAGTACACATAAATATAAAACATACTACATTATTTCGTTCTTAATTCGAATATAAAAAACACACCAAAACTAATATTCTATAAAAAAATACTTACGGATCAAAACTGATTAGGCGTAGTATGAATCCCCGGTGCAACTACTTATTTCTATTGTCAGCGCGGCAGCGTGAGCGACATAGGTCCTACCTCAGAGAGCGCCACAGCGCGACTGGCCGACACTGCTCTGCGCTACGTTATTTATTAGTAACTTTGGAATTTTATATTGTCGAAATTATAGTTAAATGTATTTTTTTTTTTCTGATTTCTATTTGCCTTAACTCCACTTACAAATAGTGTTTTTTTTTTTAGCTATTTCAGCCATAATATAATATAAAAATGACTTTTTAGAATGCAAAATTTAAGTTTAGGAATAATTTTTTTTTAGGGACTTTATGAATAAAAATTACTTTTCTATTTTTAACAATAACATGAACTGTATCTTGCCTTTCGTCACGTATTTTTTCCAGACTTCCACGACTCATTGTTAATTCACAATTTCATTCCGAAATTCAGCCATCCCGCAAAATTTCAAAAACGTGTGTTTAAAATAAGCACTTATTTTGATAATTATCAACATTTTTCAATGTTTTTTTCTATACAAAACCAAATTAAAGATATGCTTATTTTGGTACTATAATTAGTTTTTCATAAAGTCCAGGCAATGTGAAGTAATTTAACTTTAAAAAACCCCAAATTTATGATTATTGAATTTTTTTACCGAGAACACTCTTAAACTATTTACAGGCACTTTTGAAGTGTCAATGTCGGTCGATCCAAAACGAAGAAGCTATTTGCACGTTCCAAAGCGTACAGGTCGCGCGGCGAATTAAGATCGCTCGATGAAAGTAGTGGGGGCAATCGGCGCATGTGTACACTCGCGTACAGAAATTCTTAGGGCCTGTTTCACCACTTCCTGATAAACTCTCTGATAGCCTATCCACAGGTTATCTGACAGATAGTGCTCCGTGTGTTTTTAAGGGATTTTTTTTATTTTGTATGTACCATAGTAACTTATACATATAGGTACTTAATAACACTAGTTTTTGCTTGTAATTTATCTTGTTAGTAGGTAAATTCAGAAAAATTAAAAACAAAAGTAAATTTTTCAACCATTTTTCGTAGTTTTCGTAATTCATGTTGTCGTGGTAATCATTATTCAATATTATTGATTTCATTCGTAACTTTCTTAACGTAACAATTCACGTCGTAAACAATTTTTCTTGCTTGCCGTTTTAAAACTTTATCTTTAACCATTTTTTTTACCACTACGTATTACTAATACGATAACACAAGCTATACGCAACAGTACCCAAGCGCGTGAACGCAACGCGGGAATTGAATCTACCAATGACGTGTCGCCGTCGGCGCATACCCGTCCCCCTCACCCCGCACGTCACTAAATAGACCTTAGAATTGAATACTGCGCATACCCCTTCCACTTTTGCCGAGCGATCTAAATTCGCCGCGCGACCTGTAGATCTCTATGGAGAAGGACGTGCAAGAAACACACGGACACTATTTTAAAAATAATCTACTGTATCAAAGTTTTGTTTACATCGTGTTGAAATTATACGTGCATGTGAAAACGATGTAAAAGACGAGCAGGATAAAAACATCCGGAATAAAAAAGGAACAATTCAAAGAAATAATTAAAATAAACCATGTCAGCTGAGAAATGACCAGTCCCAACCGACGGCGCCCGTTTACGAGCATGACGCACGCGCCAGGCCCATTTGTCTCAACCATTTTGAATGGAGCCAAATGATCCAACGCATACGCCACCATCAGCTAGGCTTTTGAGTGGGCATGACACTCCCAACCGCCAGGGTACTTGAGTCTATACAATGCAAACACACACATATTAAAAAAATTTGCTACTATTGATTTATATAATTCAGGTGTCCGTCTGTCCGTCTGTCACAGCCAGTTTCCTCTGGATCTATTGGACCGATTCTGTTTGTAACATATGGACTTCTGCGACCCGAACACGAAAGCGTTGCGTTAATAAATAAATTTTGAGTATGGCGGGGGGGAGGTTACTTTTGGACGTCAAACTAGAAAACTAAAAAAAAACGGGTTGCACTCCGGGAGTGCCGGCAGTAGTGAAAACTTGAACATTAACGTTGTGCATTTTTGAATCATCCGTCTTACGAATTTTCGATCAGTTCACGTGTCCTGACGCGAGTTTATCATTTTATACCCATCCCAAGAAAACTGCTAAAGAAGTTTTCACAAAAACAAAATTCAAACTGTATCGTGTGGCAAATCAACAATGTGAGGGTATTTATTAATTATTTTTTTTTAGTTTGTCAGTTTTTCAAGAAATAAGACCAAAAATTACCAATCCCCAACTTAGCTCCTAAACTACTGAGCTTAAAATTTGTAATAAATGCATATAATAATTCCAGACCTAAAGATCACTTTAAAAGGTCTAGTGTTACATTTTCTTGTTAAAAATGAAATTGGTTCGGAACCCTTTGCATGCGAGTCCGACTCGCTCTTGGCCAGTTTTTTTTTATTAATAGTTTTAGTATCTTTTCGAGATAACGCTTCGTGATGTTCATGTCACCGGAAAGTGTCACGCCGTACCATTGTAAAATATCGCGTGAAAGGAAATTGAGCAAGGTACTATGGCACTTGGTTGCGCAACTTTTGACACAGTAAAGTAATGAAAATTAGACACAAAAAAAGGGTTGTGTTATACTTTAATACAAGGTTAAATTCAAGATTAAATGTTGTGGGGTTTCTGAAGAAAAACATAAGTTGAGTACCTATTGAGGTTATGTTACATAACTCAAAACAATTCGTTTTGAAACCCTATTAACTGGCAAATATTTTGTATTATTTTGGTACATATTAATTGAGTTTTACCTATGTTCATCATTATTTATTATATTTAAAAACATTGATCTAGAAATCTTCTCAGAAAAACGGTAGGAGAAATCCATGTACGTAAGATTTTTACCATGGAATCCGTTGCTTCTCTGATTTGGCGTCTAGGCAGCGGGTGTGCTAATAAAAGAGAACAATTCATACAGCGCAACATGTTTTCACAGAACAAATCACCGTGGACGTGAAAATGTTCTAACAATAATAATTCACTTCGCAGCACACGCACAAAAAGAGTCAAATTGCTAGATGTAGTAGATAGACGTGGAGGAATCCTAAAACTCAACTCGACACGAATTTATGTTTGTTAGCAGAGAAAAGCTGAAAACAATTTTCTCGGTTTACCGGCAGTTAACACGGTAAACAGTAAATACCAATTTGTTTGACATTTCATCGAATAGTGTTGTGACACAACAATAGACTACGGCGTCGTAACATTATCTATTTTAACTTAATTGTTTTATTTTTGTCATGAAATTGCTTTTTAACGAAAAAATAGTAGGTAATATTATTAAAGAATAATAATGACAACTTTTAATATTTTTAGTTTCAAATGTAGATTGTTTTGTTGTTCCACGACTTATGTTAATGTTCAATCGATCGATTATAATTGAAAAAGGAGTCGCTTCACTATAATGGAAGAAATGAAATTGTATCGTATTAAATACTAATTAAAATGAAAATAGAAACCCCACAAATTATTTCAATGAATTTAAGTCAAAAATCGATAATATTAATAAAATGAATTATACATTAACTCAAATGGCCTTTACGCGTCAAAAAGTGAAACTATAAATGCCCAATCTCCTTTGAACTTTTTCTTTTATATAAGACACGGATAGATTTGAAACTATTGGATTTGGATGGGATTTATTATATGCAAAACGTTCTACATTAGAGGTAGTTTAAAGTTAAAAGGGAATCACTTGTCTTGGTATGGTCATGTGAAGAGGAGAGAGGAAACGCATTTAACTAAAATAGTAATGAATATAAATGTGGATGGATGGAGAGGGAGAGGAAGGCCAAAGAAAAGATGGATGGATTGTGTAAGAAGCGATATGAAAGAAAACTTTTTAGTGGTACCTCACACCTAACAACACCACTGTAAAATCGCAGAAAAGCAAAATACGGGATTTCGATTACTTGGATGTCATTAAACTATCATCCAAGTAGACGAATTCCAGCTATTTCGATTTAAAATCGAAAGTTAGTAACCGATTTTGATAAAATTTAAATGGGACCAATCTGCAAGTATATCCTTTCAAATAAAACAATAATTTTTCAAATCGGTTCATAATAACTGTCGGAGTTATGAGGTAACAAACATAAAAAAAAAACAACATACAACCGAATTGATAACCTCCTCCTTTTTGGGAAGTCGGTTAAAAAAGGAGTTAGTGAAAGTCGACCAAGAAGAAGCCGACCAAGAAGCCGACCCCAAGTAACATGGGATAAGGGAAGGGGGGGGAGGGGAGGGTGTATGTGAGACTGTTTAATTTTAAGACCTTATATGTACCATATACTCAGAAATAAATGATCACTCATTCATTCATTTATTCATAAAGGGCAGGAAGATGATGATGATGATCAAAACGATTTTTTTTAAATATATCGAGAAAATAAAATCTAATCAAGATTTATTACAATCTTCTGGAGTGTGCCATTTTCCTGTGACATTCACATTTTATAGCCCTTATGAGGTAAATTGGTATTCAGCTACAAAGTATTGGAAAACTCGTCATTCATATTCATTGAAAAGAAACATGCTGACTGTGATCTACTTGTTTTAACTAAATAAACAAGACGTACGGCGATGCCACCGGTACATGGTGGACATCCCACCCACACGCACATTACGTTTTGGGAACACATTCATAGTGCGTACAGCTAAGGAGTGGAATTTCCTGCCGGAGTCTGTGTTTCCTGATAGCTACAACCTGGGAGTCTTTAAGTCCAGATGAATAGGTTACTTCTAGGCAAGCGTGCTGCGTCTTAGACCGCATCATTGCCTTCCATCAGGTGAGATAGTGGTAAAACGTATGCCTATCAATAGTAAAAAAAATAAAATGTCTGAAAAAATCAACAAGTTCTTTCTCTCTAGGAAAAAGTAGCACTATGCATTTTGTTAAATATGTTTTTAAATAAACGCAAAGCTGTGCCATACTTGAATTTCAATCTATTTCAAGGGCTTGTATCATTATATTCTATCATTCTGTCCAGTCGATTCTGTGAACATGTCGAAGTGAAGGCGTGGGTGAAGTGATCACGAAGTGAGCTGTCAAACCATACAAACAAGATGGAATAACAGCTCACTTGTCGTTCACTCCACCTAGGTGAAAACGGTGAGATGTCAACAGAATTGACCGGCTGTAAAATATACTAACGTGAAGTGAACATCAAGTGAGCTCTAATTCATCAATCAAGTTGCATGGTTATCACCTGGATTTTAACGGTCAGATGTTCACAAATTAGTGCGGCGGGTTAGGGTTGCGGAATTTGTTCGAAAGAGTCTGACACTCCCTCCCGCTCCGCCCAGAGCGTGAGGAGTCATTTGATGATTTCCCATAATAAAAAAAGGTTGGCTAACCCCTTAATATGGGGGAACGTGTTTAACTTTTCATACGAACCTGAATCTTCGCCTTTGCCTAGACATTGAAGACTGCGATATTATCTGATATAATGTTTGAACTCTCCAGGTATAGAAGAGGATGAGGAGAAAGGCGACAAGAAGACAGTTCGCCAGATATTGTCCCAACTGCTGTCGAACAACCAGCCAGCCAACCAGGTACAGTCGACTAGCTTGAACGAAGGTCATATTAATATTTTTAAGGATCCGGACCTTAAGGTGGAAGCTCCAAGGTAGCCCGCGAAATTCAAATATTTTTATGTTTTTTTGCAATTTGCCGGTCAGTGTGAAGCTGTATGTTAAACAGAATACGGTTCGCGATTGTAAAAAGCATTTACCTAAAGGATTATAACCATTTGAATCATCAATAGGTATATAAGTTCATAGAACTCGATTGAATGTTATTTCGTGAAAAAGTCATTCAATCGAGTTGTATGAACTTAGAAGGTTATATTTATAATTAAAATGGGTATAACTCTTTAGATAAATATGCGTTACGGCCGCGAATCGTATTTTGTTCAAGATACAGCTTCACACTAACCGGCAAATTGCAAAAAAACATAAAAATATTTGAATTTCGCGGGCTACCCAGTCGTATCCACCTTAAAAAGAAAAAACCAAAACCATTACACGAGTAAGATCTCGTTGTTGTCTATCTGTAAGGGCGGGTTGTTTCACGTTCACTTAAGAGCGTGTATTCCGTCCACTAGCGCCGCCAATCGTTTTTTATTATTTGTGTGTACAAAACAAAATAAATACATTTCTTCAGTGCACTACAGAGCGGTTTTTTATCTACGTGTCTTAAATTTACCACAATTAATAAAAAAGGATTGGCGGCGCTAGTGGACGGAATACACACTCTTAACGAACGCGTGAACGTTAAAAATGGTTCTAACTATCGTTAAATCTAAAAATTGATTTGTTTTACAATATGTCAGCCACGCACGTAAAAAAATAACGATTACGGTAACAAATGGTCTGAGCACTGGTTAACATTACTTTAGTTGCGTCAAATAGAACATTAATATTGTGAAATTTCTTTTGAATTCCTTAATAGCAGTTCTTTTGATGACACAAAAAAAGCGTACGTAGAATGCAAAAAGGTATTTAGGCAGGACCCGTGTTAATAACTTAAGCTATTGGGATGAGCAGGAATTTATACCAAAATGTTTTGAAACAACGCTTCTTATTTAACGAACGTTTAACATTTTCCGTAATCGTTACTTTTTGACGTACGTATGTTATGTTAACCAACCGTTCGAAATAACCCGCCCTAAGTCTGTCACGACCCTTTTCCTCAGGAATGCGGGCAGTAAGTCGTAGAGGCTGGCAGATGTTATAATTAGTAATCGGGCAATGCACAATTGACAATTCACACAACACATTTTAACGAGTAACTAAGTCCAAACCACTTGCAAATCGCAATCCAAAGGTAAAAGCTGTTGTCTTAGTCGGTTTGTAGAATAGTCAGTCCAAAGGTAAAGCCAAGTTGTCAAGAATCACAAAATCGTATAGAAAATAATAGATATCCTAAGTTAGCCGCTGAAAACAAACACTAATTGTTTTGACACTGACAGCCTACTCCAATTGACAGCGTAACGTTCCACTCTACGTTTTCACAAATAATCGTAATGATTATAATATTGTACATTTTTGTATAAAAAATGTAAATGCATTTTTAATGTTAACTTTTGTATGATTTTCTCATATTGTACAAGTTTTGTTTAAAAAAATAATTGACAAGCATAAAATCGAAAGAACGTAAATCATGTAGGTAATGAAAGAGTAAGTTGGAATGTTATATGAAACACGGTGCGTTTAGTAACTGCATGATGACTTATTTTTAAGTAAATAAAAATCTTTTCTAACTTTTAATTCCCACCACCCAGTGACTCAATATTTTTTATATAATCCTTTAACAGACTCTTAATTATAATAAATACGAACTTGCAAGTGAATGACACTTAGTTAATTTATAAATAATGTGGGTCCAAATTCGCCATCCTCCTTTATAAATTCATTTAGCTGGTACATTTGAGTTTTAAAAACATTCATTCATTTGTTTTGTCTTTGGCGTCGCTTATTACCGCACAGTGGAAAACATGAAATATCGGTATATTTACGAGTACGAGTTCTACCGTGGCACCAGTGCTGCAGAAACAGCTCGAAGTATGAATGATGTGTACGGCGCTGGTGTCGCAAAAGAAAGCACGGTACGTTTTTGGTTTCAACGTTTTCGTTCTGGAAATTTCGACCTCCAGAACCAACTCCGTGGACGGCTGGAGACCAAAGTGGAAAATGAAGAATTAAAGGCTATTGTGGAAGCGGATTCATCACAAAGCACTTCAGAGATAGCTGCAGGCTTCGGGGTAAGTGATAAAACTGTATTAATCCACTTGAAGCAAATAGGGAAAGTAAAAAACCTTGAACGATGGGTACCTCATGAATTGAGTGAATCGAACTTGTAAACACGCGTCGACTGCTGTGTTAATTTGCTCAACCGACACAATAATGAAGGGATTTTAAATCGAATCATTACTTGTGATGAAAAGTGGATACTGTACGATAATCGGAAGCGCTCGTCGCAATGGATGAACCCTGGAGACCCAGCCAAATCCTGCCCTAAACGAAAATTGACTCAGAAAAATTTACTTGTGATTGTTTGGTGGACTAGCACCGGTGTCGTTCACTACAGCTTTCTTAAATCTGGCCAAACGATTACGGCAGATATCTATTGTCAGCAACTGCGAACCATGAAGGAAGAACTAGCTGCTAACCACTAGCACCGGTGTCGTTCACTACAGCTTTCTTAAATCTGGCCAAACGATTACGGCAGATATCTATTGTCAGCAACTGCAAACCATGAAGGAAGAACTAGCTGCTAACCACTAGCACCGGTGTCGTTCACTACAGCTTTCTTAAATCTGGCCAAACGATTACGGCAGATATCTATTGTCAGCAACTGCAAACCATGAAGGAAGAACTAGCTGCTAACCACTAGCACCGGTGTCGTTCACTACAGCTTTCTTAAATCTGGCCAAACGATTACGGCAGATATCTATTGTCAGCAACTGCAAACCATGAAGGAAGAACTAGCTGCTAACCACTAGCACCGGTGTCGTTCACTACAGCTTTCTTAAATCTGGCCAAACGATTACGGCAGATATCTATTGTCAGCAACTGCAAACCATGAAGGAAGAACTAGCTGCTAACCAACCGAGATTGGTCAATCGCTCTAGGCCACTGCTGCTTCACGACAACGCAAGACAACACACTGCACAACAAACAACCACTAAATTAGATGAGCTACAATTGGAATTTCTGCGACATCCACCGTACTACCCGGACCTTGCTCCAACAGATTACCACTTTTTCCGGAATTTGGACAACTTAATACAAGGAAAAAAAATCAACTCCAATGCGGCAGTCCAAACCGCCTTCAAAGAGTTAATTGATTCTCGCCCCCATGTTTTTTTTAGTAAAGGGATCAATGAACTACCTATGAGAGTGCAAAAGTGCATAGATAACAACGGTCCATACTTTGATTAATTAAACATATTAAAAAAAAAGACTTTATATTCCTCCCGTATATAACGCGAATTTCATATGTAAGGACCTAATATAAAAACATATTTTTATTTCATTTCTATTTTTTTATTGTTATTTTCTGTGGTCCTTTGGAGGTCTAAATAATCATGCTTATAAGTTAATCCCATCAAAAAACACCGGCCCCTTATGTATATTTTTCGCGACATATTTCAATATTTGCAAAGAAAACAAAACATATAACGATCTCTCAGTTAGCCTAGAATCAATCAAGGAGTCCGACTTGCACTTTTCCGGCTAATAAGCCGGACAGCCGGTTCCTTTATAAAGCCACTTTTTAGGGTTCCGTATCCAAAAGGTAAAACGGGACCCTATTACTAAGACTTCGCTGTCTGTCTGTCCGTCTGTTTGTCAATAGGCTGTATCATAAGAACCGCGATAGCTAGACAGTTGAAATTTTTACAGATGATGTATTTCTGTTGCCGCTATAACAACAAATACTAAAAAACAGAATAAAATAAATATTGAAGGGGGCTCACATACAACAGACTTGATTTTTTGCCGTTTTTATAGATAATGGTACGGAGCCCTTCGTGCGCGAGTCCGACTCGCACTTGACCAGTTTTTATAACTGTACTTTGTACCAGATTTCAATTTCTCAGCGTGGAACTAAAAAATACAACGCATTTGACTTAAAACTCGTTCATTTATTTAATTGTGCCTGTGAACGAACATAACAGGATGACCAGAGATACTCCTAATTTTCATTGTGACGCTAGCTGATCCGCGCAACTTCGTCTGCGTCACATTTTCCATTAATGCTCCGTTCCTTTTTGTCTTAGCGTGATGATATATAGCCTATAGCCTTCCTCGATAAATGGGCTATCTAACACTAAAGAATTTTCTAAATCGGACCAAAGTTCCTGAGATTTCCGCGTCCAAACAAACTCTTCAGCTTTATAATATTAGAATAGATTGAATGGTTTTTTGTTTCGCAGAGCGGCATCATCCTGTGCGGTGGCGTCGTGCCGGTCGTGGTGCTGGCGGGCGAGCTGGGCTCCGTCATCGCCGCCACGCTCGCCTCCGTCACCTACCGCCGCACGCGCGGCCACGTGCGCCACAGGTACACCTACAGGCATCATCCTAGAGAGCGGCTGGATAGGACATGGCTGGAGGTGGATCACTATGTTGCCCAAATTGTCACAGGTCATGGCAACTTTAAGAGTAAATTATTTTCCTTAAGGCTTCCCTCACCTAGGCTGGCCTCACCTTTATTTCAATGTTCTACAGCTAACCTTGAATATGAACAATCCGCACATCACATCTTATGGGAGTGTATTCTTTGGCAGACTTTTTTCCTACTCCTCCGCTTTGCTCTTCTGATTTTGTTGCGGGATCCAAGACAGTTGAATCGTTTCTACGGAACTCGTCGGGCTTCATTAGCTCGGCGTTTTTCTGGTGGTCGCCACTGTTGATTCTGGCTTTCAGGAGTTGCAGTGGTTGGGAATGAGTGGAGGGCCTGTCCCAAAAAAAAGGCGTGGTGCCACAGGCACACATAGTACAGGCGTGCTGCCACAGACACAAGCGACATAAGCATACATACAGGCGTGTTGCCGCAGATACACATACAGGCGTGTTGCCACAGATACACATACAGGCGTGGTGCCACAGGTACCTAAATATGTACCGCAGAGACACGCACTTCTGGAACACCCTGTAGCGTCCCAGCTGTCATTTGTAGATCTTCGGCATCCGTAATTACTTCACGGAAGCACGGAGGAGTCTCTGTATGTTAAGATGGTCACCCACCCACACACCGACTTCGGCGAGCGATGCTTAACCTATGATCTACCCGTTCGACCGGTATTATTTAGCTACGAGCTCCTTTACTGTTTGCAATAAAGTGATAAAAAAACTGTTTCAATGAAGTTCTTGCCCCTTTAAATATTCTTTTTATTTCTTACTTTTCCAGCACCCAATCGGAGCAGGAAGAAAATGAGAACACAAACTCAACGGGGAAAGAGAAGGTAGATGGAGACAAGTCTAAACTGGCCAAATCGAATGATCACGTGGAAGTTTTGCTCAAGGTACGATATATTTTTCTAGTTGCTGTAGTTATCGGTAATGCTTAATTCTAAAGTCATTAATATGATGTCGGACCAATTTCTCAGTTGAAAGGATTCAGTATACTGTGAAAATACACATTTATTTATTTCATACAATACTTTGTTAATAATTTATCATTGTTCATGAAAAGTGACACCTGCCTTCCTTCTTTCTTTTGTTTAATTAATTGTCATTTTTTTGCGTTGATTCAATTATTTTCTTTTGTCTGTTTTTTATCACTGGTCACGAAACTATATTTATGTATCGTTTGTTACACTTAAGCATATTATATATACCTGTATATTTAATACCCTACAAAACTGGTTGACGTCCGTACAATTCAACGTAAAGTGCAGTTGAAAATCAGCGTCCGTCAGCAACCTAGTTGTTCGGCATTTTGCTGAACGGGACCTGTCGGGGCAGCCGCGGGGCACACAATGTTATCGTTTTTAAAACTAAGTTTCGTATCCTTTAACTGTACCTACATTGTGTAAATCCGTGTGTGCCAAATAAATTAGTTTTCTTTCTTTTTTTCTTTCCATCGCGGGTGGAACCTAGATGAGCCTTGCACAGCAACGTAGGGATTGGTACAGGGAAAGAGTGGTTTATGCGCAACTAAGTGCTAGGTTGGGCTATTTTCGTATTTATTTCCGCGGTAGATAGAACGTGAAACAGAATGAACACAATACCAGAAAATAGATCATTGTATTCAACAAAACTTGTATTATGGGACTCACCCCGAATCGCGAATAATCAGCTGTTCAGTAAAAATTTTCGAGCATTTTGTCAAGTTATGCGCACATAAATGTATTAGGAAGTCTTGTTTAACCGCTTTTATTATTATGATTGTTGTCAGGACGGCCTGGTCTGCCGCGTGTACTACGCGTCGCAGTTCCAGCGCCTGCGCCACCTGCTGCTGTCTCCGCTCAGCGCCAGCAGCGCGCCGCCGGCCGCTGACGACGCCAAGTGCGGCTGCTACGACGACAAGGACAGAAGTGATAGTATGACACCTTTCCATGCCACTTTACAGCCCCTATACAGCCCCTCCACCCTCCGCCCGTCCGGGCACCGACAAGATCAAGTGTAATAACTGACACCTTCCACACTACTTTATCCCCAAATTAATAAAATAAAACCAAAAGTACAGGGCGTGTTTTGTTCCAAAAGGCCTGTGCGAGATCGAGGAGGGCTTCATTCGGTCGCTGGCGCACTGCGTGCCCTGGGCGGCGCGCGGGGGCAAGTCGGGCTCCGCCTTCTGCAAGACCAAAGGTACTGCCACCTGCAGCTCTGTAACTCAACAGTGAAGTTACCAGTAGGCAAGCGTTGATCGTATCATCCGATCGCTTGCACCCGAGCTCCACCTTCTGCAAGAACAAAGATACTGCCACAAAAGTCATAGTATACTCTCCAAGTCAAAAACCAGTTAATTCGATTAAAAGCTTGGTCAATGTTATTTTGCTTAAGATCCAAAATATATGTAATGGTGCTCCCACATTGCCGTTAGAAATTGTTTAGTAACGTTAGTAAACATTTGTTGGCTAACATTATATAACAAATGTTAAAAAATGTTTTCTTGTTAGAAAATGTTTAGTAATGTTAGTTAACAAATTATAACAAAATAAAACATGTGTTACCTTTTATTACATTAGTAAACATTTTCTATTAGTGTAGGAGCACTTATAACATGTAACAGTTTCTAACAAAGTGCAACAATTGTTAACATTTGTTAGTAAATGTTTTGGTGTTATAAAATGTTTACAAACATTTTATAACGGCAATGTGGGAGCACCATAAGACTTCTGAGTACGTAGCATGTTGATGAAACAGAAGAGTCAACAGCAGCTAGCTCCTGATTCCAGTTCAAATTCACATCTATGCTAATCCCTAAACATCTTGAAAACCATCGCCGATATATTCGTAGCACTCATTTACAGTTTTGGTCCAGTCTTTTCAATCATTTGACACAATTATTTTATTATCTGCAAAGACATCAGGGTGAACGATACGCATAAAGTTTGGCAAGTCATTTGAGAATATAATAAAAAGTATTGGCCCTAAAATTGAGCCTTGAGGTACACCACGTGGCGAGCTATGGGTGGCTCACCGTCCGTCCGTCTAGTTAGACGACAGGCCGTGTCGACGGCGCGTTAGTGTTCCACGCGCGCCTCAAAGAGAGTCAGCACACAGAGGGGCCCGAAAGGGCCGACGCCTGCCGGAGTCGCGGGATTATTCGCAAGAGACACCGTGGCTCCGGAACACAGAAGGAACATGGATGGGTTTTAGTCAGTAGAAGTCTGACACTCCCTCCCGCTAACACCCAGAGCGGGAGGAGTCATTGGATGATTTCCCATCCCTAAAAAAAAAAAAAAAAAAAAGGTACACCACGTTGTATATTTGTAATCCTAGACGTGTATACTACTACGTGATTTTTTTCATCGATACTTTTTATTTTGACAAACATTCGTCTATTTTGTAAGTAGGATTTTAAAAGTTGTAAAGACTTGCCTCTGATACCATAATATTGAAGTTTTGTTAGTAATATAATTCATCGTATCAAAAGCGGAGCTGATATCGACGAATAACCCAAAAACTCAATTGTCTTTTGTTATTTAATTTATTAACTATGTTATTAACGGCCTGTTATTCGAATTTTGGGTGTTTGAGACTCAATCGGAAATGCTCAAAATATTGAATTTAAGCCTGGAAAAAAATATATGTGAAGGATACATCCTTGTTCTAGAGGCAAGAGGAAGTGAAAACACGAAATAGTATAATTTTCCCGATAAAAAAAATTTTTGAAAAAGGGTCGATTTCAAAAAACCATTTTCAATCTCATTTCCTAATTACAGCACAAAACAATTAAAAAATTCTACGAACTGAAAGGTAATCGTATTTTGGAAGGACGGAAGCGGCTAGATTTTTGAGTTTTCTAATAAAATTTTTTATAAACATCGAATTTGTGCAGAAAAGCTTACCTTTGAAAACTGCACAGTCCTACGGGACGTGTTCGGAGCCAGACCTGCGACACTTTTTTTGAAAAAAATCGCGGAACTGTTGTTTAAAATATCAATAGCCACTAAAATAAACAACAGGAAAATGATGACACTCACGAAAATTCCGAAGGTTGGGCAAAATATGTTGATAGTATATTATTGTTTTAATTCACATAATTGTAATGGAAGATGAAAATATTTTAATTTGTTTTGTTGACAATTTTGACATCTGACAATAGGGTTCGACACATTTCAAATTTTTATCGATAAATTTAATGTAGCTACTATAAAGGAGTTTCAATACCTCTTTAATTTATTCATAACTAGCTTCGCCCGCGTGATACCTAGGGAACATACTACCGGGATAAAAAAAAATTATAAATGGCCTATGCGTTTGCATAGAATATAAATAACTTCCAGACTATAATCTAAGCGAGGAGCGATGGTGGCAGGCAACGTGCGCCACCATCGCCCCTCGCTCCTCGCGCGGATGGCGAGCTTTCACCTCGCAGACGACGCGTAGCTATCGTGCTGGATGCTAACCGTAGCCTAAATTCGAAGAGACGCCGTGCTGCTGCTGTGCCATTGCGGTGCCAAAATAATGTGCCATGACCTGTAACCATCACAGGATCAGGACCTGCGGAGTAGCACATTAGAGAATCCGTTTTTTCTCCAAAACATATGTTTTTTTTTTTTCCAATGGAGAGGGTAATTGTAGAGAGGAGAGAGTAATTGCAAGGGTCTTGCAGTCTCCTTGCGTGATGGAATCAGGGATGTTGATATCCGCTAGAAAACCAAAGTTACCGACATTGCCCAAAATATTGCCAGACTATGGTCGATGGTAAGGTCGATGAGGCCGAAAAGATCTGTAGTGGTGACCGCGTATCGGTAGACGTAGCTTTTGAGGGCTTACCACTAGGCGACCCCCACCAGGTCGCGTGCAGCCGATGGATGTAACCGCACAGGTCAGGTTGGTGAGGCGACACGACTATGTCCAGGGGGGCTACTCTCTCCGCCGTGGTAGACGCCGCGGGCGTCGGGGCTGGGGCCACCACCTGGTGACCTCCAGCCAACGTAGGCGCGGGCCTGTGGACGGGGAGCTATGGGTGGCTCGCCGTCCGTCCGTCTAGTGACGACAGGCCGTGTCGACGGCGCATTAGTGTTCCACGCGCGCCTCAAAGAGAGTCAGCAACACAGAAGGGCCCGAAAGGGCCGACGCCTGCCGGAGTCGCGGGATTATTCGCAAGAGACACCGTGGCTCCGGAACACAAAGGGCAATGAAGGAACATGGATGGGTTTTAGTTAGTAGAAGACTGACACTCCCTCCCGCTACACCCAGAGCGGGAGGAGTCATTGGATGAATTCCCATCCCAAAAAAAAAAAGGGGGGGGCTACTCTCTAAGCCCGTAGTCCGTCGTTTCGGGCTTAGTTGCGTCGGTATTCTACTCCGTATCAACTACAGGCTAATGATTAGTCCCGAACCCGAACTAAGAATTAATGACAACACGATTTGATAGTACCTAACTGTCAAATCGTGTTGTCATTAATTCTTGGTGGTTAGTAGGAGATACGGACTAAATTACGCCCGCAACTAAGCCCGAAACTATGAACATCGGGATTAGAGAGTAGCCCCTCAGTAGTGGATGTCTTTCGGCTGATATATTATGATGATAACCGATTTATAAAGTTTATTTGCAACCATTTTCACCTTAAATTTTTCGTGACATAGTTATGTTAGGTATAATTAAAGTACTCGAGGAGACAATTCTAAATATGCTTAAGAATATTTTATTCGATAATTTTTTACTGAAGCTGTAGCAGCACGACTCTAGTAGCCAAAAAAACAACAGAATATGATTACAGTATAAGCGTTACAGTAGAATCATATAGCTCATTTACATATTTATCAAACACTAGCTTCTTCTCGCGACTTTGTCTGCGTAGACGTTAGAACTGGCTCGCAACTTTTATGCGTCATATTCTCATCCTTGGAAGTGCATCTTCATGATTCTGGTATCCAGATAGTGTGAGTCTTTGCGGTGCGGCTGAAAGTAATATTCAGCTCCGAAATTACTTCGACATGTTTTTTGGTCTTCTTGTAAATCTGTAGCGCTCATAATTCCAGCCCCGACAAAAGTTTTATCATGTTTCTGGTCTCCCGATACTTTTAAATCCTAATCGATCACAATGCCGAAAATTTGTGTTGACAATTCCAGCCCAGAAAAAACTTAGACACGTTTCTGTTCTCCTGGTAAACAAAATTCTTGCTCAAAATACTTTGACATATTTCTTGTGAATCTTTGGTTCTTTTATTTTGCTTCAAAATTACTTCAACATGTTCCTGTTACTTTTGAATCCTAATTGCTCACAATTACAGCGTCACAAATATTTCTGGTTCCTTGGTACTTTTGAATGCAAACCGCTTGCAAATAAAGCCGCGAAAATACTTCGACATGTTTCTGCTTTCCTGGTACTTGTGAATCTGAAGTACTAAGGCAGCAGCGGCTTCGGATTTCCTCTTCCTCCTCCGCCACTAAGCCACGCCTTTTTTCGGGATAGAAAGTAGCCTATGTGTTATTCCAGGATGTGAACTATATGTGTGCCAAATTCCATCGAAATCCCTTCTCCTATTTTTGCGTGATTGACGGACAAATATCAAAAACAACCAACCTACACGGTGCCATTC
Organism: Ceramica pisi; assembly: GCA_963859965.1. Taxonomy (NCBI): domain Eukaryota; kingdom Metazoa; phylum Arthropoda; class Insecta; order Lepidoptera; family Noctuidae; genus Ceramica; species Ceramica pisi. Next base: position 22,002,081 of record OY982540.1, on the reverse strand, counting down.
TAGTCGTCTTACAAAGGCGGCTCACTTAATGTACCGGATATAAAATACCTCTAAGCGCGTTTTTTTTTTTAATAATTCATAAAGATAATGGGTACAATGCAAATATATCGCTCCTGGATGATTCAAACTACGTCATTCGTTATGACAATGAGTGATATTTAATTTTTATAGGTGGTTATCACGTCCATAATTTGCTATTGTTAAGTTATTTACGTAAATATGTCTGTTAATTTAGGTTATTAACGTAGGTAGGTTTTAGTTATATGTTTATATTATCAAACAAAAGATTTGTAAAACTAATAATGGCTCGCAAAAAAAAAGAAAAAAAAACTAATGGCACAAAGTAAACGGTGTGGTTGTAATAAATGCTTTGATTTCAAGATTTTATCGAAACTTTCGGTTTTTTTCTGTTACTACCATGTTAATTTACTTTTTATATAAAGCTATATTGTGTTAAAAAAAAAACAAGAACACTACATATTATTTATTTATTTATTTATTTAAATAGAACGGCCGAAACCAATTACACTATTTAACATAATTAAAATAGATTTCACTCAATCATGCTTCTTCTCACAAAAATTCAAACATTCTGACATTATCATCTTCCATTCATCCGCAAACATATCAAGACCTGTTCTATCCTGTGACCTGTTATATTATAAAACTAAATCTCCCGCCATGTTTGCAATGTGTTTCAATAAAATGTAACAAGTTCAGTAGATCAACTACAAATATTTTACACTGTGGCGTATTTATTCTGCGAAGAAGTCGGCGGTCATCGGCAGGACATCGTATAACATCGTCGTGTTAAACATGAGGGGTCGCGGGCGGAGGTAGCGTTTTCAATGCCAAAAGCCCCGAATAAGCAAGCCTTAACAAGAGTGTTTATTGCGTTTGAGAAACCGACCATCGGATATCCAAATTGTCTTCAATAAATTATTTTATTTACTTTTATTTAAATGATCAGTCTGTTTAATAACTTCAAATATCTTGTTATGGTACTGTTTGAATACTTTTGTTATGGTTCGTAAAAGGGATTGCATAACAATGTACAGATATGGAAATAACTATGTACAGTGAGCTTTATTCTTATTTCCGAAAAATATAATTTAGTACTACATTAGTGATTGATTGTATAGTGGGAATTTTGTGGGGATCTTGGATTTAATATGGTCAGTCCATATAAAAATCGTCAAAACACAACATTTAATCAAGAACCTAAATTAAATATATTATTTACACTCAGATGACAGATACGTGTTGAAAGAGATGACAAAACCCGAATGGCAGCAGTTCTTGGACTTCGCGCCGCACTACTTTGGATACGTCACCAACTGCCGGCAGAACAAACTACCCAGCCTCTTGGGTAAGTCCAATATTTGTATACCGTATAGACTGTGGCAACTAGTGTCGCCATTAAGCTTACATGTCTTAAAATTGACGCTTCTATGCTGCCATCTATAGCTCCCACACGCTCCTAGCAGAGGAACGTGCCAGGCGTAGATAGTGACATCTAGTGAGTGCAAATTCGGGAATTTCATATTATAAATACTTGACATTGACACCTATAGAGTTCCGGCGCCAGGATAATGTGCAATAATGGTCATTGCTCGGCCAGTACAGAAATATGTCTCCAAGAAGGTTGTCAAAATAATGCTCAAGTATTTCCGAGCATGTTTGAGAAAAGGGCATTAGAAGGAACACGGATGGGTTTTAGTCAATAAGAGTCTTAGTCAGTATTTGATGATTTCTCATCCTTAGAAAGGATATTTAGATAAAATTTATTGATTACAGATTAATTGTTACAATCAATACAACTATTTTTCTCTTATAATATAAATGTGAAGTTTGAATAGAATAGAATACTCTTTATTATGTACACCATTTAAGTTACAGAAAAAATAGATGAAGAAAACATTACATAGGGTGACACAATGGGCGGCCTTATCGCTAAGAGCGATCTTTTCAAGACAACCTTAGGATGGATTGAAAAGATCGCAGATCGCTTTGGAGTTTGATATTGTAATAGACCGTACAACCGATACAAAGTATTATTCTACTATTATATTCTAATGTATAAAAATCTCGTGTCAAGGTGTTTTTTTACCAAACTCCTGCGAAATGGCTTGACCGATTTTAATGATTTTATTTTTTTAATTGGCAATACAACGTTTGATCGGTCAGCTAGACACCTATAATTATGTAATAATAAATATTGAAGATGCATGGTGCTCACATGTAAAAATATTTATCTCGGCAAACAGTCAATCACTGAGAGTTAGTAGTCACATCAAAAAAAAAGAAAATTTATTTGCGCCAAAAAGCAGTTGCGCTAGTTTAATTGAGAGATAAGGAACTTTACGTTATCCTACCTACTTTTTTTTTTTCGGATTCTCAAGTATAAGAACCGCATAGGATTCCCAGTTTGGAGACTTTCTGAATCGTTCATAGTCGGTCTTCTGTTGATCATTCATTTTGTTTAGATCTCCTTTTTTTATAGTTTCATAATCAATTTTAGCTTTAAACAATTCGAAGAGAGCCTCGATTGATTCCCCGTCTTCAGCAAACATAATCGCTTTTGACAACATTGCAGTTGCGACGTCATTAGAATCGAATGCAGGACTTATGACGTCAAGGATCGGATTGCCATGATCTAGCACGTTACCCAAGTCTATCTTACTTAGTAACTTGCCAGGCTTATCCATTGATCTTATTTTACACGCAGCTAAAACATTACTTATATCAGCTAATACCATTTCTAGCTCAAATCGAAACTGTAGGTCATGCCTGTATTTTCGAAGGCGCTCTTCCATAGATATATGCTGCGAATATTGTAATATCTCTTTCAATAGATTGACACTACTAATTAAGCATATTATTAATTCCTCCCGTGCAATTTTGATTGAATCCTGCTTTGTAAAGATGTCATGTAGTGTTTTAATAGCTGTACCATCAAATTTAGGTAATTTTTTACACTTGGAAATTAATCTGTTTATTGTGTTGTCCAGCTCGTCCAATATTTTTGTAACTGTAGGCACGTCATCCTCTATTTGAGGTTTTGGTCCGAATAGTTCACATTCGTTGTAACAAAATGACAACATTTCCTTTATTGCTTTCCAATGAACTGAAAAAGATTTTATTCCATTTAATATTTGTAGTACAGAATCTACGTCAACTTCTTTATTTTTTTGTTGAATTTTTGCAACTTTACGTTGTCTGTCATTTATAACCTCGTTTCCGTGATGTTTGAGTAGTTCCTCTAATTTCCAGTCCTTTAACTGGTTACTAAACTGTTGGTTTACATATTCCATATTTTTATTATTCTGGTCAATAAGCTGTAGCGTCTGTCTTATATTTTGAATATATCTTGGTAATATGCTAAACATCTGTTGATTTGTTTTAGCTAATTGAATTTTTGATGAAATATCATCTTTATTTAAGCGTAACCAAAGAATTTCTTTAATAAGTCCTTCTGTTAAGCCAGTTTCATCAATGAGTTCTTGAATTAAGATCTCGGACTTACTCAACTCCTGCCCATATACATCATACCGTCGATAAATTGTAGCAATATGTTGTGCTGCGTCATGTGGCAAACTTTTAATACGTTCATCTAATAATCGTTCACCTTTTTCAAATAGCGATTTATCAAGAATAGGCTCATAAATATCAAGAACCGATTGAATCAGTTGTTTAATAGTTTTTAAGTCTTGCTTAACATTTTCCCAGTCTTGGTCATCAACCTTAGTCACTTGGTTGTCCTTTGTGAGCCTTCTCTCGGGGTGTGACAAGAAATTCCGTATGTTAGATAGATAATTTACGGTCTCCACAGACATTACTATCTGCAGCAATGATTTTGTATCTTCTGATAGATGGTCAGATAAATCAGTATTTTTTAACATTTCTCCGGTCACTTGGAGAACTCTTTTAATCATTAAAACAGAAACGTCATTAGTATATTCGATGGCTTCTAAGTAATAATTTATTTTGCGTAAAGAATAATAATCTTTAAATAGGCCGTTCTCATTCTTTTCGGTAGTCAATAATATATTTTTTAACTGTCCCACACGTTCATTAAAACTTTTTCGCTCTAAGAACAGGACTGGATTCTCATACTTACGCTCATCATATGCTATTCTTAGATTGTTTATACTCTTGCCATTATGAATACCTTTGTGATCCTCTTCTATCGTTAACTGTCTATCTCTTGGTAAGTACAACCGCCAATCTTCACAAGTGCGGTATATGAAATGATAGAGTGCTCTTTCAATTTCTTTGTAAGTATCGTCATTCTTTTTAAAATGATTTTTAAGAACATACCAATTATCCTATATAAGCAAAGCAATATTAAAGTCTAATTTACTATAGTAAAATTCGTATTTAATGTATACTTGTATTTTCCAATAGTCGCTACTCTCGTCTTCAATTTTGGCTTTCAATTCCCGGTCTCGTTCTCCATCCACGTGCTTTAATCTAAACATTTCAATATCCAAATATTTATCGTAAATACTCACTGCTGTTACTACCATGTTTTTTATTTCTTCCTTTCCGATCTTGGAAATTTCGGAATAGAGTTTTTTTTGAAAATCGTTAACCTTGATAAGAGAATGGATATCTAGAAGTAATTGCTGATTTTCGACTGCGCATACCACACGAGCGGCGTCAAGAATTTCCCCAAGCGTTGTTATTTTATTGATGTCGTGTCCGATCCAGTGCAAGTCACCGATCCAGTAGTCGTATAACTTTTCGACCATAGGAAAAGATTCCAAAATTAACGCAAGTTTAAACGCTTCCGTTCTCTGCGTTTTAACCTCTGTGTCATTGAAATCGGTGCCGGGCATGTGGTCCAAAATATCAGTTTCGAAAAGTAAGTAGTCGAGGATGTTGGCTTGTTTGTTGCGATTGTGACACGCGGCGACGATCAGATCAGTCTGCGTCACTCCCTGCCTCTCGCTCTTGTTCAGCCCTCTTAGTAGTTGTCTGTTGCGCTCCAGATCCTGATGGAACCAGTTAATTCTTTCCTTTGCTTTGTCTATTTCGCCTCTCCTCATGGCGTCTTTTAATTCCTCTAACGTAGTTAGTACATTTTTGGTTTCCAGATCCATTTCGTTAGGTTTCTGCAAATTAAATGTAAGTATGTTTATGTTTTCTTATCTTAACATACTACACGTGAGTTCGATTTGTACTTGGCCAGTTGCACTTGTACGAAACAATTTAATTTTTGTAACATGTTTTAACACTATATATACATCTTATTGGTTTTCCTGTAATCTATAGGTAAAGAAATATCTGCTTTTTTTTTTAAATTTGAGGCTCAGAAGTTTTGGAGAAAAAGGGGGAGAAACATCATTTTTGATCTAATTTCTTGAACAGCTTCAAAACCATTAATTGTATAATTTAAAAAAAAATGTATTTATAACCCTCACAGTAAGCCTTTTCATTTGATATATCACTCGATATTTTTGAAATTTTCCAATTTGAGCCCAAAAGTAACCATATATTATTATACAAAACTAAATAATTTACGCAAGGCATGCGTGTTTGGGTCACAGAAGTCACTTTTTTAGGAGCTCGTGGCTAAATAATAACAGCCGCACAGGTCGATCTTCAAGTTTAAGCAACGCTTGCCGAGGTTGATCTGTGGATGGGTGACCATCTTAACATACCGAGTTTAATCCGTGCCTCGGAAAAGCACGTTAAGCTGTTGGTCCCGGCTATCATTTGGAGATCTCTGGCAGTTGTTACGGATAGTCAGAAGCCAGAAAATCTGACACCAGTCTTGCCAAGGAGTTCCGTGTTACGGTGTTACCCAGTTAATGGATTGTGGAGGTCTGGTAAGCAGCCGCTACATGTAAAATACTGGTATTTAGCTGAATCCAGTTTGACTGGAAGCCGACCCCAGTATAGTTGGGAAAAGGCTAAACAGATGATGAATTATCGTTAATAATATATCTATACTGATATTATAAAGCAGAAGAGTTTGTTTGTTTGTTTGGTTGAACGCGCTAATCTCAGGAACTACTGGTCCGATTTGAAAAATTCTTTCAGTGTTAGATAGCCCATTTATCGAGGAAAGCTATAGGCTATAAGCACGCTAAGAGTTTTTACTCTTAGCGTGCTTATAGCCTATAGTAATGGAAAATGTGACGCAGACGAAGTTGCGCGGGTCATCTAGTTATATATAAAACTAGCTGACCCACGCAACTTCGTCTGCGTTACATTTTCCATTAATGCTCGGCTCCTTTTACTCTTAGCGTGATGATATATAGCCTATAACCTTCCCGGATATCTAATACTGAAAGAATTTTTCAAATCGGACCAGTAGTTCCTGAGATTACCCCCTACATACAAACTTACAAACAAATGTTACCTCTTTATAATATTAGTATAGATAATATATTATATCGGGTGGATTTTAGGGTGTGCGACGGAATTGCTTTTAATTCCGCCAAGCTCGTTCCATCATCGGACCGCGAGACGTACTGCGATGCACCACCGCGCCGGTACATGGTGGACATCCACCTACCCGCACAAAACGGTTTGGGAACACATTCATTGTGTGTTCATCTAAGGAGGGGAATTCCCTGCCAGCTGTGCGAATCTGTATTTTCTGATAGCGTCAACCTGGGAGTGTGTAGAGTGAATAGGTTACTACTAGCCAAGCGTGTTCCATCTTCGACCGCATCATCAGTTACCATCAGGTGAGATAGTGTTTAAACGTGTGCCTATCAATTATATTTTATTTTTTTAAATGGTTTGGTGGGGTTTGGTCTAGTCTTGGTCAGAGATGACAGAGACAAAGACTACGATGGAGCGAGCTTACCCAGAAGTAGCCTGTTCACTCTAACTTTGAAAAGATTAGGGCAAGCGTTCTGAAACACAGACGCAGGCAGAGAGTTCCACTCCTTTGCTGGGCGCATTATGAAAGACGCTTGGAAGCGATTAGTGCGAGTTGGTGGAATAGCAACAAGGTAGGGATGGCAAGTTGCAGTGCGTTTGGATGTCCGATGGTAGAAGGGGGCTGGTGGGATAAGGCCGTGGAGTTCTTGGGCACACTCTCCGAAGTACAATGGTAAAAAAAATATGCTTCGACTTACCTTTGAGATCAAAAGTATTTTTTAAAGACCGAACACTTCTGGTCGCTTTTCTGCGTCAGGATAAATTAAAGATTTTGTAACAGTGACTCTGGGCTAAGCACCTTCCTCGATAGCAATTTTTAACAAATAAATTGATAACACTGCCGCATGCTATCGTACTTGTAAATTCACCGCAATAGATAACACAAGGCAACAATAATTATTATCAATTAGATTGGGCGACGAGGAAATGCAACAACAATCTATACTTTAATTTTATAAAGCAGAACAGTTTGTTTGTTTGGTTGAACGCGCTAATCTCAGGAACAACTGATCTGATTTGAAATTCTTTCAGTGTTAGATAGCCCATTTATCGAGGAAGGCTATAGGCTATATATCATCACGCTAAGACAAATAGGAGCGGCGCATTAATGGAAAATGTAACGCAGACGAAGTTGCGCGGGTCAGCTAGTTTAAAGATAATGGAGTACTTTGACAGTTTTGTCCGATTAAATTTAAATAAAATAATCGTGTTTTCCTTTCCTTATGGCCCGGGCCAGTCATAGACCGAAAATAATGCTAGAAATTGATCTAATATGAAATTACATACCATGACATAATATTATATTCCAATATATTAAAATGTCGTGTCACGGTAGTTGTTATCGAACTCCTCCAAAACGGCTCGACTGATTTTTATGTTTTTTTTATGTTTTTATTTTTATTTTTGTAGGTCTAGAAATAGGTCGTAGGATATTTTTTTTTATTTGACAATATCACATTTCCTCAGTCAGCTAGTTAATATAATAGAACATTCAGTATAATAGAAAAATTGAATTTGTTGACACTAATGTACTCATCTTCTGAGTTTGTTTCGGTGTTTCTTCTCAGGGTAGACAGCTAGTCAGCTAGGAAACATCGGCCTCATCTAGAATAACATGACCAAGAAATACTGATGTGTAAAAGAGTTACGTGTAACCTATTTGCAAAATAAATACCTATGATTTATGATTAACTAGCTGACCCGCGCAACTTCGTCTGCGTCACATTTTCCATAAATGCTCCGCTCCTATTTGTCTTAGCATGATGATGAAGTGCGACCCGTGCAGTTGTAATTATTTAGCCACAAAGCAAGTTACAAAAACGAGTGTAATGTATCTTGCAGCGCGTATCCTGGGCGTGTACAGCGTGGGCGGCGCGGGTAACGGCGTGCTGGTGATGGAGAACATCTGGTATGCGTGCTCGGCGCGCTCCAAGCGCTTCGACCTCAAGGGTTCGTCGCGCCACCGCCTCACGCCCGACACCACGCCGCTCGCCGTGCTCATGGACGAGAACCTGCTCAATTGTATGTACACCATCCTTATACTTTACTAGCTTCTTCCGCTCCTTCACACTAGCACCCACTTCCTGGCGTCGCACACCGTCATGTTTGTGTGTGTTTCTGACGTGTTGTCCATGGTGCAGTGCGCTGGGAGAGCCCGCTGTACGTGCAGTCGCACACGGCGAGCGTGCTGTTCGCGGCCGTGGAGCGCGACACGCACTTCCTGGCGTCGCACACCGTCATGTTTGTGTGTGTTTCTGACGTGTTGTCCATGGTGCAGTGCGCTGGGAGAGCCCGCTGTACGTGCAGTCGCACACGGCGAGCGTGCTGTTCGCAGCCGTGGAGCGCGACACGCACTTCCTGGCGTCGCACACCGTCATGGACTACTCGCTGCTGCTCGGCGTCGAAGACAACACGCTGGTGCTCGGCATTATTGGTGAGGACAACATTTTACTTCAATACTTACCTATTTATTTTAATTATCGGAGACAAGAAACGAAATCCCTTAAATGAATATCTCAAATTTGCACCACAGCAATGTCCAGTGTCGGACTGACCATACATTCGGGGTAGCATTTGCCAGCTAAGCCCTAGCATATGCGGGTCCCCATGGTCCTGGCTTGTGGACCTGCCATGTGGCGGTAGAGTATGGTAGCGGGCCTGCATAGCCTAGGGCCCGACTCGACATACATAATATAAAGTAGGATAGTTATCCCGTTTGTAAAAAAAAACGAGCTCACTTCGCTCGTTCTTGCTTAGGCAACACGTTTTTGTACTCTCTACTACTCTCTAAGTTTTTGAGCTTTCCTGAAATGTTCTTCTTTGAAATAATTTCGAGCTCACTTCGCTCGTTCTTGAATTCTTATATGAGTCTAAAAGTCACTTCTATTTTGTATGAATGGCTAAAAGAAAACTAAACTCAGAGATGGGGTGCTAAAATTTGCTGCACTTAGTTTTTGGCTTACTTACCAATATTTGTTATTTCTATGTACCGTGCGTTTTATGTATGTGCTAAATATTGTTTTTTCCTTTTCTTTCAAATGTGACAGTATGATCAGCTATGCTGTTTTCTTTTTATTAGGGTTCCGAATATCCGTAAGAAACGGAACCCCTATAGGACCACTCGAGTGACTGTCTGTCCGTCTGTCACAGCCACTTTTCTCTTTCACTTTTGGGAGACAAACTAGAAAATAAAAAAAGCTTTTCAAAATGTGCCTTGTGACTATTGTGAAATGAAAGGGCTTTTTGTGAGAATTTTAACGAATTTTTATTTCATAATTTAAAATTTTTGCGAGGCCGATTTTTTTGCATAGCAGATTTATTTTTTACTTCAATTTGGTGGTTAAATTGACAATTTTTGTGAACCATTCCAATGTTTTCCGTTTTTAACTTACTAAAATTCTATAAAAAATCCACAGATTACATCCGCACATTCACCTGGGACAAGAAACTGGAGCACCTTGTAAAGAAGAACCTCGGCTCAGGGCAGCCCACAGTAGTGTCCCCAGAACAGTACAAATCCCGGTTTTGCAGCGCCACCAGGAAATATTTCCTGCAGTGTCCCGCGCACTGGGACCACCTGTACAGCACTATACATGGGTAACGTCAGGCCCGCTTCCCCCGAGGGGCCAGGCAGAGGTGATACACACTCATTTCGTCGCTGAGGCGAGCCTTTCGCCATTTGGAAGACTTCGGGCTGCTACTGAGAAGATCATGATGACCTGATGGAAGATCAATACCACTGCCCTATGCGGGCGTACACAGGAGCCTTCATGGGTCGGCGTTGCGTATTTCCCTTTCCGTGTTTGTCGTCATTGTAGTATCCAATTGATGGTGAATGTAATTATACCTGGATCACTGGTTACAACAATAGCACTTTGTATTAAACACTATTTGGATATTATATCAGCTCCTTGCCACCACCGGTCACACACCACTTCACCGCTTCGCGCGCTCATAGACACAGCGTCCGCCGCGTCTAGAGTGGTGCCGTGTGCGCAGGAGACGACAGATATATGCTTCTCTTTCTCGCATATACTACATCCCTTCCTTACTGTTTAGATTGTTAATTTATTTTAAGATATAAATGAAACAAAGATTTTATAAACCGACTTCCCAAAAAGGAGGGTTATCAATTCGGTTGTATGTTTTTTTTTTAATTTTTTTTTTTATGTTTGTTACCTCATAACTCCGACAATTATGAACCGATTTGACAAAATCTTGTTTTATCTGAAAGGATATACTTGCAGATTGGTCACATTTAAATTTTATGAAAATCGGTTACGAACGTTGGATTTAAAATCGAAATAGCTGGAATTCGTCTACTTGGATGATAGTTTTATGTCATCCAAGTAATCGAAATTGCGTATTTTGCTTTTCTGCGATTTTGCAGGGGTGTTGTTAGGTGTAGGGTACCACTCAAAAGTGAAAAATAAAAAACTTTTTACAAAAAAATACAACCGACTTCCAAAAAAAAACACTACAAAGTAAAAAATAACTTTAATTTCGGTAGTCGGTGTCAAAATACGAAGAAACTAACAAAAACACCGACTTCCGAAAGAAAAGTTATTTTTTACTTTGTAGTGTTTTTTTTTGGAAGTCGGTTGTATTTTTTATCAATCAGCTTTATTTCCACATAGTTCCATGTAAGTAATCATCACTAATACACCACAAACAGCGTGATCTTCATCATCGTCCTTTTTACTTTTAATTTTCTTCTTAGCTTCCAAGTTTCTTTTTTTGTTTTTTTTTTTTTTAACTTACTTCCTTTATTCTGTTAGGCATGCCATGCATACGTTTAACTTTCTTCGCTTCCTAAATCATTTTTTTTTTCATCCTCAGAAACATCTTTATTCACTAACTTCTTCACTATCCATTACCTGCCACTCTCCATCTATTTTCTTTAAGTGCATCACGTTCCTTCTTAGTCGCTGTCCAGTTTCGTTATTCTCGATTTCTATATCCCCTCCTTTACATGATCTTACCGTATGAGGTGTTGGGTAAAAATTTGGAGAGAGTTTGTTTGTTTTGTGCATATTTTTTTAAATATACCTCATCTCCTGCATGTATAACTCCTTCTCGAGCTTTTCTTTTCCGATCCGCGTACTCTTTTCCTCTTTCCTTCTGGAGTTTGTCCCTATCTCTTACGTCTTGGTCCCTATAGATATACTCCAGTGTATCTATCATGGGAATCTTGACATTAAATTTACGCTGAAAAAACAATTCCGCTGGCGTTTTTCCCGTGGTTATATGCGGTGTGCTATTATACATAGTGAGATAGTCAAGCAGGGATTCTTTCCAATTCTTTTTTTCAATTTGACTTATCTTTAGGCGCTTGACTATGTCCCGGTTCTGCCTTTCCACCTCCCCATTTTGTTGAGGCCAATAGGGGATGGTGTTGAACAAATGTATGTTGTTATTACGACAGAAATCTTTAAATTCTTGGCTAACGAATTGTTTGCCGTTATCTGCCGTAATTGTGACTGGGCATTCTAATCGACTGAACATCTCTTTCAATATTCCTATTACGGCCTTGCTAGATATATCACGGTAGGCCTTAAGAGTGTGTATTCCGTCCACTAGCGCCGCCAATCGTTTTTTATTAATTGTGGTAAATTTAAGACACGTAGATAAAAAACCGCTCTGTAGTGCACTAAAGAAATGTATCTTATTTTTTGACAGCTATTTTTAATACATAACTCATGGCTAAATAGCCAAAACGGCAATTATTGCTAAAAGTGGCCACTTTTAGCAAAAATATCGACTTTGGCAACTATTTATGTTCTAAAGTACAAAACATAACTCTCAAAACATAATAAATACACTTCTTCAGTGCACTACAGAGCGGTTTTTTATCTACGTGTCTTAAATTTACCACAAATAATAAAAAAACGATTGGCGGCGCTAGTGGATGGAATACACGCTCTTAATCTCTTTATACCTCGAGTAATAGTCTATTACCACCAGCAGATAGTCCCCAGATGGCAAGGGACCTAGAAGGTCGATTGCAGTATCAACCCACGGTTGTGTCGGCAATTCTCTTCTTTTCATCGGGTTTGGGGGGTTTCGTGCAGATACCAGAGTACAGCCTTTGCAGGCTTTAACCAGCTTCTCGACATCATTATCGTATCTAGGCCACCAGACTTTGGTTCGAAGTCGCGATTTCATGGCCACAACTCCGGGATGCCTTCATGCGCAGCATCTAAAACTTTCTGTCGCAGCAGTTTCGGTACAACTATTTTTGTACCCCTCAAAAGGATATCGCCACAGAAACACAACTCATTTTCAAAAATTTTGTAGTTTTTTGACGTCGTCGTCCCATTTGGAGTTGTATACACCTCCTCTTACTTTTTGTATGTCTGGATCCTTTCTAGAGTGGGCTTCAATCTCTTCCAGCGACACCGCTACGGGTTTTATTTGTTGTACTATGTTGTGTACATAATCTTTACCTTCGTTAATGTTGTTAGGTCCATCGAGGTCTTTACAAAGTCTTGAAAGGTTGTCGGCAATGTTGTTCTTCCCAGGGCGATACGTAATTTGGTAGTCGTATGATTGAAGTCTCAATACCCATCTTTCGATGCGAGCACACGGCTTTGCTTTCGGTCCGAATATCACTTCTAAGGGCTTGTGATTGGTTATGAGTTGGAACTGCTTTCCATACAAAAACATATGGAAGTGTTCCACCGCCCACACCAGAGCCAACGCTTCTTTTTCGGTTTGGCAGTACCGTCGCTCGCAATCAGTCAAAGTTTTGTTTCCATACGCGATTATGCGTGGCCCTGATTCATTGATTTGAATTAAAACTGCGCCAAGCCCTACGGGACTAGCGTCGGCAAATACTAATGTATTCTCCTTGACGTTGTAATAGCCTAAATTCGGTATTTCGCTCAATGCAGTCTTAAGCCTGTTAAATGCTGTTACCTGGTTTTCTTTCCACAGCTCACTTATGTCAGTGTTTCTCCCAGTTTTGCGTCTTAAAAATTCTTTCAGAGGTTCTGTGATAGTAGGCATGTTAGGTATCCACTTACCCACATAATTCACAAGTCCCATGAAACTCTGCAGTTCTGAGACAGTGCGGGGTGCTCTGAAATCCTTAATAGTTGATATGTATTTGTCCAGTGGTCTAATTCCTTTTTGAGAAAGTTCGTGGCCTAAAAACTGGACCTTCTCCACATTGTAGATACATTTGTCTTCTCTCAGAACAACGTCGTGCTCCTTGAGGACTTTTAATACCTTTTGAAGTCTATCATTATGTTCATCTTGGTCTTCGAAAACTAGAATGTCATCAATGAAATTAACAACTCCCTCACATCCAATCAAAATGCGTTCGAGGGTCTTTTGGAATATCTCAGGGGCACATGTAATCCCAACATTAATCTTTTATAACGATATAATCCCTTTTCCCGATATAAATGTTGTGATATACTCCAAGTTCGATTTCTGTATTTTTCCCTAGTAAATTGCGTGTGCCTTTATCCACTACGTAGAAAACTGCATCTTCTGTTCTTCCGGCAAGTCGAATTTTAGAGCGAAAAGAACCCAAAAGTCGCAATGGTGTTTCCGAGCCATAAGCGAAAAACGTCTTTTTTGGTTCTTTCTCTTCATCAGTTACCTTCACACCCATGCTTTTCATTTTTTCCCATGTCTTGTCCGTGATAAGATTATGCTTACATCCTGAGTCTATCATCATATTTATTTTTATTCCGCCGATTAAGCAAAGAACCATATCGTCTCCGTTTATGTTAAATAAATAATCTACTTGGCTGGTATCTTCTTCTTCCTCTTCCTCTATGTTCCTTACTTCGTGTGCATTTGAGGATTTCTTGAATTTTTTTGAAAACTTTTTCCGTCCATTATCTGTCTTAGTGTCTTCATGTCTTCTCTTTAAAATTTGACTTTTACATTGCAATTTAAAATGACCTATTTTTCCGCATTTAAGACATTTTTTTCCTCTTGCGGGGCAATTCTCATTGTTTGAAAAGTGTCCCCAGCTCCCGCATCGGAAACATTCTTTTGTCTTAGTTGGTTCTTTGGACTTGTCTTCTACTTTGTTGACTCCTAGTGTTGTTCTTCCTTCTTTGCCCTTAAACTCCCCTAACTGTCTTTGTTGTGCTTCTAAGGCATTAGCTTCCGAAATAATATTGTCAATAGTCATGTTGTCTCCCGCTTTGAGTATTTTTTTACGAAGATCTTCTGATGCACATCTTTCTGTTATTTGATCAATCAAATGATCTTCTACATCGTCAAACTGACATTTGGTGGCTTGCTGCCGAAGTCGCACTAAAAACTTTTCAAATTTCTCATTCGCTTCTTGCTTCATTTGTCTGAAGGTATGTCGTTCGAATCTTTTATTTTGCTTTGGTGCAAAATAATTGTCCAGTTTTTGAATTGCAATCTGGAACACATTCTGGTCGGCAGATTCCTCTGAAGGTACATCTGCCCCTGGTATATTAAAAATATTTCTTGTAGCTCGGTTCCTCCCCAGTGCAGCAAACTTGCCCGTTTCTTGGCAGCAGTTTAAATCCCTGCAGCTTCCAAATATATATGTAAACTCCTCTTCCATCGCTCCCATCTCGTGCAAACGGAGTTGGTATCTCCTTCACACTCAAACTTTTCGAGTGACAGCGTCGTCATAGTGGCTACCTGTTGACAATCAAACATAGACTGTAGCAGCAGACTAAACAGTCGTCATCTGTTTAATCCCTACTCAGCCCCCGTCACTTCGCCTAAGCTTCCAAAATACTTTTTCGCCAGGTGTTACAGTCATCATCTGCATACCAACTTCTTACTCATAATAGCCATCACGCTCTACGACAATCTGCATCTTCTGTTCTTCCGGCAAGTCGGCGTAAATTTAAATCTCATCCGTATTCCGTACCCCCCTTTTTATCACAGAAAAATAGATTTAACGTTTTAATGTTTAGGTACGCATTGCTTTCTAGGTTATAAATATGGTCGTGATTACTTACCGGTTTAACTCGGCGCCAAAATGTAGTATCCAATTGATGGTGAATGTAATTATTTACCTGGATCACTGGTTACAACAATAGCACTTTGTATTTAAACACTATTTGGATATTATATCGGCTCCTTGCCACCACCGGTCACACACCACTTCACCGCTTCGCGCGCTCATAGACACAGCGTCCGCCGCGTCTAGAGTCGTGCCGTGTGCGCAGGAGACGACAGATATATGCTTCTCTTTCTCGCATATACTACAGTCATCTTTCTATATATAGACTAGCTTACCCCCGCGGCTTCGCTCCCGTCAACTACAACTATTTCTTTTTTCTTTCATAAGAACCTTCTCCTGTCAATAACAAACACAACAAAAGGAGAATTAGCGAAATCGGCCCAGCCGTTCATGCGTGATGCGGTAACCAAGGGAAATAGGGATTTATTTTTATATTATGTACTAGCTATCCCCCGGGGCTTCGTCTGCGTCACATTTTCCATGAATGCTCGGCTCCTTTTAGTCTTAGCATGATATGTAACCTATATCCTTCCTCGATACATGGGCTATCTAATACTGAAAATCAAATCGTCTGCGTCACATTTTCCATGAATGCTCGGCTCCTTTTAGTCTTAGCATGATATGTAACCTATATCCTTCCTCGATACATGGGCTATCTAATACTGAAAATCAAATCGGACCAGTAGTTCCTGAGATTACCCCCTAAATACAAACTTACAAACAAATAATGTTACCTCTTTATAATCTTCTAATATATAAAATTCTCGTGTCACAGTTTTCGTTGCCATACTCCTCCGAAACGGCTTGACCGATTTTGATGAAATTTTTTGTGCTAATCCGGTATCTATGAGAATCGGCCAACATCTATTTTTCATTCCCCTAAATGTTAGGGGTAGTCCACCCCTAAATTTTTTTTTGAATTTTTTGGCAATATTATTCATGAATAATGTGACGCAGACGAAGTTGCGCGGGTCAGCTAGTATTATAATAATAATAACGACAGCGCAATCCGAGTTGAGCGTCAAATTCGTATAAACCTAAGTCCTTAATGCAGTGTGCAATAAAGCTCACTTTGAGATTTTGTCACTCAGGTGAAGCTTGATATTATCGAAAGAGTTATTTACAAATCAGACTAGCTGGAAATGGTTTTGGCGTCGTTCAAACACGGAAAGAGAAATACGATAGCTGTGCAGAACTACTGTTTTGAGTTGAAATTGAAAGAAATAATTTGCGATTCAGCAGAGATGTTCAGAACTTGCGAATGAGAAAACTATTCTAGTTTCACAGCTTGTCAACAATTGCTTATTTGAGCTGCAGAGGCTTTCATACAAACTGTTAAATTCAATATCTTTAAAAGGGAAAGTAATTCTGAATTCACCTCTACCTTTTAAACGCCCAATTTCATATCAGCGGCCGGCAGTCAACCTAAAAATAAATTTCAACAACAAAGAGGGATGTGCAATACTTAACTTTGGTCTGTGGTCGTAAATGGTGAATTGGACACGAAAATATGTGTCGGATTAATCAAAGTTTTTAAGAGGTTAAAAGGTTAAACTATTTTTAGAATAAAATTACTACAAAACATTTTAGACCTATCTGACGTTCGCTTTTCAAGTTAAATTGAAATGGCTATATTTTCCAAGATATTCTACTTGAAAGTTTGTATGGAATACTTGTTTAAGCTTTCAAGAGTCAGTCCAGGACACGATGTTAAGGGTACGTTCGTAGACAGTCGCTCATAGCAGAGTTAGTAGGTATAGGAACCACAGCTAATGCCACATGTACAATGTACATGCCGTCCATACTCGCGTCATTACGCTGGCAGCCTGTGCGGACAGACACCGAGGGAAGAGTTTTTGGTCCGTACTTCCGTAGTTACCCATTGGTTAAAAATGTTCAATAAAAAAAAAAGATTATTTTGGACCAAACATTTTTATAAGCATGAACACCCCACAAAACTGCGTGGCAGTTTGTTGGCGGGATTAGCGCTTATCTTACTACATCTGGCTCAAATACATAATAAAAAAAGAATTGTGTGGTTTTAAGAAACCACGGTAAAAGTGAAACTTTTCACTAAAAAAGGTCAGCTGATGCGAACTATAGGCGCCGCCATATTGGCCTCGGCTGCTCTGACGAGCGCCTTTCACTTTATCCCTACTCCGCGGCCGACCGTCACGCGACATGCGACATGCCACACACAGACGAAAAAGTTAGAGACGATGTAATAAAAGTTTAATTTTAAAAATAAAATATAAAAAAATCTGTATAACATATATGTAGAGATGCGACACGTTAAAATCCCTTCTAGCATTTTGCTAGTTATTAACTAAATAGCTTTTGCCCGCGACTTCGACGCGTATATCCCGTTTCCGTAGAAATAGGGAATATGCACACGATTGTTTTATTTATAAAATGAATTACTTATAAGCTCCAGTAAACACTCTAGAAAATATTTTTTAATTATCTTCAGCGATGAAGTTATAACGCTTCAAATATTACTTTTAGAACGAGAAGTCCGACATGGAATTTGACGTCACATTACGTGACGTCTATACATCTGCCATAGAAAACAGCGTTTTCGCGAGAGGGACAGATATATTTGTTTAAAATAATTATATCTCGTTGTTTTTCGCGCAATTTTGATTCTATTTCCACTGTTAGTAATATATTTTTATATAAAGTGTTTAGATAATAAATATTTTGAATGCATATTCCCTATTGCGGGAAATCCTCTCTCGGAGCTCCCGTACACTCCTCAAGAAACCTACATGCCAAATTTCATACGACCAGTAGTATCAGCTGTACGTATTCTGTCAGTCACTCATCAATAACGGGAGTGTTTTTATGTATACGCATATCCCGTTTCGTTTCCCGTTCCCGTAGGAATTTCGGGAAATAACTTGACTTATTAGGTCCTACTGACTCTTAGTGCACCCCTACGGAGTGTAAGGAAGCTACATGCCAAATTACAGCTTTCTACGAACAGTTGCGGCTGTACTTTGAATCAACGTTTCAGTTTCTGCTTTTAGATAGGTATATATATTATGGCACCGGAAAATAGCAGACTCCGTAAGATTGTAATAAATCTTCATTGATTATAATTTTTCGACATATTATGATAAAATCGTTTTGTATATAATAAACCCCATCCAAATTCAATAGCTTCCTATACATCCCTCTTATTTAAAAAAAAATACAATATCACGCGATATTTTACAATCTTACGGAGTTTCCTATTTTCCGGTGACATATATATTATTATAGAATATTATATTGACCATTGGTCAAGCTAATATTGATGGAAATAGCACATTAACATAATTTTGGTCCCTATCATTGCTAACCAATGGTTACTACGTAATTATAAAAAACCGCCCTAAGGCACAAAATTAAATTAAGTACATTCGCGAAACTTTTTTAAAACGTCGTCTCAGCCTTCTGTAAAGGATTGGCGGAAATGAAGAATGCAATGCATTCAGTGATTTGAGTTTGAGTTTTAAGACTAAAGTAGCACTACGGTTTTTGCCGCCTCGGTTAATCGCAATACCACGAAATCGCTCACGAGAGAAACCGAGAAGTACAAGATTCAGTCGCAGGAAAAAAAAAACGGAAGTGAGACCACTTGTATAAGTTTTCTTGACTCACAAAGTCACGCTTAGCCGCAGTGCGGCCTAACACCCATAGTATTTGGACTTTATTCTGATGTTCGTAATACAAAAACTAACTTTAGGTTGAACTAACAACGATGTTGTGTAGTCGGAATAAAGTACAAAATACGGTAAAAGGTTTCAGCTAAATAACTCATCCATTCTGGAAGAACCAACTTATCGTAAGCGAAATTTCGGCATTTACGATAAGTGTGCCTTATGTCAATAGTCATAGGATACATTTTGGTGTAATTGTCCTTTACTTCTAGTATCGTTTTTTAAAAGGATGAAACCTTTGTAAATAGGCCCCTAGCTTAATAATCACTTACGATATACTTCACTTCAGATATTATTGGCATTATTGTCCTTGATCTGATTTTTACTTCTTTTTGTAAATGTGCAATCAAAGTGCAAACTCACTATCAAAGATATTACTTAGAATTGTTTACTTTAATGTTGTGCTTATTTAGAATATTAAGAAAATATTTAATGTTATTTATACACTACACATTCCTAAACTGTTGAAGAATTTTATTAAACTAGGTTTGATTCACGGTGTGTTGTTTTATTTGAACTCCAATGCACTATATCAGTTTTTTTTTATACTAAGACTAGCTATCCCCCGCGGCTTCGCTCCCGTCAACTGCAACTTTCTGGCCAGCAAAAGAGGCATTGATGGACGACGTGTATTCTGCCAATGCCTCTTTTCGACGACTCGATCGACGGAGCCCCTTGGGGCTCCTATTTCTGTCTGAAGGGTTTAAAGGAACCTAACTAGCCGAACCTTGGGGTGCCCCTGACGTTGACCGTCATTATTTAGTGTCGTTGTAATTTAGTGTGCAACTCAGTATTTTTGTTGTCCAGTGGGTATTTAGTTGGGAGATTTTGTTTGCTTGAATTTTAAATAGAGGTGCAATTAAAACTTCCCCATTTTAAATTGTACAGAAATATTTGGTCACCTTAGGCCACTTTAGCAGAATCAGGAAGCACATCGCGCTACCTGTTACTGTCAGATTTTCCCAACCAACCTTGAACCTAATGCGTTAGCGATAAAGACGAAAATGAAATTTGACAGATTGTTGTGTGGCAGATTCTGCTAAAGTGGCCTTTTTAGGTTCAACTCACACCAAAAGAGCGTCGAAGCGGAGCGCAGTTTCAGTGTCATATGAATTTTAACTTTATTTTCATTACTATAATACTTATTATCGCATGAGAATCTCGAACGAGTCGCGTGGATGCCCGCGGCGCAGCGGGAATTCCGGCGAATTCCTTCTCTACCGAGCGGGTCGCTGCGCTTCGCTGCCCTTCGCCGCTCTTTCGGTGTAAGTTATCCCATAAACCCGCTGACGGCGACTATACAAGCTGAGTAAAACAACATTTTAAAATAATGAATCACAGTTTAATGTACAATAACATTTGTCGAACAAGCACAAATTAGTTTTTAATTATTTAGAGAGTATCGGACTTTACAAGAAACACATATTTTCTATAATTAAGATAGTCATTTGAAGATGGCAGGAAGAACATTCATTCGGATATCAAGCAACGTCTTTCTACAAAGTAAATGAATACAGCCTCAATGGCACACAAAAATATATGTATTTGTTCGTATTTACAATTTTAGCGAAGATCCCTTTAACATATCTCTAATAATATTAATAAAGTATTCGATTCAGAATACTTTTTTTTTTTCATCACAAAATAATGCATTCTTTGGGAATATTTTAGACACTATTAATTATTGAAAGGTATTATTGCGACGTAATTTTCAAAGTATCGTGTAAATAGAAAAAAGTATACAGAAATGATAAACTTTACACATGATCCTGCTTAAATAAATTTATTGGATAGGTTTTGGTAATCTGGGAATAACCAGTATTAGCTCTCTTTAGTAATTTGAACTTTTATGAACTAATATGATATTTTGAAGGTCAATTTCTCGTCAAGTAGATTTTAATTTTATTTAGCAGAAACTATAAACTGAATAATTCACTGTGTCATTCCCAGATTTAGAAGAACTTAACTTCTTTTTTTGTAAATCCATACTTTAGTATTCGGGAACATAATCATGTCATATTAACCCCGATTGACAAATAAATCTTTTTTTGCAATTTATCGATGTAGAAACCGAGATTGACACATTAGTTATTTTACTAGTGTTACAAAGCTTTAAATATATAATTATATGAAATCACTGAAACTATTAAACCCGGCTCTTAAAATGGAATCGAAGATTTTAAATAAACCAAAAACTCTTATAACTACTATAGTATGAATTTAACTTTACTATTCCACCATGTGCACATAAGGCCTAATAAAATGCCAATCTTAGAATACATCCGACCTCTTTTTACCCAACTACCCCCAAAAGGAGAGTAATATTATTATCCTAATTCCTATTTACCTTTGCATACCCTCGGTTACGGAAACTCTGACAAGTCCTGTAAAACCTCGCGTTAGTTTTTATAATTAAAATTTAAAAAAACGCGGGGTAAATTAATTAACTTTTGAACTAGATTAATTAAAATTTAGTCTTGAGTATTAGAAACCGAAACCATTTCTTCATCTTTTTACCCGACTGCGCCAGGAGGGTTACTTTTTAAAAACCCTAATTCGCACTAAAGACAATCGCTATCGTTTTGACACTTCAACAACATTCATTGCGTTTAATTTGTTTTCTTGGTCATTGATTTCAACACTTACGGCGTAATTGTTGAATTGAATACGAAAGCGATTGACATACTTACTTTTACGCACACTTAGATTCAAATGGTTTTATGACGTCACAAGCTGACTGAAGAAATCTATGTATAGGGTTCTACTACTGCTATATTGGATTGTAGATGTCAGACCAGATCAGATACTAATTTATATTGGAATCGTAAGCTAGGCTAGGAAAACGATAATCACGATATTGGCTTGAAACTATTTATCTTTACAGTCGTTCAAACATTGCACTGTTCGTTTTTGCAGTTATAGTCTACACGTTTTTTTTCGTATTCAAATTCAAATGTCAAGAGAATCGAATTTTACCAGTCGGCCCCACAAGAATTGCCACCGAGTGGCGAAAGGGAAGTTATTGCCCACACTTCAATTCGCTGTACACTGCGGTGTGGATCGTATTATTAGGAGTATACAAACAATATTTTATTCATCGTAATTACGCGATGAAGGGGTTGGCGATCCACTCACACACATCACATTAAGATATAGAACAGTGCAGTGGGTACGATGTCTCGACTTGCCACCTTCAAACAGACATTACTATTGCTTTACTATCGAAAGAAAAAATATACGTATTGAGGTGAGATGTGTTCTAAAATCGATGTGAACATTGAGTAAGCTAATTCTTCGACAGCCAGTTACAAAAATGGCTAAAACATAAAACTTACAGAAAAATGGAAGTTGTTTAATACTATACACAGTTTTATTACGATGATCAATTTATTTAATATTCATTTTGTTGCCATGTTATATTCCGACTGGACTAATCTAGTAGGCTTAGTTAACTACTATAGATTTATTTTCACTACCTACAAACGGAGTGTATCAGATTGCAGGGGTGAATCGAAATATAACATTGAAGGGGATTTTTACGTAATTTAAATCATGTTGTGAGCGTTACAGGTCGCCAATTTTATTGAATTGACGTTTAAATAGAACTTGGCTTTCCTAGAAAACCTTTTAAAAGTGAAAATCCCCATTAAAGTTGTTTCGATTCACCCCTCTGTTGCTATTTATCCCGTTTGACCGTATTCCCTACTTTGATCAAGTTTAGACCATTTAACCGGACAATTACATTAATATTGAATTGATTGGCATTTTTTCAGACAGCCATACTACTACGGTTTTGTCAATCTGTTACTTTATTTAATTATTTACCTTTCAAACAACGGTTGCAGGAGGCGTAGTAAAAAAAAAACTACCCTTTTCAACAGGCGACCAATGTAAGCATCATTTTCGACACTACTACTAATATTTACGAGACGGAAGCCCAATATTACTTCCGATACTTAAATAATAATTAAATACAACCAACATGATATTGCTCAGAATTTCGTCGCCCAAAGAACAGCAAAGTTTGTAGCCCGTGGGATTTATTACAATCGGAATATAACTTACGAAGAAAACAAATGGAGTACTTTTGTTCATTTACGCATAATCTGACAGTCAAAACATATGTAAGCTATGGAAACAGGCATCTTTGACAGCAAGAAGTCCGCCACTGAGTCTCCACTGCAAAAATTGCGATTACGCCAATTTGTTGAATTTCTATTCACATTAAAACGTCCATTGTTCTCCATTTGTTTCCTCTCGCCATGACAGTCCGTGCCTCGCCGGACAGAGGGGAGCTGAGGGGAGGGGAGGGGCAGGGAGAGGGTGGGAGGCAGTTCAGCATCATGTGGGCTCCAGGTTGGTGCTGAGTGTCTTCAGCTGCTCTAGTCCGGATAGGAGATCTCTGGAAAGAGAAGATAGTTGGCTTATAAATGTGGAATTATCTTGTTCTACATTTTCCGACTTATTCATAAATGCTTACTTAGGAGATTCTTTAATCAAAATGAGAATTTGAATTTAATTTTGCTTATTATTTCCGTGAAACAAGGTGAAAAGGAACGCAGGGGAGAATCGAAAAAATCTACTTTCATAGGGATTTTCATTTTAATATCATATTATTATTGGTTTTCTAGGAAAGTTTATTTTAAACATCAATTCCATACAATTGGAAGCCGTAAATGCTAATAACAATATTTTAACAACGTGAAAATCCCCTTCTTAGTTTGTAAGTATTTATACAAATTATATGGTTGCCTTTTTCATGAACAAGCAAACAGTGAATGATGAATAAAAAAAAAATGCCTAGGTGTACCGTTATTCTGCTGACTTCTTTATGGGCTAACGCTTTATTTTTTGTGATTGGAAATCATCAAATGACTTCTTCCGCTCTGGTCAGAGCGAAGGGTATTTTCAGATTCTTGCTGACTAAAACCCATCCATGTTCCTCCTTATGCCCTTTTCGTTCCAGGGAGGCTAGTCTCTACCCCCGAAGCCGTAGTTTCAGGCTTAGTTGCGGGCGTATTGTACTCCGTATCACTTAACCACTAAGAATTAATGACAGTTACTATCAAATCGTGTCGCCATTCATTCTTAGTTCGGGTTCGGGACTAATCGTAAGTCTGCAGGTCATACGGATACGGAGTAGAATCGACCGCGTCCATACCGGACGGATAATCCGGGCATGCCATGTGGCGCACCTGTGGCGCACACGTGACGCACATGTGGCGCACCTGTGGCGCACCTGTGGCGCACACGTGACGCACATGTGGCGCACACGTGGCGCACCTGTGGCGCACACGTGGCGCACAGCGCACCCACCTGAGCGAGGTCTCCGCGCGGCCGGTGGCGCGGCGCAGGCCGGCGGCCGCCGCTCCCTGCACTCCCCGCAGCACTCTTACTTCCTCCTGAGATGATGCGAGATCCTCCTGCAGACACAACAACACCACGGAAATAATGCCCGTTTTCACCAAAAGCCCCTAAAATTTAAGTGTCTCCTAAACAAATTTAAGGGACTCCTAACGCAAGTTTTGATTTCACCAACGGTTAAGTGACACCTAAAGCATTAAGGGGGCCTTATAATTTAGGGGATGAATTGACGACCCCGTAACACTTAAGTGACACATATTTTTAGGTTATTCTGTGAAGGTTACTCTTAGTTAACGAGAAAAAATGGATAGTGACCACGATGTTTATGAAGCTTTGGAAGAAATTGAAGATATTGAATTATTGAGTAACCGAAGTTTTTTAAGGCGACCTCGTATTTACCGTGAAAGATCGAAAGATTTTAACAAGTATGATGTAGAATTAAAAGAATTTGTGATGACTATCCACGCACTGTTTTTCGCCTCATTTGTGGTCCCATCAGTCTTTTTAATAAGAATAGTTTCTTTGTGATGGAGCAGTAACTTAATCAACTTATCTTTATCTTCGAGTGAAACATTTTGTCCACGTCTCCTCTTTTCTGCCATTATTTATTTTATTTATTTATTTGTTTATTTTACTCAAAAACATAGGATTGTGGTACACGTTAAAATATAGTTTTACAAAATGAAAACTTGTACTATTTCTACAAACGTGTGGGTGAGCACTGCTCTCCTAGCTAGGTTATGAAAACCTGTGTTAAGGAGAAGCAGTCCGGTCCCCTAAGGTACAATGATGTAAAATTTACATAGTGCTTCTGAAATTACTGTTACAATTTCTAAGTATTTATAAAGTATTTATATATAGTTAGACATTTAAAAGAACTTTTTGTTATCATTAAAAATAAAAATTAAGATGAATATAATATGTGTGTGTGTGTGTGTGTGTGTGGTGAATGTGTGTGTGTATGTGGTTGAGTGTGTGATGTTTATTTATTTATTTATTTATTTATTTATTTTATTTCAATTACTCTCTGCACTCACAGTAAAAACCAACACGTGCAGAGAGTCAACAAAATCAATGGGATAATCAAAAATAATAATAAAAATGGTACAATAATTAAAATAATTAAAAATAATCAATAAAAAATAATCAAAAAACAATCAAAAATAATCAAAAGTAATAAAAAATAATCAAAATAATAAAAAACCGTACCGTAGATTTGACACTCTCCGTTTATTTTGTTGTAAAAAAACGGACCAAGAAAATGAAAATATCTCTTGACAAAAGTTGAACGTACACGTGGTAGGGTGCATATCCCATCTTTTCGACGTTTACTACGTTTTTTTTTTCTATTATTCGGTATGGGGTGCTGTGGTGCTGCAGAATAACTGTCTGTAGTATGAAGTGTTGTCGAACATTAAGCACTTTGCAATCATTAATGTTAAGTAACTACATTTAATTACCTAATATTTTATGTAACAAAATGCTTACACCAAAGAAAAAGAACACGCAATCACGCAACAAAATGTCACTCAACTCAGTTGACTTAAAAAAAAAAGTAAATTTTTAACTTTTTATTATTTATCTAATATTTAAAAGGGCAGACCCTACTTTTTCCAAATAAACTGAGTGAAATTACGTGTTTTATCTTGTTTTTTAGGCTAAATGTCATGAAATCATTTACTCGAATAATTTATCGATAAACGTTTCTGCAGTACCTCCGCACTATACGTCACCTAACTAGGGGACTCTTACTTAAGTAGCCCTTAGGATGGTGAAACAGAATTTAGGTAAGGGGATGATTTAAAGGGTCCCCTAAGATAAGGGAACCTTACTTAGGTTACTGTTTAGGGGCTACTGGTGAAAACGGGCATAAGACATGCGTATGTTGCTTAAAAATTAGAACTGAGCATCAGAACTTCACACTTGTAATTACTCCTGTATCGTGGGTGCGTTTACAAACATACAAAGTCTCATACATAAACAGCCAGACCCGGAACAACTATCTGTAGGCCAAACAAATATTAGTTCCATGCGGGAATCGAACCCGCGTCACGGAGCACAGCAGTCAATCGCTCAACCACTGCGCCAACCGTGCCGTCAAAAACCTATGAACTTCTACGAAGCAAAAAGAGTACCTATGTAGAGATCGTATCAGGTCGCGTTCTGCAGTTTCTACCCACTATGGAGAAAAGTCCCGAATCAAAAAATCATAAGAGTAGAAACGGCGATCCAAACGAGAGGATCAATTTAAAATTTTGCTATTCAAAGAATGTATTTACAGTGCTCACTTATAATCTACAAGTCAGATAACAAGTATTATAAATTCACCAGATTTTGCGAACTTACAAAGGTCTGCTCATCAGGTCAATCAAGTTTTATTTGTATTAAATGACCTAAAGGACAATGCGACAAGACTTTAAAATGTATAAAATGTTACCTAGAAAATATCAAGCAAAAACTCAAGCCAAATTAGAAAGAAAACTAACCTTTAATTTCTTAATTTGATTCTTCAATCTAGCTATCGTTGATTCAGCCTCCGCCGCTCGACCCTGTAAAAATTGATATATATTTTCTTTTATTTTATACCGAATCCTTTTGAGAGACTCGTGTACTCGTGACCTCGGTTGTTGTTTTACGATATTTTAAATTGCAATTTTGATGATATTAAGTACATCTACTTAATATCATCAAAATCACAATTTAAAGTATTATTATTTGAAGTATTGTATGAAACTGCACATATAATTAAGAAAAACATTCGGGTGATACTATAAACTCATATTTATGTATGTGACAGTAAAATAAACTATTAGCCGTAACAGTATAATCTCTCTGTTGCACTTAAATGTACTGTCACGTGCACAAAGTCACCAGTGCGCTCATAGCCTTACAGTATGAATTTTCAGATGAGAGTCAGTGAATGACGACTGTTGAGTGAGTGTATGACGACTGATGAAGTGATAAGTGAGTGAATGATGACTGCTGTGTGAGTTAATGATGGACTGATGAGTTAATGAATGAAGACTGATGAGTGAATGATAACATATGAGTGAGTGAATAATGGACTGATGAGTGAGATAATGATGACTGATGATTGAGCGAAAGATGGACTGATGAGTTACTGAATTATGACTGATGAGTGGGTGAATCATGATTAATGAGTATGTGAATAATAAGTTATAGAATTATGAATGAGAGAATAATGACTGATGAGTTAGTGAATGGTGCCTGATGAGAGAGTGTTTGATGGCTGATGAGTGAATAAATGTCGTGATGACTTGATGAGCGTCACTCACCGCGGCATCAGTGAGGGTGCCCTCCGCCCGCTCGGCCGCCGCATCCAGCTGGCCTGTGAACTCCTGGTCCCCGCGCCCGCAGCTGTGCTAGCTACATGAGCGTCACTCACCGCGGCATCAGTGAGGGTGCCCTCCGCCCGCTCGGCCGCCGCATCCAGCTGGCCTGTGAACTCCTGGTCCCCGCGCCCGCAGCTGTGCTAGCTACATGAGCGTCACTCACCGCGGCATCAGTGAGGGTGCCCTCCGCCCGCTCGGCCGCCGCATCCAGCTGGCCTGTGAACTCCTGGTCCCCGCGCCCGCAGCTGTGCTAGCTACATGAGCGTCACTCACCGCGGCATCAGTGAGGGTGCCCTCCGCCCGCTCGGCCGCCGCATCCAGCTGGCCTGTGAACTCCTGGTCCCCGCGCCCGCAGCTGTGCTAGCTACATGAGCGTCACTCACCGCGACATCGGTGAGGGTGCCCTCCGCCCGCTCGGCCGCCGCATCCAGCTGGCCTGTGAACTCCTGGTCCCCGCGCCCGCAGCTGTGCTAGCTACATGAGCGTCACTCACCGCGGCATCAGTGAGGGTGCCCTCCGCCCGCTCGGCCGCCGCATCCAGCTGGCCTGTGAACTCCTGGTCCCCGCGCCCGCAGCTGTGCTAGCTACATGAGCGTCACTCACCGCGGCATCAGTGAGGGTGCCCTCCGCCCGCTCGGCCGCCGCATCCAGCTGGCCTGTGAACTCCTGGTCCCCGCGCCCGCAGCTGTGCTAGCTACATGAGCGTCACTCACCGCGGCATCAGTGAGGGTGCCCTCCGCCCGCTCGGCCGCCGCATCCAGCTGGCCTGTGAACTCCTGGTCCCCGCGCCGCGCCTGCTCGCGCCGCGCCCGCAGCTGTGCCTCGGCAGCACGCGCGGCGGCGGCCTCAGCGCGGAGCAGCGCGTTGCTGGACCGAGCCAGGGACAGTTCCTCCTCCACGCGCGAACGACGGGAGCGCTCCGCGAATAACTCGCATCTGACGGGTATGGAAAATGGTTCCTGAAGGTCTATGAAAACTCAGACAAATCCTACGCGAGAGGTACGTGCATGAACTAAAGGTAGCAGCACAAAAGTTTCTGCTAAATATTACGCGGTAAAAGTCCCGAATGCCCAAAACTAGAAGGCAGATAGTTTGTACACGTTCCCCTAAACAAAGCGAGTAGGAACTGTAGGTAGGTGGCAGTACATAGGCGTTAGTATCAAGTGTTTATAAGATAAAAGTTGCGAATTTACAACAATCACCTGGCTTCAATGGTAGCAAATGGCCATTATGTCGTCTGACCATCTCGCCACCGGACGACCAACATTCCTTCTACAAGTCCAGATATGAACTCTAACTATAATGTTACTTAATTGCGAAAGAAGTAATACCTACACATACAGGTGCGCTAAACCGACGGACAAACATTAGCAATAATATCACGTCGCTAGGAAACGCCCGGCGTCATGTCACGAATAATATTAAGCATATGAACTGAATAATATACCAGACGAACATCCGGATTTAACGGTCTAAAGTAAATAAATGTACAGAACGCTAAGAGTAAAGAATATAGGAAAGAGTGGCCTATGCGTCTGTGTTTCCGAACGCTAACAACCCTAATTTCTTCAAAGTATGAACAGGCTTCTTCTGGGAAAGCTCGGTTCATCGTTGACTTTGTATCTGTCCTAGACCAGAGTCAAGACCAAACCCATCTCAAATAAAAAGAAAGTGGGCGATATAGAGCTGCGAATAAAGATTATGATGATCACTAACATAGCAATAATCGACTCAAACCTGGTGCGTTCCAGCTCCGCCATGATCTGCTGCATTTGTTCATCCTGGTGCTCGGGCTCCGGCGATGTCCGGCCCGGGTGCACGGGTAGGAAGTCCGGCAGGCACATGGACTCCGCCCCTGGAATACAATCCATTCAGCTTAATACTAAGCTCAATATTTGCGTCCACTTAAGGAGAGGAATTCTCTGTCGCAGTCTGTGTTTCTTGCAGTGCGATTCTGTAAACATCTCATCTTAGGTAATGTGAACATGATGATGAGCTGTCAGGATTGACAGCTCACCACCACAGAGGGGCCCGAAAGGGCCGACGCCTGCCGGAGTCGCGGGACTATTCGAAAGAGATACCGTGGCTCCGGAACTCAAAGGGCACATGAAGGAACATGGATGGATTTTAGTTAGTAGAAGTCTGCCACTCCCTCCCGCTCCGCCCAGAGCGTGGGAAGTCATTTGATGATTTCCCATCACTAAAAAAAAGGGTGTCAATCCATACATATAGAAATGACAGTTCACTTCTTTTTTTTTTTGTATAGCTATCAGGAAACAGGCTCCGGCAGGGATTTCCACTCCTTAGCTGTACGCACTATGAATGTGTTCCCAAAACGTTCTGTGCGTGTGTGTGGCATGTCCACCATGTACCTACCGGTGGCGCATCGCCGTTCGTCTTGTGGTTGAATGATGAAACGAGCTTGGCGGAATTAAATTATCCCGTCGCTCATTCTCTACCTGTTTTCACGGTGAGTTGTTGACAGTTTACTTCTCTCTTTAAGTCAAGAGTGAACAGGAAGCGTTTATGTTAAAGGCGTGACTTTTTTTTTAATAATTAATAATTAAAAGAAAAAACATCACGCCTGTAATCTTCGAAACACCCGAATTGCTTTACCGAACCACTACAATCCGAAGATTTATTCAGGAAACCAATTATCTATTTAAATAGGTGTAAGCTTTGTATACTATACGATGTGTACGTAGCTTAAATGCAGCCTAATCTATATGTGTACGCCGCCTTAAAAGCATGATAAAGACAGCACACTCAAGAGAGAGGGAGATGGCTAGATTATATTCCTGTGTCATGGCAGAATTTAAGCCTGCTCTTAATAATTAGCGTTGAAAGTAATAAAGTGTCGATCTACGAAATATTGGAAGTAAAAACCTTTAATTGTCGATTTTTCTGTTTTAGGTAAGTAAGACCATAATTATGTAAAGAGTTAATCTAATTACCTAGTTGTAAATTAGTTTGATAATAATATTAAACTTTTCTGTTTTAGATAAAATCAAATAGTGTGTTATTTACTCCAGTACCATCTAACATATTACATAGGTACAATCTTTCTCCTTCTAATAGATATTATTGAATCATAACATGAACTAAGTAGCTTTTTCCCGCGACATCAGATGCGCATTTCCCGTTTTTTTCGTTCTTGTAGGAATTTCGGAAAATCCTATCTTAATGCTGCCCCTTCACTCGAAGGAACCTACATGCCAAATTTCAGCTTTCCACGATCAGGAGATTCGGCTGTGCGTTGTTTGTCAATCACACCGTTTTAATCTAGTCCCTGATAAGTGACAAGCCTATTAGCACTACCCAGATAGTACTGAAAAATTCTAGACGGAATATGTCAATAACGCTATGCCTGGCATGGGATTCGAATCCTAGACTCTGTAATCGACCATCTTTGATAGCTGAACCACGCAACGTCTTTTCTCATGTTTCATTACTGCTCCGTTTCTATTGGTAGCGTGATGTGATGTAGCCTTCCTCGATAAATGGGCTATACAACACTGAAATAATTTCTCAATTCGAACTGTTCCTGCGATTAGCGCGTGTGAAGCAAAGAAAAAAACAAACTCTTAAGCTTTATAAAATTATTGGTAAGTATAGATAGAATGTAAGTAGATAAAGTTGGAACTGAATAAGAACATACACGTAAATAGTAAAGTAAAGTATTTTAACGAAATAAGTGTAAGTTTGAGGAGAACGCTATTGCAGTATTGACAATGATCTCAGTGGAAAGATGACATAACTAATTACAAAATATATTGATGTTTAGTTACGTAGAATCTGGGTGAGATCATAATGCCATCATTGTATAAACTTTAATAACGACTATCTAGAATACGCGAAGAACGACGCAGTTAGTTTTTAAGGTTCCGTACCCAAAGGGTAAAAACGGAACCCTATTACTAAGACTTCGCTGTCTGTCTTTCACCAAGCTGTATCTCAATAGCTAGACAGTTGACATTTTCACAGATTGATGACATGTATTTCTGTTGCCGCTATAAAAACAATTACTAAAAAAACAGAACAAAATAAATATTTAAGGGGGCTCCCATACAACAAACTTGATTTTTCCCGTTAATGGTACGGAACCCTTCGTGCGCGTGTCCGACTCGCACTTGGCCAGTTTTTTAGTACTAAACGTCTTCAACAAACAGTTGTTTTTGACCAGCTTCTTTCTTTTCGAAAAAAAAAAAAACAAACCGACAATCTACTTAAAGCTTCAGGAAATGAATACAAGAGGAGTCAATCTGTCAAATACAGCGTCAACGGAACCCTCTTTTACTAAACCTCCGCTGTCTGTCCGTCTGCCTGTCTATCTATCAGCGGGCTGTATCTCAAGAACCGTAATATGTAGACAGTTGACTATGAGATTTTCAGTGTGTATTTTTGCGCCGCTTTGTCAGCAAACTAGATTTCTTGCGCAACATTGTCTGCGTCACGTTGTTCATTAATGCTCCGCTCATATCAGTCGTAGCGCAATGTTATAATAATATAGCCTATAGCCTTCCTCGATAAATAGACTAAAACTGAAAGAATTTTTCAAATCGGACCAGTAGTTCCTGAGATTAGCGCGTAAATCAAACAAACTAACTCTTTAGTTGAACAGGAAATGAGTTCATGGGCAGTCCAATACACCGTTGTATTCTTTTTCTTTTCGATCTGTTGTTAAAACTTTTAAAACTCGACCAGCAGATTTAAAAACCGAGTAAGGGGGAGATGGTAGGGATAATTTAAGTTTAATGGCCAGCCCATCCTGCAGGAAACACGTTACTCAGTCAAGTACTACCGCTCCAATCGAGTCCCCTAGCTCATTCCATCCTAATTATTGCATTCTGTATTTATGATCTACACCACATGTTGCGACGTTTTTTTTTTGCTCAAATCTATTGAGGGCATTTTATGTAGCCAGAAGCTACACATTTGTTTACGGAAAACTAGCGTTTGCACGCGGCATCGCTCGTGTTCAAGGCTTTATTTTCGCATAAAAACAGGCCAAGTGCGAGTCGGACTCACATAGGTGCGAAGGGTTCCGTAGATTCCGTACACAAACAAATAAAAAACACGTTTCTTGTACGGGAGCCATAGTTAATATAATATAGGTAATGTTATTATTTTATCACACTCTGAAAAATTTTACCAATAGACAAACAGACGGACACAGCGGAGACTTTAGTAATAAGGTTCCGTTAATTACACTTCGGGTAAGTACCTACTTAAAGAGTTACCTATAAAAAATAACCTGGGTCCCAATTGCACCAAGATCGGTTAAGCTATTTTGGCGTGAAAGTCTAACAAACAAATAAACACGAGCACTTTCGCACAAGGGCGGGGCGGAGCGGGGGGGGAGGGATTTAGGCGCCGTTCACACATATCCGGGTTCCCGTACCTGACGGGACGGAGATAAAGCAAGTTCGTACAAATCGTATGCAACCGATTTCTCTCCGTCCCTTTCTCTGTCCTTTCAGGTACGGGAACCCGGATGTGTGTGAACGGCGCCTTATCTTGCGCGCACTCTAAGTAGCATGCAAATGCTGGGTTCATTATGATTCACGTAAAATATATCTAATGGAAAAACTTATGTCTTACATTGTCAGTACCTAGAAGGAAAGCAGCCATAATAAGTACCTATATTAAGTACGAAATAAAATTATTAGCCATGTTAATTTATGTGTAAGCATTCTACGAATACCAGCCGAAGTTCAAGTGAAATGAACCAACGATTCATGAATATACATAAACACCCACTACCCAGTATTATGTGCTAATTGTTCTATTTACAAGTTATTTGCTTCAAACAGTTCGGAAAGACAGCGTGACCGAATTTTAAGAGGTTTTTTTTTTAATTCAAAACGGGGAAACTCTTGGCCCAAATCTCACCTGATGGAAAGTGATGATTGGGCCGAAGATGGAAGCGAGTTTCACCCGGAATCCTCTTACACAGAGGAACTGGCTATCATACCTCTAACTGCCGGAACACAACAATGCTGTTAACATTGTTGTTATGGCGACAGACTTAGACATGATGGTAGTAGCTTGCCAGGCAGACTTAGAACAAGTACTACCACCAACCAAACCGAGCAAAAAATTTGCCCCCGCTGGGAATCGAACCCGGGACCTCTGGGTCTGAATCAGGTGTTATAACCACTAGACCACGGAGGCGGTTAGTGTCACCTCTTTAGCACCACCCGGGGACCACGTGTAGGGATTCGCTGAAGATTATTCTCCTACGGACGCGGGTGACTCGGCCCCCAAAAGGTTTTATTTACATTGCGCTTTTTAGTGAATGTAGTTTAATTAACATTATTTTATCAAAAATCTCATTTCGTTAGGTCAGAATAACGATAACGAGCAGTCTAAAGTAAAAAAAAACTCATGAAAAGAATTAAAAAATGAGGATGTCCAGAATCATGCCCTGGACCCATGGAAATCGTTTGTACGTCGATGTCAGATACACGCTGTATACTAATACTAGCTTCTGCTAGAGGCTTCGCCCGCGTGATCCCTAGGGAACATATTCCCGGGACATAATATATAGACTTTGTGTTATTCCAGACTATAATCTGCCTCTGTGCTAAATTTCACGAAGATCCTTTCAGGCGTGTTCTGACGTGAAAGAGTTACGAATATCCATCCATCCATCTTCACAAACTTTCGCGTTTATAATCTATACTAATATTATAAAGCAGAAGAGTTTGTTTGTTTGATTGTTTGTTTGTTTGTTTGGTTGAACGCGCTAATCTCAGGAACTACTGGTACGATTTGAAAAATTCTTTCAGTGTATGTGTGTGTAGTGTATTGGTATGGTTTTAAATAACTAATAATGACTTGAAATAATTACGTACATATTATATTTAGGTAATTTACTACTATTTCATGTTTTTGTTTAAATTTGATTTAAGACTTATTTAAACAAAGTAAAATAAACCGTTATTGATAGATGATTAGATGCAACTAAGTTTTCTATGCAAACCATACTTTTCAAGATCATTTCACAGATAGAGGTCATTGTCGATTTGAAACGCATTGTACATGATAACATCACGCTACGACTATTAGGAGCGGCGCATTCATCAAAAATGTGACGCTGACCAGCGTTGACCAAAGTTGCGCGGGTCAGCTAGTTTTCATAATTTTACATACATTTGATTCCAATTGGTATACTAATTAATTTGTGTTTCGAAAACAACACTGTGTCTAATTGTTTTCCCTAATATCATTTTCCGTTTAGATTATTTAAATGCTCGATACATTTTCAACTACCCACTAGGTCGATTTTGATAGAATTTGGTATAGAGTCAAGTGAAGTTAAGAGCGTGTATTCCGTCCACTAGCGCCGCCAATCGTTTTTTATTATTTGTGGTAAATTTAAGACACGTAGATAAAAAACCGCTCTGTAGTGCACTGAAGAAATGTATTTATTATGTTTTGAGAGTTATGTTTTGTACTTTAGAACAAAAATAGTTGCCAAAGTCGATATTTTTGCTAAAAGTGGCCACTTTTAGCAATAATTGCCGTTCTGGCTATTTAGCCATGAGTTATGTATTAAAAATAGCTGTCAAAAATAATAGATACATTTCTTCAGTGCACTACAGAGCGGTTTTTTATGTACGTGTCTTAAATTTACCACAATTAATAAAAAACGATTGGCGGCGCTAGTGGACGGAATACACACTCTTAAAACCCTGAGAAACCACACACTTTGTTATACACTTTTTTGGCGAAATTGTGTGTTATTGATGTTTGGATGGGAAAATCAAAAAGGCATTAAGTTTGCCATAGCACCTTTGCACATGATTTTTAAATAAAATCAGAAAATCACGCAACATCTAGCACCTTTGTTAAAATTCTTGTTGAACATTTTAAAAGGGTAAAGCTATTTTCATAAACTTTGATATTAAAGTTACCTCATTATAAAGATGGCAAATCATGAAATAAGTCCCTTCCACTCTGGGGCAGAGCGAGAGGGAGTGTCAAACTCTTACTGACTAAAACTAATCCCTGTTCCTCCTCATACCCTTTCCGTTCCAGGAATGCGGTGACACATTCAAACCAAAAAGACCCCAAACAAACAATTTAATAAACGCACCACTGGCTCTAATCATGAGTTGATCACATGAGTAGGATGCAAGCAGATCATACAAGAAATCACATGCATCTCACAATATTGTAAATATCAGTCAGCAGTTTCATTAAGGATTGTCTCATGGTATTCAGTAGGTTCTATGTGAGTTTATGATAACAGTATGTATTATCTATATACTAGCGACTAGAGATTGCTTTTTTAGGCACCCAACGGTCCCGGTCATTCTTACCGAGCCCGATCACCGGACCCTCTCGGATAATGGTACTTTTTGTTTTGTTATATCGCGTGTATCTGACATCGACGCACAAACGATTTCCATGGGTCCAGGGCATGATTCTGGACACCCCAGAGTTGAAATTTTTCGTCGGTTCTTTTCTCATACTTTAATTTTTTTCAATACAGCTCAGCTGAGCTGATATCTATTTGTGGTTTTATTCAGATTGCTCTTTTTAGTGAAAGTAGTTAATTAATAATTTTTTTATTATAAATCTTATTGGGTTAGGTCAGAATAACGATTATGAGCAGTCTAAAGTAAAAAAAGCCCTTGAAAAAAATGAAAAAATGAGAAAAAAAGCCGACGAAAAATTCTAAGTCTAGGGTGTCCAGAATCATGCCCTGGACCCATGGAAATCGTTTGTGCGTCGATGTCAGATACACGCGGTAATTACCTACTTATGAAGCCTACGTAACATAACCAGTAAATCATATTTTGTTAGTTTTAAGACTATACAAGTTTTGTTGTTTACACTTACAGTACAGCCTAGCCTTTGTGTTTCTCCAAGCTTTAGCAAGATATTTTGTACTTTTTACATGCTAACTAGAAATATAAGGCATAACCTTTTACTATCTGTAACTTTCTAGTGTACCGCACTATTATTTACATACTTACAAAATGTATATATGTATTATTATACATTGTATGGAAGCAGTATATTCTAGTTAGATATTTATAAACTGTATCATGCAACAATTTTCACATAATCAGATTATACAAAGCTTCATTTATTAGAAGTACCTATGTCAGTTTTCTTTATTTTCTTCTTCTACCATACATACAGACTTTCAAGCAACTATTTTGTTTAGTAATATAAGATTACAACTACCCTCATGTAAAAGTATTATATTCAATGTAACAGCAACAGGTACTAGTACAGAAAATTAATTATCATTATAAATCCATAAGCAGTAAGGAATAATCAGGCCAAAGTAGGAGTTATAGACTTTAACTATAAAATTATGATTGCATTGATATTGTTACACTCTACCTATTTTTTACAAGTTTAAGGAGAGGTTAAGATTAACATGAGGGAGTTAAGTTTACATTTTTGCAAAATTAATTACACACTGTCATGGGTAACACTGTCACTTATTCCCAAGGCAAAGGTGTCTTCATGAACATTATAGTTGTACTGGAATATAATTGATGAGTCGTCACATTTCAACAGCTAAGATCCAGTAATATTCTAATGCAACTTAATTTAATTATGAATAAAGGTTTAACTCACCAGCATTAGGAGGCAGATCCAAAGGGAAAGTGCTTCTTGGAGACACATTCCTCCTGTCAGCAGGGTTCACGGACTCCGTCAGATCTAGGCTCAAGTGTGGCGGCAGGTCCAATGGCAGCGCGGGCCCAGCAGCCTCAGAGCCTGCTGGCAAGTCCAACGGCATCCCACTGCCGGCCTGGCCAGCATCAGACGTTGATGCCGCTCCCATGTATGCTTCATAATCATAACCCCTTCCATCATAATTGCTGTTATTCCTCCTACCCAGAGAGGAAGAGGATCCCGCATTGAAACTAGTATTAAATGTAAAGTCTGGTAGGTTATCCAAATCAACAGATATTGGACCATTAAAGTTCAAATATGCCTGCTCCACTAATATGTGGTCTTGCACAAAATCTGGCAACGAGGGCATCCCTAGAGGCTCCGAAGCCAAGTTTGGTCTGTGATAAAAGGGCACGTCATTATTGTCCGTGTAAAAGTTATGCTTAGAATCAGAGTTATCCACTACACTAAAAGGTATTTCTACGGAACTACTTGAGGATGTGTTGTCACTTATGCGATGGCTGCTGCCGTCGCTAGTCTTCTCTTTGGCTTGGGCGTCGCTCGCGCGAGGCTTGTCCCGCCGCGAGTCAGCATGCACGTCTATCTTGGTCGGCGAGTGCTGTACGGTGTTAGCGTACACTTTCGGACGGGCGCCAGTGTTTTCGTACGTCGAGTTACCCGGCAACGAGAGATCCCGCTTCAAAAAATGCCGAAACGAAAACGGGTTCTCATCCTTCCGCGTCGCCCCCGTAGACTCTGCAAGAAAAACGAACAGTCGACGAGGAATGCCTTTATATTTAGGACAAAAAACAACTTCGTAAACTCACTGGAAGAAGAACTTTTCGCCTCCGTAAGCGATGCGTCACCATTTTCATTACTATTGTACTTTGCTTCTTCGATACCTAAGTCTGGTTTCGCTGCATTTTGTTCGTTTTCCTGCGAGGGTCCACCGTTATTCGTATTTTGAGGCGAATTCTTATTCGAAACACCATCCTCGTCCTCCGCCATGATAATGAAAAATGACAG
Source organism: Ceramica pisi (assembly GCA_963859965.1). Lineage (NCBI taxonomy): Eukaryota > Metazoa > Arthropoda > Insecta > Lepidoptera > Noctuidae > Ceramica > Ceramica pisi. The sequence continues at coordinate 21,963,622 of OY982540.1, read as the reverse complement.
TTAATGAACACGATCAGAAACGACGATTTATTATTATTGTACGTTCAGAAATGCCTGAATCATTATCAACTTGGCTTGCCAGAACCAAAAATCACTAGCTTCAATGAGAATAACTCGACTAAAATACAAGTTTACAAGACTCCATTTATTATAACAAGTAGAACGTACCTATCGTCCAAGACCATAACACTAAACACATGTGAAACATGTATAAATCAATAGGTAACTATTATTTTTCAAACCGTTCGTGAGCAGATTCAAACATTTCCTGCATATATTTTTGTTTGGATGTGGTTTGGAATTATTCCAACTTCCCTCCTCGGTTTTCTTTATGAATAAGGGTATGATTATTTCCTATCTAGATGACCTATGAACATGAGAAGATTTCATTTGTATATTGCATATACATATTTTGTTTATGTACTGTGTGCTTTTCAAGTTTTGCTTTTTTATTTTAAGAAATTTTAAGTTTTGGTGTGCACTTTGGCATCTAATAGGTACTGTCCTTTTATTTAAATTTTCTCTACTGCAGTGAGGTTTGCTGTAAGAAAACCTAATGGGTTAAGCTCGCCTTTGTTCATAAACTGCCCCCTATGTTTGAATCTATTCTTATGTGTAGTGTGCAGTACAACTTGGAAAGTCAAAATACAGGGTTTAGGACCTAACGGGCGCCATATTCACGTCTCTCTCCACCCAACCTAGCCTCGAGCCGATTACCTATTACATTAAAACGTGACAGACAGACGAACGGGTAGACGGGTGGACGGGTGAACGGACGGACAATCAGACAGACAGAGAGGAAGATAGACTTGGCTTCGCAAAATATATACATGGGCCAGCCAAGCTTGGCCTACTGCAGCTCATCATTTCTTTATGTAATAGCAAATTGAAACCTTATGTCGTTTAAATACGACACATACCTCAAATAAAACCACTTTCTAATAGAGAATGTTTTATTACATCTAGTATAAGGCTCCTTTTTAACCATTTCATATTGTACAATACCGAAGTGATTCGCTACGTACTTTACAACAAGTATTAAAAATAATAACAGTGGGATTTATTAATAAAATAACACAAAATAAATTCGTTAACAATAAATGCATTATTTTTAGACTACAATAAGTATTTAAGTTTTATTATAAAAATAGTGAAATAATTTCAAAGATTCTGAGCATAGGTATAGTTCTTTAATTAAGCATCACACCTTTATAAAGATTTAATAAAGTATAAAATATTTTGAAGTAGTTATTAGTTCCATACGGTTAGACCGAAATCTATATTGTGAACTAGCTTTATTTGACTGAGTAGGTAGTGGGCACTGAGAAAATTGAATGTTTTTGTTTCGATCTAACCATATATTTTACTTAGAATAGATAAATACATTAAATAGGGAAATCTAACACTAATGGGCACTGGAAATATGAACCGGTTAGCTCGATCGGTAAATATTTCACATGTCTTCCGTCCACAGTAAATTATTTAATGGAATCCTTGAAATATTTTGGCTAAGACCCAAGTAAATACAATAAGAGAAATTACAATAATATTTCAGCCAAAATAAGTTTTAAAAATAATTTGGCACAGGACATTATTAACAAACAATATATATAAAAGGTAGCAGCTTAGAAAAATAATGTAGAATAAATGATAAAGGTATACTATTTAGTATGATTTAGAACTAATTAGTTAAACCGCGCAGAACAAATTTTGCAACGTGTTAAAGGGAATTGAAGCCACTGTGAAATAGTTAGATGTCATTTTTGGATTTTTAATTATCAAGTGTAGCAGTTGGATACCATGCCAAAATAACTCTTAAACGCTTCATGGTCGCTTCAATTTCCTTTGACACACGTCGAGGACTAACATAAGTTACGCGCGGTTAACATCTGCCGGCCTACTATGACGTCTTACAGTTGTGGGAGGGAGACAGAGTTATACAAGACGCATAACACTATCCCTTTTTCTGAGCTTTATCATGATCGCATTGGCACGTCATAGTAGAGTTGTATTCGTTATAAAAAAATGTGACAGTGACGGTTGCCAATAGATACCAATACCAAATGCTGTCACTTTAAGCAGAAAAAAAAACATTTATCGAATAAATAAATGGCACTGTTCGATGTTAGGCGAGTTAATAAAATAGACATACAATGTTAATAAAAAATATGTTACACAGTAAACTCAATTCATACGTCATGTCTTCTTAGGAGTTACAAGAAAGCGATTTTATTTAACATCAATCAATAATAAATAGGTACACAACAGTATTACTGATTATTTTACTATCAGTGATGCAAAGAAATAATATAATTAGAAATGATTATAATAATTATTTATAAAAAATGGATCCCCAATTTTATATGATTATGTTTAAAAGTTGAGACATTGCGATATATATATAAAAACTAGAAAATCATGCCTAAACTCATATTTTATGTAGAAAAAAAAGAAATTGAAACAAAAGTCAGTCTTTCGGTTATATAGGAAGAATAATTTCTAATGGATTATCTTCGTAAAAATACATATTCTAAATATTATACGTCTTCTATGTTGATATCTGATAGAAAAATAATGCCGGGTAGAGATTGGTGAAACGAAACATGACCTGCAACACAAATGAGCAATCTACAGCCCTCGCCAAACTTTGTGACCGCCCTGAAGTTAGTTTTTCCGATGCGCAAGCCTCGCGCGGTGCTGTTTTTGTATGAGATTTATTACTGCGCCCCCGTTGTAGTTAACTTCAGAGCGGTCACAAAGTTTGGCGAGGGCTGTAATTTGGTGTCATGCTACATGCAATGTTACACAACAACTATGCTTTGTTTAAACCTGTATTACATTGAAAGTTACGTTTCACTAATCTGTACCTACCTTAAAACAATTATTGCGGCACAGAATTGTATTGAAAAGAACGCTATTTCATAAAATGTAACAATTGAATCATACATTTGAAATGATTTAGTTCCAAAAAGAGTGAACACAAAAATATCACAATACACTATGTAGTCGAAAAGAGAAAAATCCAACAAGTTCCAAAACAACACTAAAATTTCGAGATCATAATCTCATTTCATTATTGCACATACAAATTTCTATTAGTTTATAATAATTAATTAAACACAGGCAAACCCATACGTTATCAAAGTATTTCTTTATTGTTCTTAAAGAGTACTTCGAGAGAAAACATCTTTAAGAAACCAAAGATTAGTCTGGTTAAAATATTAATGGTGGCTAGAATATAAACTTAAATACTAAACAATATTGTGTACACAGTATGTGTATTTCTCGTCTCTGTAGTAGCTACCGCCTCTATTTCGTCATCTGTGACATAATGTCGCAGCCAAATCAGACATTTAACTAGCGGCCTAGCCTTTTCATTGAACGGCGCCGTATATTCAGCGGCTTATGTGACATCTCGGTACTTAATTAAGGAGCACGACAAAAGACTTCGTTCAATATTGGTTAATGACTTACATAGCCAAGTCGTTTACAACTTGGGGCACCCCAACACGAATAGGTTAAGAGCGCTTTTACATAATCGAATTGCTCAGGTTGACTAAAGTTGAATACCGCGCGTCACAAGATTTATATTGATTTTTGCATTGCATACAACAATTATTAAAAAATATTTACTTTACTTTTAATTAGACCAATTTTTTTTTTCAAGCAATATAGCAACGCCACCTTAATTATTAAATATTTTTTATTTGAATTTGGATTATAATTTCATCGATAAAAATTATAGTTTCGTACGGAAAATTGTCAATAACTCTCAGTTTTACAGAATTATTTTTGGTGTATTAATGTATGAATCGTAATAAATTGATTTTAACATTCCAAAGAAGAAGATACAGTTGTACCGTGGACATTTTTATAAATGATTAAATTATAATATCTTCGGTGTATCAAGGCATCAAAAGATTCCCTAAAGCAACATTTTGTGAAACATCCTTTACGGAGTCAAGGATTTTACTGATGTACGTGAACAAATTGAAATATTTATTTAGAACACTCCCAAGATAAATGATCAAACTGTCTTAGGCATATTTTTATTTTTTTAAGTCTATATCTAAAGCAAAATCACACATCAAAACTCGGATAAAACGCTAAAATTCAAGAAAAATTGTGATATTGTGAGGGTCTTAAGTTCATGCGAAGCGAGCGAACTTAACTCCCGTCATCACATTCATGTTTGCTTATTTTTAACCCTGCAGGAAAAAACAGGAGCCCGACACAGCGGGGTCTAATCTATGAACGGCTTAAGTATCTACCAGCCTTTTATTAAATGTTGTATTAGATTAGCTGGATGTCATTTCGACCGCTGATTTAACGACGTCTATCAATGAAAGGCTAGGCCGCTAAGTAATGGCTGAATAAGCCAGTTGGCTCCAACATAATTATATAATATGAAATAACCACGCTACAGACGATGTACCAAACACGTTCATAAGTATACGTACACTAATACTTTATTACACACTCAACTCCACTCTTCGCGACGACACTTTAGTCTCGTCTTCATAAGAATAAAATGCCAAATACTTTTCAGTAATACATTGCAATGGCATCAATAGATGCGTAGGTACTGTCGCAAGCAAAAGAGTTTAGCGTTTTAAGTTTATTTTCTTATTGAATTTATTACACACCGAAATTACATTGTGTTAATCAAAGTTGTACCTGGAGGAGTTTGTTATTCTTGATAGCTTTAATCCGGGGGTTTGTATGTCAAGCTGGTGTAATAGGTTACTTCGAGACAAGCGACATAGTGTTCAAGCGCACGTAAGAATTGTAAAAGTGTCTATATAAATTTTAACCAAACGAGTCCACAAATTAACGCAAACAAAAATAGAAAGAGCTATTAACTTTATTCGTGTACACTTAAAAGGAATATTATGAAGTGAAATAATGTAAATTGTTATGTTGTTAGAATACAGCGGTCGGGGCACGCAAGTCACGCTACTAGATCCACGAAATAGATCGCCAAACGCGGTAGGTACACGTGTAAATGCATTCCCTCGTTAAATAAAAACAATCTACGACTTTGCAAGCGTAATAAATATAGTTAAATCTCCATAGAATTATGTCATGTTTCCATGAAAAAATCTTTTTATTTGAAATTAATTTCAACCATAAAATTAAAGTTCGCTAAACGAAAACTGTGCGCTGCCGAGTTTCACACTGAGGCAAATCAAACTCGACATTGATCTAGGTTTTATCGGAAATTGGACAAGCATTTGTACAATTTATATAAGGTGTAATTTATTAGCCGTTTTTGGTTGAAACCCTCGGGCCGTGAAGCCCTTGTGCTAATAATCTACTCAAAGAAATTTCGAAAATCCCAAGGGCTGGCTTTTACTTTGGCCAGAGGCTAAGCAGAACCATACAACGTGGCAATGCCACAAGTCTCTTGGAAACATTACCCAGCAGTGGCGAAGGGTGAATTTTCTAAAAAGGGAAGCCGGACCAAAAAATGCTTACCTTGCTCAAGTGTGATGCGTAAATTCCAGCTGTGGCCCTGTTTCGTCAATCATGACTATTCATGACCGATACAAACTGAGCTTTATTTATTTCAAATTTAATTTGGTCGCGTAAAACGAATGCGATACTTTGTATTAAATCATTTTGTATACCTATCACTCGAAAGGCCAGAGAATGTGGGATTGTGTTGAGGAACATTGTTCCAAATGCGAATTGATTACAGTATCATACTTGCTTAAATATAACAACGTTTCGATATAGTTACCGCGGTTATCGGATTTTCGTGGTGGCCGCGAAAAGCTAATTCTTGTTTACCTAGCAAAATTACTGTGTCGTTGAACCGTTTCATTAAACTTCTATTCCGATCTACTTTTCTATTATGAACTTCATACGTATTAGCAAAAAAGGTTTCTATCCTACGATTTCCCCGAAATCATGCAAAGATATACAACTTCGGATAATTTAATTATAACTTCCCGTAAGCCACGGGTATTTGTCGTACAAACAACTGTTAAAATGTTTGAAAAAACCATCGCGTCGTTTATAATTTATAATCATGTCAGGGCGAGCACGGCCTATCTGAATTACATGTTTATTTTATTTCCAAAACTCAACTTTGAAAAGGATGTTTCCTCAGTCAACAAATAATCTGTCAGACAGCATTCTACGTTCACTAATGCCGCCATGCTATCGAACTTACTTAATAACAACAAAATCATTACTTATATAACTTCTTTAAAACTATAAAACTATAAACTAAAAAAACTATCTTACTCCTTACTTACCTAAATACCTATTTAAATATCCGATCACCAAACAATACAACGCCACTAACCATGTTTTCACTACGCAAAACTTTCACTAGTTTACACAAATAACTCAATTTCAACAATAATACACGAATAATGCTATAAGATTCTAAATTATGATACCAATATATCAAATCAAATGAAAATGAACAATGATATCAATAAACATGACACTTAAATTCGCGCGAAAGAAATCTGTTGTGGATCTGTCATGACTGTCATTCAAATATTACTATCCGAACAAATTCGATTTACAACTTCAGTATACTCTGTCTACGTTCAGTATCATTCCATCTCGTTCTGGCGTACACATTTCCTATCTCTGTCCTGATCGTAACTCGATGATTAACGGCTTGCTAACTGCCTAAATCTAGCAGTGTTATATTGTGGCCTCAAGGTCACGATCGCTACAAGAGACTATGAATTAAATGTACTGAATTCCTGTTTGAGCGGCCGGCTTATTCTAGGCTGTAGTCTTACATTCAAGTTCATTGTTAGTTTTATTAGTTCATAATTACTCGATAGATGGCGTTGATAAATTACGTCACTAAACTGAATCTCGGTGTTAAGATTCTCCGCGATTCAACGACCTCCTCGTGCTTTTATTGAAATAAATGTCTTCGTATTTCTAAGTTGGTTTTTGTTCAAGGCACTGATATTATTTCTTTGATTGTTTTGTTAGTATTGTTACTTTTTTAAAGCAAATTTTATACCTGCAGTATAACTTCGTAAATAGTTATTTGTTTAAATGATGATTGAAAACAATATAATTTGATACTAGTATTTGCCATATTTCGAAAGGGAAGCCGATAGGAATCGAGTTGTATGGACCCTTCGCCACTGTTACCCAGCTGAAAGCGTTGAGGACGAATTTAGAGATGATATTTTTAGTGTAGTTAGTTTATTTTATTTTAAATTACAGTACATTAAGGGCTAATTTTTCATTCGTCAGATAATATTTATCTGAAGAATAAATTTGTCTGTTTGAAATATTTTCCATGCAAAAGCTGTCAAACCGGAGTGTTTATTCCTCTGATATTTATATGACTATTGAAAAATCAGCCATAAGTTCGTAAATAATTTAAAGGGTAATAAAGCAAGATATTTAGTAGCAGTAACAAAAACATCTGAGTAAAAAAAATATTCTGCTATCATGATTTTAGTAAAAGCGATCAAGTAAAATGACTAATATAAATGGAAATGGAAAACAATAAAATAAAAAGGTGGTTACAAAGAACACAAACTTGACAATTCGATTACGTAGCTCTGTCGTTCGTTTCACGGAACACACACTGCATGTATGCACAAACGTCTCGCGAGAATTGCATCACGCTTTTAATGAAGAATTCACTTCAGTTAATCATTCCTTAAATATACAGCTAACTGTGGCAACGATCTTTATAGTAAAGCTTGCAGGAATTATCATCTGCGTAGCCTTGCCCATCTTTTAGCAGAATATCAGACATTGTGATACCAATCATATAGGGTGTTTCAGAAGCGTGTGTGGTCACTGGACAATTTTGTAAAGGTAAATCGCACCACATTAAACTAACAAGGGTTCCATTTTACCATTTTGGTCCGAAACCCTAACGTGTCAAAGAAACCATTGCTTTTTTGTGAAGGGTATTTTTTATGTCAATATACATAATTATTATAAGGTCTCATTAAAATAGGTGGACAAATTGTAACACAGCGTTCAGTACGTCAAACCAAAGGTAAACAACCAAAGAAAAAAAAAACCATACTTAAAGTGATTTTATTTTGACCACAATAATAAATTGCTAAAATGTTTTAGTGTATTTATGTTAGCTGTTTTTTTTTTCTTGTAAGTTCCTATCTAATAATTTGTTTTTTTAACCATTCTTTTGGTGGTCTTTTTTTACTTTTGATAGTCACGCTTTTGACCACTATCTCACCTGATGATAAGATTGATAAGCGATGATGCGGTCTAAGATGGAGCACGAATGCTTTAAATTGGTCTGAATGATTTCTAAAAGTTTGTCCATCTTTTCAATGGATATTTTTAGTTATCCTATTGTTACTTTATTATAAACTCGTATTCGATACAGAAACCAGTGACCACGCACTTGTGAAACTATAAGTAAGTAAGAAGTAAACATTCGAACCAGCTTGAAATTAAATAAAATTGTCAAGTGCAGCAAACGTTGTTTTGCCAAAAAAACAATACCCTCGACCTATTCTCAGACCTACTGAATGTACACAAAAAACTTCGGTCAAGCCGTTTTGGAGTTCGATAACAAACAGCGTGACACGTGAAACACGAGATTTTCATATATTAGATTATAAAGATTTAAAGTTTGTGATGTTGCAGGGGGTAATCTCTGGATCGAGTGAACCGATTTTAAAAAATTCTTTAGCCAATAGAAAGCCACGTTATTAGTGAGTATCGTAGACTGTATAGTTAGATAAAAAATGTCGCCCAACGAAGTGAGCTCGTGTCAGCTAGTTTCTAATAAAAACAGGCCAAGTGCGAGTCGGACTCGCACACCGAGGGTTCCGTACAAACCAGTAGGTATTATACATATTATAAGAAGAAGTTGCGATTTACGATTTATGACGTATTAAAAAAAAACTACTTACTAGATCTCGTTCAAACCAATTTTCGCTGGTAGTTTACGTGGTAATGTACATCATATATTTTTATTAGTTTTATCATTCTCTTATTTTAGAAGGGGGCGACACATTTTACCACTTTGGAAGTGTCTCTCGCGCAAACTTTTTTCATTCAGTTTAGAAAAAAAATATCTAGAAACCTCAATATCATTTTTGAAGACCTATCCATAGATACCCCACACGTATGGGTTTGATGAAAAACAAAATCTTTGAGTTTCAGTTCTAAGCATTCCCAAAATTTATTGTTTTTTTTTTATTTTTTTTGTGTGAAAATCTTTATGTGGTTCACGGAATACATCTACTTACCAAATTTCAATAGCATAGTTCTTATAGTTTCGAAGAAAAGTGGCTGTGACATACGGACGGACAGACAGACAGACAGAAATGACGAATCTATAAGGGTTCCGTTTTTGCCATTTGGCTACGGAACCCTAAAAACAATGCTAAACTCGTTTGCTTGCGATAAAATTTGGCAACAACTTTAACACTAAACACTACCGATATAAATTCCGAAAAGTACTTTATTTGCTGAAAAAATCGTTGAAAAATAAATCGTTAGGTGTAACTGGAAAATCTACGGACTATGTACATTTTCATACATTATTTTTGGTTTCCCATAATATATTGTAGAGTAGAAAAAGATGAATGGAGATACCTCATTCCGGTGACTATGCCCTATGAGTAAAATGTAGGTACCTATTTGTCTGATTACTGAGATGGCGGGAAATAGAGACGTGTACAGTACGATTCAAGGATCTTTGCCTATGGTAAGTACGTCGCAATTGGCTGAGCAGGATGTCAATTTGACAAGAAACATAGAACAGCGCATGCTCGGGAAGGTCGCGCAATCAGTCTTAAGGCTTGACCGCACTTGGCGACACTGCGCGGCAGCGGAACGACGCGACACGCAACGGCAAAATATTCTTTGTAAGAAATTGTATGAGGTATAACGCACTATGAAGCAGCGCGCTAACTACGCGCCGCGACACTTCAAGTACGAACATTGTTACGTGTCGCGTCGCTCCGCTGCCGCGCAGTGTCGCACAGTGCGGTCGAGCCTTTAGTCACTCGTATACAGTACGAATAATCTAAGTTTACCCATGCGAAGTACGTCGCAATCGATTGCGCAGGATGTCAATTTGACAAGAAACATAGAAAAGCGCATGCGCGGGTACGTCGCGTATGCTGTCTCAGTCACTCGTATACGTTTGATGCATACTTGTGCCTCGCTTCCTCAATGCAATACGACTGTTAGTGCGAAAAGTGTTAAACGTTGTTATTGTTTTAATTAATTATTCTGGTTTTTTCTTACTGTTTGACTTGTATTTTGTGTTTTCGTGTAGTGTATGTATTTGTTGTGTTACTTTGTGATCGTGTTATTGTTATTGCATGCATTTTTTCAAAATTCAAATATAACACGTGCACAAAAAAACATAATCTACGAACGTAACACTTTTCTACGCGATGGGACCTGCGCGGTCGTCACTAACAGCCAACTTCGCATGGGTAAAGTTAGAATATTCGTACTGTACGTTCGATGCATACTTGTGTCTAGCTGTGTCAATGCAATACGACTGTTGATGCGAAAAGTGTTTAACGTTGTTATTATTTTTAATTAATGATTTTGGTTATTTCTAACGGTTTGACTTGTGTTTTGTGTGTTCTTGTAGTGTGTTTTTTGTGTTACTTTGTGATCTGAATGCTGAAAAATTCAAATATAATACGAATAAAAAATAAACAACGAAAGTAACACTTTTTTACGCGATGGGACCTGCGCGGTCGTCACTAAAACTAGCTTCGGAGCGGCAAAGATAGAAAAATCGTACTGTAGGGAACGCGCAGGAACTATAGTATAGATCGCAGCACAAAAGTATCATTGTCAAGTATATTTTACCTAAGTATATGTTTCGAAATTGCAAAGCGCGTGCGTGCGTGTTTTGCGCTCTGATTTGTATGTTTTGTTAGTTTAAGGTTTCTTTTATGTATTTTTCATTTGGTGTACAATAATGTATGTCGGAGACGGATATTAGTACCGACCGATAACGAAACGAAGCAAGAGTTCCGGTAGTTGGCAGCACCGTCGCTAATTTGACAACTAACTTCGTGCTACAACAGAGCCTACCTAGTGGAGGGGTGTCGGACTAAGACTCAATTTCCATTGGGTCGTCTTCGAGTCAGTAAGACGTGCTCAATCTTTGTCCAGTTTTAAAACAATGGTCAAACATCACTACCTTTCTCTATGATCGTTTTTACTTGGGTTCTATGCTTTTTGATTCATAATTTCAATTGTATTTATTTATCTATCATGTATTTATTCATTTAAGTCGTACACCTAAGACTACCTACAGTACTGTATTTCCTTTCTCTTTAAAATCCATCCAAAGGTTGTCTTGAAAAGATCGCTCTTAGCGATAAGGCCGCCCATTGTGTCACCCTATGTAATGTTTACTTAATTTATTTTTTCTGTAATTGATATGGTGTACATAATAAAGAGTATTCTATTCTATTCTATTCTATTCGAGACAAGTTCTCTACAAAGCTAGGAACTGTTCCTCACGTTTCGTTGTACGGTGTGATTAAATTTGTGATTTGTGTTCAGTATTAAATCGTGTTGTGTAATTCGTTGTCCCATTGCTCGATTACCCATTTCATACGCCCACTATGTCGGATGATGACAATGATAAAACTATAGATACGTTGTCCGCACTCTAAAATGACAACATGAAATGAAGCCAATTGGCCACATCGCTCTTAGTTACGCACCAACCTGTCGCGCGACACTACGTTTGTTTTGATGTCAATTTGACTATTACTTATCCTGTGACGTAATTGAAGATGTATATTTATCTCCCTCTAGCAACAAGCATCCCGCCGTACGGTGACATATCTTCTTTCCCTTTCTTCATGCGTATTAGTAGCTATCTAGTATTTTCGCCGTTTTTAAGCGCCGCGATGTTGGTTTATGACGTGTCTATATAATACGTCATTGGATGATGATGCTGCATGACCGCATTATTATGCGGCCTCTCCGTCATGTGTATATAAATAAATAAATAAAGCTAGATGGCACTGCCTATTTCGTGCACGTTTCTCTAAACGGAGCGTGCATTGACGCTTTTGTGTTGCCACATATAGTTAATATGTGGCAACACAAAAGCGTCAATGTCAAGTATTCTAAACCTTAAAGTTTCAAATATGCACCACTAGATGGCATAGTCAACACCATGCAAGTTCCCTATGGAAGTAAAAAGTCCTACATAAATTGGTAAGCAAAGGACGTGCTGCGCCGATCTTAAATACTCGTAAATTAAAATAACGTTAAACGGACAATGATTACCTAGTTATAATATATATATCTAGCCTTTCTATCTATGAAATTTTCGTTCTTTTGAGATTAAAAAACATACTATTATTTTATTTCAAGGCAAGGCATATCAGTGCAGTGTTATTGCCCTTGTCAATCATAACCTAAACGTGTGAGTATGTGTATCCCAATGATTTAACGGAATGAGGTATCACCAGTATCTGTTCAGCTAGCGTTTTACTTTAAAGTGGACTCTATTTAGACACCATAGAGTAGATAATTATTAAATTTGCAACACACTTAAGCTATTTGGTTCCGTCGTGAGTAGACCTTGTTGCGACCTTCACGCTTCTCATTAGAACAATTATCAAATTGATAATATGATTGGTACAAATGCTTCTGCTATTATTGAATATTAAATATTCCTGTTCTTATAATGAATACTGCAAATTCATTTTTAACTAGCGGATTGAGCATTTTTGAGTTTTGTTTGAGAATATGAGAATATTATTGTTACTCGCTTCGGTAAGTTTTTGACTGTACGAAAACACGTTTAGATCGTTTCGATTTATTTTTATTTAATGTGTAGCCCTTCACATAAAACCAAATTGTTCGAGCAACCCAACAACATTTTCGTTTTTCTTCAAAATTCCGGCACACAATAACACTGTCATGTATGGTGGATGACATCTCCTCGGACCATAAAATACAATTTTCTTTTGCTTGGAAAATCATCAAATGACTCCACCCATTCTGAGCGGAGCAGAAGGTAGTGTCAAACTCTTACTGACTTAAACCCGTCCGTGTTCCTCCAAATACCCTTGCGTTCCAAGAAATACAATACGCCCGCCGAAATAGAATACGATTCCGAGTAGAATACGCCCGCAACTACGGACTTCGATCTTAGAGAGAAAGAAGAAATTCTGCAAGCCCTACCTTATGGTAGAACATACATTTTATTTTTTTAAGGTTGGGAAATCATCAAATGACGCCCTACCTCATGGTAGAACATACCTTTTATTTTTTTAGGTTGGGAAATCATCTAATTTTAATGACTCCTGTCCTGGGTGAAGCAGAAGGGAGTGTCAGAATCTTACTGACTAAAACCCATCCGTGTTCATCCTAATGCCCTTTGTGTTCCAGGGCCGCGGTGACTCTTTCGAACAAATTCCGCAACCCTGGCTCTGGTAGACCAGACCTGCCAGTTTCATCGTGCGCCGTAACTTTATGAAAAAACAAATAACTAGCGAGATGCTTAAACTCCTTTGTGATAATTATGGAAGAACTACTCGTAGCGAATTTAAGAGACCATTTTTAGTGAGGTATCGTGTTGTCAAGGAAATTCGGGTCAATTTCCTGTGGCTGCCGATTTTAGCTCTATTTAGCCATCATATACCTAAGTGGTTGGTGCAGATAGAGCGGTGTATTCCGATGACGTGTCAATTTTATTTTGTACTCCGCTGTTCATTTCAGACTAATTTCGTAGCGGGGTCAGTTGAATCGTTTCTCCGGGACTTGTCGAGCTTCATTAACTTCCCGTTTTAAGCGATAGTGACAAATGCTCTTACCCCCTCTAATACATAAGTAAGCATTGGTACTATTGGTAAATTGTCTAGATAAATATAGAAAACATAAAACAACGATTTAAATAAGTTTTCGTACAGTCAAATACACTTCGAAGCGACTAATTTTCATAAGCAACGCGATCTATTCTCTAGCTTTGATTTGCCAATAATTAAGGCATGATTGACAGTAAACCGAAACAACAAAACTTTATATCCACACTATTATCTGACACTAAAATGTCTGTCAGTGACGTTCGCGACATTGTCTTAGTGCGACCACTTAATTCCTTTGTCACTTCTGACAAAAAGTCCCAGTAAACTGAAACTTCACTAAGGTCGAAACTATCTAATTGTGACGTAGACAAATAGACCTTGCGGTTTTATGAGGTGCAAGCGACATTCGACCTTAGGGTGAAGCAGTAATTACGATCTCGACTATAAAATCGTAAAGTTTATGGACGCACATAACCGTGCTAATTCCGTCTTATTGCAAATCACGCACGGATTTATCGACTCGTCCGAGATAAATTAAATTTGCCTCTTGCAGCGAAGCGTTTCTGTTGAAATAGCTTGACGCTTGACGGCTTGACAGCCACGTCAAACGCCGTCAAACATCAATATTCAACACACGTCGTTCTTACTGAGCGAGATTCATCATTACTGACGCAACTAACATGTAGGTAACCATTATAATACAAGGAAAGTCTTATAAATATCAACATCTACCAAGTTTTAAACTAATCCTCTTGGAGGTAACATGGCGATTAAATATAATATCACAGGGTCAAGTAACCCTTACTTCATACGTGGGTCTGTTCGCGGGCTCGTGACGGGAAGCGGCCGGGTGCCTCCTAGCTGGAGTGGCCCTCAGACACGCTGTCCACGTCAGTGGAAGCCCTGGCTGTGGGCTAGCTGATGCTTGAGGAGCTGGAGGTGGATATCGTCTCTCTGCCCAGTTCCGCCGCCATGATGGCTATCGTGAGCTCCTTGCGCGCCTTCTGTACCACCCACACCATGAGCGTTATGCCGATCAGGATCTGGAATTGAAGTTGATTATATTTAGTACAAATAAAGATACGATTCAAAATTCAAAGCATTTATCCTTAAGGTGGAAGCGCCAGGGTAGCCCGTGAAATTCAAATATTTTGATGTTTTTTGCAATTTGCCGGTCAGCGTGAAGCTGTATGTCAAATAAAATACGATTCGCGGCCGTAACGCATATTTATCTAAAGAATTATACCCATTTTAATTATCAATATAACCCTCTAAGTTCATACAACTCGATTGAATGACTTTTTCACGAAATCACATTCAATCGAGTTATATGAACTTAGAAGGTTATATTGATGATTCAAATGGTTATAATCCTTTAGATAAATGCTCTTTACAATCGCGAATCGTATTCTGTTCAACATACAGCTTCACAATGACCTGCAAATTGCAAAAAACATAAAAATATTTGAAATTCGCGGGCTACCCTGGAGCATCCACCTTAATTTATAAAATTCTTTCGTTATGACTGGTCTGGATTGAGTGACTGACAGAAACCGCACAGCCGAATCTGCTGGTCCTAGGAAGCTGAAATTTGGCATGTAGGTTCCTCGGCGAGTGTAGTGAGTCGAGAAAGGCTATAGGTTATATCACATCACGCTTCGACCAATAGGAGCGGAGCATTAAGGACAATATGACGCAGACGCAAATAATGTGAAAAGGATAATATGAAGCATTACAAGCATATTGTCCGCAAAGAAACTCTTTTTCTTTCTTTCTTTCTTCTTTCTATTACAACATAACGTAATCTTAATATAATATATATAAATCTCGTGTCACAATGTTTGTCCTCAATGGACTCCTAAACCACTTAACCGATTATAATAAAATTCACACACCATGTGCAGTTCGATCCAACTTGAGAGATAGGATAGTTTAAATCTCAATTTTTTGTTGCAATATTATTTAGGAGCGGAAAATGTGACGCAGACGAAGTTGCGCGGGACAGCTAGTTATATAATAAAATGAAAGAGTCATTTTGTTTGAACTACGCTTTCACGTCATTGCTGAACTGTTTTTCATGAATGTTCTTACATACAAAGCCTACAGGTACCTACCTACTTCCTATAACTAAGCTAGTTAGTAAAACCGCCAACATTAATGTCATAAATAATAAGTACATAAACAACCCTGCATAGGTGAGCTAATACCTTATCAAAGGCAAGGTAAGTCAACTTCAGGCGAAGGACGGCTTAAGTCAACCGACTGTAAAACATTATTATGTAAGAACTGCACGCAAACCCTTGGATTCTTGAATATTATGGTGGTAACCTACATTTAAAACCTTCGAACACCACCTTCAAAAGAGACTCAACCAAATTTACCGTTGGCTCGAGCAAATAGACTAAGAAAATTGACCAGACATCCAAAAAAAAAAGAAATCAGAACAAAAAAATATATATATATACGCGTCATAGACATGACAGGAGAAGGTATTTAAAAAATCAAGCCGATCCTGTCCTGACTCTCATCGAGCGCTTGAACGGAAAACCAACTATGACACGCATGTAGATAACAGCATCCATCCACAGTATGGGTTATTTACATACTCTATGATGAATACACATACAGATACTAGAAACCATTTAATTTTGAGACATACCTAGTCTTAGGCAATAAAAACAGATCGCTCTGCAAGCAACGCCTGACACACTTTTTTTTCTTTTTTTACCATTGATAGGCATACGTTTGACCACTATCTCACCTGATGTTAAGCGATGATGCGGTCTAAGGTGGAGCACGCTTGCCTAGAAGTAACCTATTCACTCTTGACTTCAAGACTCCCAGGTTGTAGCTATCAGGAAACACAGACTCCGGCAGAGAATTCCACTCCTTAGCTGTACGGACATTGAATGTATTCCCAAAACGTTTTGTGCGTATAGGTGGGATGTCCACCATGTACCGGTGGCGCATCACCGTACGTCTTGTGGTCCGATGGTGGAACACACACACTACAGACTTCGGGCTGTAGCCCCCCTGTTCCGTACGCTGACACTAATTGGTAGGGTAAGTTCGATAAATGTCTATCGTCATCAGCTATGATATAACTTTTTTGGATGATATATATCATCAAATGACTCTTCCCGCTTTGGACTTTGGGCGGAGCGGAAGAGAGTGTTAGACTCTTACTGACTAAACCTCCCGGTGTTCTTCCAAATGCACTGTGCGGACTAATTCCGCAACACTACAACAGCCATGACACAATCAGGCCTTTTTGACACAATTATCACCATTTCAGCCGAAAGACCTCCCCCAAGAGTCTCCGCATCGACTGGTCCTGTGCGTTTCGCGTCCAGCGGCTTTCCGCGGCCTTCACTATGTCATCGGTCTATCTTGTGAGGCCTTTTTGACGCTGAACCAAAAGTTGAAATTAAGATAGAATAGGGAATATGCATAAAAAAAATATTTATTATCTAAACAGTTTATCTAAAAATATACAAAAATACATTACTAACAGTGGAAATGGAATCAAAATTGCTCGAAAAACAAGCGAGATATCATTATTTTAAACAAATATGTCTGTCCCTCTCGCGAAAACGCTGTTTTCTATGGCAGCTGTATAGACGTCACGTAATGTGACGTCAAATTCCATGTCGGACTTCTCGTTCTAATAGTAATCTTTGAAGCGTTATAACTTCATCGCTGATGAAGACATTTAAAAAATATTTTCTTGAGTGTTTACTGGACCTTATAAGTAATTCATTTTGTAAATAAAAAAATCGCGTGCATATTCCCTATTGGAGAGGTATTGAGTTAGGTAAGCGAAGGCCTTTATTCGACACAATAAATTACCGATTCATATGAGGATATTGAAGTCTAACCGAACGAAAAAAAACCCGTACTTGTGTAACCCCGTGCCGAGTATGAATCGTATATACAAATTGTAAAATGAGGAAAAAGGCCGATTGGAACGACGGCGACGTCTCAGTGATTTTCCTCCATTGAAATACATACACGTAGCAACAGCAGGGATTGCAGGCAGCAACAGCAGGCGACGTTGCTTGCTGCTGCTGCCTGCAAACTTGTACCTTATGAAAGAAACACCAGTTAGTATTAAAACCACGTAATACAAGTCATTATCGATCGACTGAAAGGTCGCCGAGACGTTTCCCGGCTGATAAAATCGTACCGTGTCGAACGTGGTCGATCGTCCATAGATCGATGGAAGGTCGATCGAAGGCTCCTCATACGTTAACGAGCCTCAATCATCAATCGTCCACGCTATTACATTAATACAATTGGACGATAAACATTTGCAACGATGACGCCTTCGTGTGACAACACCTTTAGGCATCGTTCACAACAAACGTATTGTCCGCCACTGACTGTGAGTATGCTCACTGTGCTGTAGTCAGCGACAACGCACTACGTTCGGTTCGGTGTGAACAAGAAGCTAAATATGTATATACTGAAAAGCGATAAACTGCGTAACGCGTGCTCACAGTCAGCGGCAGATAATACGTTTGGTGTGCACGATGCCTTAATAACTTGTTTTTATGAAGATTCCAGATCCTTTGTCTTGTAAGCGTTCATCTTTTAGTGTACACTCATATTATAAAGAGAAAATGTTTGTATTTTTAACCGACTTCAAAAAAGAAGGTGGCTGTCAATGCGGCTGTATGGTTTTTTTTTTATATAGGTACCTATGTAATGTATGTTACGCAATCATTCCGCCAATTATTAATTCGTCGATTTTGATGATTCTTTTTTGTTTGACGGCTCATACTTCAGAAGTGGTTCCATCCATATTAATTTCATGAAAATCGGTTTAGTAGTTTGGCTTTCAAATCAAATAAATAAAGGTTTGGCTATCAAATAAATAAAGTTTTTTTTTTCTGTAACGAAATACTTACATAACTCAAAAAGTACTGAACCGATTAAAAACAATCTTTTACCATTACAATGCCACATTATCCCTGAGTACCATAAGCTATATTTATTATTAAAAAAAATAGGGTTTCTTAAGAAAATTGCAGCGCGGATGAAGTTGCGGGCGAAGAAGTGCTAGTACTAAAAATAAGAAGTTTCAATTTGATAAGGCAAAGAAAATCGATTAGGTTATATAAATGATTCTTATCATGGTAGGTAGTTATTACACAAGACGGCAATGAAAGAAAATTAACAATCGTTGCATACTTCCTTCTATGCAGATAACGTAACATGCCACTCAGATATTATGCACAATGCAGAAAAGTAGCGAAACGAGTATACATAATTATACGAATATCCTTGTACTAGCCCATCCCTGCTAGAGGCTTTATTTCCTTATATCTACAACCTGGGGATGAGGAGCTCGTGGCAAAATAATAACAGCCGCACAGGTCGATCTTCAAGGATAAGCAATGCTTGCCGAGGTTGGTCTGTAGATGGGTGACCATCTTAACATACGAGTTTCCTCCGTGCCTCTGAAAGCACGTTAAGCTGTTGGTATTGTCATTTGTAGATCTTTGGCTGTCGTTACGGATAGTCAGAAGCCAGAAAATCTGACACCAGTCTTGCCAAGGAGTACGGTGTTACCCAGTTAATGGGGGGTTGTGGAGGTCTGGTAGGCAGCTGCTCCATGTAAAATACTGATATTCAGCTGAATCCGGTTTGACTGGAAGCCGACCCCAATATAGTTGGGAAAAGGCTAGGCAGATACAACCTGGGGATCTCTAAGTCAAGAGTGAATCGGTTACTTCTAGGCAAGCGTGCCCCATCTTCGGCCACATCATCGCTTCCCATCAATTCCGATTGTGGTCAAACGTTAGCATATCAAAAGGAAAAAAGTAACCTGATTCTCTTATTGGGTAAAAGCAGTCGATTCTAAGATCGATCTTAAGCAAGCTAAAGTGGCAATGGGCCGGCCATATAAGCCGTAGAATCGATGACCGTTGGGGTAGACGAGTTCTTGAGTGGAGACCGCGAATCGGCAAACGTAAGGTAGGACGCCCTCAGGCTAGGTGGAGCGACGATCTTCGCAGGGTGGCTGGTAGCAGCTGGATGAGAGTTGCCGGTAATCGAGCCAAATGGCGTGCACTTGGAGAGGCCTATGTCCAGCAGTGGACTGTTATAGGCTGATGATGATGATGATGATGATGATGAGTCGATGCTCCATCACATATTTCCAGATTTACCACCTTTCCTTTAAAAAACTAATCGGTATTTTCTCCCTGTCCTTTCTATAGTTTCTATCAGCACTAGCAGTTTTCCAAAGAATGCGTAAACTATTGCTAGTCGCGCGTAGTAGCAAGTTTGCTTCAACATTCACATATCTTTTCTGTAACTTATATGGTGTACATAATAAAGAGTATTCTATTCTATTCTAGTAACAAAAACCTACAAGTGATCCGGCTCGAAGGACCAGCAACTGTTTAGTAAACCACTCGTCCATATACATTCGTAAATTTATGCGCACGAAGAAAAACATCGTAGATTCAAATATGTATTTGGGTATGGCCACATTTACATCGATTTGATAACCAGATAAGTACATCACTATTAGTCCTTATGTATAGTTTTTCGATAGACCCGCATTAATATATCTTGTTTATATTAACCTGAGCTATTAACTGATAAAACAGCACTGACTACTGATTTTGATTTTGCCCGAATAATGGCTGTTTATTGATCAGATTCTGCTTCGAAGCTGCAATGGTCATTTTTAGCAATCCCAGATATATATATTTTTTTCGAATACACTGAAGAACTGCTACTAAGTACTTGGAACACATTTATGAAGACCAGCTGTTTATCATTTACAGTTACATGGGTGGTCTGGACTATCATGCTTGCGCTATTCTATTAGCTGCCCAATGACGATATAAGTAATGAAAACTTTTTACAAAAAAATATAACCGGCTTCCAAGCAAAGCACTACAAATATTAAATAACCTTAATTTCGAAAGGAGTTTTAGGTTTTGTATCTTTGTTTTTGACTTCCGAAATTATGGTTACTTTATACTTTGTAGTGTTTTGTTTGGACGTCGGTTATATTATTTGTAATTTTTTTTTCACTTTTAATTGGTGATACTTGGATTGGACGACACCTTCGTCTACGCAGAAATTGAAATAAGCAAAAATGCTCATCAAATAATAACTACTGAGCCAAGCTGAATAAAATATTTACCGGACTAAATGGCAAATATGCCAAACATACATCGAAATAAAAAGAATCACACAAATTGGATCAATGACCGCCGAATTGAGAACCTCCTCCTTTTTTAGAGTCGGTTAAAAAATAACTACTTGTTGAAACTTTCCTCATTGTTAACATGAGAGAAACGCAATAAAACGAGGAAGGATGTCAATAATAACAGTTCCACCTCAGCTTTGCTGACGTCATAATAATATTCCACATTCACAAGGAAAAATACATAGTTTTCTAGAGTTATCCACTCGTCCTATGCTTGCAGAATATTTTCACTGGCAGGATCATTGATTCTTTAGCCAGTGTTAATCTTATCTCCTCTCCTCTGAGGCCCAAATTGTACTATTTTTAAGCAACGTTCGCATCTCAGTTGCCATCTGTCAAAACGCCTCCTAACTCCTAGTATTTTTTTTTTTTTTTTTTGGGACAAGCCCGCCACACATTCCCAACCACTGCAACTCCTGAAAGCCAGAATCAACAGTGGCGACCACCAGAAAAACGTCGAGTTAATGAAACCCGACGGGTCCCGGAGAAACGATTCAACTGTCTTGGATCCCGCAACGAAATTAATCAGAAGAGTACAGCGGAGGAGTAGGAAAAAATAAATATAATTTCCACTTCCCTCCATATCAAGCAGGAGACAGATTAGAGCTAGGCCAATAGGCACCAAGGGACATATATAACTGGGTTAAGCCCAGTTGCCAAGCACCACGGATTATATATTAACATTTAAACTAATGGGTCCTAAATTGTGAGCTACTTTTGATTCCAGTAATAGGTATGGCAAAATCGCCTGAACGCACGGAAATTTGTTCTGGTTTCTACAAGGTCCGTGTAGTAAACTACTCCAGATGTAACCTGAATGCTATCTAACATAATATTATGTTCAGTCTGCCAAAGAATACACTCCCACAAGATGTGATGTGCGGATTGTTCGTATTCAAGGTCAGCTGTAGAGCATTGACATAAAGGTGAGGCCACAAGCCTAAAGGAAAATAATTTACTCTTAAAGTTGCCATGACCTGTGAGAAATTTACTAACTCCTAGTATATAAAATTATTTATAATAATATATTAATTAATTAACTCCTAGTATATAAAATTCTTCCGTTACTGAGTGACTGACTGACAACACACAGCCGAAACCTGGTCGTAGAAAGCTCAAATTAGGATTGCAGATTCCTTGGAGAGTGTAGGGGAGAACCAAGAGAGGATTTACCGAAATTCGGACGGAAAAAAGCAGGACATGAGCGTGCGAGGTCGCGGGAAAAAGCAGGACATGAGCGTGCGAGGTCGCGGGAAAAAGCAGGACATGAGCGTGCGAGGTCGCGGGAAAAAGCAGGACATGAGCGTGCGAGGTCGCGGGAAAAAGCAGGACATGAGCGTGCGAGGTCGCGGGAAAAAGCTACTTTCCGTTTAATTTTGACATGCAAATGCGCAAGTTGTTTAAAAATTAGTAGAATGGGCTTGTGTCCTGAAAAAATCTAATTAGTCCGTCAGTTAGATTAGCAAAAAATATTTGACCCGTGTTTTTTCTTTTGTTACGGGAACCAAAATTGACGAAGTTACGACGCTTTTGAAATTCTCAATGCGTCACACCTTCGCATAATTTTTACTAAGTCGTGACGTCACGAGCCCCCACTCGCGAGTTTTGATGCGTTTTATCTTTGTCAATATTCATTGATTTACAAAAACAAAAAATACGTGTCCATTATTTTTCAATAGGTACCTACTCTAACTGACGACGGACTAAGTAGTTTTGCAATTTGTGGATGATGGAATCTAGCCTATTAGCTCTCAGATTTCACTATGAATACATAGTCATTCAAAGCCTAAACCAAAACCTGATAACCATTTTCACTATCTTTTCCTGGTTCACATTATTAATACATTTGCAAGGTCTCTGCAAACAAATTTGGCTTTTGCGTTAGCTAGATATCGCTAGCACGATAAGAGTCGAGTGTATCAGCGGATTCGCCACAGTCATACCCCAGCGATAACATTGAGTAAACAGCGAATATATTGTTACCTAAGATTACCATGAATTTGCCAAGACTCTTGACATTATCTCATGTCTTTAGCACATACTCACATAGACACGAAAGCGAAAACGGAAACGAAATACCACGAATGTGGTGTGAATGTTATGTGTCACACTCACGCCTAGCGCCTGGCGTTACGGAAAGCGAGCCAAAAAAAATATTGATGAAAAACAGTTTGTTTAGAAAACTAAGATAAAGATAATACATCATCTGCTTAGCCTTTTCCCAACTATATTGGGG
The DNA here is from genome assembly GCA_963859965.1 of Ceramica pisi. Classification (NCBI taxonomy): domain Eukaryota; kingdom Metazoa; phylum Arthropoda; class Insecta; order Lepidoptera; family Noctuidae; genus Ceramica; species Ceramica pisi. The sequence goes on along the minus strand of OY982540.1, from coordinate 21,940,371 downwards.
TCGGCTTCCAGTCAAACCGGATTCAGCTGAATATCAGTATTTTACGTGGAGCGGCTGCCTACCACACCTCCACAACCCGCTTACTGCCATGGGTAACACCGTACTCCTTGGCAAGACTGGTGTCAGATTTTCTGGTTTCTGACTATCAGTAACGACTGCCAAAGATCTCCAAATGACAGCCGGGACCAACAGCTTAACGTGCTTTCCGAGGCACGGAGGAAACTCGATATATTAAGATGGTCACCCATCCACAGACCTACCTCGGCAAGCGTTGCTTAACCTTGAAGATCGACCTGTGCGGCTGTTACTGTTTAGCCACGAGCTCCTCTAAGATAAAGATAATACAAAGGAGGAAAACTGAGCGTATCGCGAAATCGCAAGTTCTGATGACATTGAGACTAAGACAAGAGGCCTAGTAGCGATATAAATAGTTCGCGTATCTTCGTTGCACAAGTTCACGCCACATCATTCTTTATTGATACACAAAACTTTATAAATATCAATGCTGTTTGGAACAACATGTTTGTATGAATCAGCTTACCTCGTCGTTATTTTTGTAATTTTCCTTGCATTTAAAACGTTTTTGCTGTACGGGACTGTCCCATGTGGAAAATTGTTTATTTCAAAACTGTGTCACTAAGTGCTAGAACGACAAGTAAATGTTTTTGAGAAACCCAGTGTCCGAGGGCATTGTTTTGGGAACACTGCATTAAGGAATTTATCACAGACTAGCTGACCCGGCGAACTTCGTTCCGCCTAACAGTCAATTCTTTAATTTTTTTTTTAAAAAACGTAGCCTGAGTTACTCCTTATTACATCAGCTACCTGCCAATAAAAGTCCCGTCAAAATCGGTCTAGGCATTTCAGAGATTAGCCGGAACAAACAGACAGACAGACAAAGAGACAAAAATTGAAAAAAAAAAGATGATATTTTGGTGCATATAGTGTATGTACCGTAAAATGAATTAACGATGAACAAAAAATAACAGGAACTGGTTCTAATTCTTTTGTGGCAAACGGCTTTACGTGCTTTCCAACGCATGGACAGGAACCTCAGTATGTTATGATGGTCACCCATCCATAAACCGACCTGGGCAAGCGTTTCTTAACCTTGAAGATCTAACCGTGCAGCTCTTAATAGCAAGCCATGAATGCATGTTTAGAATTAAACCAACCCTTCACTGAAACTACAGACACCTTACGTAGGTACAGTTGCCACCACATCAAGCTACCCGAAACTCAAATTTTCCCAATAAACCTCGAACCTTATGTCATTAGGAATAAAGTTGATAATCTATTGAAGAAATGTAACAGATTGTTGTAGCTTGGCCTGCTAGTGTCTGTACTATGCTCATAATTTATTCACCACTGACCTTTGCGACTCACCTTTAGCCACATATAGCTCCCAGTTCCAATAAATACACCTATCACTTCTGAGAGCTAGGGTTACGTACATAGGGACTAGGTCGGTTTATGTATTTATAAGGTCAACTGCATTATGTGGTTACGGAAATAACCTGTCGCTAAGCAACGTTGCTATGTTCCGGTTTCATAAGATATAAGTGCATGAGACATTTATGCATTACAGATTTTTTTTTCAAGGATGAGGATTAAGGCGAGGTTAAAGTACTGTGTGTACTGACGAATACTCTTCTTGGCGAAAAATGTTAAAGAAATTATACAATATGGTTGACAACATTTACTTAAAAATAAAAAGCTCTATCTATTGATATAACTTTTATATATATATTCGTCATGAAATCTCTTAGCAGTACACGTTCAAAATTGTGATTTAGTGTCATGTTTGATAAAAAAAAGTATCGATCGAGCCAATCATTCTAAATCGCGTTTCTATCTTTACGATTTACTTGAGGGTATGTTCAATTTTTATGTAATGATTTTTATTTATTATAAAACTCATATTTAATTATATTTTCAGATGTTCAAAAATCTTAAAAAGTACTGCAACCTCGCCATAATCAAATGTCTCCTTCCGCTCTGGGGGCAGCAGAAGGGAGTGTCAGACTTTTACTGACTAAAACCCATTCGTGTTCATCCTAATGTCCTTTTGCGTTCCAGGAGGGCTACTCTCTAAGCCCGAAGTTTCGGGCTTAGTTGCGGGCGTATTCTACTCCGTATCACCTAACCACTAAGAATAAATGACAAAACGATTTGATAGTTACTGTCAAATCGTGTTGTCTTTCATTTGTAGTTCGGGTTCGGGACTAATAGGCTAGTTTCCATCATCCACAAAACAAAACTCCTATTTAGTCCGTCAGTTAGAGTATTGAAAACTAGTGGACACGTATTTTTTGTTTTTGTAAATCAATGGATATTGACAAAGATAAAACGCATCGAAACACGGTTCTTCTTGTGAAGACTAGAGTCAGAGTTTCTGGCTTCTGACAATACGTAACACAATATATTTAATTATGTTATCCAACAAACATTGTAAAAACATTTATATGAAAAGAGTAACTATGGAGTTTCTTGTCCATTCTTCTCCATCAGAATCTGCCTTTCCGAATGGACAGTAGAGTTACTTTTTTATATATTTTTTTAAACCTAACGATGACGTTCAAAAGTGCCGTCTAATGACCTAATTTAAATAAACATTTTGACTTTGACTTTGAATTTTCCATCTTGAATTCAATTTTGAGAATTAATTGCAGGGCTTTTAGAAAGCCCACGTCATGAACTCATAATTCCACATCTTACCTTTTAAGGGATGATTTATTTACACGTAGTTCTTCAGTTCAAACGACCGATATCTCTATTGCGTTTATGTGCAATAAAATAACGTTGATATCAATTTGTTACGCAATAAAATAGCGGACGCGGAGGGGACAGTTTATATGCCCCTAGTCCCCCTATTGCGTTTACGATAGCACATAACACTGATGAATTGTGACGTCATAATTTTGCTACAGTATATGGTCGTAAATATGACACATCAAACTTGATAAGCTTTGAAATTATTATGATCCCAACTAACTTTGGGTTATATTAAATTAAAGTCATTTTGAAGAAAGCTTCATAAAAACGTTACATATTTCTTGAAAAAAAAAAAAAGAAAAACATACAGCTGATATTTCATTTGATTGAGTAAATTGGATACAATGGCCTAAAATATAGGGGTAGTCTCCTTTGAAAATGGGCCTTAATATCTTATGCAAGCCCAGTGCAGGCTGATGGTGCCTCAAAGAGATGTCAGCAAAATAGCCGTGGCCCGCTAGAACGCACCCTGCAACGCAAAAGGCGGCATTAGGAGAAACACCGACGGGTTTTAATCAAAGAGATCCGTTCGCTCCACCCAGAGTGAAAAATCATTTGACGATTTCTTATCCTTAAAAAAAAGGCTGATGGTAGAATTAACAATAGTTTTGAATGTTGAACGACATGCCGGGTTCCCCACTAAGTTTTTTCCATCTATGCCAAAATTCCAACTTTCTCTCTCTTTCTCTATCCTTATCTCCCTGTCCTTCACGGCTGTCTTCTTAATATTAAGCTGGTTTCAGACTACGCTATAATATATAGCATAGAGTTTATAGCTCATAGCACAACAATACCGCGCTCCATACATTGTCAATAATAATAATATAGTATAGTACAGTGTGAACGTGTCCATAACAATGTATGGTGCGCGATATTGCCTTGCTTTAAACTATATGCTATTATACTATAGCGTAGTCTAAAAGCAACTTTACAAGTTCAAAGTTAGTATCAAAGACAAGATTCAGACACACTGGAACTCAATTACAGCGTTTGAATTACAATATTTATCTACACTGCGCCATTGAAATGGAAAATCTAAAATTTTAACTAGTATCAGCGGATATGTCACCGATAACTGATACTGTTGAATTTGTATAAGATTTATTATATTCAAAATTATTTGTTCACAATAACTACCGAAAAATTGTAATTGATTTATTACACTTACGGAGTTAGCAATTTTCCGGAGAAAGAAACGTATTCAGATTTTAAAATTAAACTGAAAGACAAATTCGTTTTCTAAACAGCCTGATACAAAAAAAAATACAACTGATTTCCAAAATCAACACATTATACACAAAATAGTACCTTTAAAATAACTTTAATTTCGGAAGTCGGTGTCAAAAAACGAAAAACAAAAAAAAAGCGGACCATTTTTGTAAAAATATTTTTTTTTTCTCTCTTTTAAGTGGTACCGGCGTACAACCTACCCCATCAGAGCGTACCTACGTGATGTTATGAAATTCAAAAAAAAATATTATTAAATGGTGTTAACAAAAAACAGAAGTTAAATGCGATCCCGATCCATTTGCTATCATTAATTGAAGAGTTCCGTTGTCTACCTCCAAAGTTCTTCATCAGATATTCACAAAAAAAAAACAAACATACAGCCGCACAAGTCGGTTAAAAATTATATTCATTTACATGTCGTCATTGTTAAAGCTGGAGCTGTAGGTAATGGTTGTAAATAGTTTGAAAGTTATTACGAAAATGCAGTAGTTATACTAGGTATACGCTTGGTCTGTTTGACAAAACACATTACTTCTTGCGGTCTTAACCTAGACCTTGTTAGCGAACGAACATGTCATGTCGTGTAGAAAACTAACGAGGTTGTTTATACCTAGGTTGGAAGTGAGCGAGACCGTATGTGACGAGTTGTAGGTAAGGCCATTTGTCATCAAGAATCATTAAAGACAAGTACCTACTTGAGACATTTTTTTCGCTTTAACTGCTAGATTAGCAGTTTTATCTGCCTTTATCTAGAAGGTTTAGAACTTTAGATAGTCATCAATAGGGATAGGCGGTTCTTCCTTCCGTTTAGTTTGTGCCTATTTTCGAAGGATGTGCTGCCCTGAGAGACCTGTGAAGATCTGACGGTAAGATAAGCCCCGCAAAACCGGTTATGATGCAAATCCTCATTTGAAGGGGGAAAAATACCTGCTTTGAAGAGGGAAAAATAGCTCCTTTGAAGAGGGAAAAAATACACTGTTTTCCTTCTGGGCGATTTTAGGAAAACTTAAAAAAGGTACAATGTGAACGTTGTGCAAACGCGTTAACGTAAATGGTCGCTTATACAAATTGTATGAAAAGAAAAAAGGTTTCCCGTTGTCACCAGACGGGGCTGCAGATCCCATAAACAGATTTAAAAAAATATATATCTATGGCAGATCCATATTCAAATATATGCACTGGTACCTACGCTGAAATAAGAGATAAATCGTACACAGTATAATAACCATACAGTCGCTCAATAATCTTAGCATCTGTATGTAACTGCAGGAAATATAATAATATCATGCAAATATCTAGATACGCTCGGGAACTTTCGATTTCTACCGGTATCGAAACGAAAGCGTTATATCTCGAAATAAGCTGCACTTTATGACGTCATAAAGTAGTTCTGGAACTTAATCTGTGCACCATAAGTAATTGCGTTGCATTAGTAGTGTTCCACTTTGTTATTTATACGATTTCTATGTATGTATGAGGACCTTCAAGCTTTCACATCTCTTATTCACCTACTCTTTATATTATTTTAACCCAGTAAGATGGCTACGCTAATTGCAGCATCTATGGCATTTATTAAATCCTCCAAAGTACAGGTGTTTGGGCACTTGAGGCACTGTAACATGTGGCTCATTTATTTATTACTAGCTGACCCGCGCAACTTCGTCTACGTCACATTTTCCATTAATGCTCCGCTTCTATTTGTCTTAGCGTGATGATATAAAGCCTATAGCCTTCCACGATAAATGGGCTATCTAACACTGAATTTTTTTTTTTCAAATCGGACCAGTCGTTCCTGCGATTAGCGCGATCAAGCAAACAAACAAACTCTTCAGCTTTATAATATTAGCATAGATTAATATTCATAACAGGCATGTGGCTCATGTTCTGAACAGGGGCACCGCTCCCACATTGGATATCCGGCGGATCTATAAAACATCGTTTCGCCAAGTTGTATTTGCAGCGGCCTCCCTGGGTGTGTAAACACATGGTCCCATGGCAATAGACTTGTGTCCTGAAAAAATCTAATTAGTCCGTCAGTTACATTATCAAAAAATATTTGACCTGTATTTTTCTCTTGTTACGGGAACCAAAATTGACGAAGTTACGACGCTTTTAAAATTGTCAATACGTCACGCCGTGGCATATTTTTTTGCGGTTTGTGACGTCGGTCCGAGCCCTCACTCCCGAGTTTTGATGCGTTTTATCTTTGTCAATATTCATTGATTTACAAAAACAAAAAAATACGTGTCCATTATTTTTCAATACCTACTCTAACTGACGGACTAAATAGTTTTGCAATTTGTGGATGGTGGAAACTAGCCTATTTTTGCTGAGATCGAATCATTCATTCATTACTTACTGAGACCTCTCCGTGCCTCGAAAAACACATTAATGATATGGTTTCGTCTGCCATTCGTCAACTTCTGACAGTCTACGGGTAGTCAGACAGAAGTCCGAAAGTCTTAATAATCCAAGGTACCTAAGTATCGCGTTACTTGTGTGTTGTGGAGGTCATGCATGAGACACGAAACGGCTCCATGGAAAGTACTAGTATTCAGCGGCATTTTGTTAGACTGTAAGGCGAACCCAACATACTTGGATACAGGCGTGGCGATGACGATATATGTATCAGGAAGCTTACCTACTATTTACTTAGCTATGTAGGTATACACACGCCACCACATCAAGCTACGACAGTCAATCAAATGTTTTTAATTGATTTTCAACTTTATCGCTAAATCATTAGGTTCAAGGTTAAAGATAATTTTATTTGTCAAAACATGTAGGTATACATGCGCATTAAGCATGCAGGGTGACACAATATTAATATTTCGTACGTACATGTTTCATCCAAAAGGCGTACTGGTAAAAGTATTTTTGAAATCAGTCCAGTAGTTTTGAGTTAATTCGTTACAAAAATGCTTTAATAATAGATTTTCTCAACTATCCCATGGCCCACAAGAATGCGACCCGTACCACTGGGGTGCAGATACATTTATCTAAATGCCTTGCCCTATTTCGTTTGTGTACGCCTTGGGTCAAATGTCCAAACAAAATGCCCAATGACCTTTATGAAACTATAAAAAAATATAAAAAAGGAAAAAATTATAACAATGATGACATTGATAAGTCAGACAAAATAAAAATAAAATGTAACAAAAATTATGAATAAAAAAATGTCAAAAAAAATGATGTCAGAAGAATAAATAAATAGTCATAAAATGTCACAAAAAAAATATTTGGAAAAACTGACATTTTCGGGTAGTTGTATGTGCTCGCGACTGTACTTATATAACTGTGCAAACATGGCGAGCCGCATGTAATTCAATTAGTGGTCACGGACGATGCGCTCGCGCAGACAAACCAAGAGACTGCTTACCTTACAAATAATATAATTGTTTTGGCACAGCCATTTATTTCTGTCTCAGATTCAACAAGCATGCGTAATTTGTCGGCCCCAAAAATGAAGAGGAATTTGTTATGTACTTATTTATACGCACAAAACGTTTTGGGAATACTTTCATTGCGCCTACAGCTAAGTATTTTATTACTCGGAGTCTGTTTTTTCTGAAGGCTACAACCAGGTGGTTTTTAAGTCAAAAGTGAATAGGTAACCTATTCACTCCAGGCGAGCGTGCTCCATTGTCAAACACATCATCGCTTACCATCAGGTGACATTGTGGTCAAGCAAGTGTGAGCCTCCCAATAATAAAATAACCTCTTCATGAGAGGATAGCTGATTCTGGGAATTCAGCAGACTTTTTATGAAGCCTGTACCATCACAGTGCGAAGTTTCGCGAGAGGATAAAATCAATGACAAGGACACAGCAAGACTGTGAATGTTTGTGTGAACGTCTAAAGTCCCCCCACCGCGTCTGTTTGTATGTGCGCGATTAACTCAAAAACTACCTAACGGATTCTCATTCAGTTTTCACCAAAGGTTTGATTAAATGAGGAAGGTTTAGGTCTACAATTCACTGCGATTATGTGTGAATAAGCTGAAGTTATGACGTAGTTTGTTGAAGATGTCGAAAATCATGCCGACTGGGAGGTTCATAGTAGGGGTTGCCAGTGGAAAACTAAAATATAATCACCTGACACACAAACACGATGTACCCCGTGACATGGGACTCGTGCAGGACGTCATGCATGGACCGCAGCGTGGAGCCGAGGTACACGTTGATCAGCTGAGCTGGCAGTAGACCCAGCATCGTGGCCAGGTGGTACCCGCAGCCTCGGACGTCGCTCACCTGGACAATGGAAACGTTACATTAAATATAAAGTTTTTTTGGATGTGGAATCCTTAAATGGCTCCTCCCGCTTGGAGCGGAGCGGATGAGAGTGTCAGTCTCTTACTGATTAAAACGCAACCGTGTTTCTTCAAATGCCCTTTGTGTTCCCGGGCCGCGGTGACTCTTTCGAACAATTAAGTACGTAACCCTGGTAGGCATCGGCCATAGATGAATATGAATAGTTTCATGTGCATACAGCTAAGGAATGGTATACCCTACTGGAGTCTGTCTTTCCTGAGAGTTACAACCTGGGTATCTTTGAGCTAAGAGTGAATAGGATACTTCTTGGCAAGCGTGCTTCATTGTCGACCACATCATGACATCTTCTTCCATCAGACGCGAGTGTGGTCACGCGACCCTTTCAATAAATAATAAAAAAGAATGTGTACACTTTTTATACTCTTTTACAATAAGTACTATTTTTATGGCTATTATCTGACAGCGACAAAAGGGTTACAAACACGAGGAAAGCTTGAATTGAGATTGGGAAGATAAGAGTCAGCTAAATATGTACTTAGATACTTTTTGAATATTTATCTGTGTAGATTTCTAGAGTAGATATATCGACGTCAAGGGCTGGCACTTCATCACGAAAAAAAGAGTAAGTTAAGAATCATGTATGAATTGTGAACCCAGTATTTTCACAAAGAGTAAAATTAGATTTGACAACCGAACTGAAGGATTCTACGAAGAAAATCTGATTAAAATCAGTTAGGAACAGAAATCCTACAACTGCTTTCAAAATGAAGGTTATGTATGTTAAGGGCATTACTGTCTAACTTTCGTACAGGCGCCAGCACATCAAAATACAACAATCTATCAAATTTCTTGAATAGATTTTCAATGTTATCACTAAAGCAATAAGGTTCAAGGTTGATTGGGAAAAATTGACAGTTTTGGGTAGCCTGATGTGACTGTACGAAACGAAATGACGCCCATTTTCATAGATTACTGACTGATATTATTACGAAATCTCGTTCATATTTTGAGTCTGCGTGCAGTAAATACATTAAACTTATGCTAAACAACGTAGATTTGGAATGGAACACGTCAGTCCTATTACCATTTGTCAAGATGTAAGTTGTGTGCGGTTGAAGGCAACTGTATACAATTATACTTAGTGGCTAAGCATTTACTAAGCAGCGAGTCACGACAGCCAGGTAGATTGTTTTAAGAATAGGGAATATGCATGAAAAATATTTTATTTGTATACAGTTTATCTAAAATAATAATAAAATATAATACTAACAGTGAAAATAGAATCAAAATTGCTCGAAAAACAAACGAGATATAATTATTTTAAACAAATATAGTGTCCCTCTCGCGAAAACGCTGTTTTCTATGGCAGCTGTATAAGCGGCATGGACTTTGACGTCAAAGTCTATATCGGACTTCTCTTTCTAATTGTAATCTTTGAGGCTTTGTAACTTCATCGCTGATGAAGGTATTTAAAAAATAATTTCGTGATTGTTTACTAGCTAATAAGTACTTATTTCATTTTGCAAATAAAAAAATACATGCATAAATATTCCCTATTAACGCCATTCCTTCGGCCGGCGCCTACAAAATTACCCAGCAATTTTCACGTACGGCTTTAGAATAAACTGTTGTTATTCATGCGAAGCACGCAATTAAGCCCAGTAACCTAATCTTGAAATTTTTTTGCGTCACAAACGCGTCAAGAATCAACTGGGTATTTTTCGGGTTCTGTAGTCAACAAGAAACTGTTGTTTCGTCATGTCCGTCTGTTTGTCCGCGTTTTAGCCCAAAGACGATTAGCTCTAGAAGGTTGGAATTTGATATGGGTCTACAATCTACATATTAATCACGCGGACAAAGTGGTAAAATAGTTTCCTGAAAAAAATGTAAGTAAGAAGGTATAAAAATTATCGTCGCTTTACTTGTTTTTTTAAACTCATGGTGTGGGGTGTCTTTGGTTGTTTAAAAATTTTGAGGGTGCGAAAACCATTTTTCCATCCAAGAATCCGTTTGCGAAATATTAAGCTTTAAAGTGCAAATTTTAAGAGTAAATTGCCCCCCTCTCTGTTAGCTATACCTACGGTTGTTTTTGGAGACTTGATTTTTTGTCCAGTCTAACTAAATACTAGTCAGCCAGTCTTAAAAACCAAGATTGATCGATTGTTTTTCTCAAGATAAACAAGTTGACCGATCTACGGCGGCCTTGGCGTCGCCGGACGCTCGTGTGTCCAAGTAGGCCAAATACTGTTCGTATGAAAGTCGCTGTAGTGGAAAAATTCCTGTATACACGTCCAACTTCACAAAGTTCTCGAACACATCAGCAGTTATGGAACATAATAATTTATCTTCCCAACGAGTTCCATAAATATATAACGTAACGTTATTCCGAACGTCCTCGATCCATCGCCTATCTGATATTCAAATGATATATTTAGAATATTACCGTACCGTTGTAATGAAATTGCTAACGGAATGTAAATACTCCTTGATGTAAAGTAAACTTTTTATGAGCTCTGATGCTCTGGTGCCTGGTATATTTGGATTGGCCGTCGAAATGTTTACTGCAAATCTCCATAAAATATGGATGCTCTATAATTCAGTGCAGCTAGAAACGTTGGTATAAAATGTGCAAAAATAAAACTACATTATCATGATGCTATTGATATCATCCCAATCCCCCACCAGACGCAATTTTTTTCTCAAGCGATTTATTAATAAACACGCACCAGTGTCTGACCACTTTATTTGTAGTAATCGAATCGAAGCATCGAATGAGACATCAAAACGGAATCCCATACAACAATGTTTGCCCTTTGTCGGTGGTGACACCAAACGCGCCAAATATTTTGACGACAGACCGAGACCAGATAAAAGACTGCGCAGATAGATGTAGTTTTCAAATAATAAATGTAAATACGCTTGGCAGTTGACCAAGAAAGATGGCGACAAAAGTTTACTGCCCTGCACCAGATAAAAACGGGTTTCAGTTAAGATAACAGCGGTGATATCTTGAACATTACAACGTTAACAACTGTAGGAGTAGCCACAAACGCTACAAGATAAGGAGATAAGTTGTTGACTGACGTTTTAAATTAGACATAAAGGTAATCGCTATCTTTAAAGTAAAAGTATATTATAGTTAGGTAAATCCAAGCGTTTGACATCCCGATTGCGTCTCGAAGTTAAGATAAATAATTTGCGAATTGTGATAACGATAAGCGAGTAGAGCATTGACCTTGGATTAGCTGTTACTCATAAATTTATCATCAATTTGATCAAGTAGAACAAATTCACCACCAAGGTTCAGTCATAAGCATTTCTTACTCTGCTTCGATCCTTTGGTCATTGGCACTCACCAAGATGGAAAAAAAGTTATGGATTTTTAGTGCAAGATGGACTCAATTCAGATATTACGTGATGGAGTTATAATGGGCAAGCTAAATGACGTGAGTGTGACCAAGTTCGTATTGATGGCTCCCTATTGTTTATTAATGAGACGAGACAATGACGAGCTGTAATAAAAACAGATGACCGTTTTAGAATCTTACCACGTCGAGAGTTCGATTGGTCACAGGATACTTTTGTATTATTCCAAGTTTTTACCCTGATCAAGAGCTTTCTCACGAATTATAAGCTTTTAAGAATTGGCGAGTCCTTTGATCTTAACTATTCTTAACGCGTCGAGAGTTCGAGTCCAGTTCGATTTGTCACAGGATATGTAATATTACAAGTTTTTACTCTGATCAAGAGCGTTCTCACGAATTATAAGCTTTTAAGAATTGGCGAGTCCTTTGCTTGAAGTGCATTTAAGTTGATATAAGCCAGGCCATCAACAGAAGCTGGCTATGAGACGTAATCAAAGTGGAAAGTTACGGCATTCAACGTCTTTCCATGATCTATCAAGGGCCCGGAAGCATCTTTTACGAATTATGAATATTATAATAATCAGAACTTCGCGTTGCTCGGACCGGTTCCTTCTATTTAGATCGCAGACCAGTCTTGTAAGAATTACTGCGTCTAATTTTAGACTACCTTGCGTGGGCGATTCACACAATAACAATCAATACCAACACCACGGAGTGGATTGTAACGCATACATACGTAATAGAAAATGTCGCCAGTCCGCCACAGCGGCGCGCAGTGAAAGCGAAACGAGCCAAGTAGGTGGTTAAAACGCGATCGTCCTAGATACCACGCCAAGAACAATGGTTAAACGTTATCATGCCGAGGGCATGTACGATAGTAATGTACGCAATCGTAGTAAGTATCAAGCAATTGAGTCAAGCTAGACAATGCACTTTGTGATTGGTGTCAACGACGTCTGAGATTTATTGGTACACTTGCTTTCTAGGGTTCCGTATCTGAAGGGTAACTAACGGAACCCTATTACTAAGCCTCCGCTGTCCGCCCGTCCGTCTATCTGTCAGCGGGTTGTATCTCAAGAACCGTAATAGGTAGGCAGTTGAAATCTTCAGGGAGTATGAATTCCTATTGCCACTTTAATAAAAATTAAATTAAAAAATTAAAGGGGAACCCCTTTTTTGTTTTGGGAAATCATCCTATGACTCCCTCCCGCTCTGGGTGGAGAGGGAGTGTCAGACTTCTTCTGACTAAAACCCATTTATGTTCCTTCAGTGCCCTTTGTGTTCCGGAGCCACGGTATCTCTTTCAAATATTCCCGCGACTCCGGCAGGAAGGGGAACCCCCAACAAGAAACACGTTTTTTTTTTCGGTTTACGGAACGGAACCCTTTGTGTGAGAGTCTCGACTCGCACTTGGCCTATTTAAACCTGTGGTCATTGCAAGCTTTTTTCATGTTTCTTTCTAGTCTGAGGAAAGGAGTAGCGTCAGTGAGTAGGTATGCACCCGGTTACCGACTAACTCGGCGATAAAAGATGGCGCACGCATATTCAAGATGGCAGAACTCCGCTAGCCGATTGTAGGGCTATAAGTGCGAAACGGACCGTAACTTAAGCATGGGTTGATGACTATCTTTATGATAGAGAACGGATATAACTGTGAAACAGGTATAGTAGCGCAACTTGGGAAAGGTTCCTCGTCTGAGCGTTTGCAGTGGAAGGCAATAAAGTCTGAATTAAATGACTGGAATAAGGGAGATGCGTAAATACTAAATAGAACACAGGGGAATGTTAATAAGCGACTTTTGGTTTTTGTCTTGTCTTGTAAAGGTTTTTGAAGTGAAAACTTCTTCAGCGGCGTTGAGCAATTTTCTAGGGCAATTCGTAAGACAGATGATTCAAAACTGCACAACGTTAATGTTCAAGTTTTCACTTCTGCACCCGTTGATTTTTTTTTTTAAGGAGGAGAATTAATCAAACGATTCCTCCCGCTATGGGCGGAGTCATAGACATAATAACCAATTTCTTTTATATTTCGATGGGTAGGTAGAGTGTCAAGGGCCGCGATGCCCCTTTCGAACAAATTCCGCAACCCTGGCAGGTTGGTTTTAAACCTAGCATAAAATGGTGTGAAAGCCCTGGAATGCGAGTATGGTGGTTTTAAATATATAGAATCTAAAACAATTCAGCTTTGATTGAGATTCAAACCAACCATGATATTTATATGCCATAATAAAACTTCATGCCAACAGTTTTAATGCTTTAACCTATTTTGCGATAGTCTCGATATAACGTGGAAAATAATGCACGAACATATTATTCACATAAAGAATGCAATATGGAACATTTTAATGTAGTTCAGAAAAGTAGTTCCCCGCTGAATCTGTAAACAATCTACTTCAAAACTTGAGTGCTTTAGTAGTTACGGAGTATATCATGGCTAGATATATGAGGACGTTTTAAAACAATGAAGGCCGCAGCTTGCTATTTGCAAAAATGTGTTAGTAAACTCAATCTTGTTCCTCTGACTCTGATTATTCTACGCATTAGGCCGCGGACACGAAGTCAGCAGTGGCGGCGGCGGCACGGGCAGTTCCATATAAATATGTGCATTTGAAGCGACCAGCAGCCCAGTTAAGTAGTTATAAACCTTCAAAGGTTTGGAACTGCAAGTTCGACAAAACAAAAAAAAACAACGTGTTGCACTCCGGGAGTGCCGGCAGAAGTGAAAACATGAACGTTAACGTTGTGCATTTTTGAATCATCCGTCTTACGAATTTTTGATCCCAAGAAAAGTGCTCAACACCGATAAAGAAGTTTTCACTTCAAAAAGCGATCATCAGCGCGTTCAAATGCATAATTTAAATGGGTCCATATTGGGTCACCTAAAGTTCTTTACCCGAAATTGTTCTTCCAAATGATTTGTAATCCGAATGATCACTATTCCTAAAATTTTTCATCATAAAGTTTTCATTCATACTATTTGTAGTGCTACCGGCGATGTTCATAACACTCATGTTTCCGAAAATTATTATGAATAATATCATTAATGTAAATATATTTAAACTCCTACTGTTTTTTATCGTAACGCTTTTATCCTTAAACATAATTACCATAATATAGAAAAATTTCGCGACCAATTTCGAGGTAGTTGGTCACAGTTCTAACCTAACCTATGGATATCTTTGCAGGTACACACCGCTATAAATAAAATAAAAAGAAATCTATGGATGGTTAAGTTACTTTTTTATTGGTCTGAGGGTTAAGTTGAGAAAATATAGGAAAACAAATAAAAGTATAATAGACATTTATTGCTACTCACATTATGAAGTTGAATGCTTCGGAATTATGAACATTAGAGACAGAGTAGTTAGGAATTGTGATTGCTAGGAAGAACATTTTCGGATTCCCAATTAACGTTCGCTTATACCGCGTGTATCTGACATCGACGCACAAACGATTTCCATGGGTCCAGGGCATGATTCTGGACACCCCAGTGTTGGAATTTTTCGTCGGTTCTTTTCTGATTTTTTTTAAGAGTACTACAAAGTATCCGCTCAGCTGAGCTGATATTATTTGTGGCTTTATTCAGATTGCTCTTTTTAGTGAAAGTAGTTATTTAATTATTTTTTGATTAAAAATCTCATTGGGTTAGGTCAGGATAACGATTATGAGCAGTCTAAAGTAAAAAAAACCCTTAAAAAAAATAAAAAAATGAGAAAAAAGCCGACGAAAAATTCTAAGTCTAGGGTGTCCAGAATCATGCCCCGGACCCATGGAAATCGTTTGTGCGTCGATGTCAGATACACGCGGTATAATAATATGTCAAATTGTCAATGGAGTACGCAGGTATAACCGTACTAAAGCCGCAGATGTGTAAATAAATCATTAGTCCATTACTAATCCAATATAACTAGTGCCCCACGCTCATTGTAGTGCAAAGGTGTGTAGGCTTGTTCCTTTTGCACACAATTCTGTTTTCTGATAGAGCTGACCAATTGTTTCGTAATTAGTGTAGAAATCGATGGTTCTTCAAGCCCATTTCTTCTCAGACATGCAACAGACATCATCAACATCAACTATATTGGGGTCGGCTTCCAGTCAAACTGGATTCAGCAGAATACCGGTATTTTACGTAGAGCAGCTGCCTACCAGACTTCCACAACCCATTAACTGGGTAACACAATAGGCACTTCTTGGCAAGACTGGAGTCAGATTTTCTGGTCACTGAAAATCCGTAACGACTGCCAAAGATCTCCAAATGACATCCGCGACCAACGGCTTAACGGTTTTTCCGAGGCACGGAGAATTATGTCGGTATGTTAAGGGTCACCCATCCACTGACCGACCTGGGCAAGCGGTGCCACAAGCTCCTTGAGATATGCAGCAGAGATATATCTGTCTCAATCTCACCTAAGCTTAGTGGCTTTCTATTCGGACTTTTTAGGGTTCCGTAGCCTAATGGCAAAAACGGAACCCTTATAGATTCGTCATGTCTGTCTGTCTGTCCGTCCGTATGTCACAGCCACTTTTCTCGGACTCGGTAAGTAGATGTATTCTGTGAATAGCATTAAGATTGTCACACAAAAATAGAAAAAAATAAAAACAATAAATTTTGGGGGTCCCCCCCATACTTAGGACTGAAACTCAATTTTTTTTTTTCATCATACGTGTGTGGTAAATATGGGTAGGTCTTCGAAAATGATGTTGAGGTTTCTAATATAATTTTTTTCTAAACTTAATAGTTTGCGCGAGAGACACTTCCAAAGTGGTAAAATGTGTCCCCCCCCTGTAACTTCTAAAATAAGAGAATGATAAAACTAATAAAAAATATTATAATATGATGTATGTTACCATGTAAACTACCAGCGAAAATTGGTTTGAACGAGATCTAGTAAGTAGTTCTTTTTATACATCATAAATCGTAAATCGCAACTTTTCCTTGTAATATAATACCAACAGGTTTGTACGGAACCCTCGGTGCGCGAGTCCGCCTCGCACTTAGCCGGTTTTTATTTAATTGAAAGTGTAACTAAAATCTTTATTTAGATCAGTAATCATATCTATAATAGTTCAATCACGAACGCTGGGATTCCAACCAGGCTCTGTACCAACACTGTACTCCGTCGGATTTCGGACGAACGGCCATGTCACTGTACTAATGAGGTTAATTGACCACGAGCGTTTATCTCTTCATTCAATTATATTATCTGACAAGTTTCGTGTCTATTTCACATTTAGAGCATGAAAAACATTTTTACTTTAAATGTTATCAACGTTAATGAATTGAAATAATTGTTGTTTCACCCTATTAATACGGTTAGGTGAAAGTTTGGGTGAAATTGAATGTTTGTCAACTTTAATATGTCCCTAATTTTGGTTTGGCTAAATGGATTTGGATCACAGGTAAACGATGTAATTTTACAAAGTATAAAAAAATATCTTGGATTCCAGGTTTGCGGAATTTGTTCGAAAGAGTCACTGACGCCCTGGAGCGCAAAGAACACGGATGGGTTTTAGTGACTCCCTTCCGCTCGGCCTAGAACGAAAAGAGACCATTGATGATTTCCCATCCTTGGTATATTGTTTTTAACCGGCTTCCCAAAAAGGAGGAGGTTCTCAATTCAGTTGTATTTTTTTATGTTTGTTACCTCATAACTCCGTCAATTATGAACCGATTTGAAAAAAAAAAATGTTTTAAGTATCTGAAAGGATATAATACTTGCAGGACTTGCAGATTGGTCCCATTTAAATTTTATCAAAATGGGTTACGAAATTTGGATTTTAAATCGAAACAGCTGGAATTCGTTTACATGGATGATAGTTTTTTTGTCATCCAAGTAATCGAAATTGCGTATTTTGCTTTTCTGCGATTTTGCAATGGTGTTGTTAGGTATGGGGTACCCACAGATACACCACTAAATATACAACCGACTTCCAAATAAAAAAAAAACACTACAAAGAAAAAATAACTTTAATATCGGAAGTCGGTGTCGAAATACGATGAAACTAACAAAAACAACTTTTATATAATGCATGTTGTAATTTAGAAGCCTAAACATAATATGAGTGAATCCGTGAATATCAGCTTAGTGTACTCGTACAATACAAACTTTGTAAGCAAGTAACATGGTATTTGCCAGTTTAGTAAATATAATGCGGGGTATTTGCATAAAAAACGTGTTTGAAAATAGAACTGTACGAAAACAGAACCAATGAATGCATGACATGGTTGCTGTGGAACGTAAAAACAATGTGTTTTTGTGTGCACGAAGAACGAAACTAGATGCTTGTTGGTGTTTTATGTGATCCTAGATAGAAACGTAGAGAGCAAAGGATCATGACCAAAACCAGTCTAGAAAAGTGGCACGTATGAAAACCAAATTAATATACAAATTATTTGCTTATTTTTTACAAGCTTTTCACTTCAGGAATTTTGTTTTCGTATCCGGAATTATGATTTTAAGATAAACAGTAAATTAACGATTGCTAGGTATATTTCCGTATAGTCATGATGGATGTTTCGTTCTCTTCATTTGTACGAGTTACGTAAGTATGAGCCTTTACATAAAAACATCACGAAAATGATATTAAACTCATAAATAGCTAAATAATTAGTAATATCATAATCATAACGTAGGTACTGTATATGTATTTCATAGTTCCGTTGTGAAAATATTTATTTTTGTGTTTCGTCTCACGCAAATACAACTGTCAAGGCAGATGACAGACGTACCGGTGGGGATGGCGATTATTCCTAAACAAGATCGATTTTTAAATCTATCCAAATCGCAGGAAAGAATCGATTCAGCAATAAATTGCCTTCTCGATCGAATTGCGGATTTCCTAGAGATAAATTCGTTGGTTACCCTCAAAGTACTGAATCCTAATAAGCACGATAGGTTGAAAAAAAAGTTGTTTTATTTTGTCACATCAACACTCGCGCTGCGAGGCCATAAAAAGCACGTTATTCACGATTATTCACGTCATTTTTTCAATTAGCAGCTGAGTGTTCTCTTATCTTGTTTTTAACTAACTTTGTTGTTTTGTACCTACATGAGTGATCTGTGGTCATTATATAAGTTGCGAGTAGTTTAGACACAATTTTTAGGTTATCTCCGAATTTGTTTAATTACTTTAAAACTCTGATACTTGTTTGAAAATGAACACTTTTATTTAATAGTATATAAAGCGTAGTCTATAATAAATAAAGATTTATTGTGTTTCAACTTAAGACGGATTTCCATACATCGTTGGTCATGATCCTTTTGACTGGTATTGGAAATTATATTTACTGCGGACTCCTGCTTCGGATAAGGTACTTTATCTTTGAATTCTCCAATTTGGCGTCCTTTGCCTAATTACCGTAACCTTTTTTTATTTTTCACTGATTATACTTAAACACATTAAAATATGAAACAAATAAAAGATACGAATTCAATTACCTAATAATAAGGCATGTAACAATTAATGGTGGTTTTCTAGTTCATTAACTAGAAAACCAATGTTTTAATGTGTTTAAGTCAAATCAGTGAAAAATAAAAAAGGTTACGGTAATCAGGCAAAGAACGCCGAATTGGAGAATGACCGTGAAGATATAACTTATACAATTTGCGCACATATTTTTTTCTTTTTGCATGAAATACTATAAACTAGTTATTCACTTCGGACAACACTATATAAACGACGAATATTTACAGCCGGTGGTGTGTGTAGCAAACCAAAATATTGTAAAAAACAAGAAAATTATCTTGTTTTTTTCAAACGCGTCATTAGAACGTTAATCACAATTGCTATCATTAAGCAGTCGAGTGTACCTTGTTAATTAGTGTTTAAGACAGTCAATGTTAAGACCGTTTTAAAATTTTACTGTTCCTAAGTTAACCCAGGCTGATACTAAGTTCGTTTTTCATAAATTATCCTAAGTTTTAAGGTCGGTTGCTTCTGAAGGAGGAGGGACACACTCCTTAAGTCCACAGTTAATAGAGAATAAAAAAACGGTTAAAACCTTCTCCGTCATCACAATAGGCTTGTGTCCTGAAAAAATCTAATTAGTTCGTCAGTTAGATTATCAAAAATATTTGACCTGTGTCTATTCTTTTGTTACGGGAACCAAAATTGACTTCAAAATTCTCAATACGTCACACCTTCGGCATAATTTTTAGTGAGTCGTGACGTCACGACCCCCACTCCCGAGTTTTGATGCGTTTTATCTTTGTCAATATTCATTGATTTACAAAAACAAAAAATACGTGTCCATTATTTTTCAATACTCTAACTGACGGACGAAATAGTTTTGCAATTTGTGGATGATGGAATCTAGCCTCCACTGCTGAACATAGGACTTCTCCAAGAGTCGCCACATCGATCGGTCCTGTGAGTCTCGCATCCAGGGTTTTCCTGCGGTTTTCATCAGGTCATCGGTCCATTTTGTTGCAGGCCTTTTAAACACTTCGTCTTGCCTAGCCTAATTTTGAAATAAAAGTTTCTCAAAAGAAAGATCTTTTGAAAAACTTTTGATGGTGGACATCCCACCTATACGCACAAAACGTTTTGGGAATACATTCATTGTGCGTACAGCTAAGGAGTGGAATTCCCTGCTTGAGTCTGTGTTTCCTGATAGCTACAACCTGGGAGTCTCTAAGTCAAGAGTGAATAGGTTACTTCTAGGTAAGCGTGCTCCATCTTAGACCGCATCATCGCTTAACATCAGGTGAGATAGTGGTCAAAGTGTCAAACGTATGCCAGTGTATGTGCCAATTCTACTAATTTTTTCATTCGCATCGCGTTCGCATCTCAATCGCAAACTGTCAAAAATGTATAAAAATTAAGGCTTTTTTGACAGTTTGAGATTGTTTAAAAATTAGTAGAATTGGCCCTCAGGGCGAGATAGCGGTCAAATGCATGCCTAACAATAGCAAAAAAAAAAAACGGAAAAGAAAAGTTTAAAGTTTCTAAGCCTCATTGAGAGTCTTTCCTTGCATGTAAAGTTTCAGCCAAAGCTTTCGAATCGCTGATTCGAGATCACCCACGATCAGGCGCTAGCGATTCCGATATCAGTTTACAGCTCGGCTTTGGAAATGTGCCCAATAAATCGGCATCGTCGAATATACCGGTTGAATAATAGTTCTCGTCAGATTTACTTTTTGAAGATTAGTTGTGAGAAGATTTTAATATCGCAAATGCTGAAGTGAAAGGACATGGATACTAGTTATTCCAAGGAGATCGAGAGATCGGGATTTTGGACATAGGTACCGACGTCATCTACATACATGTACTTATGTAGATGACATGATATACATGACATGATATACCAATATTATGAAGTTTGTTTATTTGGTTGAACGCGCTAATTTCAGGAACTACTAGTTCGAATTGAAAAAATCTTATGGTTGTATAGCCCATTTATCGAGGATGGCTACAGGCTATATTAACATCACGCAGCGATCAATAGGAGCTGAGCATTAATGAAAAACGTGACGTAGACCAAGTTCCGCGAGTCAGCTAGTAAAACATAAACACTGTCTTTATGACATAACCCATAGACAAAAGAACCTTCAGTTTAAATTAACAACTCCATTGTTAAATAAGTAGGTAGGTAACTATGTTGTCTTTTGGTAATATTGGATCTTTAGGCTTTAGGTTATTGGGACTTGTTTCGGGAAGTTCCTGCACCGAATCGGGCGGGAGGAAACGCCCGGGTGTCACCACTGCGAGGATCGACCGGAGGACACGGTAGAGCACACTGTGCAGGTGTGCCCCGCTTGGGCGGCGCACCGCCGTGTCCTGGAAACGGCGATCGGCGGCGACCTCTCGCGTCCGGCCCTGGTCCAAGCCATGGTCCGGAGTGAAACGGAATGGGACGCCGCCGCCGTTGCCTCCTTCTGCGAAGCAGTCATGCTAGCGAAGGAGGTGGCGGAGCGGGAGAGGAGACCCTCTCGTCCCGGCCGCCGTGGTCGACGCCGCGGGCGTCGGGGGCCACCACCTGGTGACCTCCGGCCACCGTAGGCGCGGGCCTGTGGACGGCGAGCTATGGGTAGATCGCCGTCCGTCCGTCTAGTGACGACAGGCCGTGTCGACGGCGCGTTAGTGTTCCACGCGCGCCTCAAAGAGAGTCAGCAACACAGAGGGGCCCGAAAGGGCCAACGCCTGCCGGAGTCGCGGGATTATTCGCAAGAGACACCGTGGCTCCGCAACACAAAGGGCAATGAAGGAACATGGATGGGTTTTAGTCAGTAGAAGTCTGACACTCCCTCCCGCTACACCCAGAGCGGGAGGAGTCATTGGATGATTTCCCATCCCTAAAAAAAAAAAAGGCTATGGGACTGCTGCTTTAGTATAGAGAAAGTCTGTTCCTTCAAATGGGATACTCTAGCTAGAGGCAACCTACGCTTCCAACAATTTTGACTCCTATTGAAGACAAGTTTTTTTTCGGTTAGAACATTTCATTTGAAGGAACCTAATTTTAAATATATGATGGTTGACTATTATACCAGTTGACATTTAACAATTGTGACGTTAGTTTAACCGCTCTGCATGACGTTTGAGCAGCATTCAAGAATAATAAACGAAAACCACAGGATATAAATAGCTGCATTTCCATGAAACGTATCGCGGCCAAATCGTGAACATGACGAGTAAATGATAGCGCTAACAAGGAAACAGCTTGATCGTATACAGTACAAACTCTAATGTAATCAAAACCAGTTTGTTTGCCATTCGAGATACTAGGATAACGTCTGAAACCTGCCCCGATTGCGCAGAGCTAAACGATTGGACTTTGTTCTTCCAACACAATATTTATTTATTTATATTTATTATACTTTATTGTACACCAAATGAAAAATACATAAAAGAAACCTTAATCTAACAAAACATACAATTGGCGGCCTTATCGCATTTCGCGATCTCTTCCAGGCAACCTGGAATGGATAGAGAAAGTCTGGACACTAAATGGGGTCACAATCTACCTTCCTAGCCTTTTCCTAACGTATGACCACTATCTCACCTGATGGTAAGTGATGATGCGGTCTAAGATGGAGCACGCCTGCCCAGAAGCAACCTATTCACTCTTGACTTAAAGATTCTCACGTTGTAGCTATCAGGAAACACACTAACTAATTTGGGGTCGGCTTCCAGTCTGGATGCAGCCGAGTGCCAGTATTTTATAGGGAGCTACTACCTATTGCCATTGCGGGTAGAAACTGAATGAGGCCGCCACAAGCACTTGGGGATTGGCATAAAAAAAGAGATCTGGCTTTGGATGATGACGATGAATATCATCTATCTGACCTCCATAAACCAGTTGGGTGACTAGAAAACCACTTGGAGTCTTTTAACTTTTTTCAACTGGACTCAGATTTACTGGCTTCTGATTGCCTGTTAACAAGTGACATGTGAATAGTTTTTTCTTACGTGATTGGTCTCGATTATATTTCTTGCATTCGTTAATGATAGTGTTTTAGGCTTAGACCTTATTGTAATATTCAAAGTTACGATATAATCCCGAGAATAACGGTTTTTCTTCATGCTGTGCTGTTATGTGCATGACAATGCAAAACACATGCATTATTAATAGACATATTACGATATCATGCTAGGTATTTAATGCTATGAGGATAATACAGTAATCAGAGATTGGGCTGTGGATGATGACGATGATGATCACCTATCTGATCTCCATAATCCAGTTGAGTGAAACGATGCCACTTGGTACCTTAAGTGGTGTGCCTGTGAACAAGTGACAGCCGGGACAAACAGCATACTGCATAAAGTGCTTTCCGAGGCACGGAGGATGGTCACACATGCACCATCGCCCCGTGCGGCTGTGATTTTAGCCGCGAGCTTCTCGTTCTTGCAATACATGGAACATTAATGACGTCGCGGTTTTTTTTTTAATGGCCAAGGCGCCTTGTGGTCAATGGCCCTAGTTTCATACTCCGTTATTTAATTAGATGCAGAAGCTGTGCGTACGGAACTCGCTGCCACCGCTACATTAAACGGTAATTGAAGATAAGTTCGTGCGGCAGTTGCGGCGAATACGGGCAGTACGGGCGCCGACTGTTATAAATTATGGCATAATAAGAGCATGAGGATGACACAATTTGGTGCATCTTGCACTTTAAGAACACGAGGTTTTGGTTGTCTTAACTAAGGTTATAAATCTCTGGAGGTACCGGCCCCATTGCGAAAATCCTTTTACTGATTGGAAGCTAAACCATCCTTGAGTATATCCTATTTTTATAATAGCCAGTGTTGTCCAACTGCTGGGCAAAGGCCATCCCCATATTTTTCCCGATTACTATATCTAGTGCCTTCTCCGAGTTACCGGCACCGCGGCCGTGGTGGAACGCCAAGGGCATTTGGAGGAGCACAGTAAGAGTCTGACACTTCTTTTTGCTCCGCCCAGGGCAGAAGGAACTTCACACTTTGACTGTATGTATATGTATATTCAAATATTTCACATCCACAATAAATAAAGTAAATAGCCACTGTTCCACGTATCACCGTGAAAGTTTTGGTGAAGTAAGAGTGAAGGGAACTGTCGTTCCTCCTAAAGCCAGGGTTTGATAGCTCACTGCACCTGTGATTTTTTTTACAGAATAACACTACAGGAGTAATGCTGAAATTGTGTTACGATAATAATAAATCATTAATGTCTCTTTCGATTGTTTAAAATGATTCATGCCTTGAACATGTCATTGTGCATAAAAAAGCAAAAATAAAACTCTAAACCACGATATTATTGAATTGCGGAACTGGAACCCGTTTCGATTACTACCTATGTGAAACTTACATCGATTCGAATACGATACGAGTTTCACACTGACTTTAATATCGAAGGTCTAGAAGGCTAAACGCTTTAAAAAAATTTTTTTTTACATTTATATACCAAAATGTGCTAAAAATGCTCATCTAATACATTTGGCATTTCATCATCATCTTCCTGACCTTATCCCATGTTACTTGGGGTCGGCGCAACACGTTTTATTCTTCCACTCTGCCCTATCAGTCGTGAAACTATCACTAACTCCCTTTTCTTTCATATCGCTCCTCACACAATCCATCCATCTTTTCTTTGGCCTTCCTCTCCCTCTCCATCCATCAACATTCATGTTCATTACTCTTTTAGTTAAATCCGTAATGGCATTTAAATGTTAAAAACTCTAGACCATCGATATGAGGTTTCGCAATTTACGAAATGCGAATAGTATTTTCTTACTTGATTGGTCTCCAGTCCAGTGTTTCCTGCATTCGATAAAGATAGTATTTAGGCTTAGACCTTTTTTATTGTAATATTTAAAAATTTAATTAAAGTTACGATTTAATCCCGAGAATTACGGTTTTTCTTCATGCTGTGCTGTGATGTGCATGACAATGCAAAACATAATATTTATTAGTAATAGACGTATTACGATATCATGCTAGGTATTTAATTTTGCTATGAGGATAATACAATCATAGTATGCATAGATAATTAATTTATAATAATGTACTACAGCTTTTGTCCGCGACTTCGTACGCGCATATCCCGTGTTTTCTCGTTTCCGTGGACGTGAGTCTGTGTTTCCTGATAGCTACAACCTGGGAGTATATAAGTCAAGAGTGAATAGGTTACTTCTAGGCAAGCGTGCTCCACCTTAGACCGCATCATCGCTTAAGGTGGATGCTCCAGGGTAGCCCGCGAAATTCAAATATTTTTATGTTTCTTGCAATTTGCAGGTCATTGAGAAGCTGTATGCTGAACAGAATACGATTCGCGATTGTAAAGAACATTTATGTAAAGGATTATAACTATTTGAATCATCAATATAACCCTCTAAGTTCATATAACTCGATTGAATGTGATTTCGTGAAAAAGTCATTCAATCGAGTTGTATGAACTTAAAGGGTTATATTGATAATTAAAATGGGTATAATTATTTAAGTAGATAAATATGCGTTACGGCCGCGAATTGTATTTTATTTAACATACAGCTTCACACTGACCGGCAAATTGCAAAAAACATCAAAATATTTGAATTTCGCGGGCTACCCTGGCGCTTCCACCTTAACATCAGGTGAGATAGCGGTCAAACGTATGCCTATCAATATTAAAAAAAAAAAAAAAAAAATCGGGAAATTCTTCCTTAGTGCTCCCTTATACTCCCTAAGGAACCTACATGCCAAATTTCAGCTTCCTACAACCAGTAGTTTTGGCTCTGCTTTGTCTATCAGTCACTCACTCAGTAATGGAAGAATTTTATATACCGCGTGTATCTGACATCGACGCACAAACGATTTCCATGGGTCCGGGGCATGATTCTGGACACCCTAGACTTAGAATTTTTCGTCGGCTTTTTTCTCATTTTTTTATTTTTTCAAGGGTTTTTTTACTTTAGACTGCTCATAATCGTTATTCTGACCTAACCCAATGAGATTTTTAATAAAAAAATAATTAATTAACTACTTTCACTAAAAAGAGCAATCTGAATAAAGCCACAAATAGATTTCAGCTCAGCTGAGCTGATACTTTGTGGTACTCTTGAAAAAAATTAGAAAAGAACCGACGAAAAATTCCAACACTGGGGTGTCCAGAATCATGCCCTGGACCCATGGAAATCGTTTGTGCGTCGATGTCAGATACACGCGGTATATATTAGGATTATATAATTATAAACTATTCTATTGCAATACCTAAGGACATACCTTGTTTACTTATGAAAACGTCAAATATATTCTATTAATATGCACACTGCATCATTTAATATGCATCCAACTTTTTTCAAGGCCTTCTTATAAGGTCATGGTCTTAGTAAGTCCTACCTTAAATACTCAGGTTTACACTGCCCAAGGCTCTGTGGGTAGTTTCTTTTTATGGTCACCATAAAGTTGCCAGCCTTGAAAAAAGGCATAAAGGATTAACAATGCTGATATTTATGTGGCCTTCACCTCAACACCCCTTGGCAGGCAGTAGGAGTGTTAGGTGTAAGAATATTTTATTACCTTGAATACAAGAAGGAATTTATACTGACAGCAAAGACGAAATTAACAATGTTCTAAGAAAGTTTTTGCTAACTGTTTTGTGTATGTCTTATGTTAAATAGTTCGACGATTTCGTAGAAAAAAAAAAATCTAATTACTGAAAAATTTATGCAGGATATTACATTTTGATTAACAATTAATGTTATATCCTGCATAATTTTTTTTTCAATTATTAGAATATTTTTTCTACTAGATCCTCAAACTGTACTGTGTGTAATAAAAACTATGATTGAGAACTCGGAGAACAGATTATAAAAGTTTGCTAAAAATACTTTGACCTTAGCAATGAACTTGAAGATACTTGAACTGGGAAAAGATTAATTTGAAGATAATATTTTACAGACTTTAATTTAATAAGCCTTCATGATACAGAACAAATAGAAAAGGACTATGAATTCTCAAAGACATGACGTGAGAATATTTCTCAAGGGTCATCAGTCATTTAGGGTACAGCCGTTTATAACAATGGGTATTCTTTATTTTCCTCTCTCTAGTCTAGAGCCTTGACCACTGATATGATAAATACCTAGTTTGAATGAAACTTGCTTCCAATTTTAAATGGGTAATCTATAGATAAGATTTGTGTTTTTTTTTACTCCAATAATTGAACCAATCTAGTTAGCCTATCTACTATATTCAGCTGATAAAAAGTAATATTATTTTTTGATGATGCATGCTGAATGTACTGTAATAACTGAATGTGTAATGCAATTGAAAAAACTTAAATTAGTTTTTCTGCAGTACCTATTTCACATATTGTATTGTACAGTAAGTAGTGTACCTAATTATTTGAACTACAAGGAAAGCTTTGCCTGGCAGTAGGACTGAAGGACATAGAAACTAAATTTTAGGAATTAATTCACCACATTTAATATTTTTAGTGATGAGTAGGATTGTTTTTTCTTTTTATCAAGGATGACCCTTGTACACAAAACACAGACAATAATAATAAATTGTCTTGTGTAGACAGACTGAATCTGAGGCATAATTGGCTTTTTGGCTTATTACATAATGCAACGATTAAAGAGTATCATTCAAATTTTTTGTAAATATTAGCCTTAAAAAAATAAACAAAAATACTCACAGCAAATATAGTGTTCTGCAATCCGAAAGGTATTGGCGTCAGTCTCGCGAAAAATACAATTTTGAAGGCTTGCGGCCCCGAGATCACTTTGAGCAGAGCGCGCGCCGTCTCGTTCTTGAGAAGCCGGTCCAGCGGAAGGTAGCTCCGCAGCGCCTTCAGCGTGAAGTGAGCCACCGCCACACCAAAGTTCGCACTCACCAACACAGTTATTATACCCCTAAAATTCCCAAACAAGTATCCACTAGTTATTATCAACACCAAATAACCTATCGTCACTGGAAAACTCACGATCAAAAATAAACCCATAAACAACAAAAATATTATCCACGGATCTTGTGCGTCTACCCAGTATAAAATCGTCTTCAAATATTCTTTGAAGAAATACAGCACCAGAACCAGGCATGTGAGCAACAGTATTGATACAACAATGTTAAATAAATAACTATACGTTGTCCTAGTGTTAATTTTAGCCCATAAACTTTTCTTTCTTGTGACCGCTGTGGGGTCGGTCTGGCATTCTTCAACGTCGACAATTTCCATGGTGACTTTCTTTAATGAAAATTAAACACGGGCTATTTATTTTTGCACTCTCTAATTATCCACGGTGGATTGTTCGCCATGGCCTAATTTAGGCTAATGTTTATTTCACGTTTACGCACGGCAGAGACCAAAATTCAACGAACAATCAACCACCTTGACCACTTTTCACAGACTATAAAATCAAATTAAAATTCTGAAAGAAAGAATTTCATCAATATGTCAAAGTTTTGACACAGGTTCCGTGTTGTCATAAAAAAACCACAGCAGTTCTCTGTCAACAAGAAAAACACATCTTTTAAATATACTTTAGCACTGAAAAGGTACATTTACTTAGAATTTTGATTACGTTTTCTTGTTTTAACAGATTTCAATTTATTTATTCGTTAAAAAAAATTACTATATTGCCATAAACAATAATTGGCATGCTCATCTGTGCTCAACTGTCAGAACATTGGCATTCCATTAAAGCACATAGTGTTAATCTTTGACATTAGACAAAGACAGACAACTGACAAGCACACCACTACAAAGAAAACAGAGAGAAACCCCTACGTTTAAAGTTAATAATAGTAGTGCTGGAACGAAAATCTTCCACAAAATCACATCATAACCAAAGTACTCTGTGATCACATCTTGGTGCACCGTGGAAGATATTTACTTTTTTCAGAAAAACGCGTAAATTATCGATAAATACGTCATTAATGGTTTAGCGACCTTAATATTACACGGTTTACAACAAGGGAACGAATTTTTGGTAGAAGTTTATTCATTTGAAGGTTCGAGACGCAACATAACCATGCCGCCGAAGAAGGCAAGCAGTACAGGTAGCGGCGCCAGCAAAAAGACAGAGACGAAGAAGAAGGAGAAAGTCATTGAGGTGAATAACAAACGTTTTTCATCATTATCATTGAAAGTTTTCATATAGCGGTAGCTGTAAATGAATAGAATAGAATACTCTTTTTGAATGAAGAATGGCAACTCTTATGAACAATACTTCTTCTTCTAACAGGATAAGACCTTTGGCCTTAAAAACAAAAAGGGTGCCAAGCAACAGAAGTTCATCCAGCAAGTAGAGAAGCAGGTGAAAAGTGGCGGCATCCATCCTGCCAAGCCTATGGAAGATAAGAAGAAAGATAAAGAAGCCAAATTGAAGGAGCAGAAGGAATTAGCAGCACTTTTCAAACCTGTGCAGACACAAAAGGTTGAGAAAGGTATGTTATTCACGGGAATTATTATCCTCCAACCTGCTAAGGAGCAGTGATTATAGGTGGAGTAAGGTGTGACCGAGTGGTGACTAGAAGAAGTATGGGTCATCCTGCAACAAGCCAGTTTTGATGCTGCCTGCCTAATAATATCTTCTAATTCAGGAACTAGAAAGAATAACATTGTTGAACTGTTGCTAGATTAAGAACTAGACATCGCAAACCAGACCCGGTGCCTGTTTAGGCACCTACAGGGCCCGGTCACCGGACCCAACTCATAGAATGTACATTGGCATAAAAAAAATGCAATGTGAATGGTACTGATAATCATGTGGAAGTGTTTAATATGGTTTTAGGTGATAGGTCAATGAAAATTCTATGGCAATGTCCACACCACTTTCATAGTTAACCATTCAAGTTATGGCCAATAGACTATAGTAAGTACAATATAGTAAAGAGAAAGCTTGCTGGTTAAACTTGTAAA
The DNA here is from genome assembly GCA_963859965.1 of Ceramica pisi. Taxonomy (NCBI): domain Eukaryota; kingdom Metazoa; phylum Arthropoda; class Insecta; order Lepidoptera; family Noctuidae; genus Ceramica; species Ceramica pisi. Next base: position 21,910,402 of record OY982540.1, on the reverse strand, counting down.
AATGAATAATCTACAATTTTTTTTTTTATTATTCAAAACGGGGAAACTCTTGGCCCAAATCTCAAAAAAGAAACACTGAATGTGTTGCTAAGCGCAAATCTCGAGAACAGCTGAACCGATTGCGCTAATTATTTTTTTTTGTGTTTGTTATTGTCAAGCGAAGGTTCTTATGAAAGTAAAAATAAGAAAGTTGCAGGGTAGGCAGTTGACGGGAGCGAAGCCGCGGGGACAGCTAGTTACTAATACTAATGTTACTTTACCGTCCATAACTAAAAGTAATCAATTCTCTATTATGTGTGATTTTGAGACTTGAGTGAGACTGATTATTGTTCATAAGCCAGTTTGAAATATATATTTACCTTGAATCATCGTCTTTTTCCAATCATATAATTTTATTATGGAAAATTTTCATGAAATAATTTAAAGGTTGGCGACGAATGCAACAGGGCCCGGCCGGGTTGAGAATCATACCGGGTTGCAATCCCTATTAAGAAACGCCCTCAAAAAAAGGCTTAAACCCTTTTTCAAGTAATGCTTGAGCTACAGAACTGAATAAATACCAAGAATTCTATCGAACTCATCCTACTCATATTAAAATTGTAAAAGCTGTAAGGATTGATAATGATATTGATATTTGTTTGTTATTCTCCTGAATGAATTTGAACAAAATTCTTCACAACCATATTTTTTGTCATGTGTTAATCCACATGATTGATTAATGACACTAAAAACTTATAATCCCAATCTGAAATCCACACAGACTAAGTTGCAGGCATCAGCTAGTAATATACAAATTCGATGTTACTACATAAAACAATATCTTTTCTAGGAACGGATCCCAAATCTGTGGTATGTGCTTTCTTCAAGCAAGGCCAGTGTACTAAAGGAGATAGGTGCAAGTTCTCTCACGATTTGACTATTGAAAGAAAGGTATGTTGGAACTTTAGCTTTATTTATTTATCAATTCACACATATAATAAACAGACTAGGTATGTAAGTGATGCTTATTTCTAAAGAAATCTCTTGCATTATCTATGAGAGGAGAGGCCTTTGTGTTCTAATCAAAGTAACATTTTGCTGAACTTAAGTATTCTAAGATATCTGGCAGTTTACTGTAAAAGTTTTACCATCAACAGTCTGTACCAGTATTCACACTCATACTACACTACATAATTTAAAGTATAGTAGACGAAATCCAGTGTTGCTAAAGGGTATTGTGTAACCCAGGTGCATAGAGGTCAGATCATTAGTCGCTCCATAAACAATACTGATATTCAGCTAGCATACTGTTAGACTGGATGTCAACCCCAACATAGCTGGGAAAGGCTAGACATGTAGTTTGGGTGGAACTGGAGTTGAATAATCCCTATTCCATGGGCAAATTCAACCAAAATTACTTTTAAAATGATCTACCAATAAGATTGATTTGACTGCTTTATTTAATCTGTCTAAATTTTAATGTTGAGTTGAGTCTAAACTTTAAAAAATTATTGTAAATGATTATTTTTAGGCTGAGAAACGTTCCCTGTATGTAGACATGCGAGATGATGAAGACACTATGGACAATTGGGACGAGGAAAAGCTGAAGGAAGTTGTGGAGAAGAAGCACGGCGAAGGTGATAAGCAGCGGCCCACAACTGATATTGTAAGTTATCATCAAACTTGAGTCTTTTAAATATGTATCAGGATTTGGTTTCTGCACTGATTCTTTGTTTTGGAACATTGCGGGCGTCATTCCATCCAGCCTAACTCTCTCCAGAAGCAGATTAGGCCTCCTAATCTAATTCGTTCAGGCTGTATTCAGTAAGGGAATAGGCTAGATTCCATCGTCCACAAATTGCAAAACTATTTAGTCCGTCAGTTAAAGTGATTAAATGGACACGTATTTTTTGTTTTTGTAAATCAATGAATATTGACAAAGATAAAAGGCATCAAAACTCGCGAGTGGAGGCTCGTGACGTCACGAGTTCACGACTCACGACTCAGTAAAAATTATGCGAAAGTGTGACGTATTGAGAATTTTAAAAGCGTCGTAACTTCGTCAATTTTGGTACCCGTAACAAAAGAAAAAACACGGGTCAAATATTTTTTGATAATCTAACTGACGGACTAATTAGATTTTTTCAGGACACAAGCCCATACAGTGATCTGAGGGATTTTTTATTTCGGTGACGCATGCTCCGCAAAGAGGACTGTCCGTTACTATCTATACCTGCCTGTCTTTTGGGACTTTTATAGTTGACATCCTCAACCCAACTTTTTACAGATTGTAAGGAATATCTCACCAGCAAATAAGCTCAAGTTGCACTTTTTCAATAGTCATATCAGAGAAAGCTGGAATGTGGAAAAAGAACTGACTAAATCCTCACAGTTTAAATCAACATAAAGTTTAAATAAACAACAACTTTCTTAACTTATGAATATTTAATTTATCACAATTACAGATTTGCAAACACTTCTTGGAAGCTGTCGAACGATCAAAGTATGGTTGGTTCTGGGAGTGTCCGTCCGGTACAAAATGCATATACAGGCACGCGCTACCTGCGGGCTTCGTCCTCAAAAGAGACAAAAAGAAAATGGAGGAGAAAAAGAATGAGATCTCCTTGGTGGACCTCATTGAGAGAGAGAGGGCAGCACTGGGACCTAACCAGACAAAGATCACGTTGGAAACCTTCCTCGCATGGAAGAAGAAGAAGATTAAGGATAAGCAGGTTTGTTGATGATTTTGTGATGTTCTATGATTGATGCAATATGAGATCTTAAGTTGGGAATTCTGCCCAGTATGAAATATAAATTCAGATTAGATTGAGGCAGCACTTCTTGAATGTCAAAATACAAAAGAATCTACTTAAACAAACTTTGCAATCATTCAATTTTATAGATTATTAGCTCATGCCCAAGGCTTCGCCTGCTTGACAAATTATGTACTAAAACCTTCCTCGAGAACCACTGTACAACAGCATGAAAATCGGTGCAGTGTTTTATGATATGTAGTGATAGTAATATAATAATAATATCCTTGGACATTTCACACAACGCCATATAGTCCCAAGCTAAGCAACCTAATGCTTGTGTTATGGTAACGATATGGCTGATAAACTACTTATATACATTTTTTTTTGTAAATACATACATATTATAGATAGAAAAACACCCAGACTCAGAACAAATACATGTAGGTCTTACAAATATTTGTTCCGTGCGGGAATCGAACCCGCGACATGCTGCGCAGCAGTCAATCGCTCAACCACTGCGCCAAGCGTGTCGTCATAGTGACTAGCTGACGGCATTTTTTTTGCCATAGATATAAAAAAAATTGCTTACGACTTATTCTCGACAAAAAAAAAAAACAAAATACAACCGGATTGAGAACCTCCTCCTTTGAGGGAAGTCGGTTAATAAAGTAAAGAAGAAAAGCAATGAAGACTGTAAATAAGATTGAAAGCTGTTTTGTAACATGGAAGCTACTTTCTATTGTAAATGCAAAAGTTTGTCACTCAGTCAAAACAACGACTGCTAAATATAAGTACCTACATAGATGTTGAAAAATCTATCGAGCCTATTCGGAGGAGTTCGATAGCAAACACTGTGACACGATATTTTCTGTATTAGAAAAACTTGCTACTAAACTACGAGTCAATAGGTATACCTTTAACTCTAAAATTTAATATGTTCACAGGAGGCACTAACGAAAGCCGAAGACCAGCGTCGCAACGACTTCAAAGCCGGTCGCGCGGTGGGGCTGTCCGGCCGAGAGATGTTCTCGTTCGACCCCGCGCTGGCGGCTGATGCTGATGACGACGACGACGAGGCCGTGGACCTCGCCACCTACGGCGAGGATGACGACCAGGACAATACTGAGTACAGAGAGGTGCAGTTCGACCTTATCGGCATGGAGGCTAGCGAGGTGAGATTTCTTTTATACTAGCTGTCCCCCGTGGCTTCGCCCCCGTTTTACCAGCATCGTTCCCGTTCCCGTGGAAAAAGAAACCTTATCCTATGTCCGCCTCCTGGTTCTAAGCTACCTCCCCACCAATTTTCAGCCAAATCGGTTCAGCCGTTCTTGAGTTATAAATCGTGTAACTAACACGATTTTCTTTTATATGTATAGATTACTGTACTTTCCTATGGCACAGCTTTCACAACCTTGAACTTGACAGTTAAAAATATTCAAAAGTGCCTGTAAATAGTTTATTTAAAACTAGCTATCCGTTAATACATTAATGCTCGGCTCCTTTTAGTCTTAGCGTGATGATATGTAGCCTATAGCCTTCCTCGATAAATGGGCTATCTAATACTGAAAGAATTTTTGAAATCGGACCAGTAGTTCCTGAGATTACCCCGTACACATACAAACAACTTTTACCTCTTTATAATATTAGTATAGAAGTATAGATGACACTCACAAATAACATGGCTTTCTATTGGTAAAAGAATTTTAAAAATCGGTTTATTAATAATATATAATAATATCCTTGGACATTTCACACAACGCCATATAGTCCCAAGCTAAGCAACCTAATGCTTGTGTTATGGTAACGATATGGCTGATAAACTACTTATATACTTTTTTTTTTTTTTTAAATACATACATATTATAGATAGAAAAACACCCAGACTCGGAACAAATACATGTAGGTCGTACAAATATTTGTTCCGTGCGGGAATCGAACCCGCGACATGCTGCGCAGCAGTCAATCGCTCAACCACTGCGCCAACCGTGTCGTCTTTATTAAATCCAGATATTACCCCCTACCTCACAAACTTTACCTCTATAAAATATTGGAATAGAAGTATAGTTAAAGGCTTTGAACCTTGAATCTTTGAGCCGTCCATTGTTGTAAGTATTTCCCGGATTAAAAACTATATCCGTGGAAAAATGCTTGTCAATCTCTTGCTATATTGCTGCGTGAAGGTAGGACAAACAAGGACAATCCCACATTTATAAAATGCAAAACAAGTGTTGTCTTGTTACTTGGAAGATCAAAACAATACCGAGTACAGATAAGTGCAGTTTTTTCTATCTCATTCATTCATCAATGAGGAGACACAATGAAGTAGGATGACGATGAAGCGTTGTCTGATAACAATAACGAAAAACCCCCTTTTTTCCATACCATTTCACAAACATTTACGTTTACTGGAATTTAATTTTGTGAATATCTTATTTTTATTTTGTAGGTATGTAAACCTAGTTATATGTGCATGCTGTGGTCTCCTATAACTGAAGGAGCACACTTGAGTGAACCACTATATCACTGAGTTTTATGTTAGATGTGTGTATCTTTTGTTGGAGATCCAAATAAATAAATAAAACTGCGTTAAAAACTAATCATCAAATGACTCCTCCCGCTCTTGGTAAAGCAGGAGGGAGTGTCAGACTCCTACTGACTAAAACCAATCCGCGCCCCCCACCGCTTCCCTGCCTTTGCGTTCCAGGGCCTCGTTGAAAATTCCGCAACTCGGGCAGGAATAACTCGCACTAAGCTCGCGCAAAAAACTTATGATAAAATTGTTCATAGGCGGATGACACCGGCACCAAAGCGACGGATGATCGATTGCAGCAGCTCAACCAAGGCTTGGAGAATGGCACCGGCGACGGGCCGGAGGGACAGGGCTCCCCGGGGCAGGCCTCCAGGGACGCCTCGCCCTCAGACGAAGCCGCCGCCGCGGTTCCTATCAACGAAAACCTATTCCTTGATGAAGACCTGGATGAAGAACTGCAGAACCTTGATTTAGAAGACTAGGTATTTAATTAATTTTTCAGGATGACTAATTCTTTGCTAGGGTTCAGGGTGTCAAAGTACTCATAATAACTGGTCAAATGTAGTATGTACCTACACCAGCTCTTGTCTGCACATAACTCTTTTTTTTTCCATTCTCTATAGGTTTCCTGTGAATGTAGCCATCATATACATAAAGAATTTTCCAAATCTGACTGGCAGTTCCAGAGATTAGCGCTTTCAAACAAATAAACACTAGATTTATTATATTATTACAGATAATAGGTATTTTTGAGTATTTACTACCCCTGAAAAATGTTAATCGAGTGTAAAGTCAGCCTGTATGCATGCTCTCATAGGATGCGAGTTTCATGTAGTGCCAATATTACAGACATACTTTTATACTTTCGGCAGATTGGGAAAATGCCGAAATCATACAAAAAAAATATGACAAAGACTTATCTAGTTTATTAAAATATCTTTTTACCTTTTGTCTTTAAATGGCTCATTTATAGTGATGTTTTGACATAGACATTATAGAATGTGAAACTATTTTAGTTACAGAATAGTAGACGCCAGATAAATGTGCAACAACGGTCATTGACTAGATTTTTTGACTTTCTTAATATCAAAAACAGAAGTAAAGCTGTCCTCAAACTACTTCTATAGTGATACTTTATGTTGTCTAGTTATGAAAAACGGTCCATAGTTTAATGTTCTAGTATCTACGGAGGGATATTAAGGAAAGGTCAATGTACTTTATTGCAAGTTTATCTGGCGCCTATCATAGCTATTTAATAAGGAATGTTAAAGAACGAGCAACAATTCTATCAGCTATTGGCTCTTGATAAGATAATCTTGTATGTATGGCACATGTTATGTATGAATACAAACATTCTTGATCGAAATAGTCATCCAGTTATATAATTATGAGCATGCTCATGAGTTAAATTATAAATATAATTTTGTTCTGAAACGAAAGTAATGTATTTGTAAATAAAATAACGTATTTTTAAGTAACATTGGTTTTATTTATAACTTATTTGTTTAACATATTTGTAAACATTTTTAAAAATACTTAAAAAAATATAGTAATGTTAGCCTATCATTATTTAAAACAGGGTGATATAACAAGTAACTGCCTGCTTGTATTATATGAACATAACAGTGTATAGTTAACTAGTATCCTCTTCAATGCCAAGATACATAAAAGAAAACAGCTGATCTGAATAGTATTTCTTTTTTATCAATTACATGGCAAACCTCTCCGTGCATCTGCAGTGCAAGATCGACTATACTTACAAAGGTTTATTTTTCAATGGCCAGCCACCGCGCCGGGTTTCCAATAGTAATGTTGTCTATTTGTTGTTGTGTGAAGCCTTTGGATATCATCTTTGGGAGTACATTGTTAATGATGTGTGCGTAGCCGTGCCCACCGAACTTCGTCTGTTAACAACGAGAATAAATCAGTTTATTTAGTCGAAAGATACTTTTGGAGCTTAAGGGCCCCTTTCCTGTCATGCGTGTTTTCGCCCACGCTCGTCCGCATGCGGGTGATAGCACGCTCTTGGCCACACGCAGGATAAAGATTTCGTTGGCCGCTGTAGTGTCTTGCGTGACAACAAGACTAGTGTCTTGCGTGACAACAAGACAAGACTGAAGACAGAAGAACCCCGCCTGCATCGAGCAGCACGCACGCGAGATGTACGCCCGCAGCCAACCCGTATGCCGCGCTCGTGCTGCCCGCATGACAAGAAAAACATGATAGAATGCGGACCAGGATCCGCACGCGGGTGAAATCACGCTTGACAGGAATAGGCCTCTAATGGCCTGTGCGGACGGGACGGCATTTAATTTATCCGTTTTAGCGGCATCTAGCCACAATAAAAACAATCGTCGTGAAATCTAAATCGCAACCAACAGAACCATAACGCCATCTATCAAACAAGCAGCGAACTACTACAACGAAACCCTGAATCGCGGTATCAGAGTTCTCCGTGCGATTTGAACATACATACCGCGTGTATAATCGTCGTGAAATCTAAATCGCAACCAACAGAACCGTAACGCCATCTATCAAACAAGCAGCGAACTACTACAACGAAACCCTGAATCGCGGTATCAGAGTTCTCCGTGCGATTTGAACATACATACCGCGTGTATCTGACATCGACGCACAAACGATTTCCATGGGTCCAGGGCATGATTCTGGACACCCTAGACTTAGAATTTTTCGTCGGCTTTTTTCTCATTTTTTCATTTTTTTCAAGGGTTTTTTTACTTTAGACTGCTCACATTATTCTGACCTAACCCAAGAGATTTAAAAAGAATTAATTAACTACTTTCACTAAAAAGAGCAATCTGAATAAAACCACAAATAGATATCAGCTTAGCTGAGCTGATACCTAGCTCAGCTGAGCTGATACCTATTTGTGGTACTCTTGAAAAAAAATGAGAAAAGAACCGACGAAAAATTCCAACACTGGGGTGTCCAGAATCATGCCCTGGACCCATGGAAATCGTTTGTGCGTCGATGTCAGATACACGCGGTATACAGCGTTACTTTTTGATCGTTTTAATCCCGTGAAGGATCGATCCGGTCCATGAAACTATCGATTTGTGAAGATAAAATAAAAAAATTAACTACTTTTTTTTTATAAACTCGAATTAATTCTCGCCAAAGTGAAATAGCAATGCGAACCAGTATTAGTCTACATTCGGTACTAAAACATACTACTACATTGTAACAACAATGACGCGTAAGCACAGTCAACGTGGACTCACAAAAATTTGCCAATCCCCGCCAAACCCCGCCCCCGAACCTCATTTCATTGGCAGTGCAAAAAGGCGCGCACCCCGCGTGCCCCTCGCACACCGCACAGTGCAGCGCATGATCACGTAAACAAACCAGTTCTCCCGACGTCATCGCTCTGTTACGAGTGTCCTTGTCGCGCGAACGTAATGGCGTCTCGTAATTACGTGTAGAGTTCGTTGCCATGGTGCAATTGTACGCGATCGACTCGTCGTCCTCTACAGCGAACCAAAACACTTGCAATCTTTGCGTCTGCGTGGTATACCCAACTCCCAAGTGCCGTCTGGTCAGACAATTGTGGCGGCTACGCAGCTTTTGTTAGATCACGGACAATTCCCTACACACGCTCTGGGCGGCGGCGGCCGACAACCAGTGTACACACCTGAAATAGACGAAGAAGTCCTGGAGTACTTGGAACGAGATCCCAGGCGTGGGTCAATACTACGTTTGGAAGCTCTTAAATACAGAAGGACTATCCGTATGACCGTATCACTTCAAAAAAGTACATGCCCTCCACGAGAACGGACGGCCAGTGTCGTTTCTTCCGTGGCTATTTAACAATCGCGAAGCTAATATCCTGTGGACGAACGAATCTTCTTGGACATACGATGAACATTTTTGGGCATTTGACAATCCACACATGATTAGTGAGTGTAATGACCAAGTGCGTTTTAATGAGTGGGCCTTTTCAATCGTAAATAATTTTGATTCCACATTTTTATGAACAATTATAACGTATCGCAAAGTGTCCGGAAGTGTTAAATAAATCAGAGTTGATTTAGGTATGTAACATAACTTTTTTAAATTGTGTAATGAGAGCTTTTTGTCTTTTCCAATCATTGTACATAATTTTGATTCTACATTTTTAAATACGACATAACTAGCAGGGCTGTAGAGACTTATTTTTTTATTTTACCATTATCGTTTAGCGTCTTTTAATTTAATTTGGTATGTCCCGAAACTTAGGCACAAAGCAATTATGACGGTAAACCCTAAGCCCGTAAAAGTATGAAGGAAAATTTGAAATAATTTAATTTGTTTAGGTACGTGAACATCAGCTGAGCAAGAGTCAATAACCTTAGTTGATCGGGCGGAGCATAGGTAGTTAGGTACACGCGACGAACGCACGCGTAGGTAACTAACCCGAGGCGCTACTACTGGTTTCATGCATTTTGCGAATATTACGTTATCACTTCCTATTTTTTTTTTTTTAAGAGATATCATGCTATGCAAACTTTTGATGAATAGTATTTTGTGAGTAAAACCACCCCTCCAAGGGATTAAAACGATTAAAATGTAACGGTGTATACAAGAGTCCCAATATATACCATTGGGCAGTTGCCCGTCAGACACAACAACCGTCTGGTCGGAGAATCCTTTCAATGGAGGTTTTCGGGACTTTAGGTACTCTCTGTACCGCATCCCTCTATAAGTTGAATCTAATAGTGGTCTAATCAAAGTATAAATATAAGTTTTTTTTTTTTATGGGACAAACCCGCCACACATTCCCAACCACTGCAACTCCTGAAAGCCAGAATCAACAGTGGCGACCACCAGAAAAACGCCGAGTTAATGAAACCCGACGAGTCCCGGAGAAACGATTCAACTGTCTTGGATCCCGCATCGAAATTAATCAGAAAGAGTACAGCGGAGGAGTAGGAAAAAATAAATATAATTTGTCCAATAATAGAACAAACGCAACACACACACATACAACGACAACTTGTAATAGAATAAACGCAATATCTTTTAAGGGGGTACTCATCATAATAAACAACTTTTACAGTGAAATCACTAATTAAAAAAACGACTGCCCCATACATGTTCGCATAACTCTACAAAATCTACTGAACTATTGTATTTTTACGCGATTTCTGGATTGGTCTTATGTAAAAGTTGTTCATAATGATGAGTAAAATAACCCTTAAGAGGTAGGTATTTCGATGCTCCAGAGAAAACTGCGCCCCGATGCTCCGACGCCGATCGCCGAGCATTGAAATATATTCCTTATTTCCATTGGATATCTATTAATTTCAATTGACAATTTTAAAAATCTTTTGCCGTTCCGTCCGCTAGTCTGCGCAGGCCAAAGAGCTTCCCCTAATGTGGCCATAATGATTGGCCCTCGCTTCTCGCACCCAGCTAATTACCAGGTCATCCATCTCCTTCCATCCTTGTGGGAGGTCTTACAATGCTGCAACTACCAGTACAGTTGGTACTCAGTCGCTGTCCTACCGGCCATATGCTCTGTAAGCAATGTGTCCTGGCCCTTGTCACTTGGGCTATGTCATCAGTTATCTTGACTCTCCTGATTTCTGGTTCGCCCTTAAGGTGAATTTGAGCCTTTCTAACACGTTCACGCCCCAGTACAACCAATAAGTAATCAGTAATCACTAATTTATCTCTTGTTCCATTGCAATAAGGTATAAATTGGATCGATTTAAATGCGGAAGTTTTCGAGTCTTACTGACTGGCTGAAGGAACTTAGATGAAAAGGGTACACGGGTAGACTTGAATTAATCGGAGAATAGAAATGTTCCCTCGGCATCATTTACGACATTCACGTGGACGAAGCCACTTACAGAAACTATAGTACAGGCGCCTCACACATCAAGTTACCCAATCAACCTTGAACCTAATGCTTCAACGATAAAGTTGAAAATCTAAAGAAGAAATGTGACAGATTGTTGTTGCCACATGTGGGTCTGTGGGTATGTAATAAATAATTAGAACTCACCAATCGATGCTTCGTATGAATATCATGGGACATGAGTATCTTGTCCTCTCGACCCTCCTGAACCAGCAGCAATATCTTCTGGATCCTCTGGGCATCACTGAGCATATCCGTGGTGACTTCCAGCTGATAGTATGATACTTCTGTGCCGAACAAGTCGAACTGGCAGTATGCACCTAGCTCGGCGAATTCTAGTAAAATGTCATCTTCTACTAGTGTGCCTGGAAATTATAACATAAGATAAAACTTTTTACAACCGACTTCCAAATAAATTATTTTGGTGGTCCCTCCCACACCTAACAAAACCACTGCAAAATCGCAGGAAAGCAAAATACAAAATTTCGATTTAAAATCCAAACTTTCTAACCGATTTTGATAAAATTTAGAACCAATTGAAAAGTATATCCTCAAGATTTTTTCAAATCGGTTCATAAGTGACGGAGTTATGAGTTTGTGTTACAAACATACAAAAAAATACAACCGAATTGAGAACTTCCTCCTTTTGACTTCGGTAAAAAATCACGCCAGTATTAAAATTCGAAATAACCGGCACGAGTCGTAAGCACATCCTCTATAGGTCATCCGCCGACGGCGCTGACGCTTCTCGTTATTGGTTCGTGACTCAATGCTCATCGACTATTGCGCTTGCAAGTTTCGTTCGCCCACCGTACATTGGCGAGATCACCCTGCCTGCATTTATACGTACTCACGATTCGTGCCAGCTACTATAGTAGTAGAAAACACAGTTGGTACGTGGTACACATTTATTTCACCAGTCATGTTTAAGGCGTTCAAATAGAGCTATCCTATTGCCGTTATTGGACACAAATAATAGATCCACAACATTGGACTGACATTGAAAAGAAATAAGCTCGCTTTTGTTTTATGTCGTCTAAATGTTTGGGTGTACAATAATGAAAAAAAAAATACTTCTAGGCGGAAATTAAATAATATTAAAAAAAAATAGAGGAGCGTGCACATATAATAAACGTGTTTATTTTTTGATTTTTGGTACGGAGTTACGGAACCCTTTGTGTGCGAGTCCGACTCGCACTTGGCCGGTTTTTTATACACTAGAAAGGTTAGTAGTACTCACGATCTAAATGCGACATGACGACTTTGTCAGCGGAGCCCCCGGCCTCCAGGTAAAGGCGGATGATCTCGAAGGGGGCCTCCTTCGTCCTGTGAGGGTGGAAGCTCACTCCACATCCCAGTTGGGGCTGTAACTCTCCGGCCGCCTGGATGGCTCTGCGTTCGAAATCTGCAGAAAAGTAGTTTGTTAGGAATATTAACATGAATGGTAGATCTTTTTCCACACACACTCGAAATTGGTTATTATTGTCTATTCTTTTACGTTCAGAATCCAGTTAATTTTAGTTTACAAACTCTTAAGTTATTTTATAATCTTACCAAGTCTGCCACATTCCGGTGACAATACACCGTTCCTCACGTTATACATTAACCTTAGCAAACGCTTCTGTAGCGTTAACAAATCAAATGCAACAAAGAAAGTAGTAGGTACTTAAAAAGGCCTCGTTATTAATATATTTGTAATTTAATTGAGCTATGCAGTATGAAAGGGTCTTAGTGCAATGCAAATGCAAAAATGAAAAATCTATCAAAAGCTATTTGTGTTTAATTTGTAATTGTCCTATTTTCTTAATGACCTTTAGGGGGCAATGCGGTACAGAGACTAAAGTCCCGCATTCCCCCATTGAAAAGGGAGGATCCTCCGCCCAGGTGGTTGTTGTGCCTGGGGGGCTACTGCCCGATAGTTCATATTCGGGCGGCTGTATATGTTCAAATCGCATGGTAAACTCTGCTTGCGCGATTTAGGTCGTCGCCACTTGGATAGATGGCGTCGCGGTTCTTTTGGTTGCGGTGCAGATTTGTTTCGTTGGTTTTCCTTGTGGCGGGGATGCATTGATGCAGCCACAGATCTATTAAAAAACAAAGCGCCTAGAGGTAGTTATATCGGGTACATTAAGTGGGCCGCCTTTGTAAGACAACTAAAATGGCACCTTGCATATTTACTGACCTCTCAACGGCCACACACTGGCGATCTCCCCCATAAATCCAGCCTTAACATCAGGCTGCGTAACACAGCCCTTAGTCAGCTCCTGCAGCATATGATTGTAGACATCTTCCGTCGACTGCTTCAAGGTATCGCCGCTCTGGAGGTCTGCTATGTAGTGTCCTGTACCAGCTACAATGTGGACGTTGCTGGCTTTCGACACGTTCTGGTAGAATGAGAGGTGTCGGTTTATGCCTTCTGTTGTGTTTTCCACGATGGTACCTGATAAATATCAATGAAATCATGAGTAAGTTATTTTAAGTGAATGTGTCTGGCATCATCGCGGCAGACCCGGATGTAGATGGTTGCGTGATTTGTTCGAAAGTCACCGCGGCCTTGGAATACAAAGGGCATTATGAGGAACACGGATGGGTTTTAGTCAGTTATCTGACACTCTCTTCTGCTCCGCCCAGAGCGGAAGAAATCGTTTGATGATTCCTCATCCAAGGCGTAGATGGCAGAACGTCGACGTCCCTAATTTTTATTCAATAATTAGATTAGAATGTCGTAGTGGCGAATCGTCCATCTGCGGTCTGTTATAGGCTGATGGTTAAGGTTAAGGTTAAGCAAGGCTTGCCAAGGTTGATATGTGAATGAGTGACCATCTTAAGTGTTTTTTTTTTTTTTTTTTTTTCTTCTTTGGCAACTGAGCCGATGACGACTATTCTGCCAGTGTCATGTGGTGACGGAAGCACGGTGAGATGATCCGTCGAACTTTGCACTTTGTGGTAGGTCTACAATGTTAGTAGCTGTAAGGACAATACAATATTTGGTTAGTTAACACAGAATACTTTTTTTAAATAGATACACAAATATATGGGGTTTTTTTTTTAACTACAAATAAGCATAAAAAAACAATCATATTACACACGCTACATTTTAATGTCATTAGTATTTAAAAAATTTGATAGAAGTTGAATAAGTTTAGGAGAGAGATTTGTCAGGAGAGAATGGAAATTAATAGGAAGGGGGATTTTAATTTTGGGGAGCATTTGGTACAAGTCGAGGGGTTGGGAATTTATAGGACATGAAAAAAAGATATGGTCTAAGGTACCATCATCAAGGCCACATTCGCATAAGGAGCTATCACGGACACGAATTTTATGTAGGAATACTGGACTACAACAATGGCCGAGTCTCAGTCTACACAAAGACGAAACAGTTCTTTTTGATAGTTTGGCACATTTGAAAAACCAAGGTTTCCGCTGGATGTCAGGCTGGATGCTGGCGTAATACGCCCCCTTTATTTTTGAACTTACCTGCCACTCAGCAGACCACGAGTTGTGCAGCTTGAGTTTGGTGTCAGAGCGTAGGTCATAGCTTTGGATCATGTAATGCTTTCGATCCACGGGGTTGGAAGTAGCAAACTTAGCTAATGAGTCAGCGCACTCGTTGCCACCTATACCGATATGGCTGGGTACCCAAACTATTTCAATGTTTAAACCATTGTTAAGACAAGTGTAGAGCAAATTTCTTATATCTATAATGACTTTACTGTGGGTTTTAGATTTTAATTGATTTTGTACTATTGCCTGGATGCTACTAAGGGAGTCAGAAAAGATTACTGAATTTTGAATTTTGTGGGATAAAATGAAATTGATAGCTTCAAGAATACCGATACATTCACCGGTAAACACTGAAGCTTCTGGAGGACATTGGAATAAAAGGGCTATTTTCGAGTTTTGAAAATATGTAGAAACACCGGTGCATCCTGTTGCCGACAATTTAGACGCGTCCGTATAAAAAAGGTTCCATCCCTCCCAGTATCTCTTAATAGCCCGATCGAAGTCGCCTTTTACGTCCTGAGAAGTTTTGGAGATACCAAGTCCCAGAACGACCTTTGGCTTGAAATGGACCACCTCATATGCGGAAGAAAAGACGGGGAGAATAGGGTATTGACAAACAGGTGAGGAGAGTTGTTTAAGCTCTCTGTACCTATTCATCAATGGGAAACGTTTATTGTTCCAGTAGGAAGAGACATTTAGAGAAATATAGATTTCCTCCAAAATGGGTAATAAGGGATGGGATGAGAGGGAAAAGACTTTTGACAAAAAACGATCTGCTAAGTATTGTCTACGAAGGTAAAGAGGAGGCTCTGCACATTCAACCTGGAGGGCATTTATGGGAGAGGATTTCATGGCGCCAATCACGATTCTAAGGCATTTAGCCTGGATCGCATCTAGTCTCCGTAGGGCTTCTTTGTTACATGGCTCAATTAAGTAACTACAGTAATCTAGTACGCTTCTGACCAGAGCGTTGTACACTAATTTTAAGGTGTATGGGTGAGCACCCCACCAGACACCTGCCAATGCCTTTAGAACCGAGACTGAGCGCTCACATTTTTGAAGTGTTATTAAAATGTTCCACTCCCGATAGTTTGGAGTCTAGGGTAACCCCCAGGAACCTAGCTTTCTCCTTAATTGGGATAGCTTGGCCATCAATACTGATGTCAACCCGAGGGATGAGACGTCTACGAGTAAAAATAACTGCGGCACTTTTTGGAGCACTTAGAGAAAACCCATGATCTAACAGCCATTGGTTTAATGAAGACAAAGACGTGTTCATAGATTGCGCGGCACTGTCAATGGATTTGCTACAGACCAATAATGCAATATCGTCAGCATACTGGAAAATTTTACAATCATAGTTTAAACAGGAAGGGAGATCATATGTATAAATATTATATAGAGGGGGGCTAAGTACGGAACCTTGAGGTAGACCCCTCCAAGCTGACCTTGGGTCAAAGTCCACCCCCGGGATCCTAAGTTTGATGCTACGGTTTAAAAAGATACTGGATATGATCTGGCGCATCCTAGCCGGGATTCTCAGCTGTTGCATCTTCTGCCTGAGAACTGGGAGGAGGACAGAATCATAGGCGGCTGAGATATCTAAGAAAACAACTACCACTGACTCATTTCTACTAAGGGCCAGTCGGATCTCTGACGTGAGGGTACCCACACTATCAGCAGTACCCAGACTTTTCCTGAACCCAAATTGAGTCATTGGTAGCAGTTTCCTGCTCTCCACAAACCATTCTATACGGTTTTTCACTAAGTGTTCCAGGAGTTTAATAAGTATGGACGATAAAGCAATTGGTCTGTAGGAACAATGATCACAAGGGTCTTTGCCTGGTTTCAATATTGGCACAATCAGTTGAATCTTCCACTCAGGCGGGACATAACCAGACAGAAAGCAATAATTGGCCAAGTCCAAGTAATACTGGTGGGTTTTATCCCCGGCTTTAACTATAAAGGAGTACGGGAATCCATCCACCCCAGGGGCAGAGTCCCTTACATGGGCGAGTACCGATTTAAGTTCTACAAGACTAAAAGGACCATCCAGTGGATCATCCGGTTCCAGATGGGAGTTTGTTGGAACACATTCATCAACACTGGGAACATAAGCCGGGGCCAGCTTAGAGAAAAATTGTTGGCCCAACTCTTCTGACAGTATGTTCCCAGTTGGTGGTTTCAGATTATTCCTATAGGACCTCAATCTACGCCATACAACTGAAGCTGGAGTGGATGGACTCAATGAGCCACAATACTTCCGCCAACCTTCTCTTTTCTTACTTTTCAGTAATTTCTTGGACTTAGCCAACACATGCTGGTAGTTGATAAGATTCTCCAGGTTCATATCTGAGTTGAATTTTCTTTCGGCTTCATTCCTGGCTCTGATCACTGCAGAGCAATCCTTATCCCACCATGGCGGAGACGGAATTTTGCCGGATGGAGGTTTTTTGGTCGGGAAGCAGTCGTCTGCTGTAGCGGATATGATGTTGGAGAATGACGAAAAGCACACGGGTGCAGTTTCGTCATTAATGGAAGGAAGGGAGGAGACACGTAAATCTAAAATTTTTGAATAGAGGTCCCAATCTACTGAATTCAGCTGGTATTTTAACAGGGGGGGAGAGGTTTTATCAGGAGCAGCTTTGGAGGGGATTTCAACCATGATGGGATAGTGATCACTCCCATAGGTCATATTCAAGCGACTCCAATTTAAAAGGCTGGCTATATTGGATGAACAAAAAGTCAAGTCAACACAGCTGTTGTTCTGTCCAGGCACAGCCCGACGTGTGGCACCGCCATCATTCAGAACACATAGATTAAGTTCATCCAATATTTACACTAGACCTGTGCCAAAGTTGTCGCAGTTTTCTGATCCCCATCTATAGTGATGACCATTAAAATCACCCATAACAAGTAATGGGCCCTGGACATTACTCAACAAACTTTTAATTATATCAAGGTCTTCAATTTGTGGGTGTGCAATATAAAAACTAAAAATATTTATATCCTCAGCCTTCACAGCAACAACATTGATATTGTCACCAACAAAGGGAAGAGGAATTGGGGAGGATGATACTTTGTTATTGATGAACAAAGCACATCCTCCATATCCATCTGATCTGTCATGACGAACATCACTAAAACACGGGATCCTGAAATTGCTTCCAGGACGAAGCCATATCTCAGCAATGCTGCAGATCGACGGTTTAAATTTATTTAATAAATAGAGGAAGTCAGGTTTCCTGGGAGTAATACTCCTCACGTTCCACTGAAGAAAAGTCAGGGGAGGGAACATTGTGAATATAGTTCACTATGGATGACAATTTGTTGGCAACGTGGTCTGGTAGTGATTGGGCAGGGTTAGCTAAAACAGTCATAAGCATATTTGATATTATGTTGAGGATGTTTTCTGAGGAAATAGGACTAGGGCAAGGACTGTTTGTACTTTCCCGAGGGTAAGCACAGCCATTTTGGACTGGGGAGAATGAGTAGTTTTGAGTTAGGGCTTGATGAGCCTGTTTGTCATAACTAGGCGAGTGAGGGGCATGGGATTTAGGTTTGAGGAAGACTGTTTTGCGGTATGATTTTTGGGTCTGGGGAGGGGGAGATGGACTGGCTAAGGGTTTAGTTCTGTTCTGGGATGTTCTAGACACTTCAGCATATGATCTCGAAACTGGAGGGAGTACCTGGCTTGCTTCCGCATATGAAACAGATTTCTCAGCCATAAGAGCTTTTATGCTCTTCTGCCTACCTAATTCAGGACAAGCCTTATCGGTGGCATAATGGTTTCCAGAGCAAGAAATACAAAGGGCACATTCTGTGGGAACTTGGCATCCATCACCTGGATGGTCTTCGGCACATTTGAAACACCGGGGTTTCGATCTACATACTGTACGTGTGTGACCATAACGACAACAATTGAAACATTGGATAGTTGGGTACATGTACCTCTCAACGGGAAGGGCAGAATAAAAACAATAGACACGCTTCGGTAAGATTTGGCCATCAAATGTCAGGATAACTGTCTGAGTGGGTTTCCATTCCGTTATGCCCAAAGAAGTCACCTTTCGGTTCATTCTCCTAGCTTTAATCACTGGGCCACATCCAGCGGGAACCTTAATATTTTCAATGGTTTCATCCTCTGACCACTCAATAGGTATATCTCGTACGAGACCAATACGAGTTACGTTGTACTGGGGAACAGATGCAATGAAACCATGTTGGACTAAAATTGGACTTATCAAGAAGCTATTCGCGTCCTGGTGAGACTTAAAGTCGACCGATAGTCTGTTCCTTCCCACACGTTTAAGGCTTCCTAGTACGACGTTGCTGAAATTGTTCTTCTGTAGAAACATACCAAACTTAACAGGGTGAAGAACGGTACTGGAGGTCTGGCCATCTTTAAAAGATACGTGTACAACGTACGGCGGGTTGTCCCTCAAGGTATACGAGTGTCTGCCGATTATATTTTTAGGTTGCTTAGGGGGAGTGATTGGGGTAGTCGGGGGAGAAGCTGCGGGTCTTTTTCTATGCGTCGATTCAGAGTCCATCGCAATTTCTAGCGGTTTATCGTCGGGAAGGGTAATCGTTAAAACTGGAGTAAAATCAAAGGGATCAGGAGGGTCTGGCGGTTTTTTGTTATCCATATTGGATAACGGCTAAAATTCTCGCAATATAAAAAAGTTTATGTTAAAACAAACCTTACGATACAAGACAAACACAAAGAATATTCTCGATTGGAGATAACACTGTTAAAAAACACTTAAATCGAAAAAAAAAATGGAACACAAACACAAGCACGTGACTAACCTTCACCGCTACCAACAAAAGTCCATCTTAAGTGTTGTTGAATGCCTCGGAAAGTACGTTAAGCCGTTGGTCCTGGCTGTCACTTGTAGTTTTTTTTTTTTTTTTTGAAAACGTTGCCCCACTCTCGGAATTTCTCCTGTATCGTGGGTGCGTTTACAAACATACAAAGTCACATACACAAAAAGCCAGACCCGGAACGACTAACTGTGGAATGGGCATTACAAATATTTGTTCCGTGCGGGAATCGAACCCACGACACGCGGCGCAGCAGCCGATCGCTCAACCACTGCGCCAACCGTGCCGTAAAACCGTGCCTTTACTCAGTGCTTGGGTTGTAGAGATCTGCTAGGCAGCCGCTCCACGTAAAATACTGGTATTCAGCTGAATCCGGTTTGACTGGAAGCCGACCCCAATGTAGTTGGAAAAAGGCGAGGCAGATGATGATGTGGACCTACGTACATACAAAACTGCTACACTCATATGTACTCACCTCCACCAGCCGTCTTAAACTCGATAACATCGTATATGACCGCCTGTTCCGCGGGGTGGTCATCCAGCTTCAAGTTGTACCTCAAGCTATAAGGGTACTGCCTCACATAGCCGATCGTTTCAAGCTCTAGCTCAGGGCCGGTGAATTTTCTCGCCAGTGCTGAGGGCGGCGGCCTATAGAAATGCTCGAAGTTCATGCCCAAGTGTTCGTGGGTTAAGGTGCGGCCTAGATCTGAAGGGCTCACATCTCCAAGTACTGAAACATAGTCATTAAACTCAGAGGTAATCGAAATTATAAAATTTCCACGTACTATAAAATTATTGTGACGGCGCGGCATAAGGTTAATTTTTTATATGTTTTTATTAGGAAACTAAAAAACTAGAAAATTAACATTACGCCCCGTAAAAAATACGACGCGTAATTCACTAGACAGTGTAATCGTGATAACCAAATGTCCAACAGGCTAGTCTTGGGTTAGTGAATTTCCAACTCAAGGCTGCCAGACGCGGAGCGGATAAAAAGAAAAATATGGAATTGCAAAAAACACATTAAACGCATTTTATTGTCCATTGCGGAGCGGTAAAACAAGAATATAGATTATTTATTTTTCTATAATTTGTTTATTTATTTATTCGAATTGCATAAAATGTTAGTGACTGACATTTTATGCAATTCCATTGATTAATATTACTCCGTTTCTATAATTTGTTTATTAATTTATTCGAAATGCATAAAATGTTTAGTGACTGATATTTTGTGCAATTCCATTGATTAATATTTCACCATTTCTATATTTTATTTATTTCTATGATTTGATTATTTATTTATTCGAATTGCATAAAATGTTAGTGACTGACATTTTGTGCAATTCAATTGGTTAATAGTTCTCCGTTTCCCCGTTCCGCCGCCTCGCTCCGCGTAAATGGTCAGCCTAAACCTACGGAATATTCTGCCTATCCTCTTTTCAGTTTGTCGAAGTGTCGACATAACCATTCATGAAAGTATTTTGAACTAAACATTCCGCCCTCTTTGGCCTCTTGTGGGTAAACATTAGGTACGCTTACAGAAAGAAGGAAAATTAGTAGGCATGGAAGTAAGTATGGTAGGCGCCAGATAAATTTGTAATAAAGTACATTGACCTTGCCCTAATATTCCGTCGTAGATACCCGTAAGTACATTGACCTTACCCTAATATCCCGTCGTAGATGCCCGAACAATAAATTATGAACCGTTTTTCATTACTAGAGAACGTAAAGGATCACGATAGAAATCAATTCAAGACAAGCTTTATGTATTTTTAGGGTTCCGTACTTCAAAAAAAACGGAGCCCTTATAGGATCACTTTGTTGTCCATCCGTCTGTCTCTCAAGACCCTTTATCTCGGGAACGCTTCGAGGTATCGATTTGAAACCATATACTCTGGTCTACAGTCCCTTGAAGCTATGATAAAATCAAGCTTCTAAGTTGACATAAAAAAAATACGGCCGTTTGTGCCGCAAAAACGTATATTTCGACACTAATTAAAATGTATAGGGTAAAAAATCTGAAAACTATGCATTTGTAATTAAATCATATGTATTTTTTTAAATAATATGTACGGAACCCTCTGTGGGCGAGTCCGACTCGCACTTGGCCGATTTTGTTACTAAGTCAATAAATCTATGTGGGGCAATGACCGTTATTACGTATTTATCTGACGCCTACTAGAGTTTGGAGATCTGGAACAGTGACTTAAATCATAAATAATAACTACTCACCAGTTTGCACTTTTGAAGTCATTTTGAAGAGAACACTGTCTGCTCCAGCAGCTAGATAGAGATAGCAACGAGTCAATTAAATTGTTTACTTCTACTATCACGTTATCAATGTTAATACCTACATTAAATTATTTAATTGTTGATAATGTGTTACAAAAACGGCTATGTGCACGTGTGTGTTTATGTTTACAGGCGCGAGCGCGTCCTTTATTGATATTCTGTTTTTAACCAACAAATATAGTTATAAATGAACACCAAACAATCAGGTTACCAGCTACGGCTAGAGGAAAACGAGGTCATGTTTACCGAGGGAGAGCGAATGCTACCTACTTTGATCAGTTGAGCTGCCACATGTGAAAATTGAGTATAAAATTATTGTGATTCAATTTGTCGCTTATTTTACGTGCTTCGGAACGGAACGACTTGAGCGCCAAATTCATAGCGGGTAGGTAAGTAATAGATTTTTTTTTTTTTTTTTTTATGGGACAAGCCCGCCACACATTCCCAACCACTGCAACTCCTGAAAGCCAGAATCAACAGTGGCGACCACCAGAAAAACGCCGAGTTAATGAAACCCGACGAGTCCCGGAGAAACGATTCAACTGTCTTGGATCCCGCAACGAAATTAATCAGAAGAGTACAGCGGAGGAGTAGGAAAAATAAATATAATTTCCACTTCCCTCCATATCAAGCAGGAGACAGATTAGAGCTAGGCCAATAGGCACCAAGGGACATATACAACTGGGTTAGGCCCAGTTGCCAAGCACCACGGATTATATATTAACATTTAAACTAATGGGTCCTAAATTGTGAGCTACTTTTGATTCCAGTAATAGGTATGGCAAAATCGCCTGAACGCACGGAAATTTGTTCTGGTTTCTACAAGGTCCGTATAGTAAACTACTCCAGATTTGACCTGAATACTATCTAACATAACATTACGTTCAGTCTGCCAAAGAATACACTCCCACAAGATGTGATGTGCGGATTGTTCGTATTCAAGGTCAGCTGTAGAGCATTGACATAAAGGTGAGGCCACAAGCCTAAAGGAAAATAATTTACTCTTAAAGTTGCCATGACCTGTGAGAAATTGGGCAACACAGTGATCCACCTCCAGCCATGTCTTCTCCAGCCGCTCACGAACGGATGGAAAAAACTGGTGGAGGTGTCGGCCCTTGATGGAATCTTCCCACCTACATTGCCATTCGCATAAAAGTGCCTCCCAGACGTCAGTCTGGGGTTTTAATAATCTAGAGATCTTAGCACGGTCGCGTTGCGGTAAAAACTCTGGGTCCGTGATCTTTCTAGCGTAGAAGTACATTGCAGCACGCCGCTGCACCTCAAGATCGACTGGGAGAACACCCGCCAGCACCGGTAAGGCTTCAGTACTAACCGTCCTATACGCCTTGCATAAGAATATCAAAGCCAAACGCTGGTTTTGAAGTAATTTACGTCGTACCGCCCCTATGGTGGCCCTATCGGCCCAGACAGGTGCCCCGTAGCACATACAACCCAAGTAAGTAGCCCCATATATAGTTTTTAGGGTTTGAAATGATAGACCCCAAGTAGCCTTTGATATTCTCGTCAAGGCGTAGAAGTTCTTTTTTGCTTTTTCTCCTACTGTTTTTATATGATCAATAAATGAAAAGTTTCTTTCTAGTAGCATACCGAGGTAGCACACGGATTCTTTCCTTTTAACGGGTACGTTATTAAATTTTATACTAGGCCAGGATTTAAGGTTTCCTTTTAAAAGAAGTTGATAGGTTTTATGCGGTGCAAAGGTCAGACGGTTTCGATCGCCCCACTGAGATATTAAACGTAGGCATGTGTCAGCCAAGTTCTCGAGTCCAGCCCGAGTACTTGCCTGAATGAGCAGCAAGCCATCGTCCGCGTAACCGGTTAATGAACAGCCGTACGGGAGCGGAAGCGCGAGGAAATCATCGTAGCCAAAATTCCATATATATGGACCGATAACTGAGCCCTGAGGACATCCCATGGTTAGAGACTTAGTAATGGAATGATGTCCAAGTTTGAGTTTCGCGGAGCCATTTAGAAAGTACGAACAAATCAGATTATAGATGTTTTTGTAGCAACCACGGGTTTTCATTTTAAGTAGTAACATCGGCCACCATGCGTTATCAAAAGCGCCAGAAATGTCGAGAAAGATTCCAACCACGTATTTATGTTCCGATGAGTTGACAATTTTACGGACAGATAGAGCCGCATCTACAGTGGATTTTCCAATAGTAAAACCGTATTGATTTTTATGAAATTTAGGTCCGTTCGGTAACAAGCGCGGAACAATCAGTCGCTCTAAAAGTTTTCCCAAAGATGGGAGTAGTGTTATGGGCCGGTATGACTTAGGGTCGTCCGAGGGCTTGTCGCCACTCTTTGGAATAATGCGTATAAAGCCTTGTCGCCATATTCGAGGAAAAATACCTTCCGCAATGCATCGGCTATATACTGATAAAATCGCATCGCTCGACGTTTTACACGCTTCTATAATCATTCTATTAGATATTTTATCTTCACCGGATGATTTGTTGAGAGGTAGTCTCTTGACAACGTTTATGAATTCGTCAGTGGACGGAAGGTCTGACTCTGGTGATTCAGGTGGTACCGCGGCCCACGCCCTGATCTGCTGATGGTATTCATTTTCATTTACTGATGAATCATCTGGTATAAGAGAATCAAGCAGAACATCAGTTGTTTCTTCAATGCCGGTGGTATGTGTATTATTTACTTTAATGTTCTGAACGTATGCAAGGTCGACCGATCTATTAGCCTTAAACTCGTGATACAAAGGAGACCACGGACCCTCCTTATCAAGTTTATCAACAATTTTCCGGAGTAAATTACCCTTAGATTTTTCAACCGATGCTCTGTAACGCGACTTGGCAACTCTAAAAGTACTTATGGCAAGATTAAAAACGTCTCCGGTAACATTACGTTTTTTAAGCTTATTAAGCTGTCTACGCGCTCTGCGATAGCTCTTACGTTGTTCAGCAAGGTAGTCACTCCACCAATCACATCTACGAATATTGGTCACAGATGCACGACCAATAGCAATGTCAGCACAGTAAGTGAAAGTGTCTGACATTATCTCAGCACTTTCCTCAGCTGACAGTCCATCGCGAGTGAAGGCTTTGGCATGACAAGCAAAAAGTGAGCTAAAGAATTCCCAATTCGCGCCTTTACTCTTATATCTAAAATTTCCAATTAAGTGTGAAGAACCTTGAGTAAGAATAGGAACAAAATCGTACACGATCAGGCGATGATCACTACAAGACGCGTCAGGAAGAACACGCCACCTATCCAAGCGTACGTCTGCACTAGAAAGTGTGACGTCAATACAAGATTCGCCCATTTGGCTACAAAAAGTAGGTGGTGCGTCTGGGGTGTTATGGATTGATAAGTTCATCTCAGCAATAAAATCCTCAACAGCACAACGTCGTTCGGAATCAGTGGCCCGAACTTTGCCATACCACAGGGAAGAAGATGCATTTACGTCAGCACCAACTATAACCTTGCAGCCCGCGAGCGACCGCAAGACGTGACGGAGATTATGTATATGAGGAGTGACAGGGTCAGAATACTGAAAGTAGCAGCTCACAACGTAAACCTTAAAGGTAGGCGACGACACTTCCGCCACGGCGCAATGGGGCGTCATGAGATTACGTATAGCTGTTACAGTAAAGCTCGAAGAACGCTCAACATAAATTCCGGCACGTGACTTGCTGTTCAGCTGGACCATCTTGTGACCCAAGCGCGCGTTTTGATACTGTTCCTGAACAAGTACTATATCTAGATTATAATCCACAATCAATTTATCCAGCTCAGATGTCGCCACCCTATCGTTATGAAGGTTTAATTGTCCTATGGTTAAACTATCCATTATTAATAATTAGTGTTTAGGATTAATTGTTCGAGTTTGAGTTTGTAGGTAGTACACTCTTGAGATCCGCAGCGATGATCACACGGTTTTTTAAAGCGTTTACACGCCACGCAAGTTGGTTTAAAATTTAAGTCGTCATTGTGCGGGCAATCTTTAGTTTCATGTGCCTCTGAACAATTAGCACAGGTAGGTTCTTTATTAACGCAGTGTTTTTTAACGTGACCAAACTGTTGACAATTTAAACAACGAACAACTTCGACATCATCAATAAAACGGCAGGTAGCCCAATCAATAAATAATTTATCCTTTGTAGACACTAAGTGCTTACGTACGGCAGGCTCTATTTCAATTCCGATCCATTTACGACCGTTATCTAACGTGCGCCTACGGATAATTTTTGTAGATTTTATAAAGTCATCCTCTTTTATTTGAAGCTCATCTTTGATATTTTGACGGAATAATGCAATCAAAAAAGAGCCATCTTCCATTGAAGATGGTACATCCTTAACCAACACTCGAGGGCGTCTACCTTTTGGTTTTTCTAGACGTAAACCAGCGGCCTTGATTGCTTCTACCGATTCCAATTTTTTTAGCTGATTTTCATTAGCGACGCGTAATACAACACCGGATTTCGCGGTTTTTTTCACGCCTACTATTTGGAAACCGTCATCACTAGGTTTAATTGCCTTCATAAGCGCTTGTTTTGTCGCAGACGAGGTGCTATAATCAGCTGATCGAGCCGCGGTCGGATAAGCCACCACACAAGGTAACGGTGGACGAGATTCCATAATCGCTGGCGCCACTTTTGGTAAACGTAGTTAATAGATTGGGAAGTATAGTATCTTTCAAGTGTAAAGTTGACTAATTAAAATTAGCCATTTTAGTCTCTTTCAACGGCAGCTCCCTTAATTTACCCAATGTCTAATACACATTCATTATAAAAAAATACGTTTATGAACATACGTCCAGGAGCTAGCGCAGTCAGTCTTGTGTTCGAAGGATGGCGCGGAATGGAACAGTGACATTGTTAGGTTCCGAACATCCGTAAGAGAGGGAATCCTTATAGGATCACTGGGGTGTCTGTCTGTCCGTCTGTCATAGCCATTTTATGAACATACATCCAGTCTCTAGCGCAGTCCGAGTCTTGTGTTCCAAGGATGGCGCGGAATGGAACAGTGACATTGTTAGGTTCCGAACATCCGTAAGAGAGGGAATCCTTATAGGATCACTGGGGTGTCTTCCGACCGTCTGTCATAGCCAGTTTATGAACACATATCCAGTCGCTAGCGCAGTCCGAGTCTTGTGTTCCAAGGATGGCGCGGAATGGAACAGTGACATTGTTAGGTTCCGAACATCCGTAAGAGAGGGAATCCTTATAGGATCACTCTGGTGTCTGTCTGTCTGTCCGACCGTCTGTCATAGTCAGTTTGCTCTGGATCTACTGGACTGTTTCTGTTGAAATTTGGTACACTTATGGAATTTTGTGACCCAAACTCGGACGCCTTACGTAAATAAATTTATTTTGAGTATGAGGGTTTGGGGATCAAACTAGAAAAAATAAAAAACAGTTTTTCTAACTGCATAATGTGACAGAATGAAAGGGCTTACTGTGGGGGTTTAAATGATCATAATTTTAAAATAAATAGTTTTGTAGTTATTCAATTTTTGTAGTAATCGTCCTTATCTTAGAAACTACTCAACTTAAATTTTGAAAAAAAAAAAATTCGTTCGGAACCCGTCGGTCTTCAAGATTAAGCAACGCTTGCCATGGTTGATCTGTGGATGGGTGACCAACTTCATATACCGAGTTTCCTCCGCGCCTCGGAAAGCACGTTAATCCGTTGGTCCCGGCTGTCATTTTAGATCTTTGGCAGTCGCTACAGATCCGTGGTGCTTGGCAACTGGGCTTAACCCAGTTGTATATGTCCCTTGGTGCCTATTGGCCTAACTCAAATCTGTCTCCTGCTTGATAAGGAGGGAAGTGGAAATTATATTTATTTTTTCCTACTCCTCCGCTGTACTTTCTGATTCATTTCGATGCGGGATCCAAGACAGTTGAATCGTTTCTCCGGGACTCGTCGGGCTTCATGAGCTCGGAGTTTTTCTGGTGGTCGCCACTGTTGATTCTGGCTTTCAGGAGTTGCAGTGGTTGGGAATGTGTGGCGGGCTTGTCCCAAAAAAAAAAAAAAAATCGCTACAGATAGTCCTTAGCCAGTAAATCTGACTCCAGTCCTGCCAAGAAGTACCGTGTTACCCAGTTAATAGGTTGTGGAGGTCTGTTAGGCCGCCGCTCGACGTAAAATACTGGGTATTCAGCTGAATCTGGTTTGACTGGAAGCCAACTCCAATATATTAGTTGAGAAAAGGTCGGAACCCTTTGCACGCGAGTCCGACTCTCACTTGGCCATTTGTTTTATGCGAAAACATATATAAACAGAGCGTTTTATAATTTTAATGTATTATTTATTTTTTCTGTACCAACCTATAATCTTAATTATTTATTTTTTTAATAATCGCCCCACAGAACCAGGAACAGTGAAAAAAATATAGGGAGGCCTTAGCCCAGCAGTGGGATAGTTTGGGCCATAGAATATATTATAATAATCGCGCCTAGAGGTACTTTATATCGGGTACATTAGGGGGGCGCCTTTGTAAGACGAATAAAATGGCACCGTGTATTATAAATATCAAATCTTACCATTAAGATGTACAGTAGGAACAGCTAATTAATTTAAACCGTTATTGCGATTCTTAAACTGCATGCCAGAATGTATGCCACAGACTCACAGATGACTTTCTTTCTGTTTTCTTCAGGATTGTTTTCTGGGTGTAGAAATTGATGGTATGTAACACCTGAAAAGGAAACATGAAGTTCTTATGTTGATATTGACTAAGTTGCCATGACGAAAAAAAACCGGCCAAGTGCGAGTCGCACTCGCGCGCGAATGGTTCCGTACCATAAATCTTTATTTTTATTACTAGCTCTACCCCGTGGCTTCGCTCCCGTCAACTGGCTACCCTACCTACCTACCTACCCATCTACTTTTGCTTTTAAACCTCCCCTGTATTCTGGCGAACTAAACGAAAAATAATTATTCAACTCGGCCCAGCCGTTCTCGACTTTAGTGAGACTAACGAACAGCAATAATTCATTTTTATATATGTACCCACTAATAAGATTCGTTGTTATAGCGGCAATAGAAATACACAACTTGTCTCACCGCCGACGAGGAAGTGTTTAGCTATAGAGTATTTTCTCGCTGAGGAAAGGGACAAAAATACAGATCTCTTGTGATTGAAAGAGACACATTAGCTGGCTGTTCACACTACCGGCGAGTCGGCTCTTGCCACTAGTTGGTCGAAGCGACAAGGCTATCAAAGATAATACTCGCTCAGCGATAAGTAGGTACTCGCTCGGCGATTCTCGCTTGGCGGTTAGAACTCAACAACCAGCAGTACCTCTACCTTTAGTCATGGCCGGAGCGAGTGGTGCGAGTAATCGCCCGTCGTACAATAGCACTCGCTTACAGTCGAGCTAAACTATCGAAACTATATACTCGCTACTCGCTGCTCCTCAACTTTTTCGAGTTTCAAGCTTTACTCGCTTCTTGCTGATCGTCAGAGTTGAGACAAGTGCGTGAAGGGTGGACAATCACCACTAGCAGTGCAGTTACTATTCAAAATGCGAGTTTGTATCCAAGACATTTGATTAAGTCAATCGAGATTTTAGAAAGATACACAATAATAGCAATGAAACACAAGCAAAAAGAAAATAAAACTAGTCAAGTGCGAGTCGGATTTGCGTGCGAAGGGTTCCGAACCATAAATCTTTATTTTTATTACTAGCTGTAGGTACCCCTCACAGCAAGTCCTTTCATTTGATATGTCACACGATACAGTTTGTCAAACTTTTTTGAAATTTTCTTGTTTGACCTGCATAAGCTACCCCCATACTCATAATTTATTTATTTACGTAACACGTCCGTGCTTGGGACATAGAAGTCCATGTGTACCTACCTCAACATAATCGGTCTAGTAGACCTGGATAAAACTGCCTGTGTCAGACGGAGTGAACCTTTATGGAATCCGTTTCTTACGATTACAGAGACAGTACGATTGTATGGACTTTAAAAGAGACTTTGACCTCTGAGTTTCATTCGGTGCTTCTTCTCAGGGTAGTCAGCTAGGAAACGGCCGGTGTTGCAGACTACATTTAGTTTAAAATGACTAAAAAAGGATTGACATGTAAAAGTGTTATGTTTATTGGTCTGAGTGTTTAACCATAGAAATATATTTATGTGTTTAACCTATTTATAAAATAACCATAATTTATCATTTACTTATTACTGTTGTCTTTATATATACATGCGATGCTGTTAATGAGAACTGAAAAAAAAAAACATAAAAATTGATCAAGCTGTTTAGGAGGAGTTTGATAGCCAACACTGAGAGATTTTTATACATTAGATTTATTCGAGCAACAATGACTCATATAGTGTTAGTAACAACGACCCAGATGGGCTAAAGAACCGAGGCAGTCCATCACCACCCTGAAAGCATTATTATACTGATTGCGAAGGGCACTGATGATCTTTGCATAAAATGTACCCACAGGCTATAATATTATGATATGAGTCTATTACTTACTTGGAGCCATGAAAAAGTCAGTATTAGATGTTGCTGTCAAACTATCTTCATGTATATCTAAATCAGCTGATGTTGAGGGCTGTTCCTCACTTTGACTCAAAGCTGTGAACATAAATGAGAAATGATTTATCATTTAAAAATAGAATATCATCTATAATAATATTATAAAGCAGAAGAGTTTGTTTGTTTGTTTGGTTGAATGCGCTAATCTCAGGAACTACTTGTCCGATTTGAAAAATTCTTTCAGTGTTAGATAGCCCATTTATCCCCATCCATCCATTTTAGCCCATCGCGCTAAGACCAATAACAGCGGAGCAGTAATGAAAAATGTTACGCAGAAGGCGTTGCACGGGTCAGCTAGTACATAGTACATGGTCCTATTTTAGTTGTCTTACAAAGGCGGCCGACTTAATGACCCCGACATAAACTACCTCTAACCGCGATTATTTTTTTAAATATTTATGAATGTGTAGTAGTCATTGGATAGATGAAGCTGGCTGCTGTTATGTGACAAATAAAATAGTACTGTGTAAAGTTACAAATTAAAATAAAATGCTGTTTATTTGTAAGTGCATCACTCAATAGTGACTTGACCAATCACTGAAAGTTCTTTGCTCTAAATGTTTCTATTTGGAAACGGCTTTTATAGACAAAATGATTCTTTTGATAGATAAGGTGACTACCTACAAGCAGATGATACCAGTTAACATTGGGACACAGCAATATAATAAATAAATGTCATGTTTAAAACAACATAGAATGATACTTACAAAATAAATTCAATGTTGGCACTGCATTTTTGGTTAAGCGGTGACTTGGTAATTGAAAATGATTTTGAAAGTGTCTATAGCATAACCAAATATTATTGTAAATATATTCATTGCCTCGTGCTATAGTTATAGGATTGAGTATAGACTTCCACTGATCAAACTTCTCAGTATGTGGATAATCCCATTTAGGAAAACGGTGTAATGGACCTGAAAATTAATTTTCTATTAGAGTGAATCCTTCACAAGAATAGAATAGAATACTCTTTATTATGTACCTACACCATATAAGTAACAGAAAAAATAAATTAAGTAAACATTACATAGGGTGACACAATGGGCGGCCTTATCGCTAAGAGCGATCTTTTCAAGACAACCTTTGGATGGATTTTAAAGAGAAAGGAAATATAGTACTGTAGGCAAGTTATAAATAATTGTAGAAAAATTTTATTGTTATACTACAATAATATTTCAAAACAGATATAGAATTATGGAAAGTATAATTTATATATAATTCTTCAGTTATTGACTGAAAGTCAATGCACAGCCGCAACTACTAGAAAGCTGAAATTTGGCATGTACAGCCCTCGCCAAACTTTGTGACCGCTCTGAAATTAACTACAACGGGGGCGCAGTATTATATCTCATACAAAAACAGCACCGCGCGAGACTTGCGCATCGGAAAAACTAACTTCAGGGCGGTCACAAAGTTTGGCGAGGGCTGTAGGTTCCTTGGGGAGTGTAGGAGAGCACTAAGAGAGGATGTCGCGAAATTTTTTCGGCAAATTGATAAAACGGGATATGCGTGTACGAAGTCGCGAGCCAAAACTAGTTTTATTATAAAATTCTTAAATGAAATTATGTTTCTATACTTAAGTAAGTTTTAAACAAAGCTTACCATTAATAAGACATCCAAAATAACACTTCAATTCCTTTGCTCTAGGCATTGCAAAAAGCTCAAGTCCTAGGTCGCAAAAGAAAAACTAAGACCGGGTAATGAAAAGCCAAGTTCTCAGGTTTGTAAGTAATCGGTGTCACAGTATCTGGTCGTATTCTAAGCACTAAGCACAGGAGTCAGGACACAGAATCCGTTATCACGCAAAGTTTTTTAAAAAGCAAGGGTTAAAATTTACTTTATAGCCCGCTGATTTAAGGGTCGGGAGGGGGTGGAGGGGGGAGGTGGGGGGGAGGGGGTGCCCTCTGCACCACCCCCACCCCCCGGAGCCCCACGGTTATGGAGATATCCATGGTTAAAGTTTTGAGGTTAGAATAGCATTTGAGTTAGAAAAACAGGTAAAATTGAGTATTGTTTAGCAGGAGGAGGGACGGGGAGGTGCCCCCTATGCCCTAGCACCACTCCCATGTAAAGGCGACAGGCTGTTCTTGAGAAAAACTAATTATAGTAACCTAACCTCAAAAAGTTTTATATTCAGTCCGGAGGCCCAGTCGACGGAGCCCCGCTTCGCGGGGCTCCTACTTCTGAGTAGTTTATAAAAAAATAACCTCGAAGGGAATGGCGGGGTCTATTCGCTCGCTTCGCTCGCTCACTCGACCCCGCCATTCCCTTCTAACCTAACCTGTCCGAGTCGGGGTGCCCACAAGTCCAGAGCTCGCTTCGCTCGCTCTTGCATCCAATGGCACTTCACTTGGTTCACATTTATTCCGTACTTTATGTATGTGAATATATAAAAATATTATATTTATGAAAAAAAACAAGATATAAAATTGAACAAAAAACACTTCTAACGTTAACGGAACGAGAAATGTCAACTTTGACGTCTACCATGACAATTTATCTAACCTAAAAAATTGCAAATGGCGTACTATTTTCGTACTTTTTTTAAACTTTAATGAATTTTATCTCGTAAACCGTGATTCTCCGCACCTTGCTACTTTGTAAAAGGCTTTCTATTCGTGAGTACTATCTACAAAAAAAATATGAAATTCCAAAGCCGCGGGCTATAAAGGAAATTCGAGCCAAAGCAAGGAAACATACAATATAAACAAACGCAGAGAAAACTTGAAGAAGACATTGAACTTGCTTGAAGAGTTGAAGACAAGACAATGATCAACGATTTAAAATGGGATGGGCAGAAACTATCGATATTTTTCTATAATCTATCGATGCTTATCTTCGATATTTTTAATCTGTCAGAGAACAGATTAGGGGGCGTACAAATAGTCAATAAGACAAAACAACTTTGGCCCGATAGAGTCTTACGGGTGTTGACAGGATGGCGATTTATCATTGTTCTTCGAAAACTGACGATGCACCGATATTTTTCACTTGATAGTTTTCTATCCTTTTTAAAAAGTCGATGCGACAAGTATCGATATTTTTTTCAGTTGCCCAAGCCCATCCTTGAAATGGATGACTTTCGGAAGTACCTACATAAAATTGCCAAACATAAAAATATTTTAATTTTAAGTTACCAACATTGATTTACAATAAAAAGGGGATTTTTAAACATGATGATTTTAACTATTGGAATTTACTATAGATAAATCATTATTTAAATATTTAAAGTGATTATGAAAATGTTACCCAAATTCTTCTAAGCGACTCTACTAGACTCTACGACTAGTGCCAAGATTATTTGCGTACAGCATTATAGTTGTACTCCAGTATTATTGTTGTTCTACGCAAACCAGGAGTTTTACGTGCATCGGAACGGAACAAATTTAGCGCCAAATTCAAGAATTTTGGTCATTGCTAAGCGACGATAGTAACAGTTGTTTTGTGATTTGAGTGTTGATTGTGACGAGCTGTTTTTCCTCGTGTTTGTTCTTAACAAAATGCCTATTATAGTAAAAAACTTCACTTGGTCTCAATCCAGTAACACGGTCCATATAAGAGTCCCTTTAAATCCTGTCCGTCATGAAAAAGTTGATCTATTTCCTACAGATAAATATATAAAGGCGCACTTCAGTCCATTTTTATTCGAAGTGTTTCTTCTACATGATGTCAATATAAAGAAAAGCAAGTGCTTAGTAAATGACGATGAAATAATCTTAGATTTAGCAAAAACTGAAGATATTGCTTGGGAATGTTTGGAAAAAGAGCTAACGAAGGATGAAAAGATGAAGATAAGGCAAGAAGTAATTGAGAAATGTCTGGAACAGGCTAAACAGGAGTCGGAAGACAGGAGAATAAGAAAGAGTCAATTAGATAGGTTTGCTGTCCAGCAGGCTATGGAAATAGATAGCAAACAGCACAACTTAATGGATTCCCGACGGGACTCTGAGAGGAAGAAGGCAATGGACGAGTTAGAAGATTGGAGAGTTGGTAAGGTTAATGATAAGTTGATGATTAAAGATAAAGAGTGTAAGCCAACTCCACAACAAGAACGGAAAGGCGTTCAGATAGTAGAACTACCGCCATCAGATGACGAAAAAGATGCTGAAGACGTAAAGAAACAAGAAAAAGCTCAAAGAGAAGTTCCACAGGAAAAACCAGTAAAGACAGTGCCGAAATCTCCAAGGAAACCTACCAAGACTCCGATCAAGTCTGAATATGTCGAGAAGAAGAAACAGGAGACTGCCAAGAGGGTGCTGCCTAAGTTGAGGCAGACGATGTGCTTGGAGGTTAAGCACACGCCTCGGAACTTCCCCACACCCAGCAGAGAATCTAAGGCCGAAGAAGAACAGGCTTGGTTGAAGAATATTACACTGGCTAGACGAGCAACTGGTAAGCAAATAAATACTAACTAGAATTTACATAGACCTAAAAAATGTTTTGTGTGCTCTACCTCTGTAAACGTGAATAAGGGTTTTCGTTCATTTTTTTTTAAATATTGTTGTATTATGAGGGTATAACTTAAACACATAGTAGGTAGGTACCTAACCTAAGTACCTACAGCACAGAAATTTCAATGTTTTGACATGTCGTCAGTATGTAGATGCACGCATTGCTGATTGACTATTAGGACAAGCAATAATTGTATGCTTCATATATTAATCTTATATTTTACTAGCTGACCCGCGCAACTTCGTCTGCGTCACATTTTCCGCTCTTAAATAACATTGCAACAAAAAATTGAGATGTAAGCTACCCTATCTTTCAAGTTGGATCAAACTGCACACGGTGTGCAAATTTGATTAAAATCGGTTAAGTAGTTTAAGAGTCCATCGCGGACAAACAACGTGACACGTGATTTATATATTATGATTTGTTAGCCTAGAATATCACTACTGGGCAAAGACCTCTCCTATATCTCTCTCTCTCTATCTCCCTCTTTTTTGCGTCACCTGGAACCACTCCGTTTTAGTTTAAAATAATTTGTAGGTTTCGTATCCGAGGATCTTCGGCCGGAGGAGCAGGACCCACAATGGTGCAAGGCGAAGGGTGACGAGTTCTTCAAAAGCGGCAACTTCCTCGGAGCGATCAGCGCTTACACGCACGGCATTACACTGTCTGACAAACTGCCCAGCTTGTATGCGAACAGATCCGCAACGCATTTCGCTCTTGGGAATTTTAACAAATGTGTAAGTGGTTATAGCTTGGTTTTCAGGTAAATTCAGCATTGCTTCCATCTGCTGACTGGCTGATATTATAATTTAATCACTGCATGAACTGTAGCACAGTGTGTAGTATTCTGTACAAATCTTGCAGCGAAAACTTAGGTGAAATGGCATCAGGCGGATTGACAGCCTGAAGCCAGTTTTTATGGTGAGGTTTTGACATACTAGACCGTCAGTTGGCAAATAGTTTCTGTAGATACAAGTGGGATTAGAATAGACTGCCAAGGTAAACTTGTCAGTTTCGAATGTTGGCTGTGGGGTATACTGTATACATGATCCGATAGATTTTTCCGAATCAATGCTAACCCAGTCATAACTATTTATTATCATATTATGATAAGTTTACTATGCTATAGCCTTGTTTATCTTAACGATTGTATTTTTAGTTGAACGACTGCTCGACGGCCCTAGATCTCATGAACCCACCGTGTGAGAGTAACCGGCGCAGTCGAGCGAAGTGCATCGCCCGGCGCGCCGCCGCCCTCGCTCGCCTGGGCTACCTCAACAAAGCCATCGGCGAAATGAAAGCCGCCGGCAAACTGCTGCCCGACGACGAAACTATCAAGAAAGATATCTACGACATGGAAAGGGCTTGGGAACAAGATCCTGATTCTGATTAAACGTTCATCCCTCGGTTTCGGAGGCGTTGACGGAGCATTGTCCTGATCCATTTAAAATATACGAACCCATATTTTTTTGAGCTCCTGTCGGACCGCGATCTGTTCATGTTCACGTCCCGAACCGTGACATGTGTGTATCCGCGATAAGGCGAAAAAATACAAAATTTTACAACAGAAACATTATAATATTAGGAATAAAATTATAATACATTAACTGAATGCACGTGTTTACTCTTCAATCATTACTTTTTTGGGCAGACCAAGATTCTTTAGTAGAGCGTGTGGTGAGGGGTCC
Organism: Ceramica pisi; assembly: GCA_963859965.1. Lineage (NCBI taxonomy): Eukaryota > Metazoa > Arthropoda > Insecta > Lepidoptera > Noctuidae > Ceramica > Ceramica pisi. The sequence continues at coordinate 21,873,969 of OY982540.1, read as the reverse complement.
CTTCCTCGGAACCTTCTGAAAACCTCGCTGGGGTGGCAACTGCCTCCCACAGCCAAGAATGTGTCTCTATACCTCTTCCCCACCTCAAGAATATCCTGGTCGCCTTTCCTGGCTTCTTCAAATGCACTGTAGATGTCAGCAGCTATCATTTTGGACCACAAACGGCAGTAGTACGCACTACCCCACTCCTCAGAGAAGATCTTAGTAAATGAAAGGGGATGGGAGTCATACTTGTCAAAAGGTAATGCATGGTACTTGGGCCACATTTCTCTGACAATATCTCTCCAGAAAGCCTTTTTGGTGTGTAGTTCCAAGTCAAGTCTAGATAGGTACAGTTCCTTGCATAAGTTGTACCCTGACATGTGACCTCTGATGTTTTGGAGGTTCTTCACTATATCTTCTGGTATAGGCTCACCTGATTCAACATGGCCACTTACTGCTCTGATGGTTTGTGGATCATACAGCCAGTGAGTCATTACTTGCCCACAGACCTCAGCAGCATCCCATTCTACATTAGAGAGACCAGCTACCTCAGAATAGTTTGCTTTGGTCAGTAAATGACGAAGAGAGTGACCAAATCTTTGGAACAAAATACCAACCTCATTGAAGGACAGTAATGATGGTTTCTCTTCAGATGGGGCTTGGAAATTAAATATTAATGCAGATAATGGAGTAGTGGCCATGGATGTGCATTTGTTTCTGATTGCAATATGCCACCCTGCATCATCGTAAATGCGTATCTTTTGGTCCTGACGTGCATATGGGTCGAGGTAAAAGTTAGCAATGGGAGCCTGGCTAGACTCATCATACACATCATAGAACTTCACATCTTTGTGCCACGTGTGAGGACCTGGTCGTTCCACAATCTGAATGTTGAACAATTTGTTGCACAAATTGAAAAGACTAGTAATCACTCTAGGCAGAGGGAAATATTCACGAATTTTTTCTTCATCAAAGCCATACAGGGACCATTTTTGTTTTCGTTGCCAATAAGGTATGTCCCAGTGCTCTAACTTGACATCAAAGCCTCTTTCTTGAGCATATCTTTGCAGCAATTCTATTTCTGCATCCTGCATTGATCTGGCACTCTCTAGCAAGCTGTCAAGGACATTGTTCACATTTTCCACTGAGCCTGCCATTTTAGTTTCCATGCTCATATCTCCATAAGTTTCATAACCTAGTATGACAGCCTGCTCTCTTCGAAGACTCCTTATGTTCTCTAGATTTGTGGCTGTCTCAATTTCTTTATTGACATAGTTAGAGCATCTTTGGACATGTGCCTGCCAGGTATTCCAACGTAGCTCTCTGTCGGAACAGTACTGCATGAAAGGTTCATAGATATGAGGCTGTAGAGTAACTTTCCAGGGCCCTTTAGTAGGGTCTGAACCCATTGTCATGGAGTGAAGTAAACTGTCTGGGAATTCTCTCATAACGCTGGGATCTGTAATGGTGCTAGTGAAAACTTTATTTGCTATATTGACTTTGTCTCTAAACATCTGCCGCTCTTTCTGCAATCCTGACAAGAGGTTATTTAATCTTTCTCTTTTGATGCCTTTCACATCCAGACCGTTCAGTTTACCTTCTAAGATGTACTTATCAAGAAGCCTCTGTTCTTCATCAGTTAGGTTCTTAAGGCGGTTCTTTTCAGTGATGGCTGCTTGGAATATAGGTTCACTATTGAATTTAGTGGAGCGTGCTTTGTGTGCTCTCTCATGTATTTGGATGTATGACTTTGTGGGCATAAGTGAACTGTTTCCAAGGTACAGTGTCTTTGCCATGCCCCATGTGAGCTCTAGCTGTGAATCTAGTTTCTCCAATGGCTTAAATACCTCAGTAAAGGCATTTTTACAGTCCTCTGAGGCATGTTCTATCTGTCTGACTCCATTTTCGTACTCCAGACTTTGCTTGCTGATGGTTGCTATACATTTTTCTATGGAGATGTCATTGAACTCTGGCAGCCCGTTTTCTGACAGTAAAGTATTTTCTGCATCTTCACCTATTTCTGGAATACTGGAAAGATAAGATTTGAGTAAGTAATTACACTAATTTCAGGGTAATAGAATTAGCAATGACATGCAATATAATAATTTTTGTAACATAATTATTTCTGTATAAGTAATTAAGTATGCTTATCTTTTCATATTTTAAATTTAAATGTTACGTAAATATAAAGTTTTAGTACTACACTGAGGGACTGATGGAGTGTGTGATTTTATTCTTTTTACTTTTCTTCTGAGATACTAAGACATGAAAGCATGAAAGTAAAAACTCTGTCATACAGAAACAAATTGTGAAGATTCCGTGTTTTAAAAGTTAATTAATTAACCTAAAGATAATTCAATAAACAGATAATATTGTGAAACAAAAATCAGTGGTACTCACAGGACAACGTATCCAGCGTTGCGTTTGTTTTGGTAAAGTTGACGTTTAACATTTCGCGCAATTACACTACTACGTAAAAACGCTAAAGCCATAATTATAAAAGTATTTAATAAGTTTATTTCATCAAATAATGTTTATTTCATAATCCAAAAGCCGCACATTGATTAGGATTTCTGACATTTATGACAGCTGATTTCATTCATGCTTTCATAGACAAGAAACTTAAATTTCATCGTCGAATTTTGTTTATGATCTTGCGTTTGGATACACAGTTTTATTTTTCTTACGGACTAGGCGTTTTGGTTACTTTTCAGCTTTCCCTTTCAGCTTTTCAGCTTTCCCTGTAATCTGTATAGAAACTGTAGATTGGTAATAGATAGTGCCGCCTCTAGTAGCGCAGCGACTGTGGTTGCCGAGGTACCTGCAACGCGGCAACACTGGTGGCAAGCAGTGCTGCCGCGTTGCAAAGAATGGGTTATGGGTTTGTGGCGGTGGAAAATTAATTGAACTTTAATAAGAAAAGAAAAAACAACAAAGTCCGTTTGTGAGTCAATGATAACGTTTTAATATACTAATATAACTATAGTTAGCACCGTTACTGTTTAACAATAATAAAATCGACTTTTTCGCTGTCTTTTTCAATAACTGCAGCAATATTATCTACCAGGGAAACATTAACCATTTGACAAGAACACAAAGCATTGCACGTGTTACAATTATGCTGTTCTAAGTTAGTTTCTTTGCCTTCATGTTTTGGACTAGTTTCTTTGACCGGTGGGTTACAGCAGAAATCAGTGTCGAGGCCCATTTTCTCGCCATCTTCTAAGGTTTGAGGTAAATGCTGGTTCAGAGTTTCCGGCAACAGTAAACTGGCTATACCGCCTGCTACTAGTAAAGCGCCCATGATAATTAATGGAAGTACCATTATGTCGGAACCCTGAAAATGTTAACTATATTAGTGGTTAGCGTAGGGAATTAATATTGCTTATCAAATGATGTTAGCAGGTACAGTACCCGGGCGTTAATATGACACACCAAGTTGTAGAAAGAAACTGTCACTATGTTAACATGGAGTCACAGAGAAGTAGTTAAGGCAGGTACCATTATGAGCGAGGAAAACGATGCTGGGCAAAGCTAATAAAACTCCAGATATGACATATAAACGCCCAGGAACTGTAATCAACGATATAGGTACCTCATTATATTTTGTCTGATACATTACCAAATAATTGACGAGTGGTATAAATATAGGGCCTAACATGCCGAGGACAGAACTGAGACTCATTCCGAGACCCCTGACCACTGTGGGATATAGTTCCGAGGCCATTAGGGGCAGAACAACGAAAGAAGATGAAATGCCCATCTTGCCGACGCAATACAAAGCGAGAGTTACGTAGGTTTCTGAAAAATAAATTAAGTGTTATTATATTGATTGTGTTCGGATTGTTTTCTGGTTGGGTACAAGTATAGAAATATAAAAAAAAAACAGTATGATATCTAAAGGTACCTACTACAAGTAAAATTATGAAAAGCTTGCTATAACAATCATGCATTATCAAGTTTTTCCGACAGCTGATGAATACTTCTAAGGCTTAGCTTGTAGGTAAGTGAAATTAAAAGATCATAACTAATAACTAAGTAAAATCCACTGACCAATGGCCATGGTGATGAGATCTGGATATAAGTAGTACCTAAATAATATAATATAAGCACTAACCGTGTTGCACCAAAAACGTGGTCAAACACGCTACACCACCAACTACCATACTCATGCAGAGGGTCCACCTTCTTCCAAGCCTCTCCATTGAAGGCCATAAGAATAAATAAGTGGGTAGCTCCACAATCCCAGCCAAAAAGAAGTTTAGGAACTCGTCTCCACCCAAAACCGGAGCATAGTACGATAGCCCAACATAAACACTGGTATTTGTGAACCAGATAAAAGTGATTATAATGGTTTTTTTCCTCAAATTGGGCGTTCTGAACAAGTCCAAGATGCCATATTTCCTCATTTTCGTCTTTTCAATGTCTTGTTTTAACTTATCTGTCTGGTATTTTCTGTGGAGTTGCACCATGTAGTTGGCTGGTAACGATTTGCCGTTGATCCTGAGAAAAGGAAGTAAATCTCGAATGAAGTCCATCTTTGCAGGATATTAAATAAAGTGAAAAGTATAGGTAAGAAGCACTAGAAAAAAATGGTGCAAGATGACCTTGTCATTAGGTTTAGTTCTAAAACGTACACGAGTTTTCAAAAGTACTTAAGTTAATTCAAACCGACCTGGCCATATTTCTCAAAATAACTTCAGCTTTCTCGAACTCTCCTCTGGCTAGGAGCCAGCGAGGGCTTTCTGGCATTGGCCACAGATATAGGAAGAAGCAGACAAAGGGCAGCGTGGTGGCCAACGCTAGGTGGCGCCAGTCTCGCACTAGGTATACCACGCCAGCTAGCAGGATCAGGCCCGTGGAGTAGGCTATGTTTGACAGAATGGTGCAGAGTGTTCTGCTTTTCGGCCCCACCAGTTCTATCGCTGGAAGAAAAAAACACTGTACTACAGTACCTACTTGTGAAAATGATTTTACTTATTGCTCTGCAATTGAAGCTGATTGAACCATGATAATTTGATGAAGCTTGGCTTATCAAAGTCTTGTAAGTTGGGGTTTAATGATTTTGGTAATATATAGTATGACTTTGGTTGATCTCCAACTCGGTTCTGACGACAACGATGGCTGAGATGGATTAACAGAGCGTCATCAGCATGACCAAATTATAAATAAAGAAGTAAGTATAATATAATGTTCTTGTATGTATTAGTTACCTAAAACATAAGGCGTGGTCATAATAGCAGGCACGGTGAATCCCACACCGAATCTATAGATGCACCAAATGACGTAGTTCTGAGAGAAGGCCGTCGCTACTCCGAAGATGCACTCGATAAGGAGGTAGATGAAGAAGGAGGGTTTTCTACCGAGTGTGTCCTGGAGGTAGCCGAAGATGTAGTTGCCAATGATGCCCCCGACAGCCAGGAGGACTAAGCCCAAGGTTGGGTAGAAGTCTCCACCGCATACTAGGTTCCACTGTTCAAAAACAAATTTATATTATTCGTAATCTACTATTTTAATCATTAATAGAATTTAAAGGAAACAGAAACAAATACCTACTTCTTCTTTTCGAGTCGATGGTTAACTCTTTAGATTATTTGGGTCCAGAATGTGGAGCCGTTAATTGCAGCATCGCTTGAATTAATTAAATCCCCCAAAGTGCAAGTGCACGGAACAGATTGATCCTAATCGGCACTGTTTTGAGTTCAAGCCAATGGTATAGATAGGTTTTTAATAGGTTCTTAGTGTCGTTTTTAGGGTTCCGTACCCAAAGGGTAAAAACGGGACCCTATTACTAAGACTTCGCTGTCTGTCTGTCTGTCACGAGGCTGTAGGCTCAAGAACCGCGATAGCTAGACAGTTGAAATTTTCACAGATGGTGTATTACTAAAAACAGAATAAAATAAATATTTAAGGGGGCTTCCATACAACAAAATTGATTTTTTGCCGTTTTTATAGATAATGGTACGGAACCCTTCAACTTCGATAACACTTTACCTAACCTGGGAATCGAACCCAAGACAACGAAATAAACTAGGTTAGTTAACCCTTCACTTTCTACATCAGCGGTATACTATACCTTACCTAATATTTGTTGACGATGGCCACTCGCAGTTCCAAACCATGGAAGGTTCCGGACTTGCCTATACCTTACCTCTGTGACCACGGTGCTTTTATAGACGCTCTTCTCATAAGTCCAGCCGTTGGTGCAAGGTATGACTTCTGCTGTAGAGCCCTTCAGAGATTTCAGACCACCGTGAATGCCCTGGTGGTAGTTCTTCGCAATGTCGCTGTAATTCAGCTTGTACATGGTGCATTCAGAATATTGGAGCTGACCATTCTTCAATTCCATTGGTATACTAGAAATAAAGTTCATTATTTGTGGCAGAGCAATAACATTGTGTGGGTTCTGAGGGCTTAGTGCGAGTTTTTTGTCGTACTCGATCGCTTTAAGGCCTTACCCTGAGCAAATAACCTTGAGCATTTTTTCCCTCAATAACAGCGCAAGAGATACGATAGCGAATACGCTCAGAATGTTGAATAAAATCGATATAAAATCTAATTATGGTCGTTTGAAAAAAATACTTCTACCAAAATGTTCATAATTAAATTGCCTATCCATTAGTTTAAGTACAAAATCAAAATAATTGTTAGTTTTCGAGAAGATGCATGTTTTCAGTATTTTTTTCTCATTTCTGTGGTTTCGTTGTGAGGAGATTACTTAAACATTATAGGTACTTAGTACTAAAAAAAAAAACTACCATTTTGAAGCCAAGATTATGTAGAAATTTAATGTATTTTTTATTAGTTGACATTTCTTTTTGATAAAGAGTAGATAGCTCCAAAAAACTGCATAAAAAACGGCTAGCGCTGCGTTTTGCTCGGGGACGCGCCTTAACGTAAACGTTTGCGTAAGTGAAATTGTATAGAAAAAAAGGTTTTCGTCATAGTCACCAGACAGCGCTTTTTTCCGTTATAATACAAATTGACTTTGGCGCTAACTCGCACGAAGGCCACAGTTGATATTCCATGCCAAGAGGATCATCGGTAATGATAGGCTCGTCGAATCGAAGCTCCAAAGTCTTGAGCATCGACGCCAAGTTGCTAGCCTGTCGGTTTTCTGCCGGTTGCATTTTGGGGAGTGAATTTCTTCTTCTTTGGCTTTCCCTGATCCCTTTATGGGGGGACGGGCCTCCTCACATTTTTGCGCCAGGATACTCTATTTTGGGGAATCAATTTAATTCCGCCAAACCCGTTCCATCATCGGACCACGAGACGAACGGCGATGCGCCACCGGTACACGGTGGACATCCCACCCACACGCACAAAACGTTTTGGAAACACATTCATAGTGCGTACAGCAAAGGAGTGGAATTCCTTGCTAGAGTCTGTGTTTCCTGATAGCTACAACCTGGGAGTCTTTAAGTCAAGTGAATAGGATATGGAGGAGACTATGGACGGATATGGAGCTATATATTTTTGTTATAAAGTCAAAAAGGCTGGGTAAGTTCGTTATTTAGGACACTGTTGCGTCGTTTGACCTGGCGTCAGCCATTGCATTTTTCGCTTACGGCCCGGTTATCGTAAAGAATCCACTTTTCATCACATGTCGCAATTCAATCCAATATTCCTTCATTTTTATATCGATTCAACAAGGCAACACAAGTTTCAACACGCGTTTCTTTCTGCAGATCAGTCAACGGCAATTTCATACTTTAACCCCTATTACTTGAAATTGTGGTGGTCCATAATACCTATATATATATTATTATGTAAGTATGTCAATAATGAACTATTGGATTTTGTGAGGGAACTAAATTTGAACCGGACTAGGGCACATTTTACGAATAAGTATTAATGTTTATAATGAAAATATCGGAGAATTCCCAATACTCACTTACAGTGATACCAAATCAAGCAAGCGCGATCGTACTATGGGGAGCACATCCCATTTAACGGCAGTTACCGCATTGAAGTGTGCAGTGATCGTAGAAAAAGTTTTATGGAAGCAGAAGCTGGCTTTTGCCAGTAATTGTTACTTGCTCAGTACCTCTACCATGAGTTTACGCAGCCGAAACTCGCTAGCGTCTCCGTAAATTATTTGTATGACATACTGTACAGCGCCCCTAGCGGTCACTGAAAGAATTAAATTTCGTACCATGAGCACTATAGATTTCGATAGGTTAAAAACCTCACGTAATCTATTCGATAGTCAGTAACGTTTTTGAGCTGTCACCATACAAAACGGTACCATGAGTCACCAATTCGACAGACGCTATCGAACAATACGCTTACGATAGTAGTAACGTAGCACACTAGCATTTTGACGAGTGAAACATATATTTACATTAAAATTATGTACGGTTTTGAGTCTAACATAGTAAAAAAATATCTGCGAGAGCTTATTTAGCATTTATTATTATATTATATACTAACCTACTTAAATCTATTTTAATTAAGTAGGCAAGCTGTGCCTTTCAATTATATTTAGTTAAATCATAACCAATTTTTGTTTATTTGCATTCTTCACAAAAGTTTCAAGTGGTTGGGTTTATGTAGGTACCTGGGTTGAGGGGCAAGACACTGGTCCTCACTGTTTAAAATAATCCAAATAATAATCTATTGCAAACTTTCAAACCACACATCACAACATCAAAACGCAGCTCTGTGACACAACGTCAACAATGGAACAGAAAAAACAGTTTATTTAGTTTTTTTCTGTTCCGTGACGTCAACAAACAATTTTATAATTGAATAGACGACAATGTCATTATATTTAGTTACTTATTATAAACTTTATTGTACACCTCATAACAAGTACAGGAAAAACGTTTATAAAACAAGTGTACAATGGAAGGTTATAATATAAGGAGTAAAAATTCAAAAATCACTAAATTACTTATGTTGTCCACTAACCGAAAACTTTTCTATTTAGTCGGTTTATTGAATGTCTTAACATTTTAAGCATAGCGATAACACTACATTTTGAGCTTACAAGCCGTCCTCTCTTCTTATTATTGAGAAAGAAAGAAACAAAACATAAGTAGTAAAGCATTCTAGTGAGTAGTGTGAAGTTAGCTAGACGACGCGATCTATCGAGCTTACGTGAGCGCCTGCGTAAGACTCCGTAAAACTCATGGTACGAGCATTATCGAGTACTATTCGATCCACGTTAGTACGACGTACGCTAGCGAGTTTAACGCTAGCGAGTAAGTTTTCGATGACATCTCATGGTAGAGGTACAGAACAAAAATATCTAGCCGACATTAGCGAGAAAAATATATTATGTTTACATCTTGATAAACTCAAATAATTCTGGTCGTGCAGCAATACAAAAATACTGCTGTAAGTAATTGTATTGTAGGCCGTCGAAGAGTTGGATGCTGTGCCCATGACATGTCGGTTATCTGGTATTTAGGGTGCGCATGGCGCCAAAGTAATATTGATGCACCTGCTCAATATTACTTTGGCGCCATTACCAATGACGATTAATTTCAACTCGATACCTCCACGCGTTCCCGAGATAAAGTGTCTTGACAGACAGACGAACGGACGGACGGCCGGACAACCAAGTGATCCTATAGTATGAGTTCCGCTTTTCTTTACTCTAAAAAGAATCACGCAAAGCAGTAATAGGTTAATTTCCACCATCCAGAAATTGCAAAACTATTTAGTCCGTCAGTTATAGTATTGAAAAATAATGGACACGTATTTTTTGTTTTTGTAAATCAATGAATATTATTATTTTGAAAAACAAGGTCTAACAATGGAATTTTTAATAAAAAATAAAATTCAATCAAAAATTTATTTTAAATTTTATTTCAAACTCACTGACCCACGCAACTTCGTCTGCGTCACATTTTCCATTAATGCTCGGCTCCTTTTAGTCTTAGCGTGATGATATGTAGCCTATATCCTTCCTCGATACCTGGGCTGTCTAATACTTTAATTAATTTTTCAAATCGGACCAGTAGTTCCTGAGATTACCCCCTACATACAAACTTACAAACATACAAACTTACAAACAAATGTTACCTCTTTATAATATTAGTATAGGGTATAGATATTTTTTTTAAATAAAATATTTTTTTCCTAGAGGTAGTTTATGTCGATTACGTTTAGTGGGCTTTGTAGAACGATTAAAATTACTTCGTGTATCCTACTAATATTATAAATGCAAAAGTTTGTGAGTATGTATGGATGCTTGTTAAATATCCTTGGACATTTCACACAACGCCATATAGTCCCAAGCTAAGCAACCTAATGCTTGTGTTATGGTAACGAGATGGCTGATAAACTACTTAGGTATATACTTTTTTTTTTTGTAAATACACACATATTATAGACTAGCTTCTGCCAGCGGCTTCGCCCGCGTGATCCCTAGGGAACATATTCCCGGGATGAAAAGTAGCTCATGTGCTATTCCAGACTATAATCTAACTTTTTTCTAAATTTCATTAAGATCCGTTAAGCCGTTCTGGCGTGATTGAGTAACAAACAACCAAACTTTCACATTTATAATATTACTCGTTTGGTGTAAAGCGAAATTATAACCATCTTCCCCTCGACATTATAAATATTATTAAAGGATATTGCAAACTGTCGTAAGCCGTTTTCCGAAGCTACTCGCTAGCCTCAGCTACTCGCTAGCCTCTAGGCGCCAAGCTAGCCGCCTCCTGCCTGTGCGTTCGCGACCACAAAAATAATCCTTAAAGCATGATTCAGTATTCACTCGCGATTGCTTATTATTAGCGTTTTTCATGTATAACTTTGGTGTTTCTATACCGATTTCTATTTATTTATTTATTTTCTATGATTCTTTTTTTATGGAATAGTTAATAATGTTAACTTTTATTAATGTTAATAAATTAGGGACGACTGAGAGTTTTATAAACGTAAGAGTAGACAAATACAATCAGAAAGCTTCGAACTGCTAAGCTATCGGGAGTTACACCTGTTATTGTTCGTCAATCATAAAAAATAGACATATGCTGTCGTTGGATATTTTTTATATAATTTTAAGGAGAAAATTTCCCTCATACATGATTTCTGTGTAGCTTTCACCATTAAGGTTGCACACGCGACGGAAGCTTAAAAATTGAAGTAACTTCTCCCATTTTCTCAACATTTCCCTTCACTGCTCTGCTCCTATTGATTGTAGCGTGATGAAAAGTATACTATAACCTGATCAGGAGTATGAATAATAATTGTACCAAGTTTCATTAAAATCCGTCGAGTAGTTTTTGTTTCTATAACGGTTATACAGACAGACAGACAGACAGACAGACAGACAGACAAACAGACAGACCGACAGACAGACAGACAAAAATTGTACTGATTGCATTTTTGGCATCAGTATCGATCCCTAATCACCCCCTGATAGTTATTTTGGAAATATATTTCATGTACAGAATTGACCTCTCTACAGATTTATTATATGCATAGATAGAAGAAGATAGATAGATCACAATTTGAAATAAAATTTCAAATTGTATAAATAAAAATTAATTAAAAACATAATGAACGGAATAAAATCTCAACTCGTATAATAATATGAATATATATATATATATATATATATATATATATATAAATCGCGAAGGACTTCTTGCGTCTTTACAAACTACCACCCTGCGGCGTCCACTGAATGTAGTGAGATTTTTAATGTTTTCAATGCGTATGTAAGATGTTTTAATCAGTATCATATCAGTAGTCGACGTCAAATTTCATTTAAACGTTAAATGGTGATATTCAAATTAAATATTTCTAGCTGAATTTGTGCGTCCGTTCACTCTTAAATCTTTCTTGCACACTGAATATCCTCCGTATACGTTCAAAACACTGCATGCACATTATCGCCTCCGTCCAACTGTATGTTTAAATCAATTCCGTATAATGCTCTGCATATCATAATGATTATAATAACTAAATTACATCCATCTACTATTGAATTCAGGTTGGTTCCGAATACTGTTTTTGAATTATTGTATCCAGCTTATCAGCCAAGAGGCTTCCACCTATATAAGGGCTAATACTGACTCCAGGCACAGATAATAAATAATTAATAGTTAGCATACAAAAGTGACAATACCTATGTATAGCGTAGGTATTTTCTGTTTGGTGGTCTACAAAATCTTAAAAAGCAATATAATCATTTTTGACGAGTGACAGGTAAGTTTGTATGTATAAACAGGTAATAGTCTAGTCGACAAGTTGAAAATGGTACAAAATAGAGATACTGCTCTTTAAAATTATGTGCGATAGCTCATTGGATCCGGAATGACGCCTAGAAAAATGTGCCAGAAGTTATAAACAATTAAAGATGAAAAGAAAAATGGCATTTCGATTTTTGCCAATATTTCATAAAATATTAATATTTAAGAAATTTTGGCAAAAAAAAGATTCTGAAAGAAGAGGAAATTTCCAATAAAAAACTCCTAACTCCCGGAACTCTATCTCCATGATTTGTAACATTAATTTAATGCTGAAAATAGGTTTGCGCGCGACATTTTTAGGTTGCACGCGTGGCGTCAAAAGCGAGTACGGTATATTAATCAATTTATTTAGGGTATTTAATATTTTTTTTTAAATTTGAAAAAAAATATGGTGTGTTCTGAACACTATAAATAATTTATTCCCGTTGTAAATTTAACTTAAAGTTAATTTTTCAACAAGTTAAACAATTGTTAACTAACAAAATTTTCTCGAAAACCGTCTTAATTGTAAGTGAAAAAAAAATGTTTAAATAATGGTCGTAAAAAAAAAACCTTTCGTAGAGCCTTTCTTACATATATACTTAACAAGATCGCGCCATCAAAGTTACAAAAATATTTATACATTGATTATAATATTTTTTTTACTTGAACAAAACTTTGAAACTGAGGTTGATAAAATTATCAACAGCGACCAGCAACTATCTGCACCAATCAAACTGGTTACTCCGCGTAGCACGCACGATCCAACATTTGCAAAACAAAAAAGCTTTTGACCTTAACGGCTGAAGTACTTAAACAGTTGCCCAAAAAAGTCATTGTCTTCCTAACAATGATTTTTAATGCAGTATTTAGAATACATTACTACCCGAAATTGTGGAAAATATCTCAAATATGTATGATCCCAAAGCCGGGGAAACCGCCGGCAGATCCTAGCTCATATAGACCCATAAGCCTTCTCCCAATACTGTCTAAGGTGTTTGAAAAGACTCTTCTGCGAAGACTCAAACCCATACTCGATGAGAGCAGGATCATACCGGATCACCAGTTTGGTTTTCGGGAGAAACACGCAACAGTCGAACAAGTGCATAGAGTTGTTCACGTAATAAGGCAAACACTTGAGAGAAAGGAGTATTGCTCAGCAGCATTCATAGACATACAGCAAGCTTTTGACATGGTGTGGCACAAGGGACTGCTGTACAAGCTGAAAACACTTCTGCCTAACTCATTCTTCATGATCCTGAAATCCTATTTACACCAAAGGAAATTTCAAGTCAAATGCGGAGAGGAATACTCGAACCTGTACTTGATCACTGCCTCTGTGCCCCAAGGATCAGTTCTTGGCCCCGTGCTATATTCTATATATACGGCAGACCTGCCTGAAACTGAAGGTGTGGTAACGGCCACCTACGCAGATGACTCGGCATGCCTTGCGAGCGACAAAGACCCGAACAACGCATCTTCGAAGCTGCAAGCACAGATCGATAAAGTTGATTCTTGGCTTCGGAAGTGGAGAATAAAAGCTAGTGTAACCAAATCAACACAAATAACATTCATTCTCACTGAGAAGAGGCGAATGTCCACCTGTTTGTATGGATAACAAGGCCCTGCCAAATCACGACTGCGTAAAATATCTTGGCCTACACCTGGATAGAAGACTGACCTAGAGTAAACACATAAAAGCCTAGAGGAAAGAAGCGAACTTGCAATTTCAATCGCTAAACTGGTCACTTGGACGACAATCCACTCTGTCTCTTAGTAACAAGCTCTTGGTATAAGCCATCATAAAGCCCATTTGGACCTATGGAATAGAACTGTGGGGTTCTGCGAGCAACTCTAACATAGAGATCCTCCAGAGATTCCAAAACATCGCCTTGAGAACTATCTCAAGCGCGCACTGGTTTGTGAGAAATACCGAGACATGAATACCTGGAGATACCTACTGTTAAGGAAGAAGTCAGCAATATCAGCAAGAGATACAAAGAAAGACTGAGCAAACACACAAATGAACTGGCAAAGAACTTATTACAGTCACAGGAAAACATCAAACGCCTAAAAAGATGGCACGAATGAATGAATCGAAGCTCCAAAGTCTTGAGCATCGACGCCGAGTTGCTGGCCTGTCGGTTTTCTATCGTTTACATTTTGGGGAGTGTGCGACGGAATTGCATAACTTAATTCCGCCAAGCCCGTTCCACCATCGGACCACAAGACGTACGGCGATGTACCACCGGTACATGGTGGACATCCCACCTATACGCACAAAACGTTTTGGGAATACATTCATTGTGCGTACAGCTAAGGAGTGGAATTCCCTGCCTGAGTCTGTGTTTCCTGATAGCTACAACCTGGGAGTCTTTAAGTCAAGAGTGAATAGGTTACTTCTAGGCAAGCGTGCTCCACCTTAGACCGCATCATCGCTTAACATCAGGTGAGATAGCGGTCAAACGTACGCCTATAAATATATAAAAAAAAAAAAAAAACATACTGGACCTGAACCAAAGAACCTGAAAGACAATAATTAATTTATATGGTGCCATTTATTGGAATGTCGCCTGCAAAGCTTACAATAGTGGAATACATCTGATTATGGCTTGATAGCCGATTGCAGACTAAAGATTAGAAAAAAAAAAAAAAAACTTGAACAAAATCAGCAACAACAAGCACAAGCAAGCTTGAACAAGCAGTACCTTTGTACTTATATTTATAATGTTAAATTTTACTATTTTTCTGTGTGTACATAAATAAGAAAATAAATAAATAATAAATAAAAACTGAAAAATCCAAGTAATGTTGTTATTTTTTTTTTCTTAATCATCATATTATCGTATTTTTAATACAAGAAATTTCTTAACTAATTATTTAAACAATAAAAATATGAAAAAATTGTTATTAAAGAAACATGTTTTTTAAATAAATCATAATATTTGTAATGTAATAAAGTTGTAAAAGAAAAAAACTTTTTAAAAATACTGATACATAATTTAATCAATTTGTTTATAAAATAACAAGTGGCGGGAATTTTTTTTTGCAAATCAATAAATATCTTGTATTAATAAAAAAACGATAATATGATGATTAAGAAAAAAAAATAAAAACATTACTTGGAATTTCCAGTTTTTGTTCAAGTAAAAAAGTTATTATAAACATAGTATAAATATATATTTTTTACTTTTATGGCGCGATCTTGTTAAGTATGTATAAACAGGTAACACACACACACAGGTACACAGGCTGGTGTGAACATGTAGGTTCAAATATAGAAAGAGGAAGTTTCATGATACGAATAATTTAATAGTAGTCATATTTATGTAGGTGAACATACGGAATAAAAGGCATAATATCGTAATTTATAATTAATAAAAATAAAACATTAAATGTTTTATACATTTCATGTTTTATTTTAAATTTTACAAAAAATGTGTATTTAAACATTAAAACTTTTCCATCAACAAATCAATGCAATTTAACATTGACATAATAATAAACATAAATTTGCTCTGCCTTGCGTAATAACAAAATAAACTGAATTATGAACATCAATCAGTCTTCATTACAATGGAACATGTATTTTTTATATTTTAAATCAAAAGAAATTAGTAGGGTTTTATCAACACAATGTTGTCATTCTTATTTTAGATATATACTTAAAAGAAATGTAAACTCCATCTGCAACTTCTCTTTCAATTTAAAATTTCACTTTGGTGACAAGCTTACATCACGGCCGGCACATGTCAGTTTCTTTACCAACTTCGGCAAATCGGCACGCGAGCGCGCTGAAGCCCGCCGCCCCGCGCCCCGCGCTATGCGTCCCTCGTGAACCCCGAATAGGCCCCTCAGACACCGTACCTAGTGCCCGTTTAAGGATATTTAAGAGACGCAAGATTGTTGTCACGAAAAAATGATAAAAACTTTACAAATTAAGTACGATATTCAATGGACACGATAAGATCAGTGAACTGAACTCAAAGTATACGTGGTAAATTATACGCTGAACACTAGCGCCCTCCAAATTTCAGTCGGACGATGGCGGAACTATATTATACGCTAAAAGGCATTGTAGTGATGAAATTACGTCCATGCCAATTTTTCGCCCATGCATTCTAAGGATGATAAGGGACCCTTGGGCTAAAAATGAGGGTCGGTCAATCTTGCGTCCGTATTCCGGACGCACAAAGTCAGTCGGACGCAGCATCATCGGTAAATAACGCCATATAGGACGCAACATGTCCTTCAAGATATTTGAATATTTGAATATTCATTATAAGAATTCCAAATAAATAGCATTACATTGAAAAGAACAAGTAAAAATTCAAAAAATACAAATGCTGTTCGTTTTTCTCTGCTGGATAGAAAAGTCAGCCATGATACCCTAAAAAGAAGCTACGCGGTTGCTGGTACTCTAAGAAACTTTCAAATATATAATTCAGACGGACAGTGGAGGACATTGGAGAAAGTGGAAATTCCAAAATCATACGATATGGCATAATTCTGCAGGCAGCCCTATAAAACCACCGAAAAGTTGTCATAATATCACAGACATATAAATAGTAGCAGACCAAACATTAATACGTAGATATATTTTTTTATATGGTATGATTCTTTATCCTTTTTTTTCTAAGTGACAATTCATAAGCATGTCTCGTTCTGTCACGTGTTGTCACATTGACTCATACATAGACAAAATTTGACGCGTAGCTTGTCTGCCATATTGATAAGCATCAAATGTTTTTCAATCGCGTTTAAAATTGATAAAATATTACTTGTTTGGGACATAAAACACACGAGGACGGTAAAATAATATGGTGAAGTGCTGTGCGTATCGCTGTGACAGTGCTAGCTACCACAAAACACCTGGATTGACCTTTTATCGGTAAGTTTTGGGAAATCTTAGTGCTTTCTTTACTAAATTCAAATGTTTCCATACTGTTTATTCGTATTTTACATACAGTTTTTAACAAAGATGCGATTTGTCTGTACCGTTAGCCTACAACTAAAGAAATAAACCATAACAAGGACAAAATAGTCAGAAAGTGGCATCAAGTGACAGCTCAAGTACCTGTTCAATTAGTCAGGGACGAATTAGGCAACAAAGACGAAACTTTTAGTAAATTGCATTTGTTGTATGTATTTATGTAAAATATTTATTTCCATTGAATTATCAAATAAAGCCTCAGTTTAATGTATGATGTTTTATTCTTTTTTGGTGATACAATTCCAAAATACCTGTAGTAGTTTCAGTGTATGTACACATGTCATGCTAAATGCTAATATTAAAAATAAATTATAAAATCAATATTATGTCACCCAGTGTCTGTGTTATGGAGAACATCAACATAGGCATATGTATAAATACAGTATAGGCTACTCACATAACGATGAATTTTCATTCAGCAGGCAATAATTGAGCATACTAATATTTTTCCAGGTTTCGCAAGGATGAAAGTTTACGGAATGCCTGGATTAAAAACCTGAAACTCCAGGATTGGCAACCAAGACCTTCAAGTGTACTTTGTTCAAAGCATTTTGAGAATCACTTGATAGATCCCAGCGCTTTTCGAACAACATTACGTCCCGGAGCAATTCCTACACTGTTTACCGAATTTACTCCATATGTAAGCATTATGAGAGTGTAAGATAGAAGAGTGTCCCTGGAGTTTCTTGCACTTTCTTCTCCATAGAGATCTACGCTTTGGAACGTGCAAATAGCTTCAACTTTTTGGACAGACCGACCTTGACAATTAAAAAGTGCCTGTAAATGGTTTATTTGAAATAAATGCTTGAATTTTGAATTACATACATTACTTTTATTTTAAAAATCCTGATTTATTCCTAAACTAGCTTTCAGGCATACTAATACCTTGACTCTCGGTTCTACAAAACATGGCATGCGGGTTAATGACTGCAGTGCCAGTTTTTCTAGCTGATACTGACGTCCGTCAATGGTTTGTAAACACCGTCAAAAGATAAAGAGTGGACTGCTGCCCATCGTCCTCTTAAAATATTCCCTTAGTCGCCTTTAACAATAACCTCGGGAATAGAGGGTGGTTCTATTCGTTAAGACTATTGATGAGTAATCTATATTTCATGTACCCAGAGAATATAGATTTTCAGGGATTTTCAGAATATCGTTAGATAATACTGGCAACCGGTCCTAATTCGGCCCTGTAATGATATCATTCCCTAGGTGTGCGTAATGGCTACGCAAATTTTAGCGAATGTTTGGTCTGCTACTATTTATATGTCAGCATAATATACGCGCCCCCGGCCCGAGGGCGACTGCGCCGCAGTCGTCATTAATTGACAGTGACAATTTGTTTCATTGAATAAGTGTTTAATATTTTTGTAAAGTGTAAATATTTCTAGTGTAGTGATTTTTTACATTGTGTTTTTATATTTTTACTTTATTTGGTAAGTTAATTATATTTTATGTTAAATACCGGCTGTAGCGATGCCGGAACCTGTGCCAGTCAACCTGCCACATCCCTCGACACACAGCTGGTGAGATGCCCCCATTGCTCCCAGGCACGCTTTTTTAAAGGCGAACGGGGGTTGAAGATACACTATGGCAAGGTTCACAAACCTCATAGTGTACCTTTGTGCCCCCAGAGCCCATCCACATCCCAAACATCAACTCATTTGGAACTACTTTGGACAACGTTATCAAAATTGAAAAATTCAACACCTCTGATAAAGAGAGTTCCTCGGGGCGCGAGACGGTCTGTTGCGCTGAGTTTAGCGCGATGCGTCCGTCTTGCGACTCAAGAGAACACCCAAAGTGCTTGGGAGGAATTACTCACCTTCCCTTATAGGATTCTACATGTGCAAAAAAGTTTGGCTACAAAAAAAACATTGACGACCCAAATTAAAGACAATTGCACTAATTCGACCTACACTTTAGATCCAAAATTGCCCGCTTTTAATAACGTTCCCAAAAAGGCGTGTGTTCATATGTGGAATCCAAATTAAGTGAAGGTGACATTAGGGGAGCGGCCAGGCTATTATTCAGCAGTGATGTGGTGGCGCCTTACTCTCCAGATACTATTTCAGCTCTGGAGAGTAAACATCCTACGCCTGCGGATGACCTCAACTTCCCTGACCCCCCCGACACCACAAATCCGGATTCACCTTTTTTTCAAATTTCAGCCTCGCAGTTGATGGCAGCCGTGAGCTCCTTCAAAAGCGGTTCCGCCGGCGGCCTTGACGGCCTGACTCCTCAACATTTAAAGGATCTTTTAAGTTCAGGCGCCGGGGATGCTGGTGAGTCGCTATTGAAGGAGCTTTCGGCTCTTGTCTCCCTAATGCTCTCCGGCAGCGTGAACGATGCTGTCGTCGATGTTTTGTACGGGGCCAACCTCTGTGCCCTGCGCAAGAAAGACGGCGGCATTCGTCCCATTGCCGTCGGGTGCACCTACAGGCGTATTGGCAGCCAAAATTTGCTGTGGAATATACAGGCTTAAACTTACCAATAAATTTCAGCCCCTACAGCTTGGCTTTGGATCCAGAGGGGGCTGTGAGGCTGCCATACATGCCCTTTCAACTTTTTTAAATTCTGGGAAGAGTGAGGTTATCCTCAAGGTTGACGTTAAAAACGCCTTCAATTCTGTTAACAGGGACACCTTGTTGGCAGAAGCAAAAAAAGAAAAACCAGAAATTTACGGCTTTTTATGGCAATGTTACAGGAACCCTTCAAAATTATTGTACAAAGACAACGTTTTAGAATCTGCAGTTGGATGCCAACAAGGTGACCCCATCGGGCCAGTCATTTTCAGCTTGGCTATCCATCCCATCATTGAAAAACTAAATTCAAAATTTAACGTCTGGTATCTAGATGATGGAACACTACGAGGTGACGTAGACACCGTTTTAAAAGATTTTATTTACCTGAAAAAGCAGTTCCAATCCATCGGCCTTGACCTCAACCACTCCAAGTGTGAAATTTTTATTTGTGACAATACCGACAGACCAATGACTCTACAGAAATTCAATTCTATAGCCCCAAACATCAAAATTTTAGATAACAGTTCTCTGCACCTCCTAGGATCACCAATATTGGAAGACAGTTTTTCTTCATTCATTGACGACAAAATTAAACATTTTAACGATATTTCAGAAAGACTTTCTAAAATTAGTTTACATTCGGCTTTCACCCTCATAAGATATTGCTGTTTTGGGCCAAATTTTATTTATTTTCTCCGCTCTTCCCCTTTATGGAAGCAGTGACACCTTTTGGACAAAATTGATCGAATCATTCAATGCATACTAACGTCTATCTTAAATGTGGCTTTGGATGACCGAGCCTGGCTCCAAGCCACACTAGGTACCCATTCGCTTTGGTGGGCTCGGCATCCGCAAACTTTCTAGTATAAGCCTACCGGCGTTCCTGTCTTCGGTCAACAGCACTGAAAAGTTAACCAAAAGGATTTTAACTCCAACTTTGGGTTAACTGTGAAGTGCCTTGCTTGACCGATGCTGTGAACGCCTGGAAAGTGGCTTGCCCGAACACGGCGTTGCCCGATAACCCATTTTCCCAGAGGCAATAGGATGAGCCGCTCTGCAGGTTGGTACGGAATAACCTCTTAAACACGACCACCAATACTGCGGAGCGTGCCCGCCTGCTGGCTGTGGGTGAATGGGAGTCGGGTCTTTGGCTACAGGCACTACCGTCACCCAACATAGGTACTATGCTGAGTGACAGTACTTTTCGGATCGCTACGTGTCTGCGTCTGGGGGCTCCTAGCGGAGCCCCACATCGGTGTCAATGCGGTGAACCAGTCGACCGCCTCGGACACCATGGCCTGTCTTGCAGTAGGAGCGCCGATCGGCTAGCACGGCATACCAGCATTAATGACATCATCCGTCGGGCTCTTGTCACCGCCGGGGTGCCAGCTGTTTTAGAACCCCACGGCTTGGCACGTGACGATGGGAAGAGGCCAGATGGGATGACCATAATGCCTTGGAAGGTGGGTAGGCCTTTGGTGTGGGATGCAACATGTGTTGACACCCTTGCGCCATCCCATCTTCTTAGCACGGCGGGCTGTTCTGGGGCGGCTGCTGCAGGTGCGGAAAACCTCAAAAGGCGCAAATATAATAACCTAATTGGGAGTTATATATTTGAGCCTTTTGGCGTTGAAACACTAGGCCCATGGGGTCCGAGTGCACATAGAGTCTTTCGGGACATCAGCAAACAACTTGTCGACGGTTCACGTGACCAGAGGGCTGGGCTTTTCTTCGGCCAAAGAATCAGCATTGCCATTCAACGTGGCAATGCTGCCAGTGTTCTGGGCACTTTTGCCGTTGACAGCGATGTGGATTATTTTTTTGATGCCCAATGATTTATTTTGTTTTTTTATGCGTTTGTACATAATGTAGATACTGTACCCATGTATATTGATATGTATATATAATAAACAGTTATAAATACAAAAAATATTGCAAAGAAAGAATAAATACATTATATAATATATGAATATTGACAAAGATAAAACGCATCAAAACTCGGGAGTGAGGGCTCGTGACGTCACAACCCGCTAAAAATTATGGCATGGCGTGACGTATTGAGAATTTTAAAAGCGTCGTAACTTCGTCAATTTTGGTTCCCGTACTAACAAAAGAAAAAATATCAAATATTTATTGATAATCTAACTGACGGACTAATTAGATTTTTTCAGGACACAAGCCTATTCAACTCACCTTAAATTCTTGGCCAGACTGACATCTGATATGATATCCAACTCTGGCACCCTGCACCAGTGTTCCACGTGGGCAGCCATGAACAGCTGAGCGTACGCATGGAACCCGCAGGGAATCACTGCTGGGAGCAGGATCAGGTAGATCACCATCTTCTGGTACCTTCCGAACTGGCCCACATCTTCTAGGATGGCGTCGAAATCCATGCTGGGCAGCTCTACAAAATGTTATTTGAAATTTGATAATTAAATGGTTGCTTTTTTGTACGTTGTCAGATATTTGTATTATTATTTTATAGTCTTACGCAGGATGTGGTCGATGATTGAGCAAAATCGCTTTCTATCAGGTGAGTTTGTGGTCCAACGTAAGCCTATCGCTTCCTTAGAAGCAACTAATCTATTGACTCAATGACTCCTAGGTTGTAGCTATCAGAATAGCTGACTGCGGGTAGGTAGATAATTCCACTCCTTTGTTGTAGGCAGGTACCTACGCACAATTAAAGTTTTCCCAAAACGTTTTGAGAGTATAAATGGGATCTACATCATATGTTTCTTGTACATTTATTGTAGGTGTGTTACAGGTGGCCAAAATAGGGTTTTTTTATTTGTGATGGGTTTACTCTTGACTCTAGTCTAGGTAAGACATGACAGAGACAAAGTCTACGATGGAGTGAGCTTAACCAGAAGAAGCCTGTTCACTCTAACTTTGAAGAGATTAGGGTTGTAAGCGTTCAGACGCATGCAGGCAGAGAGTTCCATTCCATTGCTGTGCGCATTATAAAAGACGTTTGGAAACGCTTCTAGTGTGAATTGATGGAATAGCAACAAGGTAGGGATGGTAAGTTGCAGTACGTCTGGATGTCCCATGGTAGATGAGGGCCGGTGGGATGAGGTCGTGGTGTTCTTGGGCACACTCACTGAAGTACAATCTGTAGAAGACCGACAAGCAGGCAACCTTGCGGCGTTGAGCCAAGCTGTGTAGCTTGGCATCCACTACTTTTACGATGCCGATGAACCTCTTAGCCGTGCGTTAACTGAGTCGAGCGCAGCAAGCTGGTATTTAGCTGAGCCATCCCAAAGGTGGCTGCTCTATGCAGGATCGGAATTGTGCTTTGCATAGGGCTAAAAGCTGTCCAGGCCTGAAGTATCGCTTCACTCTATTTAGGATGCCCAGCTGTTTGTTTTCGGTCACAGCACAGAAGTTAACAATCAGATTTGATTGGAAGGACAGACTACAAACTATCATTATTTGCAGGGATATCGCTAATTCGTTACTAAAATAGTGGTCAAAAATTTTGTAAAACAAAATATTGGGGATTATGGATTTAACATGTACTAATTTCAAGACCGTCTGTCTGTGGATTTTACTAATAAGTATCTAAACTTACCTTCTTTCTGTGAGTTGTCACCTAGAACTGCACAATCTTCATAGACCACTCTTGGAGACTGATTGGCCGGACTGCCAGATTGTGCAAACGTTCTGACATACCTACTTCACATATTTAGAGACCCTAAACACTGCCGCTAATACAGGTTGATGCCAATATGTTTTGATTGACTTGTTCAATAAAACTGGGATTGAGATCACCGGATCGGAAAAGGCCTTAATTCTCAGTCTTGATGACAACATTCTTCCTTTTTTTATGGATGGGAAATCATCAAATGACTTCTTCCGCTTTGGGCGAAGCAGAAGGGAGTGTCAGACTTTTACTGACTAAAACCCATCCGTGTTCCTCTTAGTGCCCTTTGCGTTCCAGTTAGTGACTTTTTCGAACAAATTCCGCAACCCTAGCAGGTCGACTCGGGCCTGGATCCGATCGAACAGCGAGCCACCCAACGCTCGCCGTCCTACGGTGGCCGCCGGGAATCGCCCTGCGGCTCCCGACGCCCGGGGCGTCTTCCTCTCCGGCCGGGGCAGGAGGTCTCCCTCTCTCTCCCGTGTTCGGCCTCCTCCTTCGCTAGCATTACTGCTTCGCAGAATGAGGTGACCGCTTCTCTTGCCTCCTCGCTCGGGACCGGCCGGGGAATCAGGGCCGGTCGCGAGAGGTCGCCGCTGCCCATCGCCTCGATGAGGACACGGCGGTGCTCCGCCCATGAAGGGCTGACCTCCACCAAACGTTCCACCATGTCCTCCGGGCGATCCTCACAGTGTAGACACCCGGGCGTGTCCTCTCCCGTGTCCGGTGAGTACCAACAGGCTGCGTCAGGCGGAAGGTGAGGACGCCGTGGCGCTGCTCTAGCCACTCCTCAAAGAGGGGACTTACCGCCGCAATTGTGGAGTGCCCAACAAAATGTCTACCTAACTGCGCGATAAAAAGCATGTTTATGTGTTTATTAACCTACTAGCTGACCCATGCAACTTCGTCTGCGTCACATTTTCCATTAATGCTCGGCTCCTTTTAGTCTTAGCGTAATGATATGTAGCCTATATCCTTCCTCGATACATGGGCTATCTAATACTTTTCAAATCGGACCAGTAGTTCCTGAAATTACCCCCTACATACAAACTTACAAACAAATGTTACCTCTTTATAATATTAGTATAGATTAGTATAGATCTATGCTTGTGTATTCATTTGTGGCGCTAAAGTTTGTTCCAACATCACCAATATCACTTCCTTCTACGAAATTATCTGAGGGAAGGATCTTACAGCATTCTAAGCTAGCAAAGCGCGCACCTAATAGCCATATCTATAATATGTATGTATTTACAAAAAAAAAAAAATGTATATAAGTAGTTTATCAGCCATCTCGTTACCATAACACAAGCATTAGGTTGCTTAGCTTGGGACTAGATGGCGTTGTGTAAAATGTCCAAGGATATTATTATTATTATTATTATTATAACACACGCTCGGATTTGGTTCGACCGGATCACCGGACCACGACTTTGGTTCGCTTCCGAACCAAATCTGACCGTCTGTAGTCTCGCGAATATAATTATTATTAATTGAGTTCGCCTCGTTCCGCTAGTCTGCACATCGGATTAGGTTTGCTCCGTACCGAATCCGGTCGTGTCGAGGGTTAGGCCCAACAAACTATGACTGGGCGTGTTCGAATTTCTAGGGTTTCGTACCCAAAAGGGTAACCAACGGAACCCTATTACTAAGGCTCTGCTATCCCACCGTCCGTCCGTCCGTAGGTAGACAGATGAAATATTTTCATAGAGTGTGTATTTCTATGGCCGCTATTATAACAACAAAATAATAAAAAATAAGATTATTTGTACGGAACCCTTCGTGTGCGAGTCCGACTCGCACTTGGCCGGTTTTTGTGTCCAATGACATGATGACAACAACGTTGTGCACTTGAAGGCGTACTTGAAGCAATGTGTCCGATCCCATCGTTTAAAAGCGAGAACGGATTTTTACACCGCGCCGGATCCAATTCGAGCGCGTGTTACGGCTTTAAAAGGCAGCTGGTGCTTCTTAATACCTTTTAAATACCTAGGTAATCATCTGCACCATTCAGGATTTGAACTTGGCTGGTGGAACAAGACGAAGATGGTTCTCAATGTGATTTCGACTTAGTTTGTACTAAAAATTGCATTTTTAATTTGCTTAAAATCAAACCACCTGTAGATAAAATGGGATGCGCGTGGGCAATTATCCCATTCGTGCTCCAGTCAGTCAATTCGATTAGCGGAATAATTGGAACGGGCAAAGGACTGTTCCCTGAATGCCCACCCAAGGTCGGGAGCCGGCGATACTTCTACTGTGTACGTTATCCATTGACGGCTGACTTGTTTCAATGTAAAATATAAAAGAAGATACCAAGCAATGGATAATAACATTTGTCGGTAGGATGTGGTACTCAAGGTTTCGTCATGGTCTCTGCATGCATGGTATTTATTTTAACAGCGGTTAAAGTTACTAGGTTATTTGTAGTTTCGCACGCTTTTAAAAGTTATTTTGGACAATAGAGGGGAGTTCCCAACAATATAAGCCCCTGATAATCCTGAATCGGAGACCACTACAAGAGAAGTTGAGGACAATGAAGCTCAACGAGTCGCGTACTTCCCTTTCCGTGTTCAACTGGCGACACCGGTCTCGCGAAATCAACACGCTTTTGTTTTACTACGGAATTCTACGAGCCCGTGTTCAATTCGCGTCAACTGAGCACGCTTTTCGAGAGACCGATGTCGCCAGTTGAACACGGAAAGGGAAATATGCCAACGAGTCCTAGAATTATACTATCCAACGAAACTATTCAACTGTCTTTGAAATCTTAATATATAAAATTCTTCCGTTACTGAGTGACTGACAGACAACGCACAGCCGAAACTACTTATACGTATAATTTCGTATAATAAATTTGGTAGAAAGCTATAATTTGTTATGTCTAAGATTCCTTGAGGAATTTAGGGGAGCATAAAGAGATCATTTCCCGAAATTTCTACGGAAACGGGACAAAAACTGGTAGAGAATGCCTATGGCATTAAGTACGTAGGTATATCTATTTGTGTGCTTAAAGTGTTACATAAATAATTAATTTCCACTTCTCTTCCCCAAATAAAGCAAGAGACAGAACAGCTAGGCCATTATTCATCTTATAAAAAGGTTCATAGGTAATCAGGTCATTTAAATAAATAATGCATTGTGTTCGATATCTTATTTTAATTTAATTAAATCAATAAATAAGTACATCATCTCAGTCAGTACGTTTCCTTCATCAAGCAAGAAAAAAAGTAAAAAGGAATACATTGATAAGTACATGTTATAATTCTGTAAATATTCATAGGATTCGCTATTTTAATAGAGCCTATGTGGCATGAAGCAAAATAGAGCAAATCCGACCATGTAATTTACACTTTATGGCACATTTTCCTGTACCACTCAGGGTCGTTCTTGGCCACAGACTCTGGTCTTCCATCTTTGTGTCGGTAGTGGAACTCAGACACCCCTCGCCCTGGTACATTGTTCACGATAAACTTGCAGAATCGCTCGACCATTCGCGCGTCCCAATCAGAAGAGACGTAGTGGATTGATTCGTATTCCACTAGCACCTGAAATATAAATGGAAGGAATAAAATTCACAATAAAACTTAAATAGCGCATCCTAGCCCGTCGGCGTAGTGTTGCCTGTCTGACGGTCTTCTATAGCCGGTCGATTCTGTCGACATCTCACCGTGATCACTTAGGTGGTGTGATCGACAAGTGAGCTGTCATGCCATCTTGTTTGTATAGTTTGATAACTCACTTGTCGTTCACTTTGCCTAAGTGTTCACTTCGACAGATCTTACAGAAACGCACTGCAGATTATACTTTGGTGAGTGTGCACAGGAACTTTCTGATCCCACCATCGCCCTTTTACTACCGGAATACCAGACGTACTGCAGGGTACCACCTGTACTTGGTCGATATCCCGACTAGTCGTACCCAGCGCTTCTCCTCCACATTTATTATGAGCACAGCCAAAATGTGGAACTCTCTGCCAACGTATGTGTTCCCGTCCACATATAACCCGTCTGCCTTCAAAGCAAGACTGAACAGGCATCTTCTGGCAAGCTCGCTCTATCATCGACCACATCCATCATTTTCCATCAGGCGTGATTGTGTTCAAGAGCAAGCCCATTAAATAATAATTAAAAAAAAAAAATGACTACTGGGACTATGGGAATTATAGGCATCCGTAACCCTTCAATCGGGCCCCATGCAGGTAGGTGGAAGTGTTTTTTAAGAGGTTACGGGTCTCATTCTGTGTTGATGGTGATCATCTGAGTGGCTTAAGTCAGGTAAAAATACCACTCCCCCTGTTGTACTTTTGAGGAAAAGACCAAAAAGTGCAGGCTTCTGATAAAATGAGAGGTACCTGAACAGTATACTCCTCGTCTCCTGCCTGGAAATTGAAGGCGTAGTCTCTGGGCGCTGTGCCGTTCTCTCCATGCTGGTACAGCCTCAAGTCCACCCACTTAATCGGCAGCACCTCGCCGGTTGGCAGGGCTATCATACCGAGTTCCAAACTGTTAAGAAAAGTTATAGGCGAATTTTCAACTTTTTACACACAGCTTAGAAAAAAATACATGTACCTACACGGCTAAAATCATAACCCTCCTTTCAGCTTTGCCGTAAGTATAATAAGCCCTTCCCAGCTAAAAGGCTAGGAAATGGTGACGGGCGTTTTTGGGGGACTGTCTTTATTGTGTATTTACCTAGAACTTTGACGTTCAAAAAGTGGTGGCATTCAGCCTACTTTGAATAAACGATTTTTGAAAATTTTTATCAAACACTGGGCCTGGGAATTAGACACTTCGATTTTCATGATTCCCTTGTTACTGGCCGCGACTTGCAACAATGACGTGACGTGGCGAGAACACTTAAGCGATCGAAGTCGGTCGCGTACACCCGTCCTATAGTAATTCATACAAAGCAGTCGTACGTCATTGTCACCGGTCGCGGTCGCCAAGATCGGAATTGTACCTTTAGATCTTAAGTCAATGAATTTGTCTAGCCTTGTCCCAACTGTGTTGGAGTCGACATCCAGTCCATCTGGTAGCAAAAGTATTTTACATGGAGCGACTATCTACCTATCATACAAGTCTTGGCATAGTCAGATCATCTGGAACGACTGTCAACAATCTACAAATGATAGCAGGGACCGATGGCTAAACGTGCTTTCCGAGAAATGGAGGAAGTCAAAGTCAAGACAATCAATTTTAAATAATGGATTTACCCACCCTCGGCAAGTTGCGGTGGTTGTCTCGTAGCTAAATAAGTCACAAACTCTACAAATGGATCCTCATAATTCAAACGGCGTGAACAGCATAATAGTAGATTTTGAAACGATAAAGCAGTGTCTTATGACACGTGCGTTTGCAATGAAGGATTGGAGAGTTAACTCCCGAGTGATGCGAGTGAATTTAGAGTTTAAGTCACGAGCGAAGCTAGGGAGTTAATATACAAGAATCCTGAATGCAGCGAGGGAACCAGTCAGCCCAAGGCAAAGACACCTTTAGGCAAAGGCCCTAAGGAAAAATCTCTACTTTTCACACCTACTGCGAAACATATTGTGCTCTATCCATGAAAACAGGTGGCGCGCGTCGGCCCACGCCGCATGGAGCAGGTCGGTCGTCGGAAGCTGTGGCTCCAGGTCCAGCCCACCGCCGGGCAATAATATTGTACTGAATTTCATTATAACCCGCAAATTCGGAACCCCAAATTCAAATCACATTATTGCCCAATAATGTGTTTTGTATTTGGAACCCCAATTTGACTGCGCTCGCTGTACCTAGTAGCCGCTCGCGGTTTAGAATGACGTAATTTAGGTTAGGTTTGCATGGAAAATAATTAGACGTTTCGTGCTGGTGGTGTGAAAAAGAATAAATAAGTAGAGACTCACTTGGAGGCAGTAGACGGCTGGCAGACCACCCCGACGCTGATGCTGGAGCCATTCTCCAAGAAGATGTGGTGGAACGCGTACCGGTGCATGAGGGTCCAGTCGCGCTTCTGACCTGAGGGATACAAGATTTTTTATGCTATTGAGTATCGAACTGACGACATAAAATACTGGTACTCAGCCAAATCATTCTGACTGGAAGCCGACTCCAATAGGTTGGGCAAAGGCTAAGCAGATTATGAAGATGTTTGAGTATCGAAAAGATAGGTCAACCTCACGGTAAGTGTTACTATCGTCTACTTATGTATAATTAGTGTAACTTAGAGTCAACTCCTGCCAGGGTTGTGGATTGTTCGAAAGATTTACCTTGGCTTGGAACGCAAAGGGCATTTGGAGGAACACGGATGGGTTTTCTACAGTAAGAGTCTGATTCTCTCTTCCCCTCCAACCAGAGCTTGAAGAGTCATTTGATGATTTCCCATTCAGAGGAACAAAGGATCAGCTCACACCAAGACGTATTCGAATACCTATCCACTATCTTGAGGAACTCTTGGCTAAATAATAGGTAACAGCTGCGCGTGTCGACCTTAGAGATTAATGGATGCTTGCCGAGGTCAATCCGTGGATTGTTGACCATCCACTAACAAGACTCCTCCATACCTCGGAAATCACGTATAGAACCTTTGTTCACGGCTGACATTTGAAGTTCGTTGACAGTCGTTTGCGGATAGTTAGAAGCTAGAAAATCTGACACCAGTCTTACCAAGTAATATCAATTGCCCAGAGAATGGATTGTGGAAGTCAGATATGCAGTGGCTCCATGTAGAATACTGGCACACATCTGCATTTGGTAAGACTGGAATCTGACCCCAAAATATGTAGTTGGGGTCTTGGTGAGAGGTAGCCAGAATGATATTGTATCGCTTTATGTACGCACACGATCGATATTAGCTGACCCCTTATGGTAGACCCCAGATAATTAATATGCAATACCGGTCATTGACCCACATAGCATACCATTCTTAATATCAAAAACAGAAATAAAGACATAAAGCAGCGGGTCTATTCTGTCAACAACTCGCCATTTACACTAGGTTGAGTGAACGACAAGTGACCTGTCATACCATCTTGTTTGTAATGGTTTGATAGCTCACTTAATGTCATTCACATCGCCTTGGTTTTCGCTTCGACATGTTTACAGATCGTCTACTTTAGAAGGACATGTCCTTCTAACGTGATTTGCGTTCTCTAGTAATGAAATACAGTTCATAATTTATTCTTCGAGTATTGTATTGAAGGGGTATTAGGGAAAGATCAATGTGACGACCTCATTCCACCGGCCCCTTCTACCATCGGACATCCAGATGCACTGCAACTTACCATCCCTACCTTGTTGCGATTCCACAAATTCGCACTAAGCGTTTCCAAACGTCTTTTATAATGCGCACAGCAAAGGAGTGGAACTCTCAGCCTTCGTATGTGTTTCCGAACGCCTATAACCCTATTCTCTTCAAAGTTAGAGTAAACAGGCTCCTTCTGGGTAAGCTCGCTCCATCGTGGACTTTGTCTCTGTCATCTCTGACCAAGAAAAAGTCAAGAGCAAACCCATCTCAAATAAAAAATAAAAAAATGTCCTTTATTGCAAGTATCTAGCGCCTACTATACTATAGCTATTATAAACTCTTGTCTCACCGAAGCTGTGATCCCTGAAGGAAGGAAGACTGTACTCAAAGGACTCGTTCTCAATCTTGAACTTGCATTTCAATGTACCGAACTGTTCGTAGTGCGACTGATGAGCCCTGTAACAGGAAATGCATGATTGAATTAATAACAATTTCCTCTTGACCGTATTTCGTCATCCAATATCAATTGAGAGTAGGTGACTAGTCAGTAGAAAGCTCAGGATAGTTGCCCCAGGAGTATAGTTGCCTCGATTTTAATTACTATAGTTTCGCGAATGAATAACAAGTTATTTTATTTATCAATCGAGAGGCTACTGCAGGCAACTACCACTAAGTTGACCACGTTGCATGTGTCCACTAAGTTGCATGATCTGTCAGGAGCAAGGTGCGGTCAAAGTTTTTGCGGGATAAAAGACCTTTTTCTCGGCGGGGCAATCCTATATGTACTTTATATGGATAAGGCAACTATCCCATCTAAAGACAGTTGTAAAAAAAAACTGAGTTCCGCTAAAATCGCCTATAAAAAAATTTTCATCAAACCCATACGTGTGGGTATCTATGGATAGGTCTTAGCGAAATCGGCCCAGCCCGTTCACGCGTGAATACGTGATGCGGTGAGGTGATCAAGGGAAATAGGGATTATTTTTTTTAGCCGAAGTTGTTACTGCTTATTGCATTTTTGCGTCTTGCGGTTCTAGTCAGCGAGTAATATCTCTACTAACGTTTTAAGATTTTCAAAGTATTCCCTGCTCCATTTCTCCAACGCTATAGACCTGATGATCGCCGGGGGATGCAGGTCGGAGTCATAGTCGAAGTATTTCGTCGTAGCGTTCCATTCTCCGAAGAAGTCCACATCTACCATTTTGTCTGGGTCGTTTTGGAACCTAGAGAAAAAAATCAAACACTATTTAGCTTTATGGAAAACTATCTAGGTACTCCTTTTTTAAGGTCAAGCAGAAATACAGCAATAAGTACTAACAGTAAAATCTATACATTGCAACAGTAGCTACGTTCCTAAACGATCTTTACGGTTAAGCAACGCTTGCCAAGGTTGGTCTGTGGATGGGTGGAGTTTCCTCCATGGCTCGGAAAGCACGTTAAGCCTTTGGTCCCGACCGTCATTTGTTACGGATAGTCAGACGCCAGTAAACCTGACTCCAGTCTTACCAAGAAGTACCGCGTTACTCAGTTAATGGTTTGTGAAGGTCTGGTAGGCAGCCGCTTCACGTAAAACACTGGTATTCAGCTGAATCCGGTTTGACTGGAAGCCGACCCGAATGTAAAAAAATCTTGGTGTCCTTGAAATACAGACCTTCCGTCTAGCTTAGGCACCAATCTCCCCACAATATACTATCACTAATCTGAATATTCATTGTCTAAACTGTCATTAAAATGTGCTGTTATACTTATATGTATTGTGGTGAGAAAAATACAATCTCATCTTATCTTATCTTAAATCTTATCTTAATGGAAAAGGCTAGGTAGATGATGATGGTAACCTTTTCAGAGTATGAAGATTAGCTTAAACACTAGGAAGTAGTGCCGGCGGGTGTTTTGGGGGACTGTCTTTTGTAGAACTTGACGTTCAAAAAGTGCTGGCTCTCAGCCTAATTTGAATAAATTACTTTTGAATAGATAAAATTAAGGTAGGTACGGATGATGAAACTCAAAAGAAAAGTTTCTCCCAAATAAGTTTAACGATAAGTTTAGGAAAAGCTGGACATAATAAAGAAGATAAGTAATTTAAGCTTACCACATCTGCCCCTTATACGAGATGGTCCATTTCCCCATAGCCACCACAGGCGTGATTTTAATACCTTCCGCACCGAACTCTCCGATTTCGGCGCCAAACAACACCGTGTCGGGTATCTTCTTACTGCATAGCAAGCCTTTGTTTGGGAGCTGGAGAAGAAAATATATATTTGTAAAGAATGCTTCACCATAATATGTTGGTTTATGTAATGGATGATTTATGTTATGAGACGAACATCTCAAGTACAAGCATCACTGCTACCTGCCAGAGGGAATTTGTTCGAGCTCTGGAATGCAAAAAGCATTAGGAGGAACCCGGATGGGTTTTATCCAGTAAGAATCTGACTCTCCCTTCTGCTCCGCCCAGAGCGGGAAGAGTAATTTGATGATTACCCGTCTTAAAAGCATCGCCGCTATGTTGAGATCAACTCTAAGGTCCCCTTTTGAAATGGACCGCATGTCCGCTGTCCTACAGAGTTAAACATGTAGTCCTATTGTTCTTGCTTTTTCCAGTACTGAGTCACAGATATTTGTACTGTGACTGAGTTATCTCCAGTTTCTTTTCTAATTCATTATCTTGATTCTGTTGGAGTGCAGTGAAATCCTGGAAAGCTTAGATGGTTCGGCGGCTGTTTTCAAGTCCTTGGTCTTCGGCTCATCTCAGGGCAGTGATCAAGTTCCGGGTAGATGAGCACTCATGTCTAATGACCCATCAACAGTGTGGTCCAACGGCTACCAAATTACCTAGAGCAATTAGCAAGTTAATTCGTAAAACTACTCACCCCGATATAAAAGAGTCCGTTGCACATGCCCATGGGCCTGCGCTCGCAACCAGCGATCACATACACGCCTTTATTCTTCTGGCTGTCTGCTGAGATGAAAAACACTGCATCGAACGCCTGAAAGAGAGACAGTTTTTTTTTTACTTGAGATGGGTTTGTTCTTGACTCTGTCTAGGTCAGAGATGACAGAGACAAAGTCTACGATAGAGCGAGATTACCCAGAAGTAGCCTGTTCACTCTAAATTTGGAAAGATTAGGGTTGTATTATTGTAAGCAATCGGAAACACAGACGCAGGCAAAGAGTTCCACTCCTTTGCTGTGCTTTTTTTTATACATAACTGGGTAACTCTTGGCCCAAATCTCACCTGATGGAAAGTGATGATTAGGATTAGGAAGATGGAAGCGAGCTTTACCCGGAATCCTCCAACACAGAGGAACTGGCTATCATACCTCTCACTGCCGGAACACAACAATGCTGTTATCATTGTTGTTATGGCGACGGACTTAGACATGATGGTGGTAGCTTGCCAGGCGGACTTAAAAGTCCTACCACAAACCAAACCAAGCAAAATTTGCTTGGTTCGGTTTGGGAATCGAACCCGGGACCTCTGGGTCTGAATCAAGTGGCATAACCACTAGACCACGGAGGCGGTTAGTGTCACCTGTTTAGCACCACCCGGGGACCACGTGTAGGGATTCGCTGAAAGGTATTCTCCTACGGACGCGGGTGAATCGGAATTATGAAAGACGCTTGGAAGCGCTTAGTGCGAGTTGGTGGAATCGCAACAAGGTCGGGATGGCAACTTGCAGTGCGTCTGGACGTGGTGGGATGAGGTCGTGGAGTTCTTGGGCACACACTCTCACAGTTTTTATTGATGGGTTGTTGGCAGTGATTCCTTATGGAACCAAAACGTGGTAGTTCACAATGGGCCTCACCAGAAGACTTAGGAGCTCGGAGTTTCCTTGTGTGATCGAAACAAGAATGATATCCTCAAGAGAACCAAGGTTACCGACAAAGTCCAAAGGATCCAACTGAAGTGGCACATTGCTCGCAGATCAGATGGTCGCTGGGGCCGAAAAGTTCTGTTCGCGTACCGGAAGACGCAGGGTTGGAAAGCTTCCCACAAGGTGAACTGATGACTGGTTGAGGTTCGTGGGTAGCTGATGGATGAGAGGTCCGCAGGACCGACACTTGGGGGAGACCTATGTCTAGAAGTGGAAATCTTTGAGCTGATATCATGATGATGCTGGGGCAATAGGACTAATTTAATACACGCTTTCCTATAAAAAACATTTATTTATCAGCAATATGAAATGACTTATAGGTTGAAAACTGTCGACGTTTTGTGAATTACAGATTCCAACTAGCAAGGCAACTACTTAACTACTCAAGGAATGATATGACAAGAGTGAACATTGCTGGAGAATAGAGCGAGTTTCAAACTTCGTCGTCCCAAGACGTGAGTGAAGATTTTTGACATCATAAAACGAGTTACAGAAGGAACTCAAATGGTGCTGGGAAACACACAGAAGTGTCGGATGTCCAGCGGCGAGATGGTTATTATTATTATGTCCAAGGATATTATGGGCAGACGATATTGTTGGCATCGCGGGTAGAACCTAGATGAGGCTGGTACAGGAATGTGGGGATTATTAAAACTTGACTAATTATTAAACTTATCACATTAAACACCCAGTGCTCTTCCACCTTTCTCCTACTTGATGTATGCTGTGCCTGTGCCCGACAGGTTCCATAATTGTGACTAATATAAATAGTTTTCTAGGAACTGTATACATTAGGGTACGCAATAAAGAATTGACAAAAATATTGCATACGTTCAGCAGTGAGTTTAGAATGTGTGTGGATGATGATAATGTTGAGTATCCATACATGGTTTAGTTGTTGTAACCGCGTGGTTTTAGCTAGAAAGAACATATTAAATCCATGATGCCTAATTAAATAATTTAGGTACTTATAAAAGAATATTTTTCCTTGCGGAAATTGAGCACTAAATTCTGAATCCAAACAATCGGGTCATTAAACGAGCATACTTTAGTAGTACAAATACAAATTATTTCTGCAAAATACATTGTACCTGTCTACTGATAAGAGGGATTGCACTATAACTACCTACAGAAGTTGCTATTGGCCTGATGATGAGCCCTAGCAAACGTCGCAACATACACGATGTCGTGGTTGCTGCCGTTGCTGGACACCACGTGGCAATGAATAGAGCAAGAGCTCGCGACGACCTGACGTAGGTACGGTTTATGCCATTTTTATGCCAAGAGCGGGGAAACTCTTGGCCCACATCTCATCTGATGGAAAGTGATGATTAGGCCGAAAATGGAAGCGAGTTTCACCCGGAATCCTCTTACACAGAGGAACTGGCTATCATACCTCTAACTGCCGGAACACAACAATGCTGTTAACATTGTTGTTATGGCGACAGACTTAGACATGATGGTGGTAGCTTGCCAGGCGGACTTAGAACAAGTCCTACCACCAACCAAACCGAGCATAAAATTTGCCCCCGCTGGGAATCGAACCCAGGACCTCTGGGTCTGAATCAGGTGGTTTAACCACTAGACCACGGAGGCGGTTAGTGTCACCTGTTTAGCACCACCCGGGGACCACGTGTAGGGATTCGCTGAAGGGTATTCTCCTACGGAAGCGGGTGACTCGGCGGTATTTGTAAAACCTGAAAGTTTTAAAGTCGCGGGCTCCTAGTCCATAAGGGTTAATTTAGATTAATACAGGTTTTTATTTTGTCGCTGTCAAGTTGGCAATGTCAAATAAATGGTTTCTATTCTATGTGGAGAGATTTGCCTCGTGGTTTGCACAGGTAATTTATTTGCTAGACGAATTCGTGCGTACATGCCCGGGCCGTTTCTCGTATTGGACATTCTCATGACCTGTATCTTCATACAAACTAGTGGTCACGTGGCTGCTGTGTAGCGTCTTACCTTGGCATGACTGCTCAACGGCTGAGCTCTCTCCATGAGGGTGGGGTCCGCTATAGCCTTCACCCCCTGCCCCGCTCGCCCGTCGGGACCAGCCGCTGCATTTTTGCTTGAAAACTGGAATAGAAAAGCCATATTCTTTAAAAACAGCAATTAAAGGATCTACATAAAACAGTCTGATGTGCTGTGAGAAAAAAGTAAAAATTTTAAGTGGCAACAAGGCGGTAAGGTATTTAGGTATTAGGTTATCAGTACTAAGTTGGTTTTTTCGGTGGTGTCAGCTGAGTGCTGACTGGTGCCCGAGTCCACACAGGTCCACTAACCGCTGTCGAGGTCCTTAGGATACCAAAAAGATAGTCTGACGACACGGTTGGCGCAGTGGTTGAGCGATTGACTGCTGCGCAGCATGTCGCGGGTTCGATTCCCGCACGGAACAAATATTTGTACGACCTACATGTATTTGTTCCGAGTCTGGGTGTTTTTCTATCTATAATATGTATGTATTTACAAAAAAAAAAAAAATGTATATAAGTAGTTTATCAGCCATCTCGTTACCATAACACAAGCATTAGGTTGCTTAGCTTGGGACTATATGGCGTTGTGTGAAATGTCCAAGGATATATATTATTAGTCTCTTGCACTAGACTATTTGTTTTTCATTTTTTCTCTTGGTCGGGGTTGTAAGTATTGCGGGTGCTTTAAGTACCTACTGGGGTAAATAACGGGAGTGAGATTCATCTGTTTTGGCCTTTTATATCATGAATCAAAAGGCCTGATGTCCTCATGTAGGTACCAAACTAATGAAATTCTTGAATTAATTCATAAACAAACAACGCACAGCCGAAGTGACGATTCCAGACATCTGGAGATTTTGCTCACATGTTGCTTTTATCAAAGTTGAAATGCCGCATTCCTCTTGCTGCCCTCTTTCAGGGCCGCGGTAACTCTCACGCGGAGGCACTGGCCCAAGCGGACGCCGACCTAATAGGTACCTACTAAGGAAAGATTTTAGAAAGTTCATCCCCTAGTTACCTAAAACCCTATGAATATTTAAATAGGAGAACATTGTACTCAAATTATTATGAAATCTCATCAAGCTCTCTGTTTTGTTATTTCACAAAAACCGAGCAAATGCAAGTCTGATTCACACTAGAAGAAATCATGTTTCACTTTATTTTATCTTGAAAAAATAACATTTCAACTGTTTACCTATATATTACGGTTCATAAGATAAAGACGGATGGACAAACAGTAAGTAATAGAGGGTTCCGTAGGGTTCCATTCGTTACTGGTTGAAAGGAAGATGACACTATAATGGCGCTGATAACATCTATAAAAAAAAGTCTGTTAGCTAATTAACAGAACCGCATGGCCAACGCGTGATGACTGTTAGTAATTGTTAATTAATATAAATCAGTGGTTTATCAGACACCTGCGCGTTGCTACCTGAGCTCTTGGCGCTGATAATAACGGGAGCTACTGATATCGACCGCAAAGTACCTAGGTAATAATCACAGCTACGTCGGTGCAGCTGAGGATTTGCACGTATGCCTGATACATAATTTCATTATTTTAACAATTGTGTCGCATTATGATATGACGGAAAGTGAACATTCTAATGCCATATTGGTCTGGTATCTCACTTGACCGTGTTTCGGTCGATAGACTTAAACTTGTGAATTCAAGGCAGCAAGCAATATTGTTCAGCGCAAATGTATATAATCGCGCCCTTAAATGGTCATGTGCATCAGATTTTTTGTTATGGAGTTTTTTTTTAAAGTGTTTGATGTATGTGATGTGGCAGTATTTTTAAAAAATAGCCATAAACTTCGACCGGATGGAAAAATGCATTTTTCATTATGGATACATTAATTAATTCTTTTCTTTTTTTTTTAATTTTAATACAAACTAAATACCTTGACGTAGTAAATCACCCGATATGTAGGTACCCATGCCTCTTTATCGTAATTGGCAACGAAAAAAAATTTAAATTCAATAAGTATTCATTTGATAGAATTTTCATTTTAATTGCACTTAGCGGCAACATAGGCCACATTAAGACTCCGCCTTATCCGAAACTTTCATATCGGATTCGGTTACGGATAGATTTTTGTTTCGGATATCCGACAGTTTCGGTTACGGAGCTCCTTAACATTGGTGCATTCAAGTATCAAAGCAACATGGACTCTTTTCATTACACTGTAAAAAATAAGGGCCCTCTCAGTAGCAGAATTTATTCGAAAGAGTAACTGGACCGCCAATGGCTTTAGGAGGAACACTGAAGGGTTTTAGTCAGTAAGAGTCTGACACTCCATCTTCCTTTCTACCCAGAGCGGAAGGAGTCATTTGATGATTACCCATCCTAAAAAACTAATTAATTAACTAAAAAAAAGATTTTTTCAAATCGGTTCATAATTGACGGAATTATGAGGTAACAAACATACTACATAAAATACAACTTGAATTGAGAACCTCATCCTTTTTGGGAAGTTGGCTAAAAAAGGCAGTCTCCCTGTCTACTTTGCCTGCGGATCGGTTGAAATACAAAGTCCGATAATAAGCCGGTTTATTCGTCTCCATTTAACAACTATCAGAATATAAGAGGGCGAGCAAATAGGTACATAAAAACCGCTATGCAAGCACTCAATCTTAATTACTAAAATAACTACAAGATAAACTTACCTTTCTAACATAATAAAGGATTCCGAACAGCACATACTTAACGTAATACCACTTTCCAGGCACGGCATAAACACCTAGAATGGGCTTTGAGTCCTTTCTCACTTTATTGTAAATAAACAAAATAATACCGAGACCTATAAACCAGAGTGTGAGTGACATTATGCCGCCGCGACGTCCCAACACTGAATGTGAAAAACACTGATAATACTGATACACATTTATAATAATGATAAGAGCTGCCACTTTGTTGTTCGGTGGATAATTAAGTGTTGTTGTTATCGGAGATAGAGCTACACTTTGTACCTTTAATTTAATTGTCCTTTGGTAGAGAATATGTGTAACTTTTACCTAATATATTCGTCTCTGTTAGACGGCTTCTCATCTTGTTTGTAAGCTAATTAAGGGTTTTGAAGACTACGTTTTGCAACGTGTATTAAAAAAGATATGAGACAAAAAAATGGCAAGGTGCGGATTTATTCCGCATAATATATAAGTACATACCTAGATAATTACCCACTCACTTGTACTAAACAAACTTCATGCTTGCATTATCCTCAAAATAATTTTCTGTCACGGTTATCCTGCTACCACCAAAACTAAAATTAAATAATATTGTAAAATATTTGCCTGAAATATTGTTAAACTATCCTGTTAATCAGTACGATATTAGAAAACGATACTTCCGCTTCCTTGTTTGCTGGATTGTAATGTACATTGGGGAATGAATCATAAATAAATCATATTGCTTGCTTTTGCCTACGCGGTTATAGGCTACGATCGCTGCGGCCTACATGTTCCCGACCTACAACGCGGATGTGTTTCAGGCCTACGTCTGCTACGGTCACCGTGTTTCGACCCTACGACTGCTACGGACACGTGTTTCGAGCTTACGACTGCTACAGTACGTGTTTTGGGTTTTAGGCCGGCTATACCCTACGTCTCCCATATTATTATACCTACTCTTTGCCCTACGTGTTTCTGACGTACCTACTTACGACTGCTACGGCAATTTGTGATGTCTCTATAAAATTGGCTCTGAAAATTTCCATTTCAGTATTGCGTAGAGTCAGCGATAGTGCTATTATAAACGTTTTATACTTACCGTTGGTCCGCCCATAAATATGTCCTACTTGAAATAAAACACTAGTTAAGATGAAGAATAAACATTTTATTTGTAACGGTCCATAAATTATTCACATAAATTGTCTTAATAGTTACATAAATAGTATCCAAGAGTTATTGTTGTTTATATTTTCTTTTTTTTTCCAATGGACAAAAATGTAGGTTGCGGCTGTTTTTATATTTATTTTATTTTATATGTATTACAGTTTACAACTACAAATATAAATATGTTGTAGGTATTAACTATTTCCTAAATAAATCATTAATGCCTTTAAATTGTATTTTATCTCCTTGACTTTATTGTATTTTGGATTATATAATCTCTTTCACAATTGTTATTCAATTTGTGTTAATGTAATGATAACCAATATTTTTAACAACTATACGGAAACGGCAGAATATTTGGGACGTAATACATATATACATAACAACTTTGTACAAATTTTCTGACAAATAAATGCATTCTATTCTATTCTATTCTAATAAATAAAATAAACTTCAGTTTTAGAACCAAAATTAATTTAACAAACTGTCATGTGTGTGCGTCAGTAGGTACTCCGGTCGATTCTGTTGACATCTCACCGTGATCACTTAGGTGGAATGAACGACAAGT
Source organism: Ceramica pisi (assembly GCA_963859965.1). Lineage (NCBI taxonomy): Eukaryota > Metazoa > Arthropoda > Insecta > Lepidoptera > Noctuidae > Ceramica > Ceramica pisi. The sequence goes on along the minus strand of OY982540.1, from coordinate 21,833,157 downwards.
GAGCTGTCATGCCATCTTGTTTGTATAGTTTGACAGCTCACTTGTCGTTCACTTCGCGTAAGTGTTCACTTCGACATGTTTACAGAATTATCAATCATAGCTGACCGGCGCAACTTCGTCTGCGTCACATTTTCCATTATTGCTCCGCTCCTATTTGTCTTAGCGTGATGATATATAGCCTATAAGCTTCCTCGATAAATGGGCTATCTAACACTGAAAGATTTTTTCAAATCGGTCCAGTAGTTTTGGAGCCTATTCAATTCAAACAAATCTTTCTTCTTTATAATAGTGTAGATTGTACTAATCACAATCGTTTTTACGTCAAGTTTCGCGAGAAACTGGGATAGGAGGCACAAAACATTTCGAAGTTATATAAACAACTATTTTCATGTTCTTTTATTTTATTTTATTACTAGCTGACCCGCGCAACTTCGTCTGCGTCACATTTTCCATTACTGCTCCGCTCCTATTTGTCTCAGCGTGATTATACATATATATATATATATATATATATATATATATATATATATATATATATACGCCTATAACCTTTCTCAATAAATGGGCTATCTAACACTGAAAGATTTTTTCAAATCGGACCAGTAGTTCCTGAGATTAACGCGTTCAACCAAACAAACAAACTCTTCTGCTTTATAATATTAGTATAGATTGCTGGTGGTAGAGGTGCTGAATCAAGTGGATTCTTAATTTCGTCCAGAACAGTCCAAAAAGAAACACATTTTCTCCGATTTTTACTGACAATATTGCTGATCGTAGACCACTGATAAATATAGTTTGTTTTAAGATTTTATAATATCAAAAAAGTTTTACTGGGTTCATAGAATCGATTTATTATAGAGGAGCTCGTTCAAATCGGACCAGTAGTTCCTGAGATTAACGCGTTCAACCAAACAAACAAACTCTTCTGCTTTATAATATTAGTATAGATTGCTGGTGGTAGAGGTGCTGAATCAAGTGGATTCTTAATTTCGTCCAGAACAGTCCAAAAAGAAACACATTTTCTCCGATTTTTACTGACAATATTGCTGATCGTAGACCACTGATAAATATAGTTTGTTTTAAGATTTTATAATATCAAAAAAGTTTTACTGGGTTCATAGAATCGATTTATTATAGAGGAGCTCGTGGCTAAAGCCGCACGGGCCGATCTTCAAGGCTAAACTATAACAGACGAACGCATCGATCTTCAAGGTTAAGCAACGCTTGCGAAGGTTGGTCTGTGGGTGGGTGACCATCTTGACATACCGAGTTTCCTTCGTGCCTCAGAAAGCACGTTAAGCCTTTGGTCCCGGCTGTCATTTGTAGATCTTTGGCAGTCGTTACGGATAGTCAAAAGCCAGTAAAATCTGACTGAAATCTTGCATTGAATGAGTTGTGGAGGTCTGGTAGGCAGCCGCGCCACGTAAAATACCGGTATTCAGCTGAATCCGGTTTGTCTGGAAGCCGAGCCAATATAGTAAGGAAAAGGCTAGGTTGTTATAATGGTCACCCATTCACAGACCGACCTCGGCAAGCGTTGCTTAACCTTGAAGATCGACGTGTTCGGCTGATATAGTTTAGCCACATTGAAACATAATACCAAATATTCATCTCTTCTGTTAGTAAAACAGTTTACTTATGGATACAGGTAACTCCGGACTCCGGAGGAGACTCTCCTCTCCTCCCAGTAAATCGAAAAACAATCTAGTAATTCAATCAAATCCATACTTCCATCCATAGCTAATAATTTCAACATTATACGTCTCTAAGTTAAACAACATAAAACATGGGGCTGACCTTATCCTACTGCGGAGAATCTTAACACCGCGATTCAGAAAAACGCGTCATAAGTACAACGCCATCTATCGATCTACAACGTAACTGAACTGTCTTTATGCTCATAACTACTCATAAGTTCAAACTTAGAAGCTTACACGTTACGATAAATAATGATAATAATAACATGTCACGTAAGATGACCAACTGGTGATGAATAAAATAAAGATATGTAAAACATGATCACAAGAGCAGCATTTCGACGTGCACGCCCACCATCCCCGGACCCGTCGCTGAGCTCCACCTCGCCGCCGCCGGATAGCGGATCAACAATGTCACCGGCGGCTGCAGTCGTGTCGAGCTCCAGCGACGAGTATTTCTCTCCGCCGACGACGCCAACACCTGTACGTCGGCAGGGGAGAGGCCGGCCACCGAGGGGCTTGGGACCTAGGGGCCAACCGGCCCCGAGCCGGGTCCCCGCTACCGGTGGTTGTGTGCAGCGCATGAGATGGACTCAGTCCATAAACGAGAACGTCATGCGCGCATATTACGGGGCTACAGAGGGGGGAACTAACCTCACTGCGTACCGTGTTAGGATGCTGTCTCTGTTCCAGGACCTTGAACCAACTGTGAATGTCACGGCCCAACGATTGTCGGATCAGGTGCGGGTTATCCAACGTAATCACAGGTTGGACGATGCCGTACTTGATAGGCTGCGCTCGACCCCGACACAGACCGCGGTACAGGCGCCAGCTAGTGGCCCAATCACACCGCGGCCCATTGATATTTGTGATGAGGTAGATGATAGGGTTGTCACGGTAAGTAGCCAGTACAACGATAGACTGAGGAGCGCACTGGAGGATGCGCTTCGCGAGTATAGATCAACTCCAACCAAACTTAGACCCCGATTACCACGGTTACCCATGCACAAAAAGAATAGGGCGCTGGTATGTGCTTTGGACTCGCTGCTGCAGAACATCTTTGCAAGCAGCGAGAGCCTCGTTGATACGCACTCAATCTTGTTTTGTGGGGCTGTTGCGGCATGTCGTATAGCGAACGTCAAGTTCCCAAATTGTGACGAAGCTATACGACCAAAACCTGCTGCACCAGCTTGGCAGTGCAGGATCGAGCGGCGTATCGATGAGGCAAGGGCACTCATCGGCAAACTATACTGCTTCAGGGAAGGCAACACACGACCACGCGTGATGCGCTTTGTGAGACAGGCGTTTTCGGGGACTGGTATCAGCCCTCGAGATTACACGTCTCATGTCACAGAGCGCATCGACTTCCTGAAGCAGAAAGTTTGTGCATGGGCAAACCGTATTCGGAGGTATAAGCGGCGGGTTGATCGATACTCGCAGAATCGCATGTTCCGGAGCGATGAGAGGTGGGTATATAAAGCTTGGGAGCGACTTGAACAAAGTGTGACGGACGTGTGCCGCCCGGATGATATCGCCACAAATACATTCTGGCGAGGCATCTGGTCGGTGCCCGTCTGTCATACCGAGGATGGCTGGATGCGCGACGTCGAGCGCGTGTGTGAAGCTATACCAGAAATGGACAAAATTAACATCACACCATCAGATGTAGCCAAAGCAGTCCATCCGTTACCGAACTGGAAATCTCCGGGACCGGACGAACTGCATAACTTCTGGCTCAAATGGTATAGCAGCTCACACGCGCTGCTGGCATCTCAATTCCAGTCATCCTTAGAGTCTGGGTCGCTACCACAGTTTCTAACAACTGGCGTTACCCACCTACTCCATAAGACAGGTAGTCCTACGGAACCCAAGAACTATAGACCAATTACTTGTTTGTCGACGGTCTATAAACTTCTTACATCCATCCTGAGAGTGAAGATCAATGAGCACATTGAGACTAACTCAATTATGTCCGCCTCTCAGAATGGATGTAGGAAGGGGTCCCGTGGCACTAAGGAGCTTCTCCTCATAGACATGGCCATAAGCCAACAGGTTCGTCGATCCCGCAAGGATCTGTCGACATGTTGGATAGACTATAAGAAGGCCTATGACTCTGTGCCACATACTTGGCTCATGAAGGTGTTAGAGCTAAACAAAATAGATGCAACTCTACGCACCTTCCTTGAGTCATGTATGAGGCAATGGAAAACAGTCCTTCGCTATCCAGGATGTCGAGCGATTCAGGGGAATGATGAGCCTGTATGGATTAAACGGGGAATATTTCAGGGCGACAGTTTGAGTCCCCTTTGGTTTTGCTTAGCTCTGAATCCTCTAAGCACATTGCTCGAGGATTCAGGTCTAGGCTATCGGTTGAGAAGAGGTGGTCAGGCCATATCTCACCTTCTTTACATGGATGATCTGAAACTCTTTGCCTCCAACAATTCGCGACTAATGGAGCTACTGAAGGTTACTGAAACCTTCAGTAGTGCCATCAGGATGGAATTTGGCGTGGACAAATGTGCAGTCATGCATGTAAAGAAAGGGGAGATTATGGAATCTGAGGGAATTCAACTCTCAGATTCCATACAGGTTAGGTCCCTCAGCTCAACCGAAACCTACAAGTATTTGGGTATGTCAGAAACGTTGGGCATTAATGTTGCTGACATGAAGCAATCGTTGAAGGAGCGCTTCTTTGGCCGCCTGAAAAAGACTTTGAATAGCCTTTTGTCGGGCGGAAATAAGGTGCGCGCCTTCAACGGTTGGGTCATGCCGGTACTAATGTACTCTTTTGGCGTACTCAAATGGACTCAAACTGAACTCGACGCTCTGGATAGGAGAGTCCGTACATTGCTGACCGCAAACCGGATGCATCACCCACGATCGTCGGTGATGAGACTGTACATTCCGCGGAAGTGTGGAGGTCGAGGCTTTCTAAACGCTAAGACTCTCCACAACCGCGAGATGTGCAGTCTCAGAGAATATTTTCTCAAAACTGATGTGGGTATGCACCGAGATGTGGTCGCAGTGGACAAGGGACTCACCCCGTTGTCTATGGCTAAAGAGAACTGGCGCAAACCTGTGATACTTACAGCAGATGATCGCAAGGAGGTATGGAAAGGCAAGGAGCTTCACGGGCGCTTCTATCGGGCTCTTCATGGGTCCGATGTTGATTTCTCTGCGTCCGTGGCCTGGCTGCGTTTCGGAGATCTCTTCGGGGAAACCGAAGGTTTTGTCTGTGCAATTATGGACGAAGTTATTCTGACGAACAACTACCGGAGGCATATTATGAGGGACGGGACGGTTGACGTGTGTCGGGCATGCCACCGTCCGGGTGAGTCCATCAGACATATTATCTCTGGTTGTTCTCGTCTGGCTAACGGCGAGTACTTGCACCGACATAACCAAGTGGCCAGGATTATCCATCAGCAACTTGCTTTGAAATACAATCTTGTGGATTCTGAGGTACCGTATTACAAGTATGTGCCCGACCCAGTTCTCGAAAATGACCATGTCACGTTGTACTGGGATCGGTCTATCATCACTGACAGGACTATTGTTGCCAATAAGCCTGACATAGTGGTGATAGACCGATTAGCGCGCCGCACAATGATTATCGATGTTACCATTCCACATGACGAGAATCTCGTGAAAGCTGAGAAAGAGAAACAGATTAAGTATCTCGACTTAGCACACGAGGTTGTTGACATGTGGAATGTGGACTCGGCAGTCATTGTGCCGATTGTCGTTACGGCCAATGGCCTGTTGGCCAAAAGTTTCGACGACCACCTGTCGAAGTTGGCGTTACGCAGTTGGGTAAAGGGCCTGATACAGAAGGCAGTACTCCTCGATACGGCTCGTATTGTGAGGAGGTTCCTTTCTCTGGAGCCCTAACCACCTGTAGCTTGGACCCTGCTCCCGACACCGGCGGACTACTACTTTTTATATTTTTAAATGTTTTTTTTTTACTTGTTTTTTTAAGAAATGTTTAAAAATATACAGGGAAATTGAAAAAATACCCGAAACCTCTTAGGCAGTGAAAGTACACATGATTATAAGCAACTTTTGTTTTGGTAAAACTCCGAAATCTCGAAAAAAATATCAGCTGTTTCATACAAAATGCAGTATTTAGCCAATGAAAATGTATGAAACAGCTGATATTTTTTTCGAGATTTCGGAGTTTTACCAAAACAAAAGTTGCTTATAATCATGTGTACTTTCACTGCCTAAGAGGTTTCGGGTATTTTTTCAATTTCCCTGTATAAGTAGGTTAAGAAAAATAAATAAAGGGAATAATAATAATAACATATAATTATAAACATTATGTGTTTAATTAAAAAATAACTCAAAAATACATTGTTTCGGGGTCTTTTCACACATTTATTATTAAAAAATTTCTCAATAGATGGCATTGCAAGTATCTGAAGTCTCAATGAAAACAACCTATTTTAGCGCTCGATGAAGTTTCTTCGTAAACTTTAAAATTCGATATCTTTTGATTTTGTGGGTCGATTTTGATGAAATAAACACTAAATGTTGCTCCGATTATCACTTAATATTTCGAAGTACCTAAATTTTGAATCCAATCAGTGGTTTATGCGTGATACTCCTCCAAACGCACAGACATACAGACGCACAGACATACAGACGCACAGACAAACAGACAAACAGAAAAGAATTTCAAAAACTGCTTTTTTGGGTTCTATGTCATTTTTCTGACATTTCTATGTATTTTTTATGCGAAAATATTCAATGTACAGACACGGCAACTCTACGATTTTATTATATGTATAGATTTTAGGGTGGCTTACAGCTATAAATGCGGGGTTAATAGTAAGCTGATTCAAAACAAGTCACTTACAAGCATCCACAGTTAACAATAGTGTAGGTATTATTGAACAGTTGCAAAATTAATTAACTATTACTACTACAAGTTTAACATAAAAAGTGAGTAGGTACCTGCGTAGAGGTGGAAATTGTGCAACCACTCAAAATACGAAGAAACTAACAAGAACACCGACTTCCGAAATTGAAGTTATTTTTTACTTTTTTTGGAAGTCGGTTGTATTTTTTTGTAAAAAGTTTTTTATTTTTCACTTTTTAGCAGCTATTTCGATTTAAAATCCAAAGTTCGTATCCGATTTTGATAAAATTTAAATGGGACCATTTGGGAAGTATACCCTTTCCAACAAAATCATTTTTAAAATCGGTTGGCAAAAAAAAAATTCAAACATCCGAATTGAGAACCTCCTCCTTTTTTTTTGAAGTCGGTTAAAAATAACAGAACTCATATTTAGGTAACTAACATGGCGTGTCATATTGGTTGTGCCTATTAACTTTATAATACTCAGACCGTAGTCACTTACTTTAGAAAAGTGATAAGTAGGTAACTAATGAAGAGAAGTGACAGAAGTGACTTACTGACTTGAACATAACTGGCGTAATGTGGGGGTTGTTAAGACCTTTGTCTGCGCCATTGAGAATAGGCGTTACCTATCTTGTTTTAAACAGTTTTAACAGTTTAATTTCTACCTCGATTTACACGAAATCATTGCTGGTGCCACATGTAACTCGCGAAAACACCAGCCCCTAAGACGACTCGGTTGGAGTGTAGCCTTAGGGGCGCTATGGCGAGAGGACTTAGGATACACAAGATAAAGATCGACCTACACTTAGAAAAAATTTTCAAAATTTTTTTTTTTCTCTCTTTGTGTCGGTTTTTTTACACCACCTCATCAGCTTTCGACCAGAGCAACAATTCTTTTCCAGAAAAAAATTTCATCCGAGCTACCATTTTGGAAATATAGAGCGTTGTAGATAATACAAAGCAACTTTCAGAGGACCATAACTCGGAAACGGTGCGTCGTAGGACCATGGTTCTGCGGACCCAAATAATTTCTATGGTCAAGGTCAACCCGAAACTGCAAAAAAAATTGGGGAATTTCCGAAAAAAAAAAACGAAAAATTTACTGTCCCAAAATTTTTTTTTTACTAAATTTTTTTTTGTGTGTTTTCTTTGCTGCTCATAGTGCCCCTAAGCGTATACTCCAACTCCTGAAAATCCGCCCCTAAGACGACCCACTGACCCACTCAACAACTGTTTTCCGATGTTAAGGTGCTAACGGTCAGACAATTATATATGCTTCGAACGATCTTAAGAACACATAAAATTAATCCACCCACTAGAAATAAAAGCCCTACAGTTAGAAGGAGGCCTAAACCAGTTTGTCCCAGAATTTGTACCAATACTACCTTCGCACGTCGACATAACAGTTACTTAAGTGCATTAACGTACAACAAACTCCACAACAAACTGGATATTCATAAGTTATGCACGAACCAATGCAAATGCAAGGTAATGGAATTCCTGCTCACCCTAAACTATGAAAACAGAGGAGCTACTTAAGCCTTAGGAAATCCCACACACACACACACACACACCCCAACACACACCATATACACATCACACCCGACACACAACAGGTTCACGACAATTAAGATTTTCCTTTTACTTGATCTTCCCTTCCCAATCTCCAAATAATACTAACCTAGTTTATAGTCTATATTTTTTTTTAATTGATAAAGTGCACATAACTTATTAGGTCGTCCCAATTCTTGATGTGCCAAATGGATGGATGGATGACTCCCATAACACAGGTTTTCCTAGCATGGGGGTCATTGATCATGTTTCTTTGTACCTAGTCATACTGATCTCTGAACGTGTCACCGGTAATTTGTGTACTTTTTGTGAAATAAAATATTATATTATATTATTATATATTACACTAAATTGACGCGCAATCGGGTAAGAATTCGCCATAAAGTCACGCGTTTAGGAAGCTTCGCAGGCATGCTGTGCGCTGAACTCCGCCATATAAGTGCGCCGGCTCTAAGGCGTGTTCAAAGGCAACGAACTCGGCATTTGAAAGTTAATAAAAAAAAATCGGTTGAAGGTTTTCTGATGGTCCAAGCAGCTGTCAAAATACTTATTTCCCACGTAACATTAGCTAAATGGACGTTAACGGATTCAAAGACCACGAGCGAGAGAATCGTCGCGATTTGACGTTTTTTTTACTTTGTTGTGTTTGATAATCTCGCCGTAACGTTCATAGTTGCTATAGAAATACGTGGTACGACAATAATATCGCAGCGATTATCGCTCGTGGAGACGACCCATAAGTAGTGGTAACTAGTGCCGTGAATGTCCCTGTAAATCTCCCTTCGACTGAGGAGTAGCCTATCAAAAGCTATCATGACTTGTTCGTACCGGTTAAATTAAAAAAGGGCTCGATTGAGGTAAAGTAAAAATAAAAACAATAATTACTATTAATATTTGACATTTAATTAAAGGAAAATAACAAAAACCTTAGCATAAAGTCTAACTTTATAATAACTATAAATTATTTAATTAGTTCTTATGTAGGAGAAATACGGTTGTGGCGTGTGAGATGAATGTGATGGTTTTAAGTTAAATATATTTTTTAAAGTTACAATAGGGACTGAAGAGTTATTAGATTTGTATTATTTAACCAGCATATATTATCTGTTTAATCATAGACAACGGTAACTTTTTTAGGTGAAATATATCAATACAACTCAGTACTTTTATTTAAAAATATTAATATTTGACAGTGTAATGATGATCAACCGCATTAAGACTAAAGTGATAATGTATTACATAATATAGAGCTGATATCACAATACTGATTATTCTCCATAACTGTAGCATACAAGCAGAATTTAATACAGCATTTCTATGACTCTATGGTCTCTAGTTGTCTATGGTTTATAGTATAAGCCACCTTTGTGATTATTCTAATAATATAGTTATAATATTAGATGAGAAATATCGCACATAATTGTTTCTTTTGCTGATATAACATAGCAGGAAGCAGTAGCCTATGAGAGTTTAGTTGCGAAACTTTTGCGCCACTTTTAATATATAATTTTTGTCTTTACTAGTTTATAAATCACATAGCGAAGAAGCAGTATAGTATTGACGTTGAAATTACAAAAATAAAACGTATTTTATATTTTATTTTCGTGCTTGTACAGCTCCGAAAGTGTAGCCAACAGTTGCGCAACTATCTCCAACTGCCATTTACGAACATTAATTAGATTTCAACAATACATTTGCTATTATAGTCTTTAGAATTCACGAGCGCGCGACATTTGACTTTTATGACAACGTGATAAGGTATAAATTGCAATGACTGACGCACGCTCATCAATTGTGGTTACAGTACAAAGGCGACCTAACATATCACCTATTTCTAATGAGATATTATTGCAAGAAAATCGTATTAATTTCAAATCGACATGACCCGTCTTTTCTTCGTTATCAATCAAAATTAGGACTTATGCGGGAGATTTTAAAGTTCAATTAAGAATAGCACAGTGTTGTTCAGCTTTGGTGAGGTCTATAGACTGGTGAGAAGGCTTAGAAAATGTAACGTACAGATATTTATTAATTTTTATATGAGGTATAGTAATTTATTTAGATTTTTGCATAAGTTCCTTCTAGACGGATCATGTCGTAAACGGTCCTATAAAAGAGCTTCGGTCCATACCACGGTAAATGCAAAATAACGATTATTATCACAAGACATGACAGCATGAACGCTGCGCCGGCAGCAAATAGACACGCCATTGTTTATTATTTTGGAGGCCGTGCAAAGTGCGCTTAACGCAAATTTAAAATTCGTAATATCTCTTTTAATCCTTTTAATATTGTTTATTATATATTTCTGACAATTTAACAGTCGGATTTGACAGCTGAGTGCCAATGAGATTTGTTTCGTGTTTCTTTTACGAGTACAGATTAGGTTACAAATATTTTTTTATGAAATTTCAATTTTTTCACGGACCGTGTATTTCTATGAATAACCGACAGTTTGACAATGCCGTATCTAACTTTACCACCGAGGCATGTTGATGATCCGTATAAGATTATAAATTTAGCAAATAAAATCGAAAAAAATGGACGAAAATTTTTTGAACATCTAGAAAAAACATTTTCCATAGCAAAAGTTGGAATAAATTATCAAATTTAGGTATAGAGAAGCTAATACCTGCAACATTTCGGTGTTCGCAAAGAAACTTTTATCACAAAAACGTCTAGAGAAATTCGTTGCACACACGTGTGAATCATAAAAGTTATTTTTATTAAAATATAGTACCCCTGTGTTTATGAATGTGTACGGTGTGAACTACGAGCATTGAGACCTATACACTCACAAAATATTATTCCTAACTTGTACCACAAATCTCAAATCCATATATCACAAATCAAAAGAAAGTTTTCTTTAAAAGGTGTGAATATACCGCGAGAACTCGTTCGAGAGAGAACTGATGAAAATTGTGTCTACTAGAATTTTTCCTACTGAAAACAATTTGTTATGAAAATTCTTTGTACCGAAAATAACGTTTATTGTCTTATGTGAACGAAAAACTAGCGGTAAAATCGCACCTTTCATGCGAACGCCAAAAACTTGCATGTAACGTGTACAAACAAAATTAAAATCAGCACACATACTCAATACCAAAGGTACCCTTCACATCTAGCGTAGTCTTTTACGCCCCGTAAACGCTACGTAAACGCAGCGAAAACGCATGATGTAAAGGCACCTAAACCGAGGCTCTTTCGTTCCTGTCCTAGTCTCTCGCCGCTCCGATGATGGTAAGAATGTACAAGAAGATGTTGATGATGTCCAGATAGAGGTTCAGGGCGGCGAAGATGTACTCCTCCGGGGAGATGCTGTACTTGTGCTTGCCGCCCATCATGAGCTGCGTGTCGTACACCAGGTACAGCGAGAAGATCAGCGCGCCGATGGACGCGTACACCAGCGTCACGATCTTGTTGCCCGGGATGAATATGCACACGATACCTGCCACAGGCAAGGGGTGAGCTTTATTTATGTACACACAACAAACTTAAAAAAGAAAAAGTATACAGAGAATAGAGCACAAAGGTACTGCTTATTTCACATTAAATTTATTCCAGGCGACCTGCGAAGGAGAGTGGGAAAAGAAACATAGACACAGTGTGTAGAAACAAAGAAGGAAACTAAAAATAGACTTTGTGTTCTGTCTTCGCCACGGCGCGGCGGTTAGTTTCAAGACTATAAGATTCGCGATTTTGAAACTGTCAAAACACTTATTATACGCAAAAGTTTAAAAGGAAATCACTTGACAAACAGACAGTTAATTTAATTCAATCTCATATTTAATGTCACTCCATTTTTTTTTGTCTCAAAAGACCAAATTGTCCCCTTTTATTTGGATGATTAATTAGAATGAGTTATCTAATTTATGGTTGGCGCCAGGTAAATCTGCAATAAATGACATTGACCTTTACCTTATACCTCTTCATAGATACCCAAAAAATAAAATATGAATGTTTGTTCATTACCTACTAGAAAATGTAAAGGATCTCTATAAATGAAGATTCAGGACAACTTTGTCTTTTTCCGATTTGGGGAATAAAAATGGGTCAATGGCCGTTACTGCACATTTATTTGGCGCCTACTGTAGCGAAATTTCGCGATGATACCCGAGAACAGTCGGTGCTTACCAAATATAAGCAGTATGACGGTAGCACAGAGCAGGAAGCCGCCCATCACCGTGAAGTCCCACTTGGTCTGGAACGCGAACAGCGTCAGCGCCAGGCACACCGCCGCCGTGATGCCCACCGCCATCAGCACCTACGGACATCGTAATGCATTTTATTACTATCTTATAATATTGTAGTTTTAAGAGATCGAAGCTAAAATATAACAGCCGCACAGATCTATCTAAGAATACGTTAAAACATTTGCGAAAAAAAGTTTAGGCCCTGTTCGCACTTGGATACTTCACTGCACGATTTTATTTTGTCGCTATTCTGTAAAACATTAAATCTTATACAAGTAGCCGCAATGGTGGTTAAACGCGAACGCGATGCCCGCACCGCGTCGCGTTCAGTTTGCATCCAATCACATATTGTGTTTTACGCGTGCATTTCCACCTACTTATTTCTGCACAAATGTTTTGTAAGGCATATAGCATATCTCACCGCTGGCGATCAGCGAGTAGCGAGTAAAGCTTGAAACTCGAAACGGGTTGGCGAGCAGTGGGTAGCGAGTGGAAAGTTTCGATAGTTTTGACGCCCGGCTTGAAACGAGTGCTTTTGTGCGATGGGCGATTACTCGCACCTCTCGCTCCGGCCCGCACTATAGGTAGAAATTACTGCTGGTTGGTGAGTTCTGACTGCCGAACGAGTACAATCTGATAGCTCTTGTCACTGCGATCAACCAGTGGTTCAGCTTTCGCGGCAAACAAGTATAAAAAAATGAGGACAAATGTGTTATTATCATGCGCGTGATATAGACAGAGTTCAGCATTGTTCTACCGCTTCCGCCTTCTCATTCTTACGACGCCGTACGCGGCTGATAGAGCAGAACTCAAGTGTGACCAAAATCATTCAGCGAAACGCGAGTATAATATAATATCCTTGGACATTTCACACAGCGCCATATAGTCCCAAGCTAAGCAACCTAATGCTTGTGTTATGGTATCGAGATAGCTGATAAACTACTTATATATATTTTTTTTTTTTTTGTAAATACATACAAATTATAGATAGAAAAACACCCAGACTCGGAACAAATACATGTAGGTCGTACAAATATTTGTTCCGTGCGGGAATCGAACCCGCGACATGCTGTGCAGCAGTCAATCGCTCAACCACTGTGCCAACCGTGCCGTGAATGGAGCTGAATACGTAACCTTAGACGTACGTCTCAGCCGAATTGACAACTTGTCACTATTTTGAAAATGCTCGAAGCTGAAATTTAAGTATGTAAGTGTTAATAAGTGATAAGGTGTGTTACCGCATCAACATCGTAGACGCTGGACGTGATGCCCAGCAGGAAGCTCTCGGCCACCGTGAACACTCCCAGGAAGATGAAGTTCATGGGCGCCTGGCGCCGCACGCTGGAGCAGCACGCCATCGAGATCAGGCACACGAACACCACGGCGAACGCTACCCAGCTGAAAGAAACAAACAATATACTTTACTATTCATCATCATCAGCCCAGCCTTTTCCCAAGTGGGTCGACAGCGAGCTGTGTTCCACGCGCGCCTCAAAGAGTTGTCAGCAATACAGACGGGAATTGCCTGCCGGGGTTGCGGAATAGGGAATATGCATGATTTTTTTTATTATTTTATTTTATTCTTTTCATCTTTATAATGCAGGAAAAAATATAAATAGTCTTGGAAATGTCTTAAATTATTTAAAACTAGCTTCTTCCCGCGACTTCGTCTGCGTAGACTTTATAACTGGTGCGCAACGTAATTGCCTCATATTGTCATTCTTGTAATTGCATCTTCATGTTTCTGGTATCCAGATAGTGAGTCCCAAAATTACTTCGACATGTTTTTGGTCCCCTGGAAGGTACTTGTGAATTTTTAGCGCTCATGATTCTGGTCGAAAAATATATCAATTGTCTGTTATTCTGGTATCTACTTGTAAATCTGTAGCGCTCATAATTCCAGCCTTGGCAATACTTTGACATGTTTTTGGTCTCCCCCGGCACTTTTAAATCCTAACCTCTCACAATTCTAGGCCCGAAAATATTGCGACATGTTTCTGGTCTCATGGTATCTTTTAAATCCTAATTGTTCACCATTACAGAGTCAGAAATACTTCGATATGTTTCTGGTTACCTGGTGCCTTTGAATCCAAACCTCTTGCAATTATAGTGTTCACAATTCCAGCACAGTAAAAACTTCGACATGTTTCTGTAATCCTGGTAAAAAATATCTTGCTCAAAAATACTTAAAAATGTGTGTGTCTGTCTCCTGGTACTTATGCATCTTTAGCGCTCATATTTCTAGCGTCAGAAATACTCCAACATGTTATTGTTACTTTTGAATCGCTTGCAATGAAAGCCATCTATTTTCCAGTAAAAAAACTACCCTAAATATTTTGACATGTTTCTGCTCTCCTGTTACTTGTGAATCTTTAGCGCTCATATTTCCAGCTTCGAAAGTACTTGGACTGGTTTTTTTAATAATATTAGTAGGATTGTGGTGAGAAAAATCTCATCTCATCTCATCTCATCTCATCCCATCTCATCTCATCTCATCACATCCCATCCCATCCCATTTCATCTCATCTCATCTCATCTCGTCTCATCTCATCTCATCTCATCTCACCTCATCTCATCTCATCCCATCCCATCTCATCTCATCTCATCTCATCACATCCCATCCCATTTCATCTCATCTCATCTCATCACATCCCATCCCATTTCATCTCATCTCATCTCATCTCGTCTTATCCCAATTTCAAGAAAAACTGGACTACTCTTTAAAGTCCTACTATCCTACTAATTACTTATTAGTACTTGTAAATCTTTAGCGCTCACAATTCCGGCACCGAAAATATCTCGAAATGTTTCTGCGTTCCTGGTACTTGTGAATCTATAGCATTTACAATTTCCAGCCCTGAAAAAACTTCGTTCGTCATGTTTCTGGTACTTGTGAATGTACAGCGCTCATAATTCCAACAACTTAAAAACTTTCAGATATTTATTTTCTCTCCTGGTATTTTAATATATCTGTAGCGCTCGTAATTTTCTGGCGAAATACCTCGACATGTTTCTGATCTCCTGGTACTTGTGAATGTATAGCGTTGCTTCGACATATTTCTGTTCTCCTGGTACTTGTGAATCTAAAGCGCTCATATCAAGCCCCAAAAAAAACTTCCGAAATGTTACTGCTCTCCTGGTACTTGTGAGTCTGTAGCGCTCGTAATTCCGGCCCCGGAATACCGCGATATTTTTCTGCTCTCCTGGTGAATCTGTAGCGCTCGGAATTCCAGTCCCGAAAATACTTCGAAAAGTTTCTGCTCTGCTAATAAAAAAAACTTGCCCAAAAATAATTTGACATGTTGCTGGTCTCCTGGTACTTGTGTATCTTTTAGTACTCGTAATACAATTCTAGCTCGGTAAAAAAAATCGACATGTTTCTGTTCTCCTAGTACTTTTGAATCTGAAGTACTAAGGTAGCAGAAACTTTGTACTTCCACTTCTTCCTCTGTCTCCATTAAGTCATGTATGTTACCGGGATAAAAGGTAGCCTATGTGTTATTTCAGGATGTGACCTACATATGTGCCAAATTTCATCTAAATTCCTTCAGCCGTTTTTGCGTGATTGACGGACAAACATCCAAACATACAAACATGAACGCGTGCAATGAAAGCCAAACTATTTTCCAGCAAAAAAAAACCATGACCAAAAATACTTTGACATATGTCTACTCTCCTGGTACTCGAGAATCTTTGGCGCTCACAAATTCAGAACCGAAAATACTTCGACATGTTTATGCTCTCCTGGTACTTGTGAATCTGAAGTACTAAGGCAGCAGAAACGTCTGATTTCCACTTCCTCCTCCGCCGTCATTAAGCTATGCCTTTTATCGGGATAAAAAGTAGCCTATGTGTTATTCCAGGATGTGAACTATATGTGTGCCAAATTTCATTCAAATCCCATCAGCCATTTTTGCGTGATTGACGAACAAACATACAAACATACAAACTTTCACATTTATAATATTAGGGCGGGTTGTTTCAACTACACTTAACGCACGCGTAAACGTTAAATATGGTGCTAACTATCGTCAAATCAAAAAAATTGGGTTGTTTCACAAAATGTCAGCGTTAACGCACGTAAAATATAACGTTTACGTTAACAGATGGTCTGAGCACTGGTTAACGTAACTTTAGTTGCGTCAAATAGAACAATATTGTGACATTTCTTTTGAATTCCTCAATACCAGTTCTTCTGATGACACAAATAAGTGGTGGAATGCAAAAAAAGCTATTTAGGTAGGACCCGTGTCAATAACTTAGCTATTGGAATGAGCAGGAATTTTTACAAGAATGTTTTGAAACAACGCTTCTAATTTAACGAACGTCAAACATCGTCCGTAATCGTAACTTTTTGACGTACGTATGTTACGTTTACCAACTGTTTGATACAACCCGCCCTTAGTAGGATATGGGTTTTAGTCAGTAGGAGTGTGACACTCCCTCCTGGTTTACCCAGAGCGGGAGGAGTCATTTGATGATTTTCCATCCTTAAAAAAAAGCCATTTCTTATTTAGAGTTTTCTTTCTTGTCTCCCCTTTTCAAGCATGACTTTCCTTCAATTTCAATAAAACGTGTTACTTACAAGAGCCAAGGATTCCGGAAAGCCCACATCTTCGTCGGTTGGTGGAACAGAAACAGAGCAATAAAAGACATCGTCACCAAAAGCTGGCACATCAGGATTGAGTACACCTGAAATGAAGGAAAGAACTGGTTGGTAAAAAACGGTTTAACAAACTCAATTTTATGTTTCTGTCAATAAAGTTGATTTCAGAATGCAAGATTGCGTGCACCTGAAATATAGAACAGCCGGTCGATTCTGTGAAGTGATCACAAAGTGAGCAGTCAATTAAGTAAGTAATCAAAATGTTTTGACATGTTTATAGAATCGACCGACTGAGTTGGTTGGTAAAAAACAGTTTAAAAAACTCAATTTTATGACCTTGTCAATAAAGTTGAATTCAGAATGACTATTGCCTATGAAAATGTAATGCAGCACGTTGGTAAGCACATCACTAAATTAGGCTGGACTGATTTGTTCTCATTTTAAATGTAGTCCAGTATTTGTATGAACTATTTTAACAGGACGTGTCTCAGATCTTGAATTTGAAGCATTAGGGACTATTCACACTTATTCAGCTTACGCCCATAGAAAACAACGATTTTGTATGGAGACGCGTACGCATTCGTTCAGCTTTCCGCATCAATTCAGCTTTTGCGGCAAACAAGTATAAAATGAGGACAATTAATGTGTTATGTGAGTGCGGTGAGAGTTCAGCGCTGTTCTTCCGCTGCCGCTTTCTCATTCTTATGACGCTGTACGCGGCTGATAGAAGCAGAACTTTATAAGTGTGACCAAAATCGTTCAGCGAAAAGCGAATGGTGCTGAATAAGTCTTAGTAGTCCCTTAACCCGTTTTAAGGCAGTGGCCACTATATTGCCACCAATTTTAGATTTTTTCTCTAGTCACTTTTTATCTTTTGGTTATTATTTTGTTTTTATTTAATCGCAAGTATAATTTTTTGTGTGTTGGGAATTGTCAGTCATTTGACACTATTCAAACTTTGAAACATAAAAACCGGCT
Source organism: Ceramica pisi (assembly GCA_963859965.1). Lineage (NCBI taxonomy): Eukaryota > Metazoa > Arthropoda > Insecta > Lepidoptera > Noctuidae > Ceramica > Ceramica pisi. The sequence continues at coordinate 21,815,247 of OY982540.1, read as the reverse complement.
ATTTTGTGTAACGTGTAACAAATCTAGCTCAATCTTCAAAATCTTGTGGGAAACTGTTAAAAACGAGTTCTGTAATTGATGACATTCGTTTTGCCAGTGTTGGAACACATAAGTATACATTTAACAAATTGATAATATCAACATAGTGAAAGTTTCCATATTTTGTAATCATATTAATGTCTCCAGGCGACACAGCTATGTTTTTAAAAATGGATCCTACCTTACGAATGAAGGCCCTCCGAATGGACTGCTCGTTGAAGTCGAATCCTTTGACTTCGCCATCCTCGCCAACGCCACCTGGCGGCACGTACCCTTGCGGCTGAAACATGACAAATACCACTTTTGTATTTCATGAAAAAAAAAAAAAGTTCTTAAAGGTACTAGTGGTAATTCCATCGGAGGTCCGGGACGTCTTCAGGCGCAGGTTCTACCTGCGATGGCAACAATGTCATCTGTCCATCTCGCCGCCACCGGCCAGCTATGCTTAAATCCCATGAAAAAAGAAGGTTAGCTTATTGCCATCAACCTAGCACAGATAACATGTTACCGGAATCAATAAGAAATGAGAAAAAACTGCATATTATTCACAAATAAATTAAAAAAGCTATTACTAAGAAAATGTTATTAAGTACAGTGTAAACGAATACTTAAACGATAGTTCCTTGAAACATGAATAGAATAATAAAAAAATATTAGAATACTTAAGTTAGATTATAATTTACTAGAGGCCGCCCGCGACTTCGTCCGCGTATAAATTCTCGTTATTCCCGTGTAAATCCCGATCCCTCGGGAACTCCGGGATAAAAAGTAGCCTATGTGTTATTCTGGGTCTTCAGCTACCTACATACTAAATTTCATCGTAATCGGTTCAGCAGTATTTGCGTGAAAGAGTAACAAACATCCATAAATACTCACAAACTTTCAAATTTACAATATTAGTAGGATATGATAAGCCCTCATCTCCACATAGGTCTATGGTGCCTTTTGCTGTTCCCGACAGGGTCCACGACTGTTACCTTTAAAATGTTTACCACCTAAGCCTACATTGTGGAACGCAATAAAGAATTTTATCGATCTCCAGGCTGCCATAGACCAATTCCTGATGGAAAATTAGCTCTTTACATATCGTGGGAATCAAACCCAGGACTTAAATGCTCCCTATGGTTGCCGAATTTGAGTTACCGCGGCCCTGGAACGCAAAGGGCATTAGGACGAACACGGATGGGTTTTAGCCAGTAAGAGTCTGACACTCCCTTCTGCCCCGCCTAGAGCCGGAGGATTCATTTGATGATTTCCCATCCTTCAAATAAAACCAGCGCAGCACAGTAAAGCAGGCACAAACGTAGTAGTAGAAATTAAAAATCAATATTTTTCATCAATAAGTAGTTTAACAGAAGTATCCAAGGTCACGCGGTAATTATTAAACTAATCGACTTCCTATTTATAGTTGTACCTATGTTATTGTATGCCAGCTGTATCAACGGCTTCGTTCGATCGAATGGAATGGTTACAATGACTATCTATTAAATACAAACTTTGACAGAATCGAACGATAATAATCATCATGCTCTTAATAATTTATTTATCTGGGGACCTTTTTAAATTCTGTGCCATTTTGTTTTTATTTTTCGGTTTTTAAGTACTTGGTCATTGAAAACTATAGTTTTGTATAAAGTAGAAGCATTTTTTCAAATGTTTGTAAATGTGACTATGGAGCCATTTACATATGTAATTCAGATTTTTTTATTAAACTTGTTTGACATGAACGAGCGTGGCAGTTGAGAGCTTGTCATGCTCACACAAACGTTTCACTGATGGTGGCGCGTGTGTTGGGTCATTTGGTTCCTTCCTAATAGATGGTGCTGATACATGCGTCATGTTCGTGAACGGGCCGCCGTCAGTTGAGACTGGTCATCTCTTACCTGCCACTGGCTTTTTAATCTGTACTTTTTGAATTGTTTTATATATTTTCTTGTTCTTTGCATTGTCCTCACATATGGAAGAAATCAAAGATAATGTCACCATGATTTTTGTATTAAGTACATCAATTGATTTAAAAGAGTGTCCGTGGAGTTTCTTGCACGTTCTTCTCTATAGAGATCTATTGGAACGTGCAAATAGCTTCATCATCTTTTTTTGGACCGACCGACCTTGACAATTCAAAAGTGCCTGTAAATAGTCTAATTGAAATAAATGATTGAGTTTAGAGTTTTTGAATAGAATTTCCAATCAGCCTATAGGGAAGGTGCAGGAACTAAAGGTAGGCGGCTCAGGGGATCTAAAAAGGTCACTTTAGCAGAATCATGGAGCACATCGCGCTACCCGACACTGTCAAATTTTCCCAATCAATCTTGAACCTAATGCGTTAGCGATAAAGATGAAAATGAAAGACAGATTTCTGTGTGGTAAATATTGATTGCTTTTTTTATACGAAACGGGGAAACTCTTGGCCCAAATCTCACCTGATGGAAAGTGATAATTAGGCCGAAGATGGAAGCGAGTTTCACCCGGAATCCTCTTACACAGAGGAACTGGCTATCATACCTCTAACTGCCGGAACACAACAATGCTGTTAATATTGTTGTTATGGCGACAGACTTAGACATGATGGTGGTAGCTTGCCAGGCGGACTTATAACAAGTCCTACCACCAACCAAACCGAGCAAAAAATTTGCCCCCGCTGGGAATCAAACCCGGGACCTCTGGGTCTGAATCAGGTGGTATAACCACTAGAGTTCGGAGGCGGTTAGTGTCACCTGTTTAGCACCACCCGGGGACCACGTGTAGGGATTCGCTGAAGGGTATTCTCCTACGGACGCGGGTGACTCGGCCCCGAATTCTAATAATGCTCTTTTTCTTTTTTTTGATTCTGCTAAAGTGGCCATTTTAGACCCGCAGAAGTGTCATTGTCAAGTATATTTTACTTACAATGTGTTTCAAATAAAAATAGGATTGACTTAGCGCCATATTGTGACGTCATAGCTGTCAATTATAACCAATTCGGTAGGGTGAGCAAAGCAAGATTAGTTTTTTAAATGATTATTTATAAATATTGAGTGAAAAAAGTGTTTTGGTAAGGTTTAAAATAAGACAATGACTTTAAATAATTAAATATTATAGTTAATAATTAAATATTATATTATAGTTTTATAATAGATACTTATAGTTTGGAGCTCGGTAATCCTATTTCACGTCTTTAGACATTAGAGTATTGGATTTTTCTAAAAAGATGCCTTTGCCTAGATACAAGAAAGAAAAATGTTTATTCAGAATTACATTATCCAGAGATCGTCACTTATAGACCAATTTTCTACATTAACCGTTGTGGCAAATAACTTTTTAAGCTTACTGAGTTATCATGTAAAAGAGAAATGACTACTCAGTACAGTCCAACATTGTATAAAGGTAGTTACAATCAGCTGTGTGCACTACACACTAAATAGCTCGTTCAACCGGACTTCAACCTTTGGGATAGGTCAATCTGCGGTCGGCAACGGGCAAATTATGGTCCGCGAAAGGCTATAAATTTAAAACCTTTTCATCTCAAAAATATCAAAATGTCTCTGACCTAGGCTAGGGTCAAGTGCAAACCCATCTAAGAAAATGAAGCAACCCGGTTTTAAGTTTCAACCAGAAATGTTGTGTTCTCTGAGAAAATTGATTTCAAAGAATAGTTATGCTAAAAGTTTTGAGTATCTATAATGATATGACATAAGTTTATTTTTAGGTTAGCAGTTTAATGAAATTCTTTTTCTCAAACATGCTTGGAAATGTGAGCATTATTTTGACAACCTTCTTCGATATACTTAAATCGAAATTGCTGTACTGCTAGTCTATTCTGTAACTAACCATTTCGATATCGACTTCACCTGAGTGACTAAGCTTACAAAGTGAACTTTATTTCATACGTCATAAGGTCTTATATTTAGACGAATTTGAAACTCACCTCGGATTCCGCTGTCGAGACACGAAAATGTTGTTACAGAATAGCACTGCTGGCCAAATACATGCAACGGCGTGTCGTGTTTAGCGGCCAAATAAATTACATAGTAAACTCATATCTGTTCAGTTATTTAAAATTGGAACGATCTTTCCTCCGAAACATGGCAACCAAGGAGGTAACTTATCAAATGTTTTATTTAAATTTCGAAGTGACTTGCAAATAGAAAGCTGTTTACTTAAAAAAAAAAACAAGTTAACAGTTTAACGCGGGAAAAATTATTGTTGTTCGTCATTGATTTTGAAAAGTAAGTAATAGGTACTTAGTTTTAATTTCCGCGCATTATTTGAGAAAAGTATAATACAAGGCTTGGCCACAACTAGACATGGACTTACGTATGTGTTACATGTAACGTAGTATATTTACACGTTCGTCCATCAATTACTAATTTGCTGGCCACTGCAGTAATGTACTATTATTGATTTCTGGTACCTTCTAGCAACCAAGAAAAAATAAATTTAGGGAACCAGTGGGGGATAGGTTATACGGTGGGAGACGAGGTTGCGAAGGCGCCTCGGTGTCTGGCGCGGAGGATCGATTCCTTTACGCAACGGGAATCCGAGACTTTGCCCTCCGTTGAGGTCAAACCGGTCTTAGTTTAGGAGAAAATAAGCTAAAGCAGGCAATAAGCGTTCAAGTTGCTTGATCAAACAGACTGGTTATTCATGCCAGTTGACGACTCATTTTTAGACTTTCGTATCCAAAGGGGAAAACGGGACCCTGTTACTAAGACTCCGCTGTCCGTCTGTATCCAGGCTGTATCTTATGAACCGTGATAGTTAGACAGTTGAAATTACAATGATCTATTTGTTGCCGCTGTAACAACAAATACTAAAATACAGTATAAAATAAATATTTAAGGTGGCTCACATACAACAAGCGTGTTTTTTCCGCTCGTTTTTGCTTTGAGAGTTTATGCCTGTCGTGCAAAGCTTAATATGGAAGAGGATCACAGATACCATAATCAATAGGTATACGTTAAAATTCTTTAGTTATTGAGTGACTGGCAGACAAACGCACAGCCGAAATTGGACGTAGAATGCTGAAATTTGGCGTCAAGCTTCCTTGGGAAGTGTAGAGAAGCATTAAGAGCGTGTATTCCGTCCACTAGCGCCGCCAATCGTTTTTTATTATTTGTGGTGAATTTAAGACACGTAGATAAAAAACCGCTCTGTAGTGCACTGAAGAAATGTATTTATTATGTTTCGAGAGTTATGTTTTGTACTTTAGAACATAAATAGTTGCCAAAGTCGATATTTTTGCTAAAAGTGGCCACTTTTAGCAATAATTGCCGTTTTGGCTATTTAGCCATGAGTTATGTATTAAAAATAGCTGTCAAAACATAAACGTTGGCGGCGCTAGTGGACGGAATACACACTCTTAAGTGTAAAGGTTTTTTTGAAATTCCTACGGGAACAGGAAAAAATGGGATGCTCGCGAACGAAATCGCGGGTAAAAGTTAGTTACTCTGTGGTTATAGGTTTACGGGCACAAGGATGACAGGATTAAAGGATCATTATCATATTGAGAACGACATACATATCACATCGACTTCCTAACATCCAAATTGCCCGGTTGAATCATTCAGTCTAAAATTAGCTTGTTTAATCTACAGCAAATTTTCATATAAACAAATCGTAATATTTTTAAACTGAAGACTTTCAAACTGAAACTGAAGATTATATTTCAAAACACTAGCTGCTGCCCGCGAATTCGTACGCGCATTTACTCGTATCGCGTTTTGTACCATTCCCATATAGCCTATAGTCTTCGTCAAGAATGTAGCAATCATAAGGCTAGATTCCATCATCCACAAATTGCAAAACTATTTAGTCCGTCAGTTAGAGTATTGAAAAATAATGGACACGTATTTTTTGTTTTTGTAAATCAATGAATATTGACAAAGATAAAACGCATCAAAATTCGGGAGTGGGGGCTCGTGACGTCACAACTCACGAAAAATTATGCGAATGCGTGACGTATTGATAATTTTAAAAGCGTCGTAACTTCGTCAATTTTGGTTCTCGTAATAAAAGAAAAAACACGGGACAAATATTTTTTGATAATCTAACTGACGGACTAATTAGATTTTTTCAGGACACCTATTTTCTAAATTAAATCCGACTGGCAGCTCCAGAGATCGCGTTCTAACAAAACTCTTAAATTTTTTATATTAATGGATATTTCGTTAAATTCGAACAGACGAATTCTAGAATAGTCTTCACGCCGGTAAACAAAGTCAATGTAGGTTACCTACAACATCGACCTGTTATGACACTTGCTTCTCAACTATAATGTCGAGACCCCCAAACACGAATCAACACCACAAAAACACACACAAGAATAAGCACTACCCACACAGAACTTTAAAAAGAACTTAGAACCACATGTAAACTTAAAAATTCAAGTAAAATTCACCTGAGCCATGTTAGCAAGCGTGTCGCGGCACTGTGTATACTAAGTTGTGTTTATCACGTCATATCAGTAAGGCGATAAGTTGATACGGAGGTGCCAAGTTTAGCAACGATGGGTGGAGAAACATTGATAATATTGATAGTGAGTCATATTTTTTACTAGCCAACCAACGCAGTTGTAATAGTTGAAGACCTTCCTAGATAAATGAGCACTCCAACACTGAAAGAGTTTTCCAATTCGAACTAGTTCCTGAGATTTGCGCGTTCAACCAAACAAACAAACAAACTCTTTAGCTTTATATTTTTTTACTGTTGATAGGCACGCGTTTGACTACTATAAATTGATAATATATAGATGTGTCACAACACAACTGGAATCACTGAAGTGGACAATAAGGCTGAAGTGGGATAAGGCGTGTCACATGTTAAATGCATCAGGTCAGAAGGGTCGCTAAGCAGTGGGAGCCAGAGGACGGGCGTCATCATCACTGATGATTGAGGAAGGCTTAGGAAACACTAGCGAGCAATAGGCTAGGAAACTAGCCTATATCATCCACAAATTGCAAAACTATTAAGTCCGTCACGTTGACGAAGATAAAACGCATTAAAATTCGGGAGTGGGGCTCGTGACGTCACAACCCGCTAAAAATTATGCCACGGCGTGACGTATTGAGAATTTTAAAAGCCGGGTTCCCGTAACAAAAGAAAAAAATACGGGTCAAATATTTTTAGATAATCTGACTGACGGACTAATTAGATTTTGTCAGGATACAAAGCCTATTCGCGATGAATTCGTCGGAAAAGGCAACACACTGGGAAGAGTACCTTCAAGGCTATGTGGAGACCTTTGCCCAGCAGTGGGAGAAAGAAGGTTGATAAAAAGTGTATTTCAAGCATAACATAGTGAATTAACTGATTGTTAGTGATAGTCGATAACTGTTCGGCAAGCTGTTGATTGAAATGGTAATTTAAATTATGGACTCCATCACCGCTTGCGGGGGAAAAAGGACTATAGTATTAAAAAAAAATTTTGGAGTAAATATACCAAAAGGACTGTAGTACTCTTTGACGTCAGATCGCGACCCGTCTCATATTATGTCCATTTCTGTCTAACACCCGGTATTTTAATCATTTTGCTCTTTTCCACTCGATTTTTTGACATTTCATACATGCTAAAAATACGAACACGCCACGGGCGAGTCCATTTTTAGAAAGAAATTAAATGTTTTATTCAGTCTGTGGTATGACGCGAGTTGCGCGATGACGTAGTGTCGAATAAACTTGTTTATTATGTTGTTTGTGAGTGAATTAGTGTTAATTAATGTTTTATTGGTGCATTGTGATGTGATTAATGTGTGTGCAAAAGGATTTCAACATGTAGGTAAGTTTTAACACGTATTATATTCATTTTCATAACCCTTGATACACAAGCGTCCATGTTGTCAGAACGCTTTCGTAATTTGTTAATTATTAAGTCTAGCTGCTTGTTCTGACTAAAAAGTAATTATTAACGCATTTTATGTTTACTGGGCAATAGATTTCAGCCAAAACATAAACAAAACAAACGAAATTTACGTTATGATTAGAATTTTTGTTCCGTGGGTCGGAAGGTAAATAATGCAAAATGGCGGGAAATGGCTAATGTTTGGTGGTAGATTTTTTTTTTTTATATATGTTTTTGTACGGTGGAGTATGTTGTTTGTTATTTATCGTTTTTAGATATAACCCAGCTACCCATACAAGTCATAAAATATATATGTTATCGATTTACTTTTTAAATTATTCCTGTTCAAAGTTCACATAATGTGTTTTTTTCACCAATATTCAATGTTTACAAATTAGTTAAAAAATATAGAAACTAACCGTTATCATACACTTAACGTAACTATAAGGAGCCGTTTCTCAGCTATACAAATAACGAAACACTTGAGTGGTATCTCTAATAAGAGGCCACTAAAAAATGTTTGCGTAAACATAAACATCTGGCTTGCAGCTGCCCGCCGCTTTGATATTTGACCCTGTGCGCTCGACGTCATCACGTGACTCATGCTCGCCGGCGGCCAAGCGGATCAATAATTTTGTTTTAGTCATGTTTTGGTAATGACCTTTTAATTGTTATGTATTTAAAATGGTACAGTCAATAATATTGCATAAAAATATGTGACTGTTGAATCATCAATAAATTTATAAAATCATTATTAAAATTTCATTTCCTTTCCTTATTGGGTTACCGTTAACCACAAAACAAACACGATTGTGGAGGAAAAATATTTTGCCTATTGCTGACATAGGTAGTTAGGAAAAGGCTAATTCATTTTAATTTTATTTATTTATTTAATAATATCAATATGTTACAGTCAGAACTCATAACCGGTCAAAACCACCTTTGACTGCAAGAAACAGGCAAAAGAAGTTTTGACCGATGACCTTAGTTAAGATTGACTGATTTTCGCAGTCGAAAGTGGTTTTAACTAAGAGCGTTGGTCAAAACTACTTTTATCTGCAAAATATTGGTTTATAGTGTTTGTTACCAAATTGTATTGTAAAAAAAAAAACTAACCTAACCTCACCTAACCACCTTGGCTTTTTATGAATTTTGTATGCTAGACTAAATTTCAAATCAGGCAAAACCACTTTTGTCTGGTTTTTGCAGTCAAAACTGGTTTTGACCAATGCCCTTAGTCAAAAACAGTTTTGACTGCAAAAACCAGACAAAAGTGGTTTTTGCCTGATTGAAATTTTTTTCAATCAGGTCAGGTCAAATCAATTTTTCAATTAATTCAATCAGTCAAAACTGTTTTTAGAAAAGAATAGAATAATTTTATTTCAGACCGGGGTCCATAGGGTTAGTAACAATTTTTACTTAAATTCTATTGTTAGTTGTGGTTGTTGTTTTTATCTGAAGGCATTAGTCAAAACCACTTTTGCCTGATTTTTGTAGTCAAAAGTGGTTTCGACCGGTTATGAGTTTTGACTGTAGCTTATATATATAAAAATTAAAATTCTTCCGCTACCGACTGATTCAGTGACTGACAGACAACGCACAGCCGAAACTACTGGTCGTGGGAAGCTGAAATTTAGCATGTAGGTTCCTTGAGGAGTGCTAAGATTCCACGGAAATCCTACGGGATCGGGAAAAAACGGGATATACGCGTACGAAGTCGCGGGCAAAAGCTAGTATTTATACTGTCAGTAGATTTTAGAAAGAATACTTAGTATGAACATTCACAAGATTCACAATTATCTATGTTTGATCATTATGTAGAACCTTATGCGATTCGGCTGCTGGGTTTCGTCCGATTCGGTCGAAACAGGATAATTATTATTGATAGTTTTTGAGTGGTGTTTCGCACGAAACTTTTTTCAGCAAATTTTATACAATCAGAATTAAAAACCCGTACAAAATTTAAATAAGCCGCTAATCACTACTTAAACGAAGCAAAATGACTTCTTCTGCTGATTTGATGACTTCCCATCCTTAAAAAAAAAGTACATCAATCAAGGTGATAAAGAATCAGAAGTTCAACTTGTTGTGTGGAGTTATAAATGTCACGGAAAATGGCAAACTCCGGAAGATTATAAAATATCGCGTGAAATTGTAAACTTTTCCGCCTTATTTATGGAATGCAGTGAAATAGTTTCTAATTTTGACAACAATGATTGTAGATTTTGTTTTTTTTTGTTTTTTGTCTTCTACCCGCACTGTTATAACATAAACATTATTATTGTTCTCAAGTTCTCATGTAAGTGACGACTGTCTTAATGAGAAATAAAGTTCTTTAAACCGAAATAAGACACGGATAAATTGGATACTATTGAATTTTGATGGGATTTATTACATACAAAACTATTTTTTCATAATAAAACGACAAGTTATTAAGTAGATTATAATTTCTCGTTTTATAATGAAAAAAAATTAATTTTGTAAGATTTATTACAATCTTACGGAGTCTGCCATTTTCCGGTGACATAAACATCATTAATGAAAACAAAACAATAAACTTATGTCAACGTCTCATTCATTACTATATTAAGGCGCGTCCCCGAGCAAAACGCAGCGCTAGCCGTTTTTTGTGCAGTTTTTTGGAGCTATCTACTCTTTATCCAAAAAAAATATCAACTACTAAAAAATACATTAAATTTCTGCATAATCTTGGCTTCAAAATGGTAGATTTTATTTTTTAATATTAAGTATAATGTTTAAGTAATCTCCTCACAACGAAACCACAGAAATGAGAAAAAAATACTGATAACATGCATCTTCTCGAAAACTAACGATTATTTGGATTTTGTACTTACACTAATGGATAGGCAATTTAATTATGAACATTTTGGTAGAAGTATTTTTTTCAAACGATCAAAATTAGATTTTATAACGATTTTATTCAACATTCTGAGCGTATTCGCTATTGTATCTCTTGCGCTGTTATTGAGGGAAAAAATGCTCCAGGTTATTTGCTCAGGGTACGGCCTTAAACTAATGATGATGACCAATAAAATAACTATTTGCAGGTGGGTGGTAAATGAGCAGTTTAACTGTAAACATTTAATGTCTCTATGTATAGATAACGAGGTTTTGCAGCAACAGTAAACACCATTGTCTATCATTGAGGATAGTATGCCTGCCTTTCGAGTACCTTATATTTAGTTCAGCGCTCATCCAGATTTATTTTGGGTTTTTCTCTGGATCAATTACGCGCAGCTGTGCATGAGGGCATGAGTAACACAATTTTATTGTGTTAAAAATTAAGACTCCTTATTTGTTTGCTTACATTGTGTGTATATATTTTTTCTTCCTTTTTCCAAATTGGGAGTCTTTTAAGTCAAGAGTGAATAGGTTACTTCAAGGCAAACGTGCTCCATCTTCTACCACATTATTGCTTACCATCAGGCAGTGGCGTAGCTAGACCTAACGGGGACCTGTATCAAACACTTTAGCTTAGTGTGAGTTTTCTAACGTAAACGATCGCGTTAACGTAAACGTTTGCTTATGTCAAAATGTATAGAAAAAAAAAAGTTATCCGTTATTCTCACCAGGCGGCGCTTATTCTGTTTCAATACAAATTGTCATTTACGCTAACGCGGTCGAGAACGTTAAAAAACTCACACTAAGCCCTGAAGAACTGTCTTGGCAGGAAACGAAGGAGAATAGCGGGACCAATTAATGTATAGCTTTGCGTCCACCAAAGAAATATAAAAAACAGGAGAAGTGGCAAGGGGGCGTGTCGGTGTCCGCGCTGCATGCGCTCGTGCCACATGCAATACGCAAATGGCCGTCGCCGCAAATTTCGACCGCGATCGTTACAAATGTGTAGTAGTTGGCGTTCGGGGGGGCTGTAGTGGCGACACTAGATTCCTATACATTTTCGTCCAGCGGGCATATCTCCTTATTTATTATATCTATGGCGTCCACACATTGGGGCCCTTGCAGTCCGGGGGCCCCGTATCTTTGATACGGCTAATACGGCGGGAGCTACGCCCCTGCCATCAATCAGGTCTTCTTTCAATAGTAAAAAAATGAGTTTTCTCCAAGGTGGAAGTTCCTATGTTCAACACCACATTTATTTATTTGGGTTATTTTTTATTCAAAACGGGGAAACTCTTAGCCCAAATCTCACCTGATGGAAAGTGATGATTAGGCCGAAGATGGAAGCGAGTTTCACCCGCAATCCTCTTACACAGAGGAACTGGCTATCATACCTCTAACTGCCGGAACACAACCACACAACAATGCTGTTAACATTGTTGTTATGGCGACAGACTTAGACATGATGGTGGTAGCTTGCCAGGCGGACTTAGAACAAGTCCTACCACCAACCAAACCGAGCAAAAAATTTGCCTCCGCTGGGAATCGAACCCCGGACCTCTGGGTCTGAATCAGGTGGTATAACCACTAGACCACGGAGGCGGTTAGTGTCACCTGTTAAGCACCACCCGGGGACCACGTGTAGGGATTCGCTGAAGGGTATTCTCCTACGGACGCGGGTGACTCGGCCCCCTAAAATTCTAATTTGATTGGGAAAGTTTTGCAGTTTCGGGTGATGTGATGATCCTGATGTGCTGGAGTCTGTACTTTACTTAAAAAAAGAACAAATCAGCCATTAAAACTATTTTAGAACAAACATGTATGCTTAGCACTTATCAGGTCACAATCATTATGAGGCTATTTTCCTGATAAGATTTGAGCGTCTTATCTCTAATCTCTTGGCAAAAACCACTTGTTGTTATAATAGTAAAAACCGGATTAGTGATATGCTAATATTTTCGGTATTAAGGCTCTTAAAATAGTTGCTTGACTGGTTTCGTAATGGACACATTTACATTCGTCGTCTCTGTTCTAAATAAATATATTTCAATTCTATAACCGTGCGGCTTGATGAACTCTTGCAGATCTCTTGTTAATCAAGCAGATTACATTTTCTTATCAAAACCCCTACGATCCAGTTAGGTAGGGCTAACTTCGAGAAAGAAGTCTATCGTCGAATCCGACTCGGCTGGACGGCGTTTGGGAAGTTGCGTTGTATCTTTTCGTCTCACATACCAGTGTTTCAATACGAAAGTCTATGACCAGTGCGTGTTGCCAGTGGTGACTTATGGACTAGAAACTCGTTCAAACTCGTTCTTTATTTCTCTTTAGAGGAGCTCATGGCAACATAATATCTGCCACACGAGTCGATCTTTGCCGAGGGTGGTTCGTGGATAGGTGACACTCTATCGAACCGAGATTTCGTGCCTGGGAAAGCACGTTAAAGCGTTTGGTATCGTCTGTCTGATTTCTAGATATTTGACAGACGTTTCGGCAAGAAGGACAATCCTTGCCAAGTGGTATGGTAGCTCAGAAAAAAAAAAACCTTAATCGTGGTATCAGAGTTCTCCGTGCGATAATATGAACATATGTATGGACTAGAAACGTGGTCGCTGACAATGAGCTCTTCAGAAGCCTTAAAGTCACCCAAAGGTCAAGGAGAGGGCAATGATCGGAGTTTCTTTGTGTAATCAAAACAGGAATTATGATATCCGCAAGAGATCCAATGGGTCAATGGGTCTTCGTTATCGTTAAGGGACTTTTTACACCCGATACATATTAAAATTATTCACAAACGTACGGTACTTTATAGAGGGACGCCCTCCTCTCTATCAAGTTTCTGCCCGGTTCGGAAAATAGATGATAAATATTCGTAGGTACTATGAGTATGCACTAACTAACTAGGGCAGTCCCACAACCCCGTCTACAGGAAAATCGATATGAATTACTCACTATTCGAATTCCAAATCCCCCTGCTTGCATTCAAAGAATCCAACGTCACTTCGTTGTGAAATGATTTGTAAAACATTTCTACTGTCAACTAAACCAATATCGCATAGAAGTCAAATTCTGCCTGTTTGTTTGTTGACATGTTTCTTTGCGACATTTTTGGGAATTCAGTACAGATTACAAAGATACTTTCAACTGATAGACAGCTACATTACCGCTGAGTGCCCAAAGCCTTTTTATCCCAAACACTGGCCGGGCCCTTTGCAATGAGACTGAGCGTAGACGCGTGAAAAAGCTAGCCTTGTCTATGTATGCTTGTCATTGTCTGGACGTCGCGACCTACTAGATCAATTGGCTTCGTCGTTATAGTTTTAATTTTAATAGGATTAGAACTGTGACGTAAGAATGAAGGTAGTAGCTGAATACGATGAGTAATACCGTTATCGTAATTTGCTATGACACTCGTTCTTTTTTTATTTTTAGATAAGCTCGTAGCAACGTAATATCTATCACACGGGTCGATCTTCAAGGTTAAGCAAGCCTTGCCGAGGGTGGTTCGTGGACAGGTGACACTCTATTGAACCGAGATTCCGTGCCCGAAGCACGTTAAAGCGTTTGGTATCGTCTGTCTGAGTTGTAGATATTTGACAGTCGTTACGGTAAGAAAAGCCTTGCCAAGGGGTATGGTAGCTCAGAAAAAAATACCTTAATCGTTGTGTTGCATCAGAGTTCTCAGTGCGATATGAACATGTAAAAGTTTTCGAATATCAACTATCGGGCAGTTGCCCAACGGACGTATACTAAGTTATTGACACGGGTCCTAACTAAATAGCTTTTTTTGCATTCCACCATTTATTTGTGTCACCAGAAGAACTGGTATTGAGGAATTCAAAAGAAATTTCACAATATTGTTCTATTTGACGCAACTAAAGTAACGTTAACCACTGCTCAGACCATCTGTTAACGTAAACGTTATATTTTACGTGCGTTAACGCTGACATTTTGTGAAACAACTAAATTTTTTGATTTAACGGTAGTTAGGACCATTTTTAACGTTTACGCATGCGTTAAGGGGGCCCTTCCCGATCGGTCTATCGTCAACGCGAGCATGGTTGAACAGCTTGTTGTTTCAACTAGCGCAGTGTACGAAAACTAACAAGCAAGTGAGAACGCGATAACATTGAACAAAAAATAGTATTCGAAAATTTCATAAAACTTGTTCCAGGTAGGTAATACGTTTTTTTGGATAAGCTTCACAAGTTTGTGAAATAAATATTAGTCATGTAGAATCTCCATTACATTTGCAATGTTTCTATCACGATCTTTTCTTTACTTTTACAATTAATTAGTATATTATGAGCGGCCTAAGTTCAGGTAAAATTTGTGAAAAATAGCCGATTTTCGGAGACTTATACTGAACTTGTTTCTCCGACTTTTTATTTTTTGTTTTGATAGAAACCTACATATAGTGCACAAGATACGTATTTACTAAAAAAATAAATTATAGTTAATTTTTCAACGGTTTAATCACATACGAGCGTTTGTATGAAAGGCATTACGGGTTGGCCGCTCTTAAGTGAACGCGAAACAACCCGCTCTAAAAGTATAAAAAAATAACAATTGTCAAATAAAATCTTCTGCCGTCCCGTCCGCCAGTCTGTACAGGCCATAATGACCACCCGTCACTGTCAAATTTTACCAATCCACCTTGAACCTAATGCGTTAGCGATAAAGATGAAAATCAAATTTGACAGATTGTTGTGTGGTTAATATGATTCTAATAATTATGACTCTGCTAAAGTGGCCTTTTTGGGCTCGCTGTTTTTTCGGCCCCGAATAAGTAGCCATGAAGTTTGCAGTTCGAATTTTAGTTATTAAGCTGCTTTCAGACTACGCTATAATATAAAGCATAGAGTATATAGCTCATAGCACAACAATATCGCGCACCATAAATTGCTATGGACACGTTCACACAATACTGTACTATATTGACAATGTATGGTGAGCGATATTGTTGTGCTATGAGCTATACATATATTATACTCTATGCTTTATATTATAGCGTAGTCTGAAAGCAGCTTATTAACTAAAATTCGAACTTAGCGAATAAAGTCTAGGTCAACTCAGAATAGTGCTGAATACATTCAGTTTTTTATAACCTTGAACTAAAACTGTTACATTTTGAGTGTTCGCGTGTGTTGCGTAGGCGTCGAATACAATACCTTGATAGCTTCTTCAATATAAACGATATTCAATCGAAAAGATATGGGTACATTCCTTCAATGTTTTTATATCCCATAGTTTTTTAACAGCGGATTACAATAGTGTGCTACAATAGCCTTTTTGATATCTACTAAATGGTGTTGCCATGGGGCGTTAAGTTTTGTAAATTTCTTAGAGGAAATTGAATAGAAAAACAAAATGGTGGCCATAAGTACCGATTTAGGATGCGTGCCAAAAGGTGCTCAATGATATTTATTTTGTAAGTAGGTTGTTAATAACACTTTTACACGTCAATCTTTTTTGGTAATTTTAAAGTAGATTAGGCCGGCGTTTCCTAGCTGACTGTTCTGAGAAGAAACGCCGAAAAAACTCACAGAAAGTGTTATTGTTCCCCCTACTGGGGGGAAATAATTGGGATGGCCAAAAGCTTTCCTTGTACGGTTATAGAATTAACGTGAAAGCAGAATTACGTGCCTGTAGGGGCATTAGGAGTGACAAATTTTAATAAGGATTTTAAATGAAAAATTTTTTTTTTTGGATTTTTTGTTGGTTTTTTTTTTTTTGATGATTTACTTACTTTACTTACTTACTTAAGAATATAATACCTCTGGTTTGAAAATACGATTTTCCAGAACATTTTTTAGCAAAATTTGGCTGTGATGGAATTGATAACCTCAATCGAAAATTATGACGACTAGAGCACTGGTCTGCGTAGCACTTTTATTCTTAGTTTATACTTTCTAATTAAAAAAATCTTGCGTTACTGATTGACTGACAGACAACACACAGCCGTAACTACAGGGTCGTAGAAAGCTGGGTTCCTTGGGGAATGTAGAGGAGTACTAAGAGAGAATTTCCCGAAGTTCCTACGGGAACGGGAAAAACGGGATATGGGCGTACGAAGTCGCGGCCAAAAGCTGGCAGGCTTTTTTTTTTTCCAAAAATATTGCATTTATTTATTTATTTCTCACCACAATACACATTAAAAACCAGTTTTACGAGGAACAATAGTACACAGTAAGTAGGTATATTGTGGGAGACTGGTGCCTAAACTAGGTTTGGGGCCTGTATTTCAGGAAACAAACTATTAAACAAACTAAGACTAATTAAATTATTATTAAACAAACTAAGACTAATTAAATAAATATTTAATTAGCTTACCTCGCCATATGGCTGGCCTGCGCCGTACACTGGGAATCCTTGCGGTGGTGGAGGGTATCCCGCCTGTGGGTATCCCCCCGGAGGAGGGTACCCGCCTTGGGGATAACCTCCCTGTGGCGGAGGGTAACCTCCCGGTGGGTAGCCACCTTGCTGGGGATAACCGCCTTGATTTTGATCTGTGGGTATTATTAATTATAAATCAGTTCACGTATTTAGCAATAAAAAAAACACAAGTCATGACCGCCATTTAAATTTTTCTTTTTATTTCATCATTTTTAGTGAGTATAAAAATTCAGAAAATCCGGAAAAATATTTATAGAATTTAATTGATTCGGATACTCTGTTTTGTACCATATTTTTGTGTTCAGAGAATATTCAAGATGAAGCGTTGACCTTAAAATTATGTGACGACATAGTTTGAACATATTGTGTAAGTTATTAATTAAAATTCAATGTTAAGGACACGTCAGAGTTTAATATTGTCGACAAAAAATATTTAAAGCGACTAGACAGTAGGTTTGAAAAAACCAGTGAAAATCACTTTGAATTATAAATTCACGAGAAGTGTCTTGTGTAGCTACAACATACATAGAGAAGGGTTTAGATTAAAATAAGATTTCGACGAATTGAAAACCTTCTTTTTGAAGTCGGTTATTAAAAGGCTATTTATTAGAAACAGGAGATAGAACAAATTAAGTTCAAAACATTGACTAAAAATGTAAATTTTAGATCAGATTCGCTAGTCGTGCTAATTAACAATATTATCAAAGTGTTGATTTCATAATGATTTCATATCACATGTCACTGTCTCACTGTGTTATGTAACGAGGTAATTTTGGCTATTTTTACCCGACTATGGCAAAGCCAAAAGAAGGGTTATGATTTTAACTGTCTATGTATGTGTGTGTTTAATTAAGTAACAAGAATTGGTACTGATCTTAGTTTTCATGGAAAACTAGACAAAGATAGATCAGATACATGAGGCCTATTTCAGAATAACTTGGATGGCAATTTCTGTAGTTTATACACCTTCCTCTTGAATCACTCTGTCTATTGATAAAAACTACATTAAAATCCGTTGCATAGTTCAAAAGCGTACAGACGGAAAAAGCGTCTGTGCTTTATACTATTTTAAGATTTTTGCCAGTATTTTTGGCATTCATTATTTCTCGATCTATCATTTAACCATGTCGTATTCTGACATTGAGTTGCGAAACCTATTGCCAATCAGCTAAAAGGCGGTCATGACTGTGTAAATCCATTTCAGGACTTTGAAGTCGCATATATTTAATCCTTGAATCAAACGAGATATTGGGCAGTGTGCGCCGCTACCGACATGTGGGTTGGTAGGATATCATTATTTAACCTTTTAACCCCAGCCGGACTTCCTTTTAGTTATCGTGCTCACAGCGCCCGACACAAAAAAAATAAATACCAACAAAATCGAGAGTTGTGCAATACCTAACTTTGGTCTTAACAAGCTGTAGTATTTCGACCCAAATGTATTTTTAACTTTTGTTGTAAATATACGACTCGGTGAAATAGACAGAAAATATTTGTCGGATTAATCAGACCTCAACGGTTAAAAATTTAAATTGAGTGTGAGAAGAAAGTAATTGAAATTGTTGGTAAATTTTTCTATAGATGAGATTCAATAATGTTTTACTGGGAAAGGACAAGTTAAACTTCGAAGCCCTTGAAATGAAAACAGTAAGCCAAGACGCGTTCTAGAACATGTGTGTTTTGGGGCAATATTGAGCCAAACTTTTAGACCATAAGGCTGCATTTCCACCAGACATTTGCGAGGAAGCGAGGATGCGTCGCGCCAATGTGGGTTCGCTATCGCTTCATTTACTTAGCTTCGATTTACGAATCCTCGTACATCTCTAGTGGAAACGCAACCTAAGACAGGATCATACTCAATGCCCAAAACAACAGTTTTAATTAAGAACAAGAGTAGCCTCTAGTTATTGGAACGGAAATTACCAGTCGAAAATTAATAAGAGCGGATTTCACCAATGAAATTGATCGCGATCAGTAGGCTAATTCACGTAACTAAATAAGTGCTGTTGCAGTGCAGTTGAAGTTAATATTCGATCAAAACAACGCTTTTCGTATTCTCTACCGCTGTCCTCACGCACGCGTCAAGTTTGCGTCACGCGAGCGCAATAACGGTATTCTACTGTTGCGCGTCTTTGGTGCGTGCTTCGGAACGCAACATGATCGGTATTCTACTATGTTTGACGTCCCAAAATGACAGCTTATAAGCTTAAGTTTAATTTTTAATAATATAATAACGTCTTACCTATTCATTGAAATTTATTCGTTTTATTCGTTTCTATTCGATTATTTAGTGAATATTTTTTTTTCTCTCACCGTCAGTAAGTTTCATAGAGTTTGGCTGTCGTGCAGTTCACGTGCAGTTTACGCGCAGTTCAAAGATTACAAGAATACCGTTTATCACTCGAACTTAAACTTAATTGCAACTGCACATAAACTTAATCGGTGCGTCATAACATTACGTGAATTAGCCCTCTGTACATATAAACTGCGATCAGCTGTCAGTGCTGATACCAAAGAAAACAATGACACTGACAGCTCGTTAAACGTGGTTCATATGCTGATCGCGTTCGTCTTTAAAGTTAGAGTGAACAGGGTCCTTCTGGGTAAGCGCGCTCCATCGTAGACTTTGTCTCTATCATCTCTGACAAGACTGAAGACAGAAAAATAAGTTTCATTGATGAAATCCGCTCTAAGTCACATTAAACAGGGAATTTTACTGAAAAAAACTCTAATGAGTCTGCGAAAAACATGCGTGACGTCACTGGTACAATTTATACCAGCGACACGCCTGTTCTTAACGCACTGTATCGTCTTCATTTTGTTTACGTGAGAAAAAAAATACGACGGACTAATTAGATTTTTCAGTAAAATACTACCGACACGAGTCTAACAAGCTGTGAATAGTTGAATTTGTTAATAGCCAATCACTGCAGTTCAGGCGCTAAAGACAGTCACATTCGTTTTGCGATAATTTTCGTTCCAAAAACCGGAAACGTTCGTACATATTAACACTTCACTTTAGCCATAGACAATATAAACTGGACAATGAACGATTACAGACGAAAAACACAATTTTAAACAGGATTTTAAATTCACAAACACACCTCTTGCTTCAGACATTGCACCCACACTTGACTGACACTTAACAATAATGAATGAAACACCTAGTACACTAGAGGTAGACATACGACACCCAATTTCCTAACACAGTTAGAGCATTGTCATCACATTTCAGACTTTATCACCACTGAAATAAGTTTATATTTGCTCGTGCATCAAGTGTTCACATAAATAAGGTGACTCCTATAACAAACACTATATGGAGTGGCTGCATACCGTAAATATAATGCTAAATACAATTTGCAGTTTATTTCTGTAGCAGTAAAGTGCAAAATTGCATGGGTGGAACGTGTATGTAAAGACTATACGATAACGAATGATAATGAAATGTGCAAAGGTTGACCAACGGTTGCATGTTTCTGAAAGGGGGTTCCCCGGTAGCGGTTTCAGCGAGCCAAATAAGACATTAATTTCTGTTTCGCTTTGCATGCTATTTTTATTCTCTACTGCGGAACTGAAAATGTGCAAGAGACATTCTGATCATTGGTTTTTTAAGCATATTACTTTCTCAATTTTAAGAGAAGGGAACGGAAATATCAATCACAATCTCATGCAGTAATTTAGTAATAGGTACGTAGTTTAGTACATATTTTCGTATTTCATTGTATAGTATTAAGATATATATCGATAGCATATCGATGACGATTGACGACCAAATTGCGATGCGATGAAGTGTTCGGATGAACATTAACGCAAAGTGAATACTCACCTAACATTCATAAGAATAGAAAACAAACAAAGGATAGAAAACAGTGGAAGTTTTTAGATGAGGCATTTGCTAGGAGGCACGCCAGAGTCCGGGACATACAAAAAAAAAAAAAAAAAACGGCCAAGTGCGAGTCGGACTCGCGTGCAAAGGGTTCCGAACCAATTTAAATGTTATTTTAATACAGTCTTCTTACAGGTTTTCCAGAATCTTTAGGTATAAAAACATTATCGGCATTTTTCAAAATTTTAGGCTCAGTAGTTTCGGAGAATTTTTGGTATAATTTCTTGAATAACATCCAAACTATTTGTTTTAAAATTATGAAAAAAATAATAATTAAAACCCTCATAGTATCACTTTCATTTGATATGTCACACGATAAAATTAGAAAAACTAAAAAAAAACGTAAGTATTGTAGTTTGACTCCCAAAAGTGACCCCCATACTAAAAAATATTTATTTACGTAATTCGTCCGGGTTTGGGTCACAGAAGTCAACAGAATCGGTCCAGCAGTTCCGGATGAGCAGCAGACCCTAGTGATCCAATGAGGGTTACGTTTTTAGTTCGGAATCCTTTCACTTTCCTTTTGCCCATCACAGGTGTAAACTTAGCGGCATGACCAGCACTTTATGTGCTGTTTGTGACGATTCAAATAAATTCACCCTCAATGGCGTCTGAGAATCGATCTGTGCATTTGAATCGGCGCCAAGACATGAAGGACAGCCAACTGTTTACTTTGTTAATGTGACCGGCGCTATTATTACGAGGGTATTAATACGTTTAATGACTAAGGGTGTTACTTACTATGTTTTCCTTACATATCATAACTTGTAACAGAATAAATGCAAAACCTCTTGAGGGGTATTGTACTCATCATTACAGACTACTTTTACTAAGGGACCAAGGACAAATACCCTGAAAACGCAAAAAAAAAAACGCTGCCGTTTAGGTTATGAGTAGATAACTCTAAGGGGGCTACTCTCTAAGCCCGAAGTCCGTAGTTTTGGGCGTAGTTGCGGCACTGCGGGCGTATTCTACTCCGTAGGTATCACATGACCGCATTTGACAGTTACTGCCAAATCACGTTGTCATTAATTCTTAGTTCGGTTTGGGGACTTATTGAAGTCCGTAGGTGATCCAGACCTAAGCCCGAAACTATGGACTTCGGGCTTAGAGAGTAGCCCCCCTGATTTCGAGTTATCCACTCATAAATCTATGGGGCAGTCGATTTTAGTTTTGGTCCCGTAGTGAAAGTTGTTCATAATGATGAGTATAATGAGAATGACCCCTTAACCTCTTAAGGGGTCATTCTCATTATTGCGTTAATTCTGTTACATTGTTTATGATATACATACAGGGTGTAAGGGACAGCCCTCCACAAACTGTTAGGGTGATTTCAGTATATCGTACTAAGTTGACCGGTACATGAAATTATTTCAGGAACTTTATGGGAATTAAATAAAACTGATTTGTTTAATTACCTCACTCGCAATGTATCGCTACTTCTGCAAAACGCACGCAGCTAACGGCAGCGCAGCGAGCTTTC
Source organism: Ceramica pisi (assembly GCA_963859965.1). Lineage (NCBI taxonomy): Eukaryota > Metazoa > Arthropoda > Insecta > Lepidoptera > Noctuidae > Ceramica > Ceramica pisi. The sequence continues at coordinate 21,792,759 of OY982540.1, read as the reverse complement.
GAAAGGAGAAGGACAGCCGCGCTCGCGCCACGTGTTTAACAGCTGATTTCATGCGTCGTTCATTAGATTTTTTTTGTTTTTTTTTTTTTCATTTTACCTGTGTTATTTACATTAACATTGTTCTGCATACAGATAATGTAACTTTACATTGAAATAAAGCAAAAGAAACTGAAAAAAATAAAAAAAAACCTGAGAAAATTTCCACTGGAATATGATTCAAAATAAGGAGCTGATTGCACCCTGTTAATTTGTGGAGGGCTGTCCCTTACACCCTGTATATTTTTATGAGTTTGATTCAATCAATTCAAAGGGGAAGTCCAAAAACTTCAATGAAAGTCAGAGGGACGTAAACGAAGATCTTTGATGTCGGAAAACAGATTAAGGAAGTTAAGCTGGACACCTTGCAAAGCGCGGTAGAGTGTAAGGCTGTTCTGTGAGCCTGTGATCGGCTTACATCCAGGGATTGGAAGAAGTGTTGGTCGTCCAGCGGCGAGATGGGTAGACGACAATGTTGCCATTATGGATAGAACCTGAATGAGATTGGCACCAGAACAGAGAGGAATCTTTTTTCAGTATTGGGGCGAAGACGGGGTGACTCATTTGGCCCAGTCTAGATTCTAGAATATTCCATCAATATCTGTCCGAAAGACATCCCTACAAGAATTAGTAATTAGCTCAAGACATGAGTAACAATTTCCTGTAAAAATATTACGCAGATCCATTATTGGAATAATCTGGCCAGTTATTTGTGAATTCGTGAGTAATTCCATCGAAAAAACACTATCACTTTTATCAATATACGTAATCTTGCGATGATTCATGTAGATGCAAGGTTCGACGTCATAAGATACGTCACGTGATATGAATTGAACTTTATGGCCTGCGCAGACAGGCGGATCAATTGAATTTAATAGTTATCCAATCGAAATAAGGTATATTGCATTTCAATGCTCGGTAATTGGCCTCTGAGCATCGCCGTGCATTTTTTTCTGGAGCACCGAGTATTGAGATTTTATAGTAAGACATTCTCACAACAGTAAAAACATTGACGTCATTCATGTGTTCGCCGAAGAGAGAGGCACTGTAGAGTAGAGTGCGTAAGTTGTGAGGAAAGCCGGGCGGCAAGTTAAACCAATCCTCTGACGAACATTGTTATCCTCATGACTCAAGAGGATAGCAACAAGGGGATAGCAACTAACGTACTGTAGTTAGGGGACCTATAAATAATTAAAGTGTTGTATCACGGATGGAAAGTGGACCATTGACCGTTTGAAACTGACAGACGTCTTCGAAATGACAGGTGAAAGTTGTCCACCTGTGACAGAATTTGTAATAAAACTTTGTGGACATCAAAATACACATGAATGTTGCTTGTTCTTTATTGATTTTAAGGTAAAGTAATACCGGGGTTGCGGAACGCAAAGTGCATTGAAACACGGATGAGTTTTAGTCAGTAAGAGTCTGACACTTTCTTTCCGCTCCGCCCAGAGAAGTTATTTGATGATTTCCGATCCTTAAAAAAAAGTGGCTGTGACATACGGACGGGCAGTCAGAAAGACATGACGAATCTATGAGGGTTCCGTTTTTGCCATTTGGCTACGGAACCCTAAAAAGGGTAAAGTGATACAGATTTTTAGACTTGGAAAGAGATTCAACAACGACTCGAAAAATTGGGATCAGCAGGGCACGAGTTTGACGATGACTCTTTTCAGAGTCAATTAATTATTTATGGATCTAGCTGCAGCCGCTGCTAGCAATTACCCTGTATTGTTCATTATAATAAAATTCTCGGAATTGTGCGTAAATAAAGTACCGTATAAATAGCCATTGTTTCTTATCAGTGATTCTGTATTGAGTTCCTATGAGGAAAAATCATTATATTTATGAAAACACTATGCATCACAGTGTGCTAGGAAATACCAGCCGTCGGAAATGTGAAAATTTAATTAGTTTATAAAAATATTGCGTAAGATTAGTAAGTCTTACAAGTTCGTGACAGTTGCAATGCACGCTCTCATATAAAAATGTCACTGTGTGTGTGCGATCAATTTTATGTGCTTGTGTGCGTTTACTGCCCACAAACACACACAATGCAGTTAATATACACAATGGTACACGTGACGTCAAAATTGTTCTTTTCATACACAGATCATTTAGGTACCGTTGTGTGCGCATAATGTGTGTTTGCTAGCCTTACCATACCATCCGTAATAAGATTATCTAACGTGTGTAAGTAGACACTCTTATTGGAACTACCGGTCATTAATAGAAGGCATTCTCTGAAGCGAGAACATAGGTACCTACTTATTTGTAGATTTGTAGATTTTGTAGTTTGTACTCGAGCGAGGACGTCTGGTCTCAGGTTGTAGAAAACGACAAATGACGCATATTTTATGTAAATAGATACCTATAACGAAAAAAAAAAAAACCTGCTACCGGCTTATAAGCATAGACAACGTAATCAGATTACTGGCCAGAATGTGCGTTTGCATAATAGATACAACGAAAAGTAGCCACCTATTAGTGGTTCACGTTCACAGCGATAGTTCCGGGGCGTTTTCTTTGGTAGGAGTCTGAGGGTATTTTCAATGGATTAAGAAAGTTAGAGTGAACAGGCTTCTCCTGGATGAGCTCATTCCATCGTCGACTTTGTCTCTGTCAGCTCTGACCTGGACTAGAGTCAAGAGCAAACTTAGCTCAACAAAAAAAAAAGTTTTTTTTATGAATTGGACTATTCTGGCCTTTCTTATGCTTATAATTGGAGGAAACGGAGGAAAGCTTATCCACACGATATACCGTATTGAATCCTGTTAAATCCATCAAAGGCCCTTAAAACTTCGGACATAACGTAAGAAAAAACAGATGAAGAACAAAGCTGTATGCGAGAATGGTACTTTCTACATAGAAAGTTACTTTCACATTGAGTTGGTACGTATTTAAATAACATACGCAGGTGGTTAATATATTAACTGCATCTCGCGACTGAACAGAATCCTTGGTGGACATTTTGGCAGTTTTATTTTTTAAGGAGCACAATGGTTTCTTAGTTGCGGGCGTATTCTACTCCGTATCACCTACGCACTTACGATTAGTACATAACCCGACGGTCGATTCTATAAAAATGTCGCAGTGAGCTATCACACCATACAAACAAGATGGAATGCCACCTCACTTGTCGTTCTCTCCACCTAAGGCGCAGGACAAATATAAGAGGCGTCGGGCGGAGGCGAGGCTCGGGCGTGGTGCGAGCGCGGCGGCGCCGGTGCAGCGCAGAACACGCGCGCAAACGGTGTCGGAAAGACGTGGCGCGGGCGAACACAGTGGAAGCATGCAACATGACGTCTTCTTGTGGTGCGCCGCGGGCGAGGAAGCGGCGCCCGCTCCACGCCCGCGCCCCGACGTCTCGTCTCTGCGCCCGCTCCACGCCCGCGCCTCGCCCGCGCCCCGCCGTCTCAGTATGTCTTGCGCCCCACTTCTTCTATACATTTTGTATGAAATATCAAAGAAGTGGCGTCGCGCCCGCGCCTCGCCTCCGCCCGACGCCTGGGCGCGGGACAATTACAACAATTGTAAATTTTGACGAGGGGTATGGAAACAGCCTTTTGTAATTTTTGATGTTCTACAAATGCGGATTTTCAGCCTAATTACCCGACTACTCCAGAAGGAGACTAATGTTTTTCGGATACCTAGGTACAACAACCATGATATTTGGTTGGTTATAGCAAATTCTAAAGATGGTAGATCGACGTTTCTCTTTGATTCTTAAAAGAAATATAGATGGGAGCTGAATATCTTCAGAAGATGACAAACACTTTTTTTTTTAGAATATTCTCCATGTCATTAAACAATAATTATCTTTGCGACCAATAGAGAACAGCAATAACCACATAACCATACACATCACAATTACAAAACAATATACAAGCAAAGAACAACATTGACATACATGGAAGCTAAACAATGACTGCGTTAATTGCCAGTTTCATACAGTCGTGTGAAAACAACACGATGAAGATTTGTCAAGTACCAGAAGCACAGGATTTAGAAGAGGTCAATTGACAATGCCGCTAGCTAGAGGGGCTACAGTACGGCTATGGGGCGCTGCTTATTACTTTAGTGGGGAGAGGATACATGGAAGCTAAACAATGATCACAGTAATTGCCAGTTTCACAAATTCGTGTGAAAACATCACGTTGAAGATTTGTGAAGTACCAGGAGCCCAGGATTCAATAGTGGTCAATAACAATTATTGACAGTGATGCTTGAGGAGTTATATGGTACTGTTTATTACTTGAATAGGAAGAAGGGACGTTATCCATACTAATATTATAAAAGCGAGCTCTACCCCTTTGGCACAGGGGTAGACCATGTCCTGGGGGGCTACTCTCTAAGCCCGAAGTCCGTAGCTTCGGGCCTAGTTGCGGGTATTCTACTCCGTATCACATAACCGCATTTGACAATTACTGCCAAATCATGTTGTCATTCATTCTTAGTTCGGTTTGGGGACTAATTCCGTAGGTGATACAGAGTAGAATACGCTCGAAATTAAGCCCGAAACTATGGACTTTGGGCTTAAACCCCCCTGGAGTTGGATAATTTTCGATATCACGCAAGCTTAGCCAATGGCAGAAGCTGGTTAGGTACCTATTCATATGGTTGGCGCAACAAGCAAGTCTTTACATCTCTATCAGAGGACCTTTGAGAGAGAATTTTTGAGGTATAGCTAGGAAAGTTATCATACCTATCGTTAATGTTAGTAAATTTGGAATGTAAACCGCATAGTATTTTGGTGTCATTATCTGCGACAAATACAATTTGTATCATTCGAAAATATGAATACATTCTCTATTTAAATTTTTTTATCTCCGTTTATGGCAACTGAGCCGGTTCCTACTATTCTGCCAGTGTCACGTGGTGTTCAAATAAATATTAGGAAAGTATGTGCGAAACGCGTAGGTATTACAGTAAAATTTTACGTTGCGTTACTAAGGGCGGGTTATTTCAACTACACTTAACGCACGCGTAAACGTTAAAAATGGTGCTAACTATCGTTAAATCAAAAAATTGGGTTGTTTCACAAAATGTCAGCGTTAACGCACGTAAAATATAACGTTTACGTTAACAGATGGTCTGAGCACTGGTTAACGTAAATTTAATTGCATCAAATAGAACAATATTGTGAAATTTATTTTGAATTGCTCAATACCACATCTTCTGATGACACAAATAAGTGGTGGAATGCAAAAAAAGCTATTTAGGTAGGACTCGTGACAATAACTTAGCTATTGGGATGAGCAGGAATTTATGCCGGAATGTTTTGAAATAACGCTTCTTATTTAACGAACGTCAAACATCGTCCGTAATCGTAACTTTTTGACGTACGTATGTTACGATAACCAACTGTTTGATACAACCCGCCCTAAACGTCAAAATATTCGAGCTAGACTCTCAGACGTCATTCTCCCAGCCATATCAACACATCCTTATTATCACTGATTGGTTTACTTCTTTTCTTATAATCTACTATTGATATCTTTGGCAGTCAAATACTCTCTTCCTTTTACAGAACAATGTACAGTTATGTCATCATTTGCCCTGATTATTATGTCCTCTATCTATTTAAAAACGATTTAAATAAAGAAAGTAGATAGCATTCTAGAAACTGTAACAGACGTGATTGCATTAGATCACGAATCATTCTAGTTCATTAGTCACCAGAGATAATGTCGCCAAAAGATAAATAATACAACATCCCTGTACATCTGATAAGTTTGAAATATTGTCTTTGATTGTGGAAAATCCAGAATGTTCAACTCTAAGGCTGAACGGTAAAGTCTATACTTTACCGTTCTATATTTATAATAAGATCTGAGTGGTTTGAAAATGTTTTTTTTTATTTTTTTATTTATAACGGAAGGAATTTGCATAAAAGATCTTCATGTCTTGTTTATATTTGAATGACATGGAGGAAAGAGATTAGTTTCTCACTTCTAAGATATGAACCACAATGTGATTTTTTTTCAAGTATGGTGATTTTATAATTTACTCATTCTTTGTCTAAAACTATGGCTATTTATTAAAATTAATATTCGGTTAAAAGAGTTATTGGAGCAGGGGGGCTACTCTCTAAGCCCGAAGTCTAGTTTCGGGCGTATTCTACTCCGCATTACCTATGGACTTACTTAATCTTGTTGTAATTAATTCTTAGTGGTTAGGTGATACAGAGTAGAATACGCTCGCAATTAAGCCCGAACCTACAGACTTCGGGCTTAGAGACTAGCCCCCAGGCGGAAGCTAGCAATAAGCAATTGACATGCAATAGACATGGTGTCCTATCAATCATTGTAATCTCAAGGATCAGTGATGTTAATATGGCTCAATAAGCATTTGTCTTAATATTGATTAATTCAATTATACCTATTTAAATTGAGCCTTACTTTGGATGATAAAATAATTGTTTACACCTGTAGTCCTATTCTGCAAAAATCTCACCATGAAAACTATGGTCACATGAAGATGACTTTTCAAACCATTAAATCAAAATAAAGGAGTAAGAACAGTTCAGTTCAAGTCCTTGCTCCACTTAAGTTTTCTTGATTTAGTGTACAGAAGAGACCGGCTGATTTTCTTAAGCTCATTGGCTGTGCGTCAACACTTAATTGATAACAATAATGACTTTCATTGGTGTTATTTACAATAATGACAGATCCATGTAACTTGAGTAGATTGGTATAACAGCACAAAGATAATGCTAGCTGGTGCCTGTGCTGGGTGCAATGCGACATAGATTGTCAATTAAATGATAAAAGATCTTATTTGTTCAGGATTATGACTATTTACATAGAAGAACTGAAGGTTAAGCTTTAAGAAATGAAACTATTTTTTTAATCTGGGTGGTGGACACCAGATAAAAAGTTGTGTAGCCATTCCCATACAGGGTGTTACAGAAGAAGTGAATATTTTTAGGGTGGTGTTCTGTTTGCTCTACAGTCAAGAAATAATATGAAAATAAAAATACTGACCTCCAAAGATGTTTACAAAGTTAAAAAATAAAACATTTTTCAAGCAGTTTGATGCAGTTGCTAGCATCAAATCTATACCATGATTGAACAAAACAACAAACCACAAACTACATCAGATTGCTTCATACACACTGATAGTGACTTTTCTTGAACTTTTTAGTTGTCTTAAGGTTTTTTTAAAAAGGTGTAAAAACATAATTTTTAACAACATAGCAGATTCAGAACATCACCATGAATATAGTCAAGCACTTTTGGAACTGTATTGATAAATTAACAATAATGCTGGTTTTTTTTTCATGACAAAGTATCAATTAAAAAGTTATGCCCATTAACACTGTTTTTTCCCACTCTGATAAGCATTTCCATATAAAAACCAATGTTATTTTCAAGATCTTTTATCATTAAACTGAAACAGTGAAAAAAAAAATATATTATTGACCTCCGGGATAAACACCTGGGTTCTGCCACATTGTCCCAAGCTGCAGAAAAAAAGAAAGAAATATCTATGGTTAGTAAGAAATATAAAAAAGATACGTACACATGGTGTTGTAATTTGGTTGTTCTTTTGAGTTTAGACTTTCGGTAGCCGTTTTGAATGTGGTCTGGAACTTACAGACTGTTAAGCTGAAACAATGTATAAACAAATGATAAGACTAAATTAATAAGTCATCTTGTACACTAAATATTTTGTGATTGTTTATGTTACTTACTACTAAAATATCATAATTATCAAAAATAAATAAAGAAAGACATTTTTATAATGATTTTATGAGTTTGAATCAATGGTTTGCAGTGATAATTTGCTATGGTAATGGATATGGAATTTATTTACCATAAGATAAAATAATGGGGTATTCCAATGCCATGCATTTGATGTCAAAAAGTGAGCTTGTTATGATAACAGATAGAATAAATACATCTTACGACACAATAAATGTGTTAAACTGAAGTTAATTAAAGAAAATTAAAAAAAATATAATATTAGTTGAGTTTTTCAGTTTGAAGACAATGATAAAAAACATGAGCTTATTATGTAGGTACATACATGTATTAAAGTCATGGGAAGTGAAACATGTAGGTACCTAATCGAAATGAGCGCACCTATTTTCCTTTTATTCATCTAGTAAAATATATTGATGGTTTCTTGATATGATTTCAATAAACAACTACAAACTGAAATCGTGGTGCAACATTGTTTTGTTTAAAAATTACTCTATTACCTTGAACTAATATATCAACACTACAGGTGCAAATTCTCTATAAACAAACAGAAAGATCCAGTTTGCGTCGGAAAATGGAAAAGCGCCCTGGAAAGTACTAGACGACCGCACATGGATGTCGCAACAACTGATCGATCTGTTTTCATACTTTGTAAATATTATTATACCATTACCTGCTTTAGGGATAAATCTGCTGCTTCTTAGAACAATAATCACAAACACTTGCCGAAATATCACAAAATCCGATAAAGTTTCTATCGAGCAAACGAAATAGACGTAAGTCACAGTATATGAGAGCACAAAATAATACGTCTGACGTCAAATTTCTCACAGAATTGAATATCGACTGTTTTCATTTGTGCAATTCATATGAAATAAAAGCGTAGGTGACTAATTTTCCTTGTGCACTATTGGTGGATCTCGAAAACTCATAGCGTGCCCATTGGTCAAAAATATTCTTAGGACCATACAGCCAATAGCACAGAACACAATTATCCTAGCGGGCCAGTAGTCTTGCACAGTTACACCACTGACGTATTACGTCAGTGAGTAACACACAAGTGACAAAATTGACTGTTTGACGTTTTTGTTTTCTGTTACCATAGATAATTTTACGTTTTTTTCTCAGTAAGACTCTCATATTATAACTTTATTTCTTATGTTTTATACGGAAGAGAAGCTGGCTACTAAAACAAACTATAAATATTTTTTCAAGCTTGGAGAATGAAAAGCCAGAATAACCGAGTGTTCCATAAAAAAGGCAAGTTTTCAGTCTGTCAGTGTCACCCATAGAGATTTTTTTATTTTCTTTCGCCCGTTCGGGCAGGCTAAGGTCTTGGACCACCGCCTTGTCTTCAGTCTGTCCTTCTTGACCATTTCTTGACTACTTGACTAACACCCATAGAGATAGGGTCACCCCAAATGCTCTAAGGGTCACCCACAGACATATAAATAGTAGCAGACCAAACATTAATACGTAGATATATTTTTTTATATGGTATGATTCTTTATCCTTTTTTTTCTAAGTGACAATTCATAAGCATGTCTCGTTCTGTCACGTGTTGTCACGCTGACTCATACATAGACAAAATTTGACGCGTAGCTTGTCTGCCATATTGATAAGCATCAAATGTTTTTCAATCGCGTTTAAAATTGATAAAATATTACTTGTTTGGGACATAAAACACACGAGGACGGTAAAATAATATGGTGAAGTGCTGTGCGTATCGCTGTGACAGTGCTAGCTACCACAAAACACCTGGATTGACCTTTAATCGGTAAGTTTTGGGAAATCTTAGTGCTTTCTTTACTAAATTCAAATGTTTCCATACTGTTTATTCGTATTTTACATACAGTTTTTAACAAAGATGCGATTTGTCTGTACCGTTAGCCTACAACTAAAGAAATAAACCATAACAAGGACAAAATAGTCAGAAAGTGGCATCAAGTGACAGCTCAAGTACCTGTTCAATAAGTCAGGGACGAATTAGGCAACAAAGACGAAACTATTAGTAAATTGCATTTGTTGTATGTATTTATGTAAAATATTTATTTCCATTGAATTATCAAATAAAGCCTCAGTTTAATGTATGATGTTTTATTCTTTTTTGGTGATACAATTCCAAAATACCTGTAGTAGTTTCAGTGTATGTACACATGTCATGCTAATATTAAAAATAAATTATAAAATCAATATTATGTTACCCAGTGTCTGTGTTATGGAGAACATGAACATAGGCATATGTATAAATACAGTATAGGCTACTCACATAACGATGAATTTTCATTCAGCAGGCAATAATTGAGCATACTAATATTTTTCCAGGTTTCGCAAGGATGAAAGTTTACGGAATGCCTGGATTAAAAACCTGAAACTCCAGGATTGGCAACCAAGACCTTCAAGTGTACTTTGTTCAAAGCATTTTGAGAATCACTTGATCGATCCCAGCGCTTTTCGAACAACATTACGTCCCAGAGCAATTCCTACACTGTTTACCGAATTTACTCCATATGTAAGCATTATGAGAGTGTAAGATAGAAGAGTGTCCCTGGAGTTTCTTGCACGTTCTTCTCCATAGAGATCTACGCTTTGGAACGTGCAAATAGCTTCAACTTTTTGGACAGACCGACCTTGACAGTTAAAAAGTGCCTGTAAATGGTTTATTTGAAATAAATGCTTGAATTTTGAATTACATACTGATACGAGAAATAAAAGATAAAACCATTTGAGAATTATGGTTTTATTGTGCTAAAATTATGCTGATGAAATGACAGAGCTGTGACAGTGAATATGAATGATGTTTTATAGGTATTTAAATAATAGAATAGAAACATAAAGATACCTACTATAAAAGAGTATTTACACCACATTCACCCCCGCGTCAGAGAATATAGTCCAGGAGACGAGCTGGAGGTCTCTTCTCTCGGGTGGAGCGCCGAGGTGCATCACGAGCGTGAGAGTCCTCAGCTGTTGGTAATCCTGGAGCATTTCCAGCTGGTATCTCTGCGTCACCCTCGGCGTCCTCATAGTGGTCTTCAGAATCGTCGTCACTGTCTAGCGACGATAACGGAAGTGGTGCTAGTTGCCTGTTCGATATGGTAGTTTCACGACCATCCGGTAACCTCACATGGGAATATGAGGGATTAGCCTCTAAAAGCTCCACTTCTTCTACTTCGGGATCGTATTTGGATGCTCTGTTATTTTTACGCATTAATACAGGCCCTGATTCCAAGAGCCATGTTGGCATTGATTCCCCGTTTGCCGTTCGACGTGTATGTCTGAAAAATCTTTCATGAGGTGTAGCATTGGTGGCTGTGCACAGCAATGAGCGAATTGAATGTAAAGCGAACGGTAACACTTGCTCCCAGCTATCTGTTTCCAGATTTTTCGTTTTAAGGCATAGTTTTACAGTCTTCCATAAGGTACCATTTAAACGTTCAACTTGACCGTTTCCTTGCGGGTTATATGGTGTGGTTCGACTGCTTGCAATTCCATTTGTAATCAAGTAGCTCCTTAATTCGTTGGACATAAAAGCTGTTCCACGATCTGAATGTATGAACTGTGGAACCCCATAAGTAGTGAATAAGTCCTTCAAGCATCTTACTACGGCACCAGCAGAGACATCTTTGCATGGGTAAGCAAATGGGAATCTTGAATATTCATCTATGATCGTTAAAATGTAGCGATTTTGAGTATTAGTTGGTAGAGGTCCTTTAAAATCAATGTTCAGTCTTTCGAATGGAGCAGTTGCTTTTATGAGCGTTCCCTGCTTTTTTATAAACCTTGGTTTAATTTCTGCACAAATACGACATTCGGATGTTATCTTCTTGACATCATTTACAGAGTAAGGCAGGTTCTTGGAACGTACCCAGTGAAACATCCGTACGATGCCGGGATGCCCCAAGGTATTGTGTAACTCATTCAGTCTATCCGTGGTCATACTTGAGCACACTCGGGAGAGAGTATCAGCCGTAATATTGTCTTTACCTGGACGGTAAATTATATCGTATTTATAATTTGATAGCTCAAGACGCCACCTTTCTATCTTTTCATTTTTGATCTTGCTGTTATGAGATTGATTGAACATAAAAGAAACAGATCGTTGGTCTGTTATCAATAAAAAGTGTCTACCAATGAGGTAATGCCGCCATTTCCTTAGTGATTCAACGATAGCACTTGCTTCCTTTTCTATAGAGGAATGTCGACGTTCAGAGATGTTGAGTGAGCGTGAGAAAAAAGCTACAGGACGCCCATTCTGAGACAGAGAAGCTGCTAAAGAGTGTTCTGAAGCATCAGTTTCAACGGTGAATATCTCGTTTTGATTTATGACCGTTAGGGCTGATTTCATTATATCAGCTTTCAGTTTCTGAAATGAATCGACAGCGTCTTTTCCGAGAGGAAATTCAGAAACTTTAGTCAAGGGACTTATCTTTTCCGAGAAATTCCGAATCCACTTTGAGTAATGGGCGAACATGCCCAGTGTCCTTTTAAGTGATCGCGAGTCAGTTGGCACGGGTAACTTCATTAGAGGAGTAAGACGGTCATCATCAGGTCGAATGGTATTCTTTTCTATTTTATATCCAAGTAATTTAATGGACTCTTGGCTGTATATACATTTATCTTCATTTAGAGTGAGATTGTATTTAACCACAACCTCCTTGAATCGAGACAAATTCTGATCGTGTTCTGCTGCTGTTTTGCCACAAATTGTTACGTCATCTAAATATGAGTACGTGCCTGTCAGTTTTTCTGTCTTGATAATATAGTTAAGCGTTCTTTGGAATGCAGCGACTCCGTTTGTGACTCCGAATGGGATTCTTGTAAATTGGTATAAATTACCGCAAGCTTCGAAAGCTGTATATTTTTTGTCAGTTGGCATGATAGGCACCTGATGATATGCACTTCGTAAATCAATTTGGCTAAAGACGTTGTATTGTGCCACCTTCAATACGATCGATTCTATGTTTAGCAAAGGGTACGCGTCCAGTTCCGTAAATTTGTTGATCGTCAAAGAATAATCAATGACGAGACGTTTGCGATGCGTTTTACCTCCTGTTACCAAGACTTGAGCTCGCCATGGAGAGTTACTGGGCTCGATGATCCGATCTTTTAAGAGCTTACTGATTTCATCTCTTATGAATTGATTATCAGCTTCTGAATGCTTTCTTGACTTAATAGCAATGGGTCTAATATTACTCGAAAGATTACTAAAAAGCGATACAGGGGGCACCGCAGTTTCCATGACGTTGCATATCTTAAGGGGTTTTGCCGAGCCTCCGAATTTGATTTCTACTGATGAGTGGTCACTTAAAATGTCATGACCAATGATCACATCAGCACAGAGATCTTCTAAGCTGTAAAGAGGTTTCTGCTTATAAGTGTGCTCGTTTAGCTTGATTGTTGCATAGTAAAAGCCATCTATGAGCGAAGTCCGTTTATTTGAAGCCAGTGTTACAGTTTCCTTCCAGGGATGGCGTTTCAGGTTTAGAGATAGAGCGAAATTTTTGTCTATAAAACTCGTGGAACTTCCACTGTCGATCAAGGCTTCAGCTTTGTGTTCGTTAATGGTGATTGATACTGTAGTCTTATGAAGACTGGCCGGTGACGCAGCTGAAATTGCTGATAAATCTGAGTCTTTTGGTTGTACTACAGCGTTGCTACCTGGCTTATCAGTTGTGGCTCCACTCCTACAAACTTTTGCGAAATGGCCTTTTTTTCCGCAGATTTGACAAATTGCGTGAAAGGCCGGGCATTTTATTCTCTGATGCACGTTTCCCCCGCAAAAGAAGCAGCGTTTACGTGATGGAGCCGCAGCCAGATTGGAGCTGTTACCCGCTTCATCAGTATTTTCAATTTGGTAGAGTTCTTTTGCAGAAATGTCATTCGTTCCGATCTCTTTTGAATTTTTTTCAGCCATTTCGAGAGATATGGCCTGATTTGTTGCTTCTTCAAGGCTTATTTCTAAATTTTCAAGTAGCCTTTGTCGAATTTTCTGGGAACGTAGGCCCGCAATGAAAGCGTCACGCACGTATTCGTTTCTGTATTCTTCAGCAGTAACAGACGTGAAAGAGCACTCAAAAGCTAGTTGTTGTAACGTGCGTGCATAGTCTGCAACTGTCTCTTCTGACTTTTGTTTAGTTGAAGATAGTACGTAGCGAGCATGGATTTCGTTTTTCGATTTTAGATAAATTTTATCTAATAGGCGCAAGGCACTCGAATATTCGTTTGACTCTCGTATGAAAGAGTAAACGTTTGATGACACATTGTTAAAAAGTATTTTTAGTTTAGTACCGTCTGGTATTTTTGCTTCATCCGCTTCTTCTGACAAATAGTTCGTGAAAGTCTCCTTCCAGTGACGATATTTTAGGTCGGCGGTTGGAGTCCCCGGATCGACATCTAATTTTTCCGGCCTTAGAAGCCGCGCTATGGAAGCCATCGTTAACTGCAATTTATTTAGCACAATAAATTGATACGAGAAATAAAAGATAAAACCATTTGAGAATTATGGTTTTATTGTGCTAAAATTATGCTGATGAAATGACAGAGCTGTGACAGTGAATATGAATGATGTTTTATAGGTATTTAAATAATAGAATAGAAACATAAAGATACCTACTATAAAAGAGTATTTACACCACACATACTAACATACATTACTTTTATTTAAAAAATCCTGATTTATTCCTAAACTAGCTTTCAGGCATACTAATACCTTGACTCTCGGTTCTACAAAACATGGCATGCGGGTTAATGACTGCAGTGCCAGTTTTTCTAGCTGATACTGACGTCCGTCAATGGTTTGTAAACACCGTCAAAAGATAAAGAGTGGACTGCTGCCCATCGTCCTCTTAAAATATTCCCTTAGTCGCCTTTAACAATAACCACGGGAATAGAGGGTGGTTCTATTCGTTAAGACTATTGATGAGTAATCTATATTTCATGTACCCAGAGAATATAGATTTTCAGGGATTTTCAGAATATCGTTAGATAATACTGGCAACCGGTCCTAATTCGGCCCTGTAATGATATCATTCCCTAGGTGTGCGTAATGGCTACGCAAATTTTAGCGAATGTTTGGTCTGCTACTATTTATATGTCTGTGGGGTCACCCCATTGAGTTTGAGTTTCACCCAAAGACAATCTCTATGGTTTCACCCGCTGTTATTTGTTTTTTTTTTTATACTGCTGTCATCCACAGAGTACTTTTTGCCGTCATCTAGCTGTCACAATATTAAAGTAACCTCAAAAGCTCTGAGCAGTTTACTAGAATTGCTAGTTTTATAAATAAAACAACAGTTACTTGTAGTCTTAATCATGAGTATAATATTGAAAAATGTAGCAACACTATCGCAAAAGCAATGTAGATCTATTTCATTTAAGTTTTATGTTAAATAAAGTTCCTAATGTCGATATTCGATTAAAACTTCCTTCATTTTGTTTCGCAGTGGTCTGTCGCGCTTTTAGTATCAGCCCTGCTGTGTGTTCCAAGCAATGGCGAGTAGAAAAAGGCTTGTGTCTGAACCGTAACGCTGAAGGAGTCCTTACTGACACTCCTGACTTCACCTATTTGGATGGAAGGCCAACACCTTTACTGGTATATTTTTTTTAATTAAATGTATGAAGCGTAGCAATTAACTTTACTACCACCACTTATCTAATGCTACAAAGAGGTAAAGTTTTTTGTTTGTTAATGATTGCAAAAGATAGTGTTGTAGGTATAATGACTAGTATGAAAATTCCTTCACTGATGTAAAAAAGTAGTTCCTAGTACGTACTCCAGTTGCAGTACAAACATTAATAATTCTGCTTGATGAAGTCTACCTACTACCTTCAAAGCATTTTAATTTGTTTTCATATTATTGACATCACTTTATGATTATTTTTCAGCAAAAACAAAAGAAAAGAATGCTGCGGCAAAGAGAGTTTGCTTCAAAAATCGTTGAGCTGTGTTCCGAGCTTGACTTTGCCAAAGAGAGACACAGCTATATGCAAGCAGCCAAAGAGGATGAGAGAAAGAGTGTCATAGCTAACAGGCTGAAGCCTAAAGGAGCTGCCTTGAAGGCGAAGAAGTAGACTATGTTAGTGTTAATGTATGTAGGCTAGCTGTAAATGTAAATAAACTTGTTGATAGCTTCTGTTGTGATTTTCATCATTATCATCATCATATAAGTTGAAAGATGTCCAGGACATAGGCCTTTTTTTTTTCCAACCCGCCACAAACGGTCCTGTGCGTCTCGCATCCATCGGCTACCCGCAACCCTCACCAGGTATCAATCCATATTGTGGGAGGCTTGTGTGTTGTGGTTTTAGTTAAGTTTTTTGAGATGTGCATACAGGGATAATCGCCGGTTGGTGCCCCATTACATTTGAAATGTCTAACGGGGCCTCTGTGAGTTGGTTTCGGCCCCTCGTACGCCTACCAAAGGACCGGGTCTCCAGGGACATGAGAAAGTAAAAAAAATAATAATATCCTTGGACATTTCACACAAAGCCATATAGTCCCAAGCTAAGCAACCTAATGCTTGTGTTATGGTAACGAGATGCCTGATAAACTACTTATATGCATTTTTTTTTTTTGTAAATACATGCATATTATAGATAGAAAAACACCCAGACTCGGAACAAATACTTGTAGGTCGTACAAATATTTCTTCCGTGCGGGAATCGAACCCGCGACATGCTGCGCAGCAATCAATCGCTCAACCACTGCGCCAACCGTGTCGTCATTTTCCAAAAACTGTTGTAACTGATTTTGTCTTTTATATTAAACTAGCACACACACACACATTTCCCACGCACATTTTCCATTATTGCTCCGCTCCTTTTTGTCTTAGCGTGATGATAAATAGCCTATAACCTTCCTCGATAAATGGGCTATCTAACACTGAAAGAATTTATCAAATCGGACCAGTAGTTCCTGAGATTACCCCCTACATACAAACTTACAAACAAATGTTACCTCTTTATAATATTAGTATAGATTTATTGATGCTGATCAAGGGCAGATCCAAGGGGGAGAGAAGAGACTCAAGCCCCCCCAAAAGTCTGAGATATCTTTGGTAGTCTATGCCTATATAGAAAAAGTACTCTGTGGTAGTCTACTACCTACTGAAGTCAATGAAGTATATAGAAAGGAGGCTTGTTTTGCAAGCAAATAAAATGGTGAGCTTTTTATAGTTTATTTTGCCTAAACCTGCACTGAGAGCGGGGTCAAGCCCCCAAATAACAAACCTGGATCCGCCCATTATGCTGATTGATAAGCTTCAGTATTCTCTGAACATTTTCGTCCTCTTCGTAAAAAAATGCCGTTTGTTTTATTTATTTTTGTATTTGTGCTTATTGTGTTTTTGTGTTAATAAAATTTGATATATGAATAATAAAGATTTTGGAAACAACTGCATAGCTTTAAAACTAAATGCAGGCATTGCCATCTATGTGCAGATACTGAGATTAATAATCTCCAAGTCGAGTAGTACGTCTCGATTTTTTAGGATAACTATGAGTAGGTAGTGAGTTACATCTGTTGTGAATAGATGGCGCTAATGAGAGTCGGTATTTTATTTCAGATTTCGTTGAGTGTCGTGGTTCAAAATGCGCACCAATGCGTTTCAAATAAGAATAGGAACGTCAATGACCTCTATCTATCACACTGTCACACAAGTACGGTTTGCATAGAAAACTTAGTTGCACAACAATAACGATTTATTTTACTTTGTTTATATAAATCTTAAATCAAATTTCAATAAAAAAGTTCAATAGTAGATAGTCAATCAGCTAAAATTAATATGTAATTATTTAAAGTCATTATAAGTTATTTTAAACCATACCATAACACTTATTTCACTCAATATTTGTAAATAATGATTAAAAAAAAAAATAATCTTGCTTTGCTCACCCTCACTAATTGGTTTGAATTGGCAGCTGTGACGTCACAATAATATGGCGCTGAGTCGACCCTATTCTTAGTGCCCATTCTCATTAATTTGTTAGTAATGTTTGTGAATCCCTCAAACTGGTGAGGTGAAGGGACGCCACTCCTTCGAAAACCTTCACTACCACTCTTTGTAGTCATCTTGATGTACCTATCTGTAATATGTAATAATTAAAAGGATCGCCCATTTAAAATGAGCTGTTTACCTCCCAAACCGCTGCCATAACTCCATTATAGAGGGATGCGTGAATTTCGATACAATTTTCTGACCCCACTGTAACTCAATTTGCCGCTAAAATGCACGCGATGTTATCCACTGTTTATAAGCTTATTTTTTATGGTAATCCGTATAAAGGTATGGTATGGTTTACTTTGTATAAAGGAAAGATTCGATATCTACTTGTCGGCTTACCTTTTTATCTAGGCTATTTCCCAACTACATAGCTATGTACCTACCTATCTATACTATATCTATAAATATATTTTTTTTTTTTTGGGGATGGGAAATCATCCAATGACTCCTCCCGCTCTGGGTGTAGCGGGAGGGAGTGTCGGACTTCTACTGACTAAAACCCATCCATGTTCCTTCATTGCCCTTTGTGTTCCGGAGCCACGGTGTCTCTTGCGAATAATACTATATCTATACTAATATTATAAAGCAGAAGAGTTTGTTTGTTTGTTTGGTTGAACGCGCTAATCTCAGGAACTAAGTACTAGTCCGATTTGAAAAATTCTTTTAGTGTTAGATAGCCCATTTATCGAGGAAGACTATAGTCTAAATATTATCACGCTAAGACCAATAGGAGCGGAGCAGTAATGAAAAATGTTACGCAGACGACGTTGCACGGGTCAGCTAGTTATACATATTATTGGGTTTGACTTCCAGTCAAATCAGATTCAGCTAATTTACTAAATACCTTCAGGTATTTTACGTGGAGCGACTGTCTGTCGGATCTCCAGAACATTACAGGAAAAATAAAAAGATGTCTGTAAATATGTAGCACACTTTTTCAGAAATCATCAACATATTAAATTACATTAGTTCCACTAACGGTTAAAAGATGGCGCGGGTTTAAGAGAACGTTATTGGATGATTTCCCAACCCTAAAAAAAAGGCCGGACTTAATGTTGCCAGCGCACTAGGCAAGCACCTCTTCGGCGCTCCCTAGGTGGTCACGAGCAGGCGCCGATCTAAAATCTCGTTGATTTACCTTCGGATTTTACCATTCGCACAGAAATAGTATCGATTTATCAACCGACTACCCAAAAAGGAGGAGTTTCTCAATTCGTTTTTTTTTTTTAATGTTTGTTACCTCGTAACTCCGTCAATTACGAACCGATATGAAAAATTCTTTTATCTGAAAGGATATACTTGTAGATTGGTCCCATTTAAATGGGGTTGGCAACTGTCAAAGTGGCGCTAGCGTAGTTTGTTCCCAAAACATTGCCTTTTCATATGGTCAAATACAGAAAATAATTTCAAACAGTTACAATGACGCGCTGTATTGTCTCTAAATGCTCTGAAATTGGAACGCATCAAATACCGAAGGATATAAAAATACGCAAGCTTTGGTTTAAAAGCTATCCGTCGTGAAAAAATTATTTACGAAAAGTACGAGGTTATGGGGTAGCTAAACACTTTGTAGAAAGTGATTATGAAATAACACGTAATACACAGGCAAGCTGATCATAAATAAAGGCTTGACTATTACTTTTTTCAATTATCCCTACACTCCTCATCCTATAATATTTTGTACCTGCCTGTGTGATTTCAATGTTAAAAATCACTTGTCCGATCAATCGAAATCTTGCCAATCAATCGCCCGTCTCTCTACAAAGATTCTATACTATGATTATGGCTTGTTTGTTGAATTTAAAAACAAAACTCCAAAATTTTTCAATAAAATCCGCTTTCTTTCCTCGTAAGGGAGCTCCACGTTTTTTAAGTTTTTCTTTCAGTTCCTTGACTCGCCAGTTAGAAAACATGATGTATAATTATGTGCTCCACTTATTTTAATTGTTTTACAGTTGCCTTTCAGTTACAAAGTAAAGAATTTAGACGTTAAACTGCAACTAACACAACATAAAAAAATAACAAGGGAACAAACTATGCTAGCGCCATCTACTTTCAGCTTGCACCGGCCAACCCCATTTGATCAAAATCGGTTACGAAGTTTAGATTTTAAATCGAAATACTTGGCTGGAATTCGTTTTGTCATCCAAGTAATCGAAATTGCGTATTTTACTTTTGTGCGATTTTGCTGTGGTGTTGTTAGGTGTGGGCTATCAGTAAAAAGTGAAAAATAAAATCTTTTTACAAAAAAAAAACATCCGACTTCCAAATAAACAAAAAAAACACTATAAAGTAAAAAATAACTTTAATTACGGAAGTCGGTGTTTTTGTTAGTTTCTTCGTATTTTGACACCGACTTCCGAAATTAAAGTTATTTTTTTACTTTGTAGAAGTCGGTTGTCTGACGTCAGAAATAGGTTCCTAATATTGGGATTTGGGATCTACGAATCTCTTACTATATTTATCTAATACTACTCTTACTAGATTATGTTTATTGAGAGATTCTTGTAAGAAAGCCCAGCCAGCAGCTTCAATAGAAAACTCCAGTGAAAGAGCGATGCTGTAACCTGAATAAATCCATTGTGAGTGTGAAGTGTGGCACTGTCTCACCTTCGACTTGACTTGAATGGAGTCTTGGGCCGCGGCTGTGGTTGTGGCCTTGGGCTTATTTACTTACACTCGGATTCAATGGGAATTTCTGATGTCATGTAAGAACACGTTCTATTTTCAAGCAAATCTAAGTACCTACTCCCTGATTGAGTGTCGTTGCAGTTGTCGAGTGTTTATTTTAAATATGGATTTAAGAATTCATACAAAAAGCTATTTGAATTCATGTTTTCTAACCTAATCACGCTCACAATGATGGAGAGGGCAATGCTTGGAGTTTCCTTGCGTGATCGAATGAAGA